>CM061538.1:256780843-258090843 GCA_030864215.1 Capsicum pubescens
TTAGCACACAGAGGCCGAAATGGAAGCCGTTAATTAAGATTTCGAACAAAGAGCAGTGCAAAATTATCATAGAAGCAGGGGATATTGCTATCCATAATTTAAATCCATTACTGTTTTGTGAAAGCAAATAAGAAACTCATATGATATACATTATATTAGTGCAGAAAGAAACTCGGTTAGGAGCGTTGGAAGGGTAAAAAGACATGGACGCTACTATGTTGTTCCAGACAAAGAAACGTACAATTTGATTTTCTGGTTGGAGAATTTCACCAATGATTTCGCCCTGCCTTGACAACAGATGTAGATGGAAGAAACAATGACAATGATGGAAATATGAATAAAGATTACACTGAAAGCAACTCTTTGAAGTAGATGAATAATCGCAAAAGCTAATTTGTGTCTTATCGGAGAAGTAGATGCCGATTTACAGAAGTAGGTTATTCTGTATATATATGTAAAAAATAAAGCAAAGTTAGACAAGAGAAGTTGATGTTGGAAAACAGTGAAAAGCATTTCTGTTTGTATAAACAGCGCAAAGTGAGAAGGTGCATAGCTTCAACTGGAAAGTGGTGTTTCTGTAAGTACATGTGTAGAAAATAGAGCAAAGTGTGGTTTCTGTTAAAGCAGAGAGAGGTGGAAGACACGACTGTTGGTGAAGTTCAAGTAGAAGCGTTGTTTGGAAGGGTCCAAAGTTTGGTGTCTGTTAAAGTTTAGAGAGGTGGAAGACACGGTTTTTGGTGAAATTCAAGTTGAAGCGTTGGTTGAAAGGGTTTTTTTTTATTTAGGGGTAAATTAGTAATTTCACTTTAAGTTTTTTTGAGTTGGTGTTTTTAAGGTAGTATAGATATATAGATTTCTCTCCATTTTTAAAAGGACATAAATAAATCAATTTAAAAGGACAAAACTGATAATTGAATGAATCATCTAAATGGGTTGAACAATTTATTTATAAGCTAATTTAACCTTTCCTTGATTTATAGAAGCTAAAGAATATTGCATATGACATTGGAATTTTTAGGTTGATCACTAAATGTGTGTTCAAGAGAAAGAAAAAAGAAAACTAAAAAGGGGAAAAAGAATACCATAATTTTTGTTGGTTCATCTTTTGTGAAGGAAAGAAATTATTCCAATCAAACAAAAAGGGAAATTGTTATAAATGTTAAAACAAGAGGAAGAAAGTGGTAGAGAAAAGATATAAACTTTTTAATTTTCTAGAGATATAAAATACAATAAATGAGAATTTCTTTATTTAGTGAAAAAATTTACTTGGTCTTAAAATAACTAGTCTTATATTTTCTTCAAATAAAGCAAAATAGACATCACTAAAATACAAATATATCTCCTTTGAATTTTAATTTATTGGATAATGTTTCTCTTTACGATCTTACTAGAATAAACTTAATGAAAAAAATCATAGTGAAGAAAAATAATACATCTAATAATACACATTTTAGATGTATCAATTGATAATCTTACTAAAACGAAAAAGATTACAATGCGTTTTAACTCTTCCTGATGAGAATATCAACTTAAAAGCATGAATTTTCGCATCTCAAATGTATACTGTCTTCTCGAAAGTTGTAGTTGATGGAGGTTTGGTGAACAAATAACCAATATTATCACTTGAACAAGTTTATAGCTTGTTGGTATCACCATTCTTTTGGAGATCATGATTGAAGAAAAGTTTTAGTGAAATGTATTTCGTTCTATTTTCTTTTATAGATCCCGAATTTAATAGGACTATGTGTGTTGCTTTATCTTCATATAAGATTGTGTATAGTTTTTCACATTTTAAATCATATTTTTCGACTGGAATATATTATTAACCACAATCACACACATTCTCAGCTTGCTTTATGTTGCTTTTATCTCAACATGATTTGATAAAATGGTCACTATATACTGCTTTGTAGATAGTGAACAAATTCATAAAAGATTTTCCATTTATAATAAATGAACTTAAATGAAAATATATAATAAGATATAAAATTATTTAAGTACATGAAATATATCAAGGTCAAAATAAAAATAGTATATATAATATAAAAGTTATTACATTGATGGATAACTAAAAATGTGAATGGTAAAATAGATATAAATCTTGGGGGTGGGGGTGGGGGTGGGGGTGGGGGTGGGGTGTATATTATTCATAGTTGATGAGGATAATTAATTTTTTTAAGTAAAGTTATAGGATCTAAATAATTTTCACCCATAACAACAGTTACGGTGATTTTCTTAAATTAAAGACAGTCAAATTTATGCGACTTTACAGTCCACCTCAACCAACTGATTGCCATATTGTTGGTCCTCATCCTCTGCATCATCATCACTCATGGTTAAATTGACTTGACCAGTACTTGTAGAGCAAAGATATTTTCTCCAGAGGCCCGACCTGCATTTCTCTACTTCTTTCAACTCTAACATAAATTATAACATCTCTTTGTTCTATAATCATATCTGCATTTTGATCTACGTTGAATTAGACAAAAAATATTTCAAACACCAATTAGAGGACCGTGTATCCTCTGTATCGTCATCACTCATAGTTGAAATGACTGGACAAGTACTTGTAGAGAAAAGATATTTTCTCCAGAGGCCTCGACCTGCATTTATCCACTTCTTTCTACTCCTACATAAATTATAGCATCTCTTTGTTCTTGAATCATGTCTGTATGTTGATCTGCTTTTGAATCAGACACAAAATATTTTAAACATCAATTAGAGGACCGTGTATAAACATATTTGTGTATTGAGTTATTAGATACATGATCCTGGGTCAGCATAGGCCCAATAGATGTTACAGTTTCATTTGTAATTTATGTGAAATAGATGGAGTCAACAAAATCTTTTAATATTTTTTTTATAATATTTTAATTTGTCATTTATGATGATTTGTTTCATTGTTTATATGATTTTCCTATATTAATGTTAAATATTTTAATTTTAAACTATCTTTTTATGTAATTTTATGATAATATAATCTATCCAATTAATATGACGTAGATGAAATTTTGAGAGTCAACCATCCTTAACTTGTGATCTAAGATAGTTTTTAATTCTTTACAACTAGAATAATATTTTTCATTATATATAAAGGATTCAAACATTCATATAAAATTAAAATAATTACTTATTTTTATTTTACGATATAATTTTCAAGTGAAGGGGATTTGATTAAATCTCGCAACTCTTTTCTAAAAAAATTATAAGGGGAACCACATGGATTTAGTTCAATGAACAAGTTTAGTGAAGTAGTCAATTGTTTCTATTCTAAAACATAAAAACATGAGATTGAGGTTTATATAGGGTTTCAAATGGATCAACCAAACTGAAATTTAGTGGATTAAAATGACCAAAGTTAATTAATAGGTAGGTAATTTATTTGGGGTCAAAATTATTGGGATAAAAATGAGTTAATAATTATTAATAATCTTTTCTTTATTTCAAGTACAAAATAAAATATTTTTTCTTTATTTTGACTATATACAGTAAATTTAAAAAGTATTTTCAAAAATACTTTGATTTGGGGGCTAACTTTTTGGAATACCTGTATCATTTTACCATTTGCATATCCTTTTTCATATAATTTTTTTCTAATCCCTGTGATCTCTTCCTTCAATAAACTTCAACCACAATTTAATCTTCATAGACCCACAATTTCACTATCCTTACTGGTTTAGAGATATTTTCAGCATAATAAGAATTTACTTCATTGACATCCATTAAAGGAACTCGAAGCTCAAATTTTACCAGAAATGAACTTCATTTCATACAAAATTTATACGAATTTTATACATGAAATCCTAAGCGAGATTCAAAGCTTCTTTTCTTTTTCGAAAATCCTTATTTTCTTTTCGAAAACCATTACACTAAATTATGAGTGGAATTCTAAGAATTGAGCGAGACTCAAAATATGATTTACATATATCTAAAAAAAAAAACTCAAGCTATATTTGGTATACAAAAAATCTCATGCTACATTTGGTAAATAGGAGTCCTATTTTATAAATATACGTATAGATTTCTCTCCATTTTTAAGAAGACACACATAAATTGATATGAGTGAAATTCTAAGAATTGAGCGAGACTCAAAATATGATTTACATATATCTGGAAAAAAAACTCAAGCAATATTTGGTATACAAAAAATCTCATACTACATTTGGTAAATAGGAGTCCTATTTTATAAATATACGTATAGATTTCTCTCCATTTTTAAGAACACACAAATAAATTGATTAAAAAGGATTAAATTAACAATTGAATTAATCACCTAAATGGATTGAACAATTCATTTATGAGGTAATTTAACCTTTTCTTGTATTATATGAGCCAAAGAATATTGCATATGACATTAGAATTTTCAGACTGATCACTAAATGCAAGTAAAAGAGAAAGAAAAAAGAACTCTAAAAAGGAGGGAAAATACCACATTTTTTGTTGGTTCAAATTTTGTGAAGGAAACAAATGATTCCGATCAAGAAAGAAAAAAAAAATTGTTATAAATGATAAAGCAAGAGGAAGAAAGTTGTAGAGAAAAGAGGTCAACTTTTTAATTTCTCTTGAGAGATGAAATACAATAAATGAGATTTTCTTTATTTAGAGAAAAATAAAAATTGGTCCTAAATTAACTAATCTTATATTTCCTTCTAGTAAAGCAAAATAGACATCACTGAAATACAAATATATCTCCTTTGAATTTAAATTTGATGGATGATGTATCTCTTTAAGACCTTACTTAATAAACTTAATGAAAAAAATCATAGTGAAGATAAAATAATACACATATTTTATAATACGCATTTTGAATATCTCAATTAAAAATCTTACAAAAGAAAATTAATGAGACAAACTTGGTAAGCAAAAATTACAACACGTATTAACTCCCCCTAATGAGAATATCAACTTAAAAACATGAATCTTCGCATCTCAATTGTGTACCATCTTCTTGAAAGATATAGTTGAAATAGACTTGGTGAACGAACAATCTATATTATCACTTGAACGAGTTTCTTGCTTGTTGTTCTCACCATTCCTTTGGACGTCATGTTTGATGATAAGTTTTAGTGAAATGTATTTCGTTCTATTTCTTTTTATAGATCCTGAATCTAATAGGACCACATGTGTTGCATTATCTACATATAAGACCGTGGATAGTTTTTTACATTTTAAACCATATTATTTTGACTAGGATGTATCACTGACCTCAATCACACACATTCTTAGTTTTCTTCATTCTTCTTTTATCTCAACATAATTTGATGAAATGACCTTTATAGACTTCTTTTAGATAGTAAAAAAGTTCATGAAAAAGAATTTTCTATTTATAACATAATGAACTTAAATGAAAATACATAATAAGATATAAAATTATTTAAGTACATATACTAAGGTCAAAAATAAAATAGTATATATAAGATAAAATTTATTACGTAGATGGATAACTAAAAATATTCAGGATAAAATAGACATTGCATAAGATTGGCAGGGAGGGGAAGGGGGAGAGAGATGTTTATTATTCAAAGTTGATGAGGAAAATTAATTTTTAAAGTAAAGTTTGAGGATATAAAGTAATTTTCCCCCATAAATAATAGTTATGTTGATATTCTTAAATTAAAGGCGGTCAAATTTATGCAGAAGTAATTAATATGGTAATGAGATTGATCTAATCTTGAAAAGAAAAACTAAAAAATTATAATAAATAATACATTAAACAATGCAACAGTAGGTTGTAGATGTGATTGGATTTTTACCAATAAAGGAAATGTTTTCTCCATCATTTTACTCATCTTTGTTAGGAATTCCACATAACAACATGACTGACGATCCTACTTCTTTTTAGTGTATTTTTTCTCCAATTCTTTTGTTCTAACTAGATGAAATTTAAGTAGTAGAATAATATTAAACTGTAAATTAGGAAGAGTCATATTTCAAGTTTGTGTGTGAATCTATCGGATGATATATTTTTCATCATCAAAATTATTTTTATCTCTTTATTTAGATAATGCATGGGTGAAACATCTAATTGATTCACGCACAAACTCTTCACATATCTTTTCAAATCATTGTGTGTGACTTACTTTTTATCCATTTCTTCAAGAGTTGAAAGAAATGTATAAATGCAGGTTGAGGCCTCTAGAGATAAATGTAGTTACTAAACAAATACAAGTCGATGCGACTCAACCTGAGGTAATTAAATAGAGCGATGATGATGTGGATGTTAAGGACCAACAATGTGAAAGTCAGTTTGCTGATGTGAATCTTGAATTCGCAATTTTCTTAAAGCACTTTTAGATTGCGACTTGTTGACATCTGCCAGAGCTTTCAGTCAAATTGTGACTTCTGGGTCCACCTAAGCAAACTGACTACCATATTGTTGGACCTCACCCTCTGCATCTTCATCACTCCATTCAATTACCTCAGGTTGAATTGACTGGACCAGTACTTGTTGAGTAACGATACTTTCTCCTGAGGCCTCGACCTGCAGCTTTCCACTTCTTTCAACTCCTACGAAAATGATAGCATCTCTTTAATCTTGAATCATGTCTGTATGTTGATCTGTGTTGAATCAGACATAGAATATTTCAAGCACCAATTAGAGGACCGTGTATAAACCTACTTATTTTTCAAGTTATTAGTTACATGATCCTGGGTCAACACAGGCCCAACAGATATTACTTTTTCTATTCTAATTTACGTGACATGGATGGAGTCAATGAAATCTATTAATATATTTTTAAAACATTTGAAGTTGTCAATGATGGTGATTTATTCTATTCCTTTTTTACATAATTTTCCTATATTAAGGTTCAATATTTCAATTTTATACTATCTTTTTACGTAATTATATGAGAATACTTTCTGTCCAATTAATATGACATAGATAAAGCTTTGAGATTCATTCGTTCTTAACTTGTGATCTAAGCTAAATTTTAATTGTTTACAACTAGAATAATTTTTTCCTTATATCAAAAGAATTCAGACATTCATATATAATTAAAGTTACATATTTTTATTTTACGATACAATTTTTAGGTGAAGGGGATTTGATTAGATCTCATAGCTTCCCTTCTGAAAAAATATAAGGGGACCACATGCACTTAGTTCAATGAACAAGTTTAGTGAAGTAGTCAACTATTTCTATTCTAAGACACATAAACATGAGATTGAGGTTTATAAAGGGTGTCAAATGGATGAACCAGACTGAAAATTAGGGGATTAGAAAGACCGAAGTTAATTAACACGTAGTAAGTTATTTGGGATCAAAATGATTGTGATAAAAATGGGTTATTAATTATTAATATGCTTTTATTTATTTCAAGTACCAAATAGTATTTTTTCTTTATTTTGATTATACACAATATATTAAAAAAGTATTTTCAAAAATACATTGATTTACTATTGGGGTATGACTTTCTGTAACTATATGTATCATTTAACCATTTGCATCTCCTTTCCATATAAATTTATTCTTTTATCCCCGTATCTCTCCCTTCAATCAACTTCAACAATAATTTCATCTTCATCGACCCATGATTTCACTATCATTACTGAATTAGAGATATTTTTCACATAACAAGAATTTACTTCACTACCATTCATTAAAGGAACTAGAAGCTCAAATTTTACCATAAATGAACTTCATTTCAAGAGGATGATATATCAAAGTAACTGAAATGTTGAATGAGACGGAAACCTAAAATTTAAGGTTGTTTTAATAAGACTTGAGATTTTTTTGGATTGAACTTCAGTCTTAATTCATTGAAGTTAGAAGATACAACCGAATTGTATCAAACTTGTAGTATAACTGCACAATAATTGTATCATGAGATGTATCAATATTGTATCTTATGCTTGTATGTCATTGTAGTTGAATTAAATTTGTATATAATGTTGTATTTGTATTAAATTTATACCGATTTTATACATGAAATCCTGAGCGAGATTTAAAGCGTAGTTTTTTTTTGAAAATCCTTACACTAAATTATGAGTGAAATTCTAAGCCTTGAGCGAGACTCATAATATGATTTACATATATTCTGAAAAAAGAACCCATGCTATATTTGGTATATTAAAATCTCCTATTTTATTTGATAAATAGGAGTCCTATTTCATATATATACTGTCACGACCCAAATGGTCATGAGTGACACCCACACCAATCTTCCCGAGGAAGAACTATCTAAATCGAACTATTACCCTGTCACTTAGTCAATATTAAGATGATATTTCATAAAATCAACATTGTACCAATAATCCAGAACTAATCATTAATTATGCAAAAATCCAAAAAACTCATTACTAAACTCCCAAGACTCAAAAGTCATTGTACAAGAACTACTAATAATAAATCATGTCTAAGAGATACCTAAAATATAGTAAATGAGGAATGTTTCATTACCCGAAAGATGGACAATAAAAATTAAGATGACCCATGGCAACCTGAAAATGGAGTGCTCACCCTCGGATCAAGATGTGTTATCAAACTCTGGAGATGAGGTCATGTCCGAGCCTCTAGAACACTTTCTGCACTCAACAAAAGAAGAGTATAGGGTAGTATCAGTACAAACCACTATGAACAGGTAGGTATCATAAGCCAACTCAACTTAATAATATGTACACAACATAAATCAAATAACAAATAGATAGACTTCATCATATAACAAATACTCAATGAATCAACAATAAAGCAATAACAGGTCAAACAGTGCTCACAAACAAGTGTCATAACTATCAAGAGTAACAACCGTACTGTAAACATCCACAGAATCAACATAATTATGTACACACATGCTATTGGACTTATTTTTGCCCAAATAGTCATGAACTTCAGGGAACAATCTATGTTCATGTACCGTATCGGCGTGGTACCCGATCCAACATATACACATCCGTACCGGTGTGGTACCCGATCTAACATGTACATATCTGTACCGGCATGGTACCCGATCTAACATATACTTATCCTTACCGGTGTGGTACCCGATCCAACATAAACATATCTGTACCAGCGTGATACCCGATCCAATATATACACATTCATATTGGTATGGTACCCGATCCAATATAAATATATCCATACTGGCATGGTACCCGATCCAACATATACATATCCGTATCGGCGTGGTACCCGATCCAACATATACATATCCGTACCGACATGGCACCCGAGCCAACATATACATATCCATACCGGCATGGTGTCCGATTAAACATAAATTTATCCATACCGGCATGGTACCCGATCCAATATATACAAGTATTATCAATATCAGGTTACACAACCTCACAGCATACAACACAAAGTACCAAGTTTACAAGTACATTTAAAGTCGTAAGAAAATTCCATCAAGTAGATTTTTAATAAACATTTATACACACATCAACAATCCAAACATCAACAATTTCAAACATGTACGAGTACCAATCAACAAGTATCCAATTTAGGAGTATACACATAATTAAGTCGAGTCTAAACTCCAATTAAACCATAACGTACCTCAACCGAAGAATTCAAATGCAAGCTAATTTGTCAAGGTCTTGCCCTTCCCTAAGGCTTCCGAATGGCTACAATTTGTTCAAATATATAATCTCCATAAGAATACACATCTAATAACACCCATTTTATAAGTTCTTACTCTAATAATCTCACACCTATATCTGAATTGGTAAAAGACGTGACCAATCGTAGCCTAAAAATCTAAAGTTAAGGACCACGGGGTTACTATTTCATGTACAGGGACATACCCTTTCCACTTTGTCATTAAAAACCAACTAATCAATTTGCATTGTAACTCTATTCTAAGCATAAGAGATAAAATTCCTTTACCATATTAATTTGCCCGCGTAGTCTGACAATAGTAGTAATAATAGTACTTTATTCTTAACAGAGATGAAAACATATACTAACATACTGCCTAACTTGTTTTCAATTCCTAACAATGACGAAAAACTTAACCATTAGGCAATCCTTAATTAATTATTTAAAACTAATGCCCGAAATAATTAATTACTTAGTGCTACTGCTGGTCAGATTATGTGGGATAAATATTATTCATTCTACACATATAATTAACATTAATCATCTGTAACTAGTGTCAACCATACGAAAAATTATTATGCCATGATTAGCCTGCAAATGTACCAATGTTTAACTATTGTTGGTCACTGCCAACCCTCACGCTACCACTTTACCCTCAACAATCAAATACCCACAATATGATTATAGAACTACAAGCACAAAATCAAAATCATTGAATAAACACTATGCACTAACCTCAAGTTATTCTGAGAAAGAGTTCCCCTTGAAGGCTTCTTTATGTAAATTGTGTTGTAGCCAATTGTGTTATTGTGATCTGGGGGAGTTAATTAACCTAGTGCAAGATGTGTTATAGGGTAGTTTATGAGTCTGTGAATTTATTCCGATTACTTGCTAATTTAATCAATAGTCCAAAATAACCCAAAACTTTAGATAATTTCTCAAAACTTATTCGAAGTTTCCACGACAACAACCCAAATATGTAAATTTAATAAAATTACATTTCGGACCAATAAAAAAATTATTACGACACTAATCCCAGGTCGTCTCGATCAAAGGATCAGCGTAAAAAAAATTTACTTTACTGTCTTCCATTAAAGGAACTAGAAGCTCAAATTTTACCACAAATGAACTTCATTTCGAGAGGATGATATATCAAATGAACTTGAATGTTGAATGAGGATCAAACCTAAAATTTGAGGTTATTTGAATGAGCTTGTTTTGGACAGAACATCAGTCTCAATTCGTTGAAGTTAGAAGATACAATCGAATTGTATCAAATTTATATTATAATTGTACTATAATTGTATCATGAGAGGTATGAATAGTGTATCTTAAGCTGGTATATCGTCGTAGTTGAATTAAATTTGTATAAAATGTTGTTGTATTTGTCTTAAAATTTTAAAAATCAATACAAAATTTATTTAAAATTTATACAATTGTATAAATATTTCATACGAAATTTATACGAATTTTATACATGAAATCATGAGCTAGATTCAAAGCGTAGTGTTTTTTTGAAAATTCTTACACTAAATTATGAGTGAAATTCTAAGCCTTGAGCGATACTGAAATATGATTTACATATATTTTGAAAAATGAACTCATGCTATATTTTGTTGTACGAATCTCCTACTACATTTGGTAAACAGGAGTCCTATAAATATTTATACATATAGATTTCTATTCATTTTTAAAAGGAAATTAATAAATAGATTTAAAAGTACTAAACTAACAATTGAATTAATCACCTAAATGTATTGAACAATTCATTTGTTAGCTAATTTAACCTTTCCTTGATTTATACGAGCCAAAGAATATTGCATATGATATTAGAATTTTCAGGCTGATCATAAATGCATGCCTGTAAAAGAGAAAGAAAAAGAACTCTAAAAAGTGTTATTATTTACCACTAGAATAATTTTTTCCTTATATCAAAAGAATTCAGGCATTCATATGTAATTAAAGTTATTTTAATTTTGCGATGCAATTTTTAGGTGTAGGGGATTTTATTAAATCTCGTAGCTACCTTCTAAGAAATTATAAAGGGAACCACAAGCACTTATTTCGATGAACAAGTTTAGTGAAGTAGTCAATTGTTTCTATTTTAATCCACAAAAACATGAAATTGAGGTTTATATAGGGTGTCAAATGGATAAACCAGACTAAAATTTAGCAGATTAGAATGAGCAAAGTTAATTAACAGGTAGTAAGTTATTTGGGCTCAAAGTGATTGTGATTATAACACCCTGCACTTTCGGGTCGAGATAAAGTTGAACCTTCTTTTCGATCTATATGAACCCTAATCGAATGATTTATGCTTAGATATACCTATGAATGACACTTTATTAGTGTGGAAATATCCTTGAAAATGAATATACACTATAAGAATCCCCTAGCTCAAGAGTTAATTTGAGCACTTTCCTATCGTGAATTTTTAGTTGATGATTTTTCATGGGTCAACTTTAAGCTATTGTTTCTCCTAGTATATTTTGATTTTGCATGGGTCAACTTTAAGCTATTGTTTCTCCTAGTATATAAATATTCATGTGGCCTCTTAAATATCAATTTAAAGTGCTTTGTGTCTTCTTCCAATGCCTCCCTCCGTTCGCCAATCCTAGTCCGGAGTAAGAAGTTATGAGTATTTGAATAAGGCACCGTCCAGGCTATTCGATTGTGACACCACATAGTCGTAACACTCTTTTGATGCTTTGGAAATGATCTTTTGGACCCTTGTAGTGATGGTAGATCATGTATTGACGTTATGGAGGTGTTGGGGGGGGGTGTTTAAGGACCTCAAAACTAAGTAGGCATCACAAACTATAGCTTAGGCGATTGCTAGGCATCGCCTTACCATCGCCAACGCTCACTGGAAAAAGTTGGCCATAAGGTTGGCTCCGCAAAGCCTAATTTTTTCCATGGACTTGGCACCACAAACTTCAATGTTTTCCATAGACTTGGCGCCACAAACTTCAATATTTGCCATAGAGATGGCGCCGTAAACCCTATGGTCAAGTGGTGCAGAAACTCCATTTTTAAGTATTTCAAGGGAAACATGGTCTTTTGTCACCCAATAACCATCGCTAAACATCTTAACACGTATTTCAGTCCCTAAAACACATTTTAACCCTATAAAATCATTATTTCATCATCTAAAACACAGGAGGAGAAAAACAACTTAGGATTTGGGCAATCAAGCTTAAAGGTTCAATCTTTTCACAATTTCTTCGTCATTAAGTTACGTGGGGCTTTCCTAAAATGCCATGGGCATAAGTTATTTCTTTACTAAGCTTTTGAACGAATACTATGATGTTTATAACAAAAGTTTGAACAATTATTTTGAATAATCAAATCATGAAAACCTATTCAATGATATTTATTATTTTGGTCTTGAGGCCTTCCTCTAAATTTAATTTGTACTCATATATAAGTATGTATACATTTTGAATTTGAATGTTGAATTGAGAGAATGAACAATTATAATATCTCTCTCTCTCTTGTTATAAAGCCTCTTGTTTTCATATGTCATGAATTATTCAATTGGATATTGAGAAGCATGATTCAAATGTCTTTACTTGTTTAAGACTTGATTTTGGTTATGAAGTGAAGAGAGGGTGTTTTCTTGTTTATAAATGTTCAAGGTGATAATTGAAAGAGTTGCATGGATTGTTATAAAGGAATTGACCATCATGTGTTGAAATTTTAAAAAGGGAGAATCTTTGAATAAGTTTTGCACATATTTTGAAATAAAGACTCCCTTGCATTGTTTAAATATTTTTGGTGGTCAAATGACTCAGTTTATTGAAAAATCTAAAGAACATTATATGGCTTAAACATAGGACTTGGAAGTCTTGGTATGATGATACCAAACAGATGAATGCTATAACAGATTCAGAACAGACTAAAACATTAATTTTACTCAGATTTTGAATTCAGAAAGATGTATATTTAGAAAAGTTTACAAATGGGCTTAAAGAGAGTTAGATGATTACCCGAAGAAAGTATGAGTTGAAAAACTCAATGCTAGAAACCGTGATTTGCCGACATGGGATTATGGTACCCTGCTTTGTGAACTTGTGCATTACCACGAAATGTTGATTTGATTGGGTATTTTGGCACCCTGTTATGTGATCTTGCATGTCCCCACTTATATATACTCCAATCCTTGTGGCAAACTTGGATTGGGGGCTTGGCCTCTGAGTCAAGGGCGAATTCTATATAGCCCGTGGAATTATAGATTGTAGGGTGTACCATCTAGATCAGAAGTAAAATAAAGAGTGGTTCATAGTTTCAAAGTCTTTTAAGTATGCCTATGTGTTTTCCTATATAGTATGTAAACTGATTTATAAATTGCTCTCACTTATGTTGTATAAAAGTGCATTATTTTTTATTGCTCTGCGTACCGTACATCTGTATTGACTCCCTATATTTCAGGTTCTGAGGCCCAGTCTAGCCATCCTGCTAAACAGTAGATTGTTGTTGGATATTCAGAGTTGGTGAGCCTCCCTTACTTCGAAAGACGTCTTTTTCACTTGTGTTGATCTCATTTGATTTTGGTTTGTGGTCCGACCGGGGGTCTTGTCCCGGTCTTCAAAAAAATATTGTTTTCCTTCAGTTAGTAGAGATTTCGCAGGCAGGTGTTAGAGAGATTTGAGTGTTGTTAAACTTAGGCCATGTTGTTTTGTTGATATAATCAGATGATCATTTTTCTATTTTATTTTCGCATTTTATAGTTATGAATTATGCATATGATTGCCAGTTAGAAGGACTCTCAGGCCTTTATGGTTTGGGATGCCTGTCGCGGTCAGGGCCTCGATTTGGGTCATGACAGTGATAAAAATGGGTTATTAATTATTAATATTCTTTTATTTATTTCAAGTACCAAATAATTTTTTTTCTCTTTATTTTGATTATATATAATATATTAAAAAAGTATGTTAAAAAATACTTTGATTCAATATTGGGGGCTGACTTTTTGTAACCATCTATATCATTTTACCATTTGCATCTCCTTTCCATATACATTTATTTTTTTATCCCTGTGATATCTTTTTTCAATCAACTTCAACCACAATTTCATCTTCATCGACCCATGATTTCACTATCATTACTAATTTAGAGATATTTTCAGCATAACAAAAATTTACTTTACTCTCTTCCATTAAAGGAACTAGGAGCTTAAATTTTACCACAAATGAACTTCATTTTGAGAGGATGATATATCAAAGGAACTAGAATGTCGAATGAGGCTCAAACCTAAAATTTGAGGTTATTTGAATAAGACTTGAGCTTGTTTTGGATAGAACATCAGTCTCAATTTGTTGAAGTTAGAAGATACATTCGAATTGTATAAAATTTATATTATAATGATACTACAATTGTATCATGAGATTTATGAATATTGTATCTTAAGCTTGTATGTCGTTGTAGTTAAATTAAATTTGTATATAAAGTTGTTGTATTTGTAGTAAAATTTAAAAAATCAACACAAAAGTTATTTAAAATTTATACAATTGTATAAATATTTAATCCAAAATTTATATGAATTTTATACATGAAATCCTAAGCGAGATTCAAAGCATATTTTTTTTTCAAAAATTCTTACACTAAATTATGAGTGAAATTTTAAGCCTTGAGCGAGACTGAAATATGATTTACATATATTTTGAAAGTTGAACTCATGCTATATTTGGTTGTACGAATCTCCTAAATTTGGTAAACAGGAGTCCTATATATATATATATATATATACATATAGGTTTCTTTTTTTTCTTAAAAGGATATTAATAAATAGATTAAAAAGGACTAAATTAACAATTGAATTAGCCACCTAAATGGATTGAACAATTCATTTATAAGCTAATTTAACCTTTCCTTGATTTATATGAGCAAAGAATATTACATATGACATTAGAATTTTTAGGCTGATCACTAAATGCATGCATGTAAAAGAGAAAGAAAAAGAACTCTAAAAAGGGGAAAAAGTATACCAAATTTTTTGTTGGTTCAAGTATTGTAAAGGAAACAAATAATTCCAATCAAAAAAGAAAAAAAATGGAAATTGTTATAAATGATAAATCAAGAGGAAGAAAGTTGTAAAGAAAAGAGATAATCTTTTTAATTTCTCTTCAGAGATCAAAATACAATAAATGAGAATTTCTTTATTTAGAGAAAAAATTAACTTGCTCTTAAAGTAACTAGCCTTATATTTTCTTCAAATATAGCAAAATAGAGATCCTGGAATACAAATATATCTCCTTTGAATTTCACTTTGATGTATAATGTACCTCTTTAAGACCTTACCAGAATAAACTTAATGAAAATGAAGAAAAAATAATACATCTAATAATACGCATTTTGAATGTCTCAATTGAAAATCTTACTAAAAAGGAAAAGATTATAACACATATTAACTTTTCCTAATTAGAATTTCAACTTAAACACATGTATCTTCACATCTCAAATGTGTACCACCTTCTCGAAAGTTGTAGTTGATGGAGACTTGATGAAAAAATCAACAATATTATCACTTGAACGGGTTTTTAGCTTGTTGGTATCACCATTATTTTGGAGATTATGTTTGATGAAAAGTTTAGTGAAATGTATTTCATTCAATTTCCTTTTATAGATCTCTAATTTAATAGGACTATGCATGTTGCATTATCGTCATATAAGACCGTGTAGAGTTTTTCACATTATAAATCATATTTTTTTGACTGGGATGTATCATTGACCCCAATCACACACATACCCAGCTTGCTTCATGTTGCTTTTATCTCAACATGATTTGATGAAATGACCACTATAGACTGCTTTGTAGATAGTAAACAAATTCATAAAAAAAATTCCTTTTTATAATTAATGAACTTAAATGAAAATATATAATAAGCTATAAAAAAATTTAAGTACATGTAATATATCATGATCAAAAATAAAATAATATATATAATCTAATAGTTATTACATAGATGGATAACTAAAGATATTAAAGGTAAAATAGATATTGCATAAAATTGAAGGGGGAAGGGGGGAAGATGTTTATTGTTCAAATTTGATGAGGGGATTTATTTTTAAAGTAAAGTTTGAGGATATAAAATAATTTTCCTCCATAAACAACTCTTATGGTGATTTTCTTAAATTAAAGATGGTCAAATTTATGAAGAAGTAATTAATTAATATGATAATGAGATTGATCTTATCTTAAGAAGAAAAACTAGAAAATTATAATAAATAAGACATTAAACAATGCAACAGTACGTTCTAGATGTGATTGAATTTTTACCTATATAAGGAGAAGTTTTCTCCTTCATGTAACTCATCTTAGTTACGAATTCCTCATAATAACATAACTCCCAATCCTTCTTCTTTTTAATGTGTTTTTTCTTCAATTCTTTTGTTCTAGCTAGATGAAATTTAGGTAGTAGAATTCTACTAAACAAAAGTTATGAAGAGTCATATTTCAAGTTTGTGTGAATCTATCGGATGATCTTTTTTTTATCAAAATTATTTTTATCTCTTTATTTTTTATGATGCATAGGTGAGATGTCTGATTGATTCATGCACAAACTCTTCACATATCTCTTCAAATCATAGTGCGAAAATTACTTTTTATCCATTTCTTCAAGAGTTGAAAGAAATGAAAAAATGCAGGTTGAGGCCTCTAGAGATAAATGTAGTTACTTAAAAAGTACAAGTCCATGCGACTCAACCTGGGGTAAGTGAATGGAGCGTTGATGATGCAGATGTTGAGGACCAATGATGTGGAAGTTAGTTTGTTGATGTGAATCTTGAATTTGCAAGTTGGCTTAAAGAACTTTCAGATTGCAACTTGTTGACATCTGCCAGAGCTTTCAGCCAAATTGCGACTTCAGGGTCACCTTAGCCAACTAATTACCATATCGTTGGACCTCACCGTCTGCATCATTATCACTCAATTCAATTACCTCGGGTTTAATTGACTGGACCAGTACTTGTTGAGTAACGATATTTTCTCCAGAGGCATCGATTTGCATTTTCCACTTCTTTAAACTCATACTGAAATGATAACATCTTTTTTTTCTTAAATTATGTCTGCATGTTGATTTGTGTTGAATCACACACAGAATATTTTAGACACCAATTAGAGGACCGTGTATAGAACTACTTCTTTTTTGAGTTATTAGATACATGAACCTGGGTCAAAACGTTCCCAACAGATGTTACTCTTTCTATTCCAATTTATGGGACATAGATGGAGTCAACAAAATCTTTTAATATATTTAAAATATATTTGAAGTTTTCAATAATGGTGATTTATTCTATTTTTTTTACATAATTTTTCTATATTAATGTTAAATATTTCAATTTTATACTATCTTTTTATGTAATTTTATGAGAATAAATTCTGCCCAATTAATATGACATAGATGAAACTTTTAGAATCAACTGTCCTTAACTTGTGATCTAAGATAATTTTTAATTCTTTACAACTAGAATAAAAATGGCTTATTAATTATTAATATTCTTTTATTTATTTCAAGTACCAAATAAAAGTATTTTTTCTTTATTTTGATTATATACAATATATTAAAAAATTATTTTAAAAAATACTTTGATTCACTATTGGGGGCTGATTTTTTGTAATCATCCATATCATTTTATTATTTGCATCTCCTTTTCATATAAATTTATTTTTTATCCTTGTGATATCTTTCTTCAATAAACTTCAACCACAATTTCATCTTCATCAACCCATGATTTCACTATCATTACTGATTTAGAGATATTTTTTTAACATAACAAGAATTTACTTTAATGTCATCCATTAAAGGAATTCGAAGCTCAAATTTTACCAAAAATGGACTTCATTTCGAGAGGATATTATATCAAAAGAACTGGAATGTCGAATGAGGCTCAAACCTAAAATTTGAGTTTTTTTGAATAAGACTTGAACTTGTTTTGGACTGAACTTCTGTCTTAATTCGTTGAAGTTAGAAGATACCGTAGAATTGTATCAAATTTGTATTAAAATTGTATCATGAGATGTATGAATATTGTATCTTAAGCTTGTATGTCGTTGTAGTTTAATAAAATTTGAATATAATATTGTTGTATTTGTATTAAATTTTGAAAGATCAGCATGAAATTTATTTAAAATTTCTACAGTTGTATATATTTTTCATACAAAATCAAAATGGATTTTATACATGAGATCCTGCGCGAGATTCAAAGCTTAGTTTTTTCTTTTCGAAAATGGTTACACTAAATTATGAGTGAAATTTTTGGCCTTGAGTGAGACTCGAAATATGTTTTACATATATTTTGAAAAAATAACACTTGCTATATTTGGTATACTAAAATATCCGACTACATTTGGTAAATAGGAGTCCTATTTTATATATATATATATACATATAGATTTCTCTCCATTTTTAAAAGGACATAAATAAATTGATTAAAAAGGACTAAACTAATAATTAAATGAATCACCTAAATGGGTTGAACAATTCATTTATGAGATAATTTAACCTTTCCTTGATTTATATGAGCCAAAGAATATTGAATATGACATTAGAATTTTCATGTTGATCACTGAATGCATGTAAAAGAGAAAGATAAAAGAACTTTAAAGGGGGGAGGGAGATACCACAATTTTTGTTGGTTCAAGTTTTGTGAAGGAAACAAATGATTTCGATCAAAAAAAGAAAAAAAGGAAATTATTATGAATGATAAAGCAAGAGGAAGAAAGTTGTTGAGAAAAGAGAAACTTTTTAATTTCTCTTAAGAGATGAAATATAATAAATGAGATTTCTTTATTTAGAGGAAAAATTAACTTGGTCTTAAAGTAATGAATCTTATATTTTCTTCAAATAAAGTAAAATAGACATCGTTGAAATACAAATTATCTCCTTTGAATTTCAATTTGATGGATAATGTATGTCTTTAAGATCATACTAGAATAACCTTTATGAAAATATTCAGAGTGAAAAATAATAATATGCATATCTAATAATACACATTTTGAATGTCTCAATTAAAAATCTTACAAAAAAAGTAATAATGAGACAAACCTTATAAGGAAAAGAGTACAACATGTATTAATTCCCTCAGATGATAATATCAATTTAAAAACTTGAATCGTTGCATCTCAATTATGTACCATCTTCTCAAAAGTCGTAGTTGACAAAGACTTGGTGAACAAACAAGCAGTATTATCACTTGAACGAGTTTGTAGCTGTAAGATCACAAAAATTTGTGACCAATTTATTTCAGACAACTCTCTTGTAATAAGTGGTAATTTTTTATTTGGATCATGATAAGGGATGTTAACGGAATTTTTGGGAGAGTTTCAAATTTTTTGGAAAGCATTCGGGGTTATTTCAAGCTCCCAAACCTGTGAGCTTGTAATACCCCAAAAATTCAAACCAATGTTAGATTCATGTTCCAAGATCATGAAAAGTATATTATAGTCCATTGGTAGTTTTATGAGTTAGTTTGATGTATATTAGGGTCTCAAATAACTCCCAGCTATTAGACGAATCGAAATAACCCTTTCCGATTGAAATTTTGATAAGAATGTTGCCTTAGTCAACTTCAAATGAGCATATATTTTTATCTACTCAGAATTTTCCAGATCACACCCCACTATGTTGTAGGAAATTGAATTATATTTCCAACGATATCAATTTTGCACAAATTCGATACTTGGGTGAGAAGTTATGGCACTTTTAGTAAAAGCAACAGCTTAATACGAGCAGCACTGCGTTGCACCGATGTGACATTTTGAAATTGTTGCTTTCAAGTGAGGATCCGCGATTGGCACCGTGTCACACCGAAATACCAGTTCAGAATTATCTTATTCCATTAATACAATGCGATAGCACCATGTCGCGCCAGAGAGCCAGTTCACACTCGTCAATTTCCAGAGACGCAATGCAATTCTACCACGTTGCGTCAAAGTACATGTTTGCACTTGTTCGTGGAATATAGTTTCATCCAAATTCCAGTGGATCATCACGATGGCACCGCATTGCGGTGAAGCCCAAAAATGGGATTTCAGTGATGAAAATGTTTAATTATTTCAGGGGCAGTTGGGTCTTTGTCTATGACCTTAATCAGTCCAAAATAAGAAATTAATTCCCTAAAATCCTACTTAGTCATTATTTTATTCAATTCCTCTCAAATCAAGAGCATTCTCTGTCAAATAGAAAACCCTAGCCTTCAAAATTCAAGATCAAATCTCAAGATCTCACCATCAATTCAAACGAATTCATCAACCCATCTATGTTAATTATTCATCCACGGGTTCCTTCCACCCATGGAGTCTAAGTATCCTCTTTTAAATCTAAAGTTGTGATCTTTACAAGTTATTATGATTTTAAATTGTGATTTTAACCATGAACTCCCAGGAATTGAAATTCTATACCATGTTTACATGTAATTGTTGTTGTTTATCAGACCCCACATGTTCTAATGTTGTTATTCACTGATTTAAATCATGATTAAGTGTTATTGATGTAAAAATCATTCTATTACTCCAAGTTTCATACTATTCCCATGATTAGTTAAACTATGAATATCAAGTGTTTGATGAAATGCCTACAAGAATGAATATTTGATAAAAGCTTTCATGTTATGTACTCCAAGCTTAAGTACTATTTTACTATTATTTCTATTGAGTCCTGGAGGTTACGAATACCCTAAAACTTAGATGTTTACCTAGTCTCAGTATCTTCAGAATAGTTTCAGAATATGTTATGAGCATTATCAGTTCAGTTAGTCATCAGAATCAGTTAAACTTAGAACAATTCAGCCTTCCGAGTCAGTTCAGTTGGGAGTAAGATTTAGCACCGAGAAAGTGTAGGTATGGAAGCTTCTACGTCAGATAAGAAAAGTTGTTAGTAGAAGTATCTGTACTCCAGAACTAATTAGCCACTGAAAGATATGAGGAGTCACCCGTTAGATTAGGCTTGACTACCTCATAGGGGTCACCCATCAGTTTAGGCTTGACACTCTTTGTCCTTTGGAACAGTACATCAGTATAATGGATCCACATAACCAACGTTAGTATCCGTGGTACGGTACTAACACCCTTCCAACTGGGGTTACATGTTGGACCCCGAATTAACTCATATTGGGGCATGTCAGTTAGATGATACCTCCCACAGTCTCAGTCTAGTAAGCAGTTCAGTGATTCAGTTTCAGATGCTTGACCATAGCATACAGATATCAGTGATTTAGTTATCAAATTTCAGTATTTTAGTATTTACAGATTTTATTCAGAACATGTTTATGCTTGGTCATGCATTCTCAGTATTTACAATTTTCTCGTATCCTCAGTATCTATAGATTTCATCCACTCTATTCAGTACTTCATGTTATATATATATATATATATATATATATATATTCGAACAGTTATTATTCATGTCCATGAAACCATGCATATTATATTACCTCATTTAGCATACCATTACATTCAACGTACCGATCACATACTCTTTTCTTACGCTATGATATATCATATCGTAGGTTCAGACGCTCAGTTCTCGGATCACGCATAGATTTTCCAGACTATTAGACATAGTAGTGGTGAGTCCTAATATTTTGAGGACATGATTTATTTAGTTTAGATTACTTTATCAATTTCATTCATTTTCATTCAGTCAGAGTTAGTTAGGGTTTTGTAGCATCAGCTCCTCAGTCAGTTAGTAGAGGCTTTTCAAACTATCTCAGATAATTAGTCAGTTTCTCAGATTTCAGTTGTCATTGTCTGATGTTTTAATAGTATTATCAGTTATACCTTACAGATTTTATATAATTCATGAATTAAAACCTTATGGCATTCCTCAGTTAAATTCCGCATACATTATGTCATTATCAGTTTTAATCAGTGCTCACAACAAGTACCAACACATGGGTTAGCTTGTGGTTTTTCGGGACTGTAAGCACTGTGTGATGCCCAGGGTGTACTCTAAGGGCATTAGAAACTTAGTATTAGAGCCTAATGTTTTAAAGTGTCCTAGGAAGTCTGAAAGTCACATCAAGTAGAGTCTTGTGCATGGGTGTGAAGCATGACACACTTATGGACAAGAGGCTACGAGGCATTTTTATGAAAAGTTCCCATCTTTCAGTGTTCATATCGTGTGAGTGAGAATGTTCTCAAGTTAAATTCTCTGTTTAATTCCAATCTTCCTTCTATTTATATAATATGCCTCCTATAAAGGCTAACAGAAGAAGAAACGAGAATCAGCCCGCACCTCCGCCGGTTCAGGAAGATCTCCTGAATGAGCATGTCTCTCAAGCCAAATTTAGAGATTTTTTTACTACCTTAGCTTATTCAATAGTTGCTTAGAGCAATCTGTAGGCTATTGTCCTAACTAGGCTTTTAATTCATGCTCAACTGAGTGAGAGGGGAGGAGTATAGGATGAAGGAGAGAAAGAATAAGAGGGCCAGAACAAGAAGTCTTAACCCTAGGTCAAAGGGTAGTAACCGCTTCCAATTTTTTCAAAAATTCTCAGCCCCAGCTCCACCTTCGGCCAGTACGCCAGTGCCTAGGTTTGAGAATGACAGTCGAGATAGAGAACCAGGCTCTAAGTCACAAGGTAGTGGAAAGGGTATTTGTACTAATTTTCGTTGTAGATAATGTGGTAAGAATCATAAAGGTGCGTGTAGATCCAATAGCGATGTGTGTTTTAGGTGTGGAAAGCTAGGCCACAGAGTCAAGGATTGCCCAAAGAGTGGTCAGCAAGGTCGGTCCAACCATTCCCCAGTTTTATTTGGTCACCTAATTCAACAGGGTGTTGCTTCTTCCTGTGCTAATATTGATCAACATCAGAATAGGCTATATGAATTTCAGTCCCAATAGGATCAGAA
Source organism: Capsicum pubescens (assembly GCA_030864215.1). Lineage (NCBI taxonomy): Eukaryota > Viridiplantae > Streptophyta > Magnoliopsida > Solanales > Solanaceae > Capsicum > Capsicum pubescens. The sequence continues at coordinate 256,804,237 of CM061538.1, forward strand.
AAGTTCTCCTGATGTGGTTACGGGTACGTTACTGTCCTTTTATTTACATGTTTATGCCTTGTTATATCCTAGAGATTCTCTTTGTTTTGTAAGCCCCTATGTAAATGTCGAGTTCAGTGTCAGTCTCGAAACCTTAATAGAGCCTTTCTCAGAGTCTACCCTAGTGGGTAAATTTATCCTATCAAGATGCTGATACTGTTTAAAGAGGCATCTTAGCACTCGAGGACATGAAAACGTGAGTGAAGATCCAATATGATGGGGATTACCATCAAAGGAACAAGATTTAAAGTGTTGAGAATAACTCCCAACACTCTAAAACTATCCAAGGAATACACTACACGGACACCCCTTTTGTTTGGGCTCATTAAAGGCCTTTTAGTCATTTTTGTAATAAGTGTTGCCCTAGTCTATAAATAGAAAATTTAGGTCATTTTTCCCTTTAGAACTTTCATGATATATTTTTAAACTCATTAAGAGTGTTTTGCCAAGGTGGAATCCTTGTGTTGTTAACTTGCTTACAAACGTTGGTTGCTTGGGAGTTCCGATTCCCTTGAGGTTTCCCTAAGAGTTTAGGTATATTCTATTCATGTTTTTTGTGTTTTTATGTTTAATATACATGTTAGTGCATATAACGTGTAGTACATTATATCTCGCTATCTATCCTCTTAGTTATAGTCATCTTGTTTTCCATTTTATGTTGCTTGTTCTTCTCGTGATAGTGGACAGTTTTGTGCCATTTCGTGTGCTGTTTTATCACTTCATAGGTCGTTCTTGTATCATATGGTATCACATACAGGTCTTATTGTGTTCCTACACTACCAATCTTGGGTTTCCTTAGTCAAAAAATTAAAAGAAAAAAGAAAAGAGAAGGTGTTCTATGGGTTTGGTGTCTTGGCCAAAGTGTTATTGTTGTTTGGACAAATTTTTTTCTAGATTTATGTGTTTTTTTGATTGTATTTTGTTGTTTCTTATGTTGGTTTTCTTTCTCTCTAACACTACTTGAGTCTAGCCCAAGTTCTTGAGAAAAAAATTTCAAGTTGTTGTTGGAAGAGTGGAAGTTTTGCTTGGTGTTGTTGTTAATGTTCATGTTGTTGTTGTTGAAGAAGTTTTTCAAGAAGTGTTGTTTGATCTGGAGTCAAGAAAAAAGAAGAGTAAAAACTTGTTAGTCAACAACTTTCAAGACATTACCAAAGGGGAAAAAGAACAAAGGACCTCCCAAAAGTCTTCATACCAAAAGGGAGTAAGTTCATTTTTCTAGACAAGCCAAAAGAGGAAAAGAGGAGAAGGCCTCCAAAAGGTTGTCTTGCCAAAAGGGTGAAAGTTGGTCAAGGTTTTGAATCTTGAAAAAAAAGGACTTAAAGTCTTGTTTGTTAACCTACCAAAACCTCCCCCCCCATCTTTGTGAAATTTGAACAACCAAAATTATGGAACAAAAATTTTCATCTTCAATAATATTTTGTCCATCGACCAATAGTCGAGTTCCACATCATTAATAGGTCAAGAACGTTAGATTTCCTAGTTTCACTTTCTTGTTTCTATTAGTTTCAATTTTGTTGATTCTCGTGCTAATTAGCAAACTAGTAAATACCTACAAGGTTGTAGATTAGTTTTTAAGTACGTTTTCTTTCTTGTTAAGCGTTGTATTGTGTGCTTTTCTCATTTTTAAGTCATAGTATTTTCTTTGGTCCAAGTTCAAACATCATTTCTTGAGTCGTTTCAAACAAGAATCCACTCCGTCCTCGAGCCACAATTGTGACAAAGTAACCTCATTGGAGTATAAGCGAGTTATCAACACTTGTGAGGCCATTAGAGTGAAAACGTCAAAGTGTGAGCATAGGGGATTGTGGACTATTTTGAGACCTATTGTGAACTGATTTTTGATAACTTTTAATATGTTGTTGTTTGTGTTTTGTTTATCCTTTCTTTTTAGGTACAATGGCGGATGAAGGCGAGATTCCTAGTTAGGTTAAGTCGATCATAGCAAGGCTTGATGCCATGGAAAGTTTATTTGAATCAATGGAAGGGAGAATGGAAGGGATGGAGGGTTCTTTTTCGAGTAGAATGGACACCATGGAAGTTCGTTTAGATTCCGACCATTCAAGTCCTAAACACCACCATGCCTCAACTAGTGGACATGCTACCAATGCCTCTTCAATAATAACCCCAGAGACACATCACCAAATGCTCAATCCACCTGGACCAGCCCATGAACTCCTCAACCAAGTCCCTACTTATATAAATAACCGAAACCAAGTCCACCAAGAAGCTCCCTAAAACCGAGACCCACTTGAAATGCCAAGAGCACCACTAAACCAAAATCAACCAATCCAAATTAATGATGTTGAAGGTTAAGGTCCTTATAGAGGTGAGGGGGTTGATGAAGTTTCTCTTTTTATGGATTTTATGAGAAATAGGTGACGAGCTCATGGTGGAGGGCATAGGAGCAGTAGGGGAAGGGTTGTACCATTCCCTTATAGTAGTGGCAATGTGTGGAACCATCCTTATACTCATGAAGGTCTAGGGGACCAAGACCACAATGTGGGTAGAGACACGGGTCTCAACTCAATCAAGATCACTCTTTCTACCTTCAAAGAAACTAGTGATCCATCTATCTATCTTGATTTGGATCTACAATGCAATCGAATCTTCCAACTCAATGATTTATCTCCTCACAAGAAGGCCAACCATGCTATTGCACAATTTGAGGGGTGTGCGTCTACTTGGTGGGAGACCAAACTGTTGCAAAGAGAAAGGAATGAAAATTTTGACCTTCCGAATTGGGATGAGTTGAAAGAACTTATGAGGGAGAGATATGTCATGAAACAATTCAAGCAAGAGCAATTAACCAAGATCTACAACTTGCAGCAAGGTGATAGGAGTGTGGAGGAGTATCATGAGGAGTTTTAAAACTTGATTCTTCATCTTGATATCATTAAACCTCCTAATCATTATTTTGCTAGGTTTAAAGGCGACTTATGCTATAAAATTATGTCTCAATTAGTGGTCCACAAGTTTGACCAAATTGAGGATCTTGCTGAAGAGACCATTGAGGTTTAAAGGAGTAATGAAGCCAAGAAGGCCTTCGAATCGAACAAGAACAAGTATATCAACAAATCTTTTGAGAAGAAATCAGTTGATAGGGCCATCCAAATATACCCACCATGGCTTAAAGGTAATACTTCTTCTACTCTTAATCCTAAGGGTATTGTTTGCTTCAAGTTTCAAGGTTGGGTTCATAAATCTAGTGAATGCCCCAACAGAAGAAACATTATGTTGGTAGGAGGTGATCCTTACTTTGTGGGGAATAAAGTAACCGCACAGGATGTTGGTGATGACATCCCTTAAGAGGATAATGATAATAAAGATGAATCCGAGGAGTGCTTTGAATAAGGAAAGATAAGTTTTCCTTACGGGTAATTGTCGAATGGTACTCCTTGATGTGCATGGTATCCTTAACTCTTTTCTTTTCTACCCTTTGCCTATGTTAATGACTTGAACGTGAATAAAGTGTATGATCTTTCTATTTCAGTTGGAAAGTCTAATTGTTGTTTCAAGAAGAGTCTATGGATTCTACTTTTTAAACAACTCTTGTTCTTTGCTTCTTGTCACACTTATGTGGATAGACAAGTTATATCTTCTTTAGGGTGTTTCGGTCTATTGTGTGTATGCCTTTGTTTCATCTATGTTTGACTTTTCTAATGCTAACCCTCTTTCTATGAGGAATATGTGTTGTCTTGTGTCTCCTAATATTTTGAAAGTTCGAATTCGAGGACAAATCCTTTCTATGGAGGGGAGGATGATACGGGTAAAAGAGGCATCTTATCACTCGAGGACATGAAAACATGAGTGAAGACCTGAGCTTTTCGGGTTTCCCATCTAAGAAACAAGCTTTGAATTGTTTAAAATAAGTCCCAACAACCCAAAACCATCCAACAAATACACTACAAGGCTGCCCCCTTTGTTTGGGCTTATTAAGGGCCTTTCGATCATTTTTGTAATAAGTGTTGCCCTAGTATATAAATAGAACATTTAGGTTATTTTTTCATTTAGAACTTTCATGATATATTTTTAAACTTATTAAGAGTGTTTTGGCAAGGTGAAATCCTTGTGGCAAGGTGGAATCCTTGTGTTGTTAACTTGCTTAGAAATGGTGATTGCTTAGGAGTTCTGATTCCCTTGAGGTCTCCGTAAGAGTGTAGGTATCTTGTATTCATGTTTTTTGTGTTTTGATGTTTAATATACATCTTAGTGCCTATAATGTGTAGTACAACATGTCTCACTATCTATCCTCTTAGTTATAGTCATCTTATTTTCCATTTTGTGTTGCTTGTTTATCTTGTGATAGTGGACTATTTTGTGCCATTTCATAGGCTGTTTTAGCACTTCATAGGTCATTCTTGTATCAGATGGGTATATAGAAATTTCTTGGTTACAGTATCCCAATTATTTACTTAAGTTGATTTCAGAAATAGAGAAGTCCAGTTTCAACTTCTTAATGAACTAGTCAGTAAATGAAGGGGGTAGTACCTCAGTGCTAAGAAGTCAAACGTGATTTCTGATTCCTTCTCAGAATCCTATGATAGCATAAGATCTAGAATTATAAGTATGAAACTAGGAATTTAGCAGCAGTAGTAGAGTGGGGATAATATTATCTGAATTTCAGTAGATTTTGTATTCCATGGGATAGTTGTATGAAAGGTGAATCAGTAGTCTTGAAACAATGTATGCAAGAATTAAAGTTTAGTGATTTGAAATTATATGTTATTGATGTTGGTGTAGTGGTAATTCTCATGGTGTGGGAAAAAATATAAGTTTAGAGAAGTGATAATTGTATGCTATGATGAAAGTAGTATGCTTCATTGAAGGCTTGGGGATATCCATGTTAAGTGTTAGAATCTAAGTTTGAACCTTTGAAGATTGAACTAATAAAAAGAAGAGTTGAGAATTGTAAGTTAATCAGTTCTTAAGTTGTTACACAATGTATTTGGGGCTATAGAAAATTAATAGTTCTATCTAAGAAGGAAGTATCTGTAGTAAGGTTTTACATTTTCAGGGGCAGTCTTTCAAGGAGAGTTCAATGTTTATGAGTATTGTTATATCTCAGACTCTAGGTTAAAGTGGTTTTATTTCAGTTTAGAGTTTATTAAGTGGTCCACAGACTTAGAATGATGTCTTTAAGCTAATGGGGAGATGGTAAAATATTTGACCAAGTCAGGCTCTCAGATTCTAGTACTGATGCCAGTGTGTTGTAGACCAACACTAGGGAAGGAAATTCCTGACCCATGCTTATTTCAATATTTGTACTTCAATTATTACGATATCTACTCATGCCTTACATATCAGCTCTATGATCATAGCTCATATTTGTGCATCTTATCAAAAAATCATGTGTTTTCCCAGTTCCTAGTATAAGGAGTTCTAGTTTGTTTAGCATTATGGATCATGTTCAACAAATTTAGAAACTCCAAATTCAAGGTCATACAACTCATGACTCATGTATTCATGTTTTATTGTATACTTAGTTCCCATGACTCATGCTACACTCTTAACACTTAGCAGAATCCAAATTATTTCATATATATCCTTAGTTTAGATCTCTTGATAAATCCATGATGTTGATATTCTATTCCTCAGTTAAGTGTTAAGTTCTGTATATTGTTTATTGATGCTTCAGGTCCTCATGTTTTAGCCTTTCAGCGACCTCTCCTTATGATATGATATAGTGATAAACAATTTCTTAGATGGGAGAAATTTAATGTTTAATGTTAAGGAAAGAGTGTATCATACTTTGTTTTACAGGAGGCTATAGTTATGAAGACAGGATTGAATGTCATGTTGGTGTGTAAGTGGATAAATTCATCATGCATTGGTGAATGGCTAATAAGAGGTTGTATTTAGTTGTTGAAGGGAAATCAGAATTATTCATCAGATTAAAAGTTGTGAAGATTCAAGGTGTGTTGAGTTCATGATTCAAACTAGTATTACACTGTTATGTGTGCATTTTGTAGATTCGAGTAGGCTTGTACATAGTGGGAGAATTCAGTCCAGCTCAAACTTCAATAAATAGAATTATTAGTATCCATACAAATATTTTTGGTAGTCTTAGATGAAGTGCAATATTAAGGTGGAAGGTATAGTTGAGAGAGTATTTGAGGAGTATGTCTAAGATTTAAAGATAGTAGTTGCAGTGCATAAGGCCTAGTAGCTCTATTCTAGTTGATGTATCGTAGGCCTGTGTTTCATATTACATAATTTTAGCCTTGTAGTGATTTCTTATCCAGATGTCTTATTCTGACCATGCCTAAGATTCTTTGCTCCTGAAAGTCATTAGAACTTCTTAGAAAGAGTGTCGAAGAAATACTCTAGTTAAGTAAAAGCTTTCAGTATGAGTTAGTCTGTATAGCCAGTAATTCAGATTAGCAGTCAGACAGACAAGTTCTTATGATTTTTCCGTCTTTCGATCTAGTCTTACTATCTGAAGTTTCATGAATATATCCCTTCCAAGAAATAGTTTGTTCGTATCCATGTAAATTGTGAATCCAGTTCAGTTTATGCATCATATTTCAGATCCTAGATATTCAGTCATTATTCAGTCCGTAAACACTCCGTTCATTATCTTAGTTTTCCTTGTATTTCAGTCAAATCAGTATTATTCAGGGGACGAACTATCCCAAGGAGGGAGATGTAATACCCCCGATCTTTTCATGTGCTAACTCTATCATCTTTTCTTTATGAAACCAGATCCAGCTGGTGGTAATGGTTACTCATAAGTCGACTCTCTCGTTCTTACCTCATCCTTATAGTCATTGTCATGTCACTGCATGTGTTCAAGAAATCAGTTAAGTTCATGATATCCAATTCATGTATCATGTTTCAGACTCAGTTATGCTCTCATGTTCGCATTCATGCGTATTCAGTAAATGAGCTTAGATTCTTCAGTATTCTCAACTTAAGGTAAAAATTTTCCTTAGAATCTCTCTTTTCCATGCTTAGTTTCAACTGCATACAATTCTTATGTCAGTCATGTGTCATGTTTAGACTTAATCATGTAATCACAATTTCATCATGTATATTCAGCATGTAATCTTAGTTCCTCAATGTTTTCTCCGTAACCAGTCTCATTCAAGGATGAATGTTCCCAAGAGAGAGATATTGTAATGCCCCAAAAATCCAAACCAATGTTAGAGTCATGTTCCAAGCTCATGCAAAGTATCTTATAGTCCCTTGGTAGTTTTATGTATATTAAGGTCAGAAAAAACTCCCAGCTATTAGACGACTCGAAATAACCCTTATCAATTGAAATTTTGATAAGAATGTTGCCTTAGTGAACTTCAAATGAGCATATATTTTTCTCTACTCATAATTTTCCATCTCATGACACACTAAGTTGTAGAAAATTGAATTATCTTTCCAACGATACTAATTTTGCCCCAATCTAATACTCGGGTGAGAAGTTATGGGACTTTTAGTGAAAGCAGTAGCTCAATACGAGCAGTACCGCATCGCGCTGATGTACCATTTCGCAATTTTCGCTTTCCAGTGAGGATCCTGAATTGGCATCGTATCATGCCAAATGATAGTTTAAAATTGTCTTTTTCAAGTGATGCAATGCGATAGTACCGAGTCTTTCCTGAGTACCAGTTCTCTCTCATCAATTTCCAGTGACACAACACGATTCCACTGCGTCACATCAAAGTACATTTTCACACTTGTCCATGGAATACAGTTTCATCCGAATTCAAGTGTCTCACCGCGAAGGCACCGCATCGCGGTGAAGATTAAAAATAGGATTCCAGTGGCGAAAATGTTTAATTATTTCAGGGGCAATTGCGTCTTATTTGATGACCCTAATCAATCCAAAACATGAAATTAATGCCCTAAAAGCCTACTTATTCATTATTTTATTCAATTCCTCTCAAATCAAGAGCATTCTCTCTCAAATAGAAAACCCTAACCTTCAAAATTAAAGATCAAATCTCAAGAACTAACCATCAATTCTCACGAATTCATCAACCTCGGTATGTTAAATGTTCATCCATGGGTTCCTTCCACCCATGGAGTCCAAGTATCATTTTTAAATCTAAAGTTATGATCTTTGTGATTTTAAATTGTGATTTTAACCATGAACACCCATGAATTGAAAGTCTGTACCATGTTTACATGAAATTGTTGTTGTTTATCAGACCACACATGTTCTGATATTGTTATTCACTGATTTAAATCATGATTAAGTGTTATTGATGCTGAAATCATGCTATTACTCCAAGTCTCATACTATTCCCATGATTAGTTAAACTATGAATATCAAGAGTTTGATGAAATGCCTACAAGAATGAATATTTGATAAAAGCTTTCATGTTATGTCCTCCAAACTTAAGTACTATTTTACTATTATTGCTATTGAGTCCTGGGGGTTCTGAATACCCGAAAACTTAGCTGTTTACCTAGTCTCACTATCTTCAGAATAGTTTTAGAATATTTTATGACCATTATCAGTTCAATCAGTCATCAGAATTAGTTAAACTTAGAACAATTCAGCCTTCCGAGTCAGTTCAGTGGGAAGTAAAATTTAGCACCGAGCGAGTGCAGGGATTGAGGCTTCCCCATCAAATAGGTGGAGTCGTTAGTTGCAGTCTCTATACTCCAAAACAACGTAGCCAACATAGGATATGAGGATTCACCCGTTAGATTAGGCTTGACTACTTCACATGGGTCACCCATCAGTTTAGGCTTGACACCTTTAGTCCTATGGGACAGTACATCAGTATAGTGGATCCATAAAGCTAGCGTTAGTACCCATGGCACGGTACTAACACCCTTCCAATTAGGGTTACAGGTTGGACCCCAATTAGCTCAGATTAGGGTGTGTAGAACAGATGATACCTCCCACAGTCTCCATCCAGTAATCAGTTCAGTAATTCCATTTCAGATGCTTGACCATAGCATACAGATATCAGTGATTCAATTATCAGATTTTAGTATTTCAGTATTTACAGATTTTATTCAGAATATGTTATATGCTTGGTCATGGTAATCTATTTTGTGTATTTGACAATCCTTACTTTTGTCACCTCCAAACTTAAGGTAGTCCTGGTAATCTATTTTGTGCATTTGACAGTCCTTGATGAAATGCTCAGGACATCCATATTTGTGACAAACTTCAATAGAGGCTCCTTTCTTACTGTTGTTTCCTCTTCTTTGAAACTACCAACTTTTCTTCATTGCTCTAACAATTCTTTTCACCAAATAGGCAGCATCAGTGTCTTGTTCACTTAAATCAGACTTAAAAACCTTCAATTCTAGTGTTTTCTCTCTTTTTACTTCCTTTTTCTCTTGTCCTTGCAACTTCTTGAGTTCATATTCTTCAGATTACCAATATGCTCATCCATAGTGAGAGTTTTCATGTTCCTTGCCTCAGTGATATCATCCACTTTGCTTTCCCATGATTTGGTAGAACCCCAAAAATTTTCTCACCTACTTGTACAAAGGAATCACTTCTCCTAAACAATGCAACTCATTGGTAATTGAAGTGAATCTTGTATGCATCTATAATTTCTCCTCTTTCATAGTAAAGGTTTCATAATGTGTAGTCAGCATATCAACTTTTGAATCCTTTACATGAGTGGTCCCTTCATGAGCTGTTTTCAAGAAATCCCAAATTTCCTTAGCTTTTTGACAAGATAAAATCCTATTGTATTCATCCAGTCCTTTGCCACTACAAGCAATTTCTTAGCCTTTTAGTTTTTCTCAATTTTTTTCCTATCTTCATCATCAAACTCTCTTCTGGTTTTCATAACTATTTTTTTCAAATCTCCTTACTTGATCTCCTTGAAAGGTACATGGGGACCATTAAGATTATATCCATAAGCTCACTATCCTCAGCCATAATAAAATCAAACTTTCTAGTTTTCCACCACCTATAGTACTGCCCATTAAATCTAGGTGGTCTGGTGTTAGATTGTCCTTCTTTTAGATTAGGTGGAGCAGCCATGATAACCAATTCACTCTAGGTGGTAACCTTTTAGAGTGTTTTGGCTCTGACACAAATTGATGAAACTCGAGGAAGTTATTGCACCACACAGTGAGGGACCGGTCCCTTAGACTCAGTCACAGACAATAAAACACTAATGACAGGAAAACTTAAGAATTTGAAGAAAGGTAAAAACACAAGGATTTTAACATGGAAACCTCCTTGCTAAAGGGAGGAAAAACAACGACTATCCCTCACAATCACCCAACAATCCACTATAATCTAACTCTTGATTACAGACTCCATTTAACCTAACTCTAGGTTCCACCTGTTTGTAATAACTCTACTACAAGCCTACCTTGACACCTCTTCCAAAAATACACCTTGATATTGATTAACTCTAACCAATATCAACCTGAGGTAACTCTACCTAAGCTAACTCAAGAAAGCAAAGAAAACATTACTCTTTCAGTATGAGTAATTCAGATACAATTCAAAACTTAACTCAAGAACACTCATTCTTTGAGTACATAAGAAATGAGAACTTGAGCAATAAAGATGGATTGAGAAAATCCATAGGACCCTAAATCATAAAAAATGTAGCATCCAGGGACGGTTAATGGGATGAGCATTACTGCCATTCAAGGAAGGGATAAAATAATTCCATGTCCAAATCCAATCAAAACCTCATGTACATGTTAACATGCATATATATATATATAATATATCGGGATAGAGAAAAGGGCCATGAATATGATAGTTTAAAACCATTAACTTGACTATTAGGTCTAACCGTCTTAAGGTTACACACGTGCTAATGGGTTCAACTTCCCCTGTTAAAAGGGGCCCGGTGAGTGTAGCTGCACCGAATTGAGGAAAATCGAGGGAAGGCCAAAGATACCAAGGCTCCAACCATCCCATATTTATATAGACATATATAATGTGTGAATAATGCACATGGTCACCAAGACCCCCACAACGACAAACATGATTTTCGGTATTGGTCCCCCCAGAATTTCCACCTTCACGATGAGCTACACAACCCCCTTTAAGTCCAAATTAAAACCATTTAGCACATAAACCCATCCGTTAATATATGAGTCAGTTATTGAGGCATTTACCATTGGTATAATCATACCAAGGCCTTTCGAAACCATTTTTTTGTTCCATTAATATTTTATGTAATAAAAGGTTCCAAAAGTAAGTTAAATTCATGAATTTATCCATGTTTCAAAACCAAATTACAAAAGTGGGTTGAGGCTAATACAAATTCCTAACCAAAATCCATAAATTTGGGGGAATCCATGACACCCATCCCACCACAAATTCCTAATACAAATTCCTAACCAAAACCCCTAGATTTGTCCTTGATTGGGGATTTAGAGAAGAGAGAGTAGTGTTTTAATGTGATAAACTGATGAAAATAGGGGCCCTTAGATGTTTTAAGGTCGTAGGTAAAGGGTAAGGGAAGTAAAAAGACCAAAAATATCATAATGAAATCATGTAGGAAAACTGACGCCAGTCATTATGAGTCTGGTGATGACTCATGATAACAGGACACGAGTTGTTTCTTGGACTCATATCCTGATCAGAAGATCTAGGTATATCCATTGTTATGACCACGAGTCATACCTTACGACTCATTGTTTGACATCACGACTCATGATGCCGACTCGTGGTCAAGCCAGAATACTCGGGCACCTTCACTATTATGGTCACGAGTCCCTTACCATGACTCGTGACCTTACCCTACGACTCATGGGGTCTAGTCATGATCCAAGTAGAAATATTGGGCTATCTCACTTATGGGACTATGAGTCCCACCCTATGACTCGTCACCTGAGTCATAGTCCAGGCAGTGTACTCAATTACAAGGAAAATTCAGAGTCCAGAACCTGGGGTATTACAAGTTGGGGATAAGAATTATGCATATCAGACTCAATCTCCCAAAGTAGCCCTATCCGCAGTCGATGTTTCCACTAAACCTTAACAACAAGGATAACTCTAGAGTGCAACCACCTAACATCCCTAGCCAAAATGGAGACCATCTCCTAAACAAAATACAATTGCTCGTCTAACTTAATCGACTCTCAATGAATGACATGAGACTCATTTTGAATATAATGGGGAAGCATAGAAATATGAAAAATAGGGTGAACAGTTGGTAAATATTAGGGCAAAGACAACTCATAAGACACATCACCAACATTACAAGGAATCTCAAATGGACCAATATACTTGGGGCTAAGCTTGCCCCTCTTCCCAAACCTCATCACACTCTTCATGGGTCACTCAAAGGAAAACACAATCACCAACAACAAATCTCAAGGCACAAAGTCTAGGACTTGCATAGCACTTGTACCTACTCTGAGATTCTCTAAGTCTATTGCGACTTACCCAAACTCTATCAAAGACTGATGAAGCAATTCCATACCTCGAGGTCTAACCTCTAAAACATCAAACCAACCCACTGGCAAATGATAACGCCTACTATATAATGCCTCAAAAAGAGCTATATTAATATTGTAATGGTATCCTTATTATATCAGAACTCTGCTAAAGCCAAATGTTGCTCCCACTGGCCACCAAAATCCATCACACAAGCGCAAAACATATGCTCCAAAATCCGAATAGTCCGTTCTGACTGACCATTGTCTAGTGGTGAATGTTGTGCTAAGATCAACCCAAGTACCCAACTCATCGTAAAAAGTCTTCCAAAAGTGAGATGTGAACACTGACCCTCGATCTGAGATAATAGACCTTGTCACACCATGTAGATGCACATTCTCACGAATGTAGATATGGGCTAACCTCTCATCACTGACAGAGACTTGAACTATAAATAGAATGAGCTAACTTAGTCAAGCAATCCACGATGACCCAAATACTATCAAAACCACGAGATGTACTAGGAAACCAGTCACAGTCCATAGTTATCCATTCCCATTTCCACCTGGGAATGGATAACCGCTGAATCAAACCACCAGGTCTAAAATACTAGGCCTTCACCTGCTGACAACATAGGCAACGAGCCACAAAATTTGCTATGTACTGCCTCATACCACCCTACCAATATTGCTATCTCAAGTGATGGTACATATTAGTCACTCCAGGATATATGGAATATCTAGAACAATGGGCCTCCTCCAAGATCAATCTAATCCATCCACCAACTTTCTACACACAAACTCGGCCCCCAATCCTTAAAACACCATCCAGATCCTGTGAGGCTTCATTAGACATACCACTCAACACCTTATCTTGAATGAACTTAATCCCACATCATCAAACTGATGAGCTCGAATTTTCTTCATGAAAGAAGACCTAGCTTCCATAAATGCCAAAACACGCCCAGGTGTAGTAAAATCAAGCCTAACCATCTGGTTAGATAAAGACCAAACCTTTAAGGTGTAATGCCTCTCCTCGGTCAAAGATGGACCAAGATACCCATGCTAGTTCACTTCTGGCTTAAGGCATCCATTACCACATTAGCCTTGCCTGGATGATAGAGAATAGTCGTCATAATCTTTAAACAACTCAAGACAATAACTCTACCTCATATTAAGATCTTACTGGGTGATGAAGTACTAAAGGCTATAACGATCTGGGAAAATCTCACCATGGACTCCATACAATTAGTGACTCCACAACTTCAAATCAAAAACTACTATGAACAACTCTAAACATGGGTAGTATAATTCGTCTCATGGGGCTTCAACTAAAAAGAAGCATACGCAATTACCTCACCCTTCTGCATCAACATAGAACCTAACCCAACACCTGAAGCATCACAAAAGACAGTGAATTCCATGCCCTCCTTGGGAAAAGTCAAGATAGGAGCTGAATTTAACAATTCCTTGAGATTTTAGATGCTCACCTCACAAGCATCAAGACCACTAAAATAAAGTCTTCTTCTGAGTCATCTTGGTCAAAGGAGAAACAATAGATGTGAAATCCTCATCAAAACACCTATAATAACCTATAAAGCCAATAAAACTGTGAATCTTGATGGGCGAAGAAGGTCTAGCCCAATCATAAGACATTGCAACCTTGGTTGTATCAACCATAATACTATCCTTAGTCACCATATGACCTAAGAAAGAAAAAGACTTCAACTAAAACTCACACATAGAGAACTTAGCATACAACTTCCTATCCCTTAATCTCTTAAGTACAACTAAAAATACTCCTCATGATCATCCTCACTCTTTAAATAAACCAAGATATCATGAATAAATATAATAACAAAGGAATTGAGATACGGTCAAAACACAGGGTTCATCAACTCCTTAAATACGGCAGGGGAATTGGTCAACCCAAAAGACATGACCAAAAACTCGTAATGACCATATCAAGTCTAAAAAGCTATCTTGATAATATTCAAAGCTCTAATCCACAACTGGTGATAATTGGACTTCAAATCAGTCTTTGAAAGCTCCGCGGCACCTTGAAGAGAATCAAATAAATCATTAATATAAGAAGAGGATATTTATTCTCAATCATCACCTTGTTCAACTATCGATAATCAATACACATCCATATAGACCCATACTTTTTCTTCATAAAAAAGACAGGTACACCCTAAGGAAATACACTAGGTACGATAAATCCCTTATCCAACAACTCATGTAACTTATCTTTTAATTTATTTAACTTATCTTGGGTCATCCTATAAAGAGGAATAAAAAGAGAATTGGTGCCAGGATTAACATCAATAGCAAAAACAATATCACGTTCTTGAGGCATACTAGCAAATCCATAAGGAACACGTCCATGAACTCACAGACCACACGAACCAAATCCAAAGAAGGAGGTGACACCACATTGGTATCATGAAAATGATCCAAATAAGAAAAACATTATCTCTTAACTAATCAACGAGTTTGAACCTAAGATATGACCCACATGGGTCCCAAATAAAGCATACCCTTCTATGCTATCATTGCCACACTTGACGAAGCTAAAGGTATGGTCTTAGCATGACAATCTAGGATAGCATGAAATGAAGCCAACCAATCCATGCCAAAAATAACATCAAAATCAACAATATTAAACACAAAAAAGTCTACCCAAGTCTCATAGTTGAAAAAGTCACAATACAAAATTGGTACACCCGATCCACCACTAAAGAATCACCTATCGGGATAGATACATGAATAGGTTTGGCAAGACCCTCACTAATAGAATCAAAACCCAAAGCAAAATACACAGAAAAATATGAGAAGGTCAATCCAAGATCAAATAATATAGATATAGATATAAAATAAACAAGGACAATACCTGTGATCATAGCATCTGAGGCCTCTACCTCTGGTCTGGCTAGTATAGCGTAGCATTGACTACTACCACCAACTGCCTAACTGGCCCCACAACAACCACCATGGGCTCCACTACCTCTGACCCTTATGCACCTGGTAGAACCCCTACCTCTCATAGCTATAAAAGGAGTAGCTCTAATCGCACAACCAAGAACAATCCTTGGCCAAATTTTTAGCCTCATAACACACATAGCAAGCTCTACGACCCGACTCACTAGAAAAAGGTACAATTATGCCCAAATAGCCACCTTGAACCACTGAACCAAAAGATCCACCACTAAAACTCTACAAGGCTGCTTTCACTAGCCTACCCTGATATCTACGAGAACCTCTAAAATCTCTACCACGAGAATCCTAACCTCTGAACTCACCAAAATGATGCACCTTCTTGGCGGCTCCCTGAAATGCTGGAAGAATACCCTCTGTCATCTTAGCAGGATCCATAATACTTTGGAAAGATACCCCAAATACAACTATATAAGATGTAGCCAACTGAAGAGATACATCTAAACCCTTTACAATCTTCTAAATCTTCTTACACTCGGTGGAAATACTGGAATTGGAATATTTGAATAAGGCATAGAAGTGTGGCTTATTCTCTACTACAGACATGGATCCCTGCTCAAGGCGATCAAACTCATCATGCATCCGATCCCTGAGACTGTAAGACACAAATTTTTCTAAGAAGGCATCGACAAACTGATCCCATGATATCTCCATAGCATCAAAAGGTATACCAAAAACAAATAACATCCACCAATCTCTAGCAACATCTCTTAATTGATAAGTAGTATAAGTAACCCCATGCTACTCTAACGAACCCAAATTATGAAACATCTCACGATAGTCAATAAAAAATCATGGTCATCCTCACCCATACTACTATTAAATCTAGGAGAACCCAAATAAGTAAATCTCTCAAACCTTTTCTGATCCCTAGAAGACAAATTGTACTCGCTGCTAAAGAAGGCAAAGTGAATCTATCAGGATAAGATCCAACTAAGGAGGTAACATAGATGAAGGCTGAACTCCCGATCTCAAAGCACCATACTCAGATGTCACCACTAAAATAGGAATAGTATTCAAGGTCAGAGGAGTACCAAGAGTAGAAACAGGTGCAACTGGAGGATCTGCACTCTAAACTATAGGAACACCAGACATAAAAAAAGGAGAAACCTCTAAATGGGTCAGCAAATGCACCAATAACCCCTTCATAACAATGGTATATAAACTCTAAGGAAAAAGAGTAGAACTCACACCTCCAACCTGCTTAATATGAGGCTTAGGGGAGAGTCACCTAGCACTTCCCCTAGACGAGGCTGAGCCATAAGCCTGTCCACTCCTTCTAGTCTATCCATAACTTGAGGCTGCCCTTTCGACAAAACTCTCTCTCCAGAAATAAGCTCCATGTTTCTGACCTTATAGGACCTAGTCAACACAATCTACGTAGAATGAATAAAACACACCTCAGAACACAAGGCATGAAAGAAATTCACATGATAAGGAATAAAATGAGAAAAGTTTCCTAAAGACACCCTATAGCCTCTTGAAGATATATATGAACGTCTAGGTATCAATCCACGAGACTCTATTAGACATCTCATTCTCACACCATTGAGACCAATGAAACCTGGCTGTAATACCAATTTATCATTACTCAAAAATAAGGTTCATGATGGCACTTGTCACGGTATAACTTGACAAGTAAGCCTATCACCTAAATTGATACAAAAAAGGGAAAAAGTCAAAAATACCCTAAGGTAAGGCTTCTAGATCAAAGCTGAACCATACAAGTATAGTAAAATACAAAAGGTAACATATCTAATAAACAAAGCCAAATCCCATAACATAGTGGCATTAGTGTAGGAACATATCAATTACAACTCTAGTCTAAACGAAGTACATAAGATAACTCAAAAATATGAAAATCCTATCTTTGAAATACAATAAAGACATAGTCTAATAGAGAAAGGTAGTGGAAAACATCTGAAAGCCTGAAAGTCACTCACTACCTTGAAAAGTTCCAACAATGTCTAAATCAAGCAACGTGGGGCGCACCCAAACTTGAATGTAAACCAGAAGGGTATAGTAGGAGAGAGTACAACCCACTTTTACTCAATAGGTGTCATAGGACAATCGAGAAAAGTAGAAAATAAAGCATAAAAAATACACACTAAGGGCACGTCACCTGGAATTAGAAAATATTCCACAATGGTAGCCCACACCACTTGCTTTAACAGTTCTAACATATATCCCATATATTACAACAACACACCAAGGTGGAACACCGGTACACATTATGTCAAATATAAGCAGAACAAAGAGGAATATGTATATACAATATTATCAAGTACAAATAACAAAAGATAGAACAAATAGATACATGACAAGTCAATATGCAATACATTTAAAACATAAATGCAATAAAGTAAATACAAGATATATGATAATGATGATGATGATGTATGAGGTCATTGCACAACCTCTAGGATCATTGCACTATCCTCGTATACACCCAAGGAGCTAAAGCATTCCAACGTAGGACCTATGAAGGGTTCATCAACCCATATACAATCTACATATATCATGGATCCTTCCTGACATATCCATTGGGAAGGGTTTTATAAGGTGTTACAATATCTCCTCCACGACATATCCCTCGAGAAGGGTTTTAAAAATATGTTGCCAATGTTTCTCAAGTGTTGCCACGGTTATACCAATGTTTTATGAATGAGTATGATATGAGGATATAATGCTCACAACCAATCACAATGAGTGTTTACACAACCAACCACATGATGTATTTCTACAACCAACCACAATAATATATTTCCACATTCATGTGAGCCAATATCCACTCTTTATTTCCACCATCCATGAATTTCCACATGTCTCATATACCAACAAGTAGGAATGTATCAACATAGACCAATCATAACACAATAAGCATTAGCAACAAAATAATATAATTATTCACATGTATTCAAGAATATCAACATCATATTGGACCCTACAAGGTCACATATATCACATAATTTCTCAAATTCTACAATTCCATCACATATAGGCCTAACATGGGAACAACACATAGTTAGAAATTTTTAATGGTTAGTTTTCACCCTTAGCATGCATTTTCAACCAATATTTGCTACCCATCCCAGACTGAAAGAGTTAAGTCATAGCCTACTTTGAAAGCCAAAACTGATTCACAATACTTCAGACCGAAAGCCTCACTTCTCATGAATGGTCTCAAAATCAATTAAAATATTAAAATATAGAATCCACACTCCAAAACAAATCCTTCAACACCCATATTGGCTACTTTCAATTCGGTGTCAAGGCGGACCCCCAAAATGGGTTTTTGAAAAACAAGGGTAAAATCAAAATTTTATTTTAAAACCATGTAATCCATATTTTTAGGAGTCTACAGCTGAAAACCCAAGAAAAAATGAGCTTAAAATGAGATCCAAATTGAGGTAAAGCCATTTTCAAACTTTATCGGGTGAAACCTTCAAAATTCATTTTAAAATCAATAATTCGAGTTGTTTTGAAGATAAAATCATGGGGAAATTGATAATTATAGGTTTTGAAACATCACCCAAGTGAAAAGGGGTAAAAATTGGAGTTTAATTCGAAGAAATACAAATGTGGGAATTCGGGGCCAAAATCCCCAATTTCCATTTTGAAATCTAGATTAGAGCTATAATTTAATGATAAAGATTGACTGAATGAGTTGAAATTGGTTTATTGGAGGTTACCAAAGCTTATAAGTGAAGAAAGTATCTTAAAACCTTGAAACTCTAAGCTCCAAGTCTCAAAAATGGTAAAAAATAATTAACATGGGTATTTATATCCAGAAGCTGCGATCGCAGATCAAGATTGCAACCGCTTATCCCAGGATGGCAGAGGTATCATGATTGTAAATGGATGTCGTGATTACGACAATTGTTGTTCCAATTTTATGTTAGCACATTTAAGGCTTTTAGCTTGAAATAATTGTAAGTTCTTAAGTAACTTGTTATTTTTTATGTTATTTCATATAATTTTGTAGGGAAGTCGAGATGCATGAAAACCTATGAAAGCTATGTCAAGAAGGAAATTTTTAAGGAAGGAAATATAAAGATAAGTTTTTGAAGAATTCAGTTGATGACTTATTTGATAAGTCGTCAACCTGCTGATAAGGTATCAGAGGAGGCTGTCACCTATAGATAGGATGTATATGTTGAAGAATTAAGTTGACGACTTGACTGATAAGTCGTCAACTATCTGATAAGACGCCAGATGAGGTCATAACCTGTAGACAGAACATAGATGTTGGAGAAGTTAAGTTGATGACTTGTCTGATAAGTCATCAACTATCTATTAAGCTATCAGAAGAGGTCGTCAGCTGTAAGAAGTATGTAAAAATTAGAAAAAGTTGTTAATTACTTGAATGATAAGTCGTCAACAATCTGATAAGACAACACAGGGGACAAAAATAGTGGATTTTGAAGGCTAAGGCTATTTATAGCAGGTTTTAGTGTTTCATAGGGCATATGGAAATTATTCCAAAACATCAGTGTTTACATTTTGGTTACTAAAAATTACAAATTTAGTTTTTGGGATTCTCGTGTGAACTTGGAAGAGAACAAACTTTGATTCCATCTTTTGTAAGTTTTACTGCTTTGAATTATGGTTTCAATTTATGATATCTTTTTCTATTCCACGAGGAACTAAATCCCATAACTGGAGTTGTGGGGCCTATGTATATTATTTTGTGATTTCATAGTTGGATAAGATTCGAATGACTGTGGGATTCATCTTGATAATTTTGTTGTATTACATGTTTTATATTTGTTGCAAACAATAGAACCTGCTTTGTGTTTCTTTTCTTGAACTAAGAAATCAACTAAAAGTAGTGAATTATCAACGAGGAGTTTGAAAGGTTAATTTTCCATCTAAAAGATTGATGTTGTAACAATATTAATCAACTCGAGATAAAATCAATGTGATTAGAAGGTTTTACTAAGTTTGAAAGAATTAAGGAACTCAAGATCTAAGTAGGTTGAGAAACACATAGATTAATCATCGATAATGATAATTTTGTATTTCCCACAAGTCATGAGAATCGAATACCACAACTATTAAGCAATGAAAATTAATACTCATAGTGATCACATCTCTATTTTTTCTACATCCTTGATTCAAAATACTGAAATGTTGACTTTGAGTTTCTAAAACAAGTCGAGACATTAACAATAGATTGGTTGATAAAAACCCCCCAATCAAAGGAAATAATTAACTAGCAGTCGATTTAATCATAAATAGTCTTGATTAACACCATATTCCCTATTGGATTTGACCTCAACCTTGTTAGGTTATATATATGATGATGACCGCTTAATCTCTCATAAGAGAGGTCTAACTTGGGCATATCAAATTTTGGCGTCATCGCCAGGGAATACAGTTGTCAATTAAATGTATCTAGGTTAATTGACTCTTAGTTAAGTTTCCTAATTTTACTTTTATTTGTTTTTTTGATCGTTATAGGCTCTTTGTTATATATACTATGAACCAGAAGGTCAGGAGAACCTTTATTACATTTCAACCAAGAACCTCAATTAATCGGGAGAATGGTTGATCAACAAGAACCTGAATGATTACCCGCTTTGGCTAATGCTCAAATCAACTAATAGAATATTGGACTGCTGGGGTATGTGCCCAATGCTGATGATGAGGATTTGGGTGATGGTGAGTTGGTTGATCCTGGAAATAAGTAGCTTTTGAGAATATTGTACTAGCAAATCAAATTCAACAAGCAAGAGGTAGAATGCACTAACAGCCTATAGTATATTTTTACCTAGATGATGAGGATGATGCCAATTTGGATAGAGCTGGAGTTACAGGGGAAATAATTCCACCACCGATAGCTCCTGGGGTTAAATTTAATATCACCAGTAAAATTATCCAGCTACTTGAAAGGACTCTTTGGTGGATTACCTGGTGATGATCAAAATCTAAAATTGGTGAATTTCATCAACATTTGTAAGTCGTTTGATAATACTAGAGTAGGGAACAATGATATTTGTTTTAGATTATTTCCAATATCTCTGTCAGGGAAGGAAACTATGTGGCTGAATAAGTTGGCACCCAATTCTATAATAAACTAGAGGTAATTGAAAGAAGCTTTCCTAGAAAGTTTCTTTCCGCCTTGCAGAATTTTACAGTTGAAGAAAAAGATTAGCTATTTTAGGCAATTTTTTAATGAAAATTTACATGAAAATTAGGTGAGATTTAAAAAGAAGTTGACTCAATGCCCAAACAATAAGATGACTGATGAACACTTGATGGAAATATTCTATAGAGCTTTGAATTCACTTACAAAGACAATTGCAGATAATGCTACAGGAGGAGCTTTTATGGAGCTCACTTTTACTGAGTCTATGGAGATGTTAGAAAGAATGATTAAGACAAGTAGAGCTTGGCATACTAGAGATTCTGAGGTAGCAAGCAATACTGGGTCTAGTGTAATTCTAGTAGAGTAATATAGGAGAGAAGAAAAACGTGATCAGGATATGGTTCACATAAAAACCTAGATGGATTTTATCATGAAACATTTGCTATAGGGAAAGTAGAAAAGGTAAAAGTTGTGGGGTCACTCAGTAAAGAATATGAATTAGACACTGAGGAGGAGGCTAACTACTTGAACAACTAGGGGATTTATGGGCCGGTGGCCAAGGAAACCAAAGTTAGAACTATCCAGGAGCTTGGAAGAATAAAAATAATTTAAGTGGATTGTATGTACCACCTAGGAGTCGTGATAATGCTGCTAACAATTCTGGGGAAAATATCTATGGAAGACATGATGGAAAAAGTGTTGAAAGGAGTGGAGTCAACAGATGCCAGAGTAAGGGAGATGGAGAGTGACTTATCATCCATGACTAAATTAGTTGACTCATTTTTTACATTTATTAAGCAATTGGAGTATCAAATAAATCAACTATTAACAATGTTTAATCAAAATAAGAGTGGAACATAGCTGAGTGATACTGTGCAGAATTCGAGGAATGATTGCTGATGCATCGCTATCACGACCAGAAGTGTTAAGGTTTTACTTGGACCTTCTTTGAGAAAACCTATTTTAAATGATATGGTGGAATTAGAAGAGGATGTAGATGAATAACATTCAGTGGAGTCTGAGAAGCTGGAAAAGGAGGAGGATCCATCTAAACAGAAGCAGGTTAAGGATTT
Source organism: Capsicum pubescens (assembly GCA_030864215.1). Lineage (NCBI taxonomy): Eukaryota > Viridiplantae > Streptophyta > Magnoliopsida > Solanales > Solanaceae > Capsicum > Capsicum pubescens. The sequence continues at coordinate 256,826,755 of CM061538.1, forward strand.
GGAGAAAGTTAAGGGAAGTGAAGGAGAGACAGTTGTTACAAGAGTACCAAAACTACTTCCTCCATTCCTGCAAAGATTGTAGAAGAAGGCGGATGAGAGTAAATTTAGCAAGTTCATGGCCATACTAAAGCAACTGATAGTAGACGTTCCTTTGGTTGAGGCGCTAGAACAAATACCTGGCTATGCTAAGTTTATGAGGGATCTTGTGACAAAGAAATGGACTGTGAGCTATGAACCTATGGATAATCTTCACCATTGTAGTTCTATCTCTATAAGATCATTAGTGCAAAAGAAAGCCGACCTGGGAGAATTCATTATCCCATGTACTATTGGATTGCTTGATTTTGCAAAGGCCCTTTGTGATCTTGGGGAAAGTATTAATCTAATTCTATTGGAATTTTTCAAAAAGATGTGGTTGGGGGATCCTAAAACCACTAATATGGGGCTTCTAATAGTGGATATATCGGTGAAATTGTCGGTTGGGATTCTAAATGATGTACTTATAAAGGTGGCCAATTTTATATTTCTTGCAGACTTTGTAATTCTTGATTGCGAAGTGGACTTTGAGGTACCAATAATTTTGGGTAGGCCGTTCTTAGAAACTAGGAGAGTGTTAGTTAACATGGAACTGAATGAGCTGAAATTTAGGCTCAATGATAAAGAATTTAGCTTTGACGTGTGTCAATCCATAAAGCAACCAAGGGAAATGAGTGTAGTATCAGTTATTGATGTTGATTATGAAGATGAACGTGTTTATCAAAAAGGCAAAGGAAAGAGAAAAGGAAGTGAGAGTGACGAGTAGAAGAGGATTGAAAAGAAAAAGAAGAAGAAAAAGAGAAAACAAGTGAAAAAAGCACTGAGAGCTAAAGTTGTAGGAGGATCTCCTAGTAGACCTCTTTATCCTATTGGGGAGTTCTTTAATCCACCAAACACTGCTATGGAAGCATCAGTGAAACCTGATGCCACTGTTGATATTCTTCCCACTAATGATGTAACATCACAGTCAGCGACTCATGACATAATCACTTAAGGCACTGCAGGTATGTCCTTGCCCTTGTTCTTAAGTTTCAATAATAATGCATTCAGGACAATGCATGCTTTTATTTGTAGGGGTGGGGGTACTTGCAGCCTCAAGGGTGTATTGTCTATATTCTATGCCCTTGAGCGTTATTTAGGAACTAACATATTTAGGAGTTGTTTTGTGTTTTTTTATGTGTTACGTATGCAAGTGGAGTAAATGTGACTGAGCAGCAAATGCAAAAGTTTTGAAAATTTGAAAATTTTGATTTAAAAATTGTGAGCCAATTAAATTTTTTACTTGTGAGATATATGCTAGCTACATGGGAAAACCATATCTATCTACAAAAGTATACAAATATGGAAATCCTTGCTTAAGATTGGGTATTGGTTGAATAATTGGTGATGAAATTACAATTCTATGCCAGGAGAGTGTGAGGTTTTGTAGATATTTTCTTATTTTATGTGAGCATTTAGAACTTGCCCAAGTCATTCTGTTAGGTTGCAAGTATTCATCTGAGAAATGATCGTAGGCCATTTTTCATAAGTAACTCAACAACCCATAAGCTTGTAATAGATCCCTTTTTGAGACATTAGATCTTTCTTTGTTTCATAACCTAACCACCTTTCGTTAATTCCATAGTTAAACCTTTATTTTAGCCCTAGTTCCCTCTTTGGACATTATACACATCAACTCAAGAAAATTTCCTAAGTTGAGGGTGGATACAGTAGAGGAGATACTGATTGGAAGGTATGAAAGATGTTATGAAAATTGGAATATTCCAAAAAAAAGAAAAAAAAAGTTAAAAAATGAATAAATAAACAAATAGTGATGATTGGGAATGCTAAGAGGGAAACCAATTCACAAAAGTGTATTGTGAGATGAATGCAAATTAATAAGTGGTTGTAGCCAAGTGGTGTAAATGAACAAAAGGAGGCTAATTCACTAATTCTAAATTTACCTTTCCATCACTTAAGCCATCATTTCATTCCAAGAAAGCCATTCAGTGATCTTAGTTTGACTACTTGATGACCCAAATGGGATGGTAAGGGCAAGCTGATGGCATGAAAATGCATAGTTTAAAACTTTATTCTGAGAGTGGGATTTAATGTCTAGTTCCTAAAAGCAACATGAAACATTTGGAGTAAGGAACTTCTTTATTCTATTTGAGGGCATGTGAATGGTAGTGGTAATTGCTGAACATTTGATTGAATACGTTGAATTTAAGTAGTGGTTTGTCTGTTTGAACTTTGAATATATGTATAGAATCTTGATGTTTCTTGGCATAAAAATATCACAAGTTTCTTAATGGGTTCGACATAAATAAAACAAGTGCTACTCTTGCATTGATGTTCTGATTGTGTGCATAACACTGTGCTAGATAGTTTCTTAAGGACAAGCAAGTGTTTTAAGTTGAGGGTGTTGATATGCTAACTTTATGTTTGAACATTTAAGGATTTTATCTTGACATAATTGTAAGTTCTTAAATGACTATTGTTGTTTTTTATGTTATTTCATGTGATTTTGTAGGGAAGTGCATGAAAACCTACAAAAGTTATGTCAAGAAGGACATTTTTATGGAAAGAATTATGAAGATAAGTTCTTGAAGATTTTAGTTGACAACTTGTCTGATAAGTTGTCAACCTGCTGATAAGTTATCAGAGGAGGCCGTGACCTATAGATAAGATGTATATGCTGAAAAACTTAAGTTGATGACTTGTCTGATAAGTCATCAACTATCTGATAAGCTGTCAACTGAGGTCATCACCTGTAGGTAGAACATTGATGCTGGAGAAGTTAAGTTGATGACTTGTCTAAATAGTCGTCAACTGTCTGATTAGCCGTTAGAGGAGGTCTTCATCTGTAAGAAGTGCACAAAAATTAGAAAGAGTTGCTGACGACTTGAGTGATAAGTCGTCAACTAGTTGTCATCTGTAAGTAGTGCGCAAAAATTAAAAAGAGTTGTTGATGACTTGAGTGATAAGTCATCAACTATCTGATAAGCCGTCATAGTAGGTCATCATTTATGGGACGAAATATTGGATTTTGAATTTCAAATTTTGAAGGCTAAGGCTATTTATAGCAGCTTTTAGGGTTTCATAGGGCGTCTAGAACTTATTCCAAAACATCAATTTTTACATTTTGGTTACTAAAAATTTCAAATTCAGTTTTTGAGCTATTGGTTTAGTTTTCGGTGATTCTAGTGTGAATTTGGAAGATAACAACCTTTGATTCCATCTTTTGTAAGTTTAGTTTCTTTGAATAATGCATTCAATTTATGATATCTTTTTCTATTCCATGAGGAACGAAATCCCATAACTGGAGTTGTGGGATCTATGAGTATTATTTTGTTGATTTTATAGTTGGATAAGATTCAAATGTATGTGGGATTCATCTTGATAATTCTGTTGTATTACAAGTTTTATATTGGTTGGAAACAATAGAACCTGCTTTGTGTTTCTTTGATTGAACTGAGAAATCAACTAAAAGTAGTGAATTATCAACGAGGATTTGGAAAGATTATTTTTCCATCTAGTGGTTAATGTTGTAATAAGAATAATCAACTCGAGATAAAATCAGTGTGAATAAAAGTTTTTTCTAAGTTTGAAAGAAATAGGGAACTCAATATCTAAGTAGGTTGAGAAACACTTAGATTAATCATCGATAATGATAATTTGGTGTTTCCCACAAGTCATGAGAATTGAATACCACAACTATTAAGCAATGAAAACTAATACTTATAGTGACCACAACTCTAATTTTTCTACATCATTGATTTGAAATACTGAAATATTAACTTTTGAGTTTCTAAAACAAGTTGAGACATTAACATTGGTTGATAACCCCCCCCCCCCCCCCCCCCCCGATCAAAGGAAACAATTAACTAGTAGTCGATTTAATCACAAATAGTTTTGATTAACACCATATTCCCTGTGGGATTCGACCCCAACCTAGTTGTGTTATATATTTGATGACGACCGCTTACTCTTTCATAAGAGAGATGCAATTTGGGAGTATCAACACTCTGTCTCCACGCCCTATTGTGATTGCATCATAATTTCACGATCGTGGGTACACTAGATCTAGTCCTCGCGTTCCCCTAGAGACTTATCTAGAATCCCCTGGATACAAATGAAATATGATACCCTATCAAACCCTATGCTCCGGACTCAATGGAGATATCCGAATTTGAAAATAAATGTCATTTTCATAAAGTTGACTCCCAAAATCCAAAATCACAACTTTCCAAATTGAGGGTCGAAATGAGTTTTAAAAGCCATAAAACTACACGAAACATGTTACCTCCCTAAAATTGACATGGCAGTTCTACTATCTTAGTACGTTTTGTCATGCAACACACGAATCAAAAGATAACAACTAAAGTCCATAATAAGCTCTCAAAGCCACCAATAACCACAATATCACATAAATGGTACCAAAATACATCGGAACCGTGATAATCACCCCCAAACCCCAAAAATACCACAACACAACTATGGAGAGGGGAAAAATATTCAAATCACACAAAATACATATTTTACATATTTTTCAAAATTCAGGTCATTACTTGGTCAGTTGGGAGAGCACTGGCATGTAACTCGAGGGAAAGGGATAAAGTAGTACACTTATAAATAACTGGTCAAAACCACATGTACAACACTTATATACATATATATAAGATGCCTGGATATAGACAAGGGCTATGAACATGAGAGTTTAGAATATATACCTAAAATGTGTAGCTCGCTCATCCTAAAGGCACCCATAGGCTATATGGACTCGGCTCCCCCTACCGGAAGGTCCTCAGAGCATGTTACCCGCAAGTACTGAGGAATTTGAGGACAGGATAAAGAAACCAAGGCAATAGCCATCAAAAATATAATGCTTACACCAAACACATAGTAACATAGCCCCCCAACGCTAGCAAATATGGTTTCCTGTGCTGATCCCCCTGGGACCCACACCTCATGGTGAGCTACATAATTCTCTTTATGCCCAAATTAAAATGATTTGCACATAAGCCAATCATTTACCCTGGAGTTGTTATTAAGGCACGTTACAACATGGTATCATTATACCAATATGCTTGCAAGCTAAGTCCATTTATGCCAATCAAAACCTTTATCCATTAGACTCCCAAGTTCAATTAAAATTTCAAAATCATGGCCACCAAGGGCATTCCAAACCCATTTATCTTTTAATGCAATGCAATATTTCCAAAAAAACAATTTAAATTATTCAAATATCCTTATTCAAAATTAAGTTTATGTAGTGGGTTGAGGTTAATAACATTACTAAGACAAGTCACCCATTACAACCATTATAATAATGCACCAATCCAACGGCAAAATCCATCAATTAAAGCATGAATAATCCATTTAAAACATGAAAAAATAATTAAATCAATAACAACCAAAACCCTCAGCCAAATTTCAAACCCATGAATTCAAAACACATGAATATTGATTAAGTAGATGCCACAATGTAAATTTCAAGTCAAGGAATGAGAAACAAGCGTGAAATGTAAAAGAAATTAAAGATAAGTTTGGGGAATGAATGTTGAATTCGTTATGAAACCCTAATATCTCTTTCCTTGGAGTTAAAGAGGAGAGGAGTAAGTTTTAATCTTGATAACTAAAGGCAATAGGATAAATTAGGTGTTTTTAAGTCATAGAAAAGAGTTTGAAGGGAGGAAAAGATGAAAATACCCTAATTAAAATATGCAGGAAAAGTCTGGGAATAGTCGTCATGACTTGGGAAACGACTCATGAGGTCTGACAATGAGTCTTGTCCAGGAGTCGTTACTTGAGGATCGATGATCTAGACCTTCACTATTATGAAGACGGGTCTCATATAGCGACCCATTATATGACATAACAACTTTTCATGAAGAGTCGTGGTTAGGTACTAAACTCTTGGGCATCCTTCTATTGTGACAACGAGTCCCTCTTAACAACTCTTTTTTCCTTACAACGAGTCATACCCTGGAATTATTATCAAGGGACCCAAGTCTGGGCTTGGTCATTTCCATGGCAATGGGTCCCCCCGATGACTCATTACATGGAATAACTAGTCATCATCTGAGTCATTGTCACTGGTAGTTTAACATCACTTCAAAAATTTAGCCATAAATTTTTGCCTTGATCTGGGATTAAGGTAGGACTGGTGGTATTGGAAAGCTAATCCTATTATTCATTTCATGGAAGGTTTTGTAATCAAGAACCTGGGGTATTACATTAAACCCCCTCCCCCTGGATAATTCATCACCGAATGGGAAGTTAGGGTGCCCTTAGCACGATAAAGAAAGAATCCAAATAGTATCCAAGGAATAATTTCAAATTCCATAAGAGGGAAATGAAACTCATACCTTAAGCACTTCCATCCATCGCTGGAAACAAGAATGGGTACTTGGATTTCATGTCTTCTTCAAATTCCTATGTAGCTTCCTCCATCTTTTGATTTCTCTAAAGCACCTTTACCGAAGCTACATCCTTAGTCATCAATCTATGAACTTGCCTATCCAATATCTCTATTGGGACCTCCTCATAAAACTATGAATCCATAACACCAACATCCTCCACAGGCATTACAAATGAATGATCACCCATACACTTCTTGATCATAGACATATGGAAAATAGGGTGAATAGAACCCAAACTTGTTGGTAAATCTAACTCATAAGCTACATTTCCAATTCTCCTCATAACCTGTTATGGAACAATGTAATGGGGACCAAGACTTTCCGTTTTCCCAAATCTCATGAATTCTTTCATAGGAGAAACCTTTAGGAACACCCAATAACTAACCTCAAACTACATCTCCCCCTCCTCACATTTGTATAAGACTTTTGGCAACTTTGGGCAGTCTTGAGACTTTGTCTAATCACCTTTACCTTTTTCATGGCTTGGTGAACCAAGTCAGGGACAAAAACCTAGTCTCTCCCATTTCAAACCATCCAATTAGAGACCTACACCTCCTACCATAAAGAGCCTCAAAATGAGTCATTCGACCGCTAGAGTGATAACTGTTGTTTTAGGAAAACTCAATATGAGGCAAATCGTAAAACCTACAACCTTTAAAATCAATCACATAGGCCCTTAACATATCCTCCAAAGTTTGAATAGTACGCTATGCTTATCCATCCATTTGAGGGTGGAAAGTGGTGCTAAGGTTCACCTAAGTACCCAAACCTTTCTGAAATGAATGCCAAAAGTGAGAAGAAAATTGTGTACCTTGGTCTAAAATGATGGACACCGGTGCTCCATGTAACTTAACTATCTCCTGAATGAACAACTTAGCATAATCCTCTCTCTCGAGTAGTTATTCCTCACATGCAATAAATGAGAAGACTTGGTTATTCTATCCACAATCAACCAAATAGAATCATACTTGTTCCAGGACAACGAAAGACCGATGATGAAATCCATATTAATCATCTCCCATTTTCATATGGGAAACTCTACCTCTTAAGACATTCCACCGACCCTCAAATGTACCATATTGACTTATTGACAAACCATACACTTAGCAACAAAATTTTCCACATCTCTCTTTATATTATTCCACTAGTAGATTTTCTTCAAGTCATGATACATTTTGGTCGAACCCAGATGAACTGTCTATATAGACTCATAAGCTTTTATCAAAATCCTTTCCTGCAGCCCATCTACATTAGGAACATACAATAGTTCTCGATATCGCAAGATGCCATATCCCCAAATATCGAATGTCATAACCTTTTGTTGACCCATATTTTCTTAATCTGCACAAGTATGGGATCCAAAACCTATTTCTGCTTGACCTCAACACTAAGAGACAACAATTTTTTGAACAATCATGACTCTATCCTTGAAGTCTAAGAGACGAACTAACAGGTTAGACAACTTATGAATATCATTCACCAATCCCCTATTCTCCTCCTCCAAATGAGATAAGCTCTCCATACATAACTTGCAAAGATCATCGGCAATAACATTAGCTTTACCTAGATGGTAGTGCAAAATGATGTCGTATTCTATGAGAAATTCGAGCCACCGCTTCTGCCTGACATTCAATTCATTCTACGTAAACACAAAATGCAAGTTGTTCTGGTCAGAATAGATGCCCATATGCACCCCATGTAAATAATGATGCCAAATCTTTAAATAAAAAAACAGTTACCAACTCTAGATCATGCATCGGGTAATTCCTTTCATGAACTTTAAGCTGCCTGGAAGCAAAGGCTACAACCTTACCATGCTGCATCAAAACACAACCCGACCCCACACGAGATGCATCATAATACATAACAAACCCATCATTACCCTCGGGTAGTGTCAAAACTAGAGAAAAAGTTAACTTAGCCTTCAACTTCTTAATCTACTCTCACAAATGTCGGTCTATAAAAACTCAACCTTTTTTGTGTCAACTTTGTTAGTGGAGTAGCAATAAATAAGAAACATTCCACAAACCTTCTATAATACCCAGCCAAGCCTAAGAATCTTCTAATGTCGGTTGGAGTTATAGGTATAGGGCATTTCATAACTGCTTCAGCTTTCTGTGGATCCACCTTGATCCCTTTACAAGAAACCACATGCCCGAGAAAAGTCATAGCACTAAGCCAAAATTCACACTTAGAAATTTTTTCAAACAATTTTTTGTCTTGAAGGGTTAGCAACACAACTCGAAGGTGATTAGCATGATCCTCCTCACTCTTTCAGTACACCAAGAAGTCATCAATGAAGGCTATAATAAATAGATCGAGAAACTGCCGGAACACCCAATTCATAAGATCCATGAAAGCATGTAGGGCATTAGTCAATCCAAATGACATAACCAATAACTCATAATGGACCTATAGGGTCCGAAAATCAATCTTAGGAATATCAGCCTCCCGAATTTTAAATTGATGATAGCCCAAATAGAGATCAATCTTAGAAACACATCTAGCACCCTGAAGCTAATCGAAAAGGTCATCAATCCTAGGAAGAAGATAATTATTTTTCATAGTAACCTTATTTAGATGATGATAATCTATACATATCCTAAGAGACTTATTTTATTTTGCATGAAAAGTACAGAAGCACCCCACGAAGAAACACTAGGATGAATGAAACCCTTACCAAGAAGGTCATTCAATTGATTATTTAGTTCCTTTAGTTTAGTTGGGGTCATCCCATAAGGAGGAATGGAAATGGGATAGGCATTTGATAGAAGCTGAATCCCGAAATCTATATCCCTACCGAAAGGAATTCTAGGAAGATCATTAAGAAAATTTTTTGGAAACTCATTAATGACAGGGACAGATTGCAAAGGCGAACCCTCAGAGTTAGAATACTTAACTCAAAATAGGTGATACAGACACCCATTGGAAATTATTTTTTGAGCTCTAAGATTGGAAAAACCTCCCCTTGGTAACTAAGGAACTCCCCTCCCATTCGATCAATGGTTCATTAGGGAAATGAAAACTAACCTTTTGAGTCCTACAATCTATAGAGCATAGAGTGAATAAAGATAATCCATCCCCAAGATGACATCAAAATCCACCATATCAAGTTCTATCAAATTCACCTATGTCTCCCTATGAAAGATGGACAACACACAACCCTTAAAGACCTTTCTAGCAACAATAAAATCACCTATAATGTAGACATAAAAAAGGAGTCAAAAATATTTTTGGGACTAAAATCGAAGTATACATCCATATAAAAGGTCACATAAGATAGGATAGAACCTAGATCAAGAAAATAATAAACATCACGAGAGAAGAGTTGTAATATAGTAGTGATAAGACTAGGAGATGCCTCAGGTTCCTGACGAGTAGCAGGTGCATAAAGTTGATTTCAGCCATTGCTGGTACCTAAAGTGGAGCCATTAGGTGCAGGAGCCAAAGAAGTGGAGACCGATACCATATTATACCTAGTGGAAACTTTAGTTATAATATAATTTCATTGCATATAACTAGGTTGACAACAATTGAAACACAAATTTCTTCCCTCTTCACAATATCCATGGTGAAGCTATCCATAAAAATAACAAGAAGGGTAAGTTAGGCATGACTGAGGTCAACTAGCCTTAGACAGGGCACCCTATGCCTTAGGACTACTTCTATCCTAAAAGCGATGATCACCTAAAGGCTTAAGATAAGGAGAACTAGCCGTCGAATAAGAATTTCTCAAATTTTTCTTATTTGTCCACTTCCTACCATATCTCCCACTGTTCTACTAATTTCCACCATGCTCTACATACCTAAAAATCTTATTTTTCATCTTTCCCACCTTTACCTACTTTTTCTTTTTATCCTCCACGTATTGCATATTGTAACACCCCACATTTTAAGCTAGAAATCAAACTGTCATTCTTACGTGTGTAAACACTAATACCATGATTTATATTTTAATATATATGTCATGATCATTATCCTAGTGTTTAAAGTAATATAGAGGTGAAATATGTTTATAGGAATTGCTATGAGCAAAGTTGATCTAAGAGACTTTGATACGACAAAATTTGGGTATTCGATTCTACAAGGGTCAACTTTTAACGTGTATAACTTTTTACATATGTGGAATTTTTTATCACAAACAGACCAAATTGTAGATAATTCAATTTTCTTTCCAACGATACCAATTTTGACTTAATCCGATACTCGAACAAAAAGTTATGACCATGCTAAGGTCGTGCATTGCATGGAAATCACAAATAGCCACTGGATGAGGTGTGGTATTGGAATGAGCCATAAAAAATCATGTGTGAGATTGGTGTGCATCACCCAGCAATAGCATAGTACTAAAAAATATTCTGTTTTGACTTAGCTTAAGGGGGTTGAGGTCTTTTCACACCCCTAACTAATTTCAAATCATTTTAAAATGATTTAAGGGGTCTTAAATCACAATATTTCCACTCACTTAACCCTAAACATTCAGTACATGATTCAAAACCCTTCCCCTCTTCCCAAGAGCAAATTTTGACCTTTATCTCAAAGAATTCAAGCATTCAAGCATTTAAGCTTCAATTTCAAGTTTTCTTTAAGGATTCAAGAAATTGAGGTATGTGGGGTTTTGAACAAGGTTAATCTTTCATCCTTGTGCTTGAATTTATGATTTTCAAGTTGAATTTACACGTTTTAAGTTAAGGTTTATTCCTAAATTCTCATGTGTTGAAAGCATAGCATTACCCTATGATTTAAAGGACTAAAGAGCATAAGAGTTGTACTTATTCATGTTTTAAACTAAAAGTTTGATGAATTTCCTTATTTTGATGAGAAATTGTTATTCTCTTAAGTTTAATATTTCCACATGCTTAAATCCATGTATTATACTCATGTATTGAAATGTCTTATGTTTTTGGTCTTTGAACTATGATTCTATACACTATTTTAAGTGTTGCTATTGTATTTTTGTGATCATTCAGTGTTGGTGGGTTATGAACACCCGATACCTGTGTAACATATTTCTATTGTCAAATAATGAGTCAATCAGACCATGGTTTTATTATCATATTTAGAACATCATGTTAATGTTGAGTACTTAAACGTACAGTACCATGTCATGTTAACTGACTAATAACACTAATATCGTTTAGTTGGGAGTAACACTTAGCATCGAGCAAACATATGGATGGCATCTCCCCTGTTAGTTAGGCATGAGGTGTTAGTAACAGTCCCTAATTTCTAGACCTATAGTGCCATCGTAGATTATGAAGGGTCCCCTATTAGTTAGGCATGACACCCTCATCCTTTGGGACATCAAAATTGTGGATCCAAATTGTCATCCATATGTTGGTACCCTCGGAAAGGTACCAATACCCTTCCAACTAGGGTTACAGGTTGTATCTCGATAGCTCTGATTGGGATATATCATTTGTAGTTAGTTTACACAGTGTTGATACAATATTCATAGTGTGTCAGTTCAGGTTTGGAATGACTAAGTATTCAGACATCAGTTATTCAATTTTTCAAATATCAGTTATTCAGATCATATAAGTACAATTTTGTGCTTGGTCATGCATTCTTAGTTTTACATGTTCATGTTTTTCATGTTCAATATCCATACATGATACTTACTCTATTTTTACAGCATGTTCAGCTGTACATAAGATTTACATATAGTATTCATATTTTACCGCTTCCTAGCTTTATTTCTATTTATTCTGCAAATGTAAAGATTTAAGAAACTAAGTGTTATGATTCACCAACTTATCAGATTATGTTTGTTACTCGGGTTTTAAGATACTTCAGTTTTCAATTGATTTGAGTCTCTAGGTGAGACTACTTGCACTTAGCATGCATGTTATAAGATTGTGTATCTAATCAGTTTTAGTTATTACATTCACCCCCACATACTTAGTACATTCCAAAGTACTGATCCACATATATATCTAAATGCTACATTGTCTCATAATGTAGGTACTAGTTGTAGCCCATACATCACAATTAGACAGTTCGCAGCTTCCAACCAACATGTGATGATTTATTTTGATTCGAGGACTCGAGTCAACTATAGTTCTAGTATATTTTTTTATTCAGTCATATTAATTAGGGATAGAAGGGATCATATCCCATCTACAAAAAGACAGTAATAATAGAGGTTTCATAGACGGTCAATCAGAGTTGATATATTTACTTTCTGTTCTGTTTTGTATAACCAAAGTATGTTTTGATGTAACGCCCTGAATCTAGTACTCAAAATGCTACACGATGCTCATGACCCCGAAGGACCACAAGCTAACCCATGAATGATATCTGTGCCTAAACATTGCATAATATATTGTATAAATATGGAAATAAAAGCTGAAAGGCCATAAAGTTTAAAACTGATAACACATAACATTTGAAAGTATGGTATATCAATACCAAAACAAACTAAAACAAAACTGTCTAAACATACTGTAGAGGGAAGCCTCTAAACTGTCTAAAAATTATGGAATTGATGGGACATTTCCCCAACTAACTCTGAACTACTGACATAATAAAGTAATAAAATAATCATGCTATCTTCAAATAATGAGGACTCACTGCTAGTCTGACTGCTGAAACTGGAATGCTACTGATGCTCTAGATCTCGTACTTCTGAACCTATGGTATAGAATAAAACACCATAGAGAAAATGCGTCAGTACGATTGAATGTACTAGTATGAATGTGAGGTAAGCATAATGCAAAGGGTTCAAATTCATGAACAATGCTAACTGACTGTATAACATGAACATGAGAATACATGCATGAATAAATATCTGTAACTGAATTCATGATGGCACTGACTATTAAGTCTGATTACTAATAACATGAGATACTAATAACAAATATAACTGATACTGAGCGACTATATCTGGCAGTCTAGGTTCTGATGGAACTAGATGAGTTTTGTACTGTGCTGAGTTGACTATATCTAACAGTCCTGAAATCTAAAGAACTATCTGAGTTCTTTTACTGAGATTGAGACTGTGGGAAGTAGTCATCTAATCGACATGCCCCAAATAGTGCATTATAGCTGAGTTGGGATCCAATTTGTAACCCCAATCAAAAGGGTGTAAATATCACGCCACTAGTAAAGACAAGTTGTGGGTGACCCTCATCTGGCAGTGTCCCCAAAAGAGAATGGTGGGACCCTCACCTGAAAGTGTTTATCCACCTCATCAACCCTCATTTGTCAGTGTTTATATCTCAACCTATGCTGGATAAATAGTTCTGGAATGCAAAGATTGCTTCTAAGGATAACACCCTTAACTGTCAGTGTGTCTCCTCATCCTTGGGTTCGCTCGATGCTAAATCCTACTCCCATCTGAATAGACATTGAACATGATTAACTGAACTAAACTGGACCGAGTTCATTAAGTTCCGTTGACTGACGGAATTCTACTAAGATTATTGAATTACTGAGATTTTTGAGATTACAAGGATTACTGAGTTTACTGAGTTTTCTGAGTCACATGACTAACTGAATTCTACTGAACATGGCTTGACTGAGGATATTGTGAAAACATGACACTGGATCTTGGAACACAACTAAATTATTGGGTACAAGTACCCCCAGCAATCGATAGAAGAAAACTGACAAGGCATGACATTCTTGAATACATGACCAACATCAACAATCCATAATACAATAAGTTGGGGATTTCATGAAGTACATGGTTATCATAATCTTGTACATGGTAGGAATGCATATACTAAATGTCAAAATTTCATAATCTAACATCATGAGCATTCCAACAAACATCTACATTGCACATTAATAGCATGGGAGTCATTTGAACATAAGGGTAAAATATGAATCCATCACATAAATCACAATTGAGCTATATTACATAATTTCTAGTCTCTTATGCTTTTTATCAAACACTTATGTTGCATGACTTAAGGCATGGCATAATCATCAAATTAACATATCATAACCAACTAAAATTCATGGTTTTCAACTCACATGCTAACATATTTTCATAAAAACACATAAAGATTCCAACTTGGGAATCATACAACAACAACCACATGAACATAATCAACCCATATCATGAATATCATAACCTATAGTTTAAAACTTGATTCTTGGGCTTCATGTATGAAAGAAATCCATGAATAAACACTATGCATACCTTAGTACGTGATTCTATGAAGATTTACAGTGGGATTTTCTTGAATTTGAATCCCCAATTGAGAACCCTAACTTGTTCTTGAGAGAATTTTTAAAGAACTAACTATATTTTGATTGAATTGGGGATAAATCCTTTGTTATAGGATTATATAGGGGTAGTAAATACCCATTCTACCCTTAAAATAACTCAAAAATGGTGTGTATACATCACTTGGGCAATAATATATGCGGTGCACAACTTATCGCATAAGCTAGGTTGTGCGTCACATAAATTATGACATAAGTTAGGTTGTGCATCTCACAACTTATGGAATAAGTTAGGTTGTGCATCACACAACTCATGGCATAACTATTCTAGAAGCTTTAGGTGATTTTTTGGGTGACACAATCCACTTTGCAAAGCCATAACTTCTTGCTCGGGTGTCGGATTTTTATAAAATTAGTATCGTTGGAAAGCTAATTTGATTCTCTACAATTTAGTTGATATAAATATGCCAAAATACCATATATATATATATCAATTTATACTCATTAAAAATGACTCTTGCGAAATCAAACACTAAAACTTGATGGATTCAAAAGCTCCTAGCTTGCCTTACTCTAAGTGACTCTTATGAACACACTTAACACACTATAAGCTCTATTATCACTAGGATACTCATTGTAAGTCATGTATTCAAATATGAATCACTGGATATGAGGTTTCATACATAGGAACAATGGTTTATTTTTTAGCTTAGAAATATATAGGGTATTACATTTGAACATTCATGTATTGAATATATCTAGCCAAGACATTTCATCTGCTTATTTCTTTTAGATTTATGTAACACATTCAGTTTCTCATAAGTTATACGAGTATCATGGGTTAGCTTAGGACCACTCGTGGTTCTAAGCACCGTGTGACGTCAAGGGGATAGTCTCAAGGCATTAAAAACTTGGTATTAGAGAACAAGGTTCAAGTGTCCTAGGGTGTCTACAAATATTTGTCTAACAGAGTTTCCAAAATAGTACGATGACGTCTATACTTTTCTTTGAGAGGCAATGGGGAATTTAAGATATGTTTCCCTTCTTTCATATCTCAGGTCATGTTGTAGAAAGGTTCTCTAAGAAACTTATGCTGATTGTTATGATGCTACATTTATGTCAACTCTGCCTTATTTTAAGATATCATAAATAGTCAAGCTTAAATACTTACAAATAGAGTTTTCTCAGACAATCCCCACAAAAAGTTATAGGATTGCATGTAGGCTTAAAAGTATCCCATCACTTCTTTTAAGTTCCAAAGTATGAAAGATTTCATTCATGATTATGAAAAATCATGCATTGAGCCAAAGTCAGGTGTATTTTCATATCCCTTTTTAGAATTCTATGATAGCATATTATCTATAGTTAGAAGCATGAACCTAAAAGTTTAGTAACAGTAAAATGGGGATAGTGTTCATATGGATTTAGTAGATTATGTATCCATGAGGCTATTTGTATGAAAGGTGAATCAGTATACTTGAAACCATGTATTGTAGAACATCATTAGGGGAGGAAGGTGCCCCACCCATTCTTATCCTGGTATAATTTTTTGTACTTCAGTCATCATGGCATCTAATTAAGCCTTACATGTCAGCTCCATGATCATAGCTTATATTCATGCACTTTCCATAGAATTTTATATGCTTTTTGTCCCTAATATAAGGAGTTCCAATTTTCTCAGCAGTACAAATCATATTCAATGAATACACAAACTTCAAACTCAGGTCATGCAGCTCATGACTCATGTACCCATGCTTTAAAGTATGTTCAGTTCCAGTTACTCATGCTACACTCCTAAATGACAAGGGAAATTCAAATTTTGCCATGCATATCCTTAGTTTTGATCTCTTTAATAATTTATGCCCTTGATACTCTATTCCTCAGGCCTCATTTAAGTGTCAAATTTAGGTATAGTATCCTTTTAGGCTTTAGGATATCATGTTATAACCCTTCATTGACCTCTTCTAATGAAATGATGGTGATGATGAACAATTGTTTAGACGGGAGAGAGTAAATATTTCTTATTGGGGGAAGATTGTTGTATGTTTCTTTTATATAAGTCTATAAGGTTGAAGAAAGATTGAGGCAAATCTTTTAGTATATGTCATGGTTAATTGAAAATTTGTGTGTTTTCATGAGGATTATTCATGGAAGTTGTTATTGATAGAGGTATTAGCAAATATGAGAAAGATGCTTTGGTGGGTTGTTTGCCTAAAAGTTCATATGTTTTTATAATTATAGGCTTGAACATCATGTTGGTATATAAGTGGATGGGTGTATTGTGCGCTAGTGAATTTAGTTGTTAAAGTGGTAAGAAAAATTATTCTTGAGATGAGAGCTGTGAATCACACATGGTTTTTAAATTCATGGTTTAGACTAGTGTTATGGTGACATGTGTAGTACCTTGTGATTTTGAGTTAAGCTTGAACATGGTGAGGGTGTGAAGTTCAATTCAGTCTTTAAGGGGAATAGTTATATGTATCCATGTGATAATTATATGTTGCATCAGATGAGCATGGTATTTAGGGGGAAAAGTATAGTTGAGGGAGTACTTGATAAGTGGGGCTAAGTTTGAAAGTTCGTAGTTGAATTGTCTAAGGCCTAGTGATTCTATCTTATCTTATATTTAATAGGCCTATAGTCCATGATTATAGAGTTTTATCCATGTTCTAATTCCTTATTCAAGAATCTTACTCCGATTATGACCAAGAATTCTTTGCTCCCTAATATTATTAGCACTTCTTAGCAAAGGTGTTGAAGAAATAATCTAGTTGAGTATGAACTTTTAGAATGAGTTAGCCCGTATAGCCAGCAATTCAATTTAACAGTTAGATAGATAAGCTCCTATAGATTTCCTTCTTTCCATCTAGTCTTAATATCCGAAGTTTCACGAGTATGGATATTCTATGAGGTAATTCATTCACGTACATGCAAGTTATGAATTCAGTTCAACCCATGCATCATGTCTTTGATTCAGATATTTAGTCATGATTCAGTTCTTAAGTTTTCAGTGAATGATCTCAGTTTTCCAAGTATTCTAGCTCAGACAGTGTATATCCATTGTACGACCTTGGTCTCATTATCTCATGATTCATGCTTATATAATGTACTTAGTGATGCCATGAAGCCCTTTTCTTTTGATCCCTATATATGTTTTGTTGAGGAACAATTCCTAATGAGAAGTTACATACTTTATTCCATCCTCAGTAACTCTTGGGGTTTTGTTGACTCAGTTATTACTTCACAGTTCTATACGTAAGATCATATCATGAACATTTTAAGTGAGTCCTAAACTCTCAGCATGAATCAGCTCCTTAGAGTCAATAGAGTCAAGTTAGATCATAAATCAGTTTCATGATTTTTAATATTTTATCTCATCTATATCCTTTCTTACCAGGTATGTCATGCATACCTTATTCCATTCTTCTTAAGTTTTAATAAGTTACTACCCATCATTCGAGGACTAATGATTCCAAGGGGGAGATAATGTAATATCTCACATTTTTTAGCTAGAATCATTCCTACGTGTGTAAAATCTAACCCTATGATTTATATTTCAATATGTATGCGATGATCATTATCCTAGTGTGGAATGTGCTATCGAGATGAAAGATGTTCATAGGAATTGCTTAGAGAAAAGTTGAGCTAAGAGCCTTTGATTCGGCCAAATCTTGACATTCGATTCTACAAGGGTCAGCTCTTAATATGTATAACTTTCTACATATGTGGAATTTTTCATCACAAAACCCATCAAATTGTATATAATTGAATTATCTTTCCAACGATACCATTTTTTCCTTAATCTGATACCCGACCAAAAAGTTATGACCAAGCTAAGGCCATGCGCCTCTAGGAAATTGCAAATAGCTGTTGGATGAGGTGTGTTATTGGCATGTTCCACACAACCTCATGTGTATGATTTGCGTGCGGCTCCCAGCAATATCACAGAACCAAAATATTTTTGGTTGACTTAGTTTAAGGGCATTAAGGTCTTTTCACACCCCTAACTCAATTCCAATCATTTTTAAACGATTTAAGGGGTCTAAATCACGATATTTCCACTCACATAACCCTAAACATTTAGTACACAATTCAAAACCCTTCCCCTCTTCCCAAGAATGAAATTCATCCTTTCTCTCAAAGAATTCAAGCATTCAAGCTTGAATTTCAAGTTTTCTGTAGCGATTCAAGAAATTGAGGTATGTGGGATTTTGAAAAAGGTTAATCTTTCATCCTTGTGTACGAATTTATGATTTTGAAGTTGAATTTATATGTTTTAAGTTAGGGTTAATTTCCAAATCCTCATGTTTTGAAAGCATAGCATTATCTTGTGATTTAAAGGATTATAGAGCATAAGAGTTGTACCTATTCATGTTTTAAACTACAAGTTTGATGTTTTGTCTTGAATTTCACTATTTTGTTGAGAAATTGTTATTCTCCAAAGTTTAATATTTACCCATGCTTAAATCCATGTATTATACACATGCATTGAAAGGTCTTATGTTTTGGGTCTTTGAACTATGATTCTATACCACTGTTTTAATCATTATTATCATATTTTTGTGATCATTTAGTGTAGGCGGATTATGAACACGTGATACCTATGTGTTTTACATATTTTTTTTTTAAATACTAAGTCAATCTTACCATGGTTTTATTATAATATTTAGAATATCATGTTCATACTGAGCACTTACACATACAATACCATATTATGTTAAACGAAAAATAATACCAATGACATTTAGTTGGGAGTAACACTTAGCACCGAGCGAACATAGGGATGGCTCTCCCCCGCTAGTTGGGCATGAGGTGTTAGTAGAAGTCCCTAAGTTAAAGACCCATGTTGACACCATAGATTATGAGGGGTCCCCTGTCAGTTAGGCATGAACCCTCATCCTTCGGGACATCAGCCTTGTGGATCCATTTCGTCATTCTTGTGTTTGTACCCTGGCAAGGTACGAGCACCATTTCAACTGGGGTTACAGGTTTGACCCCGATATCTTAGATTGGGGCATATCGATTATATTTAGCACCCACAATCTCGGTACAGTATTCAGAGTGTGTTAGTTTAGGTTTGCATGACCAAGTATTAAGACATCAGTTATTCAGATAACAATTATTTAGTTATTCAGATCATTTCAGTGCATGTTTGTGCTTGGTCTTACATTATTAGTTTTACGTGTTCATGTTTTTCATGTTCAGTATCCATACATGATCCTCAGTTCATTTCTACAGGATGTTCAGCTTTACATGAGATTTACATACAATATTCATGTTTTATCGCCTCCCAACTTCTATTTTTTTTTGCAAAGGTAAAGATCTAAGAAACTAAGTGTAGTGATTCACCAGCTTATTAGATTATGTTTGTTACCCATGTTTATAGATACTTCAGTTTTTAGTTTATTTCAATCTCTTGGTGAGTCTACTTGCATTTAGCATGCATGTTTAAAGATTATGTATCTAATCAGTTTTACTTATTGCATTCACCCCTACATAATTAGTATATTCCATGGTATTGATCCATATATATTTCTATGTGATACATTGTCTCATAAAGTAGGCACGAGTTGTATCCCACATATCATAATTAGACAGTTCACAGCTTCTGGCCAGCAGGTGATTAGTTCTTTTAATTTGAAGATTCGAGTCAGCTATAGTTCAAGTAGCATTTTTTATTCAAATGTGTTTATTCGGGATAGAGGGGGTCATGTCCCGGATACCTATAGTCAGTATTAGTAGAGGCTTCATACACGGTCATTCAGAGTTGATGTATTTAATCCAAAGTATATTTTGAACAACCTTGTATTGAATATATCTAGCAAAGACTTTTCTTCTGCTTATTTCTTTCAGATTTATGTAACACATTTAGTTGCTCAAGAGTTATGAAAGTATCATGGGTTAGCTTAGGATCACTCATGGTTCTAAGCACTGTGTGACGTCCAGGGGGTAGTCTCGGGGCATTACACATATAAACCACTAGCATTGATATATCTATATAATTATTCAGCATTAAAGCCTTACATTACAACACCAAGTAATGAGATAAACCAGAAGCAAACTTTCTCATTTAGGACCTCATATTAGACACCAACTTTGGAGCATAACAGGAAAACTGATGAACTCTATACTCTTTAACACTCTTCTTACCCTACTTAAAGTTTACAAGCTCTTCGACAATAGACTCCTTCAACTTATGAGGAAAGAAGTGATCAAGAAAAGCTTCAAAAAACTCATCCCACACTATCGGCTTAGCATCATCGCCTCTTAGTTGTTCCTACTCCTCATACAACTGATAAGCCATATCTTTTAACTGATACGCAAGAAACTCTACACCTTTAGAATTAGTAGCATTCATATCCCTAAAAATCTTCTCTATCTCGACAATAAACCCCTGAGGATCCTCCTTAGCATTAGAACTTATAAAGGTTGGGGGATTAAATCGCATAAACTAACCAACCCAGGTAAACTCAGATGATCTAACAGTAGAACCAATATGACTATACTGATAAGAATGAGATGCAATCAATTGAGAAAGCATGTGCATAGACTGGTGGAACTATACATTAGATATATCTCCTAGAGGTGACTAAGTATGGGTATCTGTAACGCCCTAATTTTTTTTATCTGGAATGCTATACGGTGCTTATAATCCCGAAGGACCACAAGCTAACCCTCTACTGATATCTATACCTGATCACTTCATAATATAATATAATAAATGAAGAAAATTGGCAAAAACTTGCCATAAGGTTCAAAACATCAAAAATACACAAATCTAAAAACTGAATACTTATATATCTATCCAAAAAGCCTCTAACTGTCTGAACTATGGAGTTGATGAGACATGTACCAACTTACTCCATCTACTAAAATAAACAGAATCTACTATAATAATGAAACAAAGATCATCCTCGAATAAAGAGGACTCACTGCAGGATCTACTATAATTGAATGAAACGGAATTGCAATGGATTCCCTGGATCTCATGTGCCTGAACCTATGATATTAAACATCATAGCATAAGAAACGGGTATGCGTTCAGTACGTGGGAATGTACTGGCATGCTAGATGAGGTAAGGCTAAATGCAAGGGCTATATGGATGATCAATAACTAACTGAATGATATACAAGAGCTGGATTAACATACATAGAGAATTTGTAACTACTGAACATACTGTGCATACTGTAACTGAGCATACTTAGACTGAATCAGATTACTGATACTGAATATACTGTCAATCTAAGGTTTCTGAACATACTGAGATTTTGAGTATTTGAAGTTACTGAAACTGAAATCTAAGTTTACTGATGCTAACTGACTTTATCAGAGATCAAGCCTATCTAGCGGGTGATCTCTAATCATATTGATAGGAATAATGATTGAAGAAATTTGAGATCAAGCCTATCTAGTGGGTGATCTCTGAATCTGCTGATAGTGATAATGATTAACTGAGATTGAGATCAGGCCTATCTAATTGGTGATCTCTGGATCTATTGGTATTGATACTGACTTACTTTATTTGAGACCAGGCCTATCTAGCGGGTGGTCTATGAATCTGTGGAACTATCTAAGTTCCTTACTGAGATGAGTGATTGTATCTGATAGCCTTGAATTTTTGAATTTCTGTTCTAAAGATTAAAACTGAAACTATCGTTGTTACTTTGGGAGTTCACACTTAACTGATAAGCCCCGAATCTGATCTAGTGAGGTCCAACCTATAACCCCAGCTGAAAGGGTGTCAATATCGTGCCACGGGTAAAGACCTTTGCAATGGTCAAGCCTCTATAATGGGTGAACCTGAACAGGATGTCAGGCCTAAAGCAGTATGATAGTTAAGCCTTAATCTAATGGGTGACTCCTGGTCCTGTGCTGGACACACAGTTCTAGAGTTCAGGGACTGTTACTAATGACTCTGCCTCTCTAATAGGAAAGACGTCATACCTGCACTCGCTCGGTGCCAGATCCTACTCCCAACTAAAGGACTCTGAACTGATTCTTAATTGAACTTAGACTGAGCTAAATCTTTTACTGTTCTTATTTCTTTACTGATCTGACTGAGTTCACTTGGTTCTGTTATCTGACGGAATACTTATGAATTCTCTTTTCTGTCTGAATGTGACAGAGTCCTGTGACTTAGTAATCTTTACAAAAACCTGAACTAAGTACTGATCTTGATTAGACTGAATACTAAGACTGGATTGAACTTGTACTGAGATTACTGAATTTCCTTAATGTTCTGTCACTGACTGAATTCTATGGATCATAGAATGACTGAGATTATCTTGAGACTATCTCGGCTCTAGAAAAATAGCTAGTTTTTCATGTAAAAATACCCCCAGGACTCGATATCATAAATAAATAAGACAGAACCATACTTGAATATCATGACAATGGACTTTCTTTCACAACAAAATCCATACAATATCTCGTCAATCACTTGAATGTCATAATCACATAAATGTATAGGGTATGCATACTAATATCTCATAGTTGTTCAATAAGGAATACCTATGGATAAGAATGCATGAAACTTATCATAATACATTCACTAAGGCATTTCAACAAACGCTTGGCATGCACTAGTTATCACATAATTGGGGATTTCATGCGTAACATACAAAAAAGGCACTATTATCTTTACTTAAGCATTCTATCAAACATATGGGGAGCACGCTTTGGTTATACCACAGATTCTATACTTAATTAGTAGGAATACATCAATATCATGCAACTTGAAGGGATTTTTATCATGAACATCACATAGTAGGATCAAAGCTTGGATCTTTGAAATCAAGTCATGGATTAAAACTCATCAACAACATGAACTTCAATTTCTATTTAAAAAAATCATGAAAATCTCATAAATATATAATCTTGAATTTAGAAAAGGATTCTTGAACTTCTTGGGTGAAAGGAACCCAAGATTCAACATCTAACATACCTCAAAGTCTTGAATCTTGAAAGAGAATGTCTTTTCTTGAAGGTTCTTAAATTGGGAATGATAATTTCTTGGTTTCCTTGAAGGATAGCTTGAATCTTGTTCTTGGGAGATGATCTTGAGAGGAAACCTTAATTTTCATAGTCTTGAGACTGGAGAGGACTTAAGGGTTTTTAAAATTAATTTATGATAGTTATGTACGTGGTTTTGAAGATTTAAGTCGTGAAACGTAAGAAAAAGTCCAAAATACCCCTACAAAACCACTTTCTAGTTGCTGAAATTCTCAACTGACGACCAAGGATGATAAGCCGTCAGATCTGTGATAGCCCATCAGCCAAGGTCGTCACCTAGGAGCTAGAATTAATGGGTTGCTGTCTAAGCTTGACGACATGGCTGATAAGTCATCAAAAATGTGATAAGCCGTCAGATAAGTCATTAAAAATGTGATAAGACATTAGACAGGTCATCATAAAATGTGATAAGCCTTCAGACAGGTGTCAGAAAAGTGATAAGCCGTCAGACATGTGGTCACTCAGTTTCCAGGCTGAGATGCTGTTGAAAAATGGGTATAACATTTTGTTCCAATATTGGATTTTGGAGAAATTGGTATTGGTAGAAAGATAATTCAATTATATATCTGTTGGTGGGTCATGAGCTAAAAATTTCATAGTATAACGAGAGATATGCTCATTTGAATTTGAATATGGCAATATCCTTACCAAGAATTCAATCGGTAAGGAATGTTTTGAGTTGTCTAATAGCTAGGATGTATTTGAGTCATCTCATGAGCTTGATGCATATTTCTACTATCGCTTATGAATTTATAATGCCCCAACATTCTATAACCAGAATCCCACATGGTGATCATGATCCCAAGAGACCACAAGCTAATCCTCTACTGATATCTATACTTGAGAACTTGATAATATAATATAATAAATGAAAAAAACTAGAAAAAACTTTCCATAAGGTTCAAAACATCTAAAATACACAAATCTGAAAACTGAATACTTATACATCTGTCCGAAAAGCCTCTAACTGTCTGAACTCTAGAGTTGATGGGCCATTTCCCCAACTTACTCTATCTACTAAAATAAATTTAATCTAATATAATAATGAAATAAATATCATTCTATAAAGAAGAGGACTCTCTGCTGGGTCTACTGCAACTGACTGAAACTGACCTGCTATGGATGCTCTAGATCTCGTGTGCCTGAACCTATGATATTAAACATCACAACACAAAAAAAGGTAAGAGATTAGTATAAGGGAATGTACATACATACTTGATGAGGTAAGGCTAAATGCAAGGGCTATATACATGATTAATAACTAACTAAATGATATACAAGAGATGGATTAGCATACATAGAGAATCTATAACTACTGAACATATTGTGCATATTGTGACTGAGCATACTAGGACTGAATCTGATAACTGATACTGAATATACTGTCAATCTGAGGTTTCTAAACATACTGAGATTCTAAGTATCTGAAGCTGCTGAAACTATAATCTGAGTTTACTGATGCTAACTGAGTGTATCAAAGATCATGCCTATCGAGCGGGTGATCTCTGAGCATACTGATAAGAATAATGATTGAATAAATTTGAGATCAAGCCTATCTAAAGGGTGATCTATGAATTTGCTGATAGTGATAATGATTAACTGAGATTGAGATCAGTCCTATCTAACATGTGATATTTGGTTTTGTTGCTACTGATACTGACTTGCTTTATTTCAGACCAGGACTTTCTAACAGGTAGTTTATGATTATGTGGAACTATCTAAGTTCCTTACTGAGCTGAGTGACTGTATCTGACAGTCTTGAATTTCTTAATTTCTATTCTGAAGATTGAGACTGAAATTGTGGCTGTAACTATGGGAGTTCTCACATATCCGACATGCCCCAAATCTCATCTAGTGGGATCCAACCTGTAACCCCAGCTGGAAGGGTGTCAATATCGTTCCATGGGTAAAGACCTCTACTATGGTCAAGCCTCTCTAATAGGTAACCCTGAACAAAAAGTCAAGCCTAAGGCAGTATGATAGTTAAGCCTTAATCGAACAGGTGACTCCCAGTCCTGCACTGGCTATGCAGTTCTAGATTTTAGGGACTGTTACTAATGACTCTGCCTCTCTAACGGGGAAACCGTCATCCCAACACACTCTCGGTGCTAGTTCCTACTCCCAACTGAAGGACTCTGAAATGATTCTTAACTTAACTTAGGCTGAGCTAAATATGTTACTGTTCATATTTCTTTACTGATCTGACTGAGTTTACTTGGTTCCATTATCTGATGGAATACTTATGAATTCTACACTCTGTCTGAATGTGACTGATTCCTATGACTTACTAAGCTTTACTGAAATCTGAACTGAGTACTGAGCTTGATTATACTAAATACTGATCTGGATTGAACTAGTACTGATATTTCTAAATTTTCTTAATGTTCTGCCACTGACAGAATTCTATGGATCATAGCACGAATGAGATTATCTTGAGACTGACTCAGCTCGAGACAAGTAGCTAAGTTTTCATGATTAAATACCCCCACGACTCGATAGAATAAATAAATTAGACAAGGACACACTTAAATATCATGACAATGGACTTTCATTCATAACACAATCCATACGATATCTCGTTAATCACTTGAATATCTTAAACATCTAAATGTATAGGGTATGCATACTAATATCTCATAGTTGTTCAATAACGAATGCCCATGGATAAGAATTCATGCAACTTATCATAATACATTCACTAAGGCATTTCAACAAAAGCTTGACATGCACTAGTTATCACATAATTGGGGATTTCATGCTTAATATACAAAAAAGTCATTATTCTCTTTACTTAAGCATTCTATCAAACATATGGGGAGCATGCTTTGGTTATACCACATATTCTATAGTTAATTATTATGAACACATCAATATAATGCAACTTGAAGGGATTTTTATCATGAACATCACATAGTAGGATCAGAGATTGGATCTTTGAAATCAAGTCATGAATTAAAACTCTTCAACAACATGAACTTCAATTTCTATTTACAAAAATCATGACAATCTCATAAATATATAATCTTGAATTTAGAAAAGTATTCTTGAACTTCTTCGGTGAAAGAAACAAAGAATCAACATCTAACATACCTCAAAGGCTTGAATCATGAAAGACAATGTCTTTTCTTCAAGGTTTTTTAATTGGGAATGATAATTTCTTGGTTTCCTTGAAGGAGAGATTGAATCTTGTTCTTGGGAGATGATCTAGTGAGGAAACCCTAATTTTCTTATTCTTGATAGTGGAGAGGATTTAAGGATTTTTAAAACTGATTTATGATGGTTATGTACATGGTTTTGATGATTTAAGTCGTGGAATGTGAAGAAAAAGTCCAAAATACACCTACAAAACCACTTCCTAGTTGCTGAAATTCTCGTCTGACGACCAAGGCTGATAAACCGTCAGATCTGTGATAGACCGTCAGCCCATATTGTCACCTAGTAGCTAAAATTGATGGGTTGCTGTCTAAGCTTGGCGATATGGCTGATAAGTCATCAGAAATATGATAAGCCACCATATAGTAATCATAAATGCGATAAGCCATCAGATAGGTTGTCATAAATGTGATACGCCATCAGAAAGGTCATCAGAAATGTGATAAGCCGTCAGACAGGTCGTCACTCAGTTTCGAGGCTAACATGTTGTAGTAAAATTGGTATAACTTTTTGTTTCGATATCGGATTTGGGATAAATTGGTATCGTTGGTAAGATAATAATATTATAAAACTGTTGGTGGGTCATGATCTCAAAAATTCATAGTATAAACAGGGATATGCTTGTTTAAAGTTGACTATGGAAATTTCCTTCCCAAGAATTCAATCGGTAAGGAATGTTTTGAGTCGTCTAATAGCTAGGACATATTTGAGACCTTAATACACATCAAACTTGATCATAAAAATACCAAATCACTAGAATTTTTTTCTCATGATATTGAAGCATGGTTCTACAATCGGTTGGGAATTTGTAACACCCCGACATTCTATAACTGGAATGCCACACGGTTCTCATGATCTTGAAGGACCACAAGCTAACCCTTTACTAATATCTATACCCGAGTACTTCATAATATAATATGATAAATGCAAAAAACTAGCGAAAACTTAGCATAAGGTTGAAAACATCTAAAATACACAAATCTGAAAACTAAATACATATACATCTGTCCAAAAAGCCTCTAACTGTCTGAACTCTAGATTTGATGGGACATATATCCAACATACTCCATATACTAAAATAAACTGAATCTAATATAATAATGAAATAAATATCATCCTTGAATAAAGAGGACTCACTGCTGGGTCTACTACAACTAATTGAAACTGAACTGCTATGGATGATCTCGATCTCGTATGCCTGAACCTATGATATTAAATATAGTAGCACAATAAACGAGTATGCGATCAGTCTGTGGGAATGTACTGGCATGCTAGATAAGGTAAGGCTAAATACATGGGCTATATTCATGATCAATAACTAACTGAATGATATGCAAGAGCTGGATTAGCATACATAGAGAATCAATAACTACTGAACATACTGTGCATACTGTGACTGACCATACTCGGACTGAATTTGATAACTAATACTGAATATACTGCCAATCTAAGGTTTCTGAGCATACTAATATTCTGAGTATCTGAAGCTACTAAAACTAAAATCTAAGTTTACTGATGCTAACTGACTGTATCAGAGATCAGGACTATCAAGCGGGTGCTCTCTGAGCATACTGATAAGAACAATGATTGAATAAATTTGAGATCAAGCCTATCTAGTAAGTGATCTCTTGATCTTTTGGTATTGATATTGACTTACTTTATTTTAGACCAGGCCTATCTTGTAGGTGGTTTATGAATCTGTGGAACTATCTAAGTTACCTACTGAGCTGAGTAACTGTATCTGATAGTCCTGAATTTCTGAATTTCTATTTTGAAGATTGAGACTGAAATTATGGTTGTGACTTTGGGAGTTCTCTCTTAACCGATATGCCCTGAATCTTATCTAGTAGGGTCCAACCTGTAACCCCAGTTGAAAGAGTGTCAATACTGTTCCACAGGTAAAGACCTCTGTTATGGTCAAGCCTCTCAAACGAGTAACCCTAAAAAGGAAGTCAAGCCTAAGGCAGTATGATAGTTAAGCCTTAATCTAATGGGTGACTCTTTGTCCTACGCTGGCTATGCAGTTCTGGAGTTCAGGGACTATTACTAACGACTCAGCCTTTCTAATGGGGAAGCAATCATCCCAGCACTCGCTTAGTGCTAGTTCCTACTCCCAACTGAAGGACTCTGAAAAGATTCTTAACTAAACTTAGACTAAGCTAAATCTATTACTATTCATATTTCCTTACTGATCTAACTGAGTTCACTTGGTTCCGTTATCTGATAGAATTATTATGAATTTTACTTTTTGTCTGAATGTGACTGAGTCCTGTGACTTACTAAGCTTTACTGAAATTTGAACTGAGTACTGAGCTTGATTTGACTGAATACCGAGACTGGATTGAACTAGTACTAAGATTACAAAATTTCCTTAATATTCTATCACTGACTGAATTCGATGGATCATAGCACCATTGAGATTATCTTGAGACTGACTTGATTCTAGACAAGTAGCTATGTTTTTGGGAATAAATACCCCCAGAACTCGATAGCATAAATAAATAAGACAGGACCACACTTTAATATCAAGACAATAGACTTTCATTCCCAACATAATTCATACGATATCTCATCAATCACTTGAATGCCATAAACATGTAAATGTATAGGGTATGCATACTAATATCTCATAGTTGTTCAATAAGGAATACCCATGGATAAGAATGCATGGAATTTATCATAATACATTCAATGAGGCATTTCAACAAATGCTTGGCATGCACTAGTTATCACATAATTAGGGATTTCATGCTTAACATACTAAAAAGGCACTATTCTCTTTACTTAAGTATTCTATCAAACATATGGGGAGCATGCTTTGGTTAAACCACAGATTCTATACTTAATTATTATGAATACATCAATATCATGCAACATGAAGGGATTTTTATCATGAACATCACATAGTAGGATCAACGCTTGGATCTTTGAAATCAAGTCATGAATTAATACTCATCAAAAACATGAACTTCAATTTCTATTTACAAAAATCATGACAATCTCATAAATACATAATCTTGAATTTAGAAAAGGATTCTTGAACTTCTTGGGTGAAAGGAACCCAAGAATCAACATCTAATACCTCAAAGTCTTGAATATTGAAAGAGAATGTCTTTTCTTGAAGGTTCTTGAATTGGGAATGATAATTTCTTGGTTTCCTTGAAGGAGAGCTTCAATCTTGTTCTTGGGAGATGATCTTGAGAGAAAACTCTAATTTTCATATTCTTGAGATTGGAGAGGATTTAAGGGTTTTTAAAATTAATTTATGATTGTTACGTACGTGGTTTTGATGATTTAAGTCGTGGAACGTGAAGAAAAAGTCCAAAATACCACTACAAAACTACTTCCCAATTGTTGAAATTCTCAAATAATGACCAAGCCTGATAAGCCATTAGATCTGTGATAGACCGTTAGCCACTGTCGTCACCTAGGAGCTGGAATTGATGGGTTGCTGTCTAAGCTTGACGATATGGTTGATAAGTCATCAGAAATGTGATAAGCCTTCAGATAGGTCTTCAAAAATATGATAGGCCATCAGACAGGTCATAAGAAATATGATAAGCCGTCAGACAGGTCGTCAAAAATGTGATAAGCTGTCAGACAGGTCGTCACTCAATTTCTAGGCTAACATGCTGTAGTAAAATGGGTATAACTTTATGTTCCGATATCGAATTGGGGAGAAATTGGTATCATTAGAAAGATAATCAAATTATATATCTGTTGGTGGGTTATGATATAAAAAAATTGTAGTATAACAAGAGATATTCTTGTTTGAATTTGACTATAGGAATATCCTTCCAAGGAATTCAATTAGTAAGGACTGTTTTGAGTTGTCTAATATCTAGGACGTATTTGATACCTTAATACATATCAATATTGATCATAAAACTAACAAATCACTAGAATTTATTCCTCATGATCTTTAATCATGGTTCTACCATCGGTTGGAAATTTGTAACGCCTTGACATTCTATAACCAGAACGCCACACGGTGCTCATGATCCCGAAGGACCACAAGTTAACCCTCTACTGATATATATACCTAATAACTTCATAACATAATATAATAAATGTAGAAAGCTGGAAAAAACTTGCCATAAGGTTCAAAATATCTAAAATACACAAATCAGAAAATAGAATACTTATACATCTGTCCGAAAAGCCTGTAACTGTCTGAACTCTAGAGTAGATGGGACATGTACCCAACTTACTCCATCTACTAAAATAAACTGAATCTAATATAATAATGAAATAAAGATCATCCTCAAATGAAGAGGACTTACTGTTGGGTCAACTACAACTGACTGAAACTGAACTTCTATGGATGCTCTGGATATCGTGTGCCTGAACCTATGATATTAAACATCATAGAACAATAAATGGGTATGCGATCAGTACGTGTGAATGTACAGGCATGTTAGATGAGGTAAGGCTAAATGCAAGGGCTATATGCATGATCAGTAACTAACTAAATAATATGCAAGAGCTGGATTAGCATACATAGAGAATTTGTAACTAATGAACATACTATGCATACTATGACTGAGTATACATGGACTAAATCTGATAACTAATACTGAATATACTGTCAATTTGAGGTTTCTGAACTTATTGAGATTCTGAGTATCTAAAGCTACTGAAACAGAAATCTGAGTTTACTGATGCTAACTAACTATATCAGAGATCAGGACTATCTAGTAGGTGATCTCTGATCATACTGATAAAAGCAATGATTTAAGAAATTTGAGATCAAGCCTATCTAGTGGGAGATCTTCGAATCTGCTGATAGTGATAAAAATTAACTAAGATTGATATCACGCCTATCTAATGGGTGATCTCTAGATCTGTTGGTCCTGATACTGAATTACTTTATTTGAGACCAGGCCTATCTAGTGGGTGGTCTATGAATTTGTGGAACTATGTATGTTCCTTACTGAGCTGAGTGACTATATCTGAAAGTCCTAAATTTCTGAATTTCTATTCTGAAGATTGAGACTGAAACTGTCGTTGTAAATGAGGGAGTTCTCACTTAAATGACATGCCCCGAATCAGATCTAGTGGGGTCTAACCTGTAACCCCAGCTGGAAAGGTGTCAATACCGTGCCATTGTTAAAGATCATTGCTATGGTCAAGCCTCTCTAATGGGTGACCCTGAACAGAAAGTCAAGCCTAAGGCAGTATGATACTTAAGCCTTAATCTAATGGGTGACTCCTGGTCCTGTGCTGGCTACGCAGTTCTGGAGTTCAGGGACTATTACTAACGACTCTGCCTCTCTAATTGGGAAGTTGTCATCCCTACACTCGTTTGGTGATAGTTCCTACTCCCAACTGATGGACTCAAAACTGATTCTTAACTAAACATAGATTGAGCTAAATCTGTTATTGTTCATATTTCTTTACTGATCCTATTTCTTGATTAGACTGAATACTGATTCTGGATTGAACTATTACTGAGATAACTAAATTTTCTTAATATTCTGTCACTAAGTGAATACTACAGATCATAGCATGACTGAGATTATCTTAAGGCTGACTCGGATCTAGAAAAGACGCTATGTTTTCAGGTATAAATACCCCCAGGACTCGATAGCATAAATAAATAAGACAGGACAATACTTGAATATCATGAAAAAAGACTTTCATTCACAACACAATCCATACAATATCTCGTCAATCACTTGAATGTCATAAATATGTATAGGGTGTGCATACTAATATCTCATAGTTGTTCAATAAGGAACACCCATGGATAAGAATGCATGCAACTTAAAATATTAAATTCACTAAGGCATTTCAACAAACGCTTGGCATGGACTAGTTATCACATAATATGAGATTTCGTGCTTAACATACTAAAGAGGCACTATTCTCTTTACTTAAGCATTCTATCATACATATGGGGAGCATTCTTTGGTTATATCACAAATTCTATACTTAATGATAATAAATAAATTAATATCATGCAACTTGAAGGGATTTTTATCATGAACATCACATAGTAGGATCAAATCTTGGATCTTTGAAATCAAGTAATGAATTAAAACTCATCAACAACATGAGCTTCAATTTCTATTTACAAAAATCATGACAATCTCATAAATATATAATCTTGAATGTAGAAAAGGATTCTTGAACTTCTTGGGTGAAAGGAACCCAAGAATCAACATCTAACATACCTTAAAGGCTTGAATTTTGAAAGAGAATGTCTTTTCTTGAAGGTTCTTGAATTGGGAATGATAATTTCTTGGTTTCCTTGAAGGAGAGCTTGAATCTTGTTCTTGGGAGATGATCTTGAGAGGAAACCCTAATTTTCTTATTCTTGAGAGTGGAGAGGATTTAAGGGTTTTAAAAATTGATTTATGATGGTTATATACGTGGTTTTGATGATTTAAGTCGTGAAACATAAAGAAAAAGTCCAAAATACCCCTACAAAACCACTTCCTAGTTGCTAAAATTCTTGGCTGATAAGCATTCAGATCTGTGATAGCCCGTCAGTCCAGGTTGTCACCAATGAGATGGAATTGATGGGTTGATATCTAAGATTGACGACATGGATGATAAGTCCTCAGAAATATGACAAGCCATCAGATAAGTCATCAAAAATGTGATAAGACATTAGACAGGTCGTCAGAAATGTGATAATCCATCAGACAGGTCGTCACTCAGTTTTCAGTTGACATACTATAGTAAAATGGGTATTACATTTTGTTCCAATTTTGGATTTGGGTGAAATTAGTAATGTTGGAAAGATAATTCAATTATCTATCTGTTGGTAGGTCATGATCTCAAAAATTCATAGTATAAAGAGATATATGCTCGTTTGAAGTTGACTTTGGCAATATTCTTCCCAAGAATTCAATTAGTAAGGAGTGTTTCAAGTCGTCTAATAGCTAGGACGTATTTGAGACGTTAATTCACATCAACCTTGATCATAAAACTACCAAATAGCTAGAATTTATTTCTCATGAACTTGAATCATGGTTCTACTATTGGTTGGGAATTTGTAACACCCCAACATTCTATAACCGGAATGCCACACGGTGCTCATGATCTCGAAGGACCACAAGCTAACCCTCTACTTATATATATACCTGATAAATTCATAATATTATATAATAATATAGAAAACTATCAAAAACATGGAATAAGGTTAAAAATATCTAAAATACACAAATCTGAAAATTGAATACGTATACATCTGTCTGAAAAGTCTCTAACTGTCTGAACTCTGGAGTTTATGGGACATGACCCCAACTTACTCCATCTACTAAAATAAAATGAATCTAATATAATAATGAAATAAACATAATCCTCGAATGAAGAAGACTCATTGTTGGGTCTACTACAACTGACTGAAACTAAACTGCTATGGATGCTCTGGATCTCGTCCGCCGGAACCTATGATATTAAACATCATAACACAAGAAACACGTATGTGATCAGTATGTGGGAATGCACTGGCATACTAGATGAGGTAAGGCTAAATTCAAGGGCTAATGTATGATCAATCACTAACTGAATGATATGCAAGAGCTAGATTTGCATACCTAGAGAATTTGTTACTACTAAAAATACTGTGACTGAGCATACTGGTATTGAATCTGATAACTGATACTAAATATACTGTCAATCTGATATTTTTGAACATACTGAGATTCTGAGTATCTGAAGCTACTAAAATTAAAATCTGAGCTTACTGATGCTAACTGACTGTATCAGATATTAGGACTATCTAGCGGGTGATCTCTAAGCGTACTGATAAGAACAATGATTGAAGAAATTCGAGATCAAGACTTTCTAGTGTGTGATCACTGAATCTACTAATAGTGATAATAATAAACTGAGATTGAGATAATGCCTATCTAACAGGTGATCTCTGGATTTTTTGGTACTGATACTAACTTACTTTTTTGAGACTAGGACTATCTAGCGGGTGGTATATAAATCCGTGGAACTATGTAAGTTCCTTACTAAGCTTAGTGACTGTATCTGATAGTCCTAAATTATAAATTTCTATTCTGAAGATTGAGACTGAAACTGTGGCTGTAACTGTGGGAGTTCTCACTTAATCGATATGCCCCGAATCTGATCTAGTAGGGTCCAACCTGTAACCCCAGCTAGAAGGGTGTCAATACCATGCCACGGGTAAAGACCTTGCTATGCTCAAGCCTCTTTAACGGGTGACCCTGAACAGGAAGTCAAGCCTAAGGAAGTGTGATAGTTAAGCCTTAATTTAATGGTTGACTCCTGGTCCTGCACTGGCTATGCAATTCTGGAGTTCAGACACTGTTACTAATGACTCTGCTAGTCTAACAGGGAAGTCGTCATCCCTACACTCGCTCGTTGCTAGTTCCTACTCCCAACTGAAGGACTCTGAACTAATTCTTAACTTAACTTAGACTGAGATAAATCTATTACTTTTCATATTTCCTTACTTATCTTACTGAGTTCACTTGGTTCCGTTATCTGATGGAATACATATGAATTCTACTTTCTGTATGAATGTAACTGAGTCTTGTGACTTACTAAGATTTACTAAAATCTGATTTGAGTGCTGAGATTGATTAGAATGAATACTGAGATTGGATTGAACTAGTACTGAGATTACTGAATTTCCTTAATGTTCTGTCACTGACTGATTCAACAGATCATGGCACGACTGAGATAATCTTGAGACTGACTCGGCTCTAGACAAACAACTAAGTTTTTGGGTATAAATACCTCAGGAATCGATAGCATAAATAAATAAGACCAGACCACACTTGAATATCATGATAATGGACTTTAATTCATAACACAATCCATACGATATCTCGTCAATCACTTGAATGTCATAAACACGTAAATGTATAGGGCATGCATACTAATATCTCATAGTTGTTCAATAAGGAATTCCCATGGATAAGAATGCATGAAACTTATAATAATACATTCACTAAGGTATTTCAATAAACGCTTGGCATGCACTAGTTATAACATAATTGGGGATTTCATGCTTAACATACCAAAAAGGCACTATTCTCTTTACTTAAGCATTCTATCAAACATATGGGGAGCATGCTTTTGTTATACCACAAATTATATACTTAATTATCATGAATACATCAATATCATGCAACTTGAAGGGATTTTTATCAAGAACATCACATAATAGGATCAAATCTTGGATATTAGAAATCAAGTCATGAATTAAAACTCATCCACAACATGAACTTCAATTCCTATTTACAAAAATCATGAAAATCTCATAAATATATAATCTTGAATTTAGAAAAGGATTCTTGAACTTCTTTGGTGAAAGGAACCCAAGAATCAACATCTAACATACCTCAAAGGCTTGAATCTTGAAAGAGAATGTCTTTTCTTGAAGGTTCTTGAATTGGGAATGATAATTTCTTGGTTTGCTTGATGGATAGATTGAATCTTGTTCTTCGGAGATGATCTTGATAGGAAACCCTAATTTTCTTATTCTTGAGAGTGAAAACCCTAATTTTCTTATTCTTGAGAGTGGAGAGGATTTATGGTCAAGCCTCTCTGACAGGTGACCCTGAACAGGAAGTCAAGCCTAAGGCATCGAGTGACTCCTATAAGGTAGTCAAGACTTAATCTAATGGGTGACTCCTGGTCCTGCGCTAGATTTGCAGTTCTTGAGTTCAGTGACTGATTCTAACAACTCTGCCTCTCTAACGGGGAAGCCGTTATCCCTACACTTGCTCGGTGCTAGTTCCTACTCCCAACTGAAAGACACTGAATTGATTCTTAATCTATATTAGACTGATCTAAATTAGTTACTGACCATCTTACTTGACTGATGTGACTGAGTTCACTTGATTCCATTGTCTGACGAAACACTTTAGAATTCTGCTTTCTGTCTGAATACTATTGAGTTTTATAACTTACTGAGCTTTACTGATATTTGAACTGAATTCTAAAACCTACTGAGGTCTGAACTAGATATGGAACTGAGTCAGACTGATACGGATACTGGATTGAACTAGTACTGAGATTACTGAATTTTCTTAAGTTCTGTAGCTGACTGAATTCTACTGATCATAGCACGACTGAGATTATCTTGAGACAGACTCAGCTATAGATAAGCAGCTAATTTTTCGGGTATAAATACCCCCAGGACTCGATAGCATAAATAAATAAGATAGGACCACACTTGAATAACATGAAAATGGACTTTCATTCACAATACAATCAATACGATAACTGGTCAATCACTTGAATGTCATAAATATGTAAATGTATAGGGTATGCATACTAATATCTCATAGTTTTTCAATAAGGAATACACCTGTATAATAATGCATGCAACTTATCATAATACATTCACTAAGGAATTTCAACAAACGCTTGGCATGCACTAGTTATCACATAATTGGGGATTTCATGCTTAACATTCTAAAAAGGCACTATTCTCTTTACTTAAGAATTCTATCAAACATATGGGGAGCATGCTTTGGTTATACCACAGATTCTATACTTAATTGTCATGAAAACACCAATATCATGCAACTTGAAGGGATTTTTATCATGAACATCACATAGTAGGATCAAAGCTTCGATCTTTGAAATCAAGTCATGGATTAAAACACATCAACAACATGAACTTCAATTTCTATTTAAAAAAATTATGAAAATCTCATAAATATATAATCTTGACTTTAGAAAATGATTCTTGAACTTCTTGGGTGAATGGAACCGAAGAATCAACATCTAACATACCTCAAAAGCTTGAATCTTGAAAGAGACTATCTTTTCTTGAATGGTTCTTGAATTGGGAATGATAATTTCTTGGTTTCCTTGAAGGAGAGCTTGAATATTGTTCTTGGGAGATGATCTTGAGAGGAAACCCTAACTTTCTTATTCTTGATACTGGAGAGGATTTAAGGGTTTTTAAAACTGATTTATGATGGTTTTGTACGTGCTTTTGATGATTTAAGTCGTGAAACGTGAAGGAAAGTCCAAAATACCCCTACAAAACCACTTTCCAGTTGCTGAAATTCTCGGCTAACGAACAAGGATGATAAGCCGTCAGATAGGTCATCAGAAATGAGATAAGCCATCAGATCTGTGATAGCCCGTTAGCCCAGGTAGTCTCCTTGGAGCTGGAATTGATGGGTTGCTGTCTAAAATTGATGACATGGTTGATAAGTTATCAAAAATGTGATAAGTCATAAAATAGGTCATCAGAAATGTGAGATAACCCATCAGACAGGTCATCAGAAATGTGATAAGCCGTCAGAAAGGTCGTCCCTTAGTTTCCAGGATGACATGCTGGAGTAAAATAGGTATAACTTTTTGCTCTGATATTGGATTTTGGCGAAATTGGTATCGTTGAAAAGAGAATTCAATTATCTATATTTTGGTGATTGATGAGATTAAAAATTCATAGTTTAGTTAGATATATTCTCGTTTGAAGTTGACTATACCAATATCCTTTCTAAGAATTCAATCAGTAAGGAATGTTTTGATTCGGTTAATAGTTAGTACATATTTGAGGCCTTAATATACATCAAACTTGATCAAAAGACTACCAAATCATTAGAATTTGTTTCTCATAAGATTGAAGCATGGTTCTACCATCGGTTAGGAATCTTTGGGTATAACAATATCTCTCTATTGGGAACATTCAGCCTCAAATGTCACTTGTTAGGCTAAGAGTACTGATCGGTTGAGCTTACTTAAGGGAAAACAATATCAAAAACATAACTATGCAATTAGAACTACTGATATTCTGAGTTTTTATTCTGAACATGCATATCTGATGCATGGGATACACGGCTGAAACAATTGACAAGCTGAATTCTCATAATGAACATGCATATCTGATGCATGGATACTTGATTGAGTTGCTCTCATGAACTCATGACTGAATACACTGATTAACTGAACTTTTCGACTTAACATGCATATCTAATGCATGAATATTTGACTAAACTGACTCTAGAAAGCATGAATGACTATGCAATGATAACTGATGCAAAGCTTGTAATGAGAATCTAAAAATAAACCTGAATGTGTTTTAGGAATTGAAAACATCGGGAGTTATAGGGTATCTCCACCTTGGTACATTATGTCCCTCTAAGAGCACTTACTTCACCGAAGTACTTGAGAAAACTGAGGCGATGCACAAGGCACCTATGAACTGGTTCATAACTAAATGTCTGGGATCTGAATCTAATGCATGACGCATGAACTGAGTTATACTCACAACTACTAGAATATTCTATATTGGAATAGTTATATTCTTGAGATTTCTTATAGCATGATTTGATGAAAACATGAGAAAACAAACTATACGATTTTGACTGTTTGACTGCTAAACTAACTTGCTGGTTCTACTTACTGACTTATGCTGAAAACTTAAGCTCAAATGGGAGCAAAGGACCTAAAAATGCATATCATGAAGATACAATACTCATAACGTACCCGAATCTATGTTAGGGAAACTTTTTTGATCATGGAAAGCCTGAAGAGCATAAAATCTATTCTGACGCTGACCGCTATTAGTACCAGAAGTGGCACCCTGCGGATGCAATTATCTACCCCTCTGAGCTAGCACTCTACACTCCCGTATCCTATGGCTAGGCTTACCACATCAAAAGCATACCTGACTGTTTGCTCTACACATACCTAGGTGATTCCTTCCACACTCTCCATAACTATTAATCGAATGTGTGAATCCTGGTCCTGTGATGGCTATGAAATTTTGGAGTTTAGGGACTGTGACTAACGACTCTGCCTCCTTAACGAGGAAGCCGTCATCCCTACACTTACTCTATGCTAGTTTCTACTCCCAATTGAAGGACTATGAACTGATTCTTAACTGAACTTAGACTGAGCTAAATATGTTACTGTTCATATTTCTTTACTGTTCTAACTGAGTTCAATTGGTTCGGTTATCTGACGGAATACTTATGAATTCTACTTTCTGTCTGAATGTGACTGAGTCTTGTGACTTACTAAGCTTTACTGAAATCTGAACTGAGTACTGAGCTTGATTAGAATGAATACTAAGACTGGATTGAACTAGTAATGAGATTACTGAATTTCCTTAATGTTCTTTCACTGACTGAATTCTACGGATCATAGAATGACTGAGATTATCTTGATACTGACTCGGCTCTAGACAAGAAGCTATGTTTTCCGGTATAAATACCCCCATCACTCGATAGAATAAATAAATAAGATAGGACCACACTTGAATGTCATGACAATGAACTTTCATTCACAACACAATCCATACGATATCTCGTTAATCTCTTGAATGTCATAAACATATTAATGTATAGGGTATGCATACTAATATCTCATAGTTGTTCAATATGTAATACCCACGGATAAGAATACATGCAACTTATCATAATACATTCACTAAGGCATTTCAACAAACGATTGGCATGCACTAGTTATCACATAATTGGGGATTTCATGCTTAACATACTAAAAAGGCACTATTCTCTTTACTTAAGAATTCTATCAAACATATGGGGAGCATGCTTTCGTTATACCATAGATTCTATACTTAATTATCATGAATACATCAATATCATACCACTTGAAGGGATTTTTATCATAAACATCACATAGTAGGATCAAAGCTTGGATCTTTGAAATTAAGTCTTGAATTTAAACTCATCAACAACATGAATGTAATACCCGTGCTTATTCCTAGCTAGAAATAATCTTAAGGATTCTAGTACTTGATTTGAAATACAAATCTATTTTTGTACCCATGGTATTTTTGAGATTTCTACTTTCTATCACGTGGGAAATTGAGTTAGCTGGCTAATTATACCAATTTTGTCCAAATCCGACACCAGAAGAGGAATTTATGGATGGTTTACTCAGAACTGACCGAAACGTCCTGGTGCAACGTCCAAGTTGACGGACCACCAAACAAGTGACGGATCGCCACTTTGATCGTCACAGCCAAGAAATTAGGGCCACGCTCTAGATAAGGATTGACGGACGAGTTGATGGACCGTCAGATTTTTGATGGACCGTCATCCAGGCCGTCAACTCTTATCCAGTGAACCCCATTTTTGGTCCATGTATGAAGGTCGAAATGACGGACCGTCAAGTTCCTGATGGTCCGTCAGTCAGGTCGTCACACGCCATGTTCAGTTTACTTCCATGACATTTTAATAGGGGTATTTTTCTCACTTACCACTCGCCTATATATATCTAGATGAGTCCGAATTCAGCCATTTTGCTCATTATTATTTCACAAACAAAAACTAGGGTTTCTCTTAAATTTAATCTCCCAGAATAAGACCCAATATTCTTCAAAAATCAAAATATTTCAAATCCTTCAAGTTAAAAAAAATCAAGAATATTGAGTCAGGTATGCTTAGTGTTTATCTATGGATCCATTTCATTCATAGAGGTCAAGAACCATGTCTTAAATATTTTGTGATTTTCTTGCTGTGAAATGAGCATGTACATGTTGATGACTGTTGTTTAAGTTTCAAGATGATGTCTAAAGGTGTTTTCATGAAGTATATGTGTTTGTTAGTTGAAACCCATGATCCTTATGTGGCTTAATATGGTGAAATTCATTAACACACTTAAGCTAAAAGAATGCATGCAAAGTGTTTGATAATATGCCTATTATGATAGAATTTATATCCCATGATTTAATAGTGCCTAAATTACAATTCCATGCTCTATGCTTTACGATTTCCCATGAATTCCATGTGAGTGATATGCATTGTTGTTGTGATATGGATTAACCATGATAGTGAAGCTGTGCAAGTATATACCTGTTGTATGAATTTCCCTTCCATGTATAAGATATGGAAAACTATGCTTAGTGTGAAATCCCCTACTCATGATATGGTAAATTGTGGACTTTACTCTTACGCTCAAGTCAGTCATATGTGTCAGTTTCCTTTTATAAAAAAATATAGTTGTGTACCTAGATACATGTCACGTTATCCCGATGATCTCAGTCAAGCCATGATCTATTGAACACAGTCGGGCATGTGACTTAGGAAACCTCAGAAATCTCATGATCTCAGTTAATTCTCAGATAGTAGCACTAATCCATTAGTCAACAGAAGTCAGTTACTCAGTCCATGTACTGTTAATTAAATCACGTTTATTATTTTTAGATAGGAGTAGAAGTTAGCACCGAGTGAACCCAAGGATGAGAACTCACCTTCCAGTTTAGCGTGTGATTCTAGTAATCATCCTTGTGTTCCAAAACTACGTAGGCAGTATAGGTTCAGACATCTTAACCTGTCAGATTAGGGTTGATGAGGTGGATTAATCTATCAGCTTAGGGTTTCCACTGTTCTCATTTTGAGTACCTTCCAGCTAAGGGTCCCTCACAACTGTCCTTACCAGTGGCTCGGTACTGACACCCTTCCAGTCGAGGCAGAGATTGAACCCCAACTTAGCTATATGCGTTGTTGGGGCCTATCAATCAAAAAACTACCTCCCATAGTTTCAGTCCCAGTCTTAGTAAAAGAACTCTGATAGTTCTTCAAATTATAGTTTATCAGGACTTTCAGATATAGTCAATTCAGTTACAGAACGGAACACAGATAGTTCCATTACATTCAGGACTGTCAGAAATAGTTATCTATGTTAACATTATTTTAGTATTTGTCATGCTAGATATCAGTAGATCATGTATTACTATCCAGATCTAGATATCATGTAATCATGATCTCAGTTATTACGTATGCATGTTTGCACTTTTACATTCATATCAGTCAGTCAGTTAGCATCATTCATGTATGTAAACCCTTTTCCATTTAGCCTACCTCACTCATATACTCAGTACTCCCAGTTGTTCTGACGTATTTGCACTATGGTTCTTTCTTTCACATTACACCATAGGTTCACAGATACGAGCTCTAGATCAGCAGTAGAAGCAACATTCCAGTTGTAGAGTTGTAGTGAGTCCTCATCCATTCGAGGACGATATTACTTATTTCATTTATTATTTCAGTTTAGTTTTGCTAGATGGAGTTAGTTGGAGACATATTTCTTTAACTCCTTATTCAGACAGTATTTATAGGCTTTCAGATTTAGCTCAGATTTGATTTAGATTTCAGTTGTTTTGGGTATTCGTTACCCCATATGGATGTTATGATTTGTCAGATATTCAATATAGTTGAACCTTATGTCCTATTGCTTATGTTTTTCACATTATTACGTCATATATTGTAGTATACAGGTACAAATATCAATCATGGGTTAGCTTGTGGTCCTTCAGGATCATGGGCACCATGTAGCGATCCGATTTAGAAAACTGGGGCATTACAAACTTGGTATCAGAGCCTAAGGTTCAATAGAGTCCTAGGAAGTCTGAAAGCTGCATCTAGTAAAGTCTTGTGCATGGGTGTGTAGTACGCCACATTTATGTGCAAGAGGCTATAAGATGTTTTAGGAAATGTTTCCTTTCGTTTGGTATTCATATCGTGCTAGTGAGCATAATCTCAAGTTAAACTCTCAGTCTAATCCGTTCTTCTTTTATTTTAGAATATGCCTCCAAAGAGAAGAAACCAGCTAGCTCTTCAACCTGAAGATTCTTTGGGTGAACATGTTTCTCATGTGGAGTTTAGGGCTGCATTCACCACACTTGCTCAATCTATGGCATCCTAAAATGAATAGCCACTAGTTATTTCAGCAAATCCAGTGGCCAACTCAGCCGCAACTAGGATTTTGAACGTCACCCGAATGAATCCTCCTTCTTTCTTTATATCTAAGTCTGATAAAGACCCTTCTGAATTCATTGACCAAGTCAAGACGGTCATAGATATCATGGGAGTTAATTCTTGTCAGAGTTACGAGTGAGCCACAGACCAGTTACAGGATGGTGCTCATACTTTGTACAAATAGTGGAAGTCCAAGAGGTTAGAGGATGCAGGTCCTATAGAGTGGGAGGAATTTTTCACGACTTTCTTAGACAGATTCTTTCCCCAAGAGCTGAGGGAGGAAAAGATTCTAGAGTTCATCAACCTCAAGCAAGGAAATATGATGGTTAAGGAGTATTCTCTCAGATTTACTCAGCTAGCCAGATATTCCCCTCATGTGGTTGTAGACAACAGGGCTAAGATGAGCAAGTTCGTGTCAGGGTTGAATGATAGCGTGGTAAATGAGTGTAGGTCTATGATACTAAATAGTGATATGACTTTATCCAGGCTCATGAATCATGCTCAAAAAATAGAGGAGAAGAAGATTAGGACTAGGGAGAGGTAGAACAAGAGATTAAGGTCAGGCAATTTCAGTTTTGCTCAGCCAAAATAAGGAGGAAACCATTCGTAGTTTTGTCCTAAGCCAGCGATTTCAGCTCCTTCCTCCGCATTTGCCCCAATGCCGAAATTTAGATATGCCAACAGAGATTGAGCACCAGGCTCTAAGTCTCAGGGAAGTGCCAGCAGTGCCTGAACTAATCCCATGTGTTAGACTTGTGGTAAGAACTACAAGGGTACCTGTAGAGCTGGTAGCAATGTTTGTTTCAGTTGTGGAAAGCCAGGCCATAGGATTAGAGAGTGTCCGTAGTCAGGTTTGTTGGGTCAGTAGAATCGCTCCACAGCCCAGTCCGGTCGCCCAAATCAGCAGAGTGCCGCTTCCAGTGCTACTAGTGGGCAACGCCCAAACACACTCTATGCTCTTCAGACCCGATAGGATTAGGAAAATTCTCCTGATGTTTTTACTGGTACATTAAAGATTTTCCATATTTATGTTTACGCTTTTGCTAGATCCAGGTGTATCCTTGTCTTTTGTTACTCCCTTTATAGCAGGCAATTTTGGAATCAGTCCCAAAATTTTAGCAGTGCCCTTTTCAGTCTCTACCCTAGTGGGTAAAACCATCATAGCTCGATGGGTATACAGGAACTGCCCGATTATGATATTTCAGAAAGC
This sequence comes from Capsicum pubescens, assembly GCA_030864215.1. Lineage (NCBI taxonomy): Eukaryota > Viridiplantae > Streptophyta > Magnoliopsida > Solanales > Solanaceae > Capsicum > Capsicum pubescens. The sequence goes on from CM061538.1 coordinate 256,871,425, forward strand.
CACATCAGTAGATTTAGTCGAGTTAGAGATTATTGATTTTGACGTCATTCTCGGCATGGATTGGCTTTATTCCTGCTATCCCACAGTCGACTGCAGAAATAGGATAGTTCAGTTTTAGTTCCCGAATGAGCCCATACTAGAGTGTAAGGGTAGCACTTCATCTTTCAGGGGTCAGCTTGTTTCCTACCTTCGGGAAAGGAAAATGATTTCTAAGGGATGTGTGTATCATCTCATGCATGTTAAAGATTCCAGTTTTGAATCTCCTAGTTTTGAATCAGTCCCAGTTGTAAATAAATATTCAGACGTGTTTCCCAAAGATCTTCCAACCATTCCTCTAGAAATGGAAATAGACTTTGGTATTGATCTTCTTCCCGATACTCAACCTATTTCTATTCTTCCATACAGAATGGAACTATCAGAACTCAAGTAACTAAAAGATCAGTTGAAGGATCTCTTAAATAAGGGATTCATCAGGCCCAATGTATCCCCATGGGGTGAACTAGTCTTTTTAGTATGCAAGAAAGACGGTTCTTTCAGTATGTAGTACACAAGAAAGACGGTTCTCTCAGGATGTGTATTGATTACCGTCAGCTCAACAAAGGTACGTTCAAGAACAAGTATCCTCTTCCCATAATAGATGAATAGTTTGACCAACTTCAGGGTGCTAGTTATTTCTCCAAAATAGACCTCGGATCAGGCTACCATCAGCTTAGAGTTAGAGAATGTGACATCCTGAAGAAAGCTTTCCATACTCGGTATGGTCACTTCGAGTTTCTAGTTATGTCCTTTGGTCTTACCAATGCTCCAGCCACTTTCATGGACTTGATGAATCGTGTGTTCAAGTAGTACTTAAACATGTTCATCATAGTCTTCATAGATGATATCCTGGTCTATTCCCGCATAGAGCGTGATCATTTAGACCATATCAGGATTGTTCTTTAGACTCTCAGAGATCACCAGCTATTCACCAAATTTAGTAAGTGCGAGTTTTGGATAAGATCAGTATCATTCCTTTGCCATATTATTTTTGGTGATGTCATTAGAGTGAATCCTTAGAAGACCGAAGCGGTTAAAAACTGGCCTCACCCTATCTCTCCATCAGATATCAGGAGTTTCTTAGGATTGGCTGGCTATTACAGATGGTTTTTCGAGGGATTTTCTTCTATTGCATCCCCCATGTCTAGATTAACTCAGAAGAAGGTCAAGTTTCAGTGGTCAAATCCTTGTGAGAAGAGTTTTCAAGAGTTGAAGACTCGACTCACCTCATCTCCAGTTCTAGCTCTTCCAGATGGTTCATACGATTTCATAGTCTATTGTGATGCATCCAGAGTGGGTTTAGGTTGTTTCCTTATGCAGCATGGTAAGGTTATAGCCAAAGGTTACAGAAAGTTAAAGCCCCATGAGAAGAATTATCCTACTCATGATATTGAGTTAGCATCCGTAGTATTTGCTTTGAAGATTTTGAGGCATTATCTATACAAAGTTCATGTAGATGTCTTCACAGATCATAAGAGTCTACATTATGTCTTTTATCAAAAAAATCTCAATCTTTGTCAAAGAAGGTGGTTAGAGCTTTTGAAAGATTATGACATGAGTGTCCTTTACCATCGAGCAAGGCCAAAATTGTGGCCGACGCTCTCAGTAGACTCTCCATGGGTAGTGTTTCTCATGTTGGGTATAGCAAGAAGAAGATAGCTCAGGAAATCCATCAGCTCGCCAGACTAGGTGATTGCTTAGTTAATTTTTTGGAGGGTGGTGTATGTGTTCAGAGTAGTTTAGAGTCATCTCTAGTTTCCAAGGTGAAAGAAAAGCAAGACAGGGATCGTAGCCTTGTCAAGCTAAAAGAGTCAGTTCAGAATCAGAAGGTTGAGGTTTTCTCCCAAGGGGGAGATAGTGTCCTCCATTGTCAGGGTCATCTCTATGTTCCAGATGTGGATGACTTGAGGCAGCTAATTCTTGCTGAGGCGCATGGAGTGCGATACTCTATTCATCCAGAAGCCTCTAAGATGTACCGCGACTTGAGGGAGATCTATTGGTGAAGTGGGATGAAGAGGGATGTTGCACAGTTTGTTGCTAAGTGCTCTACATGTCAGTAGGTTAAGATAGAGCATCAGAAGCCTAGTGGTTCTATGCAACAGTTCAACATTCCTACTTGGAAGTCGGAAAAGTGAACATGGACTTTGTGATTGGTTTGCCTAGAACTCGTCATCAACATAATTCAGTTTGGGTGTTTAGGGTTCAGGGTTCAGGGTTCAGGGTTCATTAGGGTTTAGGGTTTATTAGGGTTCATTAGGGTTTAGGGTTTAGATAGGATGACCAAGTCAGGTCATTTTCTTTTAGTTCATACCTCTTATTTAGCCGAGGATTACGCCAAACTCTATATCAGGGAGTTGGTCAGATTACACGATGTTCCATTATCTATTATTTCAGATAGAGGTACCCAGTTTACCTCTAACTTCTAGAAAGCATTCCAAAAGGGTCTTGGTACCCAAGTCCATCTCAGTACAACCTTTCATCCTCAGATAAATAGTCAAGTAGAAAGGACCATTCAGACTCTTAAAGATATGCTAAGGGTGTGTGCAATTGATTTCAATAGAAGTTGGGATGACCACTTGCCTTTGATTGAGTTTTCATACAACAATAGCTATCATTCCAGTATTAAAATGGCTCAATTCGAAACTCTCTATGGCAGGAGGTGTAGATCTCCAATTGGTTGGTTTGAACCTAGTGAGTCCTCAGTCATAGGTCCTAACTTGGTTTTTGATGCCTTAGAGAAAGTTCAGTTGATCAGAGAGAGACTTCGAGCAGCTCAGAGCCGACAGAAGTCTTATGCGGATGTTCGTAGAAAGGATCTCGAGTTTGAGGTTGATGACTATGTCTATCTCAAGATATCTTCCATGAAGGGAGTGAAGAGGTTCGGCAAGAAAGAAAAACTCAGTCCCTACTATATTGGTCCCTTCAGAATTCTCAATCGTTTAGGCAAGGTAGCTTATTAGCTCGAATTGCCTTCAGATTTAGCCTCAGTTCATCTGGTCTTCCATGTATCCTTGCTCAAGAAGTATGTAGGTGACCCAGTATTTGTAGTCCCTAATCAGAGCATTGATGTTTAGAATAGTCTCTCTTATGAAGAGATTCCAGTCGAAATCTTAGACTATCAGACTCATCGATTAAGGAACAAATATGTCCCTCTAGTTAAGGTTCTTTGGTGAAATCAGTCCATCGAGGGAGATACTTGAGAAGAAGAAGCAGATATGCGTACAAAGTATCCTCACCTCTTCTACGCCGATTCATATCAAGCTCAAGGTGATAGTTTTCCTTAAGCTTATTCAGTTTCATAGTCATTTTCCAAGATAAACGTGATATCTACTACTATTTCATACTCTATCATGCATTCATGTATCAGTTAGCCATGTATCAGATATGCATGAGTTCAGTATATTTTTCTTGTCAGTCATGAAGTTATGTCTAAGTCACTCATGTTCATTTCATGTTCGTTTATTATTTTCCCTCCTAGTCAGTCTCATTTGAGGACGAACGTTCTCAAAGGGGAGATATTGTAATACCCGTGCTTATTCCTAGATAGAAATCATCTTAAGGATGCTAGTACTTGATTTGAAAGACAAATATATTTTTGTACCCATGGTATTTTTGAGATTTCTACTTTCTATCACGTGGGAAATTGATTTAGCTTTCGAACGACACCAAGTTTGTCCAAATCTGACACCAGATAAGGAAGTTATGGATGTTTTACTCAGAACTGACAAAAACACCCAGGTGCGATGCCCAAGTTGACGGACCACCAAACAAGTGATGGACCGCCACTTTGACCATCACAGCCAAGGCAGTAGTGCCACGTTATGGATAAGGATTGACGGATGAGTTGACGGACCGTCGGATTTTTGACGGACCGTCATCCAGGCCGTCAACTCTTATCTAGTGAACCCCATTTATGGTCCACGTATGACGGTTGAAATGATGGACCGTCAAGTTCCTGACGGACCGTCATTCGGGTCATCACACGACACGTTTATTTTACTTCAAGGCCGTTTTAACAGGGGTATTTTTCTCATTTACCACTCTCCTATATATACCCAGATGAGTCCGAATTCAACCATTTTGCTCATTATTATTTCACAAACAAAAAATAGGGTTTCTCTCAAAATTTAATATCCCAGAACAAGACCCAATCTTCTCCAAAAATCAAAGGATTTCAAATCCTTCAAGTTCAAAAACATCAAGAACCTTTAGTCAGGAATGTGTAGTGTTTATCTATGGATCCATTTCGTTCATAGAGCTCAACAACCATGTTTTAAATATTTTTTGATTGTCTTGTTGTGAAATGAGCATGTACATGCTGATGATTGTTGTTTAAGTTTCAAGATGATGTCTAAAGGTGTTTTCATGAAGTATATGTGTTTGTTAGTTGAAACCCATGATCCTTATGTGGCTTAATATGGTGAAATTCATGAACACACTTAAGATTAAATAATGCATGCAAAGTGTTTGATAATATGCCTAGGATGATAGAATTCATGTCCCATGATTTAATAGTGCTTAAATGACAAGTCCATGCTCTATACTTTACGATTTCCCATGAATTCCATGTGAGTGATATGCGTTGTTGTTGTGATATGGATTGACCATGATATTGAAGCTATGCAAGTATATACCTGTTGTATGAATTTCCCATTCATGTATAAGATGTTGAGAACTATGCTTAGTGTGAAATCACCTACTCATGATATAGTAAATTATGGACTATACTCTTATGATCAAGTCAGTCATGTCAGTTAGTTTCCTTCCATCGAGTCCTGGGGGTACTTGTACTCGAAAAATATAGTTGTGTGCCTAGATACATGTCACTTTATCTCGATTATTTCAGTCAATCCATGATCTATAGAACTCAGTCAGGCATGTGACTCAGGAAACCTCAGAAATCTCATGATCTCAATTAATTCTCAGATAGTAGCACTAATACGTCAGTCAACGAAAGTCAATTACTCAGTCCATGTACCGTCAGTTAAATCATGTTCAGTCTCTTCAGATGGGAGTAGAAGTTATCACCGAGTGAACCCAAGGATAAGAAATCACATGCTAGTTTAGGGTGTGATTCTTAGTTATCAACCTTGTGTTCCAGAACTACGTAGCCAGCGTAGGTTGAGACATCTTAAACTGTCATATTAGGGTTGCTAAGTTTTCTTAATCCATCATTTTAGGGTTCCCACCATTCTCATTTTAAGTACCTGCCAGCTAAGTGTCACTCACAGTTATCCTTACCAGTGGAACGGTATGACAACCTTCCAGTCGGGGTAGAGATTGGACCCCAACTTAGCTATATACGTTGTTGGGGAAGGTCATTGAAACAACTACCTACCACAATTGTAGTCCCAGTCTCAGTAAAATAACTCAGATAGTTCTTTAGATTTTAGTATATCAGGACTGTCAGATATAGTCAATTCAGTTACAGAATGGAACACAGATAGTTCTATTAGATTCAGGACTGTCAGACACAGTCATCTATGTTATTAGAATTTTAGTATTTGTCATGCTAGATATCAGTAGATCATGTATTAGTGTCCAGATCTAGATATCACGTAATCATGATCTCAGTTACTACGTATGCATGTCTGCACTCTTACGTTCATATCAGTCAGTCAGTTAGCATCGTTCATGTATGTAAACCCTTTTGCATTTAGACTACCTCACTCGTATACTCAGTACTCCCAGTTGTACTGACGCATTTTTGCTATGGTGCTTTATTTCACGTTACCCATAGGTTCATAGATACGAGCTCTAGATCAGCAATAACAGTAGCATTCCAGTCACAGAGTTGCAGTGAGTCCTCATCCATTCGAGGATGATATTATTTATTTCAGTTATTATTTCATTTTAGTTTTGCTAGATGAAGTTAGTTGGAGACATATTCCTTCAACTCCTTATTCAGAAAGTATTTAGAGGCTTTCAAATTTAGCTCAGATTTGATTCAGATTTTAGTTGTTTTGGCTATTCGTTACCCCATATGGATGTTATGATTTGTCAGATATTCTATGCAGTTGAACCTTATGTCTTATTGTTCATGCTTTCCACATTATTACATCATATATTGCACTATACAGGTACAAATATCAGTCATAAGTTAGCTTGTGGTCCCTCGGAATCATGGGCACAGTGTAGAGATTCGGTTCAGAAAACTGGGGCATTATAATGAACTTCAATTTCTATTTTCAAAAATCATGACAATCTAATAAATATATAATCTTGAATTTAGAAAAGGATTCTTGAACTTCTTGGGTGAAAGGAACCCAAGAAGCAATATCTAACATACCTCAAAGGCTTGAATCTTGAAAGAGATTGTATTTTACTGAAGGTTCTTGAATTGGGAATGATAATTTCTTGGTCTCCTTGAAGGAGAGCTTGAATCTTGTTCTTGGGAGATGATCTTGAGAGGAAACCCTAATTTTCTTATTCTTGAGAGTGGAGAGGATTTAAGGGTTTTTAAAACTAATTTATAATGGTTATGTACATGGTTTTGATGATTTAAGTCGTGGAACGTGAAGGAAAAGTCCAAAATACCCCTACAAAACCACTTCCTAGTTGCTGAAATTCTCGGCTGACGATCAAGGATGATAAGCCGTCAGATCTGTGATAGCCTGTCAGCCCAGGTCGTCACCTAGGAGCTGGAATTGATGAGTTGTTGTCTAAGCTTGACCATATGGATTATAAGTCATCATAAATGTGATAATCCATCAGATACGTCATTAAAAATTTGATAAGCCGTCAGTTAGGTCTTAAGAAATGTGTTAAGCTGTCAGACAGGTCGTCACTCAGTTTCCAGGCTGACATACTATAGTAGAATGGGTATAACTTTTTGTTTCGATATCAGATTTTGGTATAATTGGTATCGTTGGAAATATAATTCAATTATCTATTTGTTGGTGGGTTATGATATAAAAAATTTGATGTATAATGAGAGATATTATCATTTGAAGTTGACTATGGCAATATCCTTCCCAAGAATTCAATCGGTAAGGAATGTTTTGAGTCGTCTAATAGCTAAGACGTATTTGAGACCTTATTAAACATCAACCTTGATCATAAAACCACCAAATCACTAGAATTTATTTCTCATGACCTTTAAGAATGGTTCTACTATCGGTTGGGAATCTTGGGGCATTACAATATCTCCCCCTTGGGAGCATTCATCCTCGAATGTCGCTTGTTAGGATAAGAGTACTAATGAACTAAGATTTTCTACTGAACATACATATCTATTGCATGAATATTTGAATGAACTGATTCTTGAATGGATGACTGACTATGCAATGATAACTGATGCAAAGCTTGTAATGAGAACCTGAGTATAAAACTGAATGAGTTTTTGGAACTGAAAACATTGGGGAGTTATAGGGTATCTCCCCTTGGGACACTATGTCCCTTTAAGAACACTTACTTCACCGAAGTACTTGAGAAAATTGAGGCAGGGTCACATGGTGGTAATCGCTCTCAGCATAGCCAAAAGTTTTCAGTCCCAGTTCTATCCTCAGCTAGTGTACCAGTACCAAAGTTCGAGGATGTCAATCATGATAGGGCACCAGATCTATGATAGCCCGTTAGCCTAGGTCGTCACCTGGGAGCTGGAATTGATGGGTTGCTGTCTAAGATTGACGATATGGATGATAAGTTATCAAAAATATGATAATCCATCAGACAGGTCATCAAAAATATTATAAGTCGTCAGATAGGCCATCAGAATTGTGATAAGCCATCAGACAGGTCGTCACTCAGTTTAAAGGCTGATATGCTGTACAATATCGAATTTAGGAAAAATTGGTATGGTTGGAAAGGTAATTCAATTATATTTTTGTTGCTGGTTCATGAGCTCAAAAATTCATAGTATCCTAGAGTCAGTGAACTCAGATGTTAGTACCAGTAGACTCAGACATCAGTAAGTCAGTATTCATAAACCAGGATTACGAAGTTAGTATTCTATGTTACTATGATTTCAGTGATAGTTTATGAATTAATGCATGTTTTCTCATTCAACATACTCAAATTTTCCAGTCAGTATTGTTCATGCATAAGCCCTTGCATCTAGCCTTACTTCATGTAGCATACCAGTATATTCGAAGTACTGACGGACACCCTGCCATTCTATAATCGGAATGCCACACGGTGCTCATGATCTCGAAGGACCATAAGCTAACCCTCTACTGATATCTATACCTGAGCACTTTATAATATAATATAATAAATGCGGAAAACTGGTGAAAACTAGCCATAAGGTTCAAAACTTCTAAAATACACAAATCTAAAAACTAAATACTTATACATCTGTCCGAAAAGCCTCTAACTATCTGAAAATCTAGAGTTGATGGGACATGTCCCCAACTTACTCTATATACTAAAATAAACTAAATCTAACAGAATAATGAAATAAAGATCATCCTTGAATGAAGAGGACTCACTACTGGGTCTACTGCAACTGACTGAAACTGAACTGCTATGGATGCTCTGGATCTCGTGCTCCTGAACCTATGATATTAAACATCATAGCGCAAGAAACAAGTATGCGATCAGTACGTGGGAATGTAATGGCATACTAGATGAGGTAAGGCTAAATGCAAGGGCTATATGCATGATCAATAACTAACTGAATTATATGCAAGAGATGAATTAGCATACATAGAAAATCTATAACTATTGAACATATTGTGCATACTGTGACTGGGCATACTGGGACTGAATCTGATAACTGATACTGAATATACTATCAATTTGAGTTTTCTAAACATACTGAGATTTTGAGTATCTGAAGCTACTGAAACTGAAATTTGAGTTTACTGATGCTAACTAACAGTATCAAAGATCAGGTCTATCTAGCAGGTGATCTCTGAGCTTATTGATTAGAACAATAATTGAAGAAATTTTAGATCAAGCCTATCTAGTGGGTGATATCTGAATCTGTTGATAGTGATAATGATTAACTGAGATTGAGATCAAGCCTATCTAACGGGTGGTCTCTGGATCTATTGGTACTGATAATAACTTACTTTATTTGAGACCACGCTTATCTAGCGGGTGTTCTATTAATATATGGAACTATCTAAGTTCCTTACTGAGCTGAGTAACTGTATCTGAAATAACTTACTTTCCAGTTTCTTAAATTCTCGACTGATGACCAAGACTGATAATCCGTTAGATCTATGATAGCCCATCAACCCAGGTTGTCACCTAGGAGTTGGAATTGATGGGTTGTTGTCTTGAAGACATGGCTGATAAGTTGTCTGAAATGTGATAGGCCGTCAGATAGATCATCAGAAATATGATAAGCCATCAGAAAGGTCATCAGAAATGTTATAAGCCATCAGAAAGGTCGTCAGAAATGATATAAGCCGTCAGACAGGTCGTCACTCAGTTTCCAGGCTAACATGTTGTAGTAAAATGAGTATAACTTTTTGTTCCGATATTGGATTTGGGCAAAATTGGAATCGTTGGAAATATAATTCAATTATATAAATGTTGGTGGGTCATGAGCTCAAAAATTTGTAGTATAAAGAGAGATATGCTCATTTGAATTTGACTATAGAAATATCCTTCCCAAGAATTCAATCAGTAAGGAATGTTTTGAGTCGTCTAATAGCTAGGATGTATTTGAGACCTAAATACACATCAACCTTGAACATAAAACCACCAAATCACTAGAATTTATTTCTCATGAGCTTGAAGCATGGTTCTACTATCGATTGGGAATCTCGATGGTATTATAATATCTCCCCCTTGGGAACATTAGTCCTCGAATGTCGCTTGTTAGGCTAAGAGTACTGATCGGATGAGCTTACTTGAGGGACGATAACATCTAAAACATGACTATGCAACTGGAACTATTGATATTCTGAGGTATTATTCTGAACATGCATATCTGATGCATGGGATACACGACTGAAACTATTGATAAGTTGAATTCTCATAATGAACATGCATATCTGATACATAGATACTTGAATGAGTTACTCTCATGCACGCATGCCTAAATAAACTGATGAACTGAAATTTTCTACTGAACATACATATCTAATGCATGAATATTTGAATGAACTGACTCTTGAAAGCATGACTGACTATGCAATGATAACTGATTCAAAGCTTGTAATAAGAATCTAAGCATAACACTGAATGGGTTTTAGGAATTAAAAAAACCTGGGAGTTATAGGGTATCTCCCCCTTAGGACACTATGTCCCTTTAAGAACACTTACTTCACCGAAGTACTTGAGAAAACTGAGGCGATGCACAAGGCACCTATGAACTAGTTCATAAATAAATGTCTGTAATCTGAATCTAATGCACACGCATGGACTTAGTTATACTCGAAAATAATAGAATATTCTATGTTAGAATAGTTACATGCTTGAGATTTCCTATAGCATGATTAGATGAAAAGATGAGAAAACAAACTACACGAATCTGACTGTCTGACTGCTAAACAGACTTGCTAGTTGTATTGACTAACTCATGATAAAAACATAAGATCAAATGGGAGCAAAGGACCTAACAATGCATATCATAAATATACAAGACTTATAACGTACCCGAATCTATGTTAGGGAAACTTTCTTGATCATGGTGAGCCTGAAGTACATAAAGTATGTTTTGATGCTGACCACTATTGGTACCAGAAGTGGCACCCTGTTGATGCAATTCTCTACCCCTATGAGATAGCACTCTAAACTCCCGTATCCTGTGTCCTGGATTACCATATCCAAAGCATACCTGACTGTTTGCTCTATACAAACCTAGGTGATTCTTTCCACACTCTCCATAAAGTGGATAGGTACGAACACTGTTGGCACTACCTTGGGTTTTTGATCCTGGCGCCCCATCATGAATGACATCCCCGAACTTTGGTGCGGGTACACTAGCTGAGGATGGAGCGGGGACTGAAAACTTCTGGCTATGCTGAGAACGGTTACCACCCTGTGACCCTACCTGATAAAAGCTGTAACTACCTGTTCTAGATCTCTTATTAGATCTCTCTCTATCCTTAGATTTATCTTTCTTTATCTACTAAGCATGCATAATTAACAAGCAATATACATGTATCTATTGAGCATAGTAGTTCTATACTGCTTCCACACCAACCTAGATACACCAGTCACAAACTTACTCATACTCGCTCTAGGGTCAGCTATCAAGTCAGGAGCATACTTAGCTAACTGGTTGAACTTAAGGCAATACTCATTTACTATCATGGAGCTTTGTCTTAGGTTCCTAAATACCTTGTATCCTCCCCTTTATAAGTGTGACACGCTACACACCCATAAAAGGGACTCTACTCGACATGGCTTTATGGATACCCAGCGACCCTGAATCGTGCTCTGATAACAAGCTTGTCACAACCCAAATCAGGGCTTGGCCATGATGGGTAATCTCAATACCACCATGAGCTGAAGACAACCCCATTAGACTTACCTCAAGAGCATCATAAAATAAACAGTAGAAAAAAACAAAAATAGCAAAAAGAAGAATAGATAAACCAAGTGATAATTCTAAGAATCAAAATAAACAACCAACCTAATACTTTTCCGCAAAGCCTCAAAACCAAGAATACCAAAATAAGTCGGTACATGCCACCGAATATGACAAAAATGAAGTCACAATTCCATAAATTTGAAAAAACGCTAATAAAATGACAGGGCCTTACAGAAGATGGAGGCTCACCACTTCACATAAACTCAATAGACGTACCATACCACCTAATGCAGCAACCGAGAAAGAAAAAATCCCTCGAACCCTATATAATGAAATAATCTATCATCCAGGGATAGTCACTGGGGTGAGCACTGTCATTTAACTCAAGAGAAAAAGATAAAGTAGGGAACTTATCAAAAACTAGTTAAAACCACATGCAAAACATTCTCTCTCTCTATATATATAAATCTGGGATAGAATTAAGTTCCCTAAACATGAGAGTTTAAAATTGCTCCATCTTAAAGGCATCCATAGGCTATATAGGTCTGGCTCTTCTTGTCGAAAGGTCCCCAGTGCGTGTTATCCGCATGTATCAAGGAAATCGAGGAAAGGCTAAAGACAACAAGGTGATAGCCATCAAAAATATAATGTGTGCACCAAGAACACGGTCACATAGACCTCCAATGCCGGAAAACATGGTTTTCAGTTCTGGTCCTTTCAGAACCCACACCTTCAAGGTGAGCTATGCAATTCTCTTTAAGCCTAAATTGAAACGATTTGCACATAATCCAACCATTTACCCAATAGTCGTTATTATGTCATTTTCCAAAATAGTATCATCATACCAATATGCTTGCAAGCTAAGTTCATTTATACCAACAAAACCATTTAACTATTACACTCCCAAGTTCACTAAAGTTCCAAAACCAAGGCCACCAAGGGCGTTCCAAATCCATTTATCTTTCACTACAATGCAATTTTTCCAAAAGAAAATTTAAATTATGCAAATATCCTTATTCAAAATCAAGTTTACAAGGTGTGTTGAGATTAACGCCATTACAACAAGAAATTTATCCAATTTGGGAATATCAATGTCACCCATTCCAACCATTAAAATAATGCATAAATTCAGATCCAAAATCCCTCAATTTAACAATGAATAATCAATTTAAAATATGGGAAAAGTAATTCAATCAATAACAACCAAAACCCTCAATCCAATTTAAACCCATGAATTCAAAACACGTGAATATTGATTAAATATATGCCAAAATGTCAAATTAAAGTTAAGAAATAAGAAATATGCCTGAAATATCAAAGAATTAAGGAGAATACAAAGTTTGGATCCTGAATATTGAATTCCTTGTGAAACCCTAATATCTTTTGCCTTGGAGTTAAAAGAAGAAATAAGTAAGGTTTAATCTTGATAACTGAAGGCAATGGAGTCAATTGGGTGCTTTTAATTCATAGAAAATACCAAAAATATCCTAATTAAAATGTGTAAGAAAAGTCTAGGAACAGTCGTCATGACTTGGGTAAACACTTATGAAGTCTGGCCGCGAATCGTGGCTTAGAATCATTACCTGAGGATCGATGATCTAGTCTTTCAATGTTATGAAAATGGGTCTCACGTCACAAACTATTGTCTAACATAATGAATCATCATGAAGAGTCGTGGTTAGGTACTAAACTCTTGGGCATCTTTCTATTGTGACAACGAGTCCCTCCTAACGATTTGTTGGGCCTCACTATAAGTCGTACCCTGGACTTGTTGTAAAGGGACCTAAGTCTGAGCTTCCTCACTACTATTGAAATTATTCCTCTTGACGATTCATTACTTGGGACAATGAGTCATCATCTGAGTTGTTGTCACTAGCAGTTTAACATCACTTCAGAAATTTTCCCATAACTTTTTGCCCTGATCTGGTAGTAAGGCGGGACTGGTGGCATTGGAAATATAATACCATTATTCATCTCATGTATGGTATAGTGATCAAGAACCTCTGGTATTACATTAAAGGATCTAAAATCTCAAATTTTACCGCAAATGAATTTCATTTCGAGAGGATAATATATCAAAAGAATCGAAATGTCGAATGGGGCTAAAAAATTTGAGGTTATTTGAATAAGACTTGAGGTAGTTTTGGACTAAAATTCAATCCTAATTTGTTGAAGTTAGAAGTTATAGTCTAATTGTCAAAATTATATTAACATTGTATTACAATTGTATCGTGAGATGTATAAATATTGTATCTTAAGCTTGTAAATTTTATAGGTATAATAAATATCTATATAATGTTGTTGTATTTGTATTAAAATTTCAAAAAACATAAAAAAATTTTAAATTTTATACAGTTGTATACATATTTCATATAAAATTTATATAGATTTCATACAAGAAATCCTGAGCGAGATTCAATACATAGTTTCTTTTTCGAAAAAACTATTGTAACTTAAGAGTGAAATTCTAAGCCTAAGAGAGACTCAAAATACGATTTGCATATATTTTAAAAAGAAAACTCATGTTGGTGTACGAAAATCTCCTACTACATTTGGTAAATAGGAGTCCTAATATATATATATATATATATATATATATATGTATGTATGTATGTATGTGTGAGTGTGTGTTTGTGTGTGTGTACATATAGATTTCTCTCTATTTTTAAAAGTACATAAATAAATAGATTAAAAGGACTAAACTAACAATTGAATGAATCACCTAAATGGGTTGAACTATTCATTTATGAGCAACTTTTACCTTTTCTTGATTTATATGAGAAAAAGAATATTGTATATGACATTAGAATTTTCAGGTTGGTCATTAAATCCATGTAAAAGAGAAAGTGAAGCAAACTCTAAAAAGGGGGAAAAAGATACCACAATTTGTGTTGTTTCAAATATTTTTGAAGGAAACAAATAATTCTGATCAAAAGAGGAAAAAAAGAAATTTGTTATAAATAATAAAGCACGAGGAAGAAAGTTGTAGAGAAAGGAGAAAAACTTTTTAATTTCTCTAGAGAGATGAAATACAATAAATGAGAATTTTATTATTTAGAGAAAAAATTAACTTGGTCCTGAAGTAACTAATTTAGATTTTCTCAAAATAATGCAAAATAGACATCACTAAAATACAAATATATGTCCTTTGAATTTCAATTTGAAGGATAATGTATCTATGTAAGACCTTACTAGAATAAACTTAATGAAAATAATCATAGTGAAGAAAAAAAAATAATATACATATCTAATAATATGCATTTTAGATGTCTCAATTAAAAATTTTACAAGAAAAAACTTATGAGACAAACCTTGTCAAGGAAACTATTACAGGTATTAACTCCCCTAATGAGAATATTAACTTAAAAACTTGCATCTTCGCATCTCAATTGTACATCATCTTCTCAAAACTTGTAGTTGATGGAGATTTGGTGAATAAATAAGGAATATTATCACTTGAACGAGTTTGTAGCATGTAGGTATCACCATTCTTTTGGAGATCGTGCTTGAAGAAAAGTTTTAGTGAAATGTGTTTCATTTCTATCTCCCTTCATAGATCTCAAATTTAATAGAATATGAACGTGTGTTACATTATCTTCATATAAGACAGTGGGTAGTTTTTTTACATTTTAAGACATTCTTTTTGACTAGGATGTATCTTTGACCTCAGTAACACACATCTTCATCTTGCTTCATGCTATTTTTAGCTCAACATGAATTGATGAAATGACCATTATAGACTGCTTTGTAGATCATAAAAAAAATCATACAAGTTTTTTTTATTTATAGTATTAATGAACTTAAATGGATATAAAATAAGATATAAAAAAATTTAAGTACATGTAATATACCAAGGTTAAAAATAAAATAGTGTATATAATATAAAGGTTATTACATAGATGGATAGCTAAAAATATGAATGGTAAAATAGATAAAGATCTTGGGGGTTTGGGTGGGGTGAAGTGTATATTATTCAAAGTTGATTAGGATAATTGATATTTTAAGTAAAGTTAGAGAATATAAATAATTTTCATCTATAAACAACATTTATGGTGATTTTCTTAAATTAAAGACGGTTAAATTTATGCAGAAGTAATTAATATGGTAATTAGATTGATCTAATCTTGAAAATAAAATAAAAAATTATAATAAATAATAGATTAAACAATACAACAGTAGGTTGTAAATGTGATTGGATTTTTACCTATAAATGGAGAAGTTTTGTCCTTCATTTAACTCATCTTAGTTAGGAATTCCTCATAACAACATGATTCCCGATCCTTCTTCTTTTTAATGTTTTTTCACCAATTCTTTTTTTCTAGCAAGATGAAATTTAGGTAGTAGAATTACATTAAACAGAAAGTTAGGAAGAGTCATATTTCAAGAATGTGTGTGAATCTATCAGATGATCTTTTTCATCATCAAAATCATTCTTATCTCTATAGATGTTCTATAGAAATATAGAACTTACGATGCTTAAAGAGATGAGAATATGCATTTACTTAAGGCTATTTTGTTGGATTTGAAGTTCTTTTGGAGTGTTTTGTAGGAAATTAGATTTTGGATGCTAAATTTGAGAAAAAGATGAAAAGTGATGTTTTTGGCCACATACTGGATCATTATGGGGTATTCTTGACACTTTATGGATTATACATGACCCAAGAATATGATTGAAGTTGAAGATTTGAAGTTAGGTTGCAAGTGCCAGAATTGAAGATCCTGAGAGTTGAAAGTCCTTCAGTAATTTAGCCATAAATTTTCACCCCGATATCGGATTGAGGCAAAATTTGTATTGATGAAAATCTAATTCAATTATATATACAAATGTGGGTACTTTTGAAAATTTTAAGTCTACTTGAGGATCTCAAGTAGCACATACAGTCCGCATGTAGGCAAAGTAGGTGTCGGACATTGAAACCCCGTGAGCTAGGATAAAGGACTTGTACTTGCGGTCTGTACCTGTGCCCACCCTACTAACCATAGATAATACCTGTGCCCTGGGTTAGGGAGCATGTATAGGGTGCAAGTGGCCACAAACTCAGCTTTTTTGGATCATTCCAAAATCGTTTTCTAGGATTTTTATGTATCCCAAACACACTCCTATGATATTTTTAAGTCCTATTATGTATGGGTAATTAGGTTTTACTATTTCAGTTAGTATTTTACTTCTAGAGTTTCTTTTAATATATAAATAGCTTTTTTGTAGTTATTTATATTATTCAAATACACTCATACATTCACATATTCAGGGGTAGACCCTTAGGGGCTATCTTATACTCTCATTCTTCTTGGTTTATTTTTGGTTTGTTATTAAATTTAAGACTTTGGAATTTATTCTTTTATTATTGTGAGATTGATTTTGTAATTTTTTGTGTGAATTTCATGATTGATCTTATAACTATGAGCAGCTAATTTCTCTAGCGAAGGTTATGGGAACCTTGGCGGATTAACAAAGTAGAAGAAGTGCCAAGTCATTCTAAATAAAGATTCTTGCATGTATTGGATTTTCTTCATTCTTGTTGATTTCTTAGCGGTGGACAACGCTAAGATCCCTCATATATTATGGACACTTACTCCAAAAGAGGAGTACTAACTAGAAAAAGAAGATCACAAAATTAATTTGATGTTAATTGTCGATCCATGCTACAATGGAATATAGTGAATGACCGTTAACTATTATCTAATAACTAGATACTCAAAAGGTAATAGTTAACTGAGATCAAGATAAAGGTTAGTAAGGCGACATCCTGAGACTCAAAAGGTAAAGAGTGAAATCTATCTGCTCGACCAAAAGACTATTGATGGTACATAACTTATCAGATTCTGCATGCAAGGTATTGGAATAGTTTGATAGTGCACGATAAGTCTACTGAGTTGAGAAGCCAGGGGGAACACAAGCCAAATGTTTGTCTTAGATTGTATATAACCAAAACCAACGAAGCCTTGTTACTTTTAGCTAGTTACTACAAATCCCCCCTTTTTAATTTTTGAACAGCCTGGTGATTTCAACAAATTCGAGATAGATTTTTTGGTCTATTCCTTATAGGATCGACCCCAACCTAGTTGGGTTACTATATTTTGATAGCGATTGTTTTATCCTTCTAAGGAGGGGTTGTTTGGGCGTTATCATCTATATTTTGGATTATGGTTGGGTAAGATGTCTGATAAATTCACGCACAAACTCTTGACATATCTTTTCAAATTGTTGTGCGTAACTTACTTTTTATCTATTTCTTCTAGATTTGAAAGAAATGGAGAAATGAAGGTCAAGGCCTCTAGAGAAAACTGTAATTACTCAACAAGTACAAGTCCATGCGACTCAACCTGAGGTAATTGAATTAAGTGATGATGAGGCAGATGTTGAGGACCAACAATATGGAAGTCAGTTTGCTGATGTGAATCTTGAATTTACAATTTGGCTTAAAGCCCTTTCAGATTGCAATTTGTTGAAATATTCCAGATCTTTTATCTAATTGCAACTTCAGGGTCCACCTTAGCCAACTGGTTACAATATTGTTGGTCCTCACCCTCTGCATCATCATCACTCAATTCAATTACCTCATGTTGAATTGACTAGACCATTACTTGTTGAGTAATGACATTTTCTCCAAAGGCCTCAACCTATATTTCTTCACTTCTTCCATCTCCTACAGAAATGATAGAATCTCTTTGTTCTTGAATCATGTCTGAATGTTGATTTGTGTTCAATCAGAAACGAAATATTTTAGACACCAATTAGAGGACTGCTTATAAATCTACTTATTTGTTGAGTAATTAGATACATGAGTCTGTGTCATCACGAGTAAAATATGTTACTTTTTCCATTGTAATTTATGTGTCATCACGGGCAACATATGTTACTTTTTCCATTCTAATTTATGTTTCATAGATGGAGTAAACAAAACCATTTAATATATTTTTTAAAAATTTTTAAGTTGTCAATAAAGGTGATTTACACTATTTGTTTACGTACTTTTCCAATAATAATGTTAATTATTTAAATTTTATACTATATTTTTACATAATTTTATGATAATACATTTTGTCCAATTAATATGACATAAATGAAACTATGTGAGTCAACCGCCGTTAACTTGTGATCTAAGATAATTTTTAATTCTTTACAATTAGAATAATTTTTTTCCTTATATTAAAAGGAGTTATACATTCATATATAATTAAAATTACTTATTTTTATTTTTCTATACAATTTTCAGGTGAAGGCCATTTGATTAAATCTTGTAGCTCCCTTCAAAAAATTATAAGAAAAACCAGATGCACTTAGTTCAATGAACAAGTTTAGTGAAGTAGTCAACTATTTTGATACTAAGTCACAAAAACATGAGATAGAGGATTATATAGGGTGTCAAATGGATGAAGCAGACAAAAATTTAGCTGATTAGAATGACCAAAATTAATTAACAGGTAGGTAAGTTATTTGGGCTCAAAATGATAGGGATACAAATAGGTTATTAATTATTAATATTCTTTTATGTATTTCAAGTACCAAATAAAAATATTTTTCTTTATTTTTATTATATACAATATTAAAAATGTATTTTCAAAAATACTTTGATTTACTATTGAGGGATGACTTTTTGTATCTATTTGTATCATTTTACCATTTGCATCTCCTTTCTTTAACTTTTTTGTCCCTGTGATCTCTTCCTTCAATCAACTTCAATCATAAATTCATCTTCATCGACCTATAATTTCACTATCGTTACTGATAGAGAGATATTTTCAGCATAACAAGACTTTACTTTATTCTCATCCATTAAAGGAATTAGAAACTCAAATTTTACCATAAATGAACTTCATTTAGAGAGGATGATATATCAGAACAACTGTGATGTCAAAAGAGTATCAAACCTAAAATTTGAAGTTTTTTGAATAAGACTTGAGCTTGTTTTGGACTGAACTTCAATCTTAATTCGTTGAAGTTGGAAGTTATAGTTGAATTCTCTCAAATTTGTATTAAAATTTTACTATAATTGTATCATGAGATGTACGAATATTGTATCTTAATCTTGTATGTTATTGTAGTTATATTAAATTTGTACATAATGTTGTTGTATTTGTATGAAAATTTGAACAATCAACATGAAATTTATTTAAAATTTAAACATTTGTATGAATATTTCATATAAAATTATACGGCTTTTATACATGAAATCCTGAGCGAGCTTCAAAGCATAGTTTCTTCTTCGAAAATCCTAGAACTAAATTATGAGTGAAATTCTAAGTCTTGAGCGAGGCTCAAAATATGATTTACAAATATTTTAAAAAAAGAAGTCATGCTATATTTGGTATACTAAAATCTCCTACTACATTTGGTAAATATGAGTCCAATTTTTTATATATACATATAGATTTCTCCTCATTTTTAAAAGGACACAAAAAATAGTTCAAAAGTGACTAAACTAACAATTGAACGAATCACCAAAATGGGTTGAACAATTCATTTATGAGCTAATTTAACCTTTCCTTAATTTATGTGAGCCAAAGTATATTGGATATAAGTTTAGAATTTTCAAGATATCACTAAATACATATAAAGGAGAAAGAAAAAAGAACTCTAAGGGGGGGGGGGGGATACCACAATTTTTGTTGGTTCAACTTTTGTGAAGGAAACAAATGATTCCGATCAAAAAAAGAAAAAAAATGAAAATTTTTATAATTGATAAAGCAAGAGGAAGAAAGTTGTAGAGAAAAGAGATAAACTTTTTAATTTCTCTTGAGAGATGTAATAAAATAAATGAAAATTTCTTTATTTAGAGAAAAAATTAACTTGGTCCTAAAATACCTAATCTTATATTTTCTGTAAATAAAGTAAAATAGACAGCACTAAAATACACATATATCTCCTTTCAATTTTAATTAGATTGATCTTGTACCATACTTGAATAAACTTAACAAAAAAAATCATAGTGAAAAAAAATAATACCCATATATAATAATATGCATTTTGGATGTCTCAATTAAAAATCTTACCAAAAAAACTAATGAAACAAACCTTTTAAGGAAAAGATTACAACACGTTTAACTCCCCCTGATGAGAATATCAACTTATAAACATGAATCTTCGCATCTTAATTTGCACCATCTTTTTGGATGTTCTAGTTGACAGAGACTTGGTAAACAAACCTATAATATAATCACATGAACGAGTTTGTAGCTTATTGGTATCACCATTCTTTAATACATCATGTTTGAAGAAAATTTTTAGTGAAATGTATTTCGTTCTGCTTTCTTTTATAAATCTCGAATTTAATAGGACTATATATGTTACATTATCTTTGTATAAGATTGTGGATAGTTTTTCACATTTTAAACAATATTTTTTTGACTGGAATGCATCACTGACCTCAATTATACACATTCTTAGCTGTCTTTATGCTTCTTTTATCTCAATATGATTGATGAAATGGCCACTATAGACAGTTTTGTAGATAGTAAATGTTCCACCCCGCACTTTAGGGCTAAAGCTGGACCGTATTTCCTATGTTTATAGACCCGAAGCCAATGTTTTACACTTATATATGATATTAATGACACTTTATTTGTATGTAAATATCCTTATAGATGAATATACACCCTGGAAATCTCCTAGCTCAAAAGTTAAGTTGAGCACTTTCCTATCGATTGATTTTTTAGTTGATAATTTTTCTTAGGTTAAATTCCAGAGACTATTTATCCTAGGATATAAAGAGTCATGTGTCCTTCTATATATAAACTTAAAGCTCAACCAATCTTCTTTCCAACGCCACCGACCGTTCGTCAATACGAGTCCAGAGTAAAAAGTTATGAGTGTTTGAATGAGGCATTATCCAGGCTAGGAGATAGCCTAGTCACCACCCAGCTGGGAGCTAGGCCATAGCCTAGGATCCACCTACTTTGTGGCTAGGCCATGGATTGGGATACGTATAATAGATGCATAGAGGCGTAGGGGCTCCATTTTTGAGTTATTCTAAGGTTAACAGGGTCTTTTCACATGTCCAAAACGTCCCTAAACACTTATAGCCAGAATTAAGTCTTTACAAACATTTTACGTCTACCAAAAACCCCTAATTGACTATCTTTAAGAAACATAAGTGGAAAACAACTTAGGTTTTGAGCATTCAAGTAAAACGGGTCAATTACTTCACGATTTGTTCGTCGTTTTCATTAAATTCAAGGCACGTGGGACTATCATAAACTCCTTGGGCATAAGTTTTATGACGTTTTATTGTTACAACCCAAAAATAAAGGTCATGATGGAACTTGTCATGGTGTACCTTGATGAGTAAGCCTATTACCCAAACCGATATAAAAAAGAAAAAGAGAGAAATGTCCTAAGGCGAGACTTCTAGAACGAAGCCGAATTATATAAGTAATCATAACGACATGAAAAGAACTTATAAAAAAAAAACTAACCAAAAACAGGAGTCATTAGTGTAAGAACTACTAATACTATCCAAGAGTCAAATAAATCAGAAAAATAACCACAAAGGAATAATATTTGTCTCCGAATACTAATAAAACATAACTACTATATAAAGATAGAGGTAAATTTTAGACGCATGAATGTCCAACCGCTACCTTGGAAGTTCCAACAATCACCCGAGTCAAGCAAGATAAGGGACACTTGAGCTTGGAACTGAACCTAAATGGTGTAGTAGGCATGAGTACGGTCCACTTGTAGTCAGTAGGTATGATAGGATGACCAATCAAAGTAGTAAATAAAGCATACAAAATATACACTAAGGGCACGTCATCCGCAATTAAAAAATATCCCACAATGGTAGACCACACCGCTTGCACTAACAGTTCTAATATATCTCACATATATTGCAACATTAAACCAAGATAAAACAAAAGTATGTATTATATCACATATAAGAACAAGGGAGAACATGTATATACAAGATCATTAAATACAAGTAAAAGAAGATACGATAAATGCATAGATGGTAAGTTAATATGCCAATACAACACAACATAACAAAATAAAGTAAGTGCAATATATGTGATTATAATGATGATGATGCACGAGTTCGTCGCACAATGTAATACGCTGTATATTTCTAAGCTAGAAAATGAACCATTGTTCCTATGCATGAAACCTCCTATCCCGTGATTCATGTTTGAGTACATGAATTAGGATAATTATCCTAGTAATAATAGAGCTTATGATGTGTTAATCATGTTCATAAGAGTCACTTAGAGTAAGCCAAGCTAAGAACTTTGAATCCACCAAATTTTTGTGTGTGATTTCACATAGGTCATATTTGAACGAGAATAACTTGGTTTATAGGTGGTATTTTGGCATATTTATATCCTCCAAATTGTATATAATTTAATAATATTTTCGTCGATACCAAATTCGCCTAAAACAGACACCCAGTGAAGAAGTAATGGCGATTTAAAGTTTTAATAGTGTCATTTCAGTCAGTGGCGCATCGCGACATAAGACAAAATAACGTCTTTCAATTTACAGTGTCTCTCCAAAATTCCACCGCATTGTGGTGAGTTTACAGGTCATAAACAACTGGCAATACGATGTCTCCGCAATGCGCCAGAGGCCTAAATCGGGAATTTTTTACGGAAATTAAAAGACGTATCTAGAGGGGTATTTGGGTCATCTTCCCACCCCTATATAAGCTCCCAAACATGGAATTAGGCCATTATTTCACCAAAACATACTCTTTTTCATCAAAATCTTCTCAAGAACAGATTAGGGTCTCAATTCCAAGAATCTCTCCGTCAATCTTCACTAAATCAAGAACTAAGGTATGCGTGTGTTCATTCATGGACTCCTTTTGTACGTGAAGTCCAAGAACCCTATTTTAAACTATATGCCATGCTTTATATGTTTTGATTTGATTGTTGATCATGTTTATGTGTTGAATGATGTCAAGATAGAATCTTTATGGGTTTGTATGAAACTAGGATGGCATGTTAGTTGAAATATATGAACTTTGGGTGATATGGGTTGTTGAATTCATGAATAAACCTATGTACAAAGTGGTGCATGTAAGGTGTTTGATAAAATTCTTAGGATGATAGAATTCATGTCCCATGATTCAATAGTGCTTAAATGACAAGTCCATGTTCTATGCTCTATGATTTCACATGAATTTCACGTTATTGTTTTATGTTGTTGTTATGATATGGAATGAGCATGGTATTGAAGCTATGGAAGTATATACATGTTGTATGCATTCCATTCCATGTATAAGAAGTTTAGCATCATATATACTATGAAATACCCTACTTATGATATTGTGAATTTTGGACTCTACTCTTATGATCAAGTTAGTCATGTGTGTCAGTTTCCTTCCATCGAGTCCTGGAGGTACTTGTACCCAAAAAATATAGTTGTGTGCCTAGTGCCATGTCATGATTTCACGATACTCTCAGTCAAGCCATGTTACATAGAACTCAGTCAGTCATGTGACTCAGGAAAGTTCAGTAACTTAGTTAATCTCAACTAATCTCAGTAATCTCAGTACCCAGTGATATCGAAAACTTCAAAAATTATAGTGTTCTCCATAACTTCAGTAATCTCCATAATTCTGTACTCTCAAAAATTTTAAGAAATCAATACCCAGTAAGATCAGTGCTCTCACAAACTCATTTTAGCTCTACTAAAAAATCCCACTAACATCAGTTCAGTTAATCAGTTCAGTTCAGCAAATCAGTTCAGTGTCTTTAAGTTGGGTGTAGGATTCAGCATTGAGTGAACCCAAGGATGGGGACTCACCTGTCACAGTCAGAGGGTGTGATTGCTAAAATCAATCCTTGTGTTCCAGAACTACGTAGCCAGAATAGGTGGAGATGTTCCTACCCATAGGGCTAATGCATCTCCTTTGAGTTTACCTGATAGCAGGGCAGATGCAATGAGATCTAAAGTAGAATAGGGTTTGCTCACATGTTATCTCTACCCGTGGTATGGAATTGACACCCTTCCAACTGTGGTTATAGGTTGGACCCCAGCCAGTTCAGTTTCGGGGCATGTTGGTTAGATGATTACCTCCGACAGTCTCAGTCTCAGTTTCAGTAATAGACTCAGATAGTTCTTTAGATTATCAAAACTTAGACTATCAGATACAGTCTCTCAGCATCAGTTACATTGATTACGCTGATCATCACAGTTATATCAGTTATATCAGTCATCATAGCTACGTTATCAGTATTCAGTTTCAAAACTGTTAGACACAGTCAATCAGATCAGTTCTTCATAATTTGAATTATCAGAAATAGTCATTCATCTATTCAGTACCTCAGTATCAGTGAAGTTATGTCGTCATTAATCAGAATCAGTAGACAGTATCACCATGAGTTTAGTTATAGTTTCTTATACATGTATGTATTCTCACATTCATATTAGTCAGCATTGTTCATGCATATAACCCTTTGATTTAGTCTACCTCACTCGTATACTCAGTACATTCAGTCATACTGACGTATTTGCACTGTGGTGCTTTCTCTTATGTTACACCATAGGTTCAGAGGTACGAGCTCCAGATCAGCAGTAGATTCCAGTAACCTTAGTTAGAGTTAGAAGTAAGTCCTCATCTTTCGAGGACACGATGATTTCATTACTATTTAAGTTTTAAGTTTATTTCAGTAGATGGATTTAGTTGGTGACATGTCCCATCAACTCCTTGTTAAGACAGTTTAGTGGCTTTCTAGACTATAGCATGTCAGACAGTTGTTTCTAATTTGTTTTGGTATAGTTATACCGTTTTCAGACATTGTTCTTATCAGATGTTTATTCAGTTGAACCATATGGCCATTCAATACACCCTTCTACATTTTTATGTTATATTTGCAGTATACAGGTACATATATCTGTCATGGATTAGCTTATGGTCCTTCGGGGTCATAAGAACCGTGTAGCATTTCGTTTCAGAAAATTGGGGAGTTATAAACTTGGTATCAGAGCTTAAGGATCAATAGAGTCCTAGGAAGTCTAAAATCCACATCTAGTGGAGTCTTGTTCATGCGTTTGATGTGCACTACATTTATGTGCAAGAGGCTATGAGATATTTTAGGAACAGTTTCCCTTCTTTCAGTATTCATGTCGTGTCAGTGAGCAAGAGCTCTAATTAATCTCTGAATCTAATTCACTTCTTCTTTTTGTTTACAGAACATGTCTTTAGAAAGGACTAATGAAAGAAGAACCAACAGTAAGTCAACACCTCAGCCCCTCCAAGCAGATTCCCTGGACGAGCACGTGTCTCATGCAGAATTCAGGACTGCATTTACTACTCTAGCCAGTTCAATTGTAGCTTAGAACAAACGGCCAGCCACTGTTTTGACCGACCCAGAGGCCAATGTTGCTGCATCAAGTATTCAAGATTTCACCCAATTAAATCCTCCTCTATTTACCGATTCCAAGTCCAAAAAGGATACACATGAGTTCCTCGATTAGGTCCAGAAAGTCACAGACATCATGGGAGTGACTTACAGTGAGAGTGTAGAGTTATCCTTCTATCAGCTACAAGATATAGCCCATACATGGTTTAAACAGTAAAAGGTAGATAGGGGTACAAATACAGAGCCCATAGAGTGGGAAGAGTTGGCTACTGCTTTCTTAGATAGGTTCTTTCACATAGAGAAAAAGGAGGATAAAGTTTTAGAGTTCATCAATCTCAAGATATAGACCATACATGGTTTAAACAGTGGAAGGTAGACAGGGGTACAGATACAGAGCCCATAGAGTGGGAAGAGTTGGCTACTGCTTTCTTAGATAGGTTCTTTTCCATAGAGAAAAAAAAGGATAAAGTGTTAGATTTCATCAATCTCAAGAAGGTTACGATGAGCATAAAGGAATACTCCCTTAAGTTCACCCTGTTAGCCAGGTATGCTCCCCATGTAGTGGTAAAGAGTAGGTCAAGAATAAATAAGTTTGTGTCTGGGGTATCAGGTAGAGTAGTTAAGGAGTGCTGGACGATAATGTTGATTAGTGATATGGACTTGTCTAGGTTTATGATATATGCTCACAAGATTGAAGAGAATAAGATTAAAAAGAAAGAGAGAAAATAAGAGGGCTAGAACAGGTAGTTACAGTCCTTCTCATCTGAGGTCAGGGGGGAGTGAGCAAAGTTCTTACCCATTCTCTTTGTCAGGATTGTGGTAAGCTTCATAAGAGTGTGTGTAGGGAAGACAGTGATATATGCTTTGGGTATGGCAAACCAGGCCACTAGATGCAATACTGTAGAGTTATATCGCAGAGGGGTAAAAAGCTGCATCAGCAAGGTACCAAGAGTGGTCAACATCAGAATAGACTCCAGACCCATCATGATCCAGAAAGTTTTCCTAACCTAGATTCGGGTACGTTGCACATTTTTCATGTTCATGGTATGCATTGTTAGATTTTTTTCTCTCATTCGACCTTATGTTTCAACATGAGTTAGTAAAATCAGCAAGTTAGTTTAGAAATCAAGCATTCAGATTTGTATGGTTTGTTTTCTCATCCTTGCATCTATTCATGCTATCCAAAATCTTAGAGAATGTAACTATTCCAAGGTAAAACCTCCTAGTAGTTACAAGTTCCCTTCAGCTCATGTATCATGCATTAGTTTCAGACTCCCAAAGTTCAGTTAACCGAACCCAGCATTCTATCCCAGTTTAGTAATAAGGCCCTAAAACTCAGTTCAGTCTCAGATTCGCTATGCCATAGTATGCAATTATTAGTTTCTCTCTTATTTGTCAGTACCTCAGATTACCAAATATTTTGGAATCATATTACATGCGTAGTACTTTATTTTCAAGTTATACAGTCTCCATGAATCCATGCTAAGTCACCTCATAGTACTCAGTTAATCCTTACTTACGGTGTACATTATTCAATAGTCTTAGTTGAGTTATTCCGACCAAGTTCAGTTTAGACTTACATGCCCAGTGTTCAGTTATTAGCATAAGTTAGTCAGTCTAGCTAGAAAATTAGTTTAACAGATATGCATTCAAATTTGGTAGGGGTTGTTCTCCCATCTTTCCATCCATCCATACTGATGGACATCTCGAGGATGTAACCAGCTCTAAGATAGAGCATACTAATATATGCAAGATCAGCTTAGTTTATGTATTATGTCTCAGACACGGATTCCAGACACTCAGTCTCAATTCAGTCTTGCATACCCAACATTCAGTTCTAGTATTAGTCCCAGTTACAATCTTAGTTATGATGTATGCTTCAGTACAATAATCACCTCAGTTCATGTGTCATGCCTCAGTTTCAGATCTCAGATAATTAGTCACAATTTCGTACCTAGGTGCCTTGTGCATAACCTCAACTTCCTCAATATCTCAGCAAAGTCAGCCCAGCATCCTTCAAGGGACATAGTGTCCCAAGGGGAAGATACACTATAGCCCCCAAACTTTCAGGATTTAAACATGTTATTTTCTTTGATGAATCTGTCTTGGAGGAAGTGTTACTTGTGAGCAAACCCTCTAACTCCAAAACTCATTAGTAAGCCATGTGCTCCATGTCTCAGTTTAGTTCACGATACTCTATCCATGTCATGCAATACAGACTCAGTTTAGTTTATGCATCACGTTCCAGACTCATCTATGTTCTCATGTTCCCTCTCATGTATATTGAGTGATTAATCTCAGACTCATCAGTGTTTTACTTCAAGGTTTGAGCTTACTTGTTCTCATGATCAGGTTTCAATACCAAACTTGGTATTCAGTTCCATGCTCCATTTTCAGTTTAAACTTGGTATATTTACCATTGCATGTTCAGTTGCATGTTCATGAGTCAGTTTAGTCGTGTACTCACGCATCAGATATGCGTGATAAACTTATCAGTACTTTTAGTCATGCTTTCATGTATCATGTTAGTCATATAATCATCCATCAGATATTCATAGATTCAGATTATCAATCTCTGCATCAGATATGCCTTCTTATTCTGAGAAACATAGTTCATCAGAACACTCAGTCCTTCATTCATAAATCAACTACCCATGCATCAGATATGCATGTTTAGTATGAATCATTTTATTTGTCACCTCAGTCATGAGATCATGTTTCAGTCATTCATGTTTAGTTCATGTTCAACTTATTTTTTCCCTCTCAGTCAGTCTTATTCGAGGACGAATGTTCACAAGGGGGAGATATTGTAATACCCTATATATTTCTAAGCTAGAAAATGAACCTTTGTTTCTACGCATGAAACCACCTATCCTATTATGCATGTTTGATTAAATGAATTAGGATGAGTATCCTAGTGATAATAGAGCTTATTATGTGATAATCATGTTCATAAGAGTCACTTAGAGTAAGCCAAGCTAAGAACTTTTGAATCCACCAAATTTTCGTGTGTGATTTCACATAGGTCATATTTGAATGAGCATAACATGATTTATAGGTGGTATTCTGGAAGATTTATACCCTTCCAATTTTAGATAATTTAATAATCTTTCTGTTGATACCAAATTCTCCGAAAATAGACACCCGGTGAAGAAGTTATGGCTATTTAAAGTTTCAGCAGTGTCATTTTAGTCAGTGACATGTCGTGCCATAAGCCAAAATAACGTTTGTCAATTTCCAGTATATCTCCGTGATTCCACTGTGTCGCGGTGAGTTTCTAGGTCATAAAAAAGTGGCAATGCAATGTCTCCTCGGTGCGCCAGGGGCCTAAATTGGGAAATTTTTACAGAAATTAAAAGACGCATCTAGAGGGGTATTTGGGTAATTTTTTCACCCCTATATAAGCTCCCAAACATGGAATTGATCCATCATTTCACCAAAACATACTCTTTTTCATCAAAATCCTCTCAATAACACATTAGGGTTTAAATTGGGGGATTCAAGTTCAAGCAAATTTTACCATCAAATTCCAAGAATCTCTCCGCCAATCTTCACAAAATCAAGAACTAAGGTATACGTGTGTTCATTCATGGACTCCTTTTGTCCATGAAGTCCAAGAACCCTATTTTAAACTATATGCCATGCTTGCTATGTTTTGATTTGATTGTTGATCTTGTTTATGTGTTGAATGATGTCAATATAGAATCTTTATGGGTTTGTATGAAACTAGGATGGCATGTTAGTTGAAATATATGAATTTTGGGTGATATGGGTTGTTGAATTCATGAATAAACATATTCCCAAAGTGGTGCATGTAATGTGTTTGATAAAATACCTAGGATGATGGAATTCATGGCCCATGATTCAATAGTACTTAAATGACAAGTCCACGTTCTATGCTCTATGATTTCATATGAATTTCACGTTATTGTTATGTGTTGTTGTTGTGATATGGAATGAGCATAATATTGAAGCTATTCAAGTATAACATGTTATATGCATTCCATTCCATGTATAAGAAGTTGAGCATCATGTATAGTATGAAATACCCTACTTATGATATTGTGAATTTTTTACTCTACTCTTACGATCAAGTCAGTCATGTGTGTTTGTTTCCTTCCATCGAGTCCTGGGGGTACTTGTACCCGAAAAATATAGTTGTGTGCCTAGAGCCATTTCATAGTTTCACGATAATCTCAGTCAAGCCATGTTCCATAGAACTCAGTCAGTCAGGTGACTCAGGAAAGTCAGTAACTCAGTTAATCTAAGCTAATCTCAGTAAACTCATTACCCAATGATATCGGAACCTTAAAAAATTCAAGTGTTCATTGTAACTTCAGTAATCTCCGTAATTCAGTACTCTCAGAAATTTCAAGAACTCAATACTCAGTAAGATCAGTGCTCTCATAAACTCAATTAAGCTCAACTAAATAATCCCTCTAACATCAGTTAAGTTAATCAGTTCAATTCAACAAATCAGTTCAGTGTCTTTCAATTGGGAGTAGGATTCAGCACCAAGTGAACCCAAGGATATGGACTCACCTGTCACAATAACAGGGTGTTATTCCTAGAAGCAATCCTTGCATTCAAGAACTACGTATCCAGCATAGGTGAAGATGTACCTACCCATAGGGATAATGCATCTCCTTTGAGTTTACCTAATAGCAGGGTAGATGAAATCAAATCGAAAATAGAATAGGGTTTACTCATATGTTGTCTCTACCCGTCGCATGGTATTGACACCCTTCCAGCTGGGTTTATAGGTTGGACCCTAACCAGTTTAGTTCTGGGGCATGTCGGTTAGATCATTACCTCCCATAGTCTCAGTTTCAGTCCTAGTCTCAGTTTCAGTAATAGACTCAGATAGTTCTTCAGAATATCAAAACATTGACTGTTAGATACAGTCGCTCAGTATCAGTTACATCAGTTACACCGATCATCACAGTTATATCAGTTATATCAGTTATCATAGCTACATTATAAGTATTCAGTTTCAGAACTGTTAGACACAGTCAATCAGATCAGTTCTTCATAATTCTAACTGTCACAAATAGTCATTCATCTATTCAGTACCTCAGTATCAGTGAAGTTATGTTGTCAGTAATCAAACTCAGTAGTCAGTATCACCACGAGTTTAGTTATAGTTACTTATGCATGTATGTATTCTCATGTTCATATTAGTCAACATTGTTCATGCATATAACCCTCTGCATTTAGCCTACCTCCCTCATATACTTAGTACATTTAGTCGTACTGATGCATTTGCGCTATGGTAATATCTCTTATGTTACACCATAGGTTCAGAGGCACTAGATCCAGATCATCAGTAGATTCCAGTAACAGCAGTCAGAGTTAGAAGTAAGTGCTCATCTTTCGAGGACACGATGATTTCATTACTATTTCAGTTTTAAGTTTATTTCAGTAGTTAGAGTTAGTTGGGGACATGTCCTATCAACTCCTTGTTAAGACAGTTTAGACATTTTCCAGACTATAGCATGTCAGACAGTTATTTCAGATTTGTTTTGATATGGTTATACCATTTTAAGACATTGTTCTTATCAGATGTTTATTCAGTTCAACCTTATGGCCATTCAGTACATAATTCCACATTTTTATGTTATATTATGCAGTATACAGGTACAAATATCAGTCAAGGGTTAGCTTGTGGTCCTTCGGGGTCATAAGCACGGTATAGCATTCCGGTTCAGAAAATCGAGGTGTTACACAGAACCTCCAGGATCGTCTCACAATCCCTGTATACACCAACAGAGCTAAAACTTCCCGACGTTGGACCCATGGGGGGTTCGTCAACACGTATACAATCCACATATCTCATATCTCCTTTCCGGCACATCTCTTGGAAAATGATTTATAAGGTGTTACAATATCTTTTCCCCGGCACATCCCTTATGGAAGGATTATAAAAAAGGTGCAGCCAGTGTTTCTTAGATGTTGCCATGGTGGTACCAATATTTCATGACTGAGTATTATATGAGGATGTAATACTCACAACCAATCATAATGAGTATTTTTGCGACCAACCACAATGATATATTTTCACAGCCATGTGTGCCAATGTCCACGAATTTACACATATCTTATATGCCAAATAAAGTATGAATATAATCATAATACACCAATGATACCATATTAAGCATATTAACAACACAATACAATTATTCACATGTAATCAAGGCTATTAATATCACATAGGATCCACACGGTCAAACATATCACATAATAACTTAATTTTGACAATTACATCACATATTGGTCCCCACACGGGCACAACACATAAATAGCCATTTTTTATGATTATTTCTAATCCTTAGCATGCATTTTGTATTATCATTTACTATCCAGCCCAGTCTGAAAGAGTTACGCCATAACCTACCTTGAAAGCCGAAACCAGTCCGCTACACTTCAAACCCATGACCTTACTTTCCACGATTGATCTCGAACTCCACTAAAAATATTAAATATGAAATCTATGCATCAAAAAAAAAACTAACGACACCCATATGTGACTACTTTTGGTTCAGGGTCAATACGAACTCCTGAAATGAATTTCCGAAAAGAAGGGCAAAATTGAAACTTTATTTCAAAAACACGTTCTCCATATTTTTAGTAACCTAAAGATGAAAACCCAAGTTAAATCTAGTAAAGAATGAGGTTTAAATCGAAGAAAAAACATTTTTGAGTTTTACTGGGTAAAATCTTTGAAATCCGGGTTAAAATCAAGAATTGGAGTTGTTTTGAAGGTTAAATTGATGAAAAACTAGTAATTAAAAGACCAAAACATTATTTAAATGAAAAAGTGCGAAATTGAAGTTTAAAATAAAGCCCTAAGATTTTTGGGGTTTTATGAAATTACTAAGAAAACAGTGAATTCTTACCTTAAATCCGAAATAAAACCAAGAAATAGATGTTAATCTAGCTTTCCAAGATCCCACAAACTTTACTTTTAAACTCCCACACTATTTTAAGGTTTAACTCTCAAGAGGTAAGATGAATGTGAAAAATGGGCCAAAAATAGGTGAAAAAAGGTTGTTATATTGCAGTTTTTCTGCAATATTTAGTGGATGTTTTTCATTAAGTCAAAACGGATTTTGGGGTACCCGGGATTCGTTTGGAGTCCAATATACCCAAACGAACTATGCAACTATACTAAATTCGTCGTTCTGAATAAGATGGAGATGTCAAATTTTCAAAAAAATATCATTTTCACGAAATTGATCCCCGACATCTGAAATCATAATTTTTAAAATCGGGAGTTGAAATGCGATTTAAAAGCCGTAAAATCATACCAAATGCGCTAAAATCCTAAAATCGACATTCCAGATTTCCAGAGGAAGTTGAATTTTCCAACCGAGGTAGTTTCGACCAAATGTGGGTCTCACACCCATATTTTCAATTTTCCAACTTGTCAACCAATAGATCGAAATGAGCTCGGGTGCACCAGGACCCAAAATAAAGGTTTACCTAGCCTAAAATAAATATTTTGGAGCTTCTGGCACAGTCCGTTTGGCTATCCATTGCACAGATCAAAAGATATCCCCATAAGTCTAAAATAACGCTCTCAAAGCCATCAAAAATCACAATATCGCATAAATGGTACCAAAATTCATCAAAAATAATACCAATAACTCCTAAACCCCATAGATTCCATAATGCAACTACAGGGACGGGTAAAATAGTTAAATCACACAAAATAAAAAATTTCACATATTTCAACAAATTTTTAAGTCGTTATATCATCCACTACTAAAAGTTTAGTTTATCTTCGACCTAAGGCAAAGAAATACCTAAATAAGTGAAGAGCTGAGGATAAGAACTAGGTATATTAGACTCGACCTCCCAAGTAGCTTCATCTACAAGTCGATATCACCACTGGACCTTAACATCCCAAGACAAAATGGAGATCGGCTCCTCAACAAACGTCAACCACTCATCTAGCTGAATTGACTCCCAACGAATACTATGAGACTCATCAGAAATATAGCGACGAAGCATAGAAACATAAAAAATCTGGATGACAACTGATAGATCAAGGGGCAAAGCCAACTCATAAGCCACATCACGAACAGTTCGAAGAATCTCAAATGGACCAATATACCTTTTGCTAATCTTGCCCCTCTGACAAACCTCATCACACCCTTCATGGGTGAAACTAGAAGGAAAATAAAATCACCAACACCAAATCTCAAGGAACAGAGTCTACGATCAGCATAACACTTCTGCCTACTCTGAGCCGCTCTAAATCTATCCTGAATGACCCGGACCCTATCCAAAGACTCATGAAGAAAGTCCGTACCACGAGGTCTCACCTATGAAACATCAAACCATCCACTGGGAAGCGGCAACAACTACCATAAAATGCCTCAAAAGGAGCCATATCAATACTAGAATGGTAGTTATTATTATATACAAATTCTGCTAAAGCCAAATGTTGCTCCCACTGGCCACCAAAATCCATCACGCATGCGCGAATCATATCCTCCAAAACCTGTATAGTCCGCTCTGACTGGACATCAGTCTGAGGGTGAAACGTTGTGCTAAGATCAATCTGAGTACCCAACTTATCCTAAAAGTCTTCCAAAAGTGAGATGTGAGCATAGAACATCGATCGGAAAAAATAGACACCAACACATCGTGCAGATGAACAATCTTATGAATATAGATACGGGCCAACCTCTCAGCACTGAATGAGACCTGAATCGATTTAAAACGAGCTTATTTGGTCAATCAATCCACGATGACCCAAACACTATCAGAACCATGAGATATACGAGGCAAACCAGTCACAAAGTCCTTAGTGATCTATTCCCACTTCCACTTGAAAATGGATAATCTCTAAAGCAACCTACCAGGTCTCAGATGCTTGGCCTTCACCTGCTTTCAACATAGGCAACGAGCCATAAAATCTTCTACATCTCGCCTCATACCACCCCACCAGTAATGCTATCTCAAATCACAATAGATCTTAGTAACACCTGGATGAATAGAATATCTGGAACAATGGGCCTCCTCCAAGATCATCCTAATCCAATCACCCATTCTCGGCACATAAACTCGGCCTCTAATATGCAAAAATCCATCTGAATCAAGTGAGGCTTCCATAGACTCCCCATTCAACACCTTATCTAGAATTGACCTTAATCTAACCTCATCAAAGTGATGAGCTCAAATTACCTCCATCTAAGAAGATCTAGACTCCATAAAAGCCAAAACAAGCCCAGGTGTCGAAATATCAAGCCTAACTATCTGGTTAGCTAAAGACTGAACCTCTAAGTACAAAAGCCTCTTTTGGGTCAAAAGATACGCCAAGCTACCTATGTTAGTCAACTTTCGGCTCAAGGAATCCGCAACCACATTAGCCTTGACCGGATGGTAGGGAATAGATAAGTCATAATCCTTAACCAACTCAAGCCAATGACATTGCCTCATGCTAAGATCTCATTGGGTGAAGAAGTACTGAAGGCTACGATGATTTGAGAAGATCTCACAATGGACTCCACCAAGTAGTGCCTCCAGTACTTCAAAGAAAACACAAGTGTGCACAACTCCAAATCATAGGTTGGATAATTCCTTTCATGAGGCTTCAAGTGACAAGACTTATAAGCAATTACCTTGCCCTCCTTCATCAACACAACACCTAACACAATACCTGAAGATCATGAAAGACGGTAAAACCCATACCCTCCGCAGGTAAAGCTTTTATAGGAGCTGAAGTCAACAAATCCTTAAGCTTTTGAAAGATCGCCTCATAAGCATAGGACCACTGAAAAGAAATCAACTTTAAGGTCAACTTGGTTAATGGATGAAAAAACCTCAACAAAATGCCGATAATACCCGACCAAGACAATAAAACTCTGAATCTCAGAGGGCGAAGTAGGTCTAGCCAAGTCACAAACTGATGTAACCTTGGCTGGATCAACTATAATACCTTCTTTAGTCACCACATGACCCAAGAAATAAATAAACTCTAACCAAACCTCGCACGTATAGAACTTAGCATACAACTTCTCATCCCTCAATCTCTGAAGCACAATTCACAAATGCTCATCATGCTCAACTTCACTCTTGGAATAAACCAAGATATCATCTATAAATACAATAACAAAGGAGTCAAGATACGGTTGAAACACTCAGTTCATCAACTTCATGAACGTGGTAGGGGCATTGGTCAACCTGAAGGACATAACCAAGAACTCATAATGACCATATCGAGTATGAAAATAATTTTTTGAAATATCAAAAGCTCTAATCATCAACTGGTGATAACCAAACCTCAAATCGATCTTTGAAAACATCGCAACACCCTAAATTTTATCAAAAAAAAATATTAATACGAGGAAGAGGATACTTATTCTTAACTGTCACCATATTCAACTATAAATAATTAATACAGATCCGCATAGACCTATCTTTTTTCTTCACAAACAAGATAGGCGCACAACAAGGTGAAACACTAGGTCGGATATATCCATTATGCAACAACTCTTACAACTGATCCTTTAGTTCCTTCAACTCTGCTAGGGCTATACTATAAGGAAGAAAAGAAATGGGCTTAGTGCCCAGCTCAACATCAAGGGCGAAATAAACATCTCGATCTGGAGGCATATTAGGCAAGTCCATAGGGAACACGTCAATAAACTCACGAACAATATGGACAAAATCTAAAAAAGTAGGCGAAACAACACTGGTGTTATGAATATTGTCCAAGTAAGATAAATATCCCCTCTCAACGAATTTATGAGCCTGAACATAAGATATAATCCTCTTAGGACCGAATGAAGAGCACCCTTCCAAGCTATCCTTGGCACACCCGACGAATCTAAAATCAAGGTCTTGGCATAACAATCTAAAATAGAGTGATAAGGAGCCAACCAATCCATACCTAAAACAACATCAAAATATATCATATTTAATACAAGAAAATCTACCGAAGTCTCACACCTGGTAAAAGTCATAACACATGTTTGGTGCACCCGATCCACCACTAAAGAATCACCTAGCGGGGTAGATACACAAATAAGAATAGCAAGAGGCTCACTACAAGAATCAAAACCCAAAGAAAAATATATAGAAACATAGAAGAAAGTCAATCTGGGATCAAATAATATAGATACAGGTTTGAAACAAACAGAGATAATACATGTAATCACAGCATTAGAAGCCTCTGCCTTAGGTGTGGCTGTTATAGCACAACACTTACCATGACCACCAGTTTCCTGGGTAGCCCTACAAACCCCAAATTCCTGAGTGGCCCCACAGCCACCCCCATGAAATCCACTGCCTCTATCCCTCAAACCTCTGGTAGCATCCCTACCACTCACAAATAAAATAGGAGTACCTCAAATCACCCAGCGGGGATAGTCCTTGTCCACATGGCCAATCTCATGAAATACATAGCAACCTCTACTACCAGTCTCAATAGGAGAAGGTATAACTATGCTCGAAAGACCACCCTGAATTACTTAACTAAAAGGTCCACCACCTAAACTCTGTAATGTCGCCTGTACTAGCCTACTATGGTATCCATGAGTACCTCTAAAATCTCTGCCTCGAGAGGTATGACTTCTGAACTTACCATAATGGCGTGCCTTCTCGGTACCTCCCTGAGATGCACAAATAATACCCTCTGTCATCTTATCATGATCCATAATACTCCAAAAAAAACCCCAAAAACAACCATCTGATACGTAGCCAACTGAAGAAGACATCCAAACCCTTTACAAACTTCTAAATCTTCTCAAACTTGGTGGAAATGCTATCATATGAATATCTGGACAGGGCATGGAAGCACACCTCATACTCAACAACTATCATGGAGCCTTTCTCTAATTGATCAAACTCGTCCTGCATACAGTCTCTCAAACTAAAAGGCACTAATATCTCAAACAAAGCCTCAGTAAATTTATCCTAAGTTATCTCGGGAGAATCACTGGTTCTATAATGCAAAAGGGACCTCCACCAATATCTCGCTGGATCTCTTAACTAATTAGAGGTATAAGCAACTCGATAAGACTCGAGTGAACCTAAATTGTCCAACTTCTTTTGGTAATCAATTAGAATTTCATAGGCATCCTCACCAACTGCGCCATAAAATCTGGGATGACCCAACAGAGAAGACCTCTTTTGATCCTTAGATGACATCATTGTATTATCCATAAGAGAAGGCATAGTAAATCTGGCAGACTGTGATCCCATTTAGGGAGGTAACATGGATGCTGGCTGGGCTCCTAATCTCGAAAACCACCTATAGTCAGATATTAGAACTGAAGGTGGAATATGACTCGTGGTCTGAGGATTCCCTAAACCATAAGCCGGTGCAATAGGAGGATCCCCACTATGAACTGGAGTAACACCCGACATAACGAAAGGAGAACCTCTAAACGGGTCAGCAAATACACCAATAATCCCTCTAACAATGGGGAAGACAAACTCTGTAGAACTAGAGTAGGACCCACACCTCCAACCTGCTCAACATGAGGCTCAGGAGAGAGTCCCTGTATGGCCCCACAAAGTTCCCTTGTAGTTTTAGCCGTAGGGAATTCGAGTGAGGCATGATT
Source organism: Capsicum pubescens (assembly GCA_030864215.1). NCBI lineage: Eukaryota > Viridiplantae > Streptophyta > Magnoliopsida > Solanales > Solanaceae > Capsicum > Capsicum pubescens. Next base: position 256,909,771 of record CM061538.1, read on the forward strand.
CCAGCCCTAAAAGAATGAGAAGTTGTTTCCTAAGTGATTAACGTGTTAACCATATAGTATTTACCCAAATCTGGCACTCGGGTAAGAAGTTATGGCTAATTTAAGCCTTAGTCGTAAAACTGTATTATTTAACTACTAGGCGCATCGCGGAGAGGGTTGATTTGGAAATTTTCAATTTCCAGTGGAACCCTGCGATAGTGGCACGTCACAGAGGAGTCCCAGGTCCCAACTAGTGAGAAAACACGATGGCTCCATGTCGCGGAGGCTGCCAATTTTCCAACTGTCAAATTCCAGTGAGCCACCGTGATAAGTGGCGTGTCATGGAGGCCAATGAAATCAGGTTCCAGTTCAATTTTTTTAGTTTCACACAGATTTTTAAAAGGGCACTTTGGACCTTTTCCAAGCCTATAAAATTGTGGAAACACTAAATCAAAGCCATTTACAAGCATCTTATGAGGTTTTTCTCAAGTTTTCTCTCAACATAAACCCTACGTATCCAAAATCTCTTCCAAGAACCTCAAGAATCCACCATGTATTTCCTAAATTGAGTAAAGATTCAAGGTTCCCAAGCCAAGGACCTCAAGAACCCTCATTCTAGAGCACGAATAGAGTTCAAAAAGTGAGAGTTCATCAAAAGCTTCTAATTCAAGGTATGTGGGGTTTTTGAAGAAGGGTAACCCTTTTACCCTTGTTCCCAAAAGTCTATTTACATCATAAAATTCTTGAAATATATGAGGTTTTTACATCAATTTGAATTGGGTTTTCCACCCATTATCATTGAATGCATTACAATGATATTTTCCATGAATTAAGAGTCAAATGGCATGATTTCTACATGTTTTCTTGCGTATTTACAGCTGGGTATAAACCCCATGATTTTATTCCTTGATAAGCTAATATTTTCATTGTTGAGATATTGAAGCATATGGCTATATTGAGATTTTGAGGTAATTTTGTTGAAATTCCCAGATTTCCACATGATTTATGAATCTATATGCTATATATTATGCTTTTTATAAGCTTTAACTTGAGATTGAACAATGCGTTAGTAAGCCCTATTTGAGACTTTTGAAATTATGAACGCTTGTTCTATGAGCACCCACATTTTGAGTATTTTGATATGATCGAGAAATAAATTGACCTAATGGTGCTTGAGCTTTGAAATCCACTTCACTATATGAGATTATTGATTTGATTAGTGGATTTGTGGTGAACCATGTGATTATTCTAAAAGTGGATTTTTTTTATGAGATTAGCACAGATAATCTAAAGGGATTAGTATTTAGCACCGAGTGGGTAAGCTACTGCGGTTTCTTCCCCAAAACTATGTGCCACCATAGGTTGAGCCTGAGTTCGAGTTTATGATGATTATGATTGGGCCTGAGGCCGAGTTTTGTTTAGTGATCACTAAACCTAGATATACTCCCTGGCAAGAGTATGCCGCTCCTCCCCAACGTGGGGTCTCTTCCTTAGGAGGACAAAATATTGGACTCCATATAGCTCGCATGGTTTATGTCGGTTACAAGAACCTCCTCTAACACTTAGACTTTGAGATCAAATACTTATTTTCCTTACTTATAAGCTATTTTCCTAAATGGTCGAATTGCGAAGATGTTTCCCCAACTAAAGTATTTTCTTGATGTGAGTTATTTCCTAAATGAGAGCATCTTCCCTTGTTATAGTACTTTTTATAAAGCCCTGAGATAAGTTGTTTCCATAAACTAGAAAGCCTTTCCATTTGAGATGGAGTTATTTCCCTAAAGCTTGAGATGAGATGTTTTCCTAAAGTGAATGAACTGCCTTCAAGTATGTTTTCAAGTTATATAATTCCAAATTCCAAGTATATGAGTTCTAAATAGTTATGAAATGTTGAGCATTGAAGAATTTTTACTCTCCATGAGACTTATGCATGAGTTGAAAGTATTGTTTAAAGTCCCTTAGCCTTTGGGTATTGAGAACAAGAGAAGATTTTGAATTTTCAGATTAAACAATGATGACTCACGAGATTTGTGTTACATGCTCCATTCTACATGACTTATGAGCTTTATATATTATACTCGTTCAAGCCATGTGATTCGTCTCATAATGCATACATGATTTGATTAAAGAAGATTGTTACTATTTTATTTATATGCATTCACCCCCGCATATTCAGTACATTCAAAGTACTGATCCACATATATGTCTATGTGCTACATTGTGTCATAATGTAGGTTCAGGTGCTCAGTCCCAGCCTCGCCCGTGATTTTTTGAATACCTTGCCTACATTTTCTACAGTGGTAAGTCCTCATCGTTCGAGGACCGATCTTCAGATATTTACCATACTTGAGAGACTATGTTTTATCTTCAGTTCATTTCGAGTCAGTTGGGGACCTGTCCCAATGGCTCTCTAGATTTTGATTTGTAGAGGCTTGTCAGACTAGTATCAGACTTGTGATGTGTCGAGGGTTCGATATTGTGGTTTTGTTGAGATTTCTCTAGATTGTGGTCTTATGGACCGAGTATCATTTCCATATTTCCTTTCATGTGATATGACTATGCTAGTGTTGAGTCCATTCTCATCTTGAATTGAGTGTCATTGGTGGAAATTGTCTCTAAGGGTTAGCTTGGGGCTACTCACAGCCTTGGGCACCGTGTGACGTCTCGAGAGATGATTTTAGGTCATTACAGTCCCCTATCACTCTTCCTAGATAGGGCTGTAACACGGGGTCGTCCCCTCCCTTGAATTCGTCCATGACTCGAGGCTTTCCCTCTGGGTGAAGTCTCTGCATCACTAATCTCGCAAGACCTATTAAACACTAGCTGTACAGAAAGAGTGAAACATAAATCAAAACACAAGATATGAAAAAACTTTACACGATAAGGCATAAAAATAAGGATAGCTTCCTAAAGACATCCTATAGCCTCTTAAAGATTGATATGAACGTCTATGTATCGATCCGCGAGACTTTATTAGATATTCCATTCTTACACCATTGAGACCAATGAAACCTGGTTTCTCTGATACTAATTTGTCATGACCCAAAAATGAAGGTCATGATGGCACTTGTCGGGGCGTACCATGATATGTAAGCCTATCACCTAAACCGTTACAAAAAAAAAGAAGATAGAAATATCCCAAGGTGAGGATTTTAGAATGAAGCCAAACATATAAGTAATCATAACAACATAAAAAAAACTTATCCAAAATACTAATCATGCCCAAAACCAGGTGTCAATAGTGTAAGAACTACTAATACAATCCAAGAGTCAAATACATTAGAAAAATAACCACAAAGGAATAATATCTGTCTCCGAATACTAATAAATACATAACTACTATAGAAAGATAGAAGTAAACTTTGGATGCATCAATGTCCAATCGCTACCTTGAACGCTCCAACAATGTCCCAAGTCAAACAAGATGAGGCACACTCGAGCTAGGACCTCACCGAAAGGGCGCAGTAGGCATGAGTATGGTCCACTTGTACTCAGAAGGTATTATAGGCATACCAAGCAAAGTAGTAAATAAAGCATATAAAATATACACTAAGGGAATATCACCTGCAATTAGAAAATGTCCCACTACGGTAGCCCACACCGCTTGCACTAATAGTTCTAATATATCTCACATATGTTACAATAGCACACCAAGAAAGAACAAAGGTATTTATTATATCACATACAAGAACAAGGGGGAACATGCATATACAAGATCATCAAATACAAGTAAAAGAAGATACGATAAATGTATAGATGACAAGTAAATATGCCAATACAACACAACATAACACAATAAAGTAAGTGCAATGTATATGATGATGATGATGATGATGCATGAGGTTATCTTACGACCTCCGGGATCGTCGTACAGTCCCCATATACACCTACGGAGCTAAAGCTTCCTTACGTAGGACCTTTGGCGGGTTCGTCAACCCGTATACAATCCACCTATCTTATATATTCTTTTTGGCACATCCCTCGAAAAGGAATTTATAAGGTGTTACAATATCTCCTCCCCAGCACATCCCTCAGAGAGGGTTTTAAAAAGGTGTTGCCATTGTTTCTCAGATGTTTCCATGGTGGTACCAATGTTTCATGAATGAGTATGATATGAGGATGTAATTCTCACAACCAATCACAATGAGTATTTTCTCAACCAACCACAATGATATATTTTCACAACCATGTAAGCCAATTGCCACTCATTATTTTATTTTCATCCATGAATTTTCACATGTCTCATATGCCAAATAAAGTATGAATATAATTATAATACACCAATGATACCATATTAAACATCTTAACAACACAATATAATTATTCACATGTATTCAAGGCTATTAATATTACATAGGACCCCACACGGTCACACATATCACACAAATCACATAATAACTCAATTTCGATAATTACATCACACATAGGACCCACACGAGAAAAACACATAAATAGTCATTTTTCATGATTAGTTATCTCCCTTAACATGCATTTTGTATCATCATTTACTATCCAGTCTAGTCTGAAAGAGTTAAGCCATAACCTACCTCAAAAGCTAAAACTAGTCCGCTATACTTTGAACCCACGACCTTACATTCTGTGAACGATCTCAAACACTACTAAAAATATCAAATATGAAATCTACGCATCAAAACAAAACCAACGACACTCATATTGACTACTTTTGGTTCAGGGTCAAAATAGACCCCTAAAATGAGTTTCTGAAAAAGATGGGAAAAATCAAAACTTTCTTTCAAAAACATGCTCTCCATATTTTTAGGAACCTACAAATGAAAATCCAAGTTAAATCGGGTAAAAAATGAGGTTCAAATTGAATAAAAATCATTTTTGAGCTTTATCGGGTAAATTTTTTGAAATTCGAGTTAAAATCAAGAATCAGAGTTGTTTTGAAGGTTGAATTTATGAAAAACTTGTAATTATAAGATAAAAATATAATACAAGTGAAAATGAGTAAAATGAAAGTCTAAAATCAAGCCCTAAGATTTTTAAGATTTTAAGAAATTAATCAAGAAATTACTAAGAAAAGGGTGAATTCTTACCTTAAATCCATAATAAAATCAAGAAATAGATGTTAATCTAGCTTACCAAGCTCCCACAAAATTTAATTTTAAGCTCTCACACTATTTTAGGGTTTAACTCTCAAGAGGCAAGATGAAAATGTGCAAAATGGACCAAAAATAGGAGAAAAAAGGTTGTTATATTGCAGTTTTTCTGCAATATTTAGTGCAGATTTTTCACTTAAGTCGAAACGGATTTCGACGGGGTGTCCGAGATTCATTTGGAGTCCGATATACACAAAAAAACTATGCAACCATACTAAATTCGATGGTCCAAATGCGATGGAGATATCAAGTTTTCAAAGAAATATCGTTTTCACTAAATTGACCCCAGAAGCCCCAAATCACAATTTTCCAAACCGGGGGTCGAAATGAGATTTAAAATTCGTAAAATCATACCAAACTCACTAACACCCTAAAATCGATAATATGGATCTGCTGGAGAAGTCGGATTTTCCATCGAAGGTCATTTCGACCAAATGTGGGTCCCCCACCCATATTTTCAATTTTTTAACTTTCCGACCAATAGGTCAAAATGAGCTCGAGTGCTTCGATACCCAAACCAAAGATCTACCTAGCCTAAAATTGATATTCCATAGCTGCTGGCTCAGTCCGTTTGGCTTTTCATCGCACAGACCAAAATATATCTCCATAAGTCTAAACTAAGACTCTCGAAGCCATTAAAAATCACAATATCGCATAAATGATATCAAGATGCATAAAAAATTATGCCAATAACTCCCAAACACAAGAAATACCATAATGCAACTATGAGGAGGGGTAAAAAAAGTTAAATCACACAAAATCACAAGTTTCATCAAATTTTTAGGTCGTTACATTTATCAAGTTTAAAATTTATAATGATGTTTACAAAGAGGGTTTTTGATATTTTTTTGAATAGCATGTATTGTGAATTTGTTTTGATGAAAGTAAATGTTTCTATTGAACCCCTTTTATAGAATTGAACTATAACCATGTATATATATGCGTTTTTAGTTTTGCAAAGTTTAATCGAGATCAAGAATAAAGAAACCCCTCTCTTGTTATGATACCTCATGATTTCATATGTTATGGGTTGTTCAATTGCATGTTTTGAAGCACGAGATAAATGTTTTACTATTGCTATGGACTTGACATTGGTTATGAATTAAATAGGGGGTGTTTTCTTATTTATTAATGTTCAATGTGATAATTGAAAGAAGTGTTTGGATTGTCATAAAGAAATTGTCCATCATGTGTTAAAAGTATTGAAAAGAGAGAAACTTTGCAAAGATTTTCATATGTTTTGAAATAAGAACTCTCTGGTATTGTTTAAATGTTTTAGTGGTCTAATGATTTGATCGGATTACAAATCCAAAGTACATCATGATATTTCTTATATATAGATGTGACTTACAAGTCTTGGTATGATGATACCAAATCAGATGAATGCCATAACAAACTCAGACCAGACTAGACTACAGATTTTTTCTTACTCTAGACTACTTTTTAGAAAAGATGCATGATTTAAATTGCTAAAAATAGGCTTAAAGAGAGTTAGATGGTTACTCGAAGAAGGAATTTAAGTGTAAGGGATCATTTTCGAAAATTCAATTTTGCCGATTTGGGAGACATGATTGGCTAAGGCCAATGTATACTTGTCGTAGAGACACTGGTAGACTAGACTAGTATGTAGGACCCTTATCCTTGTGTCAAACTTGGATGTGGAGGCTTGGCAGATGAGTTAATGGTGGACCCTTATAACCCGTGGGTACTAGACTTGCAGGGTGTACCGTCTAGCTCAGAAGTAAGACAAAGAGTTGAGTTGAGATTTACAAAAAAAATTTGAAGCCTATTGATTATGACCATGTATTTTCAAATGTTTTATGTTTACATGCTTTTATGAAATGCACTCACCTATGTTGTAAAAAAATATATTTTGTTTTTGGATTGTTCTACGTACCAGTACCTTTGTGTATTGACCCCCTATATTTCAGATTCTGCGGTATAGTACCACGATCTATCACATTAGTATGACACTAGCGATATGACAAAAATTGGTGTGTCGTCCATATTTTGGAAGTCATTTACTTATATGTTGAGTATTTTAGTATATAGTCCAGTTGGGGGCTTTGTCTTTGTGTAGATAGTTAGATCTCATTAGAGGTTTCGTAGACAGTATTTAAAGTGTTGTATTGTCATATTTTGTTGACGTAGTTTGTATTATAAATTCCTTTGAATTTCATCATATCTTCCGCATTTGATTTATCTATAGATTATGTTCATGATAGCATGTTAAGGGGTCTCTTAGTCTTTAATGGTTCGGGATGCCCGTCATGGATAGGTCCCTGAATTGGGTCGTAAAAATTTTGGTATAAGAGCATGGTTCATGGTCCAAGGGTATCTACGAAGTCGTGTCTAGTAGAGTCTTGCTTATGAGTGTGTTGTGCTCCACACTTATAATTAGGAGGCTACCAGGAATTTAGGATTTGTTTCTTATTTGTTCATACACTTGTTCATGCTATAGCATTATCTATATGGAATTTATCAAAATTCCTTCTTTGCTCTAATTATTTAGGTTAGGCCTCATTGTCGAGGCGATACTAGTTCAAGAGTTTAAATCCCCAATAATGTGGCCCGTTCTGATTGAGTTATCCATGAAGTTATAAAATTTAACAAGAACTTGAGAGGAGTCCATAAGTGCCTTAAAGTGTACTGATTTAAGCTTATACCCCTATCTACATCAATCATGCATTTGAGCCTGAGGTACGGAGTGAATTTAGTCCTTTTCCTAAAACCTTTGTTACAGATGTCATGCTTAAGGGTAATGATATATGGTAGAATGTTGGAATATTATTTCCACCTGAGTAGTAGTATGAGGTAAAGTGTCATAACCTATAAATAGTAAGATGGTCCAGTAGTTAGTGATATGGAGTCACAAGTTTAGAAGTCAGAATGAGGGTGACTTTTGTCTAAATAAGCCTTTTTAGTTGTATAAACATTGATTGGGGGATGGTTTTTCATTTTATAGTGATAGTCTAATGTTGTAGCATGATTTATAGATTGTATGGAAGTGATTCACTATGATTGTTATTTATTCAAAATAGGGAATATCTCAGAATGGATGTTTATGATGGTTGTAGATATAATTTATAGGATATGAATGGAAAAGGGTAGATTAGTCAATAAGTTATGGATATTGATTAAGTGGTGTAAATGGAATTTGAAGGAAGTCTAAATGTATGCATGGGTAAGTAAATATGATCTGAGAAAGTGGAATATGTTGATAAGATCGTAAGGGGTTATATTATAAGATTAAGATCGACTACTCTCATCATATGACTTTACCTCCTTGATTTTCTTTTCTATAGTAGTTGTAAACTTGCACTGTACGTGAGAAAGTATGTAGTAGATTTTAAGGTGTAGTAGTTATGTCATGGAGGGGATGTGATTGTAGGTCATAGTTAAGTGAAATGTGGTATTTGGGTTGCTTTCCTAATTTGATAGACTAGTATAATATGTGGCATGCTTCATTGGTGGTACAAGATTGATGCTAAACTATAGGCTTGAACTTTAGATGTGGATTGTGGTGATAAGAATAGTAGCTTAAGATTAATAATGCATGCATTGTGGGAGTAACTAGTATGCTTGATTTGATGCATGCAATAGCCTACGTTGGCAATTTGTGGAAGAAAGAGTGGATTATTGTTATAAATATGCATGAGGGCTAGTGTTAAGACAATGAATTGTGATTGAGTCTTTAAGTGGACAAGAGTGTTAGGTATATAAGAATAAGTTTAAACCCCCAGGTAGTATGTTCTTAGGTAAGGTTTTATCGTATAAGTGACATGTTTACCTAGTTCATGCTCTTGAATTTTGTAACATGGGGAAGACTAAGGAGTTGTTATGTGATGTTCTTTATAGCTGAATTGGTAGAAATATAAATAGATGATGTGAGATCTTGTTCTAGTTTTAAAAACTTTGTTACGTTATAAGGGTATGTGATTAGAGGTTTAATGCTAGTATATTAAGTATTGGATAATAGATTGTTATATGATAAGGTTGGTAGATGTGAATGCTCGTGAGAGTGGGACTTGTAGGGTGATGTCTATAGAGGCTGACGAAAGTTAAGTGTAGTATTCCCGAAAGGTAACGCCTTTAGAGTATAGTTTATCAGGGGGAGTTTACCGTTTATGTGTATGGTAATACCCCATTGTGTTGTTTGTTGTGCTTGTAGATTTAATGAGAAGATATGTCCTCAAGTCTAGGATTATGACTTTGATCTAAGGTGGAGATGATCAGTTAAGGTAGTTCCCAAATTTTCTCATGGTGGTAAATTTTTGGGAAGAGTCGTGAAAAGTCTATTCCTATTTAAGAAAAATCCTCCTGCTTCAAGTTAAGAGGACATTCTACCAAAGCCTTATGTATACCATTCATGCCTATGCCTATGGCTAGAATTATCTTTGCAACTTATGTACATGTTCCATCCTCCAAACTAGAAGAAATAATGTCCCCCAGTGATCTAATATTCCAAGTATCTAAGCTCTATTTTACATTGCTCATGATCCATAAAAATTCATGTCTTAAATTATGATTGATTCTAAGAAACTATGCTTTCTATATGTTACTGATTATTGCTATTTTGGGTCTAGACTAAAGAGATAAGGTTTATGCAAACTTATGGCCATGTTGAGTTCTTAAATGAAGAGAAATAGCTCCAAGTAGAAATCCTTGTCTCAAACGTCGACTATATGAATTCCATCTTTATGTTACACCGCTAATGATATATGCTCACATGATTCTCACTGTGTCTAGTCCTAAGAACTCATGTGGTTTAGGTTTACGTCCGAACGACTCCCTAATTATGATCCAGACACTTGATATATGGAGAATTTCGTGTCTATTGTATTGTATCTTTATCTTATATCCCACCTTGAGTAGTGAAATAAGTACATGGTATAATCGAATAATGTTACACCCCTTTCTTGATGCATATGCTCGAGTCCCTCAATGACCCTCCGAATGATAGTATGATAGTAGTTATGAAAGAGTAGCAGTGACTTTGGAAGGGAGAGTATATGTTCTTGAATGTGAAAATTTTGATATGATTTCTTTAGCTAAGGTTATAGGTGATGGTGGAAAGAAAGATATGTGGTGAAAATCCTTGTAAGAGCGATTGAAATTACTGGTATTAGTGGGGAAATCCATGAAGTGGTTGTAATAATGCTAGGCTTGAATATTGTGATTGATGAAAATGCAAACCAATGTACTATATGGTTAGTACTCCCTGAATTAAAAACCGAGGGTCTTTTATAGTAGTGACAAAGAGAAGTTATATTTTTATATGAGGTCTCATAGCTTAAGCTAACACCTTTTTTCTCTGAGTTAGGCTTCAACATAGAAGTATTATACAGTGGGACTCAAACTCTTGCGGTTAGATGTGTGATGGGATAATTGAACGTTGGAAAAATGAAGTATGTTATTTATTGTTTGGGCATAGATGAGTAGTGTTTCTAAGTTTAAGGTCTATTTGTTGTTTCTTGCAAGGTGGAGAATGTTTCTATTTCTATCTTCTGCAAAATATCATTTCATGATTAGTACTGATGCAAATCAGGCCTATGATCATCAAATAAACCCACGCCTTATGTGGTGATGATTATGATCCTTAGAACTCCTGTGCAAGGCCATATCTATGTCAATTCTTATTATCTCACGCTTCATACTCACACGTTTCACTAGGGGTTATCATGAAGCTCTTTTGATGCCTTTGCATATTTTGTTGAGTAAAAATGTTCAATGCAAGGTTACGTTCTTATTCCATACTCTTAGATCCTTAATAAGTTCCTACCTATCAATCGGGGACGAATAATCCCAAGAGGGAAATAATGTAACACCACACACTTTTGGGCTAAAGCTGGACCGTCTTCCCTATATTTATAGAACCGAACCCATTGGTTTACACTTAGATATAGGTGTAAATGACACTTCTTTTGTGTGTAAATATCCTTAGAGATGAATATACACCCTAGAAATCTCCTAGCTCAAAAGTTAAGTTGAGCACTTTCCTATCGATTGATTCTTTAGTTGACGATTATTGTTGGGTCAACTTCTAGTGACTATTTATCCTAGGATTTAAGATTCATGTCACCTTCTATATATTAAATTAAATACCTCCTTGACTTCTCTCCAACTCCGTTGACCGTTCATCAATCCAAGTCTGGAGTAAAAAGTTATGAGTGTTTGAATGAGGCACTATCTAGGCTAGGCAATACCCTAGGTGCCACCCAGCTGGGAGCTAGGCCATAGCCGAGGCACCGCTCACTTTGGGTCTAGGCTATGGACTGGACGCTGTATAACCTATGCATAGAGATGTAGGGGCTCCATTTTTTAGTTAATCTAAGGACAACAAGGTCTTTTCACATACCCAAAATGTCCCTAAATACTTATAGCAAAAAGTAAGTCCTTAAAAATGCTTTACCTCTACCCAAATCCCTAATTGATCGTCTTTAAGAAAGAGAGGGGGGAAATAACTTAGGGTTTGAGAATTCAAGCAAAAAGGGTCAATTTTTTCATTGTTTTCATTAATTCAAGGTACGTGGGAATATCCAAAAATCCTTGGGAATAAGTTTTATGGTGTTTTATCAAGTTTAAATATATATATTGATGTTTACAAAGAGGGTTTTTGACATTGTTTTGAATAGCATGTATTGTGAACATGTTTTGATGAAAGTAAATGTTTGTCTTGAACCCCTTTTATAAAATTGAACTATAACCACATATATATATATGCGTTTTCAATTTTCCAAAGTTCAATCAAGAGCATGAATGATGAAACCCCTCTCTTGATATGATACCTCTTGATTTCACATATAATAGGTTGTTCAAGTGCATGTTTTGAAGCATGAGATAAATGTTTTACTATTGCTATGGACTTGACACTGGTTATGAATTGAAGAGAGGTTGTTTTCTTGTTTATAAATGTTCAATGTGATAATTGACTGAAGTTCTTGGATTGTCATAAAGAAATTGACCATCATGTTTTAAATGTATTGAAAAGACAGAAGCTTTGCAAAGGTTTTCACATGTTCTGAAATAAGAACTCTCTGGTATTGTTTAAATGTTTTCATGGTCAAATGATTTGATCGGATTGAAAATCCAAATTACATCATGATATTTCTTATGTATAGATGTGACTTGAAAGTCTTGGTATGATGATACCAAATCAGACGAATGCCATAACAACCTCAGACCAACTAGACTACAAATTTCTTTTTACACTAGACCACTTTTCAGAAAAGATGCATGATTTAAAATGCTAAGAATATGCTTAAAGAGAGTTAGATGGTTACCTGAAGAAGACAATTGAGTGTAAGTTCTCATTTCCGAAAATTGCGTTTTTATGATTTGGGAGACATGATTGGCCAAGGCCAATATATACCTGTCCTAGAGACACTGGTATACTAGATAGTAAGTAGGACCCCTATCCTTGTGTCAAACTTAGATGTGGGGGATTAACTAATGAGTTAATGACAGACCCATATAGCCCGTGGGTACTTGACTTGTAGGCTGTACCATCTAGCTCAGAAGTAAGACAAAGAGTTGAGTTAAGATTTACAAAAATATTTTGAAGCTTATTGATTATGCCCATGTATTTTCAAATATTTTATACTGTCATGCTTTTATGAAATGCACTCACCTATGTTGTATAAAACTATATTTTGTTTTTTTATTGTTCTACGTACCATTAACTTTGTGTATTGACCCCCTATATTTTAGGTTCTGCGATATAGTCCTATGGTTCATCACATCAGTATAAAACTTGGGATATGATAGAAATGGGTGAGAAATCCATATTTCGAAAGGCATTTACTTATATGTTGAGTCTTTCAGTATATTTTCCAGCCAGGGGCTTTGTCCCAGTCTAGATAGTTAGATCTCATTAGATGTTTCGTAGACAGTATTTGAAGTATTGTATTGTAATATTTTGTAGACACAGTTTGTAGTATAAATTTCCTTGAATTTCATCATATCTTCTGTATTTGATTTATCTATGGATTATGTTCATGATAGCATGTTAAGGGGTCTCTCAGTTCTGGATGGTTCGGGATGCCCGTCGCGGCCAGAGCCCCTGATCGGGCCGTGGAAGTAAACAAATTCATAAAAAGAATTTTCTATGTATAATCTAATGAACTTAAATGAAAATATATAATAAGATATAAAATTATTAAGTACATGTAATATACCAAGTACAAAAAAAAAGTATATTTAAGATAAAAGTTATCACTTAGATGGATAGCTAAAATGTTAAGGGTAAAATAGAAAGAAAGTCAAATTTATGCAAAAGTAAGTAATACGGTAATGAGATTTATCTAATCTAAGAAAGAAAAACTAGAAAATTCTAATAAATAAGAGATTAAACAATGCAATAGTAGGTTGTAGATGTGATTCGATTTTTACCTATAAAAGGAGAAGTTTTCTCCTTCATCTAACTCATCTTAGTTGGGAATTTCTCATAACAACATGACTCCCGATCCTACTTATTTTAATGTATTTTTATCCAATTCTTTTGTTCAAGCTAGATGAAATTTAGGTAGCAGAATTATATTAAACAAAAAATTAGGAAGAGTCATATTTCAGGTTTGTGTGTGAATCTATCGGATGATTTTTTTCATCATCTCTTTATTTTGTGTGATGCATGGGTGATATGTCCGATAGATTCAAGCTCAAACTTTTGAAATATCTTGTAAAGTGGTTGTGCATAAATTACCTTTTATCCATTTCTTCAAGAGTTAAAGGAAATGGAGAAATACAGGTTGAGGCCTCTAGAGATAAAAGTAGTTACTCAACAAGTACAAGTCCATGCAACTCAACCTAAGTAATTGAATTGAGCGATAATGATGCAGATGTTGAGAAACAACAATATGAAAGTCAGTTTGTTGATGTGAATCTTGAATTCACAATTAGACTTAAAGCTTTTTTAGATTGTGACTTGTTGAAGTCTATCAGTATTTTTAGCAAAATTCCTACTTGAGGTTTCACCTCATCCAATAGATTACAACATTGTTGGTCCTCACCCTCTGCATCATCATCACTCAATTCAATTAGCTCATTTTGAATTGATAGGATCGGTACTTGTTGAGTAACGATATTTTCTCTAGATGCCTCAACCTGCATTTCTCCATTTCTTTCAACTCCTACAAAAATTATAGCATCTCTTTGTTCTTGAATCATGCCTGCATGTTAATCTATTTTGTATCAGACACAGAATATTTCATACACCAATTAGAGGACCGTGGATAAAACTAATTGTTTATTGAGTTATTAGATACAAGAGTCGTGTCAGCACGGACCCAACAGATGTTATATTTTCATTTATAATTTATGTGACATTTATGGAGTCAACATAATATTTTAATATATTTTAAAAATATTTTAAGTTGTCAATAATGGTGATTTATACTATTTTTACATAATTTTCCTATAATAATGTTAAATATTTCAATATTATACTATCTTTTTATGTAATTTTATGATAATACATTTGTCCTATTAATATGACATAGATGAAACTTCGAGAGTCAACCCTCCATAACTTGTGATCTAAGATAATTTTTAATTCTCTACAAATAGAATAATTTATTTTCTTATATAAAAACAATCCAGATATTCATATATAATTAAAGTTACTTATTTTTATTATGCAATACAATTTTCAGGCAAAGTGGATTTGTTTAAATCTCGTAGCTCCCTTATAAAAAGTTATAAGGGAAACCACATGCACTTAGTCCAATAAATAAGTTTAGTGAAGTAGTCAACTGTTTCCATTCCAATACATAAAAACATGATATTTAGGTTTATATAGGATGTCAAATGGATCAACCAGATGGAAATTTAGCGAATTCAAGTGGCCAAAGTTAACATATAGGTATGTAAGTTATTTGGGCTAAAAATGGGTTAGTAATTATTATTCTTTTATTTATTTCAAGTGCCAAATAAAAATATTTTTTCTTTATTTTGATTATATACAATATATTAAACAAGTATTTTAAAAAATACTTTGATTTACTATTAGGGGCTGACTTTTTTGAACTATTTGTATCATTTTACTATTTGCATCTCCTTTCTAGTTTTTAATCCCTGTGATCTCTTCCTTCAATAAACTTCAACCACAATTTCATCTTCATAAACTCGCGATTTCACTATCCTCACTAATTTAGAGATATTTTCAGCATAACAAGAATTTACTTTACTGTAATCCATTAGAGGAACTACAAGCTCAAATTTTACCACAAACGAAATTTATTTCGAGAGGATGATATATCAAAGGAACTCAAATGTCGAATGAATCTCAAACCTAAAATTTGTGGTTATTTGAATAACACTTGAGCTTGTTTTGGACTGAACTTCAGTCTTAATTCGTTGAAGTTAGAAGATACAGTTAAATTGTATCAAATTTGTGTTAATATTATAGTATAATTGTATCATGAGATGTATGAATATTGTAATACCCCAAGTTTTCTAGCTATATACCCCTCAAAGAAAGGCCATTAAGTTATCTCTCAAACGTTGCAAGTCTCGCCTTAATTCGATATCGTGGTAAGAAGTTATGATAATTTTTCCTTAAGGGTAAGTCAGTTGCCTATGGCTATAGCCCATGTGATGACTCATTACCATACGTTACGTGTTGTTACGAGGATTCTTAGTCATAATAGTAGTAACCCATAATTTTAGCCTAATGATAACGACCCACCCTACGACTTGTTACTAGTGACAAGGAGTCATTAGGAGGGACTCGTCATAATAATAGTTATAGACAAAAACCTAGCGAAGTGGTTAAGAGTCCAACACACAACTCAGTATCAAATCTTAAGAGTCATTGTGTGGATTCGTCACCTGAACAATGAATGATCCAAGAACCATGCCTTAGACTATGACTATACCCAAGGAATTATAGTCAATCATTAGGAGGTAAGTCATAGTAAGAACAGAATGGACTCAAGTACCCAGGACCTCAGGTTATGACTCAGACCACGACTCATAACCAGTCGTGAGGTGAGTCGTAACAACTGGGAGTGGGGTTTTCCTGCATGATTATCAGGGACCTTGATGTCTTTTCCCACTACTTTAAAGGCCAAACCCACATCATTTAGGATTCCAAAAAGGGGGTATAAAAGACCCAAAATCCACAAATTCATAATAAAGTCATATTTTTCACCCAGAGAAATCAAAAAGGTGATTTTCCCTTATTCTTCAGAGCAAACTAGGGTTTCTCAAGACAAGATCAACTCTAAGGATTTCTCCAAGACTTCTGCTTTCAGGTATGTGGGATTTCTTCAATGGTTCCCTTCCACCCATTGAGTCCCATGAACTTCCTAAAGTTACAAGCACAAACCCTTTTTCTCCTTTTATTTAGTTCCAAGCCAAATAGGAATTTTATAAGTTTTCTCTCAATTGTTTTGGTTATAAACCATGCAAATATGTTCCCTCATAAAAATTATGTTTCCATATGTTTGATAATCTCACTTGTCTATACCATAATCGATTATTGAAACATTGAGTATAGTTCATGATTTTTCCATACCGTGGTTGGCTTTATTACTATCAAGATAAATTGCATTAGTCTGTGCTAGTGGGTTATAAATACCCAATACCTAAGAACTCATGCATGTGTTTGCTTGCATGTTATTAACTATTTTAGATTGTACAAGTATTGTTTTTAGAACACCGTGATTTGAGCATATCAGTTATCAGTTTATGTTTCAGTTTAAGCTTTAGTATTTTTCAGTATGGCGTAACACTTAGCACCGAGTGAAGGAAGGGATGACGGCTCCCCCGTCAATTAGGCATGAGACCGTTAGTAGAAATCCCTATGTTCCAGAACTATGGTACCATTGTAGGTTATAAGGGGTCCCCCATCAATAGAGGCATGACACCTTTGTCCTTTGAGATATTAGATCAGTAGAACCATGCCAACCAGTATTGGTAGCCTTGGCAAGGTACTAACATGCATCCAACTGGGGTTATTAGTGTAATACCACGTATTTCACTAGATTAGCATAACTCTCAGTGCATGAGTAATCCTATATAAATTTTTCTAAATACTCAGTATTTTTTAGTTTAGAGCTTACCATTGCATAGGAAATTCAATCAGATTTCAAATGATATAAAATTTGTCTAAATCCAATACCCGGGTGAAGAGTTATAGCCATTTTTGTAAACAGTATGCCAAAATGCACGTCGACGGATCGCGAAACCAAGGTAAATAGCAATATTCAAAAAACGGTGAGCCAAAGCGATATTCCCGTGTCACGGTGAACTTCTAGGTCTCATCCAATGTGGAAACGCAATACCACCGCATTGCGCCACCGATCATTTTCCCAATTATCAATTTCCAGTGGTGCTTCGCGATTGTACAGCGTCGCTCCACAGGCCAAATTCCCAGTCGTCCTTTTTAAATAGTTCCTGTGGAATTCCAGTAGCATAGCATTATGGTGGCAAGTCGCGCCAAGGCCCAAAATTGGGTTTTACCAGTAATGATTTTTAAATCATTCCCTGGGGTAATTGGGTATTTTTCCATGAATCAAGTCAGTATTAAACACGATATTTAGTCCTAAATAACCTAGTTATACCATTATTCACTCATTCTTCCCCAAATTAAAAGTATTCTCTCTCAAAGGGGAAAAACCCTAGCTTTAAGATATCAAGAACAAAATCAAGAATTCCTCCAAGAACCTTCAAGAATTAATATACCCAGGTATGTTAGGTGTTCATTCATGGGTTCTTTTCACCCATGAAGTCTAAGAACCCTTTTTAATCTTACAAGATCTCAGGCTTTTAACTTCATGCTTGAAATTGATTGTGTTTAGGTCCGTGATATCAGTTGGGTTTTAATTCATGATTAATTATAAGTTTCCATGAAATTAAAATAGTTATGTGATAAATTATACGAATTGCATGCTAAACCCTTGAATTTGCAATTGAGTATTGTATGCATGATATTCATGTGTTGGCCATTATCATGTGAAATAATCCATGTTCCCCAAGTGTTTGCTAAAATTCCTATGTGAAGTAAATAGTGGAATCATGACATGTCATTGTGTGGTCCCAATCATGTATAAGCTTATGCCCTACATGTGTTTGATAAAATGTCTCTATGAATGAATTATGAACAAGTGGACAGTGTTATGATTTTTAAGATCATGCTATGCTTTAATTTCATGCTATCGAGTCTTGGGAGTATTCAATACCCAAAAATCTAGTTGTTTACCTAGAGCTACAATAGTTATAGAATAGTCTCAGTCATGACACGAAATAGTAGTAATAATTCAGTTAACAGAACTTAGTGAACTCAATCAGTTATAGAACTTAGTAAACTTAGTCAGTTACAGAACTCAGTATCAGTTTAGTTCAACTCAGTGTAATCAGTTTAGTGTCTATTCAGTTGAGAGTAGGATTCAGCACCGAGTGAACCCAAGGATGGGGGCTCACCTAACAGTAAAGGGTGTGATACTTAGAAGGAGTCCTTGAATTCTAGAACTACATATCTAGCAAAGGTTGAGAAATAAACCTACCAGTTGAGGGTTGATGAGGTATTTCTACCTGCCAGTTGAGGGTACCACCGTTCTCATTAGAGTACCTTCTATATGAGGGTAACTCTTCGTCTTGTCTTTACCCATGGAACGGTACTGACACCCTTCTAAATAGGTTTACAGATTGGACCCCAGTTATCTTAGTTGGGGTATATTGGTTAGATGATTACTTTTCACAGTCTCAGTTTTAGTCTCAATATAGAACTCAATTCAGTTCTACATAATCACTATTGTCAGAAACAGTCAATCAGTTTTAGTAACTCAGTTATCAGTAATCTTAGATATTAGTTACTCAGTTATTAGAACTCAGAACTCAGCTTTAGTAAATCTCAGTTACAGTATACACATATATGCACAGTATTGCATACTCAATATTTATTGCAGTTTAAGTTATCCAACTACTCTCATATTCAGTTACCCTATATCATTCAGTCAGTTATTGTTCATGCATATAAACCGTTGAATTAAGCCTTGCCTCATATAGCATACCAGTACATTCCACGTACTGACACATACTCTTTCATTGTGTTATGATGTCTCATATCATAGGTTCGGATGCTCAGGTTTCTGACCGTGCATATACAGATTTAGTTAGAAACAACAGATTCAATAGTGAGTCCTCATCTATTGAGAATGTGCTTTTATTTAAGTATTTTTAGTAGCTTTAGTATTTCAGTAGTCGGAGTTAGTTCGAGGCTTGTCCCATCAACTCCACATTCAGAAAGTTCAGTTAGAGGCTTTTCATACAAAACTAGTTCAGACAACATTTAGATTTTAAATATTTTATCAGATGTTATTATTTACCAGTATTTTAGATTTTGAATCTTATGGCATTTCAGCCTATTTTCCACATTACTTTTAGTGTTATTATCCAGTGCTCACAGCAGGTACTAGTCATGGGTTAGCTTGTTGTCCTTCGGGGTCGTAAGCACTATGTAGTATCTGGGGAACAAACTCGAGGTGTTAAAAACTAGGTATCAGAGCCTAAGGTTCAACAAAGTCCTAGGGAGTCTGAAAGCCATGTCTAGTAGAGTCTTGTGCATGTGAGTCTAGCGCGCTACACTTATGGACAATAGGCTATGAGATGTTTATACGAAAAGTTTCCCTTTTTTCAGTATTCATGTCATTCAAGCGATCATGAGATCAAGTTAAATTCTCAATCTAATCCTTTCTCCCTTCTATTTATAGAAAATGCCTTCCAGGAAGCTAATGAAAGAAGGAATGAAAACCAGTAAGCACCTCAACCCATTCATGCAGATCCCCTAGATGAGCATGTCTCCCATGATGAATTCAGAGTTGCGTTCACCACTCTAGCCAATTTGGTAGCAGCTCAAAATGAACAACCAACCCAGATGTTGTTCAGGTCAACCCAGTGGACAATATTGCTGAATCTAGGATTTGGGACTTCATCCGAATGAATACTCCCCTATTCTAAGGATCTAATTCAGAAGAAGATCCACAGGAGTTCCTCAATCAAGTTCAGAAAGTCACAGATATCGTGGGAGTGACTTCTAGTAAGAGTGTTGAGTTAGCCGCCTATCAGCTACAAGATATGGCTCATACATGGATTAAGTAGTGGAAAGTAGACAGAGGCACAGATGTAGATCCCATAGAGTGGGAAGAGTTTGCTACTTCCTTTTTAGATAGATTATTTCCCTTAGAGATTAGAGAAGGCAAGGTGTTAGAGTTCATCAATCTTAGGCAAGGCAATATGAGTGTGAAAGAGTATTCCCTAAAGTTTACTCAGTTAGCCAGATATGCTCCCCATGTATTAGCAGATAGTAGGTCCAGAATGAGAAAGTTCATGTCTAGGGTGTCAAAAAGTGTTGGTAAGGAGTGCAGAATAACAATGTTAATTAAGGAGGTGGACATATCCAGGCACATGGTCCATTTTCATAAGATATAAGAAGCTAAGAATAAGGAGAGAGAGAGAGGGAGACCAAGAGAGCTAGAACAGGTAGCTTAAATTTCACTCAGCCTAAATTAGAGAGTGGCAACCATTCCCTGTTTCACCAGAAATTTTCAGTTCTAGCTCCGTCTTCAGCTAGTGCTCTAGTACCTAAGTTTTGAAATGGTAACAAGAATAGGGTGCCAGGATCTAAATCTCAGGGTAGTATCAAGAGTGCTTGAACAAATCCTCTTTCTCAGAAGTGTGGCAGAAACCATCAAGGTATCTATAGAGCTGGCAGTGATGCTTGTTTTGGGTCTGGAAGACCATAGAATCAGAGATTGTCCTCAGTCAGGTTTTCAAGGTCAGTATAATCATCCCCTAGCTCAGTCCGGTCACCTAAATTAGCAGGGTGCTGCTTCTAGTGCCACTAGTGGGTAATGCCCAATTAGGCTTTATGCACTTCAGTCTAGACAAGATCAGGAAAATTCTCCTGATGTAGTCACTGGTACGTTAAAACTCTTTCATTTACATATTTATGCCATGCTATATCCAGGATCTTCTTTATCTTTCGTAACTCCTTATATAGTTTTTAATTTCGGAGTTAGTCTAGAAATCCTAGCAGAGCCTTTCTCAATTTCTACCCCAGTGGGTAAATCTATCATAACCCGATAGGTATACAGGAACTGTCTGATTATGATATCTCAGAAAATAACTTCAGTAGACCTTGTAGAGCTATTGATGGTGGATTTTAATGTCATTCTCAACATAGATTGGCTCCATTCATGCTATGCCTCAGTTGATTGTAGAAATAGAATTGTCCATTTTTAGTTTCCAAATAAACCAGTCCTTGAATGGAGAGGTAGTACTACAGAATTTAAGAGACAGTTGACTTAAAACCTTAGAGTGAGGAAAATAATATCCAAGGGATGTGTCTATCATCTTGTGCGAGTCAAAGACTCTTGTTCAGAGATTCCTAGTCTTGATTAAGTTCCAGTAGTTAATGAATTGTCAGATCTATTTTCCGAAGATATTCTTGGAGTTTCTCCCGTAAGGGAAATTGACTTCGGAATAGACCTTCTTACAGACACTCAGCCTATATCTATTCCACCATACAGAATGACACCAGCAGAACTCAAGAAATTAAAAGAATAGTTAAATGACCTTTTAGATAAGGGGTTCATCAGACAGAGCATTTCCTCATGGGGTGAACAAGTCTTATTCATGCGTAAGAAAGATGGTTCTCTTAGAATGTGTATAGATTACCTTCAGTTGAACAAAGTCATAGATAAGAATAAATACCCACTTCCTAGAATCGATGACTTTTTTTACCAATTTCAGGCGCCAATTACTTTTCTAGGATAGACCTTAGATCAGGCTATCATTAGCTCAGAGTCAGAGAATGTGACAATCCAAAAATAGCTTTCCGAACCCGATTTGGTAAATTCAAATTCCTAGTTATGTCTTTTGGCCTTACTAATGCCCCAACAGATTTCATAGACTTAATAAATCACGTGTTCAAGTAGTACTTGGACATGTTCATTATAGTCTTCATCAATGACATTCTTGTGTATTCACATAGCAAAAATGATCATGCAGATCATCTCAAAATCATACTTCATACTCTCAAAGCCCATCAGTTGTTTGACAAATTCAGTAAGTGAAAATTTTGGCTAAGTTCAGTAGCTTTACTTGGTCATATTATTTCCGGTGATGGCATTAGAGTTGATCCTAAAAAGACCAAAATAGTGAGAAACAGGCCTAGTCCTATTTCTCCATAAAATATCATGAGCTTCTCGGGTTTAGCTGGCTATTACCATCATTTTGTTAAAGGGTTTTCATATATTGTGTCCCCTATATCCAGATTGACTCTAAAGAAAGTCAAGTTCTAATGGTCAGATTCTTGTGAGAAGAGTTTTCAGGAGTTGATGACTCGACTCACCTCAGCCCAATTTTGACTCTACCAGATGGTTCAAATAGGTTTGTTGTATACAATAATGCATCTATAGTATGTTTGGGTTGAGTCTTTATGTAGAGAGGTAATATCATAGCCTATTTCTCTAGACAACTTAAGCCCCATGAGAATAATTACCCGACTTATGGTCTTGAGTTATCAGCTGTAGTGTTTGCCTTAAAGATTTGGAGGCACTATTTGTATATGGTGATGTGGATGTATTCACAGATCACAAAAGCTTACAGTATGTTTTCTCTGATAAATATTTGAATATGCGTCAGAAAAGATGGTTAGAGTTGTTAAAAGACTATGACATAAGTATTTTGTATCATCCGGCCAAGGACAATGTAGTGGCAGATGATCTCTGTAGGTTTTCTATGGGTAGTGTGGCTCATTTTGACAATTATAAGGAGAAGTTAGTTCAGGAAGTTCATTTGCTTGCCCAACTAGGTATCCACTTAGTCAATTCAACAGAGGGTAGTGTGTGGGTGCAAAATAGTTTAGAATCATCTCTAGTTTTTGAAATGAATGAAAATTATGATAGAGATCTCAGTCTGGTTAAGATGAAGGAGTCAGCAGAGATCAGAAAGTAGAGGTTTTCTCCTAAGGAGGAGATATCATGTTGCGTAGCCAGGGTCGGCTATGCATTGCAGGCGTAGATGACTTGAGGCAATGAATTCTTGCAGAAGCGTATGGTGTGCGCTACTCTATTCATCTAGGGGCCACTAAGATGTACCACTATTTGTGGGAGGTTTATTGCAAGAGTAGGATGAAGAGAGATATTACAAAGTTTGTAGCCAAGTGCTCAACGTGTCAGTAAGTTAATATGGAGCACCAGAAACCTAGTGGGTCCATGCAGGAGTTTAGTATTCCCATATGAAAATGGGAAAAAGTGAACATGGACCTTGTGATGGGATTGACTCATACTCATCGTCAGCAAGATTCTATTTGGGGGGTGACCAAATCAGTTCTCTTCTTTCCAGCTCATAGTTCCTATTCAGACGAGGACTACGCTAAACTCTATACCAGAGAGTTGATCCAGTTACACGGAATCCTAGTATCCATCATCTCAGATATAGGTACCTAATTTACCTCTTTCTTATAAAAAGCATTCCAAAATGGTATTGGTACCCAAGTTCACCTCATATAGCCTTCCACCCTCAGACAGATGGTCACGCGGAAATGACTATTCAGACTTTAGAAGATATGTTAAGATCCCACGTTGTTGATTTTAAAGGTAGTTGGGATGACCATTTTCCTTTGATCGAATTCACATATAATAATAGTTACCATTCCAGTATTCAGATGGCTTCGTTTGAGGCACTCTATGGTAGGAGATCTAAATCTCTAATAGGTTGGTTCGAGGTAAGTGAGGCTGCAGTATTAGGGCCTGACTTAGTTTTTGATGCCTTAGAGAAGGTTCAGTTGATCAAAGAAAGGCTTAGGGCAACCCAAAGCTAATAGAAATTGTATGAAGATGTGAGGAGAAAGGATATCAAGTTTGAGATAGGTGATTTTATGTTCTTGAAAATCTCTTCTATGAAGAGGGTGAAGAGGTTCGACAAGAAGGCAAAGATGAGTCCCCAATATGTCGTTCCTTACAGAATTCTCAGCCGTTTTATAAAGGTAGCTTACGATCTTGAGTTGCCTTCAGATCTAGATTCAGTACATCAAATATTCCACCTCTCCATTCTAAATAAATGCGTTGGTGACCCAACAGACATAGTTTCCATAGAGGACGTAGATATAGAAAAATGATCTCTCTTTCTAAGAGGGTCCAATCTAGATCCTCAATCATCATTTTCGCAAATTAAGGAACAAAGAATTTCCATTGGTCAAAGTTCTTTGGAGAAATCAGTTCGTTGAGAGAGCTACTTGGGAAGCAGAAGCAGATATGCAGACAAAGTTTCCTAACCTCTTCTCTGCAAATTCAGATTCAGCTTAAGGTAACAGTCTTCCTTTGATTTTCTTAGTTTCATATTCAGTTACAGTTACAAACTTGGTATCATTTAAAATCTTGGTATTCTTTACCATTGCATATTCAGTCATGCATTCATGAATCAGTTTAGTCAGGTACTCATGCCTCAGATATGCATGTTCAGTATGAAAACTCAGCTTACCAGTAACTTCATTCATGTATTCCATGAATCAGATATGCATGTTCAGTGTATAAACTTAGTCCATCAGTATTTCTCAGCTTAATCAGTCTCATTTGAGGATAAATGTTCCCAAGGGGGAGATATTGTAATACCTCGTATTACCCTAGATTAACTTAACTCTCAGTACATGAGTAATCCTATGTAATTTTTTCTTCAGTTAAGAGCTTACCATTGCTTAGAAAATTCAGTCATCTTTCCAACGATATAAAATTCGTCTAAATCCGATTCTCGGGTGAAGAGTTATAGCCATTTTTGTAAACAGTGTGCGAAAATGCACGTCAGCGCATCGCGGAGCCAAGCCAAATGGAAATTGTCAGAAAATAGTGAGCCAACACGATAATCCTAGGTCGTGGTGAAAATCTAGGTCTCATCCAGTATGGCAACGTGATACTACCGCATCGCGCCACCGGTCATTTTCCCCATTGTCAATTTCCAGTGGTGCTCCGCGATTGTAACGCATTGCCCACAGGCCAATTTCCCAGTCTTCCTTTTTAAACTGTTCCTGTGGAATTCTAGTAGCATGGTGTGATAGTGGCGCGTTATGCCAGGGTCCAAAATTAGTTTTTTTCTATGACAATTTTTAAATTATTCCCAGGGGTAATTGGGTATTTTTCCATGACCCAAGTCAGTCTTAAACACGAGATTTAGCCCTAAATAACGTAGTTATACCATTATTCACTCATTTTTTCCCAAATTAAAATCATTCTCTCCTAAAAGGGAAAAACCCTAGCTTCAAGAAATGAAGAACAAACTCAAGAATTCCTTCAAGAACCTTCAAGAATTAATATTCCTATGTATGTTAGGTGTTCATTCATGGGTTCCTATCATCCATGAATTCCTAGAACCCTTTTTAAACTTACAACATCTCAGATTTTTGAACTTCATGCATGAAATTGATTATGTTCATGTTCATGATAGTAGTTGGATTTCAATTAATGATTAATTATAAGCTTACATGAAATTAAACTAGTTATGTGATGAATTATATGAATTGCATGCTAAACCCTTGAATTTACAATTGAGTATTGTATTTATGAGGTTTATGTGTTGGCCATTACCATGTGAAATAATCCATGTTCCCCAAGTGTTTGCTAAAATGCCTATGTAATGTAAATAGTGGAATCATGACATGTCATTGTGTGGTCCCAATCATGTATAAGCATATGCCCAACAAGTGTTTAATAAAATGTCTCTATGAATGAATTATGAACAAGTGGACATTGT
This sequence comes from Capsicum pubescens, assembly GCA_030864215.1. Taxonomy (NCBI): domain Eukaryota; kingdom Viridiplantae; phylum Streptophyta; class Magnoliopsida; order Solanales; family Solanaceae; genus Capsicum; species Capsicum pubescens. The sequence continues at coordinate 256,935,621 of CM061538.1, forward strand.
TATGCTTTTCAAGATCATGCCATGCTTTACTTTCATGGTATCTAGTCCTGGAGGTATTCAATACCCAAAAATTTTGCTGTTTACCTAGAGCTACAATAGTTATAGAATAGTCTGAGTCATGATATAAAATAGTAGTACTCATCCAGTTAATATAACTCAGTGAACTCATTAAGTTATAGAACTCAGTAAACTCAGTAAGTTACAGAACTCAGTATTATTCTAGTTTAGCTCAGTGTAATCAGTTCAGTGTCTATTCGTTTGGGAGTTGAATTTAGCACCGAGTGAACCCAAGGATGGGGGCTCACCTAGTAGTAGAGGGTGTGATCCTTATAAGAAGTCCTTTCATTCCAGAACTACATTGCCAGCGTAGATTGATACATCAACCTGCTAGTTGAGGGTTAATGAGGTGTTTCTACCTACCAGTTGAGGGTACCTCCATTTTCATTAGAGTACCAGCCAGATAAGGTCAACTCTTCATCTTGTATTTACCTGTGGTACATTACTGACACCCTTCCAACTGGGGTTACAGGTTGGACCCCAGTTATCTTATTTGAGGCATGTCGTTTAGATGATTACTTCCTACAGTCTCAGTTTCAGTCTCACTATAGAACACAGTTCAGTTCTACAAAATTAGGATTGTTAGATACAATCAATTAGTTTCAGTAACTCAGTTATCAGTAATCTCAGATATCAGTTACTCAGTTACCAAAAATCAGAACTCAGCTTCAGTAAAATCTCTGTTACAGTATACACATATATGCATAGTATGGCATACTCAGTATTTACAATAGTTTCAATTATCTATGTAATCTCATATTCAGTTACTCTATATCATTCAGTCAGTTATTGTTCATGCATATAAACCCTTGCATTCAGCCTTACCTCATCTAGCATACCAGTACATTCCACGTACTAATGCATACTATTTATTTGTGCTATGATGTCTCATATCATAGGTTCTGATGCTCAGGTTCCCGTGCATAGATTAATTCAGTTAGCAGTAGTAGATTCAATAGGGAGTCCTCATCTATCGAGAGTTTTCTTTTATTTTAGTATTTTCAATTGCTTTAGTATTTCAGTAGTCGGAGTTAGTTGGGGGCTTGTCCCATAAACTCCACATTCAGACTGTTCAGTTAGAAGCATTTCAGACTAGACTAGTTCAGACAGTATTCAAACTTCAGATATTTTATCAAATGTTATTATTTACCAGTATTTCAGATTTTGAACTTTATGACATTTCAGCTTATTTTCCATATTACTTTCAGTGTTATTATCTAGTGCTCATAGCAGGTACCAGTCATAGGTTAGCTTCTGATATTTTGGGGTCTTAAGCACCGTGTAGTGTCCGGGGTATAGACTTGGGGCATTACAATTAGCTGGACCTGGATTTTTCTCAGATTGGGGCTTGTCAATTGTAGTTATCACCTATAATCCTCATTTTAGTTTTAGCTTATGTTCAGTTCAGGTTTACCTTTCCAAGTGTTTAGTATTAAGTTATCCAGTTATTCAGTTCATTCAGTACATGTTCATACTTGGTCTTGCATTCAGTTTACATATTCATGCATTCTTGATCAGTTCCCTTATGTTGATTAGTTTCTCATCCCACATACTCAGTATATTCAAAGTACTGATCGTATACTCTCTTTTCCACTATATTTTCTTATAATATAGGTTCGAACACTTAGTTATCATATCATGCTTAGTCAGTTCCTATGCCACTCAGAAGCAGTTGTGGTGAGTCCTCACCCTTCGAGGACTGTTGTCACGACCCAAACCAGGGCCTGTCCGTGATGGGTATCTCAAGTCCCACGTGGACTCTAGACCACCCCTGCACCTTACCAAGTAAACACAACATTCCTAATGTCTGATGAATTCCGAACATATAACAAGATAAATTTAAGAATAAATAATATTTTTGTGATCAATATCCAACAATCCAGCTGAAACAACCGACCAACACAACACAAGTCCATAGTAAAGCCAACAAATCCTTCTAAGAAAAACCAAAACATAATATCAATAAAGTGTCGAAACATGCCCCCGAGTATGGCCAAAAACAAGTCTAAATAGTCAAAATCATAAGATACCAAAATATGAAATATAGTCTTTCGATGTATGGAAGCTCACCACTTCAATGTCATCTCACGAGCTAATCCCGAATCCTAATCACTGAGCTTGAGAAGTAGAAGTATGGCATGTTCTTGTATCGTGTAGGGATACAATGTCTGAAGATGTTTAGTGGTTTGAGTGCTAATATGTAAATCAGGGATACAGGATAACTTTATGCTATGATCAACAATTCAAAATCATTCAAGATTTCATGCACATCATCCAATGCATATACATATATGTATATATCAAATGTCGGTATAGGGAACAAGGCTTAACATGAATTTCAAAACCTTAGTCTAAATTGTGTAGCTCAACTATAATAACATACAAGGCACCCACGGGCTATATGGGAACAACTTTCCACCAGTGAGTAGGGCCCCAATGCATGTGTCTGCATGAACTATCGAGTATACATATACACTCTGGGGGACTCAAACCTCCCTGCACATCAAGGTGACACGAGCACCAAATCATGTAATAAGATATGGGGGACTCAAAACTCCCAATCATATGAGAATAATAATTATAATAATAATAAGGGAGACTCAAACCACCTAATCATATAGACCCCCATATCAGCAACCACGGTTTCAAGTCCTCTATAAAGCAAAATTAAAAAGATTTAACACACACTCCCATTTATTAAATCACAATACATATTTAGGCATACATTGTTGGTATCTTTATACCAACTACTCTTGTAAGGTAACATCAACATGCTAAAATATCTTCATTACTTGAGGAATTCACAAACCCTTATGGTTCAATTATGCAACATCTTTTGAAATCACCAACCCATATGGTTCAATTCAACAACATAATGCAATAGTTCAAGAATTGTTAAATTCCCATATTTCTCATAACTAATTTTTTTTTCATAATATGAGGTTGGGACCATAAATACTTCAAAAGTAACAAGTTTAGGAAAAATCACAATTCCTAGGTTCATTCACCATACTCTAGCATCAATAAGTTCAAAACCATATTTAAGGCATGAGTAGTTGTAATACCCCAAAAAATCCAAACCAATATTAGAGTCATGTATCAAGCTCATGCATAGAACATCATGGTTATTTTATAGTTTTATGATTAACTTAGTTGTGATTCAAATGACTCCCAGCTATCAGACGAATCAAAACATTCCTTACCGATTGAATTCTTGAGAAGGATATTGAAATAGTCAACTTCAAACGATCATATCTATCATTATACTTGGAATTTTGAGGTCATGACCTATCAACAGATAGATAATTGAATTAGATTTCCTATGATACCAATTTCTCCTAAATTCGATATCGGAGAAAAGAGTTATTCCTATTTTACTCTAGTATGTCAGGCTGGAAACTGTGTGACGACATTCGTGGTAGCTTACCACATTTGTGACGCCCTACCACGAAAGTCGTTAGCCTTAGGCAGAATCCAACTCCTATGAGATGACATTCATGGTAGGTTACCACATTTGTGAAACCCTACCACGAAGGTCGTCAGCCTTAGAGAGAAACCAGTTCCTAAGTAACGACATTCGTCGTAGCTTATCACATTTGTGATGCCCTACCACAAAGGTCGTCATACTTAGGCAGAAACTATAAGTTCCAGCTCTTTTGTAAAGAAATTCATGGTAGCTTACCATATTTGTGATGCCCTACAACAAAGGTCGTCAGCCTTAGGAAGAAACCAGCTCCTAAGTGACGATATTCGTGGTAGCTTACCACATTTGTGATGCCTTACCACGAAGGTCGTCAGACTTAGGTAGAAACCATCAGTTCTATCTCCTGTGTGACGATATTTATGGTAGCTTACCTCATTTGTGATGCCCTACCACGAAGGTGGTTAGTGTTAGGCAGAAACCAGCTCCAAAGTGACAACATTCGTGGTAGCTTACCACATTTGTGATGCCCTACCACCAAGGTCATCAAAATTAGGAAGAAACCATCAGTTCCATCTCGTGTGTGACGATATTTTTGACGGCTTACCATACTTTGATGCGTTGTCATAAATTTCGTCATCTATGATTTTCAGCAACTGGGAATGTATTTCATATGGGTATTTTAGTCTTTTCCCATCACTTCCCACGACTTATAACCCTCAAGAAATGTATTATCTTACATTATATTTAGTTAAAACATCTTAAAAACCCTCTTTTACACTTTCAACCACAAGATTAGGGTTTCCTGTCAAGATCATCTCCTCAGGAATAAGAGCATTGTTTCCCAAAGGGTTTAAACCCTAGTAAAAAAAATCAAGGGCAAGCCTAAGGATTTCTTTAGGAACCTTCAAAAACATTAGATCTCTTTCAAGATCAAGCTTTAAGGTATGTGTAGTGTTCTTCTATGGATTCAATTCGTTCATAGAGTTCAAGAACCGTTCTTTTAAATGTTATTTTGCAAACATTTTTTGTGACATAATCATGTACACATTGATGATTGTTGTTCAAGTTTCAAAATGATATCTACGGATATTTTTCATGGAATATATGTGATTGTTGGTTGAAAATCATTAACTTTGGGTGGGTTGAAATAATGCAAGTATGAAATCCACCTATGCCTTAAAAAATGCATGTAAGGTGTTTGATAAAATGCCTAGGATGCTAGAAGTTCATATTTGCATGATTTCATGACATCTAAATGACAAGTCCATGTTAGCAATACACTTCAATATGAATGCCCATGCTATTTATGTATTATTATGGTGATGGCATGAAGTATGCATGATGATGGAAATATGAATTTTGTGTGCGAAATATATCCTTGCATTCCCTACAATGTTTAAGATGTTGAATAACTATATGAAATATGATATCCCCTACTTATGATATTATGAATTGTGGACTGAAATCTTATGATCAAGTCATGTCATGTGTGACAGTTTCCTTCTATCGAGTCCTAGGGGTATTCGTAACCAAAACACATAGTTGTGTGCCTAGAACCATATCATGTTGTCACAATAATCTCAGTCAAGCTATAATATATAGAACTCAGTCATTTATGTGACTCAAGAAACCTCAGAAATCTCATGATCTTATTTAACTCTCAGATAATAGTAGTACTCTGTCAGTCAACGAAAGTCAATTAATCTGTCCATGTACAGTCAGTTGAATTATGTTTAGTCTCTTCATATGGGAGTAGGAGTTAGCATCGAGTGATCCCAAGGATGGGAACTCACCTATATATGAGGGTGTGATTCTTAGCAGTCATCCTTGCGTTCCAAAACTATGTAGCCAGCATAGGTTGAGATATCGTAGCCTATTATATGAGGGTAGATGAGGTGTATTAACATGTTATATAAGGGTTCCCATCGTTCTCACTAGAGTTACCTGTTATATGAGGGTTGCTCACATGTTTTCCTTACCAGTGGTGTGGTATTGACACCCTTCCTGTCAGGGCAGAGATTGGACCCCATCATAGCCATAATGGCACTTATGGGGCACGTCGGTTAAGCAACTACCTCCCACGGTTTTAGTTTCAGTCTAAGTAAAATAACTCAAACAGTTCTTCAGATATCAGTATTCCAAAATTGTTAGATACGGTCAAATTCAGTTATAGCATGGAACTCAAAGAGGTCAACCAGATTCAGGGTTGTCAGATACAGTCATCCATGTTATCAGAACTACGGTTCCAGCCATGTATTAGCGTACAACTTTAGCCATTATTTACTTACGATCTTAGTTGCTATGTATGTATGTTTGTACTCTTACGTTGATAGCAGTCAGTTAGTAGTAGTATTCATGCACGTAAAACCTTACATTAGCCTACCTCTCTCGTATACTCAGTACTCCAGTTGTACTGATGCATTTGATCTATGGTGCTTTATTTTCATGTTACACCATATGTTCAAAGGCATGAGTCCCAGACCAGAAGTAGCAGTGGCATTCAACATACAGAGTTGCAGTGAGTCCTCTTTATTCGAGGACGACATTATTTGATTTATTCATTTATTTCTTCAGTTCAGTCTTACAGAGTTAGTTGGAGACATGTTCCTTCAACTCCTTATTTTAGACAGTACTTAGTGGCTTTCGGATTTACGATCAGATTTAGCTTTCAGATTCAGTTTTTAGTTGTTTTGGGTATCTTTCACCCACACGGGTGTTACTATTTTATAGATTCTTTATTCAGTTGAACCTTATGACCTACATGTTTATGTTTTCCGTAGTATTATATTATATATTGCATTACACAGGTACAGATATCAGTCATGGGTTAGCTTGTGGTTCTTTGGGGTCATAAGCAACGTGTAGCATTCCGGTTTAGAAAATGGGGGTGTTACAAACTTGGTATCAGAGCCTAAGGTTCAATAGAGTCCTAGGAGTTCAATAGAGTCTTGTGTATGGGTGTATTGCGTGCCACATTTATGTACAGAAGTCTATGAGATGTTTTAGGAATAATTACCTTTCTTCAGTATTCATGTCGTGCTAGTAATCATAATTTTAAGTCAGTCTCTCAATCTAATCCACTCTTCTCTTATTTCAAAAACATGCCTCCAAAGAGAAGAAATCAGCCAGCTCCTAAGCCCGAAGATCCTTTGGGCGAATATGTTTCTTATGCGGAGTTCAGGACCGCATTTATCGCTCTTTCTCAGTCTATAATTGCCTAGAATGAATGACCAACAGTCGTTTCGGCTAACCCAGTGGCCTATTCAGCAGCAGCTAGGATTTGGAACTTCAACTGAATGAACCCTCAGTCCTTCTTTGGGTCTAAGACAAACGAGGATCCTTAGGAATTCATTGACCAAGTCAAGAAGGTCATTGATATAATAGGAGTCACTTCTTCTCAGAGTGCCAAGTTAGCCGCATACCAATTACAGTATGTCACTTAGAATTGGTACAAGCAGTGGTTAGTAGAAAGGTTAGAGGATGCAGGTCCTATTGAGTGGGAAGAATTTGTCATGGCTTTCTTAGACAGATTCTTTCCACAATAGATGAGAGAGGACAAAGTTCTTGAGTTCATCAATATCAGGCAGGGAAATATGACAATTAGTGAGTATTCTCTTAGATTTACTCAGCTAGCCAAATATGCCCCTCTTGTGGTTGCAGACAACAGGGCTAAGATGAGCAAGTTTGTGTCAGGGGTAAATGATAGTATGGTAAATGAGTGTAGGTATATGATACTGAATAGTGATATGACCTTAGCTATAATAATGACCCATGCTCAGCAAATAGAGGAGTAGAAGGTTAGGACTAGAGAGAGGCAGAACAAGAAAGAAAAATCAGGAAGTTTCAGTTTTGCTCAGCCCAAATCAGAGGGAGGAAATCGTTCGGATTTTCATCCTAAGTCAGTGATTCTAGCCCCTTCCTCCTCTAGTTCCCCATTGTCGAAGTTCAGGGACAAAAAAAGAGACAGAGCACCAGTCTCTAAATCTTAAAGCAGTGTTAGCAGTGCCCGCACTTATCTTCAATGTCAGACCTGCGGTAAGCACCATCAGGGTGTGTGCAGAGCGGGTCAAGGCATTTGTTTTGGTTATGGAAAGCCAGGAAACAGAGTTAGGACTGTCCTCAGCCAAGTCCTCAGGGTCAGCAGAATCATTCCACAGCCCAGTCAGGTCGCCCGAACCAGTAGGGTGCCACTTCCAGTGCTACTAGTGGGCAACGCCCAAACAGACTCTATGCTCTTCAAACCCGACAGGATTAGGAAAATTCTCCTGATATCGTTACTGGTAGGTTACAGATTTTCCATGTTCATGTTTATGCTATGCTAGACCCAGGTGCATACTTGTCTTTTGTCACTCCATACATAGTAGGCGATTTCGAAATCAATCCTGAAATTTTAGCATAGACCTTTTCAGTCTCTACCCCAGTGGGTAAAACCATCATAGCTCGGCGGGTATACAGGAACTTCCCGGTTATAATATTTCATAAATCCACATCAGCAGATTTAGTTGAGTTAGAGATGACTGATTTTGATGTCATTCTCGACATGGATTGGCTTCATTCCTTCAATGCCATAATCGACTGCAGAAATAGGATAGTTCAGTTTCAGCTCCCGAATGAGACCGTCCTAGGGTGGAAGGGTAGCACTTCGTCTTTCAGGGGTCAGCTTGTTTCCTACCTTCAGGTAAGGAAAATGATTTCTAAGGGGTGTGTGTATCATCTCGTGCATGTTAAGGATTCCAATTTCGAATCTCCCAGTCTAGAATCAGTCCCCGTGGTTAATGAATACTCAGATGTCTTTCCCGAAGATCTTCCAGGCATTCCCCCGAAAGGGAAATAGACTTCGACAGACACTTTCTCCCAGATACTCAGCCTATTTCTATTCCACCATATAGAATAGCACCAGCAAAACTGAAACATCAGTTGAAGGATCTCTTAGATAAGGGATTCATCAGGCCCAGTGTATCCCCATGGGGTGCACCAGTCTTATTCATGCACAAGAAAGACAGTTCTCTCAGAATATGTATTGATTATCGTGTGCTCAACAAAGTCACGATCAAGAATAGGTATCCTCTACCTAGGATAGACGACTTGTTTGACCAACTTCAGGGTTCCAGTTATTTCTCCAAGATAGACCTCAGATCAGGCTATCATCAGCTCACAGTTAGAAAATGTGACATTTCGAAGACAACTTTTCGTACTCGGTATGGTCACTTTCAATTTCTAGTCATGTACTTTGGTCTTACTAATGCCCCTGCAGCTTTCATGGACTTGATGAACTGGGTGTTCAAGAAGTACTTGGACACATTTTTCATAGTCTTCATAGATGATATTCTGATCTATTCTCGCACAGAGCATGATCGTTCAGACTATCTTATAATTGTTCTTCAGACACTCAAGGATCACCAGTTGTTCGCCAAGTTCATCAAGTGCAAATTTTGGATAAGATAAGTATAATTCCTTGGACACATTGTTTCCGGGGATGGTATTAGAGTAGATCCTCAGAAAACTGAAGCGGTAAGAAACTGGCCTCACCCTTTCTCTCCATCAGATATCAGGAGTTTCTTGGGTTTGGCCGGCTATTATAGCCGGTTTGTCAAGGGATTTTATTATATTGCATCTCCTATGTCCATATTGACTCAGAAGAAGGTCAAGTTTTAGTGGTCAGAACCTTGCGAGAAGAGTTTTAGGAGTTGAAGACTCGACTCACCTCAGCTCCAGTTTTAGCACTTCCCGAAGGTTCCGATGGATTTGTAGTATATTTTGATGCATCCAAAGTAGGTTTAGGTTGTGTCCTCATGTAGCATGGTAGAGTCATAGCCTATGCCTCCAGACAGTTAAATCCCCATGAGAAGAATTATCCTACTCATGACCTTGAGTTAGTAGCAATTGTCTTTTCCTTAAAGATTTGGAGCCATTATCTATATGGTGTTCATATAGACGTCTTCATAGATTATGTTTTTTCCCAAAAAGATCTCAATCTTCGTTAGAGAAGGTGGTTACATCTCTTGAAGGATTATGACATGAGTGTCCTTTATCATCCTGGAAAGGCCAATATTATGGCCGACGCACTCAGTAGACTGTCCATGGGTAGTGTTTCCCATGTTGAGTATAGTAAGAAGAAATTAGCTCAGGAGATTCATCATCTTTCCAGACTAGGCGTTCTCTTAGTCGACTCTTCAGAGGGTGCTGTATGTGTTCAGAGTAGTTCAGAGTCATCTCTAGTTTTCGAGGTGAAAGAGAAGCAAGACAGGGATCCTAGCCTTGTCAAGCTAAAAGAGTCAGTTCAGAGTCAGGAAGTATAGGTTTTCTCCCAAGGGAGAGATGGTGTTCTTTGTTGTTAGGGTCGTCTGTATGTTCCTAGTGTAGATGACTTGAGGGAGCAAATTCCTGCAGAAGCGCATGGTACGTGATACTTTACTCATACAGGGGCCACTAAGATGTACCACGACTTGTGGGAGATCTATTGGTGGAGTGGGATGAAGAAGGATGTTGCAAAGTTTGTGGCTAAGTGATCTACATATGAGCAGGTAAAGATAGAGAATCAAAAACCTAGTGGTTCCATGCAGGAGTTCACTATTCCTACTTGTAAGTTGTAAGAAGTGAACATGGACTTCGTGACGGGTTTTCCTAGAACACGTCATCAACATGATTCAGTTTGGGTAATTGTAGACACAATGACCAAGTCAGCGCATTTCCTTCGAGTTCGTACCTCTTACTCAGCTGAGGATTATGCCAAACTCTATATTAGGGATTTATTCATATTACACAGTGTTCCAATATCTATTATCTCAGACAGAGGTACCCAGTTCACCTCTCACTTCTGGAAAGTGTTCCAAAAGGGTCTTGGTACCCAAGTTCATCTCAGTATAGCATTTTATCCTTAGACAGGTGGTCAAGCAGAAAGGACCATTCAGACTCTAGAAGATATGCTAAGGGCGTGTGGAATTGATTTCAAGGGAATCTGGGATGAACACTTGCCTTTGATTGAGTTTGCATACAACAACATCTATCACTCTAGTATTCAGATGGCTCCATTCGAAGCTCTCTATGGTAGGAGATATAGGTCTCCGATCGGTTGGTTCAAAGTTAGTGAGACTGCAGTCATAGGGCTTGACTTAGTATTCTATTCCTTAGAGAAAGTTCAGTTGATCAGATAAAGACTCCGGGCTGCTCAGAGCCGACAAAAGTCTTATGCGGATGTTCGTAGAAAGGATCTCGAATTCGAGGTCGATGACTATGTCTATCTCAATATCTCTCCTGTGAAGGGAGTGAAGAGATTCGAAAAGTAGGGAAAGATCTGTACTCGATATGTCGGTCCCTTCAGGATTCTTAATCGTTTCAGCAAGGTAGCCTATGAGCTCGAATTGCCTTTAGATCTAGTCTCAGTTCATCCAGTCTTCCATGTCTTTTTGCTCAAGAAGTGAATAGGTGACCCAGCAGTTGTAGTCCCTATTCAGAGTGTTGACATTCAGAATAACCTCTCTTATTAAGATATTCCAGTCGAAATCCTCAACTATCAGACTCGTAGGCAGAGGAACAAAGAAGTTCCTCTAGTCAAGGTTCTTTGGAGGAATCAGTCCATGGAGGGATCTACTTGTGAAGCAGAAGTAGAGATGCGAACCAAGTACCCTCATTTTTTCTCCGCTAATTCAGTCTTAGCTCGAGGTAACCATTTTTCTTAAGCTTATTCAGTTACATGTTCAAAATTCCAGTATAAAATTGGTATCAAGTATCAATGCATATCTTATCATGCATTCATGAGTTCAGCTTATCAGTCATTCATCAGATATGCATGTTTAGTTGGTCTATATTTAGTTTAGAATTTAATTCAGTCCTTAAATCATGTGCCAGTTGATCATGATCAGTGTATGCATCGTTTTATCTTTTCTCCCCTCTCAAGCAGACATCATTCAAGGATGAATGTTTCCAAGGGGGAGATATTGTAATACCCTAAAAAATCCATACCAATATTAGAGACATGTACCAAGCTCATGCATAGTACATCATGGTTATTTTATATTTTTATGAGTAAGTTAGATGTATATTAAGGCTTCAAATAACTCCCAGCTATCAGACGAATCAAAACATTCCTTACCGATTGAATTCTTGAGAACGATATTTGTATAGTCAACTTCAAAAGAGCATATCACTCATTATACTTGGAATTTTTGATCTCATGACCTATCAATATATAGATAATTGAATTATCTTTCCAGCTATACAAATTTCACATAAATTCGATATCGAAGCAAAGAGTTATTCCTATTTTACTCCAGCATGTCAGGCTGGAAATTATGTCACAACATTCGTGGTAGCTTACCACATTTCTGACGCCCTACCACGAAGGTTGTTAGACTTAGGAAGAATACAACTCCAGTGTGACGACATTCATGGTAGATTACCACATTTGTGATGCCCTATCAAGAAGGTCGTCAGCCTTAGGCAGAAACCAACTCCTAAGTGACGACATTCGTGGTAGCTTACCGAATTTGTGACGCCCTACCATGAAGGTCGTTAGACTTAGGCAGAAACCATCAGTTCCATCTATGGTGTGATGACATTCGTGGTAGATTACCATATTTATGATGCCCTACCACGAAGGTTGTTAGCCTTAGGAAGAAACCAGCTCTTAAGTGATGACATTCGTGGTAGCTTACCACATTTGTGACGCCCTACCATGAAGGTCGTCAGACTTAGGTATAAACCATTAGTTCAAGCTCCTGTGTGACAAAATTCATGGTAGCTTACAACATTTGTGATGCCCTACCATGAAGGTCGTCAGCCTTAGGCAGAAACCATCTCCTAAGTGACGACATTCTTGGTAGCTTACCACATTTGTGACGCCCTACCACGATGGTCGTCCGACTTAGGAAGAAACCATCAGTTCCAGCTCCTGTATGACGACATTTTTGATGGCTTACCACAATTTTGATGCCTTGTAACAAATGTCGTCATCTATGATTTTCAGCAACTGGGAATTTAATTCATAAGGGTATTTTGGTATTTTCCCTTCACTTCCCACAACTTATAACCCTCAAGGAACGTATTATCTTCCATTCTCTTTAGTTAAAACATCTTAAAAACCCTCTATTACACTTTCAACCACAAGATTAGAGTTTTCTCTTAAGATCATCTCCTCAGGAACAAGAGCATTTTTTCCCAAAAGGGTTAAACCCTAGTCAAGAAAAATCAAGGGCAAGCCTAAGGATTTCTTTAGGAACCTTCAAAAATATTATATCTCTTTCAAGATCAAGCTTTAAGGTATGAGTAGTGTTCATCTATGGATTCAATTCGTTCATAGAGGTCAAGAACCATTCTTTAAATGTCATTTTGTAAAATTTTGTGGTGATATAAGTATGTACTCATTGATGATTGTTGTTCAAGTTTCAAGATGATATCTAAGGATGTTTTTGATGGAATATATGTGATTGTTGGTTGAAAATCATGAAATTTGGGTGGGTTGAACTAATGCAAGTATGAAATCTACCTATGCCTTAAAGAATGCATGTAAGTTGTTTGATAAAATGCCTAGGATGCTAGAAGTTCATATTTACATGATTTTATGATATCTAAATGACAAGTCCATGTTAGAGATACACTTCAATATGAATGCCCATGATATTTATGTATTCTTATGGTAATGGCATGAAGTATGTATGATGATGGAAATATGAATTTTGTGTGCGAAATATATCCTTGCATTCCCTACAATGTTTAAGATGTTGAATAATAATATGAAATATGATATCCCCTACTTATGATATTATGAATTATGGACTCAAATCTTGTGATCAAGTCATGTCATGTGTGTCAGTTTCCTTCTATCGAGTCCTGGGGGTATTCGTACCCGAAAAACATAGACATGTGCCTAGATCCATGTCATGTTTTCACGATAATCTCAGTCAAGCTATAATCTATAGAACTCAGTTAGTCATGTGACTCAGTAAACCTCAGAAATCTCATGATCTCAGTTAACACTCAGATAATAGTACTACCCCGTCAGTCAACGGAAGTCAGTTAATCTGTCCATGTACAGTCAGTTGAATCATGTTTAGTCTCTTCAGATAGGAGTAGGAGTTAGCACCAAGTGAACCCAAGGATGGGAACTCACCTGTATATGAGGGTGTGATTCTTAGCAGTCATCCTTACGTTACAGAACTATGTATCCAGCATAGGTTGAGACATCGCAGCCTATTATATGAGGGTAGATGAGGTTATATGAGGGTTCCCACCATTCTCTCTAGAGTTACCTGTTATATGAGGGTTGCTCACATGTTGTCCTTACCACTGGAGCGGTATTAACACCTTTCCAATCAAGGTAGAGATTGGACCCCATCTTAGCCATAATGGCACTTATGGGGCATGTCAGTTAAGCAACTACCTCCCACAGTTTCAGTATCAGTCTCAGTAAAAGAACTTAGACAGTTCGTTAGATATCAGTATACCAGGACTGTTAGATATGGTCAAATTCAGTTATAGCACGGAACTCAGAGAGTTCAACCAGATTCAGGGCTGTCAGATACAGTCATCCATGTTATCAGAACTACTGTTCCAGCCATGTATTAGCGTACACATTTACCTATAACGTACTCACGATCTTAGTTACTATGTACGTATATTTGTAGTCTTACGTTGATATCAGTCAATCAGTAGTATTATTCATGCACGTAAACCCTTGCATTAGCCTACCTCACTCGTATACTCAGTACTCCAGTTGTACTGATGCATTTCCCTATGGTTCTTTATTTTCATGTTACACCATAGGTTCTGAGGAACGAGTACCAGACCAGCAGTAGTAGTCGCATTCAGCATACAGAGTTAGAGTGAGTCCTTTTCATTCGAGGACGACATTATTTGATTTATTCATTTATTTCTTCAGTTCAGTTTTACGGAGTTAGTTGGAGACATGTTCCTTCAACTCCTTATTTTAGACATTACTTAGAGGCTTTCGTATTTATGCTTAGATTTAGCTTTCAAATTCAGTTTTTAGTTGATTTGGGTATCTTTCACCCACACGGATGTTACTATTTTATAGATTCTTTATTCAGTTGAACCTTATGGTCTGCATGTTCATGGTTTTGGCTGTATTACATTATATATTGTAGTACACAAGTACAAATATCAGTCATGGGTTAGCTTGTGATCCTTCGGGGTCATAAGCACCGTGTAGCATTCCAGTTCAGAAAATCAGGGTGTTATAGTAGTGCACAATAAAATCATGGGAAAATAATTCATATACCATTCATATCAAAAAACCCAATCATGTTAGAGCTATTACTTTTAATAACATAAATTATCATGAAATTTCATGCAATAGAGATATTAAGTTTGAGGGTAGATTCACATGCCTAAAATATCGGGTTTCACAATGAGAATTTAACTCTAGAGCCCTTTCATGACTAACTTGATGAAACCCTAGCTTGACTTGCTTGAGGTAATTTAGAGAGCCTTTTGGGAGTGTTTGAGACGTTACTTAGATTTGTTTCTGAGTGTTAATGACATCTTGAATGGGTTATAAGACATGGGTTTCAATTTGGATAAGAGGAAAAAAGTCCAGAATTCCCTTAACTTGAAAAACTCAAAAAGTGCCTCTATTGACAATGAGTAAACTGTTGACTCATAGCCACTCCTTACAACTCATCACCACGAGTCGTAACCAAGATCGAACCACCAAGGCACCATACACTGGTGATCATATGAATCAATGACTTGACTCATAATGGGACCCTACGACTCGTAGGGTCTAATCGTAGGCAACACAGAACCCAAATTGGGGATTATAGTGGACACCTTACGATTACACCTAATGACTCTTAACAAATCCTTATGGCTATTAGTGAGTCACTCATACTTAGAGAAGAATCTAGCCTCAATCTTATTGATTTTATTATGACTCGTCCCTATTACCCATCAAGACACCATACAACTCATAGGGTCCAGTAGAAACAAGGGCAGTGAGTGCAAAATTCTAGAAATTTTCAAAGACAAAAAACCGGGGATACATACTCCCCCCTTAGGATCATTCGTCCTTGAATGATAGGACAAGGCATACACTAGCACAATTTAACAAAAGGCACTCCCACCATTACCTTTAACAAAGATAGAAAATAAAGATACCAAGGAAATCACCATTTTCTTTAACTAAGAGATAAAACTAAATATTAAGGAATACACATACTTTAAGCACAATTTTCAAAATTGGGGAACAACAACGGATACTTGAACTACATGTCCTCCTCAGATTCCAAAGTAGTTTTCTCAACCTTTTTGTTCTGCCAAAGAACCTTTACCGAAGCTACGTCCTTCATCCACAATTGATGTACTTGTTGATCTAATATTTCCACTGGAACTTCCTCATAGGACAAGGAATCCAAAATTTCCACCTTTTCCAAATGAATAACAGTTGAAGGATCACCCTCGCACTTTCTCAACATCAAAACATAAAACACTGGGTGAATGGAGTCCAAACCAGAAGGCAACTTCAATTCATAAGCAACATTACCATCCTTCTTCAAAACCACGTACAAACCGACATAACGGGGGATGAGCTTCCCTTTATTCTTAAACCGAATCACACCCTTCATAGGAGACACCTTTAGGAAAACTTGATCTCCCATGTTAAATTTCGATTATCTTCGCCTCATGTCCTTATAGGATTTTGGTGTCTTTGGACAATCCTAAGCCCGAATCATCTTCACCTTCTCCATCGCATGGTGAACCAAATCCAGGCCAAATATCTCAGCCTTACAAACTTTAAACCACTCAATAGGAAATCTACATCTCCTATCGTAAAAGGCCTCAAAAGGTGTCATACCAATGCTAGTGTGATAACAATTGTTGAAAGAAAACTCTATGAATGATAAGTGGTCAAACCAACAACCACCATAGTTAATTGTATAAGCCCGAAGCATATATTCAAAAACCTGAATCATTATTTCTACTTGCCCATCCATCTGGGAGTGGAAAGTAGTAATAAAGGTCATCTTAGTACCTAAGCCCCTATAAAATGACCTCTAAAAGTGATATAAGAACTGAGTACCTTGTTAAAACATACTGGAAACTGGTGCACCATACAACTTCACGATTTCCTCAATGAACAACTTAGTATAATCCTAAGAAGAGAAATTTGTCCTCACTGGCAAGAAATGAGAAAACTTAGTCATCCTATCCACGATGACCGAAATCAAATCACTGCTAGCAAGACTACAGAAGACTGTTATTGAAATACAAATTAATCCTCTCCCATTTCCACACTAGAAGCTCGATACCCTGACATAACCCTCCGAGCCTCAAGTGTTCCACCTTAACTTACCGACATACCATGCACTTTTCCATAAAATTGGCCATAACCCACTTCATATTATTCCACTAGTAAATCTCCTTAAGATCATGATACATTTTTCTTGAACCAAGATGTATAGTATAAAGCACCTCATGAGCTTCGACCAAAATCATCTCTCAAAACCCATCAACATAGGGGAAACATAATCTACCTTGGTATCTCAAGATACCATCACTAAAAATCTTGAAACTCATCACTTTCTTCCAACCTACATCATTCTTTATTTGCATCAAGATGGGATCCAACACTTGTTTCTCTTTTACCTCAACCCCAAGAGATGATTTCACCACATCTTGAATAACCATGCTACCATCCTTGAAATCTAAGAGACAAACTCCGAGATTAGTCAAACGATGGATATCCTTCACCAATTCCGCTTCTCCTCATCCATATGAGATAAGTTTCCCATAGATAACCTACTAAGAGCATCAACAACTATATTAGCTTTACCTGGGTGGTAGTGAAGACTCATGTCATAATCCTTAAGTAGCTCAAGACACCTCATTTTCCTGGGATTTAGCTCTTTTTAGTGAACATGTACTGCAGGCTCTTATGATCCGAATAAATATCAACATGTACCCCATATAAATAATGCCACCAGATCTTTAATGCAAACACCACAGCTAATAAATCTAGGTTATGAGTCAGGTAATTCTTCTCATGAACTTTCAACTTTCTAGTAGCATAAGCAACCACCTTACCATGTTGTATTAATACATAACTAAGTCCAACCCAGGACGTATCACAATAGCCCACAAAACCTTCAATACCATCGGGAAGGGTAAAAATCAAAGCCAAAGTCAACTTATTCTTCAACTTTCTAAAACTATCCACACAAGCATCTGACCCTAGGAATTTTGCCTTCTTCTAAGTCAACTTGGTCAAAGGGGAAACAATAGAAGAGAAGCTCTCCATAAACCTTCTATAATAACTGGCTTAATCCAAGAATCTTTGAATATTGATTGGAGTCATGGGTCTAGGCCAATTTTTTACCATTGAAACCTTTTATGGATCCACTCTAATCCCATCACTAGAAACAACATGACCCAAATAAGTTAAAAAATCCAGCCAGAACTCACTCTTAGAGAACTTAGCATCCAAACATTGATCTTTTAGGTTTTGCAACTCAAGGCAGAGGTGATCAGTATCACCCGCCTCACTCATCGAATAAACTAAAATATCATCAAGAAAGACAATGAAAAATAAGTCTAAAAACTAACAAAAAACCTAATTCATAAGATCCATAAATGTTGTCGAAGCATTATTCAAGACAAAAGACATCACCAAGAACTTAAACTGACCATACCGGGTTTGGAAAGTAGTCTTAGGGATATTTGTCCCCCTAATGTTCAACTGATGGTACCCAGACAGAAGATCAATCTTAGAAAAGAACTTAGCACCCAAAAGCTGATCAAAGAGATCATCAATCCTCAAAAGTGGATACTTATTCTTTACCATCAACTTATTTAATTATCAGTAATCAATACTCATTCGAAGGAAACCATCCTTCTTACGCACGAAAAAAATAGGTGCACCCCATTGGGACACACTAGGATAGATAAAACACTTTTCTAGAAGATACTTTAACAACTCCCTAAGATTTTTCAACTCAGCTGGAGCCATTCTATACAGAGGAATAGAGTTATAAAGATTGTCCAAAACAAGATCAATCCCAAAATCAATCTCCCCATCAGGAAGATCATCAGGAAAGACTTTAAGAAATTCATTTATCATTGGGATAGAATGTAAGCAAGGACTCTCTGAGGTAGAATCTTTAACCCAGACCAAATGATACAGAAACCCCTTGAAAAATTAATTTTTGGGATATAAGATACGATATGAACCTTCCCTTGGGAACTAAGAAACTACCTTCTTATTCAATAACCAGTTCATTAGGGAAATTAAAGATGAACTTATGGGTCCGATAATGTAAAGAAGCATAGAATGAATTCAACTAATCCATCCCTAATATGACATCAAAATCAATAATGTCTAACTCTATCAGATCTACCGGAGTTTCTCTACCACCAACAGACATCAAACAACCTATATAGACTCTTCTAGTAACCATAGAGTCATCTACTAGGGAAGAAACCAAAAAAGGGGTTAAAAATACACTCAGGACCAAAACCAAAATACACATCCACAAATGGGGTCATATAAGAGAAAGTGGACCCTAGATCATGTAAATAGTACACATCATGGGAAAAGAGTTTCAACATGCCAGTAAGAATATCAGGGGATGCCTTGGACTCTAAATGGGTAGTGAGAGCATAGAAATAGTTCCGACCAATGTCAGAGCCAGAAGCAGAAGTAGAACCCTTTAACGCTGGAGCTAATGCAACAGCAATAAGAATATTATTTGTCCCAGAAGAAACCATATAAGTATAATCTCTCAGTATGTGAAAAATCTAACTATATTTAAAGCACTTGTTCCTTCCTTCTTCAAAAACATCATGATACACCTGACTGTAGAATCTACAAGGAGGATATGATGGAACTTACTGAGCCCGACTAGCCTAAGACTAGGCAACCTGCTTCCTAAAACCATAACTACTCTATATACAAAAATCACCCTACGGCTTTGGGTAGGGAGAACTAGCTGTAGAGTAGGATTAAGATTTACCCTACTTCTTTTTAATTAATTTTCTTCCATCCCTACCATTTTGCTGCTGACCTCTACCTTGGTCCGAGTAGGGAAATATCTTACTTTGACTCTCCCCAATTTCATCCTGGTTCTTCTTCTCTTCTTCGATTTGTTTCATATAAAGCATAAGCCCCGAAATTTCCATATCCTTATTAACAAGGCCACCTTACTCTCAAAAATCAAGTCTTGGGATAACCCAGAAGCAAGCTTCCTCATACTACCCCACATGCTACTTACCAACTTTGGAGAATACCGAGAAAAATGATGGAATTTTAAGGCATACTCCTTGACTAATATCCTTCCTTGCCTTAGATTTATGAATTCCATAGCTATCACCTCCCTCAACTCTTGAGGAAAGAAGTGATCGAGAAAATCACTAGAAAAGTTATCCCACAAAGCGGACTCAACATTATCGCCCCTAAACTGCTCCCGCTCTTTATACCATTGATATTCTACATTCTTGGGATGATAAGATGCAAATTACATACCCTCTACCTAAGCGAATGCATCATACAAAATATCTTTTCCATCTTATTAATAAAATACTGAGGATCCTCCTCAACTTTAAAGAAAATGAAAATAGAAGGACTCAATCTCCTGAATTGGCCAACTCTAGTAGCCTCAGTGGATGGAGCAACAGAAGTAACTCGCTTAGTCTAAGAGGCCACCAACTGGGTAATCAAGTGAATAGACTAGAAAAACTAGGCATTAGACACGTCATCTTGGGGTGCCTGAGGAGTGACAAGAGGAACTGGTGGAGCTCCATCATGGTAATTAAAAGCAATGACCCTAGATTGGATCTAAACTACTGGACTTGGAAGAGATCCATCCGCATTATTGTAATACCCTTTATGCTTCTTAATCTAATTCATCTTATAAAGTGTACAAGAGAGGCCTAGGACCTCAAAATTTATCTAAGTGTTGAAGACTTAGTCCCATTTTTTTCCTCTAAACTTTGATGGTTTTAATATCGACCTTCCCGACCCCAAAAAGCTAGTTTTTATGTTAATTCATGATCAAAATTGTCTATAGTTTATTTTGGGTGAGTTTTGGATTTTTTGGATGATGTTTGAAGCATATTTGGATCACCAAATTAGTGACCCAACGCGATTGGGTCAAGTTGCATTGGTCACCACGTTGGCCAGCAATGCGGCGTGTCGCCCATTGCATTGGGTTGATCGACGTGACGCGTTATTGCAGTGTCATTGAGCGCATTTTGATTAGTCAGTTACGAGTCCAGAGGGGTAGTTAAGTCATTTTCCCTATCATAATATAGCCAAAAAAACAAATTTATGGACTAGAAAGGGATAAACTCACTCATCTTTCACAAATTCTCTCAAGAACAAAACCCTAGGTTCATCAAATTCATGTCCAAGCCTCAAGCAATCGCCAACAACTCTCATGATTTCATTAACCAAAGTATGTTAAGTGTTCATCCTTGGGTCCATTCCACCCCTTGTAGTCCAAGAACCATTTTCCAAAGCTTGAGTTATAAATTTGCGTTATTTAAGTCATATTATGTCCATGTATGTGTTGTTATTTGAGTTTCAAGTTATGAATATATGAACTTCATGTGAAATAAACTAATATGTATGTTGGTTGATGTACGTTTCCTGTTGAATCCCCTAAATTATGAATTAAATGATGAAGTCGTGATATGTTAGCATGTTGATCATTCCCATGTACAAGGTAATACCTTCAAAGTGTTTGATAAAATGACTAAATAAGTGAAATGATGAATTGTGACTGTTTGTTATGCTTTAAAGTTGTGATATAGTCCTTTTATCAATGATACATAGTCCTAGGGTTATGATATGTGAAATTTAGCTGCTTACCTGTTTCACAGTAGTCATAGAATTGTCCCAATCGAATCATGGCAGTAGTACTCAGTCAGTTAACATGGGCAGTTTAAATTTAGTCAAGCCTAGCCCAGTTTAACGATCAGTGTTGATTGAATTATGAGTATAATTAAGCACCGAGCAAACTCTGGGATGGGGGCATTCCTTCCAGCTTAGGGTGTGACCCTTATCTACAATCC
The DNA here is from genome assembly GCA_030864215.1 of Capsicum pubescens. Taxonomy (NCBI): domain Eukaryota; kingdom Viridiplantae; phylum Streptophyta; class Magnoliopsida; order Solanales; family Solanaceae; genus Capsicum; species Capsicum pubescens. Next base: position 256,957,126 of record CM061538.1, read on the forward strand.
CTGAGTTACAAAACTACGTAGCCAGTGTAGGTTAATATGTCTTCTTGCCAGTCAAGGGTTGACATACATATTTATATCTCATGAGTCTTCCTTCCAGATTCGGGTTGACCCAACCATTGTTAGTAACCTGTGGTACAGTACTAGCACCCTTCCAACTAGGTTTAAAAGTTGGACCCCAATTAGTTTATATTGGGGCATGTCAATTAGATGAAAGCTCCTACAGTTTCAGTTTCAGTACTTAGTTCAGAATTCAATTTAGTCTTTCTTGACCATTGCACATAATTCGCCAGTTATATAGCTATCAGATTTCAGTATCATAGATTTCAGTATACTCCAAAACTTATTTATGCATGGTCATACATTTGCAGACTTTACAGTTGTCATGCATTTTTACTTAGTATCATATATTATGCATTCAACTAGTTATTATTCATGTCCATAAACCCATGCATATCAGCCTAACCACATTTAGCATGCCAGTACATTCAGATGTACTAACAACATACTCTTTCCTTATGGTATGATGTCTTATATCATAGATTCACACGCTCAGATTCCTGATAATACATAAATTTTCCATTTCATCAGCAGCAGAAGCTTTGGTGAGTCCTCTTCCTTTGAGGATGAGTTATATTATGTTTAGTTATATCAGTTTTTCAGTTATTTAGTCTGTCGGAGTTAGTTGGGGGCTTGTCCCATCAACTCCACAGTCAGACAGTTTGGAGGCTTTCAGACTAGTACAGACAGTTGGTCAATTTTCAGTTGTGATTATTAGATGTTTTATCAGTATTTTCAGTTTATTTTCAAACATTTTAAACCATTATTTAGTATTTTCTTCAGTTGTTAAAACCTTATGGCCCCTCAGTTAAAATTCTGCATATGTTGTTTATCAGTTTTTATTCAGTGCTGACAGCAGGTATCAACTTATGGGTTAGCTTATGGTCTCATGGGACCATAAGCACTATGTGGTGTCTAGGGTTTACTCTCAGGTCATTAAAATCTTTGTGTCAAATACAGGTTTTAAAGTGTCCTAGGGAGTCTAAAATTTGCGTTGATTAGAGTCTTGTGCATGGGTGTGTAGCACTGCGCCACACTTATGGGCAAGAGGCTACAAGATATTTTAGGCAATGTTTCCATTCTTTCAGTTTTCATATCGTGTGAATGAGCAAGAGTTAAAGCTTAACTCTATCTAATTCATCTTTTCCTTCTGTTTAAAGAATATACCTCCCTGAAAGACTAACAAAGAAAGAATAAAAAACCATCCATCACCTTTGCCAATTCAAGAAGATCCGCTAAATGAGCATGTTTCTCATGTAGAGTTCAGATCTATATTCACTACTCTAGATCACTTCATAGCAGCCCAAAATATGTGGCCAGCTTCTATTTAGGACAAACCAATCACCAATACTGCAACATCCAGGATTCGGGACTTTACCCGAATGAATCCTTTTTCATTTTCAAGATCTAAGTCCAAAGAGGATCCACAGGAATTCCTAGATATGGTGCAGAAGGTAACACACATTATGGGGGTGACTTCTCGTAAGAGTGCTGAACTATCTGCATACTAATTACAAGATGTAGCTCATACTTGGTTTAAGTAGTGGAAGGGGGATAGCGGCACAGAGGCTGGACCTATCGATTGGGAGGAGTTTGCTACTACCTTCTTAGATAGATTCTTCCCATTGGAGTTGAGAGAGGCTATGGTTTTAGAGTTTATTAATCTGAAATAGGGAAACATGAGTGTGAAAGAGTATTCCCTCAAGTTTACTGAGTTACACAGGTATTCTCCTTATGTAGTAGCTGATAACAGGTCCAGGATGAGCAAGTTTGTGTCTGGGGTATCTGATAGTATGGTCAAGGAGTGTGGGACTGTAATGTTGATAAAAAAGATGAACTTGACAAGGTTGATAGTCCACTCTCATCAAATAAAAGATAAAAAGGTTAAGGAAAGAAAGAAAAGGGTTAGAATAGGTAGCTTTAATTTCATCCAACCAAAGTTAGTAGAAGGTAACCTCCTTAGTTCCACCCAAAATCTTCAGTCCTAGCTTTATATTCGACTAGTGCTCCAATACCCAAATTAAGGATGACAACAAGGATAAGAAACGAGGCTCTAAGTCTTAGGGTAGCGTGAACAGTGCTAAAAAAAATCCTCTTTGTCAGAAATATGGTTGGAACAATCTGGATGTTTGCAAAACTGGAAGCGATGTAGTTTTGGTTTAGGCAAGCTAGGTCATAGAATCAAAGAATGTTCTCATGTAGTTCTGCAGAGTCAGCACAATTGTCCCCCAGATTAGTCCAGTCGCCCATCTCAGTAGGGTGCTACTTCCAGTGTCACTAATAGGCAGCGCTAAAATAGGCTCTATGCACTTCAGTCCCGACAGAATTAGGAAAGTTCCCCTGATATGGTTACTGGTACTTTTCAGGTCTTTTATTTACATATTTATGCTTTGCTCGACCCTGGAGCTTTTTTTTTTTTCTAACCCCTTATATAGAGGTCAACTTAGAAGTCAAACCCAAAATCTTAACAGATCCTTTCTCAGTATCTACTCCAGTGGGTAAGTACATTATAGCCCAACGGGTGTACAAGAACTTCCCGGTTACAGTGTCTCAGAAAGTCACATCAGTAGACCTTATAGAACTAGAGATTACAGATTTTGACATCATTCTCGACAAGGATTATCTTCACTTATTCTATGCTTTAGTTGATTGTAGAAATAGAATTGTGTACTTCTAATTACCAAATGAACCAGTCCTTAAGTGGAGTGGTAGTTAGATCTAGTAGCAACGGAATTTCCAGATGTGTTCCCTGATGATCTTCTCGAATTCCTCCCAAAAGGGAAATTGACTTCAGAATGAACCTTTTTCTGGATACTCAGTCTATTTCTATTCTGCCATACAGAATGGCTCTAGTAAAACTCAAAAAGTTAAAAGAACAGTTGAAAGACCTTCTAGATAAAGGATTCATCAAGCCCAGCATTTCCCTGTGGGGCATACCAGTCCTATTTGTGCGTAAGAAAGACGGTTCTCTTAGAATGTGTATTGACTACCATCAGTTGAACAAAGTCACAATCAAGAATAAATACCAACTTCCTAGAATCGATGACTTGTTAGACCAACTTCAATGTTCCAGTTAATTTTCTAAGATAGACCTCAGATCCCGCTATCATCATCTCAGAGTTAGAGAATGTGACATTCCAAAAATAGTTTTTTAAACTCGGTATGGTCACTTCAAGTTTCTAGTCATATCCTTTGGTCTCAAAAATACCCCAGCAGCCTTTATAGACTTGATAAACCGAGTGTTCAAATAGTACTTGGACATGTTCGTCATAGTCTTTATTGATGATATCCTTGTCTGTTCCTATAATGAAAATGATCATACAGACCATCTCAGAATTGTATTGAAGATTCTTGGGGCTCATCATTTGTTTGCCAAATTCAACAAGTGCAAATTTTGACTAAGGTCAGTATCTTTTCTTGGTCAAATTATTTCTAGTTATGACATTAGATTTGATCCTCAAAATACCGAAGTAGTAAGAAATTGGCCTATACCTATCTCTTCATTAGATATCAGGAGTTTCTTGGGTTTGGCCAGATATTACTGATGGTTTTTTGAAGGGTTTTCATCTATTGCATCCCTTATGTCCAGATTAACTCAGAAGAAAGTCAAGTTCCAGTGGTCAAATTCTTATGAGAAGAGTTTCCAGAAGTTGAAGACTTGACTCACCTCATCTCCAGTTTTGACCTTGCCAGATGGTTCAAATAGGTTTGTTGTTTATTGTGATGCTTCCAGAGTTGGTTTGGGTTGTGTTTTGATGCAGAGAGGTAAGGTCATAGCTTATACCTCTAGAAAGCTTAAACCCCTCAAAAAGAATTATCGTACCCATGATCTTGAGTTAGCAACTGTTGTGTTTGCCTTGAAAATTTTGAGGCATTATTTATATAGGGTGCGTGTTGATGTGTTTACCGACCACAAGAGATTGAAGTATGTAGTCTCACAGAAATATTTGAATTTGCGCCAGAGGATGTGGTTAGAGTTATTGAAAGACTATGACATGAGTGCTTTGTATCATCTGGGCAAGGCCAATGTAGTGGAAGATGCCCTCAGTAGATTGTCCATGGGTAGAATTTCTAATGTTGAAAATAATAAGAAGAATCTATTTCAGGAATTTCATCAGCTTACCATACTAGGTATCCATTTAGTTGATTCAGCCGAGGATAGTGTATCGGTGCAAAATAGTTCAGAATCTTCTTTAGTTGCCAAAGTGAAATAAAAGAAAGATATGGATTATAGTTTAGTTAGGTTGAAGGAGTCAGACAGAGATCAAAAAGTAGAGGTTTTATCCCAAGGGTAGATGGTGTATCACATTTCCAATGTAGACTATGTGTGTCGTGTGTAGATGACTTGAGATAGCGGATTCTTACTGAAGCGCATAGTTCGCATTACTCTATTCATACAGGGGCCACTAATATGTACCGTGACTTTTGAGAAATCGATTGGTGGAGTGGGATGAAGAGAGATATTGCAGAATTTGTAGCTAAGTGCTCTACTTTCCAACAGGTTAAAATTGAGCACCAAATACCTAATGGTTCTGTGCAGGAGTTCAGTATCCCTACTTTGAAGTGGGAGAATATAAACATGGACTTTGTGATAGGTTTGCCTCATACTCGTCGTCAATATTCGATTTGGATCACTATGGATAGGATGACCAAGTCAGCCCACTTATTACCAGTTCATACTTTCTATTCAGATGAGGATTATGCCAAGCTCTACCTTAGAGAGATTGTTAGGATGCATGGCATTTTGTTGTCCATCATTTCTGATAGAGGTACTCAGTTTGCCTCTCACTTTCGGAAAGCCTTACAGAAGGGTCTTGTTACCCAAGTTCACCTCAGTACAACCTTTCACCCTTAGATAAATGGTCAAGAAGAGAGGACAATTCATAACCTAGAAGATATGTTGCGAGCGTGTGTCCTTTATTCAAAGGTAGCTGAGATGATCACTTACCTATGATAGAGTTTGCATATAATAATAGTTATTATTCCAGTATTCAGCTGGCCCCATTTGAGGCTCTTTAGGGAAAGAGGTGTAGATCTCTTATTGGTTTGTTTGAGGTAGGGAAGACTATATTGATAGGGACAGATTTAGTATTTTATGCTTTAGAGAAACTCCAGCTAATCAGGTAAAGGCTTAGCACAACCTAAAGTCGATAGAAACCCTATGCTGATATGAGGAAGAGAGACCTTGATTTTGAGATTGGTGACTTAGTTTTTCTTGAAAATATCTCCCATGAAGGGGGTAAAGAGGTTTGGTAAAAAGGGGAAGCAAAGTCCCCGGTATGTTGGCCCTTACAAAATTCTGAACCGCTTCGGAAAGGTAGCCTACGAACTTGAGTTGCCTGCGGACTTAGCATTACTGCACCCAATATTTCATGTATATTTTCTAAAGAAGTATATTGGTGAGCCATAGGTTGTAGTCACCTTTGAAAGTGTAGATGTTCAGAACAGTCTATCTTATAAAGAAGTCCCAGTCGAAATTCTTGACCGTTAGATTCGAAGACTAAGGAACAAAGAAGTTCCCTTGGTCAAGGTTCTTTGGCGAAACTAGTCTATTAAGGGAGCCACTTGGGAAGTAGAAGTAGACATGCGAACTAAGTACCCTTATCTATTTTCTATAAACTAAGACTTATCCTAAGGTAACAGTATTCCTTAGATTTATTCTACTTCACACTCAGTTCTAGTTGCATATCATTCTCATGTCATTCATGCATTCCTGAATTAGTTCACAAAAATGATATGTTTCAAGATTCAATAATATTTCAGTTGTGCATGTCAGTATATAACCTGAGTCTCTAAGTATTATCATCTTAAACAGTCTCATTCGACGATGAATGTTCCCAAAGGGGAGATATTGTAATACCCCATATGCTTCTTAGTCTAATTCATCTTATAAAGTGTACATGAGAGGCCTACGACCTCAAAATTTAGCTAAGTGTTGAAAACTTAGTCTCATTTTTCATCCTCTAAACATTGATGGTTTTAATATTGACCTTTTCGACCTCGAAAAGATGGTATCTAAGTTAATTCATGATTAGGGTTGTCATTTTGAGTGAGTTTCAGAGTTTTTGGACGACGTTTGAAGCATATTTGGATGACCAAACCAGTGACCCAATTCTATGGGGTCACGTCGCGTCGGTCACCATATTGGCCAGCAACGCAGCACGACACCTATCATTTTTGGTTGATCGACGCGGCGCGTCAGCTGCATCATCACTGGGCACATTTTTCATAATCAGTAACTGGTCAAGAGGGGAAGCTAAGTCTTTTTCCCCACCATAATATAGAAACATACTCATCTTTCAAAAATTCTCTCAAAAACAAAACCCTAGGTTTATTAAATTCAAGTCCAATCTTCAAGCAATCGCTAGCAACTCTCATGATTTTATCAACCAAGGTATGTTAAGTGTTCATCCTTGGGTTCCTTCCTCCCCTTAGAGTTTAAGAACCTTTTTCCAAAGCTTGAGTTATAAATTTTCTTGATTTAAGTCATATTATGTCCATGTATGTGTTGTAATTTGAGTGTCAAGTTATGAATATATGAACTTCATGTGAAATAAACTAATGCGTATTTTAGTTGATGTAAGTATCATGATGAATCCTCTAAATTGTGAATTAAATGATCAAGTCATGATATGTTAGCATGTTGATCATTCCCATGTACAAGGTTATGCCTTCCAAGTATTTGATAAAATGACTAAATGAGTGAAAATATGAATTGTGACTATCTGTAATGCTTTAAAGTTCTGGTGTGGTCCTATTGTCATTGATATTAAGTCCTGGGGTTATGATACCCAAAATTTAGTTTCTTTCCAAGTTCACAGTATTCATAGAAAGGTCCCAGTCAAATCATGGCAGTAGTACTCAGTAGTTAACATGGTCAATCTGAATTTATTCAAGCCTAGCCAAGTTTAGTGATCAGTGTCGGTTCAGTTGGGAATAGGATTCAACATCGAGCGAACCCAAGGATGGGGGAATTACTTCCATCTTAGGGTGTAACCCTTAGTAGCAATCCCTGAGTTACAAAAGGCATTACTGCACTAGCCATGAGAGGAGGCATAGTAAATCTGGCAGACTGTGATCCCATTTTGTGAGGCTGGGCTCCTAAACTCAAAACCCCATAGTCAGATGTCAGCACTGAAGGTGGAATAGGACTTGAGGTTTGAGAAGTACCCAAACCAGAAACAGGTGCAATAGAAGGATCCATACTCTAAACTGGAGGAACAGCCGACATAACCAAAGGAGAACCCTCTGGATGAGTCAGCAAATGTCCAACAATCCCTCCAACACTAGGAAAGACATACTCTGAAGAACTGAAGTAGGACCTGTACCTCTAACCTGTTCAACATGAGGATCAGGAGAGAGAACCCTACTACTCCTTCTAGATGGGGATACACCACAGGGCCATCGCCTCCCTCGAGTCTGTCCATGACTCGAGGCTTGCCCTCTGGGTGATGGCTCTACATCACTACTCTCGTGGATCCTGGTCAACACCATCTGCATAGAAAGAGTGAAACATAAATTAGAACAAAAGATATGAATGAAATTTGCATGGTAAGGCATAAAAATAAGGAAAGTTTCCTAAAGACATCCAATAGCCTCTTGAAGATAGATACGGACGTCTACGTATCAATCCGCGAAACTCTATTAGACATCCCGTTCTTATACCATTGAGACCAATGAAACCTGCTTGCTCTGATACCAATTTTTCATGACTCAAAAATAAAGGTCATGATGACACTTGTTGCAGTGTACCATGACAAGTAAGCCTATCACCCAAATCGATACAAAAAAAGAAGAAGATAGAAATATCATAAGGTGAGGCATTTAGAACGAAGCCGAACCATATAAGTAATCATAAAAACATGAAAAGAACTTATCCAAAATAACAATCATGCCCAAAACTAGGTGTCAATAGTGTAAAAACTACTAATAAAATCCAAGAGTCAAATACATTGGATAAATAACCACAAAGAAATAATATTTGTCTCCAAATACTATTAAAGAAATAACTATTATAGGAAGTTAGAGGTGAACTTCGGACACAAGAATGTACAACCGCTACCTAATAAGATCAAACAATTACCTGAGTCAAGCAAATTGAGGCGCACTAGAGCTAGGACCTACACCAAAAGGGTACAGTAGGCATGAGTACAGTCCTCTTGTATTCAGTAGGTATTATAGGCCGACCAAGCAAAGTAGTAAATAAAACATACAAATATACATTAAGGGAACATCACCTAGAAGCAGAAAATGTCCCAGAATAGTAGTCCACACTGCTTATGCTAACATTTCTAATATATCTCACATATATTGCAATATCATACCAAGATAGAACAAAAGTACGTATTATATCACATATAAGAACAAGTGGGAACATGAATATATAAGATCATCAAATACAAGTAAAGGAAGATACGATAAATGCATAGATTACAAGTCAATATTCCAATACAACACAACATAACACAATAACGTAAGTGCAACAATGATGATGCATGAGATCGTCGCACAACCTCCGGGATCATCGTACAATCCCTGTATACACCTACAGAGCTAAATCTTCCTGACTAGGACCCTTGGGAGGTTCGTCAACACATATACAATCTATATATCTCATATATCTTTTTTAGCACAGCCCTCAAAAAGGGTTTTATAAGGTGCTACAATATCTCCTCCTTGGCACATCCCTCGAGAAGGGTTTTAAAAAGGTGTTGCCAGTGTTTCTCAGATGTTGCCACGGTGGTACCAATGTTTCATGAATGAGTATGATATAAGGATGTAATTATCACAACCAAATTCACATGTATTCGAGGCTATTAATATCACATAGGACTCCACACTGTCACACATATCAAATAATAACTCAATTTCGAGACTACATCACATATAGGCCCCCGCACAGGAACAACACATAAATAGTCATTTTTCATGATTATCTCTCACCTATAACATATATTTTGTATCATTATTTACTACCCAGTCCAGTCTGAAAGACTTAATCTATAACCTACCTCAAAAGCCAAAACCAATCTGCTACGCTTTGAACCTACAACCTTACTTTCCATGAATGATCCCAAACTCTACTAAAAATATAAAATATGAAATCTATGCATCAAAAAAAACCAACGACACCCATTTTGACTACTTTTTGTTTTAGGTCAAAATGGACCCCCGAAATAGGTTTCTGAAAAAGAATGTCAAAATAAGAATTTTATTTTTGTAACGCCCCGAGTTTGTAGCTTGGATATTACATGGTTCTTATGACCCCAAAGGATCACAATATAACCCATGAATGGTACCTTCTATGAGCGCTGAATAATAATACTGAAAATCAAATGCGGAAGTATAACTAAAATGCCATAAAGTTCTAAAAATACTGAAATAATAACTACATGTACTGATCATAACATCTAAGAAACTGAATATTAGTTTGTCCTAGTCTTGAAGCCTCTTACAGTCTGGATATGGAGATGATGGGACAAATCCCCAACTAACTCTGACTTTTAAACTAACTGGAATACTAAAATAAATAACTCTATCCTCGAAACATGAAGACTCACCATTGTATCTACTGCTGATAGTCTAAGATTCTAAGTACGGTCAGGACCCCGAGCATCCGAATCTATGATATGAGACATCATAGCGCAAATAAAAAGTATGTGTCAGTATATAGAATGTACTGGTATGCTAGATGGGGTAGGCTGATATACATGGGTTCATTTGCATGAACAATTACTTACTGAATGATATGAATATAACTAAATGTGAGTACATGTATAACTAAAACTGCTGTAAATGCTGATTATGCAATATTGTGCATATACATGTATATATATAATTTATCTGAGATCATACTGAAACTTAGTACTGAGTTCTGATAGCTAAGACACTGATATTTGAGATTACTGATAACTGTGTAACTGATAACTGGGTGACTGTTTTTGACAGTCCTATTTCTGAAGAACTAAACATAGTTCTATAATGAGTCTGAAATTAAAACTGTAACTGTGGGAGGTAATCATCTAATCGACATGCCCTAAATAAGCTCACTGGGGTCCAACCTCTAACCCCAATTGGAAGGGTGTTAGTATCGTGCCATGGGTGCAAACAAGTTGAAGAGTCACGCTTATCTGGCAGGTTCCCTAATATGAACGGTAATACCCTCAACTAGCAGGTAAATACCTTATCAACCCTCAACTGGCAGGTTGATATATTAACCTATGCTAGCTACGTAGTTCTGGAATGCAAGGATTGCTACTAAGTATCACACCCTGAACTAGCAGGTGAGCCCTCATCCTTGGGTTAACTCGATGTTGAATCCTACTACTAACTGAAAGACACTGATTTGTCGACTGAACTAAACCGGAATGAGTTTCACTGGGTTCTGTAACTGACTGATTACTACTGCTCGTGACATTACTGAGACTATTCTGTAACTATGGCTTCTCTAAGTCATCAGCTAGATTCTTGGGTATTGAATACCCCTAGGACTAGATTGCATCGAAAGTAAATCTTTGCACAATCTTGAAAGAATAATAATGTTCACTTGTTCATAATTCATTCATAGAGGCATTTTATCAAACACTTGTAGGACATAAGCTTGTACATATCCTATCATGTCATGATTTCTCCATTTAATGCACATGGACATTCTACCAAACACTTGGGGAGAAAAACTTAATGCATATAATCATGGACAACATATAAACATTGTAACTCCAACACCCAACTTGCAAATTCAAGGGTTATGATATGGGAATCACACAATTCAATATACATGCTATTTCCATTTAATAGAACTTACAATTAAATTATAGATGGAAACCCATATAACATCATGCACATGAATACAATTAATTTGAAGTGTGGAATTCATGAAAACTCAATCTTGTATATTTAAAAGGGATTCTTGGGCTCCATGGATGATAAGGATCCATGGATGAAAATCTAGCATACCTTTACTATTAATTTCGTGAAGATTGTGGTGAGATCTTAAGACTTGATTCTTGAGCTTGATGAAACTAGGGTTTGTTCTTGAGATGATTTTGAGAATAATGATTGTATTTATCCCTTTAGGATATTAAATTTCGTGTTAATAAAATAATGTTGGATGGGGTCCCCATTGCGTTGCGACCCCCTCTTGGGTCAAGAGAACATTGTGATGTGACCCTTGCTCGGTTCAAGCAGCCCTCGTTGTGCGAACCTAAGCCTAGGTTAACTGGCCCTTGCGATGCAGGCCTATCGCGACCCCTTGTTGTTTTCGACATCCAAACTCAAAAAATCACCTGAGATGATTTACAAGTGAACCAAATCATGAATCTAATTTAAAAATTGACATACTAAGGTCAGAAAGGTTGAAAATAAGACCCTCCAATTTCAAAGGCTAAAAATGATTCTAAGTCTTGACACTTCGCTGAAATTTTCTAAGTCTGAGGCTTCTTTTGGCATGCTGTGTGGGACAAAAATAACAAGGATTTTGTGGGGTATTACAATATCTCCCCCTTGGGAACATTCTTCCTCGAATAATACTGACTGAACTGAGGGTAACTGAGGATTTGTACTTACAATGACATGCATGACAGAAATCTGTAGACATGATACATAATGAACTTTTTCATGAATGCATGACTGATATGAGAGTATTATGCAGTTGAACTAAGCATGGAATAGAGTAAATCTAACAAAAGTTTCTACCTTGGGATGAGTATGAGTTTTTGGAGAAGAGGTGAGGATACATGGTTCAGATGTCTGCTTTTGTTTCCCAAGTAGGTCCCTCAATAGACTAATTCCACCAAAGAACCTTGACCAAAGGGACTTATTTGTTCCTTAGTCTACTATTCTGATGATCGGAGATCTCTACTGGGATTTCCTCATAGGAGAGACAGTTCTGAACATCTACACTCCCTATAGGGACTAGAACTGCTGTGTCACCAAAGAACTTCTTTAACGATGAGACATAAAATACTGGGTGCACTGATGCTAAGTCTGTAGGTAACTCAAGCTCATAAGCTACCTTACCGAAGCGACTTATAATCCTAAACGGATAAACATATTGGGGACAAATCTTCCATTTCTTGCTGAATCTCTTTACTCCCTTCATGGGAGAGATTTTCAAATACATAGAGTCTCCAATCTCAAACTCGAGGTCTTTCCTTCTCACATCTGCATAATATTTTTGTCATCTCGGAGTTGTCATAAGCCTCTCTATGATCAACTGAACCTTCTCTAAGGCATCAAATAACAGGTCAGGTCCTACTACTGAGGCTTCACCCACTTCGAACCAACCAATGGGAGACCTATATCTCCACCCATAAAGTGCCTCAAACGGAGTCATCTGGATACTGAAATGATAGTTGTTATTATATGCAAACTCAATCAAAGGTAAGTGGCCATCCCAACTACCCTTAAAGTCAATGACACACGCTATTAACATATCTTCTAGATTCTAAATGGTCATTTCTGCTTGACCATTTGTCTGAGGGTGGAAGGTTGTACTAAGGTGAACCTGGGGACCAAGACCCTTTTGGAAGACTTTCAAAAAGTGAGAGGTGAACTACATACCTCTATCTAAAATGATAGACAATGGGACACCGTGCAATTTTACTAACTCTCAACATATAGATTCGCATAATCCTCAGCTGAATAAGAGGTATGAATCGGCAAAAAATGAGCTGATTTGGTCATCCTATCCACGATGACCCAAATCGAATCATGATAAGGATGAGTACGAGTAAAACCCATCATGAAGTCCATGTTTACTTCCTCCCACTTCCAAGTGGGAATACTAAACTCCTGCATAGACCCACTAGACTTCTGATGCTTAATCTCAACTTGCTAACATGTAGAGTACTTAGCCACAACCTCTACAATATCTCTCTTCATCCCACTCCACCAATAGACTTTCCACAAATCATGGTACATCTTAGTGGCCCCTGGGAGAATCGAGTAACATAGACCATGTACTTCTAAAAGGATCCGCTACCTCACACCATCCTCATATGGAACATAAAATCTACCCTATCAATGCAACACACCATCTCCCCCATTGGAGAAAACCTCTACTTTCTGATCTCTGACTGACTTTTTAGATTAATTAATCTAGGATATTTGTCTTTCTTTTCTTTTACCACAAAAACTAAGGAAGATTCTGAACAATTCTGCACCCATACGCTAACCTCAACTGAATCAACCAAACAAACCCCCAACCTGGCAAGCTGATGAACTTTTTGAACTAACTTTTTGTTACCATCCTCAACATGAGCAACACTAACCATGGACAATCTCCTGAGAGCATCGGCCACTACATTGACCTTGCCCGGATGATACAGAACACTCATGTCATAATCTTTCAATAACTCTAACCACCTTCTCTGACGTAAATTTAGATCTTTTTGAGAGAATACATACTGAAAGCTTTTGTGATCTCTGAACATATCAACATGCACCCCATACAGGTAATGCCTCCAAATCTTTAAGAGAAACACAATAGCTACTAAATCAAGGTCGTGGGTAGGGTAATTCCTTTCATGGGGCTTAAGTTTTCTAGAGGCATAGGCTATGACCTTACCTCTATACATTAGGAAAAAACCCAAACCAACTCTGGATGCATCACAGTACACAACAAACCCATCTGAACCATCTGGTAACGTCAAAACTAGGGCTGTAGTGAGCCGAGTCTTCAATTCCTAATAACTCTTCTTACAAGAATCGAACCACTGAAACTTGACTTTTGTCTGAGTTAATATAGACATAAGGGATGCAATATACGAAAATCCTTCAATAAACTGATGGTAATATCCAGGTAAACCAAAGAAACTCCTGATATTTGATGGGAAAATAGTTGTATGTCAATTTCTGGCCACCTCAGTCTTTTGAGGATCAACTCTAATGACATCGCCGAAAATGATATAACCAAGGAATGCTACTAAACTTAGCTAAAATTTGCACTTAATAAATTTGTCGAACAACTGATGGGCTCTAAGAGTCTAAAGTACGATTCTAAGGTAATCTGTGTGATCATTCTCGCTAGAAAAATAGACAAGAATGTTATCGATGAAGACTATAATGAACACGTCTAAGTAGTGCTTGAACACGTGGTTCATTAAGTTGATAAAGGTTGCTGGGGAATTTGTGAGACCAAAGGACATGACTCGAAACTCAAGTTAACCATACTGGGTTCGAAAAGTTGTTTTTGGAATGTCACATTCTTTGACTCTGAGCTGATGATAGCCTGATCTGAGGTCTATCTTAGAAAAGTAACTGGAACCTTGAAGTTTTTCAAACAAGTCATCGATTCTAGGAAGTGGGTATTTGTTCTTGATCGTAACTTTTTATAACTGACAGTAGTCTATAGACATTTTGAGTGAATCGTCTTTCTTTTGCATGAATAAAATTGGTGCACCCCATGGGGAAATGTTGGGTCTGATGAACCACTTGTCTAAAACATCCTTTAACTGTTCTTTTAAATCTTTAATTTAAACTGGAGACATTCTATATGGTAGAACAGAGATCAGACCAGTATCAGGAATAAGGTCTATTTTTATGTCAATTTCCCTTTCGGGAGAAACTTCAGGAAGATCTTCGAGAAACACATATAAGAATTCATTTACTATTGGAACTGACTCAATACTAGAAATCTTTGAACTAGAGTCCTTGAGTCATGAAAGATTATAGACACATCCTTTCGATATCATTTTTCTTTCTCTAAGGTATGAAACAAACTGACCCCTAAGTGCTGAAGTGCTACCCCTCCATTCAAGGACAGGTTCATTTAGGAACTGAAAATATACAATTCTATTCCTACAATCAACTGAAGCAAAGCATGAATGAAGCCAATCTATGGCTAGAATGACATCGAAATCAATCATCTTTAACTCTATTAGGTATGCTGAAGTAACTTTTTGTGATACCACAACCGGACAGTTTTTGTATACTCACCAGTCTATAATAGATTTACCTACTGGGGTAGAGACTGAGAAGGGCTCTACTAGGATTTTGGGACTGACTCCGAAGTCAACAGCTATATACGGAGTTACAAAGGACAAAGAAGCTCCTGGATATGTAAATGATATATTTGTAACATACCAGTGACCATATCAGGAGAACTTTCCTGATCTTGTTGGGACTAAAATACATAGAGCCTATTTGGGCGTTGCCCACTGGTGGCACTGGAAGCGACACCCTGCTGATTTGGGTGACCAGACTATATTGGGGGACGACTGTACTGATGCTGCGAACCTGACTGAGGAAAATCTCAGATTCTATGGCCTAGCTTTTCATACTCAAAATAAATATCACTGCCAGCCCTGTAGACACCCTGATGGTTTCTACTAAATTTCTAACAAAGGGGATTTGTTAGAGCACTGCTGACACTACCCTAAGATTTAGAGCCTGGCGTCCTATCTTTGTTACCATTTTTGAACTTAGGTACTGGAGAACTGGTAGAGGACGGAGCTGGAACTGAAGATTTTGGGAGAAACTGTGAATGGTTATCATCTTTTGACTTAGGCTGAGTAAAATTATAGCTACCTATTCTAGGTCTCTTGTTTTTCCTCTCTTTCCCCTTATTCTTAGCCTCTTCTATCTACTGAGCATGTACCATTAACTTGGATATATCTATTTTCTTAATTAACATTGTAATTCTGCACTCCTTAACCACACTCGCTAACACCCTAGACACGAACTTGCTTATTATGGACCTATTATTTTCTACTACATGGGGAGCATACATGGCTAACTGACTAAACTTGAGGGAATAATATTTCACATTCATATTGCCTTACCTGAAATTGATGAACTCTAACACCTTGGCTTCCCTCAACTCTAAGGGAAATAATCTATCTAGAAAAGTAGTAGAAAATTCTTCTCATTCTATGGGCTCTGTATCTGCACCTCTGTCTACCTTCCACTGCTTAAACCACGTATAATATACATCTTGTATCTAATAGGCAGCTAACTCAGAACTCTCACTAGAAGTCACTCCCATAATATCTGTGACTTTCTGTACCTGATCGAGGAACTCCTATGGATCATTTTTATACTTAGAACCATAAAATAGAGGAGGATTTATTCGGGTAAAATCCTGAATTCTGGCCATAGCAGTAATGGCCACTAGGTTGGCATTTACAGTAGCTGGCCGCTCATTATAGCCTGCTATAGAATGGGATAAAGTGGTGAACTCAGCTCTAAATTTTTCATGGGAGACATGCTCGTCCAGGGGATCTTCCTGAATGGGCTGAGGTACTGGTTGGTTTCCTGTTCTCCTTCCATTGTTATTTTTAGGAGGTATGTTCTGTA
Organism: Capsicum pubescens; assembly: GCA_030864215.1. Taxonomy (NCBI): domain Eukaryota; kingdom Viridiplantae; phylum Streptophyta; class Magnoliopsida; order Solanales; family Solanaceae; genus Capsicum; species Capsicum pubescens. Next base: position 256,973,479 of record CM061538.1, read on the forward strand.
GATGGTAGGAAGAAAATAATTAGACTGAGATTTTAACTTGAGCTCATGCTCACTCGCACGATATGAATAATGAAAGAAGGGAAAATTTTCCTAAAATACTGATTATGCAATACTGTGCATATACATGTATATATATACTGTATTTGAGAACATACTGAAACTGAGTACTGAGTTCTGATAGCTGAGACACTGATATTTGAGATAACTAATAATTGTGTTACTGATAATTGGGTGACTGTTTTTGGCAGTCCTAATTCTATAGAACTGAATTGAGTTCTATACTGAGTCTAAAACTGAAACTGTAATTATGGAAGGTAATCATCTAACTGATATGCCCTAAATAAGCTAATTGGGGTCTAACCTGTAACCCAAATTAGAAGGGTGTTAGTACCGTGCAACGAGTACAAACAAGTTGAAGAGTCACCTTCATCTGGAAGGTTCCCTAATGAGATCGGTATTACCCTCAACTATCAGGTAAACACCTTATCAACCCTTAATTGGCAGGTTGATATCTTAACCTACGCTGGCTATGTAGTTCAGGAATGCAAGGATTTCTACTAAGGATCGCACCCTCAACTGGCAGGTGAGCCCTTATCCTTGGGTTCAGTCAGTGCTGAATTCTACTCCCAATTGAAAGACACTGATTTTTCGACTGAACTAAACTAGAATGAATTTCACTAAGTTTTGTAACTGAGTGAGTACTACCGCTCTTGACATTACTAAGACTATTTTATAACTACGGTGGCTCTAACTCATCAGCTAGATTTTTGGGTATTTAATACCCCTAGGACTCGATAGCATCGAAAGTAAATCATGGAACAATCTTGAAAGCATAATAATATTCACATGTTCATAATTCATTCATAGAGGCATTTAATCAAACACTTGTATGGAATAAGCTTGTACATATGCTACCATGTCATGATTTCACCATTTAATGCACTTGGACATTCTACCAAATACTTAGGGAGAACAACTTAATGCATATAATCATGGACAACATATAAACATTGTAACTCCAACACTAAACTTGCAAATTCAAGGGTTATGACATGGGAATCACACAATTCAATATACATGTTATTTCAATTTAATGGAACTTAACATGAAATCATAGATGGAAACCCATTTAACATCATGAACATGAATAAAATTAATTTGAAGAATGGATTCATAAAAACTCAATCATGTATTTTTTAAAGGGATTCCTGGGATCCATCGATGATAAAGATCTGCAGATAAACATCTAACATACCTTGACTATTAGTTTCCTGAAGATTGTGGTGAGTTCTTGAGACTTGATTCTTGAGGTTGATGAAACTAGGACTTGTTCTTGGGATGATTATGAGAACAATGAGTGTATTTAGCCCTTTTGGATATTAAATTTCGTGTTAAGGCTAGATAATATAAGGGAAAATGACCCATTTTCCCCCACAAATTTGGATAATATAATGCTGGATGGGGTTCCCATCGCTTTGTGACCCTTGCTTGGATCAAGAGACCATCACGATGTGACCCCTGCTCGGGTTATGTAGCCCTCGCAGAGAGACCCTGAGCCTGGGTTAACTGGCCCTCATGACGCAGGCCAATCGCGACCCCTTTCTATTTTGGACATCCAAACTCACCCTTACGCTAGTCCAAAAAATCTAAAACTCGCCTGAGATGACCTACAAGATCCCTGATCATGCATCAAATTTGAAAATGGACATACTAAGGTCAAAAAGGTTGAAAATAAGATCCTCCAATTTCAAAGGCTAAAAATAATTCTAAGTCCTGACACTTAGCTGAAATTTTCTAAGTCTGATGCCTTTTTTGGCATGCTATTTAGGATAGAATTAACTAGGATTTTGCGGGTTCTTACAATTTTAAAAACATGTTCCCCATATTTTTAGAAACCTACAGCTGAAAACCCAAGTTAAATCGAGTAAAAAATGAGGTTCAAATAAAAAAAACAGTTTTGAGCATTACCGGGTAAAATCTTTGAAATTCAGGATAAAATCAAGAATCAGAGTTGTTTTGAAGGTTGAATTGATGAAAAACTAGTAATTATATGATAAAAATATTATTCAGGTGAAAAAGAGTTAAATTGAAGATTAAAATCAAGCCCTAAGATTTTTGGGGTTTTAAAAAATTAATCAAGAAATTACTAAGAAAATGGTGAATTCTTACCTTAAATTCGTAATAAAACCAAGAAATATATGTTAATCTAGCGTTCCAAGCTCCCACAAACTTTACTTTTAAGCTCTCACACTATTTTAGTATTTAACTCTCAAGAGACAAGCTGAAAATGTGCAAAATGGGCCAAAAATAGGTGAAAAAAGGCTGTTATATTGCAGTTTTTCTGCAATATTTAGTGTAGGTTTTTCACCTAAGTCGAAACAAATTTCGATGGGAAGCTGGAGATTCGTTCAGAGTCTGATATATACAAATGAATATGCAACCATACTAAATTGAGACGTTCTAAACGCGATGGCCATAACAGATTTTCAAAAAAATATCGTTTTCACAAAATTGACCCCAGAAACCCGAAATCACAAATTTCTAAACCGAGGGTCAAAATGAGATTTACAAGCCGTAAAATCATACCAAATGTGCTAACACCCTAAAATTGACATTCTGGATCTCTGGAGATGTTTGATTCTTCATCCGAGGTCATTTCGACCGAATGTGGGTCCCACGCCCATATTTTCAATTTTTTAACTTCCCGGTCAATAGGTCAAAATGTGCTCGGGTGCACCAGGACCTGAACAAAAGGTCTACCCAGTCTAAAATTGATATTCCAGAGCTGTTGGTATAGTTTGTTTAGCTATCCATCACACAGATCAAAAGATATTACCATAAGTCTAAAATAAGGCTCTTGAAGCCTTCAAAAACCACAATATCACATAAATGGTACCAAAATGCATCAAAAATTATGCCAATAACTCCCACACCCCAAAAATACCATAATGCAACTACGGGGAGAGATAAAAGTCAAATCACACAAAATCACAAATTTCACATATTTCAAAAAAATTTAGGTCATTAGATTTATCAAGTTTAAAGATATAAAATGATGTTTACAAAGAGGGTTTTTGGTATTATTTAGAATAGCATGTATTGTGAACTTGTTTTGCTGAAAGTAAATGTTTGTCTTGAACCCCTATTGAACTATAACCACGTATATATATATGCATTTTCAGTTTTGCAAAGTTTAATCGAGATCATGAATGATGAAACCCTTCACTTTTTATGATACCTATTGATTTCACATGTTATGGGTTATTCAATTGCATGTTTTTAAGCATGAGATAAATGTTTTACTATTGCTATGGACTTGACATTGGTTGTGAATTGAAGAGAGGGTATTTTCTTATTTATAAATGTTCAATGTTATAATTGAAAGAAGTGTTTGGATTGTCAAAAAGAAATTGTCCATCATGTATTAAAAGAATGGAAAAGAGAGAAGCTTTGTAAAGGTTTTCACATGTTTTGAAATAAGAACTCTCTGGTATTGTTTAAATGTTTTGGTAGTCAAATAATTTGATCGGATTAAAAATCCAAAGTACATCATGATATGGCTCATGTATAGATGTGACTTGAAAGTCTTGGCATGACAATACTAAATCAGACGAATGCCATAATAGACTCAGACCAGACTAGACTATAAATTTCTTTTGATACTAGATCACTTTTTCAGAAAAGATGCATGACTTAAAATGATAAAAATAGGCTTAAAGAGAGTTAGATTGTTACCCGGAGAAGGCATTTGATTGTAAGGTCTTATTGCCAAAAATTGATTTTTGTCGATTCAAGAGACATTATTGGCCAAGGTCAATGTATACTTGTCCTAGAGGTACTAGTATACTAGACTAGTATGTAGGACACCTATCCTTGTGGAAAACTTGGATGTAAGGGATTGGACAATGAGTTAATGGCAGACCCATATAGCCCATGGGTACTAGACTTGTAGGGTGTACCATCTAGCTCAGAAGTAAGACAAAGAGTTGAGTTGAGATTTACAGAAATTGTTTGAATCCTATTGATTAGTCCCATGTATTTTCAATTGTTTTATGTTGAAATTCTTTTATGTAATGATCTCACCTATATTGTATAAAATAAATATTGTTTTTGGATTGTTCTACATACTAGTACCTTTGTGTATTGACCCCCTATATTTCTGGTTCTGCGGTATAGTCCCATGATCCATCACATAAATATGACACTAAGGATATGAAAAAAATTGGTGAGTCGTCTATCTTTCAGAAGGAATTTACTTATATGTTGAGTCTTTTAGTATATCATCCAGCAAGTGGCTTTATCTCAGTCAGATAGTTAGATCTCATTAGAGGTTCCATAGACAGTCTTTAAAGTGTTGTATTTTCATATTTTATAGACACGGTTTGTATTACAAATTCCCTTGAATTTTATCATATCTTCCATATTTGATTTATCTATGGATTATGTTCATGATAGCATGTTAAGGGGTCTTTCAGACCTCGATGGTTTGAGATGTCGGTCATGGACAGGGCCCTAGATCAGGTAGTGACAAGCTTGGTATAAGAGCATGGTCCATGGTGCTAGGGTGTCTACGAAGTCGTGTCTAGTAGAGTCTTACTTATGGGTGTATTGTGCACCACACTTATAATCAGGAGGCTACTGAGCATTTAGGAGTTGTTTCCCATTTATTTATTCTCTAGTTTGTGCTATAGCATCGTCCATATGAAAGTTATTAAAATTCCTTCCTTGCTCTAATTTTATAGGTTAGGCCTCATTGTCGAAGCGATACAAGTCCAAGAGTTTAAATCCCCAATAATATGGTCCTTTCTAATTGAGTTATCCATGAAGTTATGAAATTTCACAAGGACTTGATAGGAGTCCATAAGTTCTTTAAACTATATTGGTTAAAGCTTATACCCCTAGATACATCAATCGTGTGTTTGCGCCTGAGGTATGTAGTGTATTCAGTTCCTTTCCTAAAACCCTTGTTACAGATGTCATGCTTAAGGGTAATGATGTGTGGCAGAATATTGGAACATTATTTCCACCCAAGTAGTAGTATGAGATAAAGTGTCATAACCTATGAGCTGTAAGATGGTCTAGAAGTTAGTGATATGGAGTCAAAAATTTAGAAGTCAGAAAGAGGGTAACTTTTACATAAAGAAGCTTGTTTTAGTTTTATAACCATTGATTGAGGGATGGGTTGTCATTTTATAGTGATAGTCTAATGTTGTAGCAAGATTTATAGATTGTATGGTAGTCTGTGAAGGAAGTGATTCGTTATGATTGTTATTTATTCAAAATAGGGAAAAATCTCAGAATGGATATTTATGATGGTTGTAGAAATAATTTATATGCGGTGAATGGAAAGGTGTAGATTAGTCAATAATTTATGGGTAGAGATTCAGTGGTGTAAATAGAATTTAAAGGTAGTCTAAATGGAAGCAAGGGTAAATAAATATGATTTCAAAAAGTGGAATATGTTGATAAGATCATAAGGGGTTATATTATAAGATTAACATCGACTACCCTCATTATGTGACTTTACCCCCTTGATTTTTTCTCTATAGTAGTTGTAAACTAGCACTGCACGTGAGAAGATATGTAGTAGATTTTGAGGTGTAGTAGTTATGTCATAGAGGGGATGTGATTGTAGGTCGTAGTTAAGTGAAATGTGGTATTTGGGTTGCTTTCCCAATTTGATAGACTAGTATAATATGTGGCATGCTTCATCAATGGTACATGATTGATGCTAAACTATAGGCTTTAACTTTAGATGTGGATTGTGGTCATAAGAATAGTAGGTTAAGATTAATAATGCATGTATTATGGGAGTAAGTAGTAGGCTTTATTTGATGTGTGCAATAGCCTACATTGGCAATTTGTGGAAGAAAGAGTGGATAATTGTTATAAATGTGCATGAGGGGTAGTGTTAAAATAATGAAATGTGGTTGAGTTTTTAAGTGGATAAGAGTGTTAGGTATATACGAATAAGTTGAAACCCCCAGGTAGCATGTTGTTAGGTAAGGTTCTATCGTACAAGTGTCATGTGTACCTAGTTCATGCTCTTGAATTTTGTAGTATGGGGAAGACTAAGGAGTTGTTATGTGATGTTCTTTATAGCTGAATTGGTAAAAATATATATAGATGATGTGAGATCTTGGTTTAGTTTTAAAATTTTTGTTAAGTTATATGGGTATGTGACTAGAGGTTTAATGCTAGTATATTAAGTATTGGATAATGAATTTTTATATGATAAGGATGGTGGATGTGTATGCTTGTTAGAGTGGGAGTTGTAGAGTGATGATTATAGAGGCTGACAAAAGTTAAGAGTAGCATTCCCGAAAGTCATCGCCTTCAGAGTATAGTTTATCAGGGGGAGTTTAGACTTTATGTGTATGGTGATATCCCATTAGGTTGTGTGTTGTTCTTATAGATTTAATGAGAAGATATGTCCTCAAGTCTAGGATTGTGACCTTGATCTACGGTGGAGATGATCAGTTAAGGTAGTTCCCGAATTTTCTTATAGTGGTAAATTTTTGGGAAGAGTCATGAAGAAATCTATTCCTATTCGAGAAAAATCCTCCTACTTAAAGTTAAGAGGTCATTCTACCAATGCCTTATGTATGACAGTCATGCCTATGCCTATGGCTAGAATTATTTATGCAACTTATGTCCATTTCCATCCTCTAAACAAGAAGAAATAATATCCCTCAGTGATCTAGTATTCCAATCTTTATGTTACGTTGCTCGAGATCCATAAAAATCCATGTATTATATTATGCTTGATTCTAAGACACTATGCTTTCTATATGTTACTGATTCATGCTATGTCGGGTCTAGCCTAAAGAGATAAGGTTTATGGACACTTATGGCCATGTTCAGTTCTTAAATGAGGAGAAACAACTCCAAGTAGATATCCTTGTCTCAAGCATCGACTTCATGAATTCCACCTTTATGTTACACCGCAAAGGATATATGCTTACATGATTCTCACTGTGCCCAGTCCTAAGAACTCATCTTGTGTAGGTTTACGTCCGAACGACTCCCTATTTATGATCCAGACACATGATATATGGATAATTTTGTGTCTATTGTATTGTATCTTTATCTCATACCCCACGTTGAGTAGTGCAATAAGTATATGGTATAATCTAATAGTGTTACACCCTTTTCTTGATGTATATGCTCGGGTACCTCAGTGACCCTGTGACTAATAGTATGATAGTAGTTATGGAAGAGTAATAGTGACTTAGGAAGGGAAAGTAGATGTTCTTGAATGTGAAAAATTTTATGAGATTTCTTTAACTAAGGTTATAGGTGATGGGGGAAGAAGGATAAGGACTTTTGTTATGTGAAATAGTTGGGAAGAAGATATGTGGCAAAAATCCTTGTAAGAGCGATTGAAATTATTGATATTAGTGCATGAAGTGGGTGTAATAATGATAGGCTTGAATATTGTAATTGATGAAAATGCAAACCAATGTACTATAAGGCTAGTACTCCCTGAATTAAAAATCGAGGGCGTTTTATGGTAGTGATAAGGTGAAGTAATATTTTTATATGAGGTCCCATAGATTAAGATAACACTTTTTTTCTCCGAGTTAGGCTTCAACATAGAAATTTTATACTGTGGGACTCAAACTCTTGTGGTTAGATGTGCGATGGGAAAATTGTACGTTTGAAATAATTAAGTATGTTATTTATTGTTTGGGGCATAGATGAGTAGTGTTTCTAAGTTTAAGGTCTATTTGTAGTATCTTGCAAGGTGGAGAATGTTTCTATTTCTATCTTCCGCGAAATCTCATTTCATGATTAGTATCGATTTAAATCAAGCCTATGATCACCAAATAAACACATGTCTTAAGTGGTGATGATTATGATCCCTAGAACTTCTTTGCAAGCCCATCTCTATGTCAATTCTTATTATCCACGCTTCGTGCTCACACGTTTCACTAGGGGTTATCATGAAGCTCTTTTGATGTCTTTGCATATTTTGTTGAGTAAAAATATTCTATGCGAGGTTACATTCTTTATTCCATCCTTTTAGAGACTCAACAAGTTTCTACCCGTCATTCGAGTACGAATGATCCCAAGGGGGAGATAATGTAATACCCCATACTTTCGGGCTAAAGCTAGATTATCTTTCCTACATTTATAGACCCGAAACTAATGGTTTACATGTAGATATAGGTGTTAGTGACACTTTCTTTGTGTGTAAATATCCTTAGAGATGAATATACACCCTGGAAATCTCCTAGCTCAAAAGTTAAGTTGAGTACTTTCCTATCGATTGAATTTTCAGTTGACGATTTTACTTGGGTCAACTTCTAGCAAATATTTCTCCTAGGATTTAAAGAGTCATATGGCCTTCTATATATCAAATTAAAGCCCTTCTAGTCTTCTTTCCAACTACATCGACCGTTCATCAATCCGAGCCTGGAGTAAAAAGTTATGAGTGTTTCAATAAGGAACTATCCAGGATAGGCGATCCCCTAGGCGCCACCTAGTTAGGGGCTAGGCCATATCCTAGGCGCCTACCCCTTTGGGGATAGACCATGGGATGGTCGCCACATAACCTATGCATAGTGGTGTAGGGGCTCCATTTTTTAGTTATTCTAAGGGTAACAAGGTCTTTTCACATCCCCAAAACGTCCCTAAACACTTATAGCCAAAATTAATTCCTTAAAAACGTTTTACCTCTACCCAAATCCCTAATTGGTCATCTTTTAGAAAGAGAGTGGGGAAATAACTTAGGGTTTGCGCATTCAAGCAAAAAGGGTCAATTTCTTCACGATTTCTTCATCGTTTTCATTAATTCAAGGTATGTACGACTATCCTAAAATCCTTGGGCATAATTTTTATGGTGTTATATCAATTTTAAAGATATATAATGATGTTTACAAAGAAGTTTTTTGACATTGTTTTGAATAGCATGTATTGTGAACTTGTTGTGATGAAAGTAAACATTTGTCTTGAACCCCTTTATAGAATTGAACTTTAACCACGTATATATATATATATATGCATTTTCAATTCTTCAAAGTTCAATGGAGAGAATAAATGACAAAACCCCTCTCTTGTTATGATACCTCTTGATTTCACATCTTATTGGTTGTTCAATTGTATGTTTTGAAGCATGAGATATATTTTTTACTATTAGTACAGACTTGACATTGGTTATGAATTGAAGAGAGGGTGTTTTCTGGTTTATAAATGGTCAATGTGATAATTGATAGAAATGATTGGATTGTCATAAAGAAATTGACCACCATGTGTTAAAAGTATTGAAAAGAGAGAAGCTTTGCAAAGGTTTTCACATGTTTTAAAATATGAACTCTCTGGTATTGTTTAAATGTTTTGGTGGTCAAATGATTTGATCTGATTTAAAATCCAAAGTACATCATGAAATGGCTTATGTATAGATGTGACTTGCAAGTCTTGCTATGATGATACCAAATCAGACGAATGTCATAACAGACTCAGACCAGACTAGACTACAGATTTCTTTTGTCACTAGACCACTTTTCAGAAAAGATGCATGATTTAAAATGTTAAAAATAGACTTAAAAAGAATTAAATGGTTACCCAAATAAGGCATTTGAGTGTAAGGGCTCATTTTTGAAAATTGAGTTTTGCCGATTTTATGTAAGGACTGTAAAGTCATTCGGAGTGAGCATATTTTGACTCAACACAGGATCCTGGTTATGGACTTGTTTATGAAGAGGAGAAAGAAGAGAAGGGTTGAGGAGGGTAGGCTTAGAATTAGGTGGGATGGCTTGACGCCATATAGTGCGCTTAAGATAAAAGAGAAAGTGGTGGTTTTAGGGGTATAGGATTGTAGGGGAGACGTGGATTCCATGAGGGATAAGGCTGTCAGTTTCATTACGGAGACTGCTAAAGAAGTGTTGGGTGTTTCGAGGGGTCGGGAAGGATGACATAAGGGGGACTGGTGGTGGAATGAAGATGTTAAGAAGAAAGTAGAGAATAAGAAGAGACGTATATTAAGCTGATTGAGAGTAAAGATGCAGAGGCGAAGAGTATGAATTGGGAGGTATTCAAATTAGCAAAGTAGGAGGCTAAGATTGCAGTTACGACAGAAAAGTCAGCAGTGTTTGAGAGCTTGTATGTGGGGTTAGAGGAGAAAGACGTGGAAAAGAGGTTGTATAGGCTTGATAAGGCTAGGGAGTGGAAGGTTCGGGACCTCGACCAAGTGAAGTGCATTAAGGGGAAGGATGGCAGGGTTTTGGTGAAGGATGCCCATATTAAGAAGAGATGGCAGGAGTATTTCCATAGGCGTTTGAACGAGGAAAGGGACAGAGGCATTGAGTTAGGTGAGCTGTATCACTCGGAGGAGAGATGTTATTTCATTTATTATAGATGCTTTAAGGTTGAGGAGGTCAGAAAAGCTATTCATACGATGCGGATGGGAAGGGCGACGGGGCCTGATAAGATTTCAGTAGATTTTTGGAAGTTTTCAGGTAGGGCAGGTTTAAGGTGGTAACTAATTTATTTAACAGCATTTTCAAGATGGCGAGGATTCTTGAAGCCTGGAGGTGGATTACGATGATTCCTTTATACAAAAACAAGGGGGACATTAAGGGTTGCACCAACTATAAGGGTATCAAGCTGCTGAGTCATACGATGAAGATTTAGGAGAGAGTGGTGGAGCAGAGATTAAGGAACATCGTGTCCATTTTAGAGAATTAGTTTGGTTTTATGCACAGTCGCTCGACGACTAAGGTAATACACCTGGTGAGGAGATTGGTGGAATAGTATAGGGAAAGAAAGAGGGATTTACACATGGTGTTCATCGACTTGGAGAAGGCTTATGACAAAGTCCCTAGGGAGGTTCTTTGGAGATAATTAGAGGCAAGAGGGGTCCAATAGTGTACATGAGAACTATTAAGGACATGTACAATAGAGGAATGACTCGGGTAAGAATGGCGGGAGGGGACTCAGAACATTTTCCAGTCGAGACAGAGTTGTATCAGGGTTCAACTCTTAGCCCATTCCTGTTTGCGTTGGTGATGGATGTGTTGACGTGATGTATTCAAGGGGAGGTTCCATGATGTATATTATTTGCGGATGATATAGTGTTGATTGACGAGACGCGAGGGGGTGTGAATGAAAAATTGGAGGTTTGGAGGCAAAACGTAGAGTCCAAGGGGTTTAGGTTGAATAGATCCAAGACGGAGTACATATAATGCAAGTTTAGCGAATTGAGGTAGGAGAACGATGTGGTGGTGAGAATGGATTCCCAGAATGTTTGTAAGAGGGATAGTTTAAGTATCTTCGGTCTATGATTCAAGGGAATGGCGAGATTGATGAGGATATCTCTAACTATATTGGAGTAGGTTGGATGAAGTGGAGGATCGCCTCGGGTGTGTTGTGTGATAAGAAGGTGCCACTTAAGCTTAAAGGAAAATTCTATAAAGTGGTAGTCCGTCTAGCTATGTTATATGGAGCAGAGTGTTGGCCAGTCAAGAACTCCCACATTCAAAAATTGAAGGTGGCGGAAATGAGAATATTGCATTGGATATGTAGACTTACTAGAGGGGATAGAGTTCAGAATGAGATAGTTCGGGAGAAGGTGGGAGTGGATTTGGTAGAGGACAGTATGCGGGAAGGAAGGCTGAGGTGGTTTGGGCATATGATGAGGAGGGGCACGGATGTCCCAGTTCGTAGGTGTGAGAGGCTAGCATTGGATGGATTTCGGAGAAGGAGAGGTAGGCTGAAGAAGTACCTGAGGGAAGTGATTAGACATGATATGGAGCAGCTGTAGATTACTGAGGACATGACCCTAGATAGGAAGGTGTGGAGATCGTGGATAAGGGTAAAATACTAGGTTGCATGTGTAGGTTGTAGCTAGTACTAGAAGAGCTCATGTATAGCTCGGTTAGCAATCCCAGGACTGTTACCATAGGTGGGGGTCATACTTTATGGATGCCATATTTCTTATCTCTTATCTCATATTGCGCTAATTTATCTTATTTCGTATTGCTCTGATTTCTATTTAATTTTTAGTATGTCTTATTTCTATTATGTTATTCCATCCACCATGCTTAATGGTGCATTACGCTCTTGCTTACTATTCTCTATCTTGAGCCGGGGGTCTATCCAAAACAACCTCCCTACTTCTTTGGAGGTAGCGGTATGGACTGCGTATATTCTACCCTCCCCAGACCACACTTTGTAGGAATACACTGGGTTTTTTGTTGTTTGTTTGTTGTTTGAGTTTTGCCAATTTGAGAGACATGATTGCCTAAGGCCAATGTATACTTGTCCTAAAGACACTAGTATACTAAACTAGTATGTAGGACCCATATCCTTGCATCAAACTTGGATGTAGGGTCTTGACCAATGAGTTAATGGCGGACCCATATTGGCCGTGGGTACTAGACTTGTAGGGTGTACTATCTAGCTCAGAAGTAAGACAAAGAGTTGAGTTGAGATTTACAAAAATGTTTTGAAGACTATTTATTATACCCATGTGTTTTCAAATGTTTTATGCTAACATGCTTTTATGAAATGCACTCACCTATGTTGTATAAAAATATATTATGTTTTTGGATTGTTTTACATACCAGTACCTTTGTGTATTGACCCCCTATATTTCAGGTTCTGTGGTATTGTCCCACGGTTTATCACATCAGTATGACACATGGGATATGACTGAAATGAGTGAACCATCCATCTTTCGGAAGGAATTTACTTATATGTTGAGTCTTTCAGTATATAGTCCAGTTGAGGGCTTTGTCCAAGTCTAGATAGTTAGATCCCATTAGAGGTTTCATAGACGGTATTTGAAGTGTTGTATTTTCATATTTTGTAGGCACAGTTTGTATTATAAATTTCCTTGAATTTTATCATATCTTTGGCATTTTATTTATATAAGGATTATGTTAATGATAGCATGTTAAGGGGCCTCTCAAGCCTGGATATTTTGGGATGTCCGTCGCAGCCAGGGCTCCTAATCGGACCGTGGTAGTAAACAAATTCATAAAAAGAATTTTCTATTTGTTATATTAATGAACTTGAATGAAAATATATAATAAGATATAAAATTATTAAGTACATGTAAATATACCACGGTCAAAAATAAAATAGTATATTTAAGATAAAAGTTATCACTTAGATGAATAACTAAAAATGTTAAGGATAAAATAAACATTGCATAAGCTTGGGAGGGAGGGGAAGATTTTTATTATTCAAAGTTGATGAGGAAAATTAATTTTTAAAGTAAACTTTGAGAATATAAAATAATTTCCCCCGATAAACAATAGATATAGTGGTTTTCTTAAATTAAAGATTGTCAAATTTATGCAAAAGTAATTAATACGGTAATGAGATTGATCTAATCTTAAAAAGAAAAACTAGAAAATAGAAATAAATAAGATATTAAACAATGCAGCAGTAGGTTGTAGATGTGATTGGATTTTTACATATAAAAGAAGAAGTTCTCTCCTTCATATAACTCATCTTAGTTGGGAATTTCTCATAACAACATGACTCCCGATCCTACTTCTTTTAATGTAGTTTTTATCCAATTCTTTTGTTCTAGATAGATAAAATTTATGTAGAAGAATTATATTAAACAAAAAATTAGGAAGAGTCATATTTCAAGTTTGTGTGTGAATCTATCGGATGATTTTTTTCATCATCAAAATTATTTTTATCTCTTTATTTTGGATGATGCATGGGTAAGATGTCTTATATATTCAAACACAAACTTTTGAAATATCTTTTAAAGTAGTTGTACGTAACTTACTTTTTATCCATTTCTTCAAGAGTTGAATGAAATAGAGAAATATAGGTTGAGGCCTCTAGAGATAAAAGTAGATACTCAACAAGTACAAGTCCATGCGACTCAACCTGAGTAACTGAATTGAGCGATGATGATGCAGATATTGAGAACCAACAATATGAAAGTCAGTTTGCTGATGTGAATCTTGAATTCATAATTCGACTTAAAGCTTTTTTAGATTGTGACTTGTTGAAATCTTTCAGTATTTTCAGAAAAATTGTGACTTGAGGTTTCACCTCAGCCAATAGAAACCACATTGTTGGTCCTCACCCTATGCATCATCGTCACTCAATTCAATTACCTCAGTTTTAATTGATAGGACCATTACTTGTTGAGTACCGATATTTTATCTAGTTTCCTTGACCTACATTTATCCATTTCTTTCAATTCCTACAAAAATTATAGCATCTCTTTGTTCTTGAATCATGTCTGCATGTTAATCTATGTTGTATCAGACACATAATGTTTCAGACACCAATTAGAGGACCGTGGATAAAACTACTTGTTTATTGAGTTATTATATACATGAGTCGTGCCAGCACGGACCAACAAATGTTATATTTTCGTTTCTAATTTATGTGACATTTATGGAGTCAACATAATCTTTTAATATATTTTAAAAATATTTTAAGTTGTCAATAATGGTGATTTATACTAATTTTACATAATTTTTCTATAGTAATGTTAAATAATTTAATTTTATACTATCCTTTTATGTACTTTTATGATAATACATGTCCTATTAATATGACATAGATTAAACTTCGAGAGTCAACCGTCCATAAGTTGTTATCTAAGATAGTTTTTAATTCTTTACAAATAGAATAATTTATTTTCTTATATCAAAACAATTCAAATATTCATATATAATTAAAGTTACTTATTTTTATTTGGAAAAATGACCTTATGGACCCTTGTATTATATCGGTTTTGTAAGTTGGATACTTCTGCTTACATGTTTGTCATCTGGACCCCTGAACCCATTAAAAAATAACATTTTAAACCCTTTTTTGGTGAGTGTAACACACTCTCACCACGTCAGCTGCCACGTCTGCCTCATCTGCCACATCATCTACCACGTCATTACAAAAATATATATTACATTAAATTTCAAGTCATTATTAAAATACTAAATAAAAAATTAAATATTAAAATTAATTTAATTTAATAAGAAAAAATTATAATTGTAGAAAAATTTGAGTAATCATGTTTTTATTTTTCTCACAAATTAAACATCAAATTCATTCCAAATAATTAAAATTCTTCTAGAACTAATTTAAATTTTTAACTATAAATTCATATATACAATCATAATAAATTTTCGATTTTTAAACTTGAATATCTTTGAAAAATTCACAAAAAGTTCAATTTTTTTCTAGCGAAATTCATTAATTTTTTTCAATATTCACTATCACACACTTTTAATTCAAATTTATATTTTAATCCACAAAAAAAGATTTCAAATTTAAATTTTTATTCAAAATAAAAATGAAAAGAATTGAATTGAGGGAAAATTAAAATAAAAAATAAACAGTTAAGGTGGTGGTGGTGGGGGAGAGTGTTGGGGTTGGTTGTGAGGGGATGGAAGAGGATGGGGGTGGGGTGAGGGTGAGGGTAGGGTTGGGAGGGGTTGGATAGGGCTAGTGAGGTGTGGGGGGTGAGGCTGGGGCTGGGGTAGGGTGGAGCGGCTGGAAGGGGTAGGGGGTGGGGTGGGATGGGGCTGGGTAGGGCGTGGGGGTTGGGGACTGGCTGGGGTGGGGGTGGGGAAGGGATGATCGGGTGTTGGGGTGGGGGGCTGGGGGTGGGTGGGACGGGGCTGGGTGGGGTGTGGGGGTGAGGACGGGCTGGGGTGGGGTGAGGAGGGAAAAAATATTTATATTTTTTTAAATTTTTTAAAAATATTTCTAAATTATTTTAAAATATTAAAAATATTTTTATATTATTTTTAAATTTTTAAAATATTTTTAATTAAAAAAAGATGGAGGGAAAAAATGATTCTTTTTTATTTTATTTTAAATTTTAATATTATTTTTTTTTTTAATTATTTTAATGTAAAATTGGACAAAAATTGACCCCCACTTGCACCCCCAGGCGAGTGGCTACACTCTCTTTGTCCTAGTCACCATTTTAATGCCACATAGGCAAGGTCAACGGTCAAAGGATGCACAATGTTGTTTTTTAATGGGTTCAAGGGTACAGATGACAAACATATAAGCAGAAGTGTCCAACTTACAAAACTGACATAATAAAGGGGTCCAGAAGGTCATTTTGCCTTTTTATTTTGCGATACAATTTTCAAGTGAAGTGGATTTGTTTAAATCTCGTAGCTCCCTTCTAAAAGGTTATAAGGGGAACCACATGCACTGAGTTCAATAAACAAGTTTAGTGAAGTAGTCAACTGTTTCCATTCCAAGACATAAAAACATGAGATTGAGGTTTATATAGGGTGACAAATGGATGAACCAGACTGAAATTTAGCCAATTCAAGTGGCCAAAGTAAATATATAGTTAGGTATGTTTTTTAGGCTCAAAATGTTTGGGATAAAAATGGGTTAGTAATTATTATTCTTTTATTTATTTCAAGTGCCAAATAAACATATTTTTTCTTTATTTTTATTATATACAATATATGAAAAAGGTATTTTAAAAAATACTTTGATTTACTATTCGGGGCTGACTTTTTTGAACTATTTGTACCATTTTACCATTTACATCTCCTTTCCATTTTTTTAGTCCCTGTGATCTCTTCCTTCAATCAACTTCAGCCACAATTCATCTTCATCAACTCGCGATTTCACTATCCTTACTGATAGAGAGATATTTTTAGCATAACAAGAATTTAGTTTACTATCATCCATTAGAGGAACTAGAAGCTCAAATTTTACCACAAACGAAATTTATTTCGAGAGGATGATATATCAAATGAACTCAAATGTCGAATGAAGCTCAAACCTAGAATTTGAGGTTATTTGAATAACACTTGAGCTTGTTTTGGACTGAACTTCAGTCTTAATCCCGCTTCTTCTCATCCACGTGAGATAAGCTTCCCATAGATAACCTGCTAAAAGCATGAATGACTATATTAGCTTTACCTGGGTGGTAGTGAAGACTTATGTCATAATCTTTGAGAAGCTCAAGACAACTTCTTTGCTAGAGATTTAGCTTTTTTTTAGTGAATATGTACTACAGGCTCTTATGATCAGAAAAAATATCAACATGTACCCATACAAACAATGCCACTAGATCTTTTATGCAAACACCACAGCTAACAACTCTAGTTCATGAGTCAGATAATTTTTCTCATGAACTTTAAACTGTTTAGAAGCATAAGAAACAACCTTACCATGCTATATTAATACACATCCAAGACCCACCCAGGATGCATCACAACAGACCACAAAACCTTTTGTACCCTCGGGCAGGGTCAAAATCGATGCCGAAGTCAACTTATCCTTCAACTTTGTAAAATTGTCCTCACAAGCATCTAACCACAGGAATTTTGCCTTCTTCTAGGTCAACTTGGTCAAAGGGGAAGCAATAGAAGAGAATCTCTCTACAAACCTTCTATAATAATTGGCTTAACCCAAGAAACTTTGAATATCGATTGGAGTCGTGGGTCTAGGACACTTCCTTACCACTACAAACTTTTATGGATCCACCATGATCCCGTCACTAGAGACAATATGGCCCTGATAAGTCAAAACATCCAACCAGTACTCACACTTAGAGAACTTAGCATACAAATGTTGATCCTTTAGGGTATGCAACACAAGGCAGAGGTGATCACTATGACCCACCTCACTCTTAAAAAAACTAGAATATCATTAAGAAAGACAATGATGAATAAGTATAGAAACCAATGAAAAACCTAATTCATAAGATCCTTAAATGTTATCGGAGCGTTGGTCAATCCAAAATACACCACCAAGAACTAAAATTGATCGAATGAGGTTTGGAAAGTAGTCTTAGGGATATCCGTCCCTCTAATCTTCAACTGATGGTACCCAGACAAAAGATCAGTCTTAGAAAAAAACTTAGCACCCTAAAGAAGATCAAAGAGATCATCAATTCTCAAAAGTGGATACTTATTCTTTACCATCACCTTATTCAATTATCAGTAATTAATACTTATTCAAAGGGAACTATCCTTCTTACGCACAAACAAAATAGGTGCACCCCATAGGGACACACTAGTATGGATAAAACCCTTGTCTAGAATATATTTTAACAACTCCTTAAGCTCTTTCAACTCAGCTGGAGCCATTCTATATAGAGGGATAGAGATATGACGAGTATTTGGAACAAGATCAATCCCAAAATTGATCTCCCTATTAGGAGGAACTTCAGGGAGATCATCAGGGAAGACTTTAGGAAATTCATTTACAATTGGGATAAAATGTAAGGAAGGACTCTCTGAGATAGAATCTTTAACCCAAATCAAATGACAGAGACACCCCTTGAAAAATTAATTTTTGGTCTCTAAGATATGATATAAACTTTCCCTTAAGCATTAGGGAACTACCTTCCAATTCAATAACCAGTTCATATGTAAATTAAAGATGACCTTATGGGTTCGATAATCTAAAGAAGCATAGAACGGATGCAACTTATTCATCCCCAATATGACATCAAAATCATCAATGTCTAACTCTATCAGATCTGCCAAAGTTTCTCTACCACCAATAGACACCACACAACCCCTATAGACTTTTCCAGCAACCACAGAGTTACCTTCTAGGGTAGAAACAAAAAAATGATCCAAAATATAATTAGGACCAAAACCAAAATGCACAGCCACAAATAGGGTCATATAATAAAAAGTGGACCCCAAATCAAGTATATAGTACACATCACGGGAAAAGAGTTTTAACATGCCAAAAACAACATTAGGGGATGCCTCGAACTCCAGATGGGTACTGAGAGCATAGAGACAGTTTTGACCAATGCCAGATCCAGAAGAAGAAGTAGCACCCTTTGGCGCAGGAGCTAATGCAGCAGCAACAAGAATCTTATTTTCCCTAGAAGCAACCCTATAAATACAATCACTCTGCATGTGGCTATTCTGACCATATTTAAAGCACTTGTTCCTTCCTTCTTAAAAAACACCACAATGCACCTGACTGCAGAATCTGTAGGGAAGATATGATTGATCTTACTGAGCCCCACTAGCCTAAGACTAGGTACCCTACATCTTAACACCTTCACCACTCTGTAAAAGGAGATCACCCAACGACTTCAGGTAGGGAGCACTAGTCGTAGAGCAGGAACAAGAGTTACCCCACTTATTTTTAGATATTTTTCCTCCATCTCTACCACTTTGTTTTTGACCTCCATACTGGTCCAAGTAGGGAAACATCTTACTCTGCCTCTCCTAAATTTTATCCTGCTTCTTCTTCTCTTCTTCGACTTATTTCATATAAAGCATAATTCGAGAAATTTCCATATCCTTATTTAACAAGGTAGCCTTACTTTCCAAAATCAAGTCTGGGGATAACCCAAAAACAAACTTTCTTATCCTAGCCCCTATTCTAGTCACTAACGCTGGAGCATACCGAGACAAATGATGGAATTTTAAGGCGTACTCTTTCACTGACATCTTGCCTTGCCTTAGATTTATTAATTCCACATCCTTCACCTCCCTCAACTCCTAAGGAAAGAAGTGATCAAGAAAATTACTATAAAAGTCATCCCACAAACGGGACTCAACATTATCGCCCCTAATCTTCTCCCACTCTTTATAGCATTAGTATGCTACATTCATCAACTGATAAGCTAAAAATTCTACATCCTCTACCTAAGTAGAATACATCAAACAAAAGATCTTTTTCATCTCAGTAATTAAATATTGAGGATCCTCCTCAGCTTTAGATCCAATAAAAATAGAAGGACTCAATCTCCTGAATTGGCCTACTCTAGTAGCTTCAGATGATAGAGAAACAAAAGCTACTTGCTCATTATAAGTGGCTACTAACTGGGTAATCAAGGGAATTAACTAGAAAAACTCAGCATTAGACACGCCATCTTGGGGTGCCTGAGGAGTAACAAGAGGAACTGGTGGAGCTCCATCAGGGAAATTAAGAGTAGTGACCCTAGATCGGGTCTAAACTCCCAGAGTAGGAAGATCTCCATCCATATTATTGTAATACCCCATATGTTTATTAGTCTAATTCATCTTATAAAGTGTAAATGAGAGGCCTAGGACCTGAAAATTTAGCTAAGTGTTGAAGACATAGTCTCATTTTTGTCCTCTACAGTTTTATGGTGTTAAAATTGATCTTCTCGACCCCAAAAAGTTGGTTTCTAAGTTAATTCATGATCAGAGTTGTTTATAGTTCATTTTGAGCGAGTTTCATATTTTTCAAATGACGTTTGAAGAATATTTAGATGACCAAACTAGTGAACCAACACGATTGGGTTGTGTCGCATCGGTCACTGCATTGGCTAGAAATGAAGCGTGTCGCCCATCACGTAGGGTTGATCGATATGGCGCATCGGCTGCAGCGTCACTGGGTACATTTTTCTTAATCAATTATGGGTCCAGAGGAGTAGTTAAGTCTTTTTCCCCACATAATACAGCTAAAAACACAAAATTAAGGGCTAGAAAGGGCAAAACTCACTCATCTTTCACAAATTCTCTCAAGAACAAAATACTAGGTTCATCAAATTCAAGTCCAAGCTTCAAGAAATCGGCAACAACTCTCATAATTTCTTTAACAAAGGTATGTTAAGTGTTCATCCTTGGGTCCCTTCCTCCCCTTGGAGTCCAAGAACCTTTTTCCAAAGCTTGAGTTATAAATTTGCTTGATTTAAGTCATATTATGTCCATGTATGTGTTGTAACTTGAGTGTCAAGTTATGAATATATGAACTTCACGTGAAATAAACTAATGCGTATGTTGGTTGATGTAAGTTTTATGTTGAATCCCCTAAATTATGAATTAAATGATGAAGTCATTATATGTTAGCATATTGATCATTCCCATGTTCAAGGTTATGCCTTCCAAGTGTTTGATAAAATGACTAAATGACTAAAAAGATTAATTGTGACTATTTGTTATGCTTTAAAGTTGTGGTATGGCTTTATTGTCAATGATATTGAGTCCTAAGGGTTATGATACCCAAAATTTAGCTGCTTACCTAGTTCACAGTAGTCATAGAAAGGTCCCAGTTGAATCATGCCAGTAGTACTCAGTCAGTTAACATGGTCAGTGTGAATTTAGTCAAGCCTAGCCCAATTTAGTGATCATTGTCGGTTCAGTTAGGAGTAGGATTCAGTATCAAGAGAACCCTGGTATGGGGACATTCCTTCCAGCTTAGGGTGTGACCCTTAGTCGTAATCCCTATGTTACAGAACTACGTAGCCAGTGTTGGTTAATATGTCTTTCTTCCAGTCTAGGTTTGACTACATATTTACATCTCATGTGTCTTCCTGCCAAATGAAGGTTAACCCAACCATTTTTAGTAACCCATGGCACGGTACTAGAACCCTTCCAACTGGGGTTACAGGTTAGACCCCAATCAGTCTATATTGGGGCATGTCGGTTAGATGAAAGCTCCCTCAATTTCAGTTTCAGTACTTAGTTCGTAATTCAGTTCAGTCTTTCTTGACCATAGCATATAGTTTACCAGTTATATAGCTATCAGATTTACGTATCTCACATTTTAGGCTACTCCAAAACTTGTTTATGCGTGCTCATGCAGTCGTAGTCTTTACAGTTTTCATGCATTTTTACTCAGTATCACATACTATGCATTCAACTAGTCATTACTTATATACAGGAACTCGTGCATATCAGCCTAACCCGATTTAGCATACCAGTACATTTAGACGCACTGACTGCATACTCTTTTTGCGCTATGATGTCTTATATCATAGGTTCAGATGCCTAAATTCCTAATTGTACTTACATTTTCCATTACATCAGCATCAACAGTCGTGGTGAGTCCCCTTCCTTTGAGGGAGAGTTATCTTATGTTCAATTATATCAGTAGTTTAGTTGTTTAGTCAGTTGGAGTTAGTTGGGGGCTTGTCCCATCAACTCCATATTCAGATAGTTTAGAGGCTTTTAGACTAGTGCAGACAATTAGTTAGTTTTCAGTTGTGATTATCAGACATTTTATAAGTATTGCCAATTTGTTTTCAAATATTTTAAACCATAATTTAGTATTGTATTCACTTGTAAAATCCTTATGTCACCTCAGTTTAAATTCCGCATATGATGTTAATCAGTTTTTATGTAGTGCTCACAATAGGTACAAACTTATGGGTTAACTTGTGGTCTCATGTGACCGTAAGCACCATATGGCATCTAGGGTGTACTCCCGAATCGTTACAATAGTCCTCAAATGGGATAGAAGATTTTCCACGTTTATTAGATCTTCTTGGAGGCATGATCTGAAAGGCAAACAAATGAGGATTAGAGAGATTCAAGACCTTACTCTTTGAACTTGGAAATAGAACAACAAGACAGGAAAACATTCCTAAATGCCTCATATCCTCTCCCCTATAAGTGTGATGCGCTACACACCCATAAAATAGACTCTACTTGACATGCCTTTATTGTAAAGCCAATGACATTAAACCTAGGCTCTGATACTATCTTTTTCACGACTCAAACCAGGGTCTGTCCGTGATGAGTATCTCAAGTCCCACGTGGACCGGAGACCACCCCTTGCACCTAACCAAGTAAACATAACATTCCTAATGTCAGATGAATTTCAAATATATAAAAGATAGGTTAAAGAATAAATAATATTTATATGATCAATATCCAACAATCCAATTAAAACAACCAACCAACACCACCAAGTCCACAGTAATCCAACAAAGCCTTCTAGAAGGAACCAAACCTGAATATAAATAATGCGTTGGTACATGACCCCGACTATATCAAAAAAAAGTCTAAGTAGTCTAAATCATAAGAGACAAAAATATGGAATGTATTCTTTCTATTTATTGAAGCTTACCACTTCAATGTCGACTCATGAGCTAATCCTGAAGCCTAATCATTGACCAAGAGAAGTAGAAGTATGGCTAGTTCATGCATCACTTTGAGATACAACATCTGAAGATGGTTAGCGGATAGAGAGATAACATGTAACTTAATGATATGGGATAACAAAATGCTATGATAAAAAATTCAAAAGCATTTAAGATTTCATGCACATCATCAAATATATATATATATATATCATATGCCGAGATAGGGAACAAGGCTCAACATATATTTCAAAACCTTAGTCATAATTATGTAGCTCAATCATCATAATATACAAGGCACCCATGGGCTATATGGGCCCAGCTCTCCCCCAGCTAGTAATGACCCAGTGCGTGTGGATGCATGAACCATAGGATAGACATATGCACTATGGGGTACTCAAACCTCCTAGAATATAAAGGTTACACGACCACCCAATTATGTAATAAGATGTGGGGGACTCAGACATCCTAATATTATGACCATAATAATAATAAGGAGGCTCAAACCACCCGGTCATATAGACCACCATGTCGACAACTGCAGTTTGCAGTGTTTGTCCTTCAAGACCTCTACTTTCACGACTCAGCTACACATTCCTCTTTAAAGCCCAATTAAAAAATTTAATACACATTTTCATTTATTGAACCACAATACATATTTAGGCATACAATGTTTGTATCTTCATACCAACTACACTTGTAAGGTAACATCAACATGTCGAAACAATTTCACTACTTGGGAATTCACAACCCCTTTTGATTCAATTATGCAACAGCTTTAAAAAACACCAACCCATGAGGTTCAGTTCAACATCATAATGCAATAGTTCAAGAATAGTTATATTCCCTTATTTCTCATAATTAAAAATAATTTCACACTATGGGGTTGGGGCCATAATCATTTCAAAAGTCACAAGTTTGGGGAAAATCACAATTCCCAAATTCATTCACGATACCCATGCACCCGCATATTCAAAACCACATTTACAGCATAAGTAGTGCACAATAAAATCACGGGAAAATAATTAATTTACCATTCATGTTAAAAACCCCAACCATGTCAAAATCCTTACTTTTAATCATGTAAATAACCATGAACTTTCATGAAGTAGAGATATTAAGTTTGAGGGTAGAGTCACATGCCTGAAATATTAGGTTTAATAGAGAGAATTTAACTCTAAAATCCTTAGATGACCAACTTGATGAACCTTAGCTTGACTTTCTTGAGGAAATTTAGAGGGCCTTTTTGGAGTGTTTGAGAAGTTACTTAGATTTGTATATGGGTGCTAATGACACCGTGAAGGGGGTATAATACTTGGGTTTCAATTTTGATAAGGGAAAATATCCAGAATTCCCTTAACTTAAAAGCTGAAAAAGTGTCGCCATTGACTATAAGTGAACCATTTACTCGTAGCCACTCCTTACGACTCGTCACCATGAGTCGTAACCAAGACAGAACCACCAAGTCACCATACACTGCTGACCTTATGACTCAATGACATGACTCTTAATAGGACCCTATGACTCATAGGCAACACCAAACACAAATTGAGGTATACACTGGATGCCCTACAATTACACCCAATGACTCATAATAAATTCTTACGACTCTTAGTGATCCACGTATACTCAGAGCAGAATCTACCCACAATCTTACTGATTTGGTTATGACTCATACCAAAAACCCATCAAGAAACCCTATGACTCGTAGGATCCAGTCATAACCAGGGAAGTGAGTACAAAATTCTAGAAATTTTTAAGGGCCAAAAACCCGGGGTGTTACAACTGCTTATCAGTTGTTATCTTAAGTACCTTATTTTGTTTCAATAAGTTGGATTTAGTTCGGGTCTTGTACCATCAACTCCCCATGTTTTAGAGGCTTTTAAGATAGTCAAACATGTTTTCAATTTTATTAGATGTTCAGACATGTTTAGTATTACTGTCAGTATCATTCGTTGTCATATTTTCCAATTTAGATTTCACAAAATATTTTATTATTTTCTTCAGTGCTTACACCAGGTACCATACCATGGTTTTGATTGGGATAACTTGTGACTCTAAGTACTGTGTTACGACTAGGGGGTAGTCTCAAGTCATGACAAATATTGTATCTTAAGCTTGTACGTTGTTGTAGTTATATTAAATTTGCATATAATGTTGTTGTATTTGTATTAATATTTGAAAAACAGCATGAAAATTATTTAAAATTTATTCAGTAGTATAAATATTTCATATAAAATTTATATGGATTTTATACATGAAATCCTGAGTGAGATTCAAAAATACTTTGATTTACATCATTTAACAATTTGTATATCCTTTCCATATAAATTTATTTAGTCTATCCTAGTGGTCTCTTCCTTTAATCAACTTCAACCATAATTTTATCATCGATCCATGATTTCAGTATATTTACTGGTGTAGAGATATTTTCTGCATAACAAGAATTTACTTTATTGTCATCCATTAAAGGAACTAGAAGCTCAAATTTTACCACAAACAAACTTCATTTTGACAGGATGATATATCAAAGGAATTGGAATGTCGAATGAGTCTCAAACCAAAAATTTGAGATTATTAGAATAAGACTTGAGCTTGTTTTGGACTGAACTCCAGTCTTAATTCGTAGAAGTTAGAACATACAGTCAAATTGAATTAAATTTGTATTAAAATTGGACTACAATTATATCATGAGATTTATGAATATTGTATCTTAAGCTTGTATGTCATTGTAGTTGAATTAAATTTATATATAATATAGATGCATTTGTATTAAAATTTGAAAAATCAACATGAAATTTATTTAAAATTTATACAGTTGTATTAATATTTCATACAAAATTTATACATGAAATCCTGAGCGAGATTTAAAGCGTAGTTTCTTTTCTGAAAATCCTTACAATAAATTATGAGTGAAATTCTAAGCCTTGAGCGAAACTCGAAATATGATTTACATATATTATGGAAAAAGAACTCATGCTATATTTGGTAAATAGGAATATATATATATATATATATATACATATAGATTTCTCTCCATTTTTAAAGGACATAAATAGATCGATTTAAAAGGACTAAACTGACAATTGAATGAATCACCTAAATGGGTTGAACAATTAATTTTTAAGCTAATTTAACCTTTCCTTGATTTATAGAAGCCAATTTATATTGCATATGACATTAGAATTTTTAGGTTGATCACTAAAGGCATGTTCAAGAGAAAGGAAAAAGAACACAAAAAGGGGGGAAAAGAATACCATAATTTTTGTTGGTTCAACTTTTGTGAAGGAAAGAAATGATTCCAATAAAAAAAAAAGGGAAATTGTTATAAATGATAAAACAAGAGGAAGAAAGTTGTAGAGAAAAGGTATAAACTTTTTAATTTTCTTGAAATATGAAATACAATAAATGAGAATTTCTTAATTTAGTGAAAAAATAACTTGGTCTTAAAGTAACTATCCTTATATTTTCTTCAAATAAAGAAAAATAGACATCACTAAAATACAAATATGTCTCCTTTAAATTTTAATTTAATGGATAATGTATCTCTTTACGACCTTACTAGAATAAACTTAATGAAAAAAAATCATAGTGAAGAAAAATAAAATATCTAATATGCATTTTAGATGCGTCAATTGATAATCTTACTAAAACGAAAAAGATTAAAAAATCTATTAACTCTCCCTAATGAGAATATCAACTTAAAAGCATGAATCTTCGCATCTTAATGTGTATCATCTTCTCAAAAGTTGCAGTTGAATGACATTTGGTGAAAAAATAACCAATATTATCACTTGAACAAGTTTGTTTCTTGTTGGTGTCACCATTCTTTTGGAGATCATGTTTGAAGATAAGTTTTAGTGAAATGTATTTCGTTCTATTTCGTTTTATAGATCCCAAATTTAATAGGACTATGCGTGTTGCATTTTCTTCATATAAGATTGTGGATAGTTTTTCATATTTTAAAATATATTTTTTTGACTGGGATGTATTATTGACCTCAATCACACACATTCTCAGCTTATTTCAAGTTGTTTTTATATCAACATGATTTGATAAAATGGTCACTATATACTGCTTTGTAGATAATGAACAAATTCATAAAAACATTTTCTATTTATAATAAATGAACTTAAATGAAAATATATAATAAGATATAAAATTATTTAAGTACATGTAATATATCAAGGTAAATATATATATATATATATATATATATATATATATATATAATATAAAAGATATTACATTGATGGATAACTAAAAATGTGAATGGTAATATAAATATAGATCTTGGGGTTGGGGGTTGGGGTGGGGTGTATATTATTCAAAGTTGATCAGAAAAATTGATTTTTTAAGTAAAGTTAGAGGATATAAATAATTTTCACCCATAAACAACAGTTATGGTGATTTTCATAAATCAAAGACAGTCAAATTTATGTGACTTCAGGGTCCATCTCAGCCAACTGATTACCATATTGTTGGTCCTCATCATCTACATCATCATCACTCATGGTTGAATTGACTGAAACAGTACTTATAGAGCAAAGATATTTTCTCCAGAGGTCTTGACCTGCATTTCTCCACTGTTTTCAACTCCTACAAAAATTATAGCATCCCTTTGTTCCTGAATCATGTCTGCACGTTGACCTGTGATGAACCAAACACAAAATATTTCAAACACTAATTAGAGGATAGTGTATAAACATACTTGTTTATTGAGTTATTAGATACAAAGCCTGGGTCAGTATAGGCCCAATAGATGTTACTGTTTTGTTTGTAATTTATGTGAAATAGATGGAGTCAAAAAAGTCTTTTAATATTTTTTAATAATATTTTAATTTGTCATTTATGATGATTTATTCCGTTTTTATATGATTTTCCTATATTAATGTTAAATATTTCAATTTTATACTATCGTTTTACATAGTTTTATGATAATACAATCTATCCAATTAATATGACATAGATGAAATTTTGAGAGTCAACCGTCCTTAACTTGTGATCTACGATAGTTTTTAATTCTTTACAACTAGAATAATTTTTTCATTATATCTAGAGGATTCAAACATTCATATAAAATTAAAATAATTACTTATTTTTGTTTTACGATATAATTTTCAAGTGAACGGGATTTGATTAAATATCGCAACTCTCTTATAAAAAAATTATAAGGGAAAACACATGGACTTAGTTCAATAAACAAGTTTAGTGAAGTAGTCAATTGTTTCTATTCTAAGGCATAAAAACATGAGATTGAGGTTTTTATAGGGTGTCAAATGGATGAACCAAACTAGAATTTAGTGTATTAAAATGCCCAAAGTTAATTAATCTGTAGGTAATTTATTTGGGGTCAAAATGACTAGGTTAAAATGAGTTATTAATAATATTTTCTTTATTTCAAGTAAAAAATAAAATATTTTTTCTATATTTTGACTATATACAATATATTAAAAAAGTATTTTCAAAAATACTTTGATTTGGGGGATAACTTTTTGTAATACCTGTATCATTTTACCATTTGCATATCCCTTTTCGTATAATTTTTTAAATCTCTGTGATCTCTTCGTTCAATCAACTTCAACCACAATTTCATCTTCATAGACCCACAATTTCACTATCCTTACTGGTTTAGAGATATTTTCAGCATAATAAGAATTTACTTCATTGTCATCCATTAAAGGCACTAGAAGCTCAAATTTTACCACAAACGAACTTCATTTCGAGCGGATTATATATAAAAAGAACTGAAATGGTCAATGACGCTCAAACCTAAAAGTTGAGGTTGTTTGAATTAGACTTGAGCTAGTTTTGGACTGAACTTCAATCTTAATTAGTTGAAGTTAGAAGTTACAGCCAAATTGTATCAAATTTATATTAAAATTGTACTACAATTCTATCATCATATGTATGAATATTCTATCCTAAACTTGTATGTCGTTGTAGTTATATTAAATTTGTATATAATGTTGTTGTATTTGTATTAAAATTTTAAATATAAACATGAAATTTCTTTAAAATTTATACAGTTGTATAAATATTTCATACAAAATTTATCCGAATTTTATACATGAAATCCTGAGCGAGATTCAAAGTTTCTTTTCTTTTTTGAAAATCCTTATTTTCTTTTCGAAAACCCTTGAACTAAATTTTGAGTGAAATTCTAAGAATTGAGCGAGACTCAAAATATGATTTACATATATTTGAAAAAAAAAATTCATGCTATATTTGGTATATGAAAATCCTATACTGCATTTGGTACATAGGAGTCCTATTTTATAAATATACGTATAGATTTCTCTCAATTTTAAGAATACATAAATAAATAGATTAAAAAGGACTAAACTAACAATTTAATGAATCACCTAAATGGATTGAGCAATTCATTTATGAGCTAATTTAACCTTTTCATGTATTATATGAGCCAAAGAATATTGCATATGGTATTAGAATTTTCAGACTGATCACTAAATGCATGTAAAAAAGAAAGAAAAAAGAACTCTAAAAAGGAGGTATAATACCACAATTTTTGTTGGTTCAAATTTTGTGAAGGAAACAAATGATTCCGATCAAAAAAGAAAAAAAAAGTTGTTATAAATGATAAAGCAATAGGAAGAAAGTTGTAGAGAAAAGAGATAAACTTTTTAATTTCTCTGGAGAGATGAAATACAATAAATGAGAATTTCTTTATTTAGAGAAAAATAAAACATGGTCCTAAATTAACTAATTTTATATTTTCTTCAAGTAAAGCAAAATAGACATCACTGAAATACAAATATATCTCCTTTGAATCTAAAGTTGATGGATAATGTATCTCTTTAAGACCTTACTTGAATAAACGTAATTAAAAAATCATCGTGAAGAAAAAATAATACACATATCTAATAATACGCATTTTGAATGTCTCAATTAAATGCATCCCTGAATTCTGCATAGGAGACATGCTCGTCCAGTGAATCTTCCTGGGCAGGCTGAGGGACTTACTGATTAATTGTTTTTCTTCCGTTCTTCTTAGGAAGCATGCTCTGTAAATGAAAAGAATAAAAGGATTAGGCTAAGAGTTTAATTTGATCTTATACTCACTCGCACGGCATGAATACTTAAAAAAGAGAAACTTTTCCTAAAACATCTCATAGCCTCTCATCCATAAGTGTGGCACGCTACATATCCATGCACAAGACTCTACTTGATGTGGCTTTCATAATTCCTAGGACCCTGTTGAACCTTAAGCTCTGATACTAAGTTTGTAATGCCCTGAGTTTGTGCCAAGGACGCTACACGATGCTAGCAACCCCGAAGGACCACCATCTAACCCATGACTGGTACCTGTTGTAAGCACTGAATAATAATAACACTTTAATAATAACATAACTGAAATAAGTATGGAAGT
This sequence comes from Capsicum pubescens, assembly GCA_030864215.1. Lineage (NCBI taxonomy): Eukaryota > Viridiplantae > Streptophyta > Magnoliopsida > Solanales > Solanaceae > Capsicum > Capsicum pubescens. The sequence continues at coordinate 257,003,634 of CM061538.1, forward strand.
TAGGCTGAAAATGCCATAAGGTTCATAACTAAAAGACCAATACTGATTACTGAAATATGAATACTGAAACTGAAACATCCATCTGAAATACTCTACTCTGAAAGCCTCCAACTGTCTGAATTATGGATTTGATGGGACAAGACCCCAACTAACTCCAACTATTGAAAACTAAACTAAAATACTAAAATAATACTTTGTCCTTGAACTATTAGGACACACCACTAAGTCTGTTGCTAATAGGTTGGGCTGCTAAGTACGGTCAGGAGCCCGTGCATCTGATCCTATGATATAACACATCATAGCACAAAAGAAAAGTATGCGTCCGTACTTTGAATGTACTGGTATGTTAAGTAAGGTAGTCTGATATGCAGGCGTTCATATACATGAACAATAACTGAGTGAGTAACATGAACATAACTGACTGAGAGAATATGCATGAATACATAAACTGTAACTGATATTATGTTAATATTGGTTACTGAGTTATGAATACTGATTAACTGATATCTGAGTTTATTTATAATATAATACTGATATTTGAGTGACTTTTTCTGACAGTCTTGATACTATAGAACTGAACTGAGTTCTATACAGAGTTGGGTGACTGTATTTGACAGTTATGAATCTATAGAATTGAACTGAGTTCTATATTGAGACTCAAACTAAAACTGTGGGAGGTAATCACCTAACCGACATGGACCAAATCTGCACTTATAGGGTCCAACTTGTGATCCCAATTGGAAGGGTGCTAATTTTGTGCGATGGGTACTAACACTGTAAAGAACAAGATTCCAGGCTTGACTGATGGGAGAGATCTGGGTGGAGTCAAGCTTAATCTAATGGGTGACCCTTGGGAGGTAGTCAAGCCTAGTCTAATAGGTGACTCTTTATCCTATGCTGGCTACGCAGTTTTGAAGTACAATGACTGCTACTAATGACTCTGCCTCTCTGATGGGATAACCGTCACCCCTGCACCTTCTCAGTGCTAAATCCTGCTCCCAACTAAAAGAAACTAATTATTAAACTGAATCGAACTAAGTTCACTGGTTTCCATTAACTGGCGGAATACTACTGAGTTCTGTTACTTACTGTATTTACTAAGGTCTGAATTGAATATTGAACTGAGACTGTGACTAAGTACTGCGTACTACTGGTTGTGAAACTACTGAGATTATTTTGTAACTACTGAAACTCTAGGTATGCAGCAAAATTTTTGGGTATTGTATACCCTCATGACTCGATAACATGAGAATCAAAGCATAAAGTAAACTTAAAAAGCATAACATTGTGCACTTGTTCATAACTCATCCACAGAGATATTTTATCAAACACTTGTAAGGTATAGATTTACACATATACTAGAATGTCATGATTTTTCCTTATTTAATTCATATGAGAATTTTAACAAACACTTAGGGAGCACCGCTATGCACATAATCCTAAACAACATGTAGGCATCATAACATCAATTCTCAAATTCACAAATTTAATGGCTTTAACATAAATTCACATGATACTACACACATGATAATCAATTCCACATGAGACTTGTAATAGACCATGCATTAGAAACTCAATTGACATTAAAATCATGAATACACTAAAATACAATCATGGAAATCATGAAATCAATTTACTTGAAGTTTAAAAGAGTTTCTTGAGCTCCAAGGGTGGAAGGAACCCTTGGATGAACACTTTATATACCTTAATGCTTGAATTCTGGAAGATTGATTGTGAAATTCTTGGGATTTGAATCTTGAATTGGAAGCCCTAGGGTTTGTTTTTGAGTGATTTTGAGAATAGAGAATAGATTTTGCCTCTAAAGGGGCTTAATTTCGTGTTTTAGGGATGAAGTAGGGTGGGAAAAAGACCTAATTACCCCTATGGATATGGGCCTTTAATGACTAAAAATATGTCTAGCGACGCACAGCCTGATGCATCGCATCGATGGGTTCAACGTTATAGCCGCCAGCCCGCGTTGAGTCCGCATCGACTCATAAGAAAATATCATTAGGAGTTGGGGAAAACATTTATCAATGTGATAGGCAATGTGGCACGTCGAGATTGCGTTGATCCGCTGGTTTGGGCTTCCAAACGTGACTCAAACAAATTCCGAAAAATCTAAAACTTGTCCGAGAACACCTACTGTTATTCCTGATATGAATCAACCTAAAGATTTATACATTAAGGTCACAAGGTTCATGAAATAAAGTTGATAACTTACGAAGGCTAAAATAACACTAAGTCTGAATACTTAGATAAAATTTTCTAAGTCAGGGACCCCTTAACAAACTTTAAAGAACTGAATTAAGCATAGGATTTTGTGGGGTCTTACAAACAATGTGGAAGTCAGTTTGCTGATGTGAATCTTGAAATTGCAATTTGTCTTATAGCACTTTCATATTGCGAGTTGTTGACATCTGCCAGAGCTTTCAGTTAAATTGCGACTTCAGGGTCTAGCTCAGTAAATTGATTAGCATATTGTTGGACCTCACCCTCTGCATCATCATCACTCCATTCAATTACCTTAGGTTGAATTGACTAGACCAGTATTTATTGAATAACGGTACTTTCTCCTGAGGCCTCGACCTATATTTTTCCACTTCTTTCATCTCCTACGAAAATGATAGCATCTATTTGATCTTTAATCATGCCTGCATGTTGATCTATGTTGAATGAGACACAAAATATTTCAGACACCAAGTAGAGGACCGTGTATAAACCTACTTGTTTTTTGAGTTATTAGTTACATGAGCCTAGGTCAACATAGGCCCAACAGATATTACTTTTTCCATTCTAATTTATGTGACATAGATGGAGTCAAAAAATCTTTTAATATATTTTTACAATATTTGAAGTTGTCAATATTGGGGATTTATTCTATATTTTTACATTATTTTCCAATATTAATGCTAAATATTTTAATTTTATACTATTTTTTTTACGTAATTATATGAGAATACATTCTTTCCAATTAATATGACATAGATGAAACTTTGAGAGTTATCCATTCTTAACTTGTGATCTAAGCTAAATTTCAATTCTTTACAACTAGAATAATTTTTTCCTTATATCAAAAGAATTCAGACATTCATATATAATTAAACTTACTTATTTTTATTTTACGATACAAATTTTAGGTGAAGGGAATTTGATTTAATCTCATAGCTTCCCTTCTAAAAAAATATAAGGGGAACCACATGCACTTAGTTCAATGAACAAGTTTAGTGAAGTAGTCAACTGTTTCTATTCTAAGACACATAAACATGAGATTGAGGTTTATATAGGATGCCAAATGGATGAACCAAACAGAAATTTAGCGCATTAGAAAGACCAAAGTTAATTAACACGTAGTAAGTTATTTGGGATCAAAATGATTGTGATAAAAATGAGATATTAATTATTAATATTCTTTTATTTATTTCAAGTACCAAATAGAATTTTTTCTTTATTTTGATTATATACAATATATTAAAAAAGTATTTTTAAAAATACATTGATTTACTCTTAGGGTATGAATTTTTGTAACTATCTGTAACATTTTAACATTTGCATCTCCTTTCCATATAAATTTATTTTTTACCCCTGTAATCTCTTCCTTCAATCAACTTCAACAACAATTTCATCTTCATCGACCCATGATTTCACTATCATTATTGATTTAGAGATATTTTCCACATGACAAGAATTTATTCACTATCATCTATTAAAGGAACTAGAAGCTCAAATTTTACCAAAAATGAACTTCATTTCAAGAGGATGATTTATCAAAGTAACTGAAATGTCGAATGAGACACAAACCTAAAATTTGATGTTGTTTAAATAAGACTTGAGATTGTTTTGGATTGAACTTCAGTCTTAATTCGTTGAAGTTAGAAAATACAGTCGAATTGTATCAAACTTCTATTATAACTGTACAACAATTGTATCATGAGATGTATGAATATTGTATCTTAAGCTTGAATGTCACTGTAGTTGAATTAAATTTGTATATAATGTTGTTGTATTTGTATAAAATTTTTAAAAATCTACATGAAATTTGTTTAAAATTTAAACAGTTGTATAAATATTTCATACTAAATACGGAATTTATACATGAAATCCTGAGCGAGATCCAAGCATAGTTGTTTTTTAAAATCCCTACCCTAAATTATGAGTATATTCTAAGCCTTGGGCAAAACTCATAATATGAGTTACATATATTCAGAAAAAAGAACTCATACTATATTTGGTATAATAAAATCTCCTACTATATTTGATAAATAGGAGTCCTATATATATATATATATATATATATATATATAGATTTCTCTCCATTCTTAATAGGACATTAATAAATATATTAAATAGGACTAAACTAACGATTGAATGAATCATCTAAATGGATTGAACAATTCATTTATGAGCTCATTTAACATTTCCTTGATTTATATGAGCCAAAGAATATTGCATATGACATTAGAATTTTCAGGTTAATAACTAAATGTATGTAAAAGATAAAGAAAAAAGAACTCAAAAAAAGGGAAAAAGAATACCCCAATTTTTGTTGGTTCAAGTTTTGTGAAGGAAACAAATGATTCCGATAAAAAAGAAAAGGAAATTGTTATTGATGACTAAGAAAGAGGAAGAAAGTTGTAGATAAAAGAGATAGATTGTTTAATTTCTCTTGAGAAATCAAAACACAATAAATTAGAATTTCTTTATTTAGAGGAAAAATTAACTTGGTCCTAAAGTAACTAGTCTTATATTTTCTTCAAATAAAGTAAAATAGACATCGCTATAATACAAATATATCTCCTTTGAATTTTAATTTGATGGATAATGTATCTATTTATGACCTTACGTAAACAAACTTAATGAAAAAAATCATAGTGAAGAAAAACAATACATCTAATAGTACGCGTTTTGGATGTCTCAATTGAAAATCATATTAAAAAGGAAAAAAATACAATACGGATTAACTCCCGCTGATGAGAATGTCAAACTTCAAAACATGAATCTTCACATATCAAATGTGTACCATCTTCTCTAAATTTGTAGTTGATGGAGACTTAGTGAGCAAAGTAGCAATATTATCAGGTGAACGAGTTCGTAGCTTGTTGGTATCACTATTTTTTGGAGATCAAGTTTGAAGAAAATTTTAAGTGAAATGTATTTCGTTCAATTTCTTTTTATAGATCCCGAATATAATAGGACTGTGCATGACGGATTATCTTCATATAAGAACGTGGATAGTTTTCACATTTTAAACTAGATTTTTTGACTGGGATGTATCATTGACCCCAATCACACATATTCTCAGCTTGCTTCATGTTGCTTTTATCTCAACATGACATGATCAAAGGGCCACTATAGAATGCTTTATAAATAGTAAACAAATTCATAAAAAGAATTTTCTTTTTGTAATTAATGAACTTAAATGAAAATATATAATGAGATATAAAATTATATAAGGACATGCAATATATCAAGGTCAAAAATAAAATAGTATATATAATATAATATTTATTACATAGATGGATAACTAAAAATATTAAGGGTAAAATAGATATTACATAAAATTGGGAGGGAGGGGGAGGTGTTTATTATTCAATGTTGATGTGGGAAATTGATTTTTAAAGTAAAGTTTGAGGATAAAAAATAATTTTCCCCCATAAACAATATTTATGGTGATTTTCTTAAATTAAAGACGATCAAATTTATGAAGAAGTAATTAATATGGTTATGAGATTGATCTTATCTCGAGAAGAAAAACTAGAAAATTATAATAAATAAGACACTAAACAATGCAACAATAAGTTGTGGATGTGATTGGATTTTTACCTATAAAAGGAGAAGTTTTCTCCTTCATGTAACTCTTCTTATATAGACATTCCTCATAACAACATAACTCCCGATCCTTCTTCATTTTAATGTATTTTTTCCCCAATTCTTTTGATCTAGCTAGATGAAAATTAGGTAGCAGAATTATATTAAACTAAAATTTAGGAAAAGTCATATTTAATGTTTGTGTGAATCTATCGGATGATATCTTTTTCATTATCAAAATTATTTTGATCTCTTTATTTTGGATGATGCATGGGTGAGATGTCAGATAGATTCACACACAAACTCTTGACATATCTTTTCAAATCGTTGTGCATAACTTACCTTTTGTCCATTTTTCAAGAGTTGAAGGAAATAGAAAAATGCATGTCGAGGCCTCTAGATAAAAATGTTGTTACACTACACGTAAAAGTCCATGCGACTCAACCTGAGGTAATTGAATTGAGAGATGATGCGGATGTTGAGGACCAATGATGTGGAAGTCAGTTTGCAGATCTGAATCTTGAAATCACAATTTGGATTAAAGCACTTTCAGATTGCGACTTGTTGACATTTTCTAGAGATTTCAGCCAAATTGCGACTTCAGTGTCCACCTCAGCCAATTGATTATCATATTGTTGGACCTTACTGTCTGCATTATCATCACTCAATTTAATTACCTCAGGTTGAATTGATTGGACTAGTACTTGTTGAGTAACGATATTTTCTCCTGAGGCCTCAACCTGTATTTTTGCACTTCTTTCAACTCCTACAGAAATGATTGTCACGATCCAAATGGCCATTAGTGGCATCCACATCAATCTTCATGTGGGAGAACCATCTATATCAAATTATTATCCAATCACTTAGTCAATATTAAGATGATGTTATCATAAAATCAACATAATAATAATAATCCAGGACTAATCATTATTAGTGTGAAATTCAAACAACATACTTACTAAAATTTTCAAGACCTGAAAGTCATCGTACAAGAACTACTAACAAAGATCATGTCTAAAGAGATATCCAAAAATAAAGTAAAAAAGGAATGTTTCATTACCTGAAAGATGGACAAGAACAAATAAGATGACCCATGGCAGCATGGATACGGAGTTCTCTCCCTTGGATCAAGATCTTCTATCAAACTATATAGGTGATGTTGTGTCTGAGTCTTTGGAATGCTTTTTGCACTCAACAAAAGAAGAGTATATAGTAGTATCAGTACAAACCACAATGTACTGGAAGGTATCATAGGCTAACTCAACTTAATAGCATGCGCACAACATAAATCAAATTACAAATAGACAGACATCGTCACATAACAACAAGTCAATGAAACAATAATATAACAATAAGATGTCAAACAGTAATCACAACCAAGCAACATAACCATTAAGAGTGTCAACCATTTTATAAACATCCACATAATCAACACAAATATGTACACACATGCTATGAGACTTATTTTTGCCCAAATAGTCATGACCTGCAGGGAACAATCTATGTTCATCTACCATACCGGCGTGGTACCCGATCCACCATATACATATCCGTACCAGCTTGGAACCCGATCTAACATATATATATCCGTAATGGCGTGGTACCCGATCCACCATATATATATCCATACCAGTATGGTACCCGATCCAATATACATATCTGTACCGACATGGTACCCGATCTAATATATACATATTCATACCAGCGTGGTACTCAATCCAACATCTACATATCTATACCGGCATAGTAACCGATCCACCATAAGCAAGTAATATCAATATCGAATTTACACTACCTCATAACATAAAATACGATGTACTAAGTTTCCAAGTACACTTAAAGTCATAAGATAATTCCATTAAGTAAATTTTCATAATCATTTAAACACGCTTCAACAATCCAAACATCATAAATTTAAAGCATGTTCGAATACCAATCAACAAGTATCCAATTTAGGAGCATACATATAATTAAACCGAGTCTAAACTCCAATTAAACAATAACCTATCTCAACCACCAGACCCAAATGCAAGCTACTTTTCAGGGACCTTACCCTTCTGTAAAGCTTTCGAGTGTTTCAAATCTGTTCAATTATAATTTTCATAAGTGTACAAATTTAATAACATCTATTTATAAATTCTTACTCTAAAAATCTTAGATCTAAACCTCAGTTTCTTAATCCCAAAATATGAAAAAATTATAGTATTACATAAATAATAATAATCTGTAAATCGTCGTCTTTGAATTGACATCTAGGAAACTAACATATAGAAAATAGTTACCATATCTTCTGTGCCATATCTGTTTGCTCTTTCTCTCTATTCTACTACTAACTGATAATATATTACCCTAATCTCATACATGACCAACAATAAGAGAGTAGTGGGTATGATCTACTACTAATTTAATTAATAATATTTTTACTAACCACTAACCAGATAAATTATTTAAAATATTCAAAACTTTAATAAATTCTCAAAATTTATTCGAAATGACATATAAATATATTAAATATGTACATTGACTAAAAAGTACATTCAAAACCTATTGAAAATACTATGAAACTAACCCGAGGTCGTCTCGGTCAAAGATTGATAGTGATTGGGTTTATCTTTATTAAAACTCAATAATTCAACTAATGACTTCAATAACTTTTGAACACCTCAAAAATTTGTACTACTCATCCCGTGAGTCATAATCCACATATACAAACTATGGAGAGTGCTAAACTAGAGAAGATGAGAAAATTTCAAAAACGACCGGGAGAGTCGTTACATTAGATACCAATTAAATACCCGTTCATCCCCGAAAGGGCAAACACAAGACACAAAAGGAAAAGAAGGAGTTACATGAATCCGCAAAAAAATATGGATACTTTATACTCATGTCTTCTTTGGTCTCCCAAGTAGACGCCTCAATAGGACGATTCTTCCACTGGAGCTTCACAGATGCAATCCTTTAGTCCTCAACTTACGAAGATCTCAATCAAGAGTAGCAATAGGTTCCTCTTCATAAGAGAGGTTTTCATCTAAAAAGACCGAATCCCAATGAATTATGTAGTTACCATCACCATAAAACTTCTTTAGCGAAGATACATGAAACATAAGGTTTACTCTCGACAAGCTCGGAGGCAATGCCAACTTGTAGGCCACTGGCCCCATACGCTAATGAATCTCAATTGGCCCGAAAATCCTTACTCATGGAGAGTCACTTGGATGGATAAAAGCCTTACTCAACAAATCTTCACCTAAGCCTTTATCTCTCTCAACATAGTTGAAGCCATCCTGCAGGGAGAAATAGAAATAGAACGAGTACCCGACTCTAGATCAATATAGAAATCAATGTCATGGTTTGGTGGTATACCAAGAAAATCTACAGTAAAACCCCCTTAAAACTCACACACCATAGGAACTAAATCGATAGATATGATATCTGCAAAAGTGTCTTAAAGATGTGCTAGGAAGGCCAAACAACCTCTCCCAATTAATCACTTTACACGTAGAAAAGAAATAAGTTTCATTGGAGAAAGACTATAATCACCCTCCCACTCAAGTCTATCCATTCCTGGCATAGCTACAGTCACTGTCTTAGAATGATAATCTAATATAGCATGATACAGAGACAACCAACTCATACCAAATATTATGTCAAAATCTACCATGTCAAGAATCATAAAATCTGCCCAAGTTTCATACCCCATAAACATAACAGAACAAGAATGATAAACCCTATCAACAACAATAGAATCACCAACAGGAGTAGACATGTGATTTAAAAAGTTAAGCAAATCACACACCATGTCCAATCCCACAACAAAATTAGTAGATGCATATGAAAAAAGTAGATCCAGGATCAAATAATACACTGGCCATATTTTCACAGACAAGGATAGTACCTATAATAACAACGTATGATGCTTCTACCTCAGGCCTTCCTAGAATGAAATAGATATGGGCCCTACCACTAGTCTGAATGTCACCCTTGCTAAGCTAAGAACCACCTCAATAAGGCTGAGCACCACCACTACCGGCCTGATGACCACTATGACCACCTTGTGGATGACCTCTACCATTACCACCACCTCCTCTATCTACTGGAACTAGATCTCTAGGATCTTTCTACTAGATAGACTGACCAAACTGCCTTAAATTAGGATAAAACCTCCTAACGTGACCCACTCTGTCATACTCATAACATATACGAACCAAGGTAGGACGCTGAGCTAAGAAAAATGAAGAAAAGTAATCACTAGAGTCTGAAAATAGCTGGCTAGCTACTGACAGACCACCCACAGACACTTTCTTTATTGACTGAATGAGGCAGGCAAGGTATCAATATGAAATCTGTCCCCTAGAATAAGAACCACTAAAATTGACTCCCTTATGGGCCTTTTTTTTTGCTGCCTTGGCATGACCCTCTTACCTTATGCCCTCCACTTTCTTGACAAAATCAACCTTATCCTAGAAAGACTTACTTGAAGATGTCATCTGAAGAGTAGAAATTTGTAGACCTATATTCAAACCCTTAAAAAAATATCTTTTCCTCCTCTGTTTTCAGTAGGTGAGATACATACCGAGATAATGAATGAAATTTGGCCTCATAGGCCATAGCTGACATATTCCTCTACTTAATATAAGCAAACTCATCCCTTTTTCTATCTATCAAAGTATGAGGCACATACTTTTCTTGAAAAACTAAGTAAAACTGTGTCCAAGTCAAGGGAGTAAAACCTGCATCCCTATACTCAATGTAAGACCTCCACCACATATTAGCATCCTCTGAAACTAAAAAGTAACCAGTTCTACACCATATCTCTCCACCACACCCATATTGTGAATCCTCTCATGATAGTCAATAATAAAATCATAGGCATTCTCAAACTTAGTCCCATGAAAAACAAGGGGCTTCATCTTGATAAACTTATAGAATAACTCATGCTCATCTTCGGTCATCACAAAATGCACTACTTGTCTTGGAAAAACATCTGATCCTGATGCTTCTTCCATTCGAGGGGCTACAACAGTAGTATGTTGCATCCCATGCTGGACTGCGGGTGCTGCTGGTATAGACCCTGATCCTTTAAAACCACTCAAAAAACTCAGAACCTGTTGAATCATAGCGAAAGATATCTAAATAGGAGTTGCACCTCTCTGGACTTGTGCAACCCCATCATGAATTGACACTCGCTCATTTTGTATTAGTATAGTTCCATTTTCTGCAACCTCAGTCAAATCCTTATGAGGCAGAGGAGATATTGGCCTCTCTTTAGATGGTCTCGCAGCTTGAGCTCTACCCTTGGTGGGCGCAACTCTCCGTCTTCTACCTCATTCTCCTCTTACCAGGACTCTACCCAAACTACAGCCTCAACAACCGATTCAGGTACCTCAACTCTTGCTCCATTCTTTCATGTTCTTACCATCTACGAGAAAAGAGTGAAAGAAGTCAGATTCCAATCACCAGATAACAATTGAAATCAAGTAATAACACGTAAGAAAGAAGAATTTGAATTTTCCTATTACCATATAGCCTCTTAAAGAAAAGTACATACATCTCCGTACCATTCTTCAAGACTCTGCTAGACATATTTTTGTACAACGAGATCGACGAACCTAGGGCTCTGATACCAACTTTGTCATAACCCAAATGGCTATGAGTGGCACCCACACTAATCTTCCTATAGGAGAACCATCTAAATCAAACAATAACCCAATCACTTAGTCAACATTAAGATGGTGTTATCATAAAATTAACATAATAATAATCAAGGACTAATCATTATTAATGAAAAATTCAAACAAAATACTTACTAAAATTTCCTAGACCAGAAAGTCATCGTACAAGAACTACTAACAAATATCATGTCTAAAGAGATATCAGAACACAAAGTAAATAAAGAATATTTCATTGCCCAAAAAATAGACAAGAACAACAAAGATGACCCATGGCATCATGGAGACGGAGTGCTCACCTTTGGATCAAGATCTTCTATAAAACTCTATAGGTGCGGTCGTGTCTGAGCCTATGGATATTTTTATGCACTCAAAAAAAGAAGAGTACATGGTAGTATCAATACAAAACACTAAGTACTGGTAGGGATCATAGGCCAACTCAACTCAATAGAATGTGCACAACATAAATCAAATAACAAGAGGATAGGCATTGCCACATAACAAAAATTGAATAAATCAATAATATAAAAATAATAGGTCAAATAGTACTCAAAACTAAGCCACATAATTATTAAGAGAGTCAATGTAATGCCCTAAGTCTGGTAGCCCAGACGCTACACGATGCTCATAATGCTGAAGGACCACAAGCTAACACATGACCGGTACCTGCTACAATAACTAAGTAATAATATTGTATAATGCGGAATAATAGGATGAAATACCATAAAGTTCAAAACTGTAATACTAATAAAGAAAAATGCTAAAATCTGATAAAATATTAGAATCTAAAAAACTAAATACTATTTGAAAATCTAGTCTGAAAATCCTCTAAAACTGTCTGAACTGTGGAGTTGATGGTACATGTCCCCAACTAACTCTGAATACTGAAATAGACTGAATTACTGAATTGATAAACATGTCCTAGAACTATGAGGACTTACCACTACTCTGTCTGCTGTACGTCTGAACTACTAAGGATGTTCTGGGGCTCGTGCGTCTGAACCTATTGTATAAAATACCATAGCACAAAAGAAAAGTATGCATCAGTACGTGTGAATGTACTAGTACACAAAGTGAGGTAAGGCTGAATGGAAGGGTTTATATGCATGAACAATAACAACTGAATAACATAAGTATGACTGAATAAGAGTACATGCTTGAATACGTGAACTATTACTAAAATCGTGATAATACTGAATACTGAGTATAAATACTGATTAACTAATGTAACTGATAATTGATATACTATTTACTGAGTGATTGTGTGTAACACCGCGAATCTGCTACCAAAAATGCTACACGGTGCTCATTACCCCAAAGGACCACAAGCTAACCCATGACTTATATCTTTAACTAAGCACTGAATAATAATGATAATATCATAAATGCGGAAACATGAACTGAAAGGCCATAAGGTTCAAACTGAATAATTATCTGATAAAACAATGTCTGAAAAAATGGTATAACAATACCAAGACAAATCTAAAATAATTGTCTGACATACTATAGTCTGAAAGCCTCTAAACTGTCTAAATAAGGAGTTGATGGGACATGTCCCCAACTAACTCCAACTATAGAAATAAACTAAAAACTGAAATAGTAATGTGATTATCATGTCCTCGAAGGATGAGGACTCACTGCTAACTCTGATCGCTGAACGGGGATGATACTGGTTCTCCGGAGCTCGTGCTTCTAAATCTATGGTATAAGACACCATATTGCAAATGTGTCAGTACTTTGAATGTACTGGTATGCAAGTGAGGTAGGCTAAATGCAATACGCTCATAAGTATAAAAAATACTAACTGACTGACTAACATGAATGTGAGATTACATGCATGTATACGTAGCTATAAATGACATCGTGATAGGACTGAATGCTAAGTTCTGACTACTGAGTTTACTAATAACATAGAATTACTGATATCCGAGGGACTGACACTATGTTATTGATACATGAATAGCTATTTCTGACTGTTCTAATTATGAAGAACTGGTCTGGTTAACTGTGTCTAACAGTCTTGAGGATGAATACAGATAACATGAGTCCTGATAACTGATATAACTGATAACATAAGTGACTGTATCTGATAGTCCTAAATTTGATGGAACTAGTTGAGTTCTGTACTGTATCTGAGTAACTAAATTTGCGATCAGTCCTATCTGGCGGGTGATCTCTACATCTGATGATACTGATACTGATTGACCATAGTTGAGATCAGTCCTATCTAGTAGGTGATCCCGGAGTCTAATTATAATGATAAGGAGTTACTATATCTGGTAGTCCTAAATCTATACTACTGAGCTGAATTGGTTCTATCTGACAGTCCTGATTCTGTAACAGAAACTGTGGTATGTATTCATCTAACCGACATGTGATGACGCTCAAACTACACACTTGAATGGGTTTAAGCAATCGTTTTCAATATAAAACCCAACTAGGTTGGGGTCGAATCCCTTAGGGAATATGGTGTGAACTCAAGTCGTTTGCGATTTAATTCACTGATAGTTTGACGTTTCCTGAAATGGGGGTTTAACTTTCACAAATGATAATTTTTCACTTTAATTTCGATGTTTGTAACCAAGATTTTATGAAATAACCAAAATTATGTTCACTAGGGCTTATGGTACATGACAAATGCTAGAGGTGACTCAAGATTCTCACGGTGGTTAGGATAACAACCTATCTTTATTGATGATATGCTCAAATGTCTCTCGACCTATTTAAGCGGTTTATTTCCTAATCCTTTCAAACTTAGGGAATTTCTATTCACTATCTAAATTTTACCTCAGGTTAACCAACCTTGTTACAACACTGATTATTAAACAAAATATTTCTGAATCCCTGTTGATAATTCACTTCCAACTGTATATGATTTCTTTCTCAAGCAAATCAAAGTAGGGGTGTCTACTGTTTGCAACCAATAGACGTTAATTAAAATCTTAGAATTATCAAGAAATTCTAACACCTATTAAATCTAGAGTATTTAGCACCTCACCATAACCTAATCCTAGATCCCATAATTAAGGTTAACAGAGTTTAGCCACTCATGATGGAAAGAACGAAACACATAATTGAATTCATAATTGATAAGAATAACTTACAGAGATGAATAACAATTAGTGAATCGTAGATTAGATCACAAAGGAAAATCCGTAAAATAGTTGTATTGTTCGAACCCAAAAAGATAGAGAAAGAAATATCGAAAAATATTCTCCAAGACTCAAAGTATCGAACTCTCTTTAGAATAATTATGATGATGAATGAATGAATAATAATCAGAAAACCCTAAAAAAAAGCTTTAAATAGTTTAACCTAAATAAGGAAATAAAAGTAAAGTTGCAGTTTTTTCTCAGAATAGACGACGACATCCGTGATAGCTTGTCAGGATTCTGACAGCTTATCATGGATGTCGTCAGCTCCTCTGCACTTTTGGCTTCTGCTGTCTAAGGCTGATGACGACGTTGATGCCTTATCACCAACCTGACGACTTATCACGAACGTTGTCACAAAAATGTCTTCAACTTCCTTTCTCTGTTTAAGGCTGACGGCATCCTTGACAGCTTATCACCAGGCTGACGACTTATCATGAACGTCGTCAGTCATACCTGTCCTTTATTTTTCATCACTTTTCATCATTTTTTATTCCATTATTTTTGGTTCTCTTACTTCTCAATATTTATTGCAAAAATCAAAGTAAACTAATAAAAAATAACTAAAGTTTCTTAAGACCTTACAATTATTTAGAGTTAAAAGCCTCAAATGTGTTAGCATAGGCTCACACATCAACACCCTCAACTTAAAAAATTTCTTTTCCTCAAGTAACCATAACATAACTAAGAGAATACAAAGTATAATTTGTAGCTAACTACTCATACTAGTTCAGAATACTTTCACCATCTCCAAGGTTAGTCAATTATAAAGGTCATTGTTGATGTTTTGAAAAACAACCATGAAACTCATAAGAATCAAGATACGACAAAAATTTAGCAATAACAACCATGCCATACCAAGATCACACTCATTTGAACAAGTTAGTGACTAGCAACAGACACAGTGTGCCCTCAAAATAAAGAAATCCCTTTTTCACTCATATCAGAATTCAAATACATAAACAGAGGGATAAAACAAGACTCACTCTCATAATAAAGTTTCAAACACTGCATGTCAAATGCCATAGGATTTCCCTTAAAGTCAGTACCCAAGTTTTCAGACAGGTCAGTTAGGATCACTATAGGGCTTTTCTTAATCTTGTAACGTAGGCTAGGTGCTTGTATGATATTCATGGATATTTTAGAGTGACTATTCCTCCTTTACACTAGACTAAACTCTCGGGTTTTCAATTCTCAATCTTATTTTCTTCCTCTCTTTTTTTGATCACACATGCTCAAGATGGATGCGGTCTTTTCAATTATCACATTATGTTTTTATGATCTTTTACAAAGCTTTTTTATTTCTTATTCCTTTTTCACCACACCTAACTTTTTATTCTATTCTTTCATTCTTCCTCTCTTCATACTCTTTTTGTATCACCCACCCCTATGATAGACACCCTCAACTTAGGTTGTTTGCCTAAGTCAAGGTACACAATGTCCAAGGAGGACCAGGGCAAAAATAGGTTCATTGTGATGTAAATGGGAAGGTGAGAGGTGTCATGAAAGAAGTAGGCGGATTAGGCTCTAACAGGGATCACGGGATATTATTCACATTTGGAAGGTTATTTAGGCTAAAAGTGGACTAATCATCAAAAACGGCCTATGATCCTTTCCTAAGTCATATCCTATGACCATGGCAAGACTAACCGGGCAAGTTCTAGATTCAACACATAACGGGAACTGAGTAAGACCTTTCACACACATGGCACAAAAGCATCTTGCATATCACTACTTATTCGATTCATGTACTTGTTTAACAAAGGTTATTCAGTTGCCAGACTAATGCCATAAAGAAATGCACAGTGGTCACAAATGGATGCAATTCACACAGTAGACAATTTATCAGACCAATGAAGAGGTACTAAAAAATCACAAAACAAGCTAAATGCCTCAAGTACTTGTATTACTCCTAATTATCTATAAAATATGTTACAACAACAACCTACCCTACACCCTCAACTTAAAATAAAAAATAAACTGCTCTAAGGATTAGGGCATACCTGAAGGAGATAAAGCACATAGATCCAGGGTCTCTGAACCTGCTATAAAATCATCTGTTGTCTTCTCTCCATTGGGAGTATCTATATTTTCAGTAGTTGGAGTCCTTCTAGATGAGGCACCTGCGCCCTAGCTCAGATGGCTACCTCTTATTTCTCGTTATCAACTAAGGACTCAATTATTGCCCTTTTTAGCTCCTCCTTCTCTTTCTTCTTTCTTACCCTCTTCTCTGTTTTTCTCTCTTCATCACTATCGAGCCTTTCTCTCTTTCCCTTACCTTTCTTCTCACTTTTCTTCTTCTTTTTCTTTGGTGAGTCTCTAGTGAGGTCAAGCATTGGAATTTCTTTCTCAGATTCATGCATGGCCTAACCTGTTGGAATCATAAATTGTTGTTGCTGCAACACGCCAACATCTATATTTACCTTGTCTAATGCCACTCTGAATCTAGCAAGATCAGCCCCTGACATTTCTTTTGCCCGCGCATCGAATCGGTTCTCCAAATTTGTAACCCACTCAGGAAAACTCACAAAAGGCTCAAGGGAAACCTTGATTCTTTTGTCCACTATAGAAGAAAACTATTTGGCAAAAGCATGTAGCTGTGCCTCACATCACTTGGATTGTTTAGCCACTTTTCGGATATCGACCGGATGAAATGCAAAACCTGCTGCTGCTGTAGAAACTGAAAGGCTGGATTCAGTCTCAGGCACTGATCCTGCTTGTGCTGAAGAAGTTGACTGCACAGCCTCAAAATCTTTCACTATCATATACGGTGCTTCACCGGTATCTGTAGCTGGAGGGTCTGCTGCTACCTCTCTACCTTATCAAGTCTCAATCCTGGCTAATTTTTATCATACCGTATAGGGTTGTGAGTATTTATGGCAGGAATGTCATCATCAACCCCTTTAATCTTTGGCACATTAGCAGCTCGGCACAACTCTGTGATAAGACAAGAGAAAGGGTAAGCAGTATCTGTTCTCGATATTCTAATCTTCATCTCATCAGCAATGATTTCCCCAAAATTTAGGGAAAGGTTCTACACCATGCTCTCCACTAGAATAGCTCGATCATCACCCCGAATATTGTCTACATCAGTGGACATCATCCAGATATGCACTATACCCCACAAAAACTTTGCCTCTTGAGTCAAAGAGGACTTACAGATTCTTTCATTTGGGTTTGTTACCCATGCTGGTTCTCTTTCATCTATGATGTTGGCCAACCACGAACATTGTTTCTCTAAGTTCCTAATCCGAGAATAGACTGATGGTCCAGTGGCCTGAGGAGTGAAGTTGGGACCATGCAAGAACCTTATAATGGTTCTTATTGAGACATCAACCCTTATGCCCCTCACCTTCACTCTATCTAACAGGTGTCGATATGGTACTCTTTCACCTGACATGCACATGTTTTCCAACTGAGCTTGATAGTTTGCGTAGAACTCCCGAACCAGTGCAGGGAAAAATGAACTTCCTCCTTTTGTGGTCCATCCAAGACATACTCTTGGAACTTATGTTCCACTTTAGGGTACCTGCTCAACACCTTTTCTATAATAAGCTTTTCTTCCTGAATCATCCTTTTAGCTCTTATTCTATCAGTTTTGCGAAACCCAGCAGTGAAGATGCCCTTTGATTTGGGAATTTGCCATATAGCATTGTCTTGAACTTCAGGGTTCTTACATTTGATTAGTATTCCCCAAGATGGAAACTCTTCATCATCTTTTTGTTAAGTGTACGGGGATCCAAATGATATTCCCTCAGACTCAGGCTCCGCAGACCCTTCCTGTTCCTCTTCTTCAGATTCAACATGGTCAGACTTACGCTGTTCAGAACCCTCTTGTTCAGAGGCAGTATGTTTAGAAGCTACATTTTCTGATTGTATTATTGTCTCAGTATCATCACTATACTCCACTTCAAGGGGTGGAGGTGGTGAAGGTTTCTTCAGACTTTGCTTCTTATTTTGCTTCCTGAGCAGGGGTTCCTCCTCCTTGTAATCAGATTCCTCGTCGATGAGCTTACGACGTACATTTTATTTCATTATTTGGGGCTCTTTCTTTTTGGTGTCATTTTAAGGTTCCCGTAGCAGTATAAAAACCATTGGTTAGTCCACAAAAGCACAAACACAAACACATTAATCATTTCAGCTTATTAATGCTTCAGGTTCCAGGTGTGATGACAATTCTTGATAAGCCATCACGACTGTGATAGGTTATTACAATTGTCGTCAACCTTAGACAACACCTTCAAAATTTTAACAACTTTTGGCGACATTCCTGATAAGTCATCACAATTGTGATAGCCTATCACGAATGTCGTCCGCTCGAAACAGAAATAACTTTATTCTTGTCATCCTTTGATAACATTCCTGATAAGCCGTCACCATTGTGATAGCCTATCATGAATGTCATCAGCCTTATCAGAACCCACTTTTAATTGTAACTCAATTTTTTGTCCCCATTATTTCTCAAAACCCACTTGAATTCTAAGTGTGAGCTATATTTTTAAACCCTGGGCCTGCACAGTAGATCCTAGGTGCGATTTTAGCTCCTTTCCAAGTTGAACTTGGTTCAAGAATCTTGGGGACTTGGTTTTTCATCTATCAATTACTTACCACAAGAAAAGAAGAGTTAAAGTTAGAGTATACCTGATGGGGGCCCTTAATCTGATTACATGAACAAGAGCAAGTAGGAAGTAGGAAGAATCTCTTAATTGTGAATTGCATACCCACGCACAAGGGAAATTGTTTTCTTGAAGTGTTTTGCAAAGAGTAGGAAATAAACTAAACAAGGAAAGAAATAAACTAAAGGAAAAGAATTAAAACTAGCGAAAATTTGGAAAGGTTCTTGTGCTGGGCCGGGTCGAATTTGATTTAAACTGGGCCCAGAATTCATCTTTTAAGGCTTTGGACTGATGACGACTTGTGGTGGCTTATCAAAAGTGTGATAGCCTATCACAAATTTCATCACCCCTAAGAAGAGGTTGCCTCAAGTTTGGCCTATCTGATGATATTTCTGATAGCTTATCACAGTTGTGATGGCTTATCAGAGATGTCGTCATGGCCTTTCAGTTGACCTCCTCTTTTATTACCTTTTCTGTACTATATCCTATTTATAAAATTAAAAAAACTTTCTTAAACATAAAAACTTTGGGTATCCTCCCAAATAGCGCTTGATTTACTGTCGCGGCATGACTTGGTTGTCTTGACTACTCAGACTTCGCCAAGACAACCTGTTGATACCCCTTTACCAACATCATAGAAGACGTCAAATATTGAGAAAACACTCATCTCATGTTGCTGAGTCATAGATGAGTGTATTTTGAAGCATGCTTCTTTGTCATTGAACCTGAACTTTAGCTCGTTCAACTCCATGTGTACTAGCGTTCTCCTAGTTGCAAGTGATGGCCTACCCAATATGATGGGCACTTGAAAATCCACTTCCCAATCTAGGACCACAAAATCAGAAGGAAGAACAAAATCAACTATCTTTACCAAAACATCATGCAGTATGCCCACAGGCCACTTCACAAATCTATCTTTCATTACCAACCGCATATTTTTTGGGGTAGGATCCCCCAAAACCAATTTCTTATACACAGCTAGTGACATTAAATTTATACTGGCTCCCTGATCGTATAGTGATTTTGTGAACTTCAGGGGGCCAATAGTACACAGGATGGTAAACGCTCCCGGATCTGCCTTTTTCTGCACTAAAGACCTTTTAGAGATAATGCCACAATGGTGAAGATTGTCCTCCGGCTCATGGATAACCTTTCATTTCTTGGTTACAAGGTCTTTCATGAACTTTGCATATCCTGACATTTTCTCAAGTGCCTCAACCAAAGGTATATTAATTGTCAATTACTTGAGCATGGCCATGAATTTGCTAAATTTTGCATCATCAGCCTTTTTATTCAATCGTTGAGGAAAGAAAGGTGGTGGTATTGGGATAGATTTGAACACCACTTCCTCTTCCTTCTTTTTTTCTTTCTTTGAAGCATCAACAAAAATATCTGGCTTCTCAGACTCCACTGGTTTGCTTTCTTTGGATTAATCAACAACCACCTCACCATCTACATATTTTCCCACAGAAGGGCCAAGTAAGATCTTACCACTCCTAGTGGTAATCTCCTTACATGATCCATCATTATGCAGATTCTAAACTGTATCACTAGGTAAAGTACCATTTTTTCTTTGGTTTAGTGTTGCAGAAAGTTGGCTCATCTGCTGCTCTAAATGCTTGATAAAAGTGGAGTATAAACTAACCAACTATCTCAGGGTAGAGAATTCACTCTTCATAGTGGTTACCCCCGAGCTGGTAGCCTCAACTCCCTTTAACAATTTTTCCATCATATCCTCCATGGACATCTTGCTAGATCTAATTGGTTCAACTTCCAGACTTCCAGGACTAATATACAAACTATTCCTATCATTATTGTTTCTCTAGTTTCCTTGCTCCCTATCTTTATAATCAGGCTTGTCATAAAAGTTCCGACCTTGATTCCCTTGGATTATTCCTCGAAAACCCCCCTGATTATTAACATAATTTGCCTCCTCATCTGTATCAATAGCAATAGTGCACTAAGATTCCACATCCTTAACCTTTTCAGTCTTTCCTGACAGCAAGTGCTTGGTCAGCAAGTCCATCTGAGTCTTTAAGTTGGCCATGTCTTGGTCTCCCTCCTCATCCCTTCTGTGCTGCTCCACAGTCATACCACTAGAAACAGTCGGGCTAGCTACCACAGAATCCCTGGTATGCCAAGCCCGACTCTGTTTGGTCATTTTATTCAACATATCTGAAGTATCTTGAAAAGAAAGGTCAATGAACGAACCACCCGCAACATTATCTACAACTGGATTTTTCATAGAGTTAAAAGCTCTGTACAAAGCATCCATCAAGTGCAAGTCAATCATGTTGTGGTTCGGATATTATGCCATCTTCTTCTTGAATCTCTCCCAAGTTTCATGCAATGCTTCAGTCGGGAGCTGCTTGAAGTTACTAATTTTGTCCCTCAATTATACCCTCCTGGAGGGTGGAAAGAACTATTCTAGGAATGCCTTTTTCAACTATCTACAGTTGGTTATAAAATTGGGTTCCAGCTCATTTAACTATATTGTTACCTCCCCAAACAGAGACAATGGAAACAATCTCAACTGGATCGCATTCTGTATCACTCCCAGATTATCAAAAGATTTGCAAATGGTGATAAAGTTCACCAAGTGCATGTTCGGATCATCACCAAGAAAGCCTCCAAACAACCCCTTCAGATTTAGGAGTTGGATCATGGTACTTGTTATACTGAATTTTGTACTTGGTGCTAACGGTGGAGGAATCATAGCACCCATTGCACCTTCCCCGTCCATTCCTTTTTCATCTTCATCAACCACGTAATGGACAGGCTGTTGACCATACCTTCCTCTGACTGGATGTTTTCTATTGAAATTTCGCTGCATTGGTGCAGCAATTTGCTCATCTCACCTTGGGTTTTGAGGATTCAGTAATTCCTCATCACCCAAGACTTCATCATCATGGTTCGGGTGATGTACTTGTTGACCCTCATCCCCGGCAAATGTTTTATTTTTGATAATGCTCAAACTACACTCTTGAATGGGTGTAAGCGATTGTTGTAAATATAAAACCCAACTAGGTTGGGGTTGAATCCCACAGGGAATATGGTGTGAACTCAATATGTTTGCAATTTAATTCTATGATAGTTTGACGTTTCATGAAATGGGGGTTTAAGTTTAACAAATGATTGTTTGTCACTTTAATTTTGATGTTTGTAACTAAGATTTAATGAAATAACCAGAATTAAGTTCACTAGGGCTTACGATACATGACAGATGCTATAGGTGACTCAAGATTCTCATGGTGGTTAGGATAATAAGCTATCTTTATCGATGATAAACTCAAATGTCTCTCGACCTATTTAAGCGTCAAATTTCCTAGTCCTCTCGAACTTGGGAAATTTCTGTTCACTGTCTAGATTTTACCTCAGGTTAACCAACCTTGTTACAATGCTGATTATTAAACGAAGTATTTTCGAGTCCTTGGTGATAATTCTTTTCCAACTGTAGATGATTTCTTTCTCAATCAAATAAAAGTTGGGGTGTCTAATGTTTGCAACCAGTAGACTTTAATTAAAATCTCAGAATTATCAAGAAATCCTAACACTTATTAAATCTTGACTATTTAGCACGTCATCACGACCTAACCCTAGATCTCATAATTTAGGTTAACAGAGTTTATCCACTCATGATGAAAAAAACAAAACACATAATTGAATTCATAATTGAAAAGATTAACTTATAGATACGAATAATAATTAGTGAATGGTAGATTAGATCACAAAGGAAAATCCCAAAAATAGTTGTATTGCTCGAACCCAAAAAGATAGAGAAAGAAATATCGGAAAATATTCTCCAAGACTCAAAGTATCAAACTCTCTTTAGAATAATGATAATGATGAATGAATTAATAATAATCAGAAAACCCTTAAACAAAGCTTTAAATAGTTTAACCTAAATAAGGAAATAAAATTAAAGTTGTAGCTTTTTCTTAGAATAGACGACGACATCTGTGACAGCTTGTCAGGAGTCTGACGGCTTATCACGGATGTCGTCAGCTCTTCTACACTTTTTCCTTCTGTTCTCTAAGGCTGACGATGATGTTGATGCCTTATCACCAACCTGGCGGCTTATCACGAACGTCGTCACAAAAATCTCTTCAACTTCCATTCTCTACTTAAGGCTGACGGCATCCTTGACAGCTTATTACCTAGATGACGACTTATCATGAATATCGTCAGCCACACTTGTCCTTTATTTTGCTTCACTTTTCAACCTTTTTGCTTCCATTATTTTTGGTTCTCTTACATCTCCACATTTACTTCAAAAATCAAATAAACTAATAAAAAACAACTAAATTTGCTCAAGACCTTACAATTAATTAAAGTTAAATGCCTCAAATGTGTTAGCGTAGGCTCGCACATCAACATGCCCCATACTAAGCTAACTGGGATCCAACCTGTAACCCCAGCTGGAAGGGTGCCAGTACCACACCACTAGTAAAGACAATTGTTCTGGAGTCAGTCCTAATCTAGTGGGTGACCCCTGGGATTAGTCCAATACATATTAATGCGCTAACGGGTGATCCTTGAGTATGCCTGTCCTATCTAACGGTACATCTCGTACCTACGCTAGAAATGTAGTTCTGGAACTTAGGGATTGCTTCTAGGGATCTCAGTCCTATCTAGTGGGTGAGTCCCCATCCCTAGGCTCACTCGGTGCTGAATCCTACTCCCATCTGAAAGAAACTAAACTTATTAACTGAGCTGAACTAATTAACTGAACTGGACTGATACTAGTGGTATTGTTTAGTAGAGCTAAACTAAATTTACTGAGTTCCGTTGACTGATGGAATGTACTGAGTTCTGAGGACTGACTTAGAATACTGAAGTTACAGAGTGTACTGAGTACTGAGATTACTGAACTACTGAGATTACTGAGATTTCCTGAGTCACATGACTGACTGAGTTCTATTGATCATAGCTTGACCGAGGAGATCATGAAAACATGACCTGGCTCTAGGAATACAACTAAATGTTTGGGTATAAGTATCCCCAGGACTCGATGAGAAGAAACTAACATGGCATGGCTTACTTGAACACATGACCAACAACACAATTCATAATTCATATATTGAAGAACTTCATCAAATATATGATATGCATAAGCTTGTACATACATAGGGATTTCATGATATCATACTAGTTAGGCATTTTTCCTTATCTAGGCATTTAATCATACATATGATAGGCATAGCACATGTAGACAACATTATAGAACAATCATACATTATGATTCATATCTAATTTTATCATCCTAGGGTTTATTCCTAGGTTCACATGAAAATATATCTATACAAATCAATTCCACATTTTTCAGTACTTTCTCCATCTTCAGCTAGTGCGCCAGTGCCTAAGTTCAGGCAAGACAGTCAGGATAGAGCGCTAGGCTCTAAGTCCCAGGGTAGTGCGAAACATGGTTGTACTAATTAGCTCTGCAAGAGATATAGTAGGAATCATCTGGGTGAGTATAAAACTAGTAGTGATGGGAGTTTTAGATGTGGAAAGCTAGGATATAGAGTTAGGGACCACCCGAGGGCTAGTCAACAGGGTCAGTCCAATCGTTTTTCATCTCGAGTAAGATGTCTGACTCAGCAGGGTGCTATTTCTAGTGCCAACAGTGGGCCGCATCAGAATAGGTTGTAGGTACTCCAGACTCATTATGATTAGAAAAGTTCTCCTAATATGACTACAGGTTTGTTATATGTTTTCCATCTTCATGTTTATACATTGTTAGATCCTGAAGCTTCACTTTCTTTTAAAACTCATTATATAGCTGTCAATTTTGGTGTCAGTCCCAAAATGTTAGCAGAGCCTTTCTTAGTGTATATCCAGTGGGTGAATTTATTACATCCAGATAGATATGCGAACTATGTACCCTCACTATTTCTCCACAAACCCAGATTTAGAATGAGGTAATAATCTTTCTTAAATTGACTTTTTTCCATTCTCAGTTTCAGCTATGTAAAAAATCTCATGTCAATGCATGCCTTTACGAAATCAGTACAGTTTATATATCAGCTTTCAAACTCAACTATGTAATAACGTTTCAAGTTATGCATGTTCAGTATATGATCTCAGTTTCCTCAGTGGTCTCAATCTAACCAGTTTCATTGAAGGATGAATGTTCCCAAGGGAAAATATTATAATACCCCATATCTTTTTCAGTCTTTATGCAGCATACGACTCATGATCCTTAGTCGTACCCCAGCGTATGAGTCGTATGTTGGACTCGTACCCAAGTTAGTATAGCATGTTGAACATTTTGTTATAGGTATGACTTGACCCCATGGGTCATGAAGAGGGGTACAATTTGTATGAGCCCAGTCATATGGATATCAGTATTGACCCCTTAAAGTTCTATCCAGGATACGAGAAGGGGGTATCTAGTCGTATACAAAGGTACGACTCATATAGAGAGAAGTCATATCAATAACAGTGTTGGTTCCCCAAGTTGTCCATTCATCTTATGTGTGATTTTACCAAATCATATAGGCATCTTCTGAGTTTGAAGTACGACTCGTACCCAGACCAGTACATGTTTTTTGAAATCTGCCATGCTTATGAGTCAGCAGTCCAATCATACCCTAACATATGAGTCGTAAGGTCGACTCGTACCGATAAGGAATGTGATTTTTTTGCATGTTTTTAGGGGTTTTATGTCTTTTTGCAATCCTTTAAAAGAAAAACCCATGCCGTTTTGCTTCACAAAGGGTGGTATAAAAGGCCCCAAATCCCTAATTTATATCATTAAACATCAATTTACTAAATACAATAAAGAGAAAACAATTTCTTCATCTTTCCCAAGCAGCTAGGGTTTCTCAAGGTCAAGAACTACATCAAAGAAATTTCCCCAAAGCTTCTAATTTAAGTATATGGGATATTCATCTATGGGTCCCTTTCACCCCCAAAACCCTATTTTAAATTAAAAGTATGGTTCTATTCCTATTTTATGAAATCCTACATGAAACTCATGAATTAATCCAAGAACTTCCTAGTAATACAAGTACATGCCATGTTTACAAGTGTTTACAAGTTAATTAAGCTATTTCATGTTTTATATTAAATTTCCCATGTCATATTCAAGTGAATTTCATGTTAAGCACTTGATTTATAAATTTATCCATGTAATCATGTTGATCTCTTATGTTTAATACATTCCCATGTTCAAGTTCATGCTTCTCACTTATTTGGTGAAATATTTATGTTTTCGGTCTTTGAACTATGATTCCATACCACGATTTTACAACATTATTATTATATTTTGTTATCATTTAGTGCTGGCAGATTATGAGCACCCAATACCTACGTGTTTACTTATGTTTCAGCTCTTCTAAGTAATAATTCAGTTAAACCATGAATCTTGTTATTTAATTAGTTGTTATGATCATGTTGATCAATATCCATTGTTATGTTTAGCCAAACTTTAGTCATCACCAGTGTAAGTTTATTTAGGAGTAGGATTTATCAGCGAGCAAACCCAGGGTTGGGGGCTCACCTACTAGTACAGGGTGTGACCTTTAGTAGCAGTCCCTGAGTTCTATAACGACGTAGCTAGCGTAGGTTTGAGATGTATTCCTTCCATTTGAGGGTTAACACATATCTCATGAGGACACCTGCTAGTAGAGGGTGATTCCTTAGTCATCTGGGACACCAATTTAGTGGATCCATACAACCAGTGTTAGTACCCGTGGCATGGTACTGACACCCTTCCAACTTGGGTTACAGATTGGACCCCAATTATCTCAGATTGGGGAATGTCAATTATATTATACCTCCCACAGTCTCAGTACAGTAATTAGTGTATTTCAGTTTAGGTTTGCTTGATCAAGCATACAAATTTTTAGTTATTCCGTAATACAATTTTCAGTGTTTAGATTATAGATTATCTCAGAACCATGTTTATGCTTGGTCTTGAATTCACAGATTTTACATGTTTATCTATTTATGCTCAGTTAACTCATGCATTTTAGTTATTCCTTATCTCATATACTAGTACATTGAAACTACTGACCACATATTTTGATTTGCGCTATGTTGTCTTATAACATATGGTTGGATGTACAGTTTCTTGAATGCTCTTAGACAATTCTGTATTTCTCAGTAGAAGAAGTGGTGAGTCTTCATCTATCGAGCACATGATTTGTTTATTTCAGTTACTTCACTATTTTCTTATGTTTAGTTAGTTTGAGTTAGTTAGGGGTCTTTCCCATCAACTCCTCATGATGTTTAGTGGATTTTAAACAATCAATTAGATAGTCAGTCAGTCATTTCAGTGTTATCAGTTGTTATAAGATATCCCAAACTTGTTTTGATTCATATTTCAATATCAAGTCATATAGTATTTTATAAGCTTACTTTCCACATACGTGATGTATTACTATTTTTTTAGTGCTCACAGTTGGTATCAACTCATGGGTTAGCTTGTGGTCACTAGTGGCCATAAGCACAGTTATCGCGACTAGGGGGTAGGCTTGGGTCGTGACAGTACCCCATACAGCTTCACAATCTCTTAGAGTTACAACATCGCATTATCCTCAGTCGAAAAGTTAGTGCTCACTGGAAAAAAATGAGTTGACTTTGTCATCCTATCTACAATGACCCAAATCCAATTGAATTAATTCCAAGACTGAGGAAGGCCGATTATGAAATCCTTATTTATTACTTCCCATTTCCATTCATGCAATTCAATTTCTTGATACAACCTTTCGATAATCATGTGCTCAATAGTCACTTGTTGACACACCATACACTTGGCTAAAAAATCCACCATATCTCTCTTCATACCATTCCATCAATACATCTCCTTAAGGTCATGATATATTTTTATTGAACCGGGATAAACAACATACCACGATTCATGTTCCTCATCCATGATCCTCTCATGCTAACCATCGACGTCGAGAACATATAACCTCCCTAGGTACCACAAAGTACCATTTCCACTAACCTCAAATACCATCTCCTTTTGACCACCTACCTCACCCTTAATTTTCATCAAGACAGGATCTAGCACTTGCCTCTCAATGATCTCTGCACCTAGAGATGACCACACCTTTTCCTGTACCAATATACCACTATCCTTAGAGTATAAGAGACGAATTCCAAGGTTACCAAAGCAGTGACTATCCTTCACCAATTCCCGTTTCTCCTTTTCCACACTAACCTTCCCAAGGACAACCTACTGAGGCCATCAACAACCACGTTAGATTTACCTGGGTGGTAGTGAAGATATGTCATAATCCTTGAGAAGCTTAATCCACCTCCTTTGCATGAGTATAAGCTATTTTTGAATAAACAAATACTACATACTCTTATAATTAGAGAAGATATCCACATGCACTCCATAGAATACCCAAACTAGGGCCTAGTCATGTCGGGTGCCTCAAGCCCCACCCAGGATGCATCATAGTAAACCAGGACTCGTATGGTGGACAGTCTCTAAATATTTCTTAGGATTGACCAGCCAGGGGTATAGATAAAGGGTACGTATAGCATGATTTGGATACGACTTGGTTGGATGAGTCATATGCTGGACAGTGTTAGATCCAAAGGTTGAGTCTAGGATACCGATGGAGGGTACCACTCGTATTAGAGGGTACGACTCGTAAGGGTCAGTTGTACCCCTATGACGAGATTTTGTGCAACTGAAGTGGGGGTGGTTTGGATATTCCCCCACTTATACTAATACATCCCATGAATTCTAACCTACTTTGGAGGTTATTTACCCTATTATTCCATTCATTAACACTTAGAAACTCTTCTAAAACTCTATATAATTCTCTCAAAAGCTTTTGGGCAAGAGAAGCTAGGATTTCAACTAGAGGATTAATTTTGGTCTTGTCTTGGTTATTTTTTTCCATCATCATATTGGTTTAAGTCATGTTATCTTCCCTTATTGTTAATTCTAACTATTAGAATGGTTTTTATGAATGGTTTAATGACTTCACTAATTGTATTACTTTAGTTTTCAAATATGACTTAGGGTTTTTGATATTGAATGGTTAGTTATGGTTTTAATTATGCTTTATTTGCCTTAATGGTGGTTTTGGATAATTGGATTGCATGGAATGGTTTAATGGTAATTAGAATTGTTTTTTGGTATATTATGCCCCCATGTGCTTAACAAAATACCTATAATAATGTTTTCATTGCATTTAGTATTTTAATGGAACTCTTACTTGTTTTAAAACTTGGTAAAAGAATTATGCAAGGTTCAAATGGGTTGGAAAGGTAAATGGATAAATTGTTATTCTTTTAGGGTACGTGGAATCTCCTAAGTTGTTTAATAAAGTAAATGGAACGGCACTTAGAAGTACCCTTAAACCTATGTATGGTTGGCTATGGATAGTACTTTCAAATAAGGTCAGTGTGATGATACCACCAATAAATGTCCTTGGTTAATAAGTGATAAATAGATTAGTTGGTTTCTTAGTAATGGTTTTAATTGGGAAATAATGGCGGGATGTGTAGCAAAGCCATGGAAGGTGGAGGTCCTGTGTAGACTAAAACTAAAAGCTCATATTTACCTATGTAAGGCTGGTCCAGGTGACCATATGTATGATGTCATGCATTATATTTGGGGGATGTACTAGTCATCCCAGGTCTTTGTTCCCTAGTCATGCGGCTTCAGGCACTGAGGCCCTTTTAGTAGGGAAAACTTAACCCATGTAGACCATTGATGGTTTAGGACGGGAAAGCTACACAACCAAGGTAATTATTTTAAAGGTATGCTAAAACCTATCCCCTTTCCCTACATGGTTATATTTATATATTTGTATGGTTTTGTACGTATGGATGGTTTTGATTGGTTTTATAAATGGCATTATTTTATCCTTATCCTGATATCATGTAAGCATTCACCTGCTAACTCGTCTCCTAGAAGTTTTATACCCATGCTATGTAGGAATCAGACGTTTTTCTCCTTCTACATAGTGATTAACTCGGGGATCAGCAGTTGGACTAAAGTGGTGAGCTTTCATCCTTTCAAAAGTCTCCATTTCATGTTATGGATATTTCTAGAAATTTGATTTTATTTTGTCTATTGATTTTGGCCATGGTTGGGGGCATGTCCCAACCCGATTTTATTACTCTTTTGGTTAGAAGCTTTGTGGTACTACTATGGGTTGGAATGGACGGGATAGACATTGGTGTTGACTTTCACATTAGAATAAGCTAAAGAGCTGACATCTTTGGATGATATGTCAGTTGTTCCATCTTATTTCATGTAGGGATTAATTATACTATGTTTTGGAACATCTTTGGTCATGTCCTGATTGATGGCCCTTCTTTCGGTATCAGTTTGGTATGGTTGGATTGTTAGTTTAGGATTGTTGGACTCGATTAGGTCAGTCACAATTGTGATCTTATCCCATAGTCTTTATGCGAGCTATTACACAATCTTGTTATATGCTTTAAATTCAACCAACTTAGTGCAGATGACTGAAGGTTGGGTTGGGTAATAGGGGTATCTCTGGATTTGGTCGGAATTGGGAAACCCAGTACAACAAGGCCCCTAATTGAGTCACATCAAGTTGGCATCACAACCTAGGTTCATGGTCAATTAGGAATCCATAAAGCCGTGTCGAGTAGAGTCTCTTTTAAGGGTATGTTGTGTGCCACACTTATAAGGGAGAGGCTACAAGGCATTTAGAAATGTCTCACTTTCTTGGTATTCTATTCTCAAGCTTGGAGTCTCAATCCTGGAATCTTTTCTAATCCTTATTTTTTCATCTTATAGATAACTTCTCATAGATCTAGAACACAATAAAATTCTGCTATCCCATCTGGGGGCAATGCTGAAGGAGTGCATCCTACTTCTGGGGTTCATTTTTGATCTCACGGTCCTATCCCTGATAATTCTGGAGCTCAAGCTGTTGAAACTAGTCCTCTTTAAGTAGAGGTGACTAATGCAGAATTCCATTAGTATATTCATGTTATAGCTTAGATGGTGGATACTCAGACTGAGTACGATGTGAATGGTGATTTATGTACTGAGGCCATAAAGGGTTGGCCAATTTATGAAAAAGGGTCCTCTCACCTTTTCTGGAGTGAAGATGAAGGAGGATCCACAGGGCTTCTTGGATAAAATAAAAAATATATTTTGGGTGAAGCAGGCTACTAATGTGGACGGGATAAACTCTGTATCTTATTAGCTCAAAGATGTGGCATATCAGTGGTATAAAGAGTGGGATAGGGATAAGGATGATGTGGAAGGATCAGTCTTGTGGAATAACTTTTTCTAAGGCCTTATTAGATCGTTTCTTTCCACATGAGCTAAGGGATGAAATGATGGAAGAGTTTGTGAACCTTAAGAAGTGGAGGATGTCTGTCAAGAAATATGCCTTGAAGTTTCACCAATTGTTAAAGTATGCTCCTGATTTAGTTGCTGACATACAGGCAAAAATAAGTAAATTTTCTTCTGGGTTTAATCGGGATCTAATTTTGAGAGAAAGACTGCCTTTCTAATTAAAAATATGAAGATATCTAGGTTGACTATTCATATGGAGCAAGTGAAGTATGAAAAGAGGATGCAGGAAAAATTTGGGGATAGACAGGGTATGAGGAGTAGGTTTTCTGACCAACAAGGTGCTTAGTCTCAAGGTGGTCGGTATGGTGGCTAATGATAGAAAAAGAAGTCAGGGAGTTCTAGTTCCTACTCTACTGATAATGCTCCTTACCAGGCGGTGATAGGCATCATCAAGGTGGTGAAAATTTCTGGGCATAGGGTGCCCAATCTCAGGAAAGTAAAGGTTAGTAAGTTTTTTCATGCCGTCCTTGCCGGTTCTGTGGTGGTTCTCATTGGGGTGATTGTGATGAAGGAAGGTAAAAATTCTTTAATTGTGTCCATGAAGGCCATCAGCTCAGGGATTATCCGGTTAATAATGTTGCTACGGGGGAAAATAAAATTCTTGTGGCATCATCTTCTGATCCTACCCCCGGTGGTGTTGCATCTACTTTTATTACTACTCTAGGTTCTAGTATTGGTCGGAATAGGTTATATGCTTTGGCATCCCGACAAGAATCTGAGGCATCACTTGATATCATTACTGGTATGTTACAACTTTTCTCCTGTGACGTATATTGTTTTCTTGATCTGGGGTTCAGTCACTCCTATGTGACTCCTTATGTGGCTGTATCTTTTTGTTTCCATTTAGAAGTTATTTCAGATCCTTTTTCTGTTTCTACCTAGAAGATGACTTGGTTATTTCTAAGAGATTCTATAGAGGGTGTGTCATATCTATTGGTAGAAAGAAGACCTTGGTGGATCTATTTGAGTTGGGTATGGTGGCTTTTTGTAACACCCCAAAATTCGGGCTAGAATGAAAAATCGTCATTTCTTTGTGTAAATGATCCAAGATCCATAAATCCTATGAAAATTTTGTCTGTTAATCAATAATGTAGTGTGGAAATCTAGTTGAGCACGAGTCGAGATAATAGAGGTCCCCTAACTCAAGGACTAGTTGAAAGCTTTCCTATCGTTCAAGTTTTAGTGAGTGTCAAAACTTGGGTCAAATTAAATCACCATAAATCCTTATATATGACGAACTGGGTGGCCTACTATATATCAAATCAAAGGTCTTTGAGTTCTCTTTCCAACGCCACCAAATTTGCCAAAATTTGATATCGAAGAAAAAAGTTATGCTGATTTTACTCTAGTATATCAGCCTGGCAACTGTCTGACGAAATTTCAGACGACTTATCACATTTCTGATGACTTATCATAAAATGTCATCAGACTTAGGAAGAAAGTCATAAATTCCAACATTTTGTGACAACATGAGCTGACGGCTTGTCAATATGTGACGACATCAACCCAATGTTGTCATCTGATAAATTTAGCATTTTCAAAATGGTTTTGGAGGGGTATTTTGGTATTTTGCCTTCACCCCATAGCCCCATAAATATAAGATTAATCCCCAAATTTACAAAAATATACTCCTTTCTCTCAAATACTCTCAAGAACCAAACCCTAGGGACTAAACCTAAGATTTAAGATCCCTTAAAATTTCACAATTGAATTCCAAAATTGATTCAAGAATTAGAATCCCCAAACTAAGATCTTCAAGAATAATCCATCATAAGCACAAATGGAGTCCCAAAAGCAAGTGTTCATCCAAAGTTCCTAATCTAAGGTACGCGGGGTTTTCCTAGAAATTTCATCGGCATGGAAATCATGATTTTTAGAATGGGGTTTTGTATTTATGAAGAGAATCATGTTTTTAGAAGTTTTGACGGTATTGTTTTAGTCTTTAAGATTTCCCCCAAATTGAATTGAAATTATATATATATATATATATATATATATATTTGTATGTGTTCGAGAATAAATGTTCAATTGAGTGCATGATTTATAATGAATCCCTATTTTGTTATGGTTTTTCCTATCTTTCATATGATATGGCTTGTTCTGAATTGCATCTTAAAAGCATGATAAGAAATGTCTTGATTTATACTATGACTTGAATATGATTTTTGAAATAAAAAGATAGGGTTATGCATGTTGATAAATTTTGAATATGCATATAATGAAAGAGTGCATGGTTTTGCCAAAAGCACATCATCACCATATGTTTAAAGAATTCTTGCATAGTTTTGACTTATGTTTCGGAACATGAAATCTCTTATGCTATTTGCAATGTTGGGTGGTCTTAATTGAGTTTTAAATGAAAGAATTATGCTTAATCCATTATGGCCCAGAATTACGACTTACAAGTTTTGGTATGATGATACCAAATCAGATAATGCCATAACAGACACTGAAATTAGACTTTATCAGACTTTCATGATGTAGAAACCTCAGAATGATACATCTTCAGAAAGGGCTAAAAATGGGTATAAAGAGATGTTAGGTGGCTCCCCGAAGAGGGTACAATTTCAGAGAACTCATTGCCCAAAACCATGATTTGCCAATTCGGGTATATTATTGTACGCTGGCGACGGTCCTAGGGCATAGTAGATTCAGAGACTCCAACCCTTGCGGCAAACTTGGGTTGGAGGCTTTCCCGCCGAGTCAATGGCGGATTTCATACATCCTGTGGAATATCAGAATTGTAGGGGAGTGCCACCTAACTTAGAAGTAATACAATGATCAGAAACACTGTATTGACAGAAAGGTTTTATGATTATCAGAAATTCCCATGTGTTTTGAATTTATATCTTTCATGATCTTTTATGACATGCTCTCAACTATTTTATTTATATAAAAGATTAATTTTGGATTTTCTCTACGTACCAGTACATCTGTATTGAGCCCCCTCCCTTCAAGTTCTGAGGCACAGTCTAGGGGTCCAGATAAGCGGTAGATTTCATCAGATAGGAGTGAAGAGTGCCTGTTGGTGAGTCTTCTATATTTTAGAAGGCCTAGTTTTTTTCAGACAATTATTATTTATTATGGTTTTTGGTCTATTGAGAGCCTTGTCCTAGTTTTCAGACAGTTGTTATTTGATCACGTAGTAGAGATTTCACTGACGGTTTTCTGACGGTGTTTAGTTAATATTGGATTTTATTCCTTATTGTTAAATTAAAATCAGAGTATGACTATGTTTCCATAGAATATTTTATTTCCGCATTGCCTATTTATATATGAATGGTGTATATGATTACAAGTTAGAAAGGCTCTCGGGCCTTCATGGTTCAGGATGTCCTTCACGGCTAAGGCCTTGGTTTGGGTCGTGACACACTTGGTTTCAGAGCACGGTTCATGGTCGTAGGGTGTCTTTAAAATCGCGTTGGTTAGAGTCTTGTTTTTGGGTGTGTAGCGCACCACACTTATAAGCAGGAGGCTACTAGGTGTTTAAGAATATTTCTCTTTTTTCATGTTCTAGTTCGTGCTATAGATTCAGAATGTTCCTCTTTCATATTCTCATTTTTGTTATAGTGTGTCTCATACGGAAGTAAAGTTATCGCAATACTTACTCATGCCTCACATTTCAGTTCCATGATCATAGTTCATGTTCAGGCATATGACAGAGGATTATGTGCTCTTCAAGATCCTAAATGAGGAATTCCAGTTCATTGATTAGTGAAAACCATATTTCATAAGTTATGAACTCCAGATTAAGGTCATGCAGATCATGACCCACGTATTCATGCTTTATAGTGTGCTCAGTTCCCATAACTCATGATACACACCAAATGATTAGTGAGATTCAGCCTATAGATAGGTATACTCTCGATTTAGACCGCTTTGATGAATCCCTAATGTTGATTTTCTATTCCTACGGCCTCAGTTAAGTGTCAAGTCTCATATAATATTCTTCCATACTTCAAGGTTTTATGTTCTAAACTTTAGTGACTCCTCCTTATATGATAAAAGTGGTGATGATTAAATAGTTCTTGATGATAAAAGATCATTTTATGCTTGTTTTGGATGGGTCCATAAGTGTGAAGAAAGATTTGGGGCCAAGTCTTTGATATATGTGATGGTTAGTGGAAATTTATGTGTGTATGTTCTTGGGGTAGCGTGTGGGAGTTATATTATCAATGGTTTAGAGACTATATGAAGTATGTATTTGTGGGTGTTTGCCTTGAAGTTGATATGTGGTTATAAAGATAGTCTTGAATGACATGTTGGGATTTGTGTGAAGGAACACATTATCCGCTAGTAAATCCATAGTAAGATTTTAGAGTTAGTCATTGAAGTGGTGAGGCACGTTATGCTTAGGGTATGATCTTTAAAAATATATAGAAGGTTGAATCATATGGTTTAGATTAGTATCGTGGTGTAGCATGTTGTATTTTGTGATTTAGAATTAGGCTTGATCACGGTGAAAGAATTTAAGATACTTTAGAAATTAGTAGAAAGATTTATCAATGCCCATATGTGGATTATAATTTGAATCAATAAGTATGATAATTATGGAGAATAGTATAGTTAAGGGATATTTGAGGAGTGTGCTAAGCTTGAAAGTAAGAAGTGGCATTGCCTAAGGCCTGAAAATTATATTCTAGTTTATGAGTTATATGTCTATATGTCATGCTATGGAGTAGTGTTATTTTTGTGATTCCATAGTTGGATGTCTTGTGTAACTCATGCCAAAGATTATTTGCTCTCTTATGCTACTAGAACTTCTTTAGGAAGAGTGTTGAAGAGATACTTCAGCTAAGTATAAGTTTCCAGTATAATTCCACCCGTATAACCAGCAATTCAGTTTAATAGTCAAGCAGGCAAGTTACTGTGGTGTTCTACCTTTTCACCTAGTCCTACTATCCGAAGTCTCATGCATATGACCATACCAAGGAATAATCTATT
The DNA here is from genome assembly GCA_030864215.1 of Capsicum pubescens. Classification (NCBI taxonomy): domain Eukaryota; kingdom Viridiplantae; phylum Streptophyta; class Magnoliopsida; order Solanales; family Solanaceae; genus Capsicum; species Capsicum pubescens. Next base: position 257,040,139 of record CM061538.1, read on the forward strand.
CTATTCATGTAAATTGCCAATTCAGTTCAATTCAAGCATCATGTTTCAGATTCAGCTACTTAGTCATGACTCAGTTCATAAGAGTTCAGAGCATAATTTTAAATACTTCCAATTATTTTGGCTCAGGAAGTACAGTACCCTAGTACGATCTAAGTTATGTTTCCTCATGACTCATACTTTCATAAGTTATCAATTCTTAATTCAATATGTATGATTATATCATGAACACTTCAAGAAAATCCTAAACTCTCAGCATGAATCAAATCCTTGAAGCAAGTAAACTCAGAATTTTCTTTCATGATAGAAGTTTAAATGTTTCATATTAGTTATATACTTTCTTAGAAGGCACATCATGTACACGTTATTACATATAATTAAGCTTCAACATCACTACCCATCATTTGGGGATGAATGATCCCAAGAGGGAGATAATGTAACATCCCGCAATTCGGGCTAGAATGAAAAACTGTCATTTCTATGCGTAAATGATCCAAGAGCCATAAATCTTATGAAAATTTTGTGTGTTAATCATTATTGTAGTGTGGTAATCTACTTGAGCATGAGAACAGATCATAGAGGTCCCCTAACTCAAGGACTAGTTGAAAGCTTTCCTATCGTTCAAGTTTTAGTGAGTGTCAAAACTTAAGTCAACTTCAATCGACCATAACTCCTTATAGATGACGAACTGGGTTTCCTACTATATATAAAATCAAATTTCTTTGAGTTCTCTTTATAACTCCACAAATTTTGCAAAAATTCAATATCGGAGCAAAAAGTTATGCCCATTTTACTCTAGCATATCAGCCTAGCAACTATCTGATGATATTTCTGACGGCTTATCATATTTCTAATGACATTTCTGATGACTTATCAGAAAATTTCATCAGACATAGGTAGAAAGTCATAAATAACAACATTTTGTGATGACATGAGTTGACGACTTGTAACATATGTCACGACATCAACCCAATGTCGGCAGCTCATAAATTCAACATTTTCCAAATGGTTTTGGAGTGGCATTTTGGTATTTTCCCTTCACCCCATAGGTCCATAAATATAAGATTCTGCCCCAAATTCACCAAAATGTACTCTTTTCTCTCAAATACTCTCAAGAACCAAACCCTAGGTCCTTAACCTAAGATTCGAAATCCCTTAAAATTTCACCATTAAATTCAAAAATTGATTCAAGAATTAGAATTCCCAAACTAATATCTTCAAGAATCATCCATCAGAAGCACAAATAGAGTCCCAATAGAAAGTGTTCATCCAAAGTTCATAATCTAAGGTATGCGGGGTTTTCCTAAAAATCTCATGGGCATGAAAATCATGATTTTTAGAATGAGGTTTTGTATTTTTGAAGATAATCATGTTTTTAGAAGTTTTGACGATATTGTTTTGGTCTTTAGGCCTTCCCCCAAACTGAATTGAAATTATATATATATATATATATATGTATGTGTTCAAGAATGAATGCTATATTGAGAGCATGATTTATAATGAACCCCTCTTATTTCATGTTTTTTCCCAACTTTCATATAATATGAATTGTTCTGAATTGAATCTTGAAAGAATGATACGAAATGTCTTGATTTATACTATAACTTGAATATCATTTTTGAAATAAAATGATAGGGTTATGCATGTTGAGAAATGTTGAAATTGCATATAATGAAAGAGTACATGGTTTTTGCCAAAAGCACATGACCACCATATATTTGAAGAATTCTTGCATAGTTTTAACTTATGTTTCGGAACATGAAATCTCTTATGCTATTTGCAAAGTTGGGTGGTTTGAATTGAGTTTTGAATGAAATAATTATGCTTAATGCATTATGGTCCTGAATTAAAACTTGCAAGTCTTGGAATGACGATACCAAATAATACAATGCCATAACAGACGCAGAAATTACACTTTATCAGACTTTCATGATTTAGAAACCTCAGAATTATACATGTTCAGAAAAGGCTAAAAATAGGCATAAAGAGATGTTAGGTGGTTCTTCGAAGTGGGCACGAGTTCAGATAACTCATTGCCCAAAATGGTGATTTGCTGATTCGGGTATATTATTATACGCTGGCGATATCCCTATGACGTAGTAGATTCAGAGACTCCAACCCTTGCGGCAAACTTGGGTTGGGGGCTTCCCCGCCGAGTCAATGGAGTATTCCATACATCTCGTGGAACATCAAAATTGTAGGGGAGTGTCACCTAACTCAGAAGTAATACAAAGATTAGAAAATCTGCATTGATAGAAAGGTTTTATGATTATTAGAAATGCCCATGTGCTTTGAATTTATATCTTTCATGATGTTTTATGACGTGCACTCAACTACTTTATTTATATAAAAGATTTATTTTGGATTTGCTCTATGTAGCAGTACATCTGTATTAACCCCCTTCCCTTCAGGTTCTAAGGCATAGTCTAGGAGTCCTGATAAGCGATAGATTTCATCAGACAGGAGTGAAGAGTAACAGTTGGTAAGCCTTCTATATTTTAGAAGGCCTAGTTTCTTTCAGACAGTTATTATTTATTATGGTTTTTGGTCTACTGGGGCCTTGTCCCAGTTCTAGACAATTGTTATTTGTCACGTAGTAGAGATTTCGCAGATGATTTTCAAATGGTTTTTAGTTAATATTGGATTTTATTCCTCATTGTTAAATTAAATTTAGAGTATGAACATATTTCCGTAGTAAATTTTATTCCCGCATTTTCTATTTATATATGAATGGTGTATATAATTACAAGTTACAAGGGCTCTCGGGCCTTTATGTTTCAGGATGTCCGTCACGTCCAGGGACCTAGTTCGGGTTATGATAGTTTTGATGTCATTCTGGGTATGGATTGTTGTACTCTTGTCATACATGGATTGTCAGTCCAATAGGATTATCCTTAGGTTCCTTGGTGAGCTGGTTATAAAATAGGAGGGTGGTTCTTTGATCCTAGGGGGAGATTTATTTCATATCATAGAGATCAGAGGTTAATCTCCAAATTTTTCTTTATTACTTAGTCTAGGTTAAAGATTCTAACTCAGAATGCCCTTCTTTCAAATCAATTCTAGTGGTTAATGAGTTTCTAAAAGTCTTTTCGGATGATCTTCCTGGTGTTAATACATATAGGAAAATAGAGTTTGGTATTGATCAAGTTCTTAACACTCATCCAATTTCTATTCCTCCATATAGAATTGCTCCGGTTGAGTTGAGGGAACTCAAGGAGCAACTTAAGAATCTTCTGGATAAGGGGTTTATTCATCCTAGTGTATCTCCATGGGGTGCACTGGGGTTGTTTATGCGCAAGAAAGATGGTTCCCTACTGATGTGCATTGACTATAGACAGTTAAACAAAGTGACGATCAAGAATTAGTATCCTCTTCCAAGGATAGATGACTTGTTTAATCAGTTGCACGGTGCCAAGTTCTTTTCTAAGATAGATCTTTGATCTGGGTACCATCAGCTAAAGATTAGGGAGGTAGATATCCATAAGACAACTTTTCGTACTTGGTATCAGAACATTGAATTTGTGGTAATGTCATTTGGATTGACTAATGCTCCGATAACATTTATGGATCTGATGAACAGGGTTTTTCATCAGTATTTAGATCTTTTCATAATTGTGTTTAGTAATGACATTCTAGTTTATTCAAAGAGTGAGGTGGATAATGCTAATCACCTCTGTATGGTGTTCCAGACCTTAAAGAAATAGCAATTGTATACTAAGTTCTCTAAGTATGAGTTTTGGTTGAACACTGTAACTATCTTGGGTCATATTATTTCTAGAGAGGGATCCTGATGGATTCATAAAAGGTTTTTATGGTGAAGAGATGGACTAGATCCTTGATTCTATTTGACATTCAGAGCTTTTTGGGTTTAGCTCGGTATTGTAGGCGGTTTGTGCAAAGGTTTTCACCAATAGCTGCTCCTTTGACTAAGTTGACTTAGAAGAATGTCGAGTTTTCTTTGTTGGATGCTTGTGAGGGGAGTTTTAAGAAGTTTAAGAATAAGTTAACTTCGTCTCCAAGTTTTACTTTGTTGGAAGGAAATAATGGGTTCGTGGTTTATTGTGATGGATATCGGGTAGGGCTTGGTTGTGTTTTGATGCAACATGGGGTGGTTATTTCTTGTTCTTCCAAGTAGTTGAAAGCATATGAGGGGAATAATCCCACTTATGACTTGAAGCTGTTGGTGATTGTGTTTGATTTGAAAATATGGCGGCATTATTTGTATGGTGTGCACATGGATATCTTTTCAAATCATAAGAGTCTACAGTATGTGTTCACTTAGAAGGAGATCAATAGTAGGCAGATATAATGGATTGAAATTCTCAAGGACTATAATATGAGTTTTCACAATCACCCAGGTAAGGCTAACGTGGTTGCGTTGCTCTTAGCAGGATATCCATAAGGATTTTGTCTCATATCGAGGAATGAAAATGGGAATTGGTGAAGGATATTCACTTCTTGGCTAATCTTGGAGTTCGCCTCTTAGACTCCAAGGATGGTGGTGTGATGGTGAAAGAAGTGGTTCGATCATCTCTTGATATGGATATTAAGGAGAACCAAGTTCTAGATCCTACCTTGATGAAAATGAAGAGTGACTTTGGTTGGAAAGAGGTAGTGGTGTTTGAGATCGATGATGATAGTGCTTTACGTTACCAAGGGAGGTTGTGTGTTCCTGATGTTGACGGTTTGCGACAAACGAGTTTGGATAAGGTTGCATAAGTTGTGCTATATTTTTTATCCCGGGTAGGCTAAGATGTATCATGATCTCAAGTAGATCTATTGGTGGAATGGTATGAAGAGGGATATGGCTGATTTTGTGGCCAAGTGTATAGTGTGTCAACAGGTTAAGGTTTATCACATGAGGCCAGGAGGTTTTTATCAAGAAATTGACTTTCTTATGTGGAAATGGGAAGTGATCAATATGGACTTCGTTATTGATCTTCCTAAGTCTCGAAATCAATATGATTCAATTTTAGTCATCGTGGATAAGATAACTAAGTCTGCCCACTTTTTTCCAGTGTGGAGTACTCTCTTGATGGAGGATTATATGAAGCTATATCTTCAGGAGATTGTGAAGCTACATTGGGTACCTATACAATTATTTTTTAATATGGCACGCAGTTTACATCTCACTGCTAGCGATCTTTTAAGAAAGGGTTGGGGACTAAGGTTAGTCTGAGTACTGCTTTTCACCCGTAGATGGATGGGCAAGCGGAGAGAACTATTCAGACATTGGAGGATATTTTTAGAGCATGTCCGATGGATTAAGTTGGTAATTGGGTTGAGAATCTACCTTTTGTTGGAGTTTGCTTACAACAATAGGTATAATTCTAGTATTGGTATGACCACTTTTGAGGCATTGTATGGTAGGAGGTGTAGATCTCCTATTGGTTGGTTTGAGCTTGGTGAGGCGAATATGCTTGGTCCCAACTTGGTTCACCAGAAAATAGAGAAGGTGAAGGTGATTTGGGAGAGGCTTAAGGTTTCCCAAAGTCGCCAAAATTCCTATACAGATGTTAGGTGTAAAGATTTAGAGTTTGAGGTTGGGGATAAGGTTTTCCTCAAAGTATCTCCTATGAAGGGAGTAGTGCAATTTGGTAAAAAAGGGAAGCTTAGTCCCAGTATATTGGTCCTTATGAGGTTTTGTGAAGAATTTGGAATGTTGCTTACGAGCTGGAGTTTCCTTCTAGCTTGAGATTGGTTCATCCGATCTTTCATGTTTCTATGTTGAGGAAGTGCATTGGTGATCCTTCTTCGGTTGTTCCTTTGGAAGGACTAGGTATCACGTATTCTTTTTCTTATGAAGAAATACCGATTGAGATCTTTGATAGGAAGGTTTTTCAGTTATATACCAAGGATGTGGCTTTGGTTAAGGTTCTTTGGAGGAGCCATAAGGTGGAAGAAGATATATGGGAAATGGAGGAGGACATGAAGTCCAAATATCCACATTTGTTTTCTGTTCCTGGGATTCGTGCGGAAGGTATGTGTCATCAACACATCTATATTTTCTAAGTTCATTAAAGGAAATATTAATATCTTTACCTCTTTATTTTCAAACTTTGTTAAAGATCAGAAATATATTTAATAAGATAATGAAAATGACTCGTGTGTGTGGTTACCCCTACCTTATCCGTCATTCTGGGATGAATTTTCTCAGTAGGGGATACTGAAACACCATGGTTTCTGGACCTTAGAAAATTTCCTAGATTCTAGTCTCTGGACCCAATACGACTCGAGGGTAAGAGTCGTATATTGGGTACGGATGGTACGGTCCAGTTGTATGCTGACCAATGTTGGTTGGTGGGATGGATTTTGGTTATTGCAATGGATACGACTTAGGGGCACTATTCGTATTAGTGGGTAAGAATTGATTGGTTCCTTAAATTAATCTTAGACTTGGTTACTTAGGTTGGATCTGAGTACAAGTGACTCACCATGAACTATAAGCCAGGGTACGAGTCATACACAGGACTAGTATGATGGACAGTGTCTAAATCTTTCTTGGGTTTACATCATCCAGGGGTAAGGATAAAGGGTAAGGATCATATGTTTTTGATACTACTTGATTGGATGAGTCGTATTCTGGACAATGTTGGATCCAAAGGTTTAGGCTAGGATACGAGTAAAGGTTACCACTCATATTTGAGGGTATGACTCGTGAGGTTCTGTCGTAACCTTGGTATGGAATTTGGTGCAACTTAAGTGGGAGTATGTTAGATATTTCCCCACTTATCCTAATAATCTCCCAAGACTTTTAACCTACTTGGGAGGTTATTTACACTATTATTCCAGTCAAAAACACTTAGAAACTCCTCTAAAACACTCTATAATTCTCTCAAAAGCTTACGGGTAAGGGAAGCTAGGGTTTCAACTAGAGGATTGATTTAGGGCATGTCTTGGTGATTTTTTTCCATCATCATCTTGGTTTAAGGCATGTTCTCTTCCCTCATTGTGAATTCTAAATAGAATCATACTTTTTATAATGTTTTCATGCCTTCATTGATTGTATGACATTGATTTTCAAACATAAATTGGGAGTTTTGATATTAAATGGTTGGTTGTGGTTTTCTATGGTTTTAATTATGCTTTATATGAATTAATGGTGGTTTTGGAAAATTGGATTTCATGAGAATGGTAATTGGAAATGGTTTTGATTATTTAATGTCCCAAATATGTTTGACATAATACCTATAATAATGTTTTCATTGCATTGAGTATTTTAATGGAACTCTTTTTTGTTTTAAAACATGGTAAAGGAATTATAAATGGTTTAAATATTTGGAAAGGTTAATGGCTAAATGCTTATGCTTGTGGGGTACATGGAATCCCCCAAGTGGTTTAATATGGTAAATAGAAGGGCACCTGGAAGTGCCCTAAAACCTATGTAAGGTTGGCTATAGATAGTACTTGCAAGTATGGTTGGTATGACGATACCACCACTTAATGGCCTTGGTTAATAAATGTTAAGTAAATTGGTTGGTTGTTTGGTAATGGTTTTAATTGTGAAATAATGGCGGGATATGTAGCCAAGCCATGGAAGGTTGAGGTCCCGGGGGGACCAAAACAAGAAACTCATATTTATCGATGTGGGGTTTGTCTTATTGACTGTGTACATGATTTCACACATTATATTTGGGGGATATACTAGTCATCCCAGGCTTTTCTTCCCTGGTCATACTGCTTCACGTGTTGAGGCCCTTTCAGTAGGGGGGAGCTGAACCCATATAGCCTGTGGGTGGTTTAGAACGTCAAAGCTACACAACCTAGGTAAAGGTTTTAATGGCATGCTAAACTCCGCCCCCTATCCTGACATGGTTATATATATATATATATATAGGGTTGTGTACATATGGATGGTTTTACTTTGTTTTATAAATGGAATTATTTTATCCTTATCTTGAGATCATGCTAGAGTTCACTCGCTAACCTATCTACTGGCAGCTGTATACCTATTCTATGTAGGAACCAACCGTTCCACTCCTCCTACATAGTGATTGACTCGGGGATCAACATTTGGACTAAGGCGGTGAGCTTCTATCCTATCGAAAGGCTCTATTTTATGTTATGGATATTTCTAGACACTTGATTTTATTTTGGATATTGCTTTTGGCCATAGTTGGGGGCATGTCCCAATCAGATTTTATTACACTTTTGGCTAGAGACTTTGTGGTACTACTATCGGTTGGAATGGGCGAGATCAGTATTGATGTCGGCCTTGATATTGGAATAAGCTGAAGGGCTGACATCATTGGACGATATTATTAGTCGTTCAATCGTATTTCATTTTCGGATTAATTATACAATGTTTGGGAACATCTTTAGATATGGCCTGGTTTATGGCCCTTGTTTCAGTATCAGTTTGGTATGGTTGGATTGATGGTATAGGATCGTTGGACTCGGTTGGGTTGGTCACTGTTGTGATCTTATCCCAGAGTCTTTATGTGAGAGTTATACTATCTAGTTACATACTCAAAATTCATCCAACTCAGGGTAGGCGGCTGGAGCTTGGGTTGGGTAATGGGGGTGGTCTCCAGTCCCGATAAGACTTAGGATACCCATTATGACAAGGCCCCCAATGGGGTTTCATCAAAACCCCTCAGTGCCATCAAGCAAAGTCAAAACTGGAGTCCAAGTTAGCTTATCCTTCAGCTTCTCGAAACTCCCCTTACAAGCATCAAACCACAAGAACTTTACCTTTTTTTGAGTCAACTTAGTCAATGCAGCTATAGAGTAAAATCTATCCATAAACCTTCTATAATGCCCTTCTAAAACCAAGAATCTCTGAATATCGGTTGGATTCGCAGGTCTAGGCAACTTCTTAACCACTGCAACCTTTTGGGAATCAAACATGATCCCCTTACAAGAAATAATAAGACCCAGAAAAGTGACAGCGTTCAACTAAAATCCATATTTGGAGAATTTGGAATACAACTGATGCTTCTTCAAGGTACGCAACAAAATATAGAGGTGATTGGCATGATCCACCTCGCTCTTAGATTACACCAAAATGTCATCAATGAAAACAATGACAAACTGATCCAGAAACTGAAGGAAGACCTTATTCATCAAATCCATGAATGTCGCAGGGGCATTTGTCAACCCAAAATACATAACCAGAAACCCAAAGTTCCCATACCGAGTAAGGAAAAATGCCTTAGGGATATCCACCTCCCTAATCTTAAGCTGATGATACCCAGATCGAAGGTCAATTATAGAAAAGAATTTGGCACCTTGCAACTGATCAAACAAGTCATCTATCCTTAGAAGAGGATACTTGTTCTTAACCATCACCTTATTTAATTGCTGATATTATATACACATCCAAAGGGAACCATCATACTTGTTTATGAATAACACCTGTGCGCCCCACAAGGACACACTAGGATGGATGAAACACTTATCCAAGAGATTATTAAGTTACTCCATAAGCTCTTTCAATTCAGCTGGATCCATTCTATAAGGGGGATAGAAGTTCGACAAGTGTCCAAAACCAGATCAATCCCAAACTTAATCTCCCTACCAGGAGGAACACCAAGAAGGTCATCAGGGAAGACCTCAACAAATTCATTCACTACCAGAATCGAAAGCAAAGAAGGACCTTTAAAGTTCGAACCTTTAACCAAAAATAATTATAGAGACAACCTTTGGAGATTAATCTTAGAGACCTAAGATATGATATAAACTTCCCCTTAGGAGCTAGAGAACCACCATCCCATTCAATAACTGGCTCACTAGGGGACTTAAATATAGCACGAGTATAACCAATACATACCTAGAATAACATCAAAATCTACCATATCTAATTCATAAAAATCCACTAGAGTATCCTTACTACCAAAAGATACCACACACCCCTATAGACTTTTTTAGTGACCACAAGGTCACCTAGAAAGGAAGAAACAGAAAAAGGGTCCAAAATAACCTCGAGACCAAAACCAAAAGACACAACCACAAATGGCATCACATAAGAATAAGAAGAACCTAGATCAAGTAAACAATAAACATCCCAAGAAAATAGTTTCAACATATTAGTCATGACATCAGGCGATTCCTCTGACTCCAGTCGTGGAATGAGTTCATATTGATGGTTTCAACCAGTGTTGAAACTAGATGGTTCCCTTTGGTGCCAGAGTTGATGAAGCAACTAGAACCTTATTATCCCCCGAAGAAACCTTACCAATCAAATAGTTTCTAAACAAATTTCCTGGCCAATCACATTTGAGCCACTTGTACTTCCCCTTATCGAAAAAACCCCAATGCAACCAACCAAAAAACTTATAAGGAGGATGTGATAAAACCGATTGAGACCCACTAGCCTGATATTGGGCATTCTGCGCCCTGAATTTATCGCCACCTTAGTGACACCAGTCTCCCAACTACTTTGGGTAAGTAGCACTAACTGTGGAGAAAGAACCAGAACTCCCCCACTTCTTTCTTGACCACTTGCCACCAAACCTACCACTTTATTTTTTACTACTACCCTGCTCAGAGAACCTAAACTTTCTACACTGCCTTTCCCCTATCTCAGCCTGCTTTTTCTTTTCCTCCTCCACCTATTGCTTAAGAAAAAAAAAACCAAGAGATGTCCATGTCCTTGATTAGCAAGGCAGTCTTACTTTCAAGGATAAAATCATGAGATAGTCTTAAGGCAAACTTTCACATCCTGGCCATCATATCCAACACCATTTCCAGACTATACCAAGACAACTAGTGAAACTTCATGGCATACTCCTTGACTGATATCTTTCCTTGATTTAGATTAATAAATTCCTCCACTTTTCCTCCCCTCAACTCCTGAGGAAAGAAGCGGTCCAGAAATGCATTGTCTAAAGTATCCCAGAAAGATAACTCCTGAAAATCACCCCTATCTTTATCCCATTCCTCATACCATTGGTACGCCACATCCTTCTTCTAGCAGGCAGCAAAATCTACCTCTTCCACATTCGTGGCATGCATAATCCTAAAAATATTTTCCATCTCATCCAAAAAACCCTGAGGATCCTCCTCTACCTTAACACCAGTGAAAGTTGGAGAAATCAACCTAATAAACTACCAAACCTTGTAGCCTCAGAAGATGGAGTAGAAGATGCACCACACTAAGCACAAAGAAGCTACCAACTGAGCAATTATATGAATTTATTGACGAAATTCAGCATTCATCACAGCAGCCTGAGGAGGACAAGAGGGAATCAATGGAACTCCAGATAAATCAAGGACTGGACCTCTTGATCGAGTATAGATCCCATAATTAGAGAGTGTCCCATCAATATTGTCCCAGTTTAGGACAGAGGAGTTTTCGTGAACTTCAGATCGTTAAGCCATGGTCAGAAAAGCAAACAAATAGAAATTAGAGAAGATTCCAGGACTTAGACTCCAAAGCTTGAAAACAGATCACAAGAAAGAGAAATAGTTCTTAAATTCCTTGTAGCCTCTTGATAATGCTTAAATTACACTCTTGAATGGGTGTAATCGATCGTTGTCAATATAAAACCCAACTAGGTTAGGGTCGAATCCCATAGGGAATAGGGTCTGAACTTTGATTTGTTTATGAAATGCTTTACTGATAGTTTACTATTTTCGAAAGATGGGGGTTTAAGTTTCACAGAAATACAAATGTCAGTTTCAATACTTCAGTGTTTGTAATCAATATAAATGAGAAACCAGAGTTATGTTCACCGTGGGTATTGGGAGTTAACAAATACTAGGTAATGCTTGGGATTCTTGGAGTAAGTAGATACAACAGAATATACTTGACTATGATACTTTCTGACTTATCTCTCGACCTCGCTAGACAATTTATTATATAATTCTCTAGAACTTAGATAACTTATCTATTTCCAAGAGGATGTTATCTCAGGTAGATTAATCCAGTTACGACATCAATCATTAAATAGAAGGTTGGTAGCTTCTGAGTCCCTGTTGATAATTCACGACCTTTAGTCTATTTCTCCGTTAGAAGAAAATAAACCTAAGGCATAATCTAATATTTGCAACCACTAGATTTCAGTTAAAACAACAAAATTTCAAGACGTTCTACTACTCTATGAATCTGGTAAACACCTAGCATCATATCAAACCCTAATCCATGGATCCCATAACTCCGGCTAATGGAATTGGCCGCTCATGATTTGATGAATGAAATAACAAGTTGAATTCATGATGATAAGGATCAAATTACGAATGGATTACAAAAACAAAAAGTAGTTCCTTCAATTTAATCACAAGGTGGAAGATCAAAAATAGTTGATAAGAAACAAGAAAAATAGTTTATAAGAAACAAGAAACAATGTTACGTGCTTCTCTTCAGAAGTTCTTGTATGATCATTAATGATTGATCCTCCCCTCAAAACCCTAAAACAAGTCTTTAAATAGTCAACCCTAATTAAGGAAACAAAATTAAAGTTTCACTTTTCTCTTCAGATTAGACGACGATGCTTTTGACAGTGCATCAGACACCTGATGAAGTGTGTAAAATATCGTCAAAGGTTCCAGTGAATTGTTATTTTCTAACTCTTCAGACGGTAATCCTGATGGCGTGTCAAAGATCTTGATGGCGCTTGCAAACTGGCATCACACTTCACTGGAAATCAGCATACTCTTCCCTCTGGTTGACGATAATTTTGACGAGATATCAAATATTTGATGGCCCTTCTGAATCATCGTCATAGTTCATCTAATCTTCTCAGGTTCTGTCTAATCTTGACGGTGACTTTGACATCCTGTCCCATGTATGAAAGCGGTTCAAAATGATCGTTAGATACATTTTAGCTAATTTCCACCAGATTTCAATTGTTTTATTCTTCTTTCCTTTGGTTTCCTCCCCGATCACTTGTATCTGCATTAACACACAAAAACGAACAAAAACAACAAAAGTTGCTTAAGACTTTGCAATTATTCAGAGTTAAAAGCTTCAAATGTGTTAGCATCGGCTCACACATCAACACCCTCAACTTAAATAATTGTTTTTCCTCAAGCAACCAAAACAAAACTAGGAGTAAACAAAGTACAATTCGACAACTAACTACTCTTATCAGTTCAGAATACATGCACCATCTCCATGATCAATCAAAATAAAATCAACTATGTCTAATATTTTAAAACAACCATGTTACTCACAAGTATCTAGATTTGGAAAAAATCTCAACAATAGCAACCTAGAACATACATAAATTACATTCTCCGAACAAAGTAGTTAATAGCAACATACCTGGTGTGCCCTCACAACAAAAAAAATCCCTTTCTCACTCAGATTCATATTTATAGACATAGGGATTAACGTAAGACTCACTCTCAGAACGAAGTTCCAACATTGCGCATCAAATGCCATAGGCTCTCCCTTATAGTCTGTACCAAAGTCTTCAGATAAGTCAGTTAGGATCAATATAGGGATTTTCTAAGCTTGTAATGTAGGCTAGGGGATGGCATGAAATTCAAGGATATTTCATAGTGACCACACCTCCTTGGCACTACATTAACTCATGGGGTTTCAACTTTTGACCTTTTTTTCTTCCCTCTTTTATTTTTCAAGTATTCTCAAGATGGGTGTTTTCTATTCAAGCATTAGATCAATTTTTTCAGTTTTCTCTTTTCTATTTGCTTTTTCACTACACCCAACTTGTTATTCAATTTCCTTATTTTACCTCTCTTCATACTCATAATGCATCACACACCCCTATAGTTGCAACCCTAAGCTTAGGTTATTTGCCTAAGTCAAGGTACACAGTGTCCAAGGAGGACTAGGGCCAAAATAGGTTCATTGTGATGTAATAGGAAGGTGAAAGGTGTATAAGAAAGAACTGGGCTATTTAGGCACAAAAAGGGAACAAGGGATATTATTCACATTTGGACGGTCATTTAAGCTAAAATGGGTTAACATGCAAAAACGGCCTATGATCCTTTCCTAAGGCCTATCCTATGACTATGGTACGACTAACTACGCAAGTTCTAGATTCAACGCATAATGGGTACTGAGTAAGACCTTACATGCACATAGCACACAAGTATATAGCACATCACTACTCATCCGTTTCATGCATTTGTTTTCTACAGGTTATTTATTTTCCACACTAATGCCACAAACAGATACACAGTGGTCACGCTAGATGCAATTCACACAATTCATGACATATTAGACCACTGGAGAGGTACTCAAAAATTACAAAACAAGATAACTGCCTCAAGTACTTATACTATTCCTAATTATTTACAGAACATGTTACAACAACAGTTTTCCTATACCCTCAACTTAAAATAAAAAATAAAATGCACTAAGGGTTAGGATATACCTGAAGACAGTCAAGCCTGTAGATCCTGGGTCTCCGACCCTGCTACAGCATCATCTACTATCTTCTCCCCACTCGTAGCATCTTTCTTTGTAGTGTTTGGAGCCTGGCTCGATGAAGCACCTGCAGCCCTAGCTTTGATGGCTGCTTCCCATTTTTCTGTGTCATCCAGAGACTCCAGTCTTTCCCTTTTCAAGTTCTCCTTCTCTACCTTTTTATTTTCTTTCTTTTTAGCCTTTCTCTCTTCTTCACTATCAGGCTCATCTCTTTTTATTTTGACTTTCTTTTCCCCCTTTTTCTTCTTTTTGTTCGAGGAATCTGTAGTAAGATCAAGTATAGGAATGTCTTCCTCTATATCATTCATGGATGAACCTATTGGCACCATGATTTGGTGCTTCTGCATCATCCTAACCTCATCTTTAACCTTATCCAATGCAGCCCTGAAAGTAGCGAGATCAGCATCTATCTTCTCTCTTACCCGAGCATCAAATTTGTTCTCATGATCTACCACCCGCTCAGGCAAAGTCATGAAAAGTTTGAGTGCAACTTTGATTCTTTTGTCCACATCAGTAGCAAACTATTTGGTGAAGGCCTGTAGTTGTACCTCACACCAATTTTTTTGGCTAGCCACCTTCCTGATATCAATCGGCTGAAATGCCAACATTGTTGCTATTGGAGGAACTGAAGCAGTCATCTTACTTTGAGGCACTGAACCTTCCTGAGCTAAATATGCTGGTGGTGGTGGTGGTACATTTTTGGTTCTTTGTACCCCCACATCTGGTGCTGAAACATTCTCAGTGACAGGAGGATCTGCTCCACTAATTGCATCTTTATCAAGTCACAAGCCCGACCGAATTTCATTTTTGCTGACAAGGTTGTGAGTCTTCTTGGCATGTATCTCATCATCAATACCTGAAATCTTAGGTACATGAGCTGCTTCACATAACCTAGTAATCAGATATGGGAATGGACATGCAGCATCCGGTCTCGTGAGTTGAATATTGATCTCTTCCGCTAAAATTTCTCTGAAATCCAAGGAGGTTCTATCTATTAAGCTTGCAACCAATATTGCTCGATCATCCCATAATATTTTTTCTTCTTCGGTGGGTATCAGATGAATCCGTATTAAACCCACAAAAATCTTTCCTCTGAATTTAGAGATGCTTTGGTAATCTTTTCTGTCGTATTATTTAACCACCCTGGTTCCCCATCTTCTATGAGAGTCACTAGCCACTTGCGCTGATTTTCTAGATACTTCAACCAAGCATAGAATGTAGGTGAGGTGGCTCGTGGGACGAAGGTTGGCCCATGAAGAAACCTATTTATGGTGGCATCTGATTCATCCACCCTCACTCCACGTACTGCAACTTTGGTCAGAAGAGGCTTATCTGAAGTTCTATCCCCTTCTTTGCACATATTTTCAATTGTAGCCTGGTAGTTCGCGTAGAACTCCCGGACCAACGAAGGAAAGTAAACACCGTTTCCCCAAGTAGTTCACTCCAGACCATACTCCTTGATTTTATGCATCACCTCAGGGCATCTGATCAACCCTGTAGTGATAATATTCTTCTCCTCTAGAATTGGCCTTCTGGCACATCGTCGATCTGTTCTGCGAAGTCCATCAAAATAGATCTTCAGCCCCAGGGATTTTCCATCTCACATTGTTCCTAACCTTTGGGTTTTTGCATTTCACCAAAGTTCCCCATACTGGAGAATCCTTATCACCTTACTGCTATGAAGATGGTGATTCAGACTCAGTTTCTTCACCTGTAGGCCTCTCAGAATCTTCAGTTTTAACTTTTTGTTCAGTGCTCTCTGAATTTTTCTCAGTGTGTTTCGATCCTTGTTTCTCCGAATCTTTCTCAGATGAGGTTGTCACCTCAGTATCATCAGTATCCGTCACCTTAATAGTCTTAGGTGGAGGCAGAGTTTTTGGACTAGTCCTCTTTCTTTTCCATCTGATCAAAGGCTCCTCGTCTTCATAATTAGAGTCCTCATTGACAAGTTGTCGAGGTACACTCTCTTTAGATGCTTTCTTTGGTGTGGTTGGATTCTTCCTCTTGGGTGCCATGCTCAGTTCTGTACAATGTAGAAATCCTCAATTAGTACTCATAATCAAACAAGAAAAGAAGAAGGATCACCTCAGTTTAACATCAACACTATTTTTAGTTCCCAGGTTTGATGGACTTTTTGATTTGCCGTAACAGGTGTGACGGAGCTTCAAAAGAGTTGTCAACCTTTTCCAGAATCTGCAAAATTTTCTCAACTTTTGACGGCATTTTTGAATGGCTGTCACACAGGTACAAGGTCGTGAACATTGCCATCAGACAACATTATAACTTCTAACTTCTTTTTACTTGATTTTTATTCTACCAATATTCTCAATTTCAACTTAGGTCGTGTTCTTTACTGAGATTTCCATGAAATTATACCGCATTCTCCTACAAACCCTAGTTTTCGAAGGATCTTTAAGAATGTCAATGGATTCAGCCCACTCCTTCGAAACCAATGTTTCTTGTAGTTCACAATTGATCCAAAGAAATATGAAGTTGAAGTTTTTCTCATACATGGATGTCGACACTTAGCTGATGTACTCTGGGCACCTAGACTTGTACTCTGGGCACCTAGACTTGTGAGTGAAAGAGGAAGAAGATTTCTTGACTTAACTCTCAGTCTTCAACAAGGAAAGTCTTAAAATTTTGCCTTAGAAGGGACTAAATTTTAAAAAGGAAGGGAAATAACTCTCTAAGGAAAGAAAATTAAAACTAATAGGAAAAGACCTATGGTACACGAGAATGTGAACAGCTGTGGCTGGGCTGGGTTAGCCCAAATATTTTAAGCTGGGCTCAACTCCTTTGATGACATTTTAGACGACGCGTAAGATACCTGACGACACTTCAAAATTGTCGTCAGCCTTAACAGAATAGAGCTTTAACTTGAGTATTTTGACGCTATTTCTCATGGCTTTTCATACTTATGATAACCCATCAAAATTGAAGTCAATCCTCCTTAAGTTGACTGAAACTAGTTCCCCTCCTTTGTACGACTCTTAGCTACGAATATTAAAAACACAAGTGCAATAAAATTAAAACATTGGGTTGCCTCCCAAACAACGCCTGATTTAATGTCGCGGCACGACTTGATTATCTTGACTACTCAGACTTCGTCAAGATACCGTGTCGATACCTCATTACCATTTTCCTGGAATACATCCATAACCGAGAAGATATTTATCTCCTCTAACTGCTTCATAGGAGGGTGCATTTTGAATCTGGCCTCCCTTTTTCCATACCTGAACTTTAGCTCATTGAGCTCCATATCAACCAATAATCTTCCCGTGGCTAATAGTGGTCTACCCATAATGATGGGTACCTCAAAATCAACATCACAATCCAATATCACAAAATCTTTAGGCAGAATAAAGTCATCCACCTTTACCGGTACATCATGCAATATACCAACTGGTCGTTTCATCGATCTGTCTGTCATCACAGGACACATCATTGTAGGGGTAGGTTCCCCCAATCCAAGATTCTTGTAGATATCAAGTGGCATCATATTAATACTTTCTCCTAAGTCACATAAAGCTTTGTTAAACTTCATGGACCCAACTGTGCACGGTATGGTAAATGCTCTAGGGTCAGGCTTTTTCTGCACTAAGGATTATGAAGAAACAGCGCTACACTGGTGGTTGTTGTCCACCGGCTCACAGCTTCCCTTTTGCTTCTTTGTTAGCAATTCCTTCATAAATTTAGCATCGTTTGGTATTTTCTCAACTGCCTCCATCAATGGCACATTCACTATTAGTTGTTTCATTATTTCCATGAACTTGCTAAATTTTTCATTGTCTGCTTTCTTCTTCAATCTCAGAGGAAAGGGAAGTGGTGGTCTTGGTATTTCCTTCAATACCACATCCCCTTTCTTTTCGTCTTCTTTCTCTGAAATATCATCAAAACCATCCTTCTTCTCAGACTCCACTAGATTGCTTCCTTGTGATTCATCAATATTTACTTCCTTCTCTATAGCTTTACCCATAGAAAGTCCAGATAACATCTTTCCACTTTGAGTGTTAATCTCCAAACAAGAGCCATTAGTACGCGGGTTCTTAACCGTATCACTAGGTAAAGTACCAGTTTTTCTCTGGTTTAGAGTAGCCGACAATTGGCTCATCTGTTGCTCCAACTGCTTAATAGAAGCAGAGTGTGATCTAACCAACTGACTGAGGGCAGAAAATTTGCTTTTCATAGTATTTACCCCCGAGTTGGTAGCTTCACCTTCCTTCAACTTCTTTTCCATCATGTCCTCCATGGACATTTTTCAAGAACTAGTCGTTGCAGCATCCCGACTTCCAGGAGGAATATACAAACCACTGCTGTCATTATTATTTCTCCAAAGTCCCTGCTCCCAATCTTTATAATTAGGCTTGTTATAGAAAGTTCGACCTTCGAAAATCACCCTGATTACTCACATCATTTGCCTCAGCATCAGCACCTGTAGACAAAGTACCCTGAGATTCCACAGCCTTAACCACTTTAGTCTTGCCGAATAGCAAGTGCTTTGCCATCAAGTCCATCTGCGTCTTCAAGTGGGACATGTCCTGATCTCTCTTCTTATTCCTTTTGTGCTGCTCCACAGTAATACCACCAGCAACAGTCGGGCTAGCCACTACAGAATCCCTAGTGTGCTAAGCCCGACTCTACTTGGTCATTCGATTCAGCATATCAGAAGCATCTAGAATAGAGAGGTCAATGAACGAATCACTTGAAGCGTTGTCAACAATAGGCTTCGTCAAAGAGTTAAAAGCACTGTATAAAGTCTCCATCAAGTGAAGGTCTGACATATTATGGTTCGGACATTGTGAAAGTTTCTTCTTAAATATTTCCCAGGTTTCGCGCAGTGATTTAGTCGGATGCTGTCTGAAGTTGCTAATTTCGTCCCTCAACTGTACCCTTCTGGAGGGTGAAAAGAACAATTCTAGGAACGTGTCTTTCAACTGTCTCCAGTTGGTTATAGAATTGGGCTCTAACTCATTCATCCACATTGTTGCCTCCCCAGACAGAGACAAGGGAAACAATCCTAATCTAATCGCATTCAGGCTCACTCCCGGATTGTCAAATGATTTGCAAATAGTGATGAAGTTCACCTAATTCATTTAGGATCATCACCAGGCAAGCCTCCAAATAACCCCTTCAGATTCAGGAGTGGGATCATGGTACTTTTTATGCTGAATTTTGCACCTGGTACCAACGGCGAAGGAATGATAGCACCGATTGCACCAGCTCCGTCCATTCCTTCATCATCTTCATCAGCCTCATATTGTATAGTTTGTTGCCCATATCTTCCTCGGACTTCATGATTTCTGTTGACGTTTCGCTGCACTGGTGCAGCAACTTTCTCAACTCACCTTGGGTTTTTAGGATTCAACAATTCCTTATCACCCAAGTCTTCATCATTAGGGTTCTGGTGACGTGCTTGTTGACCCAAATTTTGCACATTCACCTGAGCCATGGCCATAGCAGCTAATTTTTCTGCTTCCTGTTGTTCATCCATTCTTCCTATCATGGTGGAAGATAAAAAATAGTTGATAAGAAATAAGAAAAATATTTGATGGTAAAGATGAAGCAATGTTACTTGCTTCTCTTCAGAAGTTATTGTCTGATAAATAATGATCGATCCTCCCCTCAAAACCCAAAAACAAGTCTTTAAATAGTCAACCCTAATTAAGGAAACAAAATTAAAGTTTTAGTTTTCTATTCAGATTAGACGACGATGCTTTTGACGGCGCGTCAGACACCTGATGACGTGTGCAAAATATTGTCAAAGGTTCCAGTGAATCGTTATCTTCTGACTATTCAGAAGGTAATCCTGGCGGCATGTCAAAGATCTTGAAGGCGCTTGCAAACTAGCGTCACACTTCACTGGAAATCAGCAAACTCTGCCCTCTGATGGACGACGATTTTGACGAGATGTCAAACATTTGACGGCCCTTCTGAATCATCGTCAAAGTTCATCTAATTTTCTCAAGTTCTGTCTAATCTTGATGGTGACTTGGACAGCCTGTACCATGTATGACAGCTCTTCAAAATGATCGTCAAATACATTTCAGCTTATTTCCACCAAATTTCAACTGTTTTATTCTTTTTTCCTTTGGTTTCCTCCCCGATCACTTGTATCTGCATTAACACACAAAAACGATCAAAAACAAAAAAAGTTTCTTAAGACTTTGCAATTTTTCAGAGTTAAAAGCTTCAAA
This sequence comes from Capsicum pubescens, assembly GCA_030864215.1. Lineage (NCBI taxonomy): Eukaryota > Viridiplantae > Streptophyta > Magnoliopsida > Solanales > Solanaceae > Capsicum > Capsicum pubescens. The sequence goes on from CM061538.1 coordinate 257,060,671, forward strand.
TGTGTTAGCATCGGCTCACACATCACCTCTCCATTATGAGTGTGGAGCGCTACACCACCTTAAAAGATACTCTACTCGACTCGACATTGTGGACTCCTAATTGACTATTGACCTAGGGCTCTGATACCAATCTGACACGACTTGAACCAGTGCCTAGTCATGTAGGGTGCCTCAAGCCCCACCCGGGATCGAAGACCACCCCTAATACTTCACAAAAACCACTCTATATTCCATATCAGATGATTTCAAAAACTTTATATATGTATAATCAAAAATAAAATGGAATAATCATAAGTCACATACCATCAACCGGTGTTAACCTCAATACCAATACCAATGCAAAGGCTGACACTAGTACCAACACTGCCCATAAAAGCCCATAGTAGTCCCACAAAGCCTCTATTCGAAAATAAAACAATATCTTATGGGACATGCCCCCAACCATAGACAAAACCAAAGTCTATAAAATGACAAAAATATGAAAAGAAATCCATGGCATGAAATGGAGCCTTTCGTAGTATGGAAGCTCATCACTTCAATCCAACACAAAATGATCTCGAATTCAATCACTGAGCATGAGGAGTACCATTGGTTCCTGCATCGCATGGGGATACATCCACCCAAAGATGAGTTAGCGGGTAAGCGCTAGCAAGTACTCACGATAAGTATAAAATAATGCCAACCTTTAAAACCAAGAAAGCAACCATACGTATTCACAACCATACATATCTATATAAATATATATATACATACATATACATATCTCTCTCTCTCTCTCTCTCTATATATATATATATATAATCCATGCCGGGAAAGGGAATCAGGTTTAGCATACCTTTAAAACCATTAACTTACGTATATGTAGATTGAACGTCCTAGAACCACCCACAGGCTATATGGGTCTAGTGTTACCCCCTGAATGGGTCCTGATGCGTGTAGCTGCACAAACCAGAGATACCATAGGAGTAGGGGATTCTCGTGTACCTTTCGCTCTCTATGATACATATATACAAGTGTAGTTTAGGGGTTTCCCGTGTACCCTATAAGTATAGTATGTGGTCTCTATGACCTATCATCATGTTTGAAAACATGAGTTTCCAGTGTACCCTATAAGTATAGTATGTGGTCTCTATGACCTATCATCATGTTTGAAAACATGAGTTTCCAGTGTCCATCCATTGGTCACACACCTTCACGGTTAGCTATCACACCCATCAGTATTGGCCAATTAAAACCATTAGCACACAACCAAGCACTAATTCCATTTGTTATTAACCAAGGCAATAAGAAGTGATATCGTCATACTAACTATAGCTTGCAATCAATTTCCTTAGCCAAAATTTGTAAAGAAGGGATTCCCATATACCCGAAGATTTCATTATCATTATGTTTACTTTGGGGATTCCCATGTACCCCACAAGTAGTTCATAATTATGCTTCCTTAGGGGATTCTCTTTTACCCTACAAGGCTTTCAATTAAACCATAACCATGACCACGAAGACCTTACCATTTAATCATTTAAAACCATCCAAACCAATTTAGGGTTTTATTACCACTTTATAGCATGTAAAGTTTTCGATAAAAGTTCAACACTGTAACAAAAGCATTCTTGATAACGCTCAAACTACAGCTCTCGTAAGAGTGTAAGCGGTCGTCGTTAAATATAGAACCCAACTGGGTTGGGTGTCGAATCCCACAGGGAATACTTGGTCACTAAGTATTGCAACTATTATTAGAATGTTGGTCGAAAATTCTATGGAAAGGGGGGATGGTTTAGGCGTGAAGTAAAAGTATCAAAATAGCAAAGTAAAAACGGAATGCTTGGTCGGTTTTAATCAATGAGAATTGTAAGTTAGGGTTATGTCCACCTTATGAGTTCTACGTATCTATTGGCTATGAGTTATGCAGAATTCAGACATGCATGCGCTTATAGAGATTCGTATTCTATGGTAAATCCTAGCGTCTTTCGACCATCAAGGATTATATCACTTTAACTCTTTCGAGCTTAAAGCGTATACTAATGGTACGAATTCTCCAAGAGGTTAATCCAGTTACAACACTAACTTTTAAACAGGGTTTAGTAGCCCTATTTCCTTGTCATTCTCTCTTTTCTAGACATGTAACTTTTCTTTCCAACAAGTTAATGCTATACTGGCGTATTCTATATGTTTGCAACCACAAGAATTCAATTAATATGAAGAGAGTAATGATATAAGAAGCATACGTATCAAGAATTCACAAACTCATAGCAACAGATAGTATCTCATAAGGCTTCCATAACCCTAATAGAGAAGTTTAGCTACTCATGAGCGCAACGTAGATCACAATAAACATCATCATCATCATATCAAAAGTAGAATGATCTCACGATGGAGAGGAGTGTGGCGTCACAACAAGGGTGATGTTTTTCCTCTTGGTGTTTCCCACGAGTTAGCATTTTTCTCTGTTAACAATTGTAACGTGAAAGAAAAAGAATTGAATTAATGAATGAGTGAATCGAATGAATTATAAAAAGCTTCAGCAAAATAGGGTATTTATAACACCCATATCCTATTCCTACTAGGCTACTGCGTACTTATCCTAATCCTACTAGGTTACTGCATCTTTATCCTAATCCTACTAAGTTACTGCTGATCCCCAAAGTCTTTAGAAATGCTATTTTTTCCTGGGACAAGTTATCCATGCATCACTTTCAGTCCATAGGCGTCCAAACATTGTTTTCCTTCTTTCGTGAAGCTTCCTTTGGCGTCAAGTTATCCATAAAGTGCTGGAACCTTCATCATTTATACCTAAAAACTTGCTAATCACGTTTGTTAGCTCACTTACAGGAAAAAGGACTAAAAGTGCATGAATTATATATTTTGTCCTCAAAACTTAGCTAAAATATGGGTACATTAAGGTGCTTTAGGCGTGTAAATACGCCTATCATCAACACCCCACACTTAAAGCTTTGTTCGTCCTCAAATAATATATCATGTCCATATAAACATCTACTTAGGGTTTCACAGTAACAACACAAAATATTCATCAAGACAGGCACGATAATTATTAACAAAGAGCAGTTTTCTAATCACTTCTAGAAATAATTCAACCTCCAACATAGACTCGTGATGATGGTTAATTCGTATTCAAAAGTTAAGGCACAAAGAATCATACAAGACTACCCAAAACTCATCAACCATGTGAGTCTCACATAAGATATTACCCATAATCACTCACAAGTATTGTATTTTTCGAAACATGGGTATATGATTTTCCTTGCTCTCACTCTCACAAAGAATTCTTATGTTGCAACTGATGACCATAGGCTTGCCCTTAGTGTAATGCTCTACTAATATCAGAATGCTAAGCTTAGGATCAAATAGGTCTTTACGGGTTGTAATGTAGGCTAAGGGACGGGTAGGACTATTTTGGCCAGAATTAGTGACTAAGTTCCCTAAGCACTTTAATACATCACATTATGCCATTTACACGTTATTTCAAACAACGTTTCTACTTTCTTTTAATCTACCACCCCTTCTTACCTCTTTTGTTTTTCAATTTTAAACATAACTAACTTTTTAGTTTTCTTTTCATAACACACCTCTATGATAACAATTCTTTTTCATAACAAATTCAAGCACCAATACATTCTAAGGCATCACACTTATCCAATTTCCTCTTATTTTGTCATATGACTTTACAATTTAAAGCGCTTAGGAATTTGGATCAAATTATGGTCTTGGAAAAAAAATGGATTAGGCTACATATGAGGCTGTCAAAGATAATAGGCTAAAGGATCAAAGGGGGTTAACTAGGATAATGTCCACGGGTAGGTAGAACGAAGGTAAACAATCACAGGTTGCCAAAGAAATGCCTAAATCATCTCCTAAACTAACATTCTTTATTTCGCTTTACACACACACCAGGCAAGTTCTAGCATCAGCCACAAACACAGAATATAGTATCTCCTCACACACACAAGGCACATGGTCGACTTTATTGGGAGCAGTACAGACTCTTGACCCAACAGATGAAGGAATTAAACCACACACTTATCACATAATGAGTCACATTTAGAGCCTAAATGTTTCAATTGTAATGATTCTAGCACAAACTCTTGTCATAACACCATGCCGCTTATCAGAACAATTTCATGCATCAAAATCTAAAAAAAAATCTACGACTAATTAAAACAAACAAAAAAAATATGACCATAAATGTAGGCAAAGAAGTACAGCATACGAATACGAGCACCCCACACTTAGACGGGACACACTGCCCTCAGTGGAAAATAAATATGGAAAACCTGATTAGTCGGACTCCTCTTCTATGTCTGGGGTCATTATCCCTGCGTCGGAATCATCATCAGAGTCGTCATCCTCAGAGTTTCGTCAAATTGTACCCCACTTGATCCAAAAGTGCGTTGAGGTATTTATAGCGAAGAGGATTCAACTTGCTCTTTTCTTCCCCTTTTCTGGCCTTTCTGTGAGGTGGTTGCTTTGTCTTTTCCTTGGCGTACTTTTGGTGCCATTGTACCTGAGATTAAAATGATAGTCATGTTAGATTCATCTCGGTAGATACAGTCGACAAACAAACAGTAGTGGCACCACCCTACACTTAATTTGTTGGCACAAACTAATTAAGTGAACGTTGTCGATTACTCAGACTTCATCGATATACGTTTAGGCGTTATGTTCCAACAATATGTTCAACACAGTCATACTTTCATGTCGTCATAACTATCCTTTCCAATTCTATTTCATGTAATCTTGACAATACTTTCATGTTTGGACTGATGTATCTTTTGAGCAAGACTACTACATAGAGATTGAATCAAGTTAAGGCATTAGAAATAATCACACATCGTATGTTTGTAGTCAACCATGATTTTTATCTCGATGAACAAGTCATTCCAACATGTAAGTATTCTAGTTACAAGATTATGCAATTTTCTTGACCATGTCAATTCCGCAAAAATATGACAGTGCATCAAAATCAAATACAAGTTGGAAACAAGTCAAGATCATCCTTACGTATTCTTTCACTCACTTAGTTGTATCACAACAAATCAACCACATTCAAATCACCAATACTACTTCAAGATTTAACAATTCATTATAGGCATAGTAGTGTAGTACTTACGGAATATAAAAGAAGAACAAAGAAGTACTTACTTGGTTGATGGCCTCGGAAGATGTTCTTGCAAAGTAAAAGAGCAAAAGGAAAATTTTTGAGAGATTTTGGAGAGGTAGGCGGCACTTAGGTTGAATTTGCAATACATTTTTGTTCTAAGAATAAGGTTCTATTTATAGGACAAGCTTGGGTCGAGTTTTGACCCACTTGGAATCGTATTTGGAGACCAAAAGTGACCATAGGCGGCGCCTAATGCTTTGCCTATGCTTGGCATAGGCGACGCCTTTTGCAAAGCCTTGTTGAGCATAGGCGGCACCTATGCTATGGCATTGTTAGGCATAGGCGGCGCCTATGCCATGACATACTAGATTCAGAGACAAAAGGCTTTTGCATAGGTGGCGCCTATGCTATGGAATTGTTGAGCATAGGCGGCGCCTATGCTATAATACTCTAGAATCCGAGAGCTTAGGCCATAGCATAGGCCTTGCCTTGTTCGTGGCCTAGATTTACATAGGCCTTGCCTTGTTCTTTGCCTATATTTTCATAGGCAATGCCTAAACCATAGACTTTTTATTCTTCATTCCTAACTTACCACCTTCAACATGCAATACTTCCAAATCAAAATTTGAAACCAATCTCCTCCTTTACACCTCTTGCACCTACATTTACTCAAAAACAACAAAAACGATTAGAGCGATGGGTTGCCTCCCATCAAGCGCCTTAGTTTTGGTCGTGGCTCGACAAAATCTTAAGAAAACAAAATAATTAAAAACGATGGGTTGCCTCCCACCAAGCGCTTGATTTATTGTCGCGGCACGACATAGCTATCTCGATTACTTAGACTTCATCGAGATAGATGGGCATCGTTTTCTGAATGGATTCAGACAACGCTAATGCTTACTTGTAGGAATGCAATCTTCTTTGATATGACTCTTGTGCATACATATCCCAGGAGAGATACCAATTATATCATTAATAGTCTAACCCATATCTCTCTTGTATCTCTTCAGAGCAGAGATGAGAGCCTCTATGTGCTGTTCACTTAAATCATCCGTCACACTCACCGAAAGTGTATTTCTACATCCCAAGCATTCATACCTTAGATAATTGGGGAGCTCTTTCGATTCTAGCATTGGGGGCTCTTCAATGGAAGTCTTTGCTGTTGGTGACGGTTGATTCTTAAGATCAAGGTCCGGCTGTTTAGGAGTATGAGAATAGGACCCTATTTCTGTTAGAGCACACATAGTTTCTTCATGGTCTTCATCATCCTCATGCTCAACATTCAGCAGTGCAGCAGACAATGGCTCAACAGTAAGCTGTTTCTCTACAGATAATGCTTTCTTATCTTCATACTGAACATAAGCTACAGAAAACACATCCATATCTCTTGGCTGCTTCATCGATTTGCACAAATCAAAACGAATCACTTCGTCATTCATTCGAAATAAAAGCTCATTATATCTCATGTCAATAAGCACACTTCCAGTTGCGAGGAAGGGCCGTCCCAAGATTATGGGAACTCCAGAATCCACCTCACAATCCAAAATAACAAAGTCTGCAGGAAAGATGAAGGTGGAAACCTTCACCAACACATCATTCAAGATACCCACAGGTCGTTTTACCGACCTATCTGCCATCACAAGAAGCATATTGGTTGGTGTAGGGTCACCCAACCCCAACTTACTGTAGATAGATAGCGGCATCAAATTGATGCTAGCTCCCAAATCGCACAACGCCTTAGCAAAATCCAACGATCCAATCGTGCAAGGAATAGTGAAAGCACCAGGATCCGCCTTCTTCTGTACTAAAGATCTTGTAGCGATTGCACTGCAATGATGAACATTATCTTCCAGCTCATAGCTTACTGCCCGCTTCTTTGTCAAAAGGTCCTTCATGAATTTAGCGTATCCGGGCATCTGTTCTAGCTCTTCCACCAAAGGAACATTAATAGTCAGCTGCTTCAACATAGTCATGAATTTACTGAACCTGGTATCATCAGCTTTCTTCTTCAGTCTCTGCGGAAAAAGTGGTGGTGGAAGGGGAATAGTTTTCTCCACCACTTTCTTTTTATCTTTCTTCCAACTATCAATCTTTTCAGGCTGGTGACGTCTAGGTGTAACATCATGAGCACTCACTTCAGCTTCTATGGCATCTTCAAACTCTGCTTCATCAACATTCTTTGCTATATCATCAACCACCTGCTTTCCTTTGGATGGATTTTCCAACACTTTACCACTCCGGGTAGTAATAGCCATAAACGATCCATCATTCCTTGGATTTTGCACTGTGTCGCTAGGTAGTGTTCTAGCTTTTCTTTGATTTAATGCCGCTGAAAGTTGACTCAGTTGCTGCTCTAGTTGCTTTATTGCAGTAGAATGCGAGTCAACCAATTGATTTATTGAAGACAAATCGTTCTTCACCTCATTCACTCCCGTATTAGTTGCCTCAACTCCTTTAAGCAGCTTTGCCATCATATATTCCATGGACATCTTTCCAGAGACAGACGCCACAGCCTCACGGTTTCCAGGAGGAACATACAAACCACTCCTGTCAGTCTTACTCTTCCAACCACCTTGATCACGGTCCTTGTATCCAGATTTATCATAATAGTTCCGACCTTGGTTTCCTAGGGCATTGCCTCGGAAACCCCCCTGATTATTCAAGTAGTTGGCTTCTTCCTCTGAATCGGATTCGTCTCTTCCTTTTGATGCAACTGCTTTGACTTTTTCGGTCTTCCCTGATAATAGATGCTTTGTAAGAAGATCCATCTGTGTTTTCATGTGCGCCATATCTTGATCGCGTTCCTCTTGTCTACGCCTCTGCTCTGCAGTCATGCCAATAGATATAGTAGAGCTTGCTACCTCAGAATCCCTGGTATGCCAAGATCTGCTCTGCTTTGTCATACGATCTTGCATATCACTTGCCTCAATAAAAGTGAGGTCCATAAATGATCCTCCAGCCGCATTATCCACCACTGGCTTAGTTACCGAATTCAAGGATCTGTATAATATCTCCATCAAGTGGACATTGGTCATATGATGGTTTGGGAACCTCATAAGCTTCTTTTTGAATCTCTCCCATGTTTCATGGAGTGCTTCAGTTGGAAGCTGTCGGAAGTTGTTGATCTCATCTCTCAACTGTGCTCTTTTGGATGGCGGAAAGAATCTTTCTAGGAAAGCGTCTTTCAATTGCCTCCAATTAGTGATAGAATCAGGAGTCAACCCATTCAACCATAGAGTTCCCTCCCCAGATAGAGACAATGGGAACAATCGCAACCGAATTACATTCTGTCCAACGCCTGGATTGTCGAATGACTTGCATGTAGAGATGAAGTTGATCAGATGCATATTCGGATCATCGCCTGCAAGTCCACCAAATAATCCCTTGAACTGCAATAGTTGAATCATAGTGCTGGTGATATTGAACTTTGATCCAGGTGCCAAGGGTGGAGGAATAATAGCTCCAGTAGCACCAGCTCCATCCAGATCGTCATCATCATCATCAAAAGGAATCTGCATAGCTTGGCGATCAGGTCTAAATCTAGCTTGACGATCTCTTCTGTTAGCAAGTGTCGCCACCTCAGCATCACGCCTAGGGTTTAGTAACTCGTCATCACCTAGGTCCTCATCGTCAGGATTTGTTGCTCGCCCAGGGTTATCAATATTCTGTTGATGTACTTGGGCAGCGACCAATGCAGCTAGTCTAGCCTACTCCTGTTGAGCAGCCCTTCTGTCAATGTCACGTTGTGCATCCATTCTGCCAATAAGTTGTGGTTCAGGATTGATAGGTAATAATGGTTGACCTGAACTTCGCGTGTTTGGCATACACTCAAGCAAACCTGAATAAAACAAAAACAACAACTAAAAGTAAAATACGAGAATCTTTGACCAAAAGGGTCTAGTAACTATCACAAACTTAGTTGACAACCGTATTCCCCGACAACGGCGCCAAAATTTGATAATGCTCAAACTACAGCTCTCGTAAGAGTGTAAGCGGTCGTCGTCAAATATAGAACCCAACTGGGTTGGGTGTCGAATCCCACAGGGAATCCTTGGTCACTAAGTATTGCAACTATTATTAGACTGTTGGTCGAAGATTCTATGGAAAGGGGGGATGGTTTAGGCGTGAAGTAAAAGTTTCAAAATAGCAAAGTAAAAACGGAATGCTTAGTAGGTTTTAATCAATGAGAATTGTAAGTTAGGGTTATGTCCACCTTATGAGTTCAACGTATCTATTGGCTATGAGTTATGCGGAATTCAGACATGCATGCGCTTATAGAGATTCGTATTCTATGGTAAATCCTAGTGTCTTTCGACCATCAAGGATTATATCACTTTAACTCTTTCGAGCTTAAAGCGTATACTAATGGTACGAATTCTCCAAGAGGTTAATCCAGTTACGGCACTAACTTTTAAACAGGGTTTAGTAGCCCTATTTCCTTGTCATTCTCTCTTTTTCAAACATGTAACTTTTCTTTCGAACAAGTTAATGCTATACTGGCGTATTCTATATGTTTGCAACCACAAGAATTCAATTAAGATGAAGAGAGTAATGATATAAGCATCATACGTATCAAGAATTCACAAACTCATAGCAACAGATAGTATCTCATAAGGCTTCCATAACCCTAACAGAGAAGTTTAGCTACTCATGAGCGCAACGAAGATCACAATAAACATCATCATCATATCAAAACTAGAATGATCTCACGTTGGAGAGGAGTGTGGCGTCACAACAAGGGTGACATTTTTCCTCTTGGTGTTTCCCACGGGTTAGCGTTTTTCTCTGTTAACAATTGTAACGTGAAGCGGAAGTTGAAAGAAAAAGAATTGAATTAATGAATGAGTGAATCGAATGAATTATTAAAAGCTTCAGCAAAATAGGGTATTTATAACACCCATATCCTATTCCTTCTAGGCTACTGCGTACTCATCCTAATCCTACTAGGTTACTGCATCCTTATCCTAATCCTACTAAGTTACTGCTGATCCCTAAAGTCTTTAGAAATGCTGTTTTTGCCCGGGAGAAGTTATCCATGCATCACTTTCAGTCCATAGGCGTCCAAACGCTGCTTTCCTTCTTTCGTGAAGCTTCCTTTGGCGTCAAGTTATCCCTAAAGTGCTGGAATCTTCATCATTTATACCTGAAAACTTGCTAATCACGTTTGTTAGCTCACTTACAGGAAAAAGGACTAAAAGTGCATGAATTATATATTTTGTCCTCAAAACTTAGCTAAAATATGGGTACATTAAGGTGCTTTAGGCGTGTAAATACGCCTATCATCAATTCTCATAGGCATTTTATCAAACATATTGAGGGCATATAGTTTCCAAAACCAAAACCAAGTACCAATTAACCATTTATATGAAACAACATGTTCAATCCACCATTAAAACATGAAAACCATAATTAAAACATGGGAAAACCATAACCAAACATTTGTAATCAAAACCCCCAACATATAATTGAAACCCAACACTATACCATAATTATGCCATTAAAAATATTTATTAAATCATGCCTTCAGTTGAAATAACAATAAGGGAGGAGTAACTTACCTTAGATTACGAAGAATATGGAGAAAAACCACCCTTGTAAGCCCCAAATTGATCCTATTGAAGAAACCCTATCCTTTCTTTACCCAAAAACCTTGAGAGAATTTGAGAGTGTTTAAGAGAGTTTGAGTGATTGTAAATAGGTTAATGAAACCCCAAAATAATTCTTTATGTCGTGGGGTACTAAGAGGTTAACAGGGGAAATATCCAGATTACCCCTAAGAAACTGAATAAAATTCCCACAGGAAGGTACAACCATACCCCCCTTGAACCATACGCTACCATATGAGTGGTATCCATCACTGGTACCCTTGGAATCCCTTGGACCCTAACACAATCCAACATACGACCTCCAAGTCCATCCCGTACCCAAATATATGAAAAATACCCTAGAACCATACCTTAGGCAAAATAGACTCCTCTAGGTTAGACTTAGGGCATCATATGGTTTGGCATCATACCACTAGTACCCTAGCATACGACTAGTATGATCCATTCATACCTTGGACAAAAACCATCCAAACCACACTGATAACCATAAGAACAAGACCCCTTAAATTGTACCCTATCATACAACAAGTACCCCTAGTCATATGATATCTAGAGAGTTCAAAACTCAGGAATATTTTAAGGACCAGAACCCAGGGTGTTTCAATCCCAAGAAACTCCGAATATTAGTTAGTGTCTTGGGTCTATGACACTCTTAACTGCCTCAACCTTCTGTGGACCTCCATGATCCCCCCACTACAGATAATGTGACCAAGAAAGATCACAAACCTCAACCAGAACTCACACTTCAAGAACTTAGCATACAATCACTGATCCTTAAAAGTTTGCAACACTATACAGAGGTGATTGGCATGATCTTCATGACTTTTTGAATAAATCAAAATGTCATCGATAAACACAATGACAAATATGTACAAAAACTGACGGAATACCAGGTTCTAAGATCCATAAGTGTCATTGGGGTATTAGTATATCCAAAATATATGACCAAGAACTCATAATGGCCATATTGGGTTCGTAAAGTACTCTTAGGGATATTCATCTCCCTAATATTAAACTAATGATAACCTAATCGAATATCAATCTTAGTAAAGTACTTAGCACCCTGAAGTTGGTCAAACAAGTCATCAATCCTAGGAAGAAGATATTTATTATTTGTTGTCACTTTATTCAACTGGTGGTAATCTATACACATTCGAAGTGACCCATCGTTCTTATACAATAAAAGTACTAGAGTGCCCCATGGGGAAACACTAGGACAAATAAAACCCATATCAAAAAGAACTTTCAACTACTCCTTAAGTTCTTTAAACTCAATCGGAGCCATTCGATAAGAAAGGATCGAGATAGGATAGGTATCTGGTAGAGGGTCAATCCAAAAGTCTATTTCCCTATTGAGAGGAATACAAGAAAGATCATCGGGTAACACTACAGGAAATTCATTGACTCTAGGCACAGATTGGAACACCCTTGGAGTCACTGGTTTATTTAAGAATTAAAAACTGACCCTTACGGTTCGACCATCAGGAGATGCATAACACGAATGGAGCCAATCTATCCCTAAGATAATATCAAAGTCTAACATTTCAAACTCTATCAGATCCACTAACATCTTCCTACCACAGATAGATGCTACACAACTCCAATAGGCTTTTCTAGACATAATAGAGTAACGCGCTAGGGTAGACATAGAAAAGGGATCAGGAATGCACTCAGGGCCAAAACCCAAATGAATAACCATATAAGGGGTCACATAAGAAAGAGTAGACCCTGGATCAAGTAAGAAATACACATCACGAGAGAAGAGTTGTAGAATACCAGTGACAACATTAGGAGAAGACTTATATTTTTTATGGGTGACAAAAGCATACAAATAATTTCGGCTAGTGTCGGAGCCAGAAGTAACACCTTTTGGTGCTAGAGATGAACAAGTAGCAATAGGGTTATCCCCAATAGCAACATCTTCTGAAGGACATTCCTCTAAATATGGTCATTCTGTCCATATCTAAAAAACTTATCTCTCCCTTCTTTAGAAAACCCATGATGTAACTGTCCGTAAAATCTTCATGGAGAATATAATGGAGCCGATTGGTCCCCACTTGCTTGAGATCGGGCACTTTATACTTTAAACCCACCATTGCTCTAAAAATAGTGATCACTGGATGGCTTAGGATATGGATAATTAATCGTAGAGTAAGAGCCTAAATTTTCCTACTTCTTCTTAGACCACTATCTACCATCTCTACTACTATTTTTTTGGCCTCTACCATGCTCAAAATACCTAGATTTCTTACTTTACCTCTCCCCCACTTCTACTTGCTTCTTCTTCTCCTCCATGACCTATTGTATATACACCACATGTATAGACATATCCATGTTACTATTTAGTAAGGAGAACTTGCACTCCAATACCAAGTCTCGAGACAAGCCCGAAGCAAACTTCCCCATATTGGCCCTCATGCTAGACACTATCTTAGGAGCATAGTCGGACAACAAATGAAATTTCAAGGCATACTCTTTCATAGTCACCCTATCCTTTTTTAGATTCCCAAACTCCTCATTTTTAGTTTCTCTTAACTCCTGAGGAAAGAAACGATCTAGCAAGGTACTAAAAAACTTATCCCATAATGTCAATTCTGTATCGTTACCCCTTGAATAATCCCACTCTTCATGCTACTGATATTCCACATCCTTCAACTGATATGCGGCAAAATCCACACGCTTTGAGTGAAAAAAATGCATCACCCTTAATATATTTTCCATTATCCACAAAACTTGAGGATCCTCTTCAACCTTAGATCCAGTAAAGATCAGAGGATTTAACCTCACAAACTAGACAACTCTAGTGACCTCAGAAGATGGAGCAACAAAACCAATACGATCAAGCAGATGAGACTATGAAGTGATCAACTAAGTCAGCAGGTGAATAGATCGATGAAACCGAACATTAGAAATGTCTCATTAGGATGGTGGCATATGAACATAATTTGCCTAAGAAGCTCGAGAATGACTAGTAGGGATAAGTAGAACTCTATAAGGGGTAGTACATCAAGAGTTGGGATCCTAGAGCGAGTCTAAACTCGATAAGTAGGATGAGTTACATCCATATTATCCACAATTGGGATGGAAGAGTTTCCACGAGCATCAGATCTTTAGGGAGGCATAATCTAAAATGCTAACAAACGAAATTATAAGAAATTCAATATCCTAGACTCTACAGCTTAAAAATAGAACATAAGAAAGGAAATATTCCTAAATACCTCTTAGCCTCTCCCTTATAGGTATGGCATGCTACACTCCCTAAAAGAGACTCTACTTGACACAGATTTGTAGACACCCAATTGACAATGAACCTAGGGCTCTGATATCAGCTTTTTCATGACCTAAAACAAGGACTAGGCATGATGGGTATATCAAGTCTATTAAGGACCGGAGACCCCCCCTCCCCTTGCTGAGTCAATAAAACATAATACATCTAAAAGAGAATGAATTTTGAACATATAACAAGATAGAATATCAATAACTCAAGAGTATATGAGAATGTTAACCATAACATACCAATCTACAGTAATCCATAAAAACTCTATCCAAACCAATATTCATCTAAGTCGGGTCATTCCCTCGACAATAGCCACAAAAAGGGAAAACAATCAAACCATCTATGACATAACTAGACCAAGAAGTAATATGCCTTCCAAAAAAGAGGCTCACCACTTTAAGATAACTCATGAATAACTTTGAGATCACCTATAACGGCGTAGAAAAAGTAGAAGTACCTTTGGACCCTGCATCGCATGGGGATACAATGTACATGTATAGATTGTAGGGTGGGCACTACCATGTAACTTAGAGAAGGGATAAAATAATGCCCAAATCAAATCCAATTCAAAACCTTGTGAACATTATATATATATATATATATATATATATATATAACATATTGAGATAGGGAACATGGTTTAGAATGATAGTAAAACATTAGCCTAGACTATATAGCTCAACCGTCATAAACAGGCACCTACAGGCTATATGGGTTCAACTCCCCCTACTCAAAGGGCCCAAGTGCGTGTAAGCTGCATGAACCGGAGGTATCAAGGAAGACCATGGAATTCCCCTACCCCACATCAATTCTAGATACAAAAATATCAATAGTGTGAACCATGCACACGACCATCAAGACCAACCCTCACATTGGCAAACGTGAGTTTCCAGTATCAGTCATATAGACTCACACCTTCATGGCTTAGCTACATAACCCCTTATTAAGACTAATAAATTAAGTTTCTCATAAACCATTCATTAACTAAGCAATTATACATTAACACATAACTCATGTATCGTCATACTATTTCACTTGCAAGATCATAGTTATGCCATTTCAATGCTATTAACTTGGGTGAATGCCTGACCCCCTTTGTTCATTAAATAAAGTGGAAGGAATGCCTTAATCTCCTTTGGTTTATCAAATCAAATTAGGGGAACGACTTGACCCACTTTGTTCATTGAATCAAAACATAGCCAACAAGACTTTCAAAATCTATTTTCATTGTTTAACCATTTATGCAATGAAATAGTATAGGCCAGTAAGTCAAATCAAGTGACAATTCCATAATTCAAAGCTATTTGCACATGTGGGTTGAGGGAACACAACATTTCAAAACCAATTCAAAGTTTAAAAGATCAATTTGGGAGAATGACTCGACCCCCACTCCAATTCCCATATCCATGCACCCCATTAGTTTAAAAAATATTCACTTCAAAGCATGAACAACTCCCAAAAGCCATGGGAAAATTATTCAGGGATAAACCATTCTGAAAGCCTCAACCCATTTCAAAACTCACATTCAAATCCATATAAATAAACTTTCTAAAGCCATGATTTTCATAAAATAATATTTGGGGAGGAGTAAAATGCTTGAAAGTATCACAACTATGGAAAGAAATCACCCCTGGGAGATCTAATTGACCAACCTTGAGAAACCCTAGCTTTTTCTTACTTTGTAGAATTGAGAGAGTACGAGTGTATTTGATGTGATAAAGAATGAGAAATAATCCCTTATTGGTGTTTTATGGACGTGGGGTCTATGTAGGGAAAAAAGGGAAATAACCAGAATTCCTTTAATAAAAGACTAAAAATTGGTTGCCCAGTCTCTATGGGCCACATGGAGACTCACAATGAATGGCTATGAGTTTTCCCTTAGACTCGTAGTCTTGATAGAATCATGGGGAATGCACACTGGTTTGACTATGATTCATACCCTACAACTAGTACTCAGACCTTACGACTCATATGGTTGTCAAAGCAAAAATGTTTGGGCACCACACTGGTTAGGCTACGAAAAGCACTATACAACTCGTTTAGAGTCTTGATGACTCGTCGAGTCTAGTCGTACTCAGAATACCACCTTGGGTAACCTCACTGGTCACTCTATGATTTTGGATCCTATAACCCGTATGGTGACTCATGACTCACAAGGTAAGTCATAGGTCAGGTAGTAAACTCAAAGCTCAGGAAACTTTCTAGGGACCAAAATTTAGGGTGGTACAGAAACCCTTGCTATCCTTGGGCAAAGTTAAGATAGGAGCTGAAGTCAACTTAGTCAAAGGAGCTGCAGTAGAAGAAAAACCCCCAAGAAAACGCTGATAATAACCTCCTAAACTAATAAAACTCTGAATCTCGATGTGCGAAGTAGGTCTAGCCTAATCATGAAATATTGTAACCATGGCTAGACCAACCATAATACTTTCCTTACTCACAACATGACCTAAGATAAAAATAGACTCAAAACAAAACTTTCACTTAGAGAACATTGCATATAACTTCTCATCCCTTAATCTCGGAAGCACAATCTACAAATTCTCCTCATGCTCAACCTTACTCTAGGAATACACAAAGATATCATATATAAATAAAATAACAAAGGAGTCGAGATATAGTTAAAAAACCAGGTTCATCAACTCCATAAATGCAAAAGGGGTAGTGGTCAACCGAAAGTACATAAAGAACAACTCATAATGACTATATCGAGTCCAAAAAGCTATCTTCAAAATATCTGAAGCTCTAACCCTCAATTGGTGGTAACCAGACCTTAGATAAATTATCAAAAACACTGAAGCACCCTAAAACTGATCAAATAAATCATCATCCCGAGAAAGAGGCTTATTCTTAACCGCCACCTTGTTAAACTACCAAAAATCAGTACACATTCGCATAGAACCATCCTTTTTCTTCATAAATAAGATAGGAAATCCCCAAGGTGATACACTAGGTTGAATAAATCCTTTATCCAATGACTCGTCCAACTGGTTCTAAAATTCTTTCAACTTAGTTGGGCCATCCTATAAAGAGGAATAAAAATTAGCTTGGTGCCCAAATCAACATCAATAGCAAAATTAATATAATGATCAAGAGGCATACCAGGAAAATACATAGGAAACACATCTATAAACTCATGAACAACACAGATAGTATCCGAGAAAGGAGGTATGTAACACCCCAAATCCAGTACCTGGAATGCTACATGGTGCTCATGACCTCGAAGGACTATAAGCTAACTCATGACTAATATTTGTAACTAAGCACTGAATAATATACTGTAAATATGAGGAATATAAGATGTAGGGCCATAATGTTCCAAACTGAAATAATACTGAATATAAAACAATGTCAGTAATAGGGCATAAAAATACCCAAAACTAAAATAAACTAGCTGAAACAAGTGGTAGCCTGAAATCCTTTTATCTGTATGAAAAATATGGAGTTGATGGGACCAGTCCCCAACTAAATCTGAACTACTGAAATAATAAAGTAATAAAATAATTATACTATCCTCAAATGATGACGACTCACTATTTGTCTAGCTGTTGAACGTCTGATCCACTAAGGATGCTCGGGAGTTCATTCTTCTAAACCTATAGTATAAAACACCATAGCACAAATATGTCAGTAAGATTGAATGTACTGGTATGCAAGTGAGGTAGGTTGAATGCAATGGTTTATATTCATGACCAATACTAACTAATTGAATAGCATGAACGTGAGAATACATGTATGAATACATAACTGTAACTGTTATCATGATAACACCGACTCATAAATTTTGATTACATTAATTTACTGATATCTGAGTGCTAATACTAGAATACTGAATAACTGAGTCAATAAAGTACTGAGGAACTGATGTCATATTACAAATAAAGGAATAACTATTTCTGACAGTTTTGATTATGAAGAACTAGTCTGATTGACTATATCTGATAGTCCTGAAACTTAATACTAATAACATGAATTTTGTATAATTAATATACTATTAACTAAGTTACTGTGTCTGACAGTCCTGATTTTGATGGAACTAGCTGAGTTCTGTACTGAGCTGAGCGACTATATCTGACAATCCTGAAATATGTAGAACTACTTCTAGTACTAAGACTGGATCTGAAACTGAGACTGTAGGAGGTAATCATCTAACCGACATACCCCAAAACTAAATTGGTGGGGTCCAACCTGTAACCCCAGCTAGAAGGGTGTCAGTACCATACCACGGGTAAAGAAAATCTATGAGTAAACCCTCTCTGATAGGTAGCTCTTCTGTCAACCCCTCCTAGTAGGAAAACTCGGATGAGGTGTATAATCCCTAAACTCGTAGGGTACATCTCAAACTAAGCTTGCTATTTAGTTCTGGAATGCAAGCATTTCTTCTAAGGACCATACCCTCTACTGTCTAACAGGTGAGTCCCCATCCTTAGGTTCACTTGGTGCTGAATCCTACCCCCAATTGAAGAGACACTGAACTGATTTAAACTAAACAAAACTGTTACTGATAGTATTGTTTAGTTGATTTGAACATAGTTCACTAAATTTCTGTTGACTGATGAAACAATACTAAGATCTAATAACTGACTGAGATTACTGAAATTACTGAGGTTACTGAGATTACCGAGGGTACTGATATTATTGAGTTTTCTTGAGTCATGTAACAGACTGAATTCTAATGATCATGGCTTAAGTGAGTATCATAAAAAATGATACTAGCTCTAGGCACACAACTAAATTTTTGGGTACAAGTACCCCCAGGACTCTATAGCATGAAACTGACAAGACTTCACGCTTCTTGAACACATGACCAATATCAACAATTTATAATACAATAAGTTGGTGATTTCATGAAGCTCATAGTTATCATAATTTTGTACTTGGATGGAATTGCATATAGACATGCCATACTTTCATCAACCTAATCTCATGAACATTCCATCAAAAACTCATAAAGCACACAATATCATGGAAGTCATTTTTTATCATAAGGGTAAAGCATGCATTTATTATTTGAGTCACAATTGAGATATAATACATAATTTGTATCCTCTTAGGCTCTTTGTCAAAAACCTTACATGAATATCTTAGGTCATAGGTGCAATCATCAACTTACACATCATAAACAACTCAATTTATGGATTTCAACTTGCATGCAAACGATGTTTCATAAATAAAAAAGAGAAAAAATATTTTTTCTCCCCTGAACTTGTCCTCCAAACTCACTTTAGCACTTAAACTTAAATTTTAGTTATTTACCCCCCTTAACAACTTTCAAGTGAATTAAATTCACCCCTAAATCTGACGTGGAAAAAAAAAGGTGCGAGTGCATTTTTAATTTTTAAAAAGCACCCACTTTATTATATATATATATATATATAAATCAAGAAAGGGCATGAACTTCATCTTCTTCGACCAGAAAACCTCGAACGAAAAATCCTCAACCACGAACAAAATTAATTCGATACTAAGAAATAGCAAACAGACAGATTAGATTCTCACATAACCCAACCTTGTTTCACCCGCTCCCGTCAAATATCACCAAAATCAGACCATAAACAGTCAGTTCCATTTGATGTGGGGATGATTTTGTAAATTCCATTGAACTTGGCCGGAGAACGAACCAAAATGAGGTCGCTGCTAATGGATTTTGATCGATTATGCCTATCTCTAATTGGTATAGACAATTTCTGACCTGCGTGATTAAATTAGGTGAGGATTTGCTCATCATAAAACTCAATGTAACCCGTCTCTCTCCCTCATTTCTCAATGTTTCTTCTCTCTATCCCCATTCGGTTCTCCACTCTCTTCTCACTATTTCTTCTCTCTCTCCCTCCAATTCTCCTCTTTCTCGTCTCATTATTTCTTCTCTCTCTCCCTTCGGTTTTCCTCTCACTTAATCTCTTTTCTCTAATTTTTTGTATGCAGCGTGTGTGCGATGTGTGTTGCCTGGCAGAAAAAGGAGAAAACAAAAGAACGAAGAGGGGTGGGGTCTGTGAAGAAGAAGAACGAATGGGGTGGGGGCTTTGAAGAAGAAGAACGAAGGGGGTGGGGTCTATTTTATTTATATAAAATATATATTTTTATAAAAAAATACATATATAAAAAAATATACTCTTTTAAATATGTATATATATATATTTAATTAATATATATATTATATATATATAAAAAAGTATATATATTATATATATATAAAAAAGTATATATATATTCTTTCTTTTTTAAAAAAAATATATAAAAATTAAGTGTGTAGGATTTTTTTTTTGAAATTATAATTTCTTACGTGGCAATGACATGGCACTGATGTTGCACTGATTTGGCAATGACGTGGAGTGTGTGTAGTGCTCTCTCTGTGTGAGAGTGAGATTTTGATTTTGAGGGTGAATTTAATTCACTTGAAAGTTTTTAAGGGGGGTAAATAAATAAAAGTTAAGTTTAAGAGCGAAAGTGAGTTTGGAGGACAAGTTCAGGGGGAAAAATGTCTTTTCTCTAAAAAAACACAAAAAGATTCCAACTTGGGAATCATACAACAAGATAAATATGGTTACAAAGAACCCATAACATAAATATAATGTTTTATAATTAGAAAGAGAGTTCTTGGATATCATGGATGAAAGGAATCCAGTAATCAACACTTGACATACCTTAGTTCTTGATTTTATGAAGATTGATGGAGAGATTCTTGAATTTGGGTATTGAATTTGAATCCTTAATTGAAAATACTAACTTATTCTTTAGATAAACTTGAGAGAGACATTATATTTTGGTTTAATTGAGGCTAAATCTCGTGTTTTAGACTTATATAGGGGTGGAAAATTGACCATTCTTCCATTAAAAATATGGATATTTAATGACTGAAACTGGGCATCGACGCTAGTATCGACGCGGTGCGTCGAAGGCATCGACACGATAGTTGACGCTTCTCGCCATCATTGCATTGAGTCTCAGTACTTTGACCCTGGCAACCTGTAACAATATCAACCAACGCAATTGGTGACGCGACGCGCCAAAATCGGGTTGGTCTATTATTTTGGGCCTCCAAAGGTTGTCTAAACGTGGTTTGAAAAACCTGAAACTTGTCCAGGACCACCTATGGACCTATCTGATCAAGAATTAACAAAAATACTGACCATTAAAGGATATTAAAGTGGAGAAATAAGATTGCCAACTTTAAAAGGCCAATAATAGACTAAGTCTGGGACCCCTTGACAAGATTAAAGGACAGAATTAAGCTTAGAAATTTTGCGGGGTCATACGATATCTCCCCCTTGGGAACATTCGTCCTCGAATGAGACTAACTGAGAGGGAAGAAATGATAAATTGAAGTACATATTGAACATAAACAATCGATACATGAATTCATGGCTAACATGAATGATAAGTAGAATGTATCATAATGAACATGCATATCTGATGCATGAGTAACTGGTTCATGAATGCATGACTGAGATTTCTGATAATTTGAGTTTCTCACAATGAGAATGCATGTCTGATGCATGATTATATGACTGAATCAATACATAAATGCATGACTGAATAGGCAACGGTATTTGATACCAAGTTTATGATGAGAATCTGAGCATGGAACTGAATGCTGAGTTTGAAACTAAAATATGAACATGAAACTGAATGAGTTCAAGAAAGACTGTTACCTTAAACTAAAAATACTGATGAGTCTGAGATTAATTGCTAATTATGCATGAGTGGAAAGATGAGAACGTAACTAAGTATGTAATGTGATACATGAGCTAGATAACCGTTATCTGAATTAAGCACCTTGAATACGGGGCTTACGTTTGTGGTCAAAGTTTAAGGGTCAACTTATAAGTACCCCTTTACTCCAAATTGTATTCATTATGAGAAGAGATAATGGCATGTTTTATGTCATGAGAGTTTAGAGAATTATCATGTATATCCCCCTTAGGACATTATGTCTCTAGAAGAATACTGACTTGACTGAGATACTGAGGAAAACTGGGATGATGCATAGGGCACCTACGAACAGAATTGAAGTAGAATATCTGGGATTTGAAGCTAAGACATGATATATGAACTGAGCTGATCTTGCAACTACTGGTACTTTCTATCTTGGAACAGGTACATTCTTGAGATTTATGATGGTAGGACTAGGTGAAAAGATGGGAAACTACACTATATGGATTTGTTATCTGATTGCTAAATTGAATTACTGGCTTTGCGTACTAACTCAATATGAAAACTTATACTCGACTGGAGAAGTTCTATAACATTTTCTCTAAAGAGTTCTAGTGATGGTAGGGAGAAGACGAATCTTGGTCTGGCCTGAGAAGGACATCTGAATAGGAGATCGCTACATGGCTAGGATTTTTGTATTTGGAGGGAAGGCCTATGAAACATCATCTAAGATAAGGTGACTAAACCTTATTCACTACAACTGAGACTACTGAAGATATTCACATGGGCACTGAACACGAATGCATAGATATACTAATTTTTCTGATTAACTAAATGACTGATAGCTGAATACTGGATATGTAAAACTGAACTTGATTTAGGATAGCTGGACTAAAACTATAGAGTGTTATGAATAAAAGGTAATGATTGATTGGGTAACATGAGGTAGCTAAGCATGAGTGAGTGAAAACTATATTACCTTTGGAATGAAACTTAAAACCAAGCGTCTAACATGTTGGGAACATTCTGTAAACTGAGGTACTGAAATACTAATATATGAGTAATTGATGGCCATATTCAATGGTCGGGAAATCTAGAAATTGGACTGAGTTTTTGATCTAACTGGACTAGGACTGGGACTGAGATTATAGTTAAGACGGTAATTGAGATTGTAACCATAACTAAGACTGTAACTGAGACTTAATGCTGGTTTTCTATAACTGAGGGTTAGATTGGTACAAAAGTACTTAATTCTGATGGCTAAGTAACTAGAAGATGAAAGCCATGGTTTTGTAGGACTATCTGAGTCTTTTACTAAATATTGATTACTGAATAGACACTGTAACTGAGGCATGTGGGATGGAACATTAACACTATGGATTCACCGATGGATCTAAACTAAGGGTATATATGGTATAATCTGAGTTTCAATGAATACTAGGAGTGAAGTAATGAATCGTGTGGGATAATCATACTGTAAAGCATGACATGAGTGCATGAGTCATGAGCTGCATGAACTGGTTTTGGAATTTCTGAATTCGTGGAACATGATCCACAACATTGGATGAACTTAGACTCCTCATATGAGGAACTTGAAACACACACTATTCTATGAAAAGTGCATGGATATTAGTTGTATTCGTGGTAATGAAACATAAAGCATGCGTAAGTATCGGGAGGGTTAAAGTACAAAACTTTGCACTGAATTAGGAATGGATCGGGAATCATTTTCCCTTATTGATTTTCTACACATACTAGCATTACTACAAGAATATGAAGACCTGACTTTCTGAGAAATCATAACCGGACAGTTGCTGAATACTTGTTGAGCTATGTTAGACTGTCTCACTGGGGTAGAGACTGGAAAAAGTCCTGTTAAAATTTGGTCTGACCTTAATGTTGACTTATATAAAAGGAGTTACCAAAGATAAAGAAGCTCCTGAATCTAAAAAAAATGTGAACATGTAAATGAGGGACCTACACATACTAGTGGATTCACCATGAGGACTTTCCTGATCTTGTCTGGACTGAAGTGCATAGATTTTAGTTGGGCATCCCCCACTAATAGTGCTGGAACTGGCACCCTGCTGATTTGGACGACCGGACTAAGCTGAAGGACGACCGTGCTTGCTTCTAGGGCTAGGCCTAGGACAATCTCGGACCTTGTGGCCTGACTTGCCACATCCAAAACACACATCATTGTCGAATCTACATATACCCTTATGATACTTACCACAATCTTTGTAAAGCGGATGAGTAACACCCCCACACTCACTACAATGGGCGTTCGATCCTGGTACCCCATCTCTACGGTCATCTATAAACTTTGGTGCTGGTGCACAAGCTGAAGATGGAACTGGGGTTGGAAATTTCTATCTATGCTGAGGACGGTTGCCACCCTGTGACCCTGGCTGAGAAAAACTATAACTACCAGTTCTGGCTACCTTATTTTCCCTCTCTTTCTTCTTAAGTTTTTGCTCCTCGATCTATTGAGCATGGACTATAAGCCTAGATATGTCCATCTCCTTAATAAACATTGCAGTTCTGCACTCCTTAACCACTCTACCTAATATCCCAGATACAAACTTATTCGTCCTAGATCTACTGTTTGCTACAACATGGGGAGCGTACCTTGCTAACTGAGTGAACTTGAGGGTGTATTCTTTTACACTCATGCAACCTTGTATGAGATTGATGAACTCTAAAAATTTGGCTTCATTCTACTCTAGGGAAAATAATCTATCTAAGAAGGTCGTATCAAACTCTTCCTACTCTATGGGCTCTGCATCTTCACCCCTATCTACCTTCTACTACTTAAACCACGTATGCGCTACATCTTGTAGATGATAGGCGGCTAACTCTGCGCTCTCACTGGAAGTCACTCCCATGATATCTATGGCATTCTGAACTTGATCAAAGAACTCCTGTAGATCCTTTTCAGACTTAGAACCTAAGAATAAAGGAGGATTCATTCAGGTGAAGTCCCTAAACCTGGCAACAGCAAAATTGGCCACTGGGTTGGCCTGAACAACAGCTGGCCATTCATTCTGAGCTGTGATTGAATTAGCTAGAATAGTGAATGCAGTTCTAAATTCTTCATGAGTGACGTGCTCATCCCGAGGTTCTACCCAAATGGGCTAAGGTGTTGACGGATTTCCGATTCTCCTTTCATTAGTCCCTTTGGGAGGCATGTTCTGTAAATGGAAGGGAGAGCGGATTAGACTAAGAGTTAAATTCGAGCTTATGCTCACTGGCACGACATGAATACTGAAAGAAGGGAACTGTTACTAAAACATCTCATAGCCTCCTGAACATAAGTGTGGTTCACAACACACCCATGTACAATACTTTACTAAATACGGCTTTTCAGACTTCCTAGGACATTGTTGAACCTTAGTCTCTGATACCAAGTATGTAAGACCCCGAATCTGGTACCTGAAATTCTACATGGTACTCATGACCCTGAAGTACCATAAGCTAACCCATGACTGATATCTATAACTGAGCACTGAATAATATCCAGTAAATATACAGAATATAAGTTGTAAGACCATAAGGTTCAAAACTAAACTAATACTAAATATAAAATAATGTCTTTGATGGGGTATAACAATACCCAAAACTGAAATAAATTGTCTGAAACATGCTGTAGTCTGAAAGCCTCTAAACTGTCTGAAACCAATGGAATTGATGGAACAAGTCCCCAACTAACTCCGAAATACTAAAATAATAAAGTAATAAAATAATCATTCTATCCTTGAATGATGAGTACTCACAGTTAGTCAAGCTTCTGAACATCTGATACACTAAGGATGCTCAAGAGCTCGTGCTTCTAAACCTATGGTATGAAACACCATAGCGCAAATGCGTCAACACAATCGAATATATTGGTATGAAAGTGAGGTAGGCTGAGTGCAATGGTTCATATGCATGAACAATACTAAATGACTGAAGAACATGAACGTGAGACTACATGTATGAATACTTAATTGTAACTAAGATCATGATAATACTGACTCATGAATTCTGATAACATAGATTTACTGATAGCTGAGTGCTAATACTGGGATACTAAATAACTGAGTCTATAGAGGAATGAGGAACTGATGTCATATTACAAATAAAGGAATGACTGTTTCTGACAGTTCTAATTATGAATTGCTGGTCTGATTGACTGTATCTGACAGTCCTAAAACTTAATACTGATAACATGAATTTCGTATAATTAATATACTATTAACTGAGTGACTGGGTATGACAATCTAGATTCTTATAGAACTAGCTGAGTTCTATACTGAGCTGAGTGACTGTATCTGACAGTCCTGAAATCTATAGAACTGAACTAAGTTCTATTAATGAGACTAGATCTAAAACTGAGACTGTGGGAGGTAATCGTCTAACCGACATGCCACAAAACTAAACTGGTGGGGTCCAACCTGTAACCCCATCTAGAAGGGTGTCAGTACCATGCCACGGGTAAGGAGAATCTATGAGTAAACCCTCTCTGATGGGGAGATCTTCCGCCAACCTCTCCTAGTACGAAAACTAGGATGAGGTGTGCAATTCCTAAACTCGTAGGGTACATCTCAACCTATACTGGCTACGTAGTTCTGGAACACAAGGATTGATTGTAAGGATCACACCCTCTACTGGAAAATAGGTAAGTCCCCATCCATGGGTTCACTCGGTGCTGAATCCTACTCCCAACTGAAGAGACACTGAACTGAATTATTACTGATAGTATTATTTAGTTTATTTAAACAGAGTTCTCTAACTTTCCGTTGACTGATGGAATACTACTGAGATCTAATAATTGACTGATATTACTGAGATTACTGAGGTTACTGAGATTACCAAGGGTACTGAGATTACTGAGTTTTCCTAAGTCATGTAACTGATTGAATTCTAATGATAATGGCTTGACTGAGAGTATCGTGAAAACTGACACTGGCACTAGGCACACAATTATATTATCGGGTACAAGTACCCCCAGGACTCGATAATATGAAACTGACAAGACTTGACATTTCTTAAACACGTGACCAATATCAAGAATTCATAATACAATAAGTTAGATATTTCATGAAGTATATGGTTATCATAATGTTGTACATGGATGGAATTGCATATAGACGTGTCATAGTTTCATCAACCTAATCTCATGAACATTCCATCAAATACTCATAATGCACACTATCATGGAATTCATTCTTGATCATAAGGGTAAAACATGCATTTATTATTTGAGTCAAAATTGAGCTATATTACACAATTTCTATCCTCTTACGCATTTTGTCAAACACCTTACATGCAAAACTTAGGGCATAGGTGTAATCATCAACCTACACATCATAAACAACTCAATTCATGGATTTCAACTTCCATGTTAACGTAGTTTCATAAAAAAACACATAAAGATTCCAACTTGGGAATCATACAATAAGATAAACATACTTACAAAGAACCCACTACATAAATATCATGTTTTATAATTTGAAAGAGAGTTCTTGGACTTCATAGATGAAATGAATCCATAAATCAACACTTGGCATACCGTAGTTCTTGATTTTACGAAGATTGATGGAGAGATTCTTGAATTTGAGTATTGAATTTGAATCCTTAATTGAAAATCCTAACTTGTTCTTGAGAGAAACTTGAGATAGACACTATGTTTTGGTTGAATTGGGGTTAAATCCCGTGTTTTAGACTGATATAGGGGTGGGAAATTGACCCTTCTGCCCTTAAAACACTGATATGTAATAACTGGAACTGGGCATCGATGCTATTATCGATGCAGCGTGTCGATGGTATCGATGAGATAGTCAACGCAATGCACCATAATCATGTCAAGTCTCAGTACTTTGACCCTGACAACCTACAACAATAGAAACCAACGCGATTGGCGACGTGGCACGCCAAGATCGCGTTGGTCCATTGTTTTGGGCTTCCAAACGTGGTTCGAAAAACCCAAAACTCGTCTGAGACCACCTATGGACCACTCTTATCAAGAATTAACAAAAATACGGACCATTAAAGGACATTAAGGTGGAAAAATAAGATTACCAACTTTTGAAGGCCAATAATAGGCTAAGTCTTGGAACTTAGTTAGACTTATTTTTTTTCTAAGTCTAGGACCCCTTGACAAGCTTAAAGGACTGAATGAAGCTTAGAATTTTTTTGGGGTCTTACAAGGAAAAACAACACTAACATCATGAATATGAGACAAATAATCTAAACATCCCCTCTGAACCAATAGATGAGCCTGGATATAAGACATGGCCCTCTTGGGTCCCAATAAAGCATGCCCTTCTAATCTATCCTTGGCACATCTGATGAAGCTAAAGTCACAGTCTTAGCAAAATAATCTGGGACAATATCATAAGGAGCCTACCAATCCATACCCAAAATAGCACCGAAATCAACCTATCTAGAACAAGCAAATTTACAAAGGTCTCATGCCTTGCAAAAGTCAAAACACAAGATTGGTACACCCAATCCACCACTAGAGAATCAACTATTAGGGTAGATTGCGAATAGGCATGGAAAGATGTTCATTAATAGAATCAAAATATGAAGAAAAATATATAGACAAATAGGATAAAGTCAATCCTAGATCAAATAACATAGGTTCGGGTTTGAAACAAATGGGATAATACCTGTGATTACCTCATCTGAAGCCTTTACCTCAAGTCCAGCTGGTATAGCATAGCACTACCCATGAAGATCAACTACTTGAGTGGCCTCACGACTACAAGCTTCTTGAGTGGCTCTATGACTACCCCTACGAGCTCTATTACCTCTGCCCCTCACATCTCAGGTAACATCCCTACTCTTCACAACTAAAATAGGAGTATCCAAAAACACACGGCGGGGACAGTATCTAGCAACATGGCCAATCTCATCACACTTATAGAAACCTCTACGACCTACCTCAATAGGAGAAGATACAATTGAACCTAAATGGCCATCCTAAGCTGTTGGACTAGAAGATCCACCATAGAACTATATTAGGCCGCCTGCACTGGCCTACCCTGATATCTTTTAGAACATCTAAATTCTCTACCATGAGAAGACTTACCTCTGAACTCACCAAAATGGCACACCTTCTTGGCGCCACCTTGAGATACTCAAAAAATACCCTCTGTCATCTTGGGATGATCCATAATACTTTGAAAAAATACCCCGAATACAACCTTCTGAGACATAGACAATTGAAGAAAGATATCTAGACCTTTCACAAACTTCTGAATATTCTCAGACTCGATAAAAATACTAGCATAGGAATATCTAGACAAGGCATGGAAGCATGCCTCATACTCTACTATTTTCATGTAGACCTTCTTAAGGCTTTCAAACACATTACTCATTCGATCCCGTAGACTTTAAGGAAAAATTCTCTCTAGAAAGGCATGGACTAACTGATCCCACAATATCTCGGAGCACCAATAGGACTACAACCAACAACCGATATCCACTATCTAGATCCATATCTCTCAACTATAGGTAGTATAAGCAACCCCATGTAACACCAATGAACCCAAATTATGCAACTTCTCTCAGCAATCAATCAAAAACTCATAAGAATCCTCGTCCATAACACCACTGTATCTAGGAGGACTCAAATGAGTAATTCTGTCAAACCTCTTCTGATTCTCGAAAGACATCACAATACCCACAGCAAGAGGAGGCATAGTGAATCTAGCAAGCTAAAATCCCATCTGAGAGGGTAACATAGAATAAGGCTTAGCATTCAATCTTAGAATACCATACTCATATGTTGGTGCTGAAATAGGAATAGGACTCGGCATTTGAGGAGTACCTAAAATAAAAATAGGTGCAACAAGAGGCTCCACACTTTAAACTGGAGAAACACCCAACATAACCAAAGGAGAACCTTCTAAATGGGTTAGCAAACACAGTAACAATCTGACATGACCCTCCATGGGGCCTTGTCGTAATGGGCATCCAAGTCCGACAATGACTGGAGACCACCCCCATTATCAAACCCAACCTCTAGCTGTCTGCCCTTAGTTGGTTGAATTTCGAGAATGAAATATAATAGTGTAGCAGCTCACACAAAGACCATGAGAATAGATCACAATTATGACCAACCTAATCGGGTCCAACCATCCCATAAAAATAATACAACCATACAAAACAAAACCAAACAAGGGCCATAAATTAGGCCATAAGAAGAACATTCCAAAATAGAATATAATTAATCCCAAATGTAATATGATGGAACAGTGAGAAATTATGTTCGATGATGCTAGCCTCCCAGCCTATTCCACTGCCAAGGCTGAAGCATATATTGATCCCACCCATTCCAACCCATAGAACTACCACAAAGCCTCTATCCGAAAAAGTAAAGAAATCCAATTGGGACATGCCCCGGACCATAGCCAAAACTAATATCCAATATAAAACAAAAATTTCTAAAAGTATCCATACCATAAAATAGAGCATTCTGAAAGGATGGAAGCTTGCCACTTCATTCAAAATTTTCTCCCCAAGTCAATCGCTATGTAGGAGGAGTAGAACGGCTAGTTTCTACATAGCGTGGGTATACAGCCGCAAGTAGATGGGGTTAGCGAGTAACCGGTAGCATGATCTTACGATAAGGATAAAAGAATGCCATTTATAAAACCAAGTAAAACCAGCTATGATGCATACAACCATGTGTATATATATATGCATATATATAGCCATGCAGGGAAAAGGGACCAAATTTAGCATTCCTTTAAAACCTTTACCTGGGATGTGTAGCATTTCTCATAAACCACCCATAGGCTATATAGGTTCATCTCCCCCTACTGAAAGGGCCCCAGTGCATTTAGCTGCATGACCATGGAAGTATACCATAAGATGACTAGTACATCCCCCAAATATAGTGTGACATCAAGCACACAATCACAAAGACTAACCTCATATCAGTAAATATGAGTTTCCAATTTTGGTCCCGTCGGGACCACACCTTCCACGGCTTTGCTACACATTCCGCCATTATTCCTCAATTAATACCAGTTTCTAAATAACTAAACCATTATCTATTTATTAATATTGGTATCATCGTACCAACCCTTACTTGCAAGTATCATCCATAGCACACCATTTATAAGTATAAGGGGACTTTCAAGTGCTTTTCCATTTACCATATTAAACCACTTGGGAGACTTCCATATTCTCCACAAACATAATCAATTAGCCTTTAGCCTTTTCAAATTATTTAAACCATGTATAATTCCTTTACCAAGTTTAAAATATGCAAGAGTTCCGTTAGAAGAAGTCAATATAATGAATATATCTTTATAAGCATTTTATCAAACACATTGGGGCATAATATAACCAAAACCAATTTCAATTACCATTAAACCACTCCCACGTAATCTAATTATCCAAAATCACTATTAATACATAAAAAAGCATAATTAAAACCATGGAAAACCATAACCAAAAAAATAACATCCAAAAAACCAAATCATATTTGAAAGCCAAAGCCATGCAATAGTAAAATCATGAAAACATTCATATAAACCATGCCTTTAATTAAATTAACAATGAGGTAAGAGAAACATGCCTTAAACCAATATGAAGATGGAAAGAAATCACTAATACAATCCTCAAATTGATCCCTTAGTTGAAACTCTAGCTCCCCTTGCCCAAAAGCTCTTAAGAGAATTATGAAGTGTTTAGGAAAAGTTTCTAAAGCTCTAAAGAGAATTATGAAGTGTTTAGGAAAAGTTTCTAAGTGTTAATGAATAGAATATAAGGGTAAGTATCCTTTTAGGTAGGTTAGAAGTTGTGGGGTCTTATTAGGATAAGTAGGGAAATGTCCAGAATACCCCCACTAAAGTTGCACAAAATCCCCGTCATAGGGATACGACTGGCCCTCACGAGTCATACCCTCCCAATATGATTGGTATCCACCACTTATATCCAAGCCCCAGCCCTTGGACCAAACACTATCCAGTATAGAACTCATCCAACCAAGTCGTAACCCTAACATACAATTCATATCCATGACCTATATCCATGATAGAATAAAATACCTAGGGAATTGAGTAGTATTTACCATACGAGTTTCTGGTATGATTCATACCCTAGATTATGGCTCATGGTGAGCCTTTCGTACTTAGATACAACCTAAGTAACCAGATCTAAGATTAAGTTAGGTAATTAAACAACCCGTAACCACCAATATGACTCATACCCCTAAGTCATATCCATTCTAGTAACAAAAATCCATCCGACCAACCAACACTGGTCAGTATACGAGCAGACCATACCTTTTGTACCCCATCATACGACTTGTTCCTATGAGTCATATTGGGTCCAGAGGTTGAAATTCCAGGAAATTTTCTAAGGTAAAAAAAATAGGGTGTTTCAGTATCCCCCACTATGAATATTCATCATCGAATGACAGACATGGTAGGGTAACCACACGCTAGAGTCATTTGAATTATCAAACATATTATGAATCTTTAACAAAGTTTGAAAAACTAAGAGGCAAATATATAAATTTTTCCTTTAACTGACTCTAAAAATAACGATGTGTTACAGACAGATACCTTCCACATGAATCCCAAGAGAAGAAAACAAATGCGAAAACTTAGAATTCATGTCCTCTTCCGATTTCCACGTAGCTTTTTCCACCTTATGTTTATGCCAAAGAGCCTTAACCGAAGCCACATCCTTAGTCCGTAACAGATGAACTTGCCTATCTAATATCTCAATTGGGACTTCTTCGTAAGACAAAAAATCTGGAAAACCCAAATCTTCCAAAGGAACAACTGACGAAGGATCACCAAGACACTTTCTCAACATGGAAACATGAAAGACCAGATGAACCAAGATCAAGCTAGAAGGAAACTCCAACTCGTAAGAAACACTACCAACTCTATGCAAAACCTGTAAGGTCCAACATTCTAGGGACTAACCTTCCTTTTCTTGCCAAACTGCACTACTCCCTTTATGGTAGATACCTTGAGGAAAACCTTATCCCCAACCTCAAAATCCAAGTCTCTACACCTAACATCTGTATAGGACTTTTAGCGACTTTAGGAAGCCTTAAGCGTATCCCAAATCACCTTCCTTTTCTTGCCAAACTGCACTACTCCCTTCATGGTAGATACCTTGAGGAAAACCTTATCCCCAACCTCAAAATCCAAGTCTCTACACCTAACATCTGTATAGGACTTTTAGCGACTTTAGGAAGCCTTAAGCGTATCCCAAATCACCTTCACCTTTTACATAGCTTGGTAAAAAAAGTTAGGACCAAACATATCCACCTCACCAAGCTTAAAGCAACCAATAGGAGATCTATACTTCCTACAATACAATACCTCAAAACGGGTCATACCAATACTAGAATGATAGCTATTGTTCTAAGAGAACTCCACCAAAGGTAGATTCTCAACCCAATTGCCACCATAATTAACTACTCAGGCCCTAGGCATATCTTCCAATGTTCGAATAATTCTCTTTGCTTGCCCATCCATCTGCAGATGAAAATCAGTACTCAGACTCACCTTAGTCCAGCCTTTTCTAAAAAGATCGCCAGAAGTGAGATGTAAACTGTGTGCCATGATAAAAAACAATTGAAACAGGCACCCTATTCAACTTCACAATCTCCTGAAGATATAGCTTCACATAATCCTTCGCTGAAAAGGTAGTCCGCACTATAAAAAAGTGCATAGACTTAGTCATCCGATCGACAAAGACCCATATCGAATCCTATTGACTCTGAGATTGAAGAATACAGGTAACAAAGTTCATATTGATCACTTTCTACTTCTATTTAGGCAAATCAATTTCTTAATACAACCCTCTTAGCCTCATGTTCTTAACCATAACCCATTGACACACCATGTACTTGGCCTCAAAGTCTTTCATATCTCTCTTCATCCCATTCCACCAATAGATCTCCTTGAGATCAAGATACATCTTAGTCAAGCCAAGATGAACAATATAGAATAACTCATGTACCTTAGCTAAAACCCTTTGCCACAACCTATCAACATCAGGAACACCTAACCTTTCATGGTAATGTGAAGTACCATTACCAATGATCTCAAATACCACTACCTTTTTCCTACCAACATCACTCTTAATTTTAATTAAGATAGGATCTAGAACTTACTTCTCCTTAACCTCCGCACCATGAGATGATCGAACCACTTCTTGAACCTCTACGACACCATTTTTGGATTCCAAAAGACGAACTCCAAGATTAGCCAAGCAGTGAATATCCTTAACTAATTCCAAATTTTATTCTTCCACATGATCCAAACTCCCTATGGATAACCTGCTAAGACCATCAATAACCACATTATCCTTACCTGGGTGGTAGCGAAGATTCATATCATAATCCTTGAGAAGCTCAAGCTATCTCCTCTGCCTGAGATTAAGATCTTTCTGGGTGAACACATACTATAGACTCTTATGATTAGAAAAGATATCCATGTGGACACCATACAAATAATGTCGCCGTGTTTTCAAAGCAAACACAACCACCAACAGGTCCAAATCATTAATAGAATAATTTCTCTCATCTACCTTCAACTGCCTGGAAGCATAGGAAATTACCTTCCTATGCTACATCAATACACAACCAAAACCTACTTGAAATGCATCGCAATAAACTATGAACGCATCATTACTTTCTGACATATTCAAAATTGGAACCAAAGTTAGCTTATCTTTTAACTTATCAAAACTTCCTTCACCAACTTCTAACCAAGAAAACTTGACCTTCTTCTGAGTTAGCTTAGTCAAAAGAGCAACTATTGATGAAAACCCTTCCACAAACCGCCTATAATACTCGGCTAAACCTAAAAATATCTAAATATTAGATGGAGTCATAGGTCTAGGACAACTCTTCACTGCAGCAACCTTCAGTAGATCCACCATAATCCCTTCACTAGAAATAATATGACCTAAGAAAGTCACAGTATTCAACCAAAACTCATACTTAGAGAACTTGGCATACAACTATTGTTCATTTAAGGTCTACAACACCTCATGAAAGTTATTAGCTTGATCCACCTCACTCATAGAATAAACAAGAATATCTTCAATGAACACAATGACAAAGAGATCTTAATACTGCTTGAATACCCTATTTATTAGATCCATAAATGCTGATGGAGAATTAGTCAATCCAAATAACATCACTAAAAACTCAAGGTACCCATACTGACTATGAAAAGTCGTCTTAAAAATATCCACCTCCCTAATCTTTAGTTGATTGTACCCGGACCAAAGATCTATCTAAGAAAAAAACTTGGCACCTTACAATTGATCAAACAAATTATCTATCCTTGGAAGAGGATACTTGTTCTTGATCGTCACCTTGTTCAACTACCTGTAGTCAATGCCCATCCATCCGGAACCATCCTTCTTTCGCACTAACAACATCGTACACCCCAAGGAGATACACTAGGACAAATAAACCCCTTATCCAGAAGATCCTTAAGTTCCATCAACTCAGTCGGAGCTATTCTATACGGAGGAGTAGAAATTGGATGAATGTATAGAATTAGACCAATACCAAACTCTATTTCCCTATCTGGAGGAACATTAGGAAGATCACCCAAAAAGACCTCAGAAACTCATTAACCACGGGAACTGACTGAAAAGAAGGACCTTTCGAGTTAGAATCTTTAACCCAGACCATGTGGTATAGACAACCTTTTGAGATCAACCGCCGAGGTCTTAGATAAGAATTAAACCTACCCCTAGAAGCTAAATAAACACCCTCACATTCTATCACTGTCTCACCAAGGAACCTAAAGACAACCCTACGGGTCTGACAATCCAAAGACACATAAAAAGAGTGTAACCAATCCATACCTAGAATAACATTAAAATCCAACATATCCAACTCCAATAGATCCACCAAGGTCTGTTTGTGACCAACAAATACCATACCTCCATATAGACTCTCATTGTAATAATTGAGTCACCTACCGAGGTAAAAATTATATAAGGATAAAAAAAAACTTTTGGATCAAAACCAAAAGACACAGCCACATATGGAGTCACATAGGAGAGAGTAGATCTCACATCAAGAAAACAATATACGTCATGCAAGAAAATATGTAATGTACAAGTAACGATATAAGGTTATGCCTTGGATTCCTGTTAGGTCAACAAAACATACAATCTATTTTGACCAACACTAGAAATAGGAGCAGTAACAGAAGAAAATTCCATACCACCAAGTCCAGGAGAAGAAGATGAAGCCACGGGTATCTTACTCGCCCCCTTAGCAATATATTAATCAAATAATCCCTAAGATGATGGCCTGCCTGACCATAGTTGAAGCATTTTTCACTTTTTTCATCGCAATAACCCTGATGAGGATGACCATAAAACCAAAAATGAGGACATAAAGAAACTAATTGACCTCTGCTGACCTGAGATCGAGCACCCTGTACCCGAGAATTTTCACCACCATGATGACGCCTGTCTCCCAACTGATAAGGAGCACTAGTAGTAGTGCAAGAACCAGAACTCCCCCTCTTTTTTTTCTACTATTTGCCACCATCTCGAACACCCTCAGACTAAGCACCTCCCTGATAAGAAAACTTGCTCCTCTTACTCTGCCTATCCCTAAAATCTACCTACTTTTTATGTTCATCCTCCACTTGCTTCTTATGAATATTCAACATAGATATGTCCATATCTTTAATCAGCAAGGCAGTCTTGCTCGCTAAAATTAGATCCTGATTCAACCCAGAAGTGAACTTCCTCATCCTAGACCACATGTCAGCCACTAAATCAGGAGCATACCTTGAAAATTGGTGAAACTTTAAGGTATACTCCTTTATAGATATCCTCTCATGCTTGAGGTTTATAAACTCTTCTATCTTTGCTTCCCTCAACTTTTGGGGAAAGAACCGATCTAAGAAGGCATTAGAAAAGGGTTCCCACAACTATTCCTATTCCATATCACCTCCATCCCTATCCCACTCCCCATACCAATGATATGCAACATCTTTGAGTTGATAAGCCATAAATTTTACCCTCTCCACATTACTAGATTGCATCACCTGAAATATCTTTTCTATCTCATCCAAGAAGCCTTGGGAATCCTCCTCTACCTACACTCTAAAAAATATTGGGTGGACCTATCTTTATAGATTGGCGAACTAGTATGGCCTCAGCAAAAAAAGCACTAATTACACCCCGCTCAGCCTGAGAAGTAACTAATTTAGCAATAGCATGAATAGACCAATGAAATTCTGCATTAGTCACCTTTTCTTGAGGAAGAATAGTAGCAATCGACAAAACTCTAGAATTATCAAGGATAGGACCGTGAGATTGAAGATGTACCCTAGAAATAAGATGCACCTCTTTATCATTACCCCCAGATGGGATAGAAGAATTTCCTTGAGTTCCAGATCTATGAGGCATCATGCAAAAGGTGAATAAAAAGGATTAGAGAATATTCCAGGATTGTGAATTAAATCTAAAATATAGAATTCCAACAAAGTAAAACATTCCTAAATACCTTGTAGCCTCTCTCTTATGAGTGTGGAGCGCTACACACCCTTAAAAGAGATTATACTCGACAAAGCATTATGGACTCTAAATTGAGCATAAAACTAGGATCTGAAACAAAATTTACACGACTTTCCTTAGGCCTTGTTGTTGATGTTGGGAGTATTTATGCATTCTAGTGTCACTATTCTAGCCTTTTAAGACTTGTTTTGAGAATAATTCGTGTGCTATATGGGCTGATAATGAGATAAATGTGTATCAATATGCTAAGGCATATGATTATGATGCTTAAATTGAGTTCCAAACAAGTTTGTACCTAAAATATTCATTTAGAGTTCAACCCAAAAAACTAGCGTTACTAGCTTAAGCTAGGTGTTTGTCTAGTTGATTCTGGCAGATTCTATTGTGTTTAATGTGTTCCAAATATTTTTCATGGGTGATTATGAGTAGAATAAATCGTTGGTAGTGAGAAAAGTTCAATTTGAATGAGTGTACAGCTGGAACAATAAGTGGAAGATCAATGTGAACTAGCTTAGCTTAGCTCTTGTTTGATTTGTTGTTATGGATGTAGTGTTGTATTTCTCTTGTAATTCGTGTGGTGTGATTGAGTAGGAATATTTTGGAACTATATTTTATGATATTTTGCTGTTAATAAGCCATGGAAATCATGGGAAAGATTCCACAAGACAAGGGATACAGAGGGGAGACTCAATACTTAACCAAAATTTGGAGAGCAATTTCCAGAGAGGTAGGGCGATTTGGAGGAACAGCCTTGCCTGAAGAGATACTCTAACCATGGAAAGGCCCCACCAAGAGAGGGGCTCTACCCAGGGAAATTACCCACCTAGTCCCGGGCTTAGTAGCTGAAGGTTTTCTTGTCCAACATGAAATGGGCTTGATCCTATACTATAAATACATGTTGTATCATGTTTTTAGACATCCTTTTAGCATATATTGGTGAGAAAAGGGTTGCTATAAATTCTTTATTAAAAAATCATTTCTCTCTTTTGGTTACTTATGCACCAATTGAATAATAATGAATAGTAGACCACAAGGAGCTTAGAGTTGCCCCAACTGCAATTCTAATGAATACTAGACCACAAGGAGCTTAGAGTTGTAGGTGGGGAAATTATCATAAGCAATGAATACTAGACCACAAGATGGTTTGCCAGCATATATAGAAAATCCAAAGCAGGTTATGACAATTACCTTGATGAGCGGTAAAGAGCTTTAAGAAGAACCTCCCAAGGTAATAAAGGAGGTAGATACAGATTTGACTCCCCGACAGGTTTCTGAAAAAGCTGATAAAAAAATAAGGATGTCTGAGTACTTGAAAGAAAAAGTTATTGAACCAGAAGTGAAGAAGACACTGACACTACCCTTCCCTTAGAGACAACTTAAACCAAAAAAGGACGCAATATTCAAGAAGTTCTTTGATACATTCAGAGGACTTCACATTAACTTATTGTTGTTAGATATTTTGCATGGTATGCCTAAGTATGCAAAGTACATGAGGGATGTGGTGGATAATAAAGTAAAATTGCAGGATGTGGCGGTAATTACATTAATTGAAGAGTGTAGTGTTGTAATGACACAAAAATTCCCCGAGAAATTAAAAGATCTGGGGAAGTTTACTCTCCCTATCCAAATTGGAAGAAAAGTAGTCCATGAATTGAGTGATTTAGGGGCAAACATAAATTTAATGCCCCTATCTCTGTTTGAAAAATTGGGCTTGGGAAAGCCTAGATCGACCACCATGGTTTTACAGCTAGGAGATGGATCCATGGCATATCTGGAAGGAATAATCGAGGATGTCTTCATAAAGGTTGGTAAATTTGTTATTCCTGCTGACTTTATTGTTCATAATTTTGAGGTTGACGAACATGTACCAATAATCTTAGAGCATCCATTTTTAGTAACTGGAGAAGAATTGATAGATGTTAGAGAAGGCACACTCAAAATAAGGGTACAGGATGAAGGTGTGGTATTTGATGTATACAAAAGCACCTACACTAACGTTCTAATATTGAGATTTATCTACGATAAATGTGATTAAAGGGTACAAGTGTGGGGTGTCTAGACCACCAAAGATCTCTTTAGACTACATAATTGAGTAACCTAAGATTCTACCACCAAAGCCTGATTTAGGGCTAATTGATGAGCTTGAAAAGGCTAAAGTTGAGAAAATTGTTCCATATGAGAATTCATACTCAAGGATAGAAAATAAAAAGAAGATGGAGACCAATTATGAGGATGAGAAGGAAAGAGAATGACAAAGTTGTTAGATGGGTCGTGCCGCGACACAAAATCAGGCGCTGCTTGGAAGGCAACCCAAGTTAAGTAGGTATGCTTTTATTTTAGATTTTTACTTTTTATTTCATGTATTTTATGTTTATGGTTGAGTCACAGGTTGATGAGAAGTTTGAGTACCATAAATTTGAGCTAAAGAGCAAGGCAAAAAATTTAGTGTGAGGTCCCACAGATTCCACTAATGCAAAAGATGCTACTAGCTAGGACTAGAGGCCTCATGGAGTATTTCTATCTCTTGCTTTTAAATTCACTTTGGGGAAAAAGTAGATTTTTAAGTATGGGGTGGGGAGATTCCTAAATTTTGGCTCAATTTAATTTTTTTTCTTGGTGTAAGATATTCATGTTGGTGTTATTTTTTATCACATCATGCAAGTGGGTTTGTTTATAAAAGCATGTTGATTGAGTGAATTGTTATTTTGAGACTCTTAGGCTCATATAGGTGACTTTTGTACTTTTTGGCTTAAATTTGAATTCATGTTATTGTGTGGTTGGGATTCTATAATGGTACTATTGAGTTGAGCATATGCCATATGTGTGTAAGGTATTTGTATATTCCTTATTGCATGTGATGTCTAGAACTTTCCAGATGTATGTGTGAAGCAAAATAAAGAGTTTGGGTTTAGGATATGATTTAGGCATTTCTTTGATACCTTGTTTTATACCTTCTATTTGTCCTACCCTTTGTGCATTATCCTTGTTAACCCCCATTGAGCCTTTAACCTTTTATTTGGTAGCCGTATAAGTATCCTAATCCCCTTCTTTGATAGACCTTAACTTGATCCAAAAAGCTCCTAAGTACTTTAATGAAAAAAATGAATTTGAGAAAGGAGTTTGAGAAATTGAAAAAGAAAAAGGTGAAATTGAAGCCCCAAGGTAAGAGTTATTGGTGTTTATAATTTATGTGTGGTGGTTGGGAGTGATATAAATAGTTTTAGAAATATTTCCATGTTTGTAGAAAAGGAAAAAAAATTGAATCTTGAAGGAATAAACAATACGCCCACCATGTGTTTGTGAAACTGCTTGAAAGAGATGGGCAAAAATAAAAGATATGGGTTGATGAAAAGTGTTATTTGGTTGTTGGAGATTTATTTTAAATGTTTAATGTAGTGTATTAAAGCACTTAAAGAGGTTAGTCACTATTCCCAAATAGTGCCTACCCATCCCTTATCCTACATTACAACCCGGAGAGGACCTATTTGATCCTAAACTTGACATTCTAATATTAGTGGAACACTATACTAAGTTAAATCCTATGGTTAATTATGGGTGAATTGTGAATTATTTGTGAGAG
This sequence comes from Capsicum pubescens, assembly GCA_030864215.1. Classification (NCBI taxonomy): domain Eukaryota; kingdom Viridiplantae; phylum Streptophyta; class Magnoliopsida; order Solanales; family Solanaceae; genus Capsicum; species Capsicum pubescens. The sequence goes on from CM061538.1 coordinate 257,101,425, forward strand.
TGAGCGTAATTTGATTCTTGTACCCATCATGTTATGAATTGTGTAATTCTGACTGATTATGGGTAACTCTTTTGTTGTTAGGGGAACATGTTTGATGAATGTAAGTGATTTGTATGATGTCCTTGATGGAATGATAATCATAAGTTTTCCAACTAGGTGAGTCAATTCTTGAGGCTAAGATGTTTTGGAATAGTGTTCATAAGCTTTCAATTGTGTTTGTAACATGCTTAGTGTAGAAACTTGGTTTCTGTGTAGTCACTATAGAAATATATTGAGTGTATTCCATGTAGTATCAGTGTATAATATCCATATCATGATGTTTATAGTGAATAGTTGTTCGAGGACGAAGAAGGCTTTAAGTGTGGGGTGATGATGTTGGGTGTATTTATGCATTCTAGTGTCACTATTCTAACCTTTTAGCCTTGTTTTGAGAATGATTCATGTTTTATATGGGATTATATGGATATAAATGTGTGTCAAAGTGTTAAATCATGTTTTTATGATGTTTAAAGTGAGTTCCAAACATGTTTGTACCTTAAAGATTCATTTAGAGTTCAACCCAGAAAACTAGTGTTACTAGCTTGAGCTAGGTGTTTGTCTAGTTGATTCCGGTGGATTCTATTGTATTTAATGTGTGAAAAAATAATTTCATGGGTTATTATAAGTGTAATAACTTGTTGGAAGTGAGAAAATTTCAATTTTAATGAGTTTGCAGATGGAACAGTAAGTGGAAGATCAATGCGAACTAGCTTAGCTTAGCTCTTGTTTGATTCGTCGTTATGGATGTAGTGTTGTGTTTCTCTCTTAATTCGTGTGGTGTGATTGTGTAGGAAAAATTTGAAGATTTATATGATGATATTTTTATGTTAATAATCCTTGTAATTCATGGGAATGACTCCCCAAGACAAGGAATCAAGAGGGGAGACTCAATACTTAACCAAAACTCGGAGAGCAATTTCTGGAGAAGCATGGAGATTTGTAGGCGCAGCCTTGCCTGGAGCGGTGCTCTAACAAAGGTGACGCCCTACCTAAAGAGGGTATATAAACAAGGTAATGCATCACCTAGTCTGGGGCTCAGTAGCTGAAGGTTTTCTTGTCCAACACGGAATGGGCTTGCTCCTATACTATAAATACATGTTGTATCACGTTTTTACACATCTTTTTAGCATATTTTGGAGAGAAAAGGGCTGCTACAACTTATTCATTAGGTTTTTATTATTTTTATTTAGTTCATTCATTTTTTTAGTCGTTAATTTCAATTGTGATTATGATTATGACTATGCGTGGCTAAACACCCTTTTCCAGGGTTAAAGCCAAAGACATGATTACTTTTGTTTTGAATTAAGTTCATTAATTTTGTATATCATTATTGGTTGTGTGTTCATCTTTGATTTAACTATTTTAAGGATTCGCCACCCTTAGAATATATTACTGGTCTACCTTTTGATCTTGGGAGAGAGAATAGGAAGATAAATCATGGAGATGAACAAAGTATGGTTTTTTATTCTTTTATAAAATAAACAATTGAACAAAACACCTAGGACAAGGATGTACTTAGGAGACTTACTTGATTCAAACGTAGGATGATAGCTTAAATAACATAATTGGATAATTATATACCCACTCAATGATGTAGTTGTAGGATTCAATTTAGGTAAAGGATTAGAGTTTGGGAAACCATAATCGTTCAATTACCCCTACGAATCTACCAATAAGATAAGCGAGTTAATGAATGAAATTCAATACATAGTATAATTGACGAAGATCTTTAACCCTGGATTTTCTCCTATTGATTTCTACAATATCTTTATGTTACGCATTATTTACTTTACTTGCAATTTACAAACTCAATTCTCTATTTTGGTTACTTTTGCATCAATTGAATCTAAACTGTGAACTAAAGTTGAATTGTTGCTGAATCAAGTCTCTATGGGATGGATACTTGGCTACTTGAAGGCCACTTTACTACTTGATAAGACCACGTACACTTGCGTGTGCGCTTGGTAACTGTCAGTTATAATGGGCATCCTAAGTCCGACCAGGACCGAAGACCACCCCTGTTACCCAACCCAAACTCCAGCTGCCTTCCCTGAGTTGGCTGAATTCCGAGTATGAAACATATTAGTGTAACAGCTCACACAATGACCTTGGGAATAGATCATAACCATTAACAACCCAACCGTGTCTAACCATCCCATACAAACAATCCAAACATTCCAAACCATACCAAACAAGGTTCATAAACTAGGCCATAACCAAGAATGTTCAAAAACATAATATAATTAATCCCAAAATGTAATATGATGGAACAGTGAGAAATTATGTCCAATGATGCCATCCTCCCAGCCTATTCCAATGCCATGGATGACACCTATAACAATCCCTCCCATTCCAACCCATAAAAGTACCAGAAAGCCTCTATCTGAAAGAGTGATGAAATCCGGTTGGGACATGCCCCCAACCATAGCAAAATCCAGTATCCAAAATATAATCAAAATGTCTAAAAGTGTCCATAACAAGAAATGGAGCCTTCCAAAAGGATTAAATCTCACCATTTTTGTCCAAATACTATCCCCAAGTCAATAACTACGTAGGAGGAGTAAAACGGTCGATTCCTACATAGCATGTGTAAACAATCGCTAGTTGACGGGGTTAGCGAGTGACCTCTAGCATGATATCAGGATAAGGATAAAATAATATCATTTATAAAACAAAGTAAAACATCTATGACAATACAATCATATATATATATATATATATATATAAATAACCATGCCGGGAAAAATGACCGAGTTCAACATGCCTTTAAGACCTTTACCTGGGCTGTGTAGCTTTTCTGTCCTAAACCACCCATGGGTTATATTACTGACAGGGCCTCAGTGCCTATAGCCTCACGAATAGGGAAGTATCTCATGGGATAACTTGTACATTCCCCAAATATAGTATGACATCAAGCAAACAGTAGCAAGGACCAACCTCATATCGACAAATATAAGTTTTCAGTTTTGGTCCCCCACGGGACCTTCACTTTCCATGGCTTTACAACACATCCTACCATTATTACCCAATTAAAACTAGTTTCCAAATAACCAAACCATTATCCGTCTATTAATCTAGGCCATTGATATTGGTATCGTCATACCAATCCTTACTTGCAAGTATAATCCACAGCCAACCATTTATAGGTTTAAGGGGACTTTCTAGTGCCCTTCCATTGACCATATTAAACCACATGGGAGACTTCCATTTTCCTTACAAGGATAACCAATTAGCCTTTAGATTTTTCAAACCGTTTAAACCATGCACAATTCCTTTACCAAGTTTAAAATATGCAAGGGTTCCATTAAAAAATATCATTGCAATGTACATATCTTTATAAGCATTTTATCAAACACATTGGGGCCATAATATAACCAAAACCAATTACAATTACCATTAAACCACTTCCATGAAATCCAATAATCCAAAACATCCACTAATGCATAAAAAAGCATACTTAAATCCATGGGTAACCATAACCAAGGAATTAACATCAAAACCCCCAAATCATATTTGACAGACAAAGTCATGCAATTTTAAAACCATGAAAACATTCATATAAACGATGCCTTTAATTAAATTAACAATGATAGAAGAGAACCATGCCTTAAATCAATATGATGACAGAAAGAAATCACCAAGACAAGCCCCAAATTGATCCCTTAGTTGAAACCCTATCTCCCCTTGCCCAAAAGCTTTGAAGAGAATTATGAAGTGTTTAGGAAGAGTTTCTAAGTTTTAATGAATAGAATATTATGGTAAATAACCTTCTAGGTATGTTAGAAGTCATGGGTCTAATTAGGATAAGTAGGAAAATATCCAAAATACCCCCTCTTAAGTTAGACAAAATCCTATCACAGGGACACGACTTGCCCTCATGGGTCGTAACCTCCAAATACGATTGGTATCCACCATTAGTATCAAAACCTAAACCCTTAGATCGAACACTGTCTAGTATATGACGCATCTAACCAAGATGTAACCCTAGCATATGATCCATATCCATGACGTATATCCCTGACAGAATAAAATACTTGGGGAATTGAACTCTATTTACCATACGAGTCCCTGTTATAATTCGTACCCTAGCTTACGACTCATGGTGAGCCACTTGTACTTAGATCCAACCTAAGTAACCAGGTCTAACATTAATTTAAGGAATTAAACTAACCATAACAACCAATATGACTCATAACCCTAAGTTGTATCCATTCTAGTAAACGAAATCCATCCCACCAACTAGCACTGGTAAATATATGACCGGACCATACAATCTATACCCCATCATACAACTTGTACCTATGAGTCATATTGGGTCCAAAGGTCAGAATTCCAGGAAATTTTCTAAGGTCCAGAAACCATGGTGTTTAACAATCCCACCAACACTGGGCAAACAAACTCTGAGGAACTAGAGTAGAATCATACCTCTAACCTGCTTAAGAAGAGGCTTAGGAAAGATTACCCTAACACTTCTTCTAGATAGGTTTGAACAATGGGATCATCCCCCCCTCGCTTCTGACCACGAATCGAGGCTCGCCCTCTCGAGTGAACTCTTTCTAGAAATAAGCTCTACATCTCTGACCTCTCTAGACCTAGTCAACACCATCTATGCAAAAAGAGTGAATCACAACTTAGAACACAAGTTATGAAAGAAAATAGCACGATGAGGAATAAAATGAGCAAAGTTTGCTAAGGATATCTTATAGACTCTTGAAGATAGATACAAATATTTACATACCAATTTGTGAGACTATATTAGACATCCCATTCGTACATAGTTAAGACCAATGAAACCTTGGTTTGATACCAATTTGTCATGACCTAAAAATATAAGGTCATGATGGAACTTGTTGTGGCGAACCTTGACAAGTAAGCCTATCATTCAAACTAATCCACAAAAGAGAAAATACAAAATTCCCCCAAGGTAAGGCTTGTAGAACGAAACCAAAAAAATATATGATAAAAGTGGAAAGAATAAAATCAACACATGCAGCCATAAATCCTAAAACTTAGTGTCAATAGTATAAGAACGTATCTAGTACAACTCAAATCCAAATGAAATATATAAGATGCCCAAATACAAAAGAAAACTCTTTTTTCAAAGTTAAAGAAAAAACATACTCTATAAGAAAGGTAGTAGAGTACATCCGGATGCCTGAAGGTCAACCACTACCTTGAAATCACCAAACCTCGCCCGAATCAACCAAGATGGAGTGCACTTAAACTAGGACCTATATCAAAAAGGCACAATAGGCATTAGTACAATCCACTTTTACTAAGTAGGTATCATAGGCTGACCGAGCAAAATAAAAAATAAAGTACATAAACTACATACTAAGGGAACGTTGCCTGCAATCAGAAAGTGTCCCACAATGGTATCCCATATCACTTTTGACTAATCCCATATCACTTTTGACTAACAGTTTTATAATATCCATATATAATACTACAACACACTATATAGGCATACAAATATACATAAAATCATGTTCAAGTAGAACAAAAAATGAACATGTATAATCAAGATCATCAAGTACAAATAAAGAAAGATAGAACAATTAGATACTTACAAGTCAAGATATAGAACAAGTAGATAGATGACAAGTCAAAATGGTGATACAAGCATAATATAAACACAATAAAGCAAGTGCAATGTATGTGATGATGATGATGATGATGATGATGATACTAATAATGATGCACGAGGTCTTTGCACAACCTCCATGATCATTGCACAATCTCTGTATACATACATGAAGGCAAGACTCCTAACGTGGGACCCATAGGGGGTTTGTCAACCTATATACAATACCTAATCCATATCCATATTTCTGTCCCAGAAAATCCCTCAATAAGGGTTTTACTAGCTATTGCCATATCTCCTCCCCAGTACATTCTTCGGGGAAGGTTTATAAAAGATGTTGCCAGTGTTACTAAAATATTTCCATGGTGGTACCATTGGTTTCATGAATAAGTATGATATGAGGATATAATGCTCATAACCTATCACAATGAGTATTTTCACAACTAATGCACAATGATATATTTCTACAACCAAACACAATGATACAATTCCACAACCACATGAGTCAATATCCAATCATTATTTTTATTGATTCATGAATTTCCACATATTTAGTATGTCAAAAGTATGAATATATATATCACAATACATTAATGGTACCAAAATAGGCATTTACAGCAACACAATACAATTATTTACTTGTATTTAAGGTTATCAACATTATATAGGACCCACACGGTCATACATATCACATAATATCTCAATTTCAATAATTACATCACATAGAGTTCCCCCGCATGAGCACAACAGATAGATACCCATTTTTCATGATCAGTTCTCACCCTTAACATGTATTTTGTACTATCATTTACTACCCAATACAGTCTAAAAGATTTAAGCCATATCCTACCTCGAAGGCCAAAATTGATCTACAATATTTCAACCACAAAGCCCAACTTCTCACGAATGGTCCTGAAATTAACTAAAACCAAGAAATATAGAATCTATTCGTCAAAACAAATATATCGATACCCATATTATATACTTTTTCTTCGAGGTCAAAACGGACCCCCAGAACGGGTTTTCAGAAAAGAAAGGCAGAATCATAACTTTACTTCAAAAATCTATTCCCCATATATTTAGGAATATATAGCTTAAAACTCAAGTTAAATCGAGTAAAAACGAAGTTCAAATAAAAGAAAAACTATTTTTCAGTTTTACCGGGTAAAATTTTTGAAATCCATGTTAAAACCAAGAATTGTAGTTGTTTTGAAGGTTAAATTGATGAAAACTAGTAATTATAAGATTAAAACATTATTCAATTAAAAAGAAGTAAAATTGGATTTTAAAATCAAGCCCAACGATTTTTGGGGTTTTGTGAAATCAAATCAAGAATTAAAGTAAGAAAAGGATAAATTCTTACCTTAAAATCGTAAGAGAATCAAGAAATAGATGTTAATCTAGCTTACCAAGCACACAAGCTTCACTTTAAACTTTCACACTATTTTAGGATTTAAGGGGAAAGATGAAAGAAAGAACAAAATTTGGGTAAAGAAAGCTATTTATGTTGTACCCGGGTTATCAGGCATTTTAGGCATAAATCGGGTTCCTCAAATGAGTTTTACTCTTTGTGCACTAGTAACGTGGTACACTAGATTTTTATGTCCAAAACATACTTCGATGGGTTGCCGGAGATTTGTTTTGATTTCTATACGCAAATGAACTATGTAACCACATTAAATTCGGTGCTCCAAACTCAATGATGATATCGGAATTTTAAAAAAAATATCATTTTCACAAAGTTGACTCCAGAATCCCAAAATAATAATTTTCCAAACAGAGGATTGAAATAAGATTTAAAAGCCATGAAACCACACCACACATGTTGCCACCTTAATGTCAACGTTTTGAATTTGCTGGCGTAGTCCATTCATCTATCCATCACACGAATCAAAAGATAACCTCAAAAATCTAAATTAAGTCTCTCAAAGCCACAAAAAATCACAATATCACATAAATGGTACCAAAAATGCATCGAAAATTGTGCCAATCACTCCCACACCCCATAAATACCACAATGCAACAACAAGGAGGGGTAAACTAGTTAAATCACATAAAATCATAAATTTCACATATTTCATCAAATTTCAGGTCGTCATAACTCCCTATTTAAATTATTATAATAATACATAAAATTATTTAGTATTTACATGTTTCTTGGTAGTTTAACTCAAACTAAGGTTGAGGTGGTTTTAGGTGGTATATTCTTGCATTATTTAATTCTTGTTTTAAATGGTTTATTCATTGTAATAATGGTGGAGTTTGGACGATTTGGGTTTCACAAAGTTGATGAATTTTTGTATGGTAATAACATGATCCTCAGTCCATATTATAATCATGGCTTGAATAATGATTCTACATAATTTAAATCATTTTTTGAAATATTGCATTTCTTTAGTTATCCAAATGGATAAAATGTTTTTGAATGCCCTAAGGGGCTATGGTTTTGGATTTTAAACGAAAAATTGAGTCGAATTGGTTAAATGGTTATGGTTTGACATAATTACAATAGCTTGTATCTATATTGGTATGATGATACGAAGTTCAGAATGCCTTAATAAATGACTCCTTGGTTGATGATAGATGCAACTGTTTTAATTTGGACTTAAAGAGAATTGTGTAGTTCACCGAGAAGGTGTAGTCCCAGAGGGACCAACACCAAAAACAACATTTGCTGACATTAGGGGTCTATGATGACTGTGTTAGATTTTCACAGTATATTTTTGGGAGGTGAATTGACTAGTGGTGTCTTTAGCCTATTTTTTGGTACATGAGGCTAACATAGACTCTGACCCTTCCAGAAGGGGGTGCCGGACCCATTTATCCCATGGATAACCTTTTGTCACGACGTAAATTGGGGACTGGCCGTGATGGTCATCCCAAACAAACCAAGACTTGAGATGACCTCTAGCCTTACCTCAAGAGCATAATAGTAGTAATAAACAGTGGAAGCCATCCAAGAGAATAAGAGAAATTGTAAATCAAAAGAAAGTTTTGGAGTTGAAACCAAATTCATAATAATATCCAATAACTATCCATAAAAGCCTTTAATTGAAATAATACTAACAAAGGCGGGACATGCCCACAACTATAACAAAAGAAATCCAAGAGTACTATAATAGTAAATAATAACTAAGAAAGAGACCAGGCCTTCCGAAGGTTGGAGGGATCACCACTTCACAGTTAACGAACAGAAATTATAAACCACCTAACATTGCATAGGGTCACAAGAAATGTCCTTGGAACCTACATCATGAAATGATGTAGCACTCGTGGATAGTTAGTACGATGAATACTGCCATGTAATCCAAGGAAAGAGATAAAATATATACATTATAAAAAATCCTATCATAAATCACATGCACAATAATTATACACACATATTGGATGTCGGGGTAGGGGAAAGGGACATAAAACATGACCTTTTAAAATTTAATCCTAAACTATTTAGCACATACCATCCTAACGTCACCCACAGTCTTTATGTTTCAGGCTGTCCTTATTGGTGAGCTACCTTCTCGATGAGCTACACAATTCCCTTTAAGCTCAATTAAAATAATTTTAACATACCATTAACCAATAACTATGGATTCTTCCCTTATGGCATTTCCATATCGGTATCATCATACAAAAAAGACTTGAAGCCATTTCAATTATACCAAACCATATCCAGTTAACCATTTTGACTCCAATTTTCATTTAATAATCCAAAACCATATCCCCCAAGGGCATTTCCAAAACCTTTTCACATTTTAACCATTTAATGTTATTCAATTTTTTTCAATGAATAGTTCAGACACTTTGAAATCCTTATTTATAATCAAAATTATGATGTAGGTGAGGTACATATCATTATTATCATGCAAAAATCCATAAATACTGTGAATTCATATTGCCAAATTTTCACCATTACCATGAGACACAAATTCAGTTTATAATCCACCATTCACACCATGCATAAACCAATTAAAAAGAGAGTTTAACAATGCAAGTGTAACAACCAAAAATCCTCAGCCCTAGTTTGGATTAAACATTCAAGAAAATGTAAATACCAAGTAATTTTATGAAATAATATAATAATTAAAATAGGGAGCGTCCAACATGTTTTTTTTATGGAAATATTTGAATAAGATAGAAAGATTTGAGCCTATGATCCTTGGAATTGAGGAATCCTTCTTGATGTTCTTGGGAGGAAGAGAATGAAGAAGTCTGGGATCCTTCTACTACTTTTCGATGACCTTAGGGTTATAAAATGGATTTGGGGAGTTATAGGGGGGTAAAGGACCATTTTTAATTAATTTAATATGTGAAAAAATGTCTCAACGTCTGCGGATGGAGGATTGAAGCGCCACCCCAATCTCTCAGCACAAACATTGCCTCGCGCGGTTCGTTCCACACTCTAGATAGTTCCTCACTAAAACGCTCATAACTTTTTGTTACGAACTTGAATTGATGAACGGTCAGTTTTTCTGGAAAGAAGACTTGAAGGGCTTTGATTTCGTATTTGGTAAGCCACCTAAATTGTTATATTCTAGGATTAATTGTCATTCAAAGTTGACCCAAGTCAAATCATACGCTAAAACTCAATTGGTAGGAAAGTTCTCAACTCAATCTTGAGCTAAGAGATTTGTGTGACTTCAATCAATATCCAAAGATGTTCCTACCCTAAATAATTGTTCATTACACTTATATTTAGATAGAAATTATTGGGTTCAAGTCTATACGCATACAAAGGATGGTTCAAATTCTAGCCCAAAAATGTGGGGTGTTACATTATCTCCCCCTTGGAATCATCGTCCTCGAATGATGGATCAAAACCTTTTAAAGCTCTAGAAGTATGGAATATAGTATGTAACTTCACATTAGGAATTCCCCATCAACAAAACATACATACGCATCAAAAAAGCCTCATGACAACACTAAGTAAATCGTGTAAGGATGAATCATGAGATAACAAGATTTAGCATAGACATGATATAGGACATAAGTTTATGGAACATGATCATTCAAAAGTAATGTATGAATTTTTCAGAAATCATAAGTCTGATCAAGATAAATAAAAGACACCAAATATAATTTTTGTGGTATGTAATAATAGAAGTGTCCTCCACCTCAAATGATACCTCTAATAGCCTTAAATATAGCAATACTTCTCGACTGTGAATTTAGCAACGAATAGTATACTTCACCATTTTAATCTTATGATAGCAAATGCATAACTACAAGGTCCTGAGTCTAACTGTATTTTCTTCCATGTTAAAGGCTAATTCAGAGTTGAAAGGTGCTAACTTAAGCTATGAGACCCTATATTTTACACACCTTCAAGAATACTACTCCATCCAATAACTATAATCAAACAACTTGATGTATTAATCAAGAAGTACTAGCCACATTACTCAATGGTTTGTGTATCTATCAATCACAACATTCAATCCTATCTTTAGTACACCCACTTTATGGATCTCCACATCAAAACTAGCCACTTCAACAACATTCACAATGATTTTCACCATATATCCCCTTCTTAACTATTTCACATAACAGTAGTTCATCCCATTCCCCGCTCTTTATCTATAAGCTTAGCTTGAGTTTTCACACCACAACTTTTCACAATAAAGAACATATACTCTCTTATCTAAAACATTACTATGCTGCCATAACCACTATTATCCTAACATAAGGAGGGTCATTGAGGAACCAGAGTACCAGCAACAAGAAAGGGGAGAGACACTATTTAATTATAACTTATATTTGTTGCACCACACAATGTGGGGCTTGAGATATAAGACACTATCCAATAGGCTTTAAGGGCTTCATATATCAAACACCTACATCATAAATATAGGGTCGAAGTATGGTCGTAGGTTGCATAGTGAACTCAGACCTTAGGCGCAAGAACAATTTAAATACATAAGATATTGGTAGAATGTCCTCTTAAACTGAGGTAGGAGAAATTTTCTAGAATAAGAGTAGATTTATCATGACTGTTCACTTAAACTCACCATCATCAAAAAATTCAAGATCTACCTTAGTTCATAATCTCCCCCTTAGCTCAAAGGTCACTATCCTAATATTGTGAACATATCCTCTCATTAAACTTATAAGCACAATATCACCATAGGGGTATCACTATACACATAAGTGCTAGATTATCTCTAATAAGCTATTATAGGAAAAATACTAACTTCTTACTATGACATTCTTCCCAAGGGCACTACTCTTAACTCCCTCTAGACTCCAAGCTCTAACCCCAGCCTTAAAACTCTAAAGTTTAGTTTTAAAGAGAAAAATAACCCCTTTCATGTGATTAGAGATGTTTTAAGTATTAGATATAGGTTAATCGAGGGTGGGACGATTTATAGGGTGTGAAAAGACCTAGGTACCTTTAAAATATTTACACACCTCAACCCAGCAATGAAGGAGAGAGGGGTCATGGAACTAGCCCCGACGTGAAGGCCTAGCCTCACGGTGTGAGGCCTAGTGCAGGACTGCCATCCACAATGTGATGCCTGGAGTAAAGGAAAGACAGTGACCCTTGCAGGGTCCCTCACGGTGCGGGGCCAATGTAAATCATCCCTCTCACATCGCGTGGCTTATTTTACATGTCTAAAATTCCCCTAAATCATTTGAACCCATCCTAGGGTTCTTTACACTCAATCTAAGGACCACATAGACTTATTTTAAACTCAATTTATACTTCTAAAACACCCAAGTTGTTACAAATTCATTGTTCCTATATATATCACAATTATCCACCCAAACTTTTCATAAGTCATCAACCTAAGCTCCTTCACTCATTATACTAAGCCTACTAATTCACTCCCACAAATGTTGCATCACTATCCTTGAGCTAAAAAAATTTTATCAGCACACTCAATATCTAAAGGTCAAACTTAGTATATATTACAAATCATGAATCGCCACAGAAACATCCCATATGCTATACTAGTCCATTAAAATATGCGACAAATTAATCAATCTAAATTCCTTTTTTCACTTAACAACGTCTTACAAGAACATCTTTTTCATAACATTACAACTACACCGTAAAATTTACTACATATCTTCTCACCAACTAAACTGGCTTACAACTACTAGATAAAAATCAAGGGACCCTTTACTTACTAAAACCACATAGTAAGGATAGTTGATCTTAATCTTATAATATAATCCATTATGGTCTATAGAACATTAGCCTCCCTCACATCACATCAACTTACTCATACATACATCCCAACTAATTTCAAAATTCTATAAATATTATCGAGTTTCCATTTCTAAGATTACCTGTCATGACCCGAACCATGGCCTGGCCATGACAGGTATCTCAAGTCCCACATAGATTGGACATCACCCTCCTTCACCTAAATAAACCAACACAAGATCCACAATGTTAGATGAATTCCAAATATATAATACAATAACAAAAAGGTAAGCTCAAAGCTAATTAATCATATTATAGTCTATCAACTGAAACTCAGTTAAAACATCCAACCAACGTAACCCAAATCCATAGATCCACTACAAAATTAAAATTCAATGAAATATCAAGAAATTCCCCCAACAATAGACAAAACTAAATCCAAAGAAGTAGTCAAAATATAGAGTAAAGCATAGCATGAAATAGGGGTCTTTCGAAGTATGGAAGATCACCACTTTAATCTGACTCGTTGATCCTGAATCCTAGTCACTGAGTAGAAGATGTGGAAGTATGGCAAGCTCTTACATATCGTGGGGATACAATGTCTGAAGATGGTTAGCGGTTGGAGCGCTAACATGAAACTCAAGGATAGAGGAACAAAATAATGTCATGATAATAGTTGAAAACAAGTACAACATCCAAGGTATCATATTATATGAGGTAGATATATGTATACATAATATCACATGATGGGGTGGGGAACAAGGCTTAGGATGAACCTCGAATATCTTAACATGGGTTGTGTAGCATTGCTGTCATAATCTACCCACAGTCTATATGGGTTCGGTGTTACCCCGTGAATTGGCCCTAGTGCATATTAGCTGCAGGAATCGGAGATATCATAGATGGTTGGGGATTCCATTGTACCCTTCGCCCTCCATAATACACATATAAGAATTTGCACTCGGGGGATTTCCTTATAACCCGCAAGCACTTGGTCACCATGACCATCCCTCATGTCGACAAACATGATTTTCTAGTATTAGTCCTTCGAACTCACAGCTTAACAACTAGCTATCACAACCCCCATTATTGGCCAATTAAAGCATTTACAACACAACCCAACCATCAATTCCAGGATTCAATTACTAAGTAATTATTAAGTAGTATCGTCATGCCGACTATAACTTTCAAGAAATGTCATTAAGCCGACACTTAGGGATTATCGTGTACACGCAGACTCCATTATAAAACACACTTGAGGGATTCCCGTGTACCCTGCAAGGTTTTCAAGACCATTACAATCCAATTAACCAATTATTCTATGCATTAATGTAAAGAAATAAATCAAACCAAGTGATAATGCATATTCTAAAACAAATTATACAAGTGTGTTTGGGTTGCTACCAATTTTCATACCAAACCAAATAATTTGGGGATTCCTTTGTACCCCTATGTCCATGATTTATCAATTTAGGGATTACATTGTACCCATGTTCATCCATCATTCCCACGCACCCCAAAGAATTTACCAACCATCAATTTAAGCAAAATAATTTCATAAATATCATAAAAGAAGTATTTAAATAGTTTATCTGCAAAACCCTCAATCCATAGTTAAAAACCCAACATCAAAACCATATAAACTTTTTCCAAATAATATCATTAAGAAAATACAAGTATAGGGAAAGAGTAACATGGCTCAAATACTAAAACATATGGGGAAAATAGCACCCTTGGAACCCTAGATGATCACCTCTCTTGGAACCCTAGCTTTAACTTGAATGGAGAATTTTCAGAGAGTATTTGGGAGTATTTTATAGACAATAGTAGGCTAATGAAGTGCCAAAGATGGTTTTAAGTCGTGGTGTCTAAAGGGTTAAAGTGGGAAATGTCCAAAGGTCCCTCAACTTAAAAGATGAAAAAGTGTCGCCCTTATCTACGAGTCACCCATATACTCATGACCCCACCCTATGACACGTCACCAAAAGTCGTATCCAAAATAGTCTCAAGGACCCCTACTTATTTTTGACCCTATGACTCAATCAACCAACTCGTCACGTTACCCTCAACTTATATGGTTCAAGTCATAGTCAGAATAGAACCAATTTAGGAGACATCCTATGGTTTTTTCATTAGGAATCGTTACTAGTCCTTACAACTTGTGACCTCAAGTCGTAATAAAGACAGTGTCTTAGGAAAAACTAGTCTTTGAGTCGTTACAAAAGCAGTGAGCTCAAAGATCAAGAAATTTTCAAGGGCTGAAATTCGGGGCATTTCAATTTTCCCACACTTGGATCATTCGTCCTAAAATGATAGTACATGGAATAATCTAGCACGATTTAACACAAGGCACTCTCACCATTACCTTTAACAAAGAAATAAAATAAAATGTTAAGGAATACACATACCTCAAGCATAATTTTTTTGGAATAGGGAATAGTAATAGATACTTGGGCTTTATCTCCTCTTCGGCTTTCCAAGTTGCCTCTTCAACCTTGTGGTTTCTCGATAGAACCTTTACCACCGCTACATCCTTTGTTCACTACTGACGAACTTCCCAATCCAAAATCTCAATCGTGACTTCCTTATAATACAAGGAATCTAAAATACCAATATCCTTGATAGGCAGAATCAGCGACGAATCACCCATACACTTTCTCAACATCGACACGTGGAACACTGGGTGAATGGAACTCAAACTAGGAGACAAATCCAACACACACGTGACACTACCAACCATCTTCAAGACCAAGTAATGGCCGACATACTGGGGACTGGGCTTCCTCTCTTCCCAAACCGCATCACTACCTTCTTGGGAGATACCTTCAAGAACACCCTATTGCTAAGCTCAAACTCTAACTCCCTACGCCTCATATCTGCTTTCTAATTTTGGCATTTTTGGGAATTCTTAAGACTAACAAAATCACTTTGACCTTCTCCATGGCTTGGTAAACCATGTCAGGGCCAAACAACTCATTTTTTACCAACTTCAAACCACCTAATATGAGATCTACACCTCCTACCATACAAAGCCTCAAAAAGAGCCATCCCAATACTAGAGTGGTAATATTATTATACGCACACTCTATGAGAGGAAAATGATTGACCCAAATAACACCATAGTCAATCATGCATGCCCAAATCATATCTTCAAATGTATGAATAGTCCTTTCTGCTAGCCCATCTGACTATGGGTGGAAAGCAGTACTTAGGCTCACTTTAGTCTCCAAACCTCTCTAAAATGAATGCCTAAGTGCAATGAGAAATGAATACCACAATCTGACATGATAGAAAAAGGCTCCCCATGCAACTTCACAATTACCTCAATAAACAACTTTGCATAATCCTCAAAAGTGAAATTAGTCCTCACCAGCAAAAGTGAGTAGACTTAGTCATCCTATCTATGATGACCCAAATCGAATCTAACTATTTTCGAGACCGAGGAAGACCGATAACAAAATCCATATTAATCACTACCCACTTCCACTCAGGAAACTCAATTCCTAAGATAATCCACCGGGACTCAAATTTTCCACCTTCACTTGTTGACATACATTGCATTTGACCATAAAATGGACCACATCCTACCTCATATTATTACACTAATAAATTTCCTTAAGGTCATGATACATTTTCATTGAAATGGGATAAATAGTATAACGTGACTTATGTGCTTCGGTCAAAATTCTTTGTCACAACTCATCAATATTGGGAATACATATACTCCCTTGGTGCCTCAAGATACCTTCCCCACCAATCTTGTAGACCATGATTTTCTACCTACCTACATAATCCTTGAGTTGCATCAAGATAGGATCCATCACTTCTTTCTTTTTCACCTCATCTCTAAGAGATGACTTTTCCACCTCTTTAATAATCATGTCACCATTCATGGAATCCAAGAGACAAACTTCAAGATTAGCTAAATAATGAATATCCTTCAAAAAATCCTGCTTCTCCTTATCCACTTGAGAAAAGCTTGACATAGACAACATACTAAGAGCATCAACAACAATGTTAGATTTACCTGGATCGTAGTGAAGACTCATGTCATAATCTTTGAGTTGCTCAAGCCACCTCCTTTGCTTGAGATTTAGCTCTTTGTGAGTGAATTCATAGTGCATACTCTTATGATCATAAAGATACCTACATGGACTCCATACAAATAGTAATGCCAAATATTAAGTGGAACACCACACCCGACAACATCATGTCATGAGTAGGATAATTCCTCTCATAAACTTTTAACTTCCTAGAATTATAGGCTACCATCCAACCATGTTGTATCAATACACAATCAAGTCCCATATGGGATGCATTACAATAAACCATGAATCTGTCATTACACTCGAATAGGGTTAAAAATGAAGCTGAAGTCAACTTATTCTTTAACTTTTGAGACTTCCTTCACATACATTCGACCACAAGAACCATGCCTTCTTCTAAGTCAACTTGGTCAAAGAGGCAACAATCGATGAAAAGCTTTCCACAAACCTTCCATAATAATCAGCTAAACCAAAGAAGCTCTAAATACCTATTGGAGTTGGGGTCTAGGCCTCATCTTAACCACCACAAACTTTTGAAGAAACACCATGATCCCCTCACTAGAAACAAAATGACCCAGATAAGTCACAACATTCAACAAGAACTCATACTTAGAGAACTTGGCATACAAATTATGATCTTTTAGGTCTACAACAGCAGGCGAAGGTTATCGACATAATCCACCTTACTCTTGTAGTACCCCAAAATATCATTGATGAAGATAATCAAGAAAAAGTCTAAACTTAAGACCCTATTCATCAAGTTCATAAATATCACTGGGGCACTGGTCAACCCAAAAGGCATAACCACGAACTCAAAATAGCCATACTGGGTACAAAAGGAAGTCTTAGGGATATCTTTCTCCCTCATTTTAAACTTATGGTATACAGACCTAAGATCAATCTTATTGAAGAATTAGCACCCTGAAGCTGATCAAAGAGATGATCAATCCTCAAAAGTGGATATTTATTATTTATAGTTACTTTATTCAATTATCGGTTATCAATGCACATTCGAAGGGAAACATCACTATTATGCACGAACAAAATAGGATCACCCCATGCAGACACACTAGGATGGATAAAACCTTTGTCTAGGAGATCCTTCAATTACTCTGTATGCTCCTTCAACTCTGTCAGAGCAATTCTTTGTGAAGGGATAGAGATAGGACGAGTGTCCCAAAAAAGGTTAATCCCAAAATCAATCTCCCAATAGGGAGGGACACCTGGAAGATCGTTAAGAAAAAACTTAGGGAACTTATTAAACATAGGAATAGATTGTAAAGAGGGACCCTCTAAATTGGAAACCTTAACCCAAACAAAATAATAAAGACATCTCTTAGAAATCAACTTCTGAGCTCAATGATATGATATGAATCATCTCTTAGGCACTAGAGAACCCACTTCCCACATAATAACTGGCTTTAGGGAATTTAAACATGAACTTACGGGTTTGACAATCAAAGAAGGCATAGCACGAGTGCAACAAATCCATCCCCAATATAACATCGAAATCAACCATGTCTAATTTAAATAGATTGACAAAAACTTTTCTACCAACCACCAATACCACATAACCCCTGTAGACTCTGCTACCCACCACAGAGTCACCTACTAGGGTAGAAATAGACAAGGGGTTTGAAATACACTCAAAACTAAAACCAAAATACATAGCTACAAATGGGGTCACATAAGAAAGAGTGGACCCCAGATCAAGTAAATAGTACACATCACGAGAAAAGAGTTTCAACATACCAGTAACGATATCAGGAAATGCCTCAGACTTATGACTGGTAACAAGAGCATATAGATGGTTCCAACTAGTGATGGATCCAGATGAGGCGCCCTTTGATACAAGAGATGATGATGTTGCAATGGGAACTGATGTCGCCCAAAACTACACTCCTAATAAAAGTATAATGCGGTCGATTGCAAATATAATAACCTAAATAGGTTAGGGTCGATCCCACAGGGAAAACATAAATAGTTGCTTGACTTTATATAATCCACGAGCAGTATAGGAAAGTAAATTGGGGGGTATTTTAGTGGCAATCGCAAGTAGTAGCCAGATCTTGGATGCCTTTGAGTTGTATACAATAGTAGACAAAACTAGGCTTGTGTTCCCTTAGTTTATTAACTTCATAAGTTTCTCATGATTAACCCAACTATGCTATTTTTCTACAAGGTAAGTCTACAAGATACGTATTTGAGCTACTTATTAGGCATGAAGATAAGTCTCACCCTTTACTTATTAGGTCTCAAGGCATCGCCTTGTTTTCCCTTGATACAACCTCAGTTCACCTTTACTTATTAGGGCTTAGGTGATTACATAGGATGCGGGGACTAAAAGTTTGAGGTAAAAGGATCCCAAATCACTGTCTTAACTTCTTTTCCCAATCACAAACTCCTTATTAGGGATGGATGCAAATACAGGCTATCCCAAGATACTGGACCTTCTTGAGATTAATTATCATGAAGAATATTAAGATATATGCATAAACCCTAAAACAATTGATTATCACTGTAATACCCCATATTTCGGACTAGGATGAAAATTCATCATTCATATGCGTAGACGTTTCAAAAGCCTTAAATCCTATGTAAATTTAGTGTGTTAATCAATTATGTAGTGTGGGAATATATTTGAGAATAAATTTAGATCATATAGGTCCCCTAACTCAAGTACAAGTTGAAAGCTTTCCTATCGTTCAAGTTTTAATGAGCGTCAAAACTTGGGTCAAATTCAATCAACTATAACTCATTGAATATAATGAAGTGGGTGGTTTACTATATATCAAATGAAATATCTTTGAATTATCTTTCCAACGATACTAGTTTCACCTAAATCCAATATTGGAGAAAAAAGTTATTCCTATTTTACTCCAGCATGTCGTGCTGACAACTGTGTGACGACAATTTTGACGGCCTGTCACATTTGTGACGCCTTGTCAAAAATGTCATCAGCCTTAGGCAGAATCCAAATTCTGTGTGATGATATTTTTAATGGCCTGTCACATTTTTGAAGCCTTGTCACAAATGTCGTCAGACTTAGGCAGAAACCATCAATTCTGGCTCCTGTGTGACGACATTTTTTACGGCTTGTCACATTTTTCATGCCTTGTCACAAATGTCATCAGCAATGATTTTCAGCAACTGGGAATTTATTTTAGTAAGGGTATTTTGGTCTTTTTCCTTCACTTCCCACGACTTATAACCCTCAAGGAGTGTATTATCTTCCATTCTCTTTAGTTAAACATCTCAAAAAGCTCTCTTATACACTCTCAACCACAAGATTAGGGTTTCCTCTCAAGATCAAAACTCTTAAGAACAAGCCCTAGGGCTTTCATAGAAGAGTCTATTTCAAGGAAATTTCGCCATCAATCTTCACGAATTCTTAATCTAAGGTATGCATAGTGTTCATCTATGGATCCAATCCATTCATAGAGCTCAAGAACCATGTTTTAAATATTATTTTATTAACTTTTTGTGGTGATATGAGTATGTACATGTTGACGATTATTGTTTAAGTTTCAATGTGATGTCTAAAGGTGTTTTCATGGAATATATATGTTTGTTAATTGAAAACCATGAACTTTAGGTGGTTTAATATGGTGCAAGTATGAAACCCACCTATGCATTAAAGAATGCATGCAAGGTGTTTGATAAAATGCTTAGGATGCTAGAAATTAATGTTTATATGGTTCTATGATGTCTAAATGACAAGTACATGTTAGATATATACTTCAATATGAATCCCATGCTTTTCATGTATTGCTATTGTGGTGGTATGAAGCATGTAAGATAATGGAGATATACAATATGTACATGAAATATATCCATGCATTCCCTACAATGTCTAAGATGTTGAATAACTATATGAAATATGATATCCCCTACTTATGAAATTATGAATTGTGGAATCAAATCTTGTGATCAAGTCATATCATGTGTGTCAGTTTCCTTCTATCGAGTCCTGGGGGTATTCGTACCCAAAAAAACATAGGTGTGTGCCTAGAGCCATGTCATGTTTTCACCATAATCTCAGTCAATCTATAATCTATAGAACTCAGTCAGTCATGTGACTCAAGAAACCTCAAAAATCTCATGATCTCAGTTAACTATCAGATAATAGTTATACTCCGTCAGTCAACGGAAGTCGGTTAATCTTTCCATGTACAGTCAGTTGAATCATGTTTAGTCTCTTCAGATGGGAGTAGAAGTTACCACTGAGTGAACCCAAGGATGGGGACTCACCTACCAGTTTAGGGTGTGATTTTTAACAGACATCCTTGTGTTCCAGAACTACGTAGCCAGCGTAGGTTGAGACATCTTAGCCTATCAGATTAGGGTTGATGAGGTGGCTTAACCTGCCAGTTTAGGGTTCCCACCATTCTCTTTTCGAATACCTTCTAGCTAAGGGTCACCCACAACTGTCCTTACCAGTGGCGCGGTATTGACATCCCTCCAGTCGGGGAAGAGATTGGACCCCAACTTAGCTATATGCATTATTGGGGCATGTCGGTTAAAAAACTACCTCCCACAGTTTCAGAATTAGTCTTAGTAAAAGAACTCAGATAGGTCTTCAGATTTTAGTATATTAGGACTTTCAGATATAGTCAGACTCAGTTACATACGGAACTTAGATAGTTCTATCAGATTCAGGATTATCAGATACAGTCGCCCATGTTATCAGAATTTCAGTAGCAATCATGTTAGCCATCAGTAAACCATGTATTAGTATACAGGACTCGCTATCATGCACCCTCGAGTTCATTTAAAGTTACTTATGCATGTATGTAGTCTCACATTCATATCAGTCATTATTGTTCATGCATATAACCTTTTGCATTTAGCCTACCTCACTCGTATACTCAGTACATTCAGACATACTTACGCATTTGTGCTATGGGGCTTTCTCTTATGTTACACCATAGGTTCATAGGCACGAGCTCCAGATTAACAGTAATATTCCAGTGTTCAGAGTTGCAGTGAGTCCTTCTCATTCGAGGACTATATCATTATTACTTTATTTTTCATTTAAGTTTATTTTAGTTGTTAGATGGAGTTAGTTGGAGACATGTTCCATCAACTCCTTATTCAAATAGTTTAGAGGCTTTCAGACAACAACATCTCAGACAATTATTACAACATTGTTTTGGTATTGTTATACCGTCTTCAGATATTATTCTTATTAGATATTTATTCAGTTGAATCTTACGGCCTTGCAGTATCTGTTTTCCATATTTTCATATTATTTTATGTAGTATACAAGTACAGATATCAGTCATGGGTTAGGTTGTGGTCCTTCGGGGTTATGAGAATCGTGTAGCATTCCGGTTCAGAAAATCGGGGTGTTACAAACTTGGTATTTGATCTTAAGGTTCAATAGAGTCTTAGGAAGTCTAAAAGTTGCATCTAGTAGAGTCTGGTACACGCGTGTGTTGTGCACCACACTTATGTGCAGGAGGATATGAGATGTTTTAGGAACAGTTTCCCTTCTTTCAGTATTCATGTCATGCCATTGAGAAAATCTTAGTCTATTTCATTTCTCCCTTTCTTCTACAGATATGCCTCCTAAAATAATAAATGGGAATCAGTTAGCCCCTAGGACCGAAGACCCTTTCGGTGATCATGTTTCTCATGCGGAGTTCAGGTTCGCATTCACCACTCTTTATCAGTCAGTTGCTACCCAAAATGAACGACCAGCATCGTTCTGGCCAACCCAGTGTCCAATTCAGCTGCAACTAGAATTTGGGACTTCACCCGAATAAATCTCCTTCCTTCACAGGGTCTAAGTTAGATGAGGACCTGCTGGAATTCCTAGATCAGGTTCAGAAGGTGACAGATGTTATGGGGGTTACTACTATTCAGAGTGCTGAGTTAGCCGCATATAAATTACAGGATGTCGCTCATACTTGGTACAAGAAATGGATGTCAGAAAGGATAGATGATGCAGTCCCTATAGAGTGGGAAGAGTATTCCTCTACTTTCCTTGATAGATTATTTCCGCTAAAGCTTAGAGAAGCTAAGGTACTAGAGTTCATCAACCTCAGGCAAGGAAGTATGATGGTAATGGAGTATTCTCTTAAGTTTACTCAATTAGCCAGATATTCCCCTCAAGTGGTTGCAGACGGTAGAGCTAAGATGAGTAAATTCGTGTCAGGGGTGAATGATAGTGTGGTAAACGAATGCAGATCTTCCATGTTGAATAGTGATATGACATTAGCCAGACTCATGAAATATGCTCAACAGATAGAGGAGCAGAATATTAGGATGAGAGAGAGACAAAGTAAGAGAGAAAGGACAGATAGTTTCATCTTTGCTCAGCCTAAGTCACAAGGTGGTAACCGTTCTTAGCATAGTTACAAACTTTTAGTCCTAGCTATATCCTCAGCTAGTGTACCAACACCTAAGTGCATAAATGACCGTTATGATGGAGCGCCAGGCTCCGAGGCTTAGGGTAGTGAAAATCGAGGTCTTACTTATCCTCTTTGCGAAGAGTGTGGTAAGAATCATCTAGGTGCATGTATTACAGGCAGTGATATATGCTTTGGGTGTGGCAAGACAGGTCACAGGATGTGAGAGTGCAGAGTTCTAGCACAGAGAGGTAAGGAGTTACGTCAGCAAGGTACCAACAGTGGTCAGCATCAGAATAGACTTTATGCACTCCAGACCCGTCCTAATCCAGAAAGTTTCCCTGACTTAGATTCGGGTATGTTACTAGTCTTTCATGTTCATAGTATGCATTGTTAGATATCTTTCTCTTATTCGAGCATATGTTTCAGTATGAGTTAGCTAGTAAAGCCAGCAAGTCAGTTTAATAATCTAGCAGTCAGATTTTTATAGATTGTTTTCTCATCCTTGCATCTATTCACGCTATCCAAAATCTCAGAGAATGTAACTATTTCAAGGTAGAACCTCCTAGTAGTTGGATGTTCAGTTTATCTCATGCATCATGCATTAGTTTTAGACTCCCAAAGTATAGTTATAATCTAGTTCATAGATGCCCTGTGCATCACCCAGTATCTCCGTAAGGTAAGCGTTCTTAGAGGGACATAGCATCCCAAAGGGGAGATACCTCATTTTCTCTTAACGCTCTTATGCCTTAGATCCTTCAATTTCTCCTTGCATAACGAATTCAGTTTAGATTAGAGGGTACTCATAAGTTGACCTTCAAGTTAGACCTCAACTGTAAGTCAAGTATTCTGAGGTTCAGTTCAGTTCATGATGTTCATTCCATATGTCACGTAGAAGAATCAGTCATGTTCTCATGTTTCAGTTCAATCTTAGTGCCTTTAGCATTGTATGTTCATTCACATGTTCGTGAATCAGTTCAGTCATGTATTCATGCATCAGATATGTGTGGTCATCTTATTAGTACTTCCATTCATGCATTCATGTATCATGTCAGTCATATAATTATGCATCAGATATGCATGGATTCAACTTATCAGTTAAGCATCAAATATGCATTCTCAGTTTATCGGAACACTCAGTACTACATTCATAAATCAGCTACCCATGCATCAGATATGCATGTATAGTATGATATGCTCAGTTTTCAGTCATGTCAGCCATGAAATCATGATTATTCATTCATGCTATATATTTGTGTAAGTTGTTTTTTCTTTCATCTTAGCCAATATCATTCGAGGATGAATTTTCCCAAGGGGGATATATTGTAATACCCCACATTTTGGACTAGGATGAAAATCCGTCACTCCTATGCGTAGACATTTAAAAATCCCCGAATCCTATGTAAATTTAGTATGTTAATAAATTATGTAGTGTGGGAATCTCTTTGAGCATGAATTTAGATCATATAGGTCCCCTAACTCAAGTACACGTTGAAAGCTTTCCTATTGTTCAAGTACACTTGAATCAACCATAACTCATTGTATTTGAAGAAATGGGTGGTAAACTATATATAAAATTAAATCTCTTTGAATTAGATTTCCAACAATACCAATTTTGCCTAAATCTGATATCGGAACAAAAAGTTATTCCTATTTTACTCCAGCATGTCAGGTTGGCAACTATGTGACGACAATTTTGACGGCCTATCACATTTTTGATGCCTTGTCAAAAATGTCATCAGCTTTAGGCAGAATCCAGCTTCTGTATGATGACATTTTTTACGGCC
This sequence comes from Capsicum pubescens, assembly GCA_030864215.1. Classification (NCBI taxonomy): domain Eukaryota; kingdom Viridiplantae; phylum Streptophyta; class Magnoliopsida; order Solanales; family Solanaceae; genus Capsicum; species Capsicum pubescens. Next base: position 257,126,378 of record CM061538.1, read on the forward strand.
TAACAAATTTTTGACGCCTAGTCACAAATATCGTCAGATCAACCCGCGAATTGACCTAGTAAGCATAGGTATGAGTTATGTATACGACTCATACCTAGAATTATGGGTTGTTTCTTTGACTCGTGTAGACCTAGAACCTTACCTGGGTTTTGGACTGTATACGACTCAAGGTGATAAGTTGTACCATGAGGGTATGACTTGTTCTGAGAATTGTATACATTCCAAAAACTTTTATCTAATTCTGATTTTTCTTCCAGGTCTGTACGACTCCTACTCAAGAGTCGTACCGTCTAAATATGACTCATAAAGAGTCCATATGAACAAAAACTCTTCAACTTCTCTGGATATTTTCTGCCTTTCCTAATCCTGCATACTGAACAAACATATTATCCTATAAATAAATAAGTACAAAAATGGGTTGCCTCCCATGCAGTGCTTGATTTAATGTCGTTCCACGACATGGATAAGTTGGTTCTCAGAGTTCACCAACTATCATCATGGGTTGAATCCTATGAAATGTTTGATTTAATGTCGTGACACAACATGATTTCCTTGTTTATCAGTTTTCATCAAGGTCAATACCAAAAAATTCATTCACTTCTTCAATATTTCGCACATAATTCTTCACTCTTTGGTTGTTCACCTTAAAAGGGGCTTCACCATCCTTTTCAATTCTAAAGCACCATAGAGATAAGCCTTTGAAATAGTGTATGGACTACACCACCTTGACTTTAACTTACCTGGATACAAATGAAGTTTAGACTATGAAAGCAACATCTAATCCCTCTTTTCGAATACTCTCTTCTCAATCTTATGATCATGATACATCTTCATCTTCTCTTTGTAAAGTGCTGAACTTTTATATACCCGAGCCAGAACTCATTGATCTCTTTCAACCTTGATTTAGCTGTATTCTTCCAATCTAGATTTAGCTTCTTCAATGTCCACAGTGAATCCTTTCAATACACTAGATGATAAGGTGAAGCTCCTATGAGGGTTTTATAAGATGTGCGATAAGTCCACAAAGAATCATCTAACTTTTTTTCCCAATTAGTCCTATTGACATTCACAATCTTCCCAAATGTGGACTTGATTTCTCTATTGGATACTTCAACTTATCCACTATTCTGCGAGTGATAAGGTGTTGCCACCCTATGTTTCACTCCATATTTCTCAAGCAGATTTTGAATAGATAATTTCAAAAATTTGACACTCCGTCACTAATAATAGCCCGTGGTATGCCAAATTGAGAAAAAATGTTCTTTCTTAAGAATGTAGTGACATTACATGCTTTATTAATAGGAAGCACAATTTTTTCCAACCACTTCAAGAAATAATCAAATTCCACAAGTATATACTTCATGACGTACTAACTCACAAACGGTCCCATGAAATCTATGCTCCATATATCAAACAATTTCACTTAGATAATATGAGTCACATAAAGTTGATTCCTTCTAGTAATAGTACCTTGTCGCTAACATTGGTCAAATGTAGAAGCATAGTTATGAGCATCCTTGAATATAGTTGGCCAATAATATCAACATTGCAGAATTTTATGAGCGGTGCGGGTTCCTCCATGATGACCCCCAACTGGTGAGGATTGACAAGCCTTGGGTGTACTCATCATCTCTACTTATGGTATGCACCTATGAATGATTCTATCTGCACAAATCAACAATAAATAAGGTTCATCCTAGAAAAATTTCCTTACCTCATACATCAATTTCTTTCTTTCGTGATAGTAAAAATCTTCCGCAACTAGATAACTGGCGAAGTAATTTGCAAAATTTGCAAATCATGGAATTGAATCTTACAAAGCTACTAATATGTGCTCTTCTGGAAAACTATCATCAATATCCAACCCCTCGATAATCTTTAGCATAGCTTCCTCCTTCAGTCTAGACAGGTGATCTGCAATTTTATTTTTAATGCCTTTTTTGTCCTTTATCTCGAAGTCAAATTCTTGCGACAAAAGGACCCACCTAATAAGCCTAGGCTTTGCATCTTTTTTAGTACCAGGTACCTTAATGTTAAATGATCAGTGTGCACAATCGCCTTTTTACCAATAAAGTAAGATATAAACTTTTCAAAGGCAAAATCCACTGCCAATAACTCTTGATCCATCATAGTATTGTTTTTTTAGGAGGATTTTGTGCCTTACTAGCATAGTAGATGGGATGAAAGATATTTTATTTCCATTGACCTAGTACATCCCCTAAGTCCAATCCACTAGCTTCACATATAATCTCAAAAGGTGAGGACCAATCAGGAGACACAATGATTAGAGCAATCACCAACTTCTCTTTTAGGCTTTTAAAAGCCTTCTTACATGCATCATCAAAATTAAATTTTACATCTTTCACAAGAAGATTTCAAAGCGGATTAGAAGTCTTCGGGAAGTACTTGATAAATCAGTTATAAAAACCTGCACGCCCAAGAAAACTCCAAATTCCCAAGACCAATCAAGACACACAATGATTGGAGAAGTCACTAACTTCTACTTTAAACTTTCAAATGCCATTTTACATGCATCACGAAAATTAAATTTTACCTCCTTCTCAAGAAGCTTTCAAAGAGGATTAGCAATCTTTAAGAAATCCTTAATACATCGTCTGTAAAAACCAGCATGCCCAAAGAACCTTAGAATTCCCTTACAAAAAATTAGGTAGGGTAATTTTTCAATCAACTAAATCTTCGCTTGATGAACCTCTATGTCTCTCTTTGAAATCTTGTGCCCAAGAACAATTCCTTCTTTAACCATAAAATGACACTTTTTCCAATAAAGTACCAAGTTGTATTCTTCAGAACTTTGTTGTGCATTTGCCAAGTGCCTTAGGTAGTTGTCAAAAAAATCACCAACAATAAAAAAATCATCCATGAATACTTCTATTGCTTCTTCTACCAATTCGGAGAACTTAACGTCATACACCTCTGAAATATGGCTGGAGCGTTGCATATCCCAAATGGCATGCGCTTGAATGCAAAATCCCTATAAGGATTATGAAAGTCGTTTTCTCTTGGTCCTCAAATACAATAGTGATTTGATTGTAGCCCGAGTGTCCATTAAGAAAATAGTACCATCCTCTACCTGCTAACCTGTCTAACATCTGATCCATGAAGGGCATAGAAAAATGACCCTTCTTAGTTCATGTATTCAATTTTCTATAATTCGTAAAAACTCTTCATCCAGTGACTCGCCTCATAGGCACTAGCTCATTCTTCTCATTAGGTACAACCGTCATTTTGCCTTTCTTTGGAATGCATTGTACCAGACTGACAAACTTCTATCGACAATAGGATATACCACACCAGCATCCAACCACTTGATAATTTATTTCTTCACCACCTCCTGCATGGGAAGATTGATTTGATTTTGATTTTTAACAGATAGAACACAATGTGATTCAAGATGTATTTTGTAAGTACATGAACCAGGGAGAATACTCACAATATCTGCAATAGACGATCCGATGGACCTTTTGAATCTCTGCAATACTGACAATAATACTTTTGCTTCTGATTGTCTCAAATCAACTGCAATAATGACCGATAAAGTATTGTCGGCCCCTAAAAGTGCATATCATAAGTGAGATGGAAGGGACTTTAACTCTAACATAGGTGGCTTCTCAATGGATGGACGAGTAGGTGGAGTCATTTTATTCTTCAGATCTAAGTCAAGATTCTTTGGCGCAAACTCATAAGAACCCTTTCCATGCAGCACACTCATAATCCTCTTATATTTCTCAATACCATCTGAATCAAAATTCATTTTAACGGTTGCAATTGCTTCAACACCTAGTCTCTCTTCAAAAGGAACAACTGCATCAGAACCATTATCCCAAAGAGTAACTATATCAACATTATGGAATGAATCTTCCTCTTCAGCATACACATCAATAACAGATGTCACTCTTAACTCATTAGGATATCTCATGGATTTACATAAATTGAATATCACCTATTCATTATTCAATCTCAGCATTAGATGCCTCAGCTCTAAATCAATCAATATTCTGCTTATGGCTAAAAATGGTCTTCCCAAAATAATTTGAACTTGGAAGTCTACTTCACAATCTAAGATCATAAAATCAGCAGGAAAAATAAAAGAAGCCACTTTCACTAATACATCATATAAAATACCAATTGGCTTTTTCACCATCATATCCGCCATTATTAGTCTCATGTTGGTAGGTGTTGGATCTCTCAACCCTAACTTCTTGAATACTGCAAATGACATAAGGTTAATACTAGCACCCAAATCACATAAATCATGTGCAAAGTTTAATGATCTAATGGTGCAAGGCATAGTGAAAGCACCAAGATCCTCCTTCTTCTTAACTAATGATCTAGTAGGTACAACACTACAATGATGAACATTATCAACTAGCTCATAACTGACTTCTCTCTTCTTGGTGATCAAATCATTCATAAATTTTACATATCCAGAAATTTGTTCCAATGCCTCTATAAGTGGTATGTTGACTTATAACTCTTTTATCATGGATAAAAACTTCAAAGACTTACCATTTTCTTGTTTCTTTTGTAGCCTTTGTGGATAAGAAGGACGAGGTTTAGGAAGGCGTTTCAACATAGGCTCTGTAACCTTCTGTTCTCCTACATCGTTCTTGCTATTATTCTCTACATCAACAGGTTCTTCATCATTATTTTGCTTATCAATAGGGGGTACAAGTGGTTCTGTAGTGGCATTAACACTTCGAATTGTAATGGCATGGCAGTGACTATCATTTTTCCAATTTACCACTATATATCTTTGAAGAGTGTCTGGTTTTCTTTGATTCACTATGACCGATATTTGACCATATTATTGCTCCAACTTCTTGCTTGCTGTCGCATGTGACTCAACTTACTAGTTCAAACCTGACAAATCTGCTTTGATATCCTTCAGGTAGCTTTCTTTTCTTTCTTTCCCTTTTATCATTTTAGACTAAAGTGCCTCCAGTATGGACTCTGCATCACGAATACGCTGGAGGAATATACTCTTCACTCTTCTCTTTATAATCATATTTATGCTGCTAATCCCCATCTCTCACTCTACTTCTATCTATGTACTTGTAGTTATAGTAGTTTCGACCTTGATTCCCTTGCCTTTGGACTCGAAAATCCACCAATCTATGATCAAGATACTTTGTCCCCTCTTCAGATTCAATATTGAATAGTTTAGAAGTACACCTCTGTGCTGCTACTACATTCACATTCTTAACACTTATTAAAGCAAATTTTTTCATCAGCAACCCAATATCTATATGCAGTTGTGAAACATATTGTGATACCTTATCATTACCTTCTCTATAAGTATTTTTTTCTCCAATAACATATGTACCACCACCATATTTTTAATATCTCATGTGCATCCTCTAGTAGTCAATCTAATATCATCACACAATTCCTGTGTAGCATCTTGCCGAACATGCATAAATGCTCCTCCTAAAATAGTGGCTGCCATACCTCTCAAACTGTATTTTAGAAATCTGTAGAAGATTTCTGAAAAGTTAGGCCTTATGATTTTATGATTTGGTTCCATTCTTAGCTTCTTCTTGAATTAAAACCATGCCACATACAAAGATTCTATAGATAACTATCTGAAATTGTAAATATCATCCTTTAATTGTAGTATGCGTGTAGGAGGTTAAAATATGACAAAAAACTATTTCTTCATCTCATACCAAGTAGTGATAGATTCTCTTGGAAGTTCCTCTAACCATAGTGATGCTTCATCGATCAACAAGAATGGGAACAACCTCAATCTCAATGCTTCCTAATAAACCCCCAGAATAGTGTATTATGTGCAGATCCAAAGAAAATTTGAAAGGTGTATGTCTACTTCATCCTTAGTTGAACCCAAAAATACACCCTTCAAATTCAACAATTAGATCATATCACTAGTAATATCAAACTTCACATAAGGGGATAACGTGGGATGAATAATGGCTTCAGACTCAATAGGCTCAACATAGCCCATATCTTTTTTATCGTACTCATATGGGTATAAGTGTTGATATGAAGCAATAAATGGAGATCTGATTCTCTGAACTCAATGATCAAAAACTTGTCTAGGTTTTAATAATTCACCATCCTAGCTAAATCAGCCTTTGTAGAAATTTTAGCCTCTTCGGCCTTTTTCTTCATTCTCACTCCAAAAGGCGTTGTGTCTATAAGTCTGTATGGTATAATATTTTGTGGATCTAATGGAGCATGCAAGATTCCATGTTGAATCCACAGGTGGGGGATCTTAAACCCCATCACCAACTTGTCCTATCATCATTTTTTTTGTTTGAAGGATTATCTCTGGCTCTTGATCATGTGGTAGTAAGGGATTGCCTTTACTCCTAGAACTTAGCATAAATCGGCGTATGCCAAATTAAGAGAAGAATATTAAAACCTATGAAATTCACCAATTTAATTCACTACTCAAACTATCTTTCATGACAATGGTGCCATGTAGCCCAAAACTATACTCCTAATGGAAGTATAATGCGATCGATAGCAAATATAATAACCCAACTAGGTTGGAGTCGATCCCAAAGGGAAAATGTGAACAGTTGCTTGACTTGATATATTCCATAAGCAGTACATGAAAGTAAATTGGGGGATTTTAGTGACAATCGCAAGTATCTTAAGACTTGGATACCTGAGTCGTATCTTCCCCATACTTGGCTCTTCAAGTTGTCCTTTGGTTCTATTTTGCATACGATTCAGCATACGAGTCGTATCAGATGCTTAAGACTCAGGATTTGACTCATATGTTGATCAAAATTTATCTTTTTCAGGTCTTTTTCCTCTCTTTTCATTCAAATACGGTTGTAGACCTATTTTACCTTTAATATACAACAAACTACATCATATCTAACAAAATATCCTATGTTCACATATAAATTTGCAGTTTTAAGCATCAAAAGTGTTGTGTTTTGAAGCCACATTAGGAACCTTGTTTTCCCCAGAATAAACCTTACCCATAGGACATTTTCTAAGAATATGCCCCGAATGACCAAACTTGAAGCATTTTTCCCTCCCCTCATCACAGAAACCATGATGCAATCGACCACAAAATTTGCAAGAGGGATAGAGTGGAGCTGACTGGGACCTACTAACCTTAGATTAGGGACTGTATGCCCTAGAAGCATCACTACCGTAAAACTATCGGTTACTATATGACTTTGGGTAGGGAGCACCAGCCATCGAATTGGAGTTAAGACATCACCTGATATACTTTTTAGACCACTTTCTACTCTATTGTTGGACTCCACCCTGCTCTAAATACAAAAACTTCTTACACTGTCTCTCTCTAATGTCAACTTGTTTCTTTTTGTCTTCTTTTACTTGTTACATATAAACCAGAAGTCGAGAAATATCCACGTCCTTGTTTAACAAGGCAGCCTTACTCTCCAAAATCAAGTCTAGGGACAACTCAAATGTGAACTACCAAAATTTATCCCTCATGCTAGACACCAACTCTGGAGTATTCTAGATAACTAATGAAACTTCAACATATACTCCTTGACTAACATCTTGACTTGCTTCAGGTTAACAAACTCCCCCGCCTTCGCATCTCTCATCTCTTAAGGAAAGAATTGGTCTAGAAAAGCACCAGAGAAATCATACCATAATGTGGACTCAACATCATCAACCCTAGACTGGTCCCATTCATCATACCACTGATATGCTATATCTTTCAATAGGTAAGCATCAAACTCCACGCCCTCAATATTAGTGGCATACATACCAAAGAAGATATTTTCTATCTAATGAATGAAGTATTGGGGATCTTTCTTAAATTTAGAGACAATGAAAAAAGAGGACGCAATCTCATAAATTGGCAAACTCTAGTGGCCTCGGAAGATAGAGTAGTAGAAATAACCCACTAAGTATAAGAGGCTACAAACTGGGTAAGAAAGTGAATCAACTGGTGAAACACAGAATTTAACACATCATCTTGAGGTTTTTGAGAGGAACAGGGGGAACCAGTGGAGCTCTATCTAAGCAATCAAAAGCAATGACCCTAGACCGGGTCTGAACTCCTAGAGTATGATAAGATCCGTCCACATTGTCCTCTGACTAGACAAAAGAGTTACCATGGATATAATATCTTTTTGGAGGCATGATCAGAAAGGTGAATAAATGTGTATTAGAGAGATTCAAGATATTGGACTCTATAGCTTAAAACAGAATAACAAGAAAGGGAAACATAATAAAAGGCCTCGTAGCCTCCACCTTTTAAGTGTGGGGCGCTTCACACCCTTAAAATAGAATCTACTTGACATGAAAATGACTTTATGGATACCCAATTTACCATGAACCTAGGTTTTGATACCATCTTTTTCATGACCCGAACCAGGGCCTAGCCGTGATAGGTATGTCAAGTCCCACGTGTACCAGAGGTTACCCCCCTTTCACCAAACAAAACCAACACAACATTCTTAATGTACGATGAATTTTGAACATTTAACAATGTAACATAAATGTAAGCTCAAAGTTAATTATATCATATTTATAGTCTATCAACCAAAAATAGGCCAAAATATCCGACCAACATAACCCAAATCCACAACAGTCCAATAAAGCCTCGACAATATTAAAAGTCAATGAATTGTCAAGACATGCCCCCAACAATAGCCAAAATTTAATCCAAAGGAGTAATCAAAATATAATGTAAACCATGGCATGAAATGGGGGTCTTTCAATGTATGAAAGCTCACCACTTCAATCTGACTCACTTGATGACCTTGAATCCTAGTTACTAAGTAGGGGACGTGGAAGTATGGCCAATTCATGCATCTCATGGGGATACAACGTCTAAAGATTGTTAACATTTGGAGCTCTAGAATTAATCTCAAGTATATAGGAATAAAATAATGCAATGATAAAATTTCAAAATCGTTACAACATCCAAGGCATCATATCATATGAGGTATATATATGTATACATTATATCACTTATTGGGGTACGAAATAAGGCTTATAATAAACTTTGAACACCTTAACCTAGGTTGTGTAGCGTTGTCATCATAATCCACCTACGGGCTATATGGTTCCAGTGTTACTCATGTCCGGGCCGCAGTATGTGTTTGTTGTCATCCAAATCTACGCTCCAATTAGAAGTATAATGTGGTCGATTACAAATATAATAACCCAACTAGGTTGGGGTCAATCCCACAGGGAAAATTGAAAAGTTGCTAGACTTGATATAATTCGTGAGTAATACAAGAAAGTAAATGGAGGGATTGTAGTATCAATTATAAGTAGTCACTAAATATTGAATGCTTTTAAGTTGTAGATAATATATGATGAACACTAGATTTATGTTCCCCTAGAATCTCCATTTCGTATATTTCTTATGATCAACCCAATTATTTTGTTATTCTGCATGCAAAGTCTACAAGATAGGTATTATCAGCCGCCTGGTAAGCTTGAAGATAAATTTAACACTTTGCTGGGTAAGTCTTATGATGTCACCTTATTGATCCTTGCTATGACCTCAGTTCACTATCACAGTGTAGGATCAAGTGATTAGATGAGTTGGCGGGAACTAAAAGGTGGAGGTGAATCCCAAATCACTGTCCTAATCTTATTTTCCCAATCACAAGATCCCTTTTAGGGATGGATATGAATACATGCTATCTCAAGTTACTACATATACTCAAGATTAATTAACGTGAAAAAGATTAAGATATATGTAGAATCGTAGAATAGATAAGTTTCACACTTTCTCTATGTAGCTAATCTGCTAGGGTTCCCATAACCCTAGTCAAGTATATTAGTCGCTCATGTTTATGAAAAAAACCATGATTATAAATGAAGAACACATAAAATCAATTGTGCAAGAATAAGATGAAAAAAATATGAATTCTTTAATTAAATAACCCCCCAAAATATCAAGAGCAATTGTAAGAGTATTGTAATAATATCTAAAAGAGCATAACAAAATGTAACCTAATAAATGATAAACCCTAGGGTATTTATAGTATCTACAAATAATCTTAAAAATCTAATAAAAACAAGAAAGGTAAAGTAAGGTCAGCAGTTAGTACGACTCGATCTTCACTAGTATCGGCATCATACGAGTCATACCCTACTTTTTTGTATCCATTCCAATGTCTCATCTCCTAAGTCTTCAACTTCTTGTTTAGGTTACGACTTTTTATTATGAGTCGTACCTGAGTTTATGACTCGTGTCGTTCATTTATATCCATCTAGGACTTTTGTCCTCCCAAGTCTTAAACACTAGTTTGTATATGATTTTCACATACGAGTCATACTCAGACTTTTGACTGGCATACTTTTGATACTTTAATCTTTGAACAGTAGCTTAGGTTTTTTTATGCAAACGACTTCTCTGTATCACTCGTATCATGCATTACGACTCAGATACTTGATTCGTATCTTCCTCATACTTGACTCTTCAGGTTGACCTTTAGTTCTATTGTGAGTATGATTCTATATACGATTTGTATCAGATGGGTATGATTCAAGAGTTGACTCGTATACTGTTCAAAGTTGGTGTTTTTCAGGTTTTTGTCTTCCTTTTTTGTTCAAACCCTATTGTTGACCAGTTTTACCTACAATTCACACCAAAGTGCATTATATCTACCAAAATATCCTAAATTCACAACTGAAGTGTGGTTGTAAGCATAAAAAGTGTCGTGTTTTCACGCCACATCAACACACCCAACATAGACTTTTGCATGTCCTCAGGCAAACAAAACCAAATAAAATTTTCTAGCATATAGACGATTCTTAAATAGGAAGTTCTCAAGCAACCTATGGCAGTGATTTTGACTTCAAATTCATTCTTGTTGGTCCCCTTCTAATTCTAACTTTCCAAACCCAAAGTGTGCATAACAATTTAGAATGTATATAAACGTGAAGGAATTCAATGATTGAACTCCATTATCAATAGACACTTGAACATAGACACAGATTACACTTATCAAACATTCTAGCAACCTAGCAGTACAACCCGTGTGCAATCACAGTTAAATAAATCCCATTCACTCTTCGTTTGGATAATTTAGGGATATAACAAATGACTCTCTCACTCAAAAACAAGTCCCAATGGTGTATACAGAATACCATAGGCTTGCCTTTATTTTTCCTACATTTTCAGACAGTCATGGTAGGATCACTATAGAACTTTATTTGTCTTGTAACATAGTCCTCGGGCTAGTATGATATCTTTTGGAATTCATTTAGTGACTACACCTCCTGGACACTACCCCTTTCTCGAGGTCCACTCATTTTTCACTTATTTCATTTCTTCCCTTGTGTCTCCTTTTTTTTCTTTTAACACATTCTATTTGGGTCAGGCATGGTTTTCTAGCACTTATTTTTCTTTCTTTTTCTTTTGATTTTCATTGAAATTTCTTTTTCTTTTCTTTTCACCACACCTGCTCAGGTTTCAACTATTTTCCTTCTACACATTTCCTTTATACTTGGTTTTCTCATATGTGCCCCTATAATAGCCACCCTCAATTTAGGCAATTTGTCTGAGTTGAAGTGCATAGTGTCCACATGAGGATCAGGGCCAAAACTGGTTCATTGTAAGTTATACAGGAATGTAATAGGTTTAATAAGAAAAAATTTTCTTTGAAGGCTCAACTATTTGGATCAAAGGGATTTCAATCAGTTCGGTTATGGCATTTTAGGCTCAACTAGATTCATACAAAAAGGGTATATGATTATATCCTATGTAACTATCCTAGACCTAGGTAAAACAAACCGGGAAAGTTCTATATTCCAACACAACAGGAACTCATTATATCTCGCAGACACTTGCATAGGGCAATATTACTAGTTACTAGTTATCCAACTATGCAACTATTTTGTCCCTCACTACTCTATCCCTAATCCTAATGCCATTTTCAGACTCACAATAGTCTCACACACGTATACCAATCAGGCAATATTTAAACAAATTTTTTTTTCAAAGGAGGGCTCAAGTACAACTTTTCACAATAGCATTTCAAATCAGCATGGTTTCAACAATCACACATTAAAAATCAAAACAAATTCTTTTAGTTCAACTAAAATATTTCAAAATCCAAAATAATAATCCACTGCCTTAGGCGTGCTAATCTAATCCCTATCTCAGCTGCCTGTATCAAATCTACAAGTCATAACAGACTTTAAGTTTTTAGCTACATCTTTTTTTTGCTACTCCCAAATTTTTTGAAATAACGACTACCCCAAACTAAAAATCATTGCACTATCCCTAGTTCTACAAAAAATTAATATAGATTAAGTATAAAGGTCATACCTCGGTGCTCAAGGAACTGGATCAACAATATCAATATGTGGGTCAGCAGATCGAGTCCTACTCTCATCAGCAATAGTCCAATCAATCAGGATTAAATCAACAGTAGACGGGAGCACAATATCAACCCCTGGAGTATAAACAACTGGATCTCTCAATACACTTGCTCCAATGTCTATCTCATGATCCCTGATCTCGCGGTCTTGCTCATCCTAAATACTCTCAGTACGGGCCCTCTTCTCTGCTTCTTTAATTTCCTTTCTCTTTATCTTTCTCTCATATCTTTGCTCTCTGGTCTGCACTATGGTTGTAGCAGTCAGGTCTACCCATATATTAGGCACATATACCTTAGGAAACACTTTCTCTACAATGGGATCAACAACCTTCAGTCTCTCATAAGATCTGAGACCATTTGTTTGATCTTCTCAACCTCAGTTCTGACCTCAACAATATTGGGTGTCTACCTCTACTCAACTTTCGAGTTATCCTCGACTAAAAAGTATCTAGGAACCCTTGGACTCTCTTATCCTGCTCCTCAAATTTCTTGTCAAGCCAACTTTCACATCTCTTTCTATGTGATCCACCTCCGCATCAAGTGTAGCTAACTTGGTCACAACCTCGGTCTATGTCTATTAGGAGATCATCATAACAACTGGAGGCATACCTTGTGGCCTAGGTGGTACAGAATGGCTAGTAGAGGGGAACTAAACATACTCACTACATCTGTAGGTGTGTTCTCTATTTGTGACTCTGTCTTAGTAGCCGCAGCTGTATCAGGGATGTTAGTCTGATTATCCAAAGGGAATAATTCCACCATAATATCTGCATCCTATCTTATCGATCGAGCCAAAAGGTAAGCCACATATTTAATCAGGCCAATATCAAATGTCCTCCAGACCTCAATCATCTTATCTATCTTAGGGAGTTCTAACACTCCTACAGCCAGATAAATTTGTGTAAACATGTAGGAGTAGGCCAGCAATGCCTTTTGACCCCCGACTTCCCTATCGTTCAACTCTCAAGATAAGAACTCACCGATATAAAACTCATAACCACCTATGAAACCGGTTATCATAGAAGCCCAGAACGAGCTCAAAATATTATCACCTGTTGTAGGACACAACCGGTGTCGGGATAGTGTCCACAAATCCATACCCTCAAATTTGATGGTACTCTTCTTTATTTGCTATGAGACTATCTCAGGGCCTCCTACAACCCAGACTGCATTCACTCCATTCAAATCAATATGCTCTACAATCCACTAAAAAATTACAATATTTTCCTCAGAACCCAATGTGCTCTTATTTATATTCCGCATCTCTTCCATCCTAAATTCCATCTCTGTTGTGTTGGTTGAGTCCTGATATTCTGGCCCATACAAAAAACTCCCAATAGTTCAGAAAGAAATATCCACATAAAATCCACGTATCATAAGAAAGGTAGTAGGATCACCTTCCTTCCACAACTATCCCTGTGGGTATTGCATCTATAGCTTACCCTTGAATGCTGCGTAAAACTCATGAACCAGGAAATCACTATATTTCTTTGGGCACTCTCATTATCCATTCAAACCCGTACTGTCGGATAAGCTCTTCAAACTCAGATAACTCTGACATCCCTGAGGTAGTCATTCATCTCTACGGATATAGTACTCTCTTTATCTGGCTAGATAAAATCCTAAACAAGCCATTGTTGAATGTATCCTGCATTCTGGTGTACCCTCATCATTCAACGATAGGCACTGGGGTAGTGGTGAGTTCTAGTGGTGGGTCCTGTAGGGCTATTTAAGGTACTTCATTTACATCTTCCGCATCTTTAGTATTCTCAAAAGTTACCTTTTCTAAACTGTATTTAGCCTCATAATCATCATCATCGTCAATATTATCACCGCTGGAAGATGGTTGAGATGTGTGGGTAAGAGATGTAGTAGGATTTTTCCTCTGTGGGCCCTTTGAAGGTGATTCTGAGTCTTGGGGAACTACCTTATTCCCCTTAGATTTTGCAGCTGCCTTCCCCTTTTTCATAACTTTCTTTTTAGATGTTCCATCATAAAATTCCCTGTTGCTTTTGAATACGGTCTCATACTCGAAATCACTGAATTCGGCACTAGCCTCTGGTGATTGCTTAGTGTCCTTATTTGCAACTTTCTTGGATGAGGAAGCATTCTTTGGAGGAATGGTTCCTGCAAATACAAAACTATTAGTAACTAAGTAATGAAAAGAAAAGTAAAATTTAAAACTAAATTTTAATGCTCTTGTTCTGATTCGGGTACGAGTGGTGGGTACTGGTCATACCAACTGGGTACAACTCATATAGAAGATTCATATTTTGTTTAGTGCATGACCTTTGTTTACTGGTCATCTTACGACTCCTTCTAAACTATCGTAACAAATGGGTACGACTGTTACCTACTGTAGTAAGGTGATTAGAAACATTTATTCTTACCTAATTCATCCAAGTGGGTACGACTAAGTATGTGTCTGGGTATGACTCATAAGTCTGAGTCGTATACATTCCAGTACCCTAAATCTGTTAGAATTCTATGTTATCAGTGTGTACGAGTCCCATAACGACCCCAAACCGGTGGATACAAGTTGTAAGAGGTATGATATCTACTACAACATAGAAGTCCAACTTTAAAGTTTTGACTCCGTAACAATTTCCTAAAATACCCACTACTAATTTCAAAAAATTTAATCATTTTATCATACATAATCATATCAAAATTCTTTCCCAGCTCTAGTTCTACCCCAATTTCCAATTTTCAACAAAATCACCTAAGTTACCAACAAATCAACATTTGCATAAAACCTACTCAAACTAAGTTAACAACAACATAAAGTACTCATTGCCAATTAAAAGTAAAGAGAATAGAGTTGAAGAACTTACTTGGTGGTTCAAGAGGTTGAATTTTTGTTTTAAAATTTATTTCTTCCCAAATCTGAGTTTGAATCAATAAGAATGAGAGATTTGGAATATTTGATAGTTAAATAAAGTTGAAATTTTTTTATTTTATGGATTAAAGCTTGAATTTAGGGTAAGAAGTGATGTGGGTTTAAGTTGGTTTAGTAGGTTGCCCTTTTTTCTTTTTAATAAAACAACTAGGTTGAGTTAACATGAAATTTTACCTAGTAATCATGGTTACGAGTTGTGTATATGAATCATACCCAAGCTTACGGGTCAATTCTTTAACTCGTATAACCTTGGGACTTAACTGGGTTTCTACATTGGGTGCAACTCAAGGTGACAAATAGTACGACTCAAGGTGACGAATCGTACATTGAGGGTACGACTCATTCTGAGAATTGTATCCATTCCATAAAATTTTGCTTGATTGTGATTATATTCTGAAGTCAATATGACTCCTACTCACGAGTCGTACCATATAGATATGATTCATAAAGAGTCTGTATGTCTACTTTTCACCTTCTTTGGATTTGGTCTGCATTCCTTAGTCCTACGCATTGAACAAACATATTACCCTATAAATGAAATAAGTACAAAAACATGGTAAATGTTGCAACACGACATGGCTAAGTTGGATACTCAGATTTCACCAACTAGCCCCATGGGTTTCCTCCCATGCAGCGCTTGATTTAACATCGCAGCATGACGCAATTGCCTTAATTACTCAGCCTTTATCAAGGTCAGTCTCAGCTACTTCCTTCACATCTTCTATATTTCCTTTTTCAATTTACCTTGAACGGGCGATCATCATCCCTCTTTAGTTATAAAGCATCATAGGGATAAAATCTTATATTTTTGAATGAACCATGCCACCTTGACCATAGCTTACCTGGAAACAAATAAAGCTTGGAATTATATAGTATCGCCTAGTCACCTTTTACAAATACCTTCTTCTCAAATCAGCAATCGTGATTCAACTTCATCTTTTCTTTGTAAAGTGTAGAAATTTTATATTCTCAGAGCCGAAATTAATCCAACTCATTGATGCTATTCATCCTTGACTTTGATGCACCCGTCTACTCTAAATTCAGCTTCTTTAATGCCCTACACAAGTTAATAAGGTAAAGTACCTATGTGGGTTTTCTAAGATATGCGGTAAGCCCACAATGCATCATCTAACTTTCTTGTCCAATCAGTCCTATTGGCATTCACAGTCTTCGCCAATATGGACTTAATCCTCTATTGGATACTTCAATTTGTTCACTAGTCTGTGGATAATAGGGTGTTTCCACCCTATGGTTTACTCCATATGTTTCAAGCAGAATTTTGAATAGGTAATTGCAAAATTATGACCCTCCATAACTAATAATAGCACGTGGCATACCAAATCAAGAAAAGATGTCATTTCTAAAAAATAAAGTGACACAACGATCTTTATTGTTAGGAAGTGAAATTGCTTCCACCCATTTCTAAACATAGTCTATGGCCACAAGTATGTCTTTTATGTCAAAAGAACTCATGAAAGGTCCTATGAAATCTATGCCCCATATATGAAACACTTCCAATTCTAAAATAGGAGTCATAGGTAGTTCATGTCTTCTAGAAATAGTACGTTGTCGCTAACATTCATCATAAGTAGACATAAAATCATGAGCATCTTTGTATATGGTTGGACAATAATAGCCGTATTTCCAGATATTGTGAGTTGTGTATGGCACCCAACTGATGATGAATGAAAAGCCTCGAGTATGCTCTCCATCTTTGCTTCAGGTACATACCTACGAATGACTCCATCTACACAAATTTTAAAAAGATAACGTTCATCCCAGAAAAATTTCCATACCGCATGCATGAACTTCTTCCTTTGCTGATATGAAAGATTAGGACTAGATCATTAGCTAAGTGATTTGTATAGTCTACAAACCATGGAATTAGATCTTGGGAATCTACTAATATTTGCTCGTTTGGAAAACAATCACCAATCTCCAACCCATTAGCAACCTTCTACATAGCTTCCTCTTCCAGTCTAGACAAGTAATCCACAACTTGATGTTCTGTGCCTTTTCTGTCCTGCATCTCAAAGTCAAATTCTTGCAACAACATCACCCACCAAATAAGATGACGCTTTGCATCTTTTTTACCCATTAGGTACCGCAATACTGCATGATTTGTGTGCACAATCACCTTTGTCCCAATCAAGTAAGATCAAAACTTTTCAAAGGCAAAAACCATTGCCAGTAACTCTTGCTCCATAACAGTATAGTTCTTTTAGGCAGTATTTAGTGCCTTACTAGCATATTAGATGGGATGATGGATCATTTATTTTTGTTGGCCTAGTACATCCCCTATGGTCAATCCACTAACATCATACATAATCTCAAAAGTTGAGGACTAATTAGGAGATACAATTATTGGAGAAGTCACTAACTTCTCTTGTAGGCTTTCAAATGACTTCTTACATGCATCATCAAAATTAAATTTTACCTCCTTATTAAGAAGCTTGGAAAGAGGATTAGCAACCTTTGAGAAGTCCTTGATAAATCCCTTATAAAAACCTGCATGCCCTAGAAAAATCCAAATTCCCTTTACAAAAATTAGGTATGGTAATTTTTCAATCACCTCAATGTTCGCTCGATCAACCTCTCTGCCTCTCTTTGAAATCTTGTGACCAAGCACATTTCCTTCTTTGACAATAAAATGACGCTTCTCCCAATTAAGTACCAAGTTTCATTCTTCACACCTTTGTAGAGAATTTGCCAAGTGCATTAGGCATTCTTCAAAAGAATCACCAACAACTAAAAAATCATCCATGAACACTTTGATGGTTTCATCTACCATATCAGAGCAGATTTCCATCATACATCTCTGAAATATGGCTCGAGTATTGCATATCCCAAAAATCATGTGCTTGAATGTATAAGTCCCATAAGGACATGTAAGAGTAATCTTTTCTTGGTCCTAAAGTGCAATAGTAAACTTATTATAGCCTGAGTACCCATAAAAAAAATAGTACCATCTTCTGCCTGCTAACCTGTCTAATATTTGATGCATGAATGGCTTAGGAAAATGGTCCTTCTAAGTCTAAGCATTAAATTTTCGGTAATCCATGCACGCTCTCCATCTAATGACTGGCCTTATAGGCACTAACTCATTCTTCTTGTAATCACCACTGTAATTCCGCCTTTCTTTGGAACGCATTGTATAGGACTGACCCACTTGCTATCAGCAATGGGATACACTACACCAATATCCAACCATTTTATTATATCTTTATTAACTAGCTCCTGCATATGAGGATTGAGTCGATACTGATGTTTAATAGATGGAACACAATTTAGTTTATGTTGTATTGTGTGAGTACATAAATCGAGCGGAATACCCATAATATCTGCAATAGAGCATCCAATGGCCCTTTTGAATCTCTGCAATACTAATAGTAATGCTTCTACTTTTAACTGTCTTAGATCAGCTACAATAATAATCGGCAAAGTGATGTTGGCCCCTAAAAATACATATCACAAGTGAGATGGGAGGTACTTCAAGTCTCACATCAGTGGTTCCTTAATATATGGATGAGCAGGTGGAGTAGTTCTATTCTTCAAGTATAAATCAAACTTCTTTGGTGCAAAATTATATCCACTCCCATACAATGCACTTACTAGTCTCATAGTTATTGGTTTAGGAGCTCCCAACCCCAACTGCTTTTATACAAAAATGGGAATAAGGTTGATACTAGCCCCCAAGTAACATAATACTCGAGTGAAGTTGAAAGACCCAATAGTGTAAGGTATTATGAAAGCACCAGGATCCTTCTTATTCTCTACCAAAGATCTAGTAACTACAACACTGAAAATATGAATATTTTAGACTGGTTCATAATTGACTGACCTTTTCTTGGTGATCGAATACTTAATGAATTTTGCATATCCTAGAATCTGCTTAAATGCCTCTACTAGCGATATATTGACAGTAAACTCTTTTAATGTAGACAAATTTTTTTATACTTACTATCTTGTTGTTTCTTTTTAATTCTTTGGTAGATAAGGAAGAAGAGATCTTGGAATGGGCTATATCATAGGCTCTGTAGCCTTCTACTCTTCTCTATTCTACTTGCTACTGCTCCCAACATCAACTGGCTCATCCTCACTTTCTACTTATGAATTATAGTTATAGGTGGGTTTGTAGTAACCTTAACACTCTGAGTGGTAATGGTATGAGATTGGCTATCATTTCTATTATTTACCACTATATTGTTCAGAATAGTTCCATGTTGTCTCTTATTTACTATGGATGACATATGACCAAATTGCTGATCCAATTGCTTTATTGTTATAGCATGTGACTCAAATTTTTCGTTTAATCCTGAAAAATTAGCTTTGATATCCTTCAAGCAGTTCTCTTGAATTTTTTGCCCTTTTACCAGCTTAGACAAAAGTGCCTTCATTCTAGACTCTATATATCAATTGCCAGGTTGAATATACTTGTCACTCTTCTTATTAGAGTCGTCTTTACATCTCTAATCATGTTCTCTCTCTATACTCCTATCTCTATATATTTTATTATAATAATTTCGACCTTCATTCCCTTTTCCTTGGGCTAAAAAATCCACCATTTATGGTCAAGATACTTTGCTTCTTCTTCAGATTCAATCTTGAATGGTTTGGATACTGACCCTTGTGCCACCACTATATTTACTTTATCAACATTCATTGACGCAAACTATTTTGTAAGCAACCCAATATCTATTCAAAGCTGATCAACATCTTGTGCTACTATGACATCCGTTGTTCCATAAGCATTTATCTCTAATAGCATATGTACCACCACCACATTCTAAATCTCGAGTATTTGAACCTCTGTTATTCACCGCGATATCATCTTACATTTCCTGTGCAGCATCCCAGTAAAGACGCATAAATTCTCCTCCTAAAATCATATCCGCCAAATCTCTTAAACTATTATTCAATGATCTTTAGAAGATCTTAGAGAAGTTAGATTCTCTGAATCTATGATTGGGTGCCATTCTTTGCTTCTTTTTGAATCAAAACCATGCCTCATGCATTGACTCTATAGTTAGCTATCTGAAATTATAAATTTCATCCTTCAACTTTAACATTTCTATAGGAGGGAAGAATATGTTCTGAAACTATTTCTTCAACTCATGACAAGTGGTGATAGATCCTCATGGAAGTTCCACTAACCATAATTATGCTTCTCCTATCAAATAAAATAGGAACAACCTCAATCTCAATGCTTCTTGATCAACCCCTGGAATGGTTTAAGATGAGCAGATCCCAAGAAAATTTGTAAGGTGCATGTTTGTGTCATCCTTAGCTGCACCCAAAAATACACCCTTCATATTCAACAATTGGATCATTTCACTAGTGACATCAAACTTCATATTAGGAGCTAATGCGAGAGGAACAATGGGTCCAGACTTAGTAGGCTCAACATAACCCAGAAATTTATCATCATCCTCATATAGGTCTAAGTGTTGATATGTCCAAATAAATGGAGCTCTACCTCTCTGAATTCAGTCATCAACAATCTGTATAGGCATGTCTAGTCAACCTTGTTGAGCTAACTCTGCCTCTACAGTAATTCTAGCCTATTCAGCTTCTATACATGCTTTCTCCAAAGTTGTTGTGTCTGTAAGTCTACCATATTATGTGGATCTAGAAGAAACATGGGAGTGCCGCATTCGTATCAACTAGTGGGGGATCTTTAACTCTTTCAAGAACTTGTCCTGACATCCTTCATGGCGTTTAAAGAATTCTCTCTGGTTTGGGATCAAAAGGGAGTAAGGGATTCCCTCTACTCCTACTACTTGGCATACACCGTCGTATGACAACAAAAAAAAATTAAAAAATGCAAATTTTACCAATTCAATTAACTACTTAAACCGTCTTCCCCGGCAACGACTCCAAAATTTTACGTTGCCAAAAACTATACGCCAATTAGAAGTATAATGCAGTCGATCACAAATATAATAACCCAACTAGGTTAGGGTCGATCCCACAGGGAAAACATGAAAGTTGCTTGACTTGCTGTAATCCATAAGTAATAGAGGAAATTAAATAGCAGAACTAAAGTATCAATTGTTAGTAGTCACCAAATCATGAATACTTTTGAGTTGTAGACAATACGAGATGAACACTAGGTTTGTGTTCCCCCTAGCTTCTCGACTCCATCAATTTCTTTTGATCAACCCAACTACTTTGTTCTTCTGCATGCAAAGTCCCCAAGATAGGTATTATCAGACGCTTGGTAATCTTGAAGATAAATTTCACCCTTTACCGGTTAAGTTTCAAGTTTTCTCCTTATTTCTCTTTGCTATGAGCAATGTTGACTATCACGGTTTAGGATCAAGTGATTAAATTATATGGAGGGAACTAAAAGGTGGGATTAATCCCAAATCACTATCCTAATCTTCTTTTCCCAATCACAAGCTCCCTTGTGGGGATGGATGTGAATACAAGTTATCTTAAGTTATTCCAGATACTCAAGATTAATTAACATGAAGAAGATTAAGATACATGCAGAACCCTAGAATAGATGAGTGTCACACTTCCCCTATGTAGATAATCCACCAGGGTTCCCACAACCCTAGTCAAGGATGTTAGTCGCTCATGATTGTACAATAAACAATAATTATAAATGAAGAACACATAAAATAAATTGCACAAGAATAAGAAGAATAAACTCCAAAGTCTTTAATTGAATAACAACCTAAAATCTCAAGAGAAATCGTAAGAGTATTGTAATAATATATAAAAGACCGTAAAGAATGTAAAATAATAAAATATAAACCCTAGGGTATTTCTAGTATCTCAAAATAACCTTACAATCCTAACAAAAATTGGAATTGTAATGTTAAGTCGACAGTAGGTGTGACTCAGTCTTAACTCATATCTGCATCATACGAATCATACCATGCTTTGTTGTATCCATTCCAGTGTCTCATCTCCCAAGTCTTCAACTTCTTATATAGCTTATGACTTTTTCTTACGAGTTGTACCTAAGTGTATGAATCATGTCCTTCATTCGTATCCACCTAAGATTTTTTTCCTTCCAAGTGTTTAACAATGGTTTGTATACAACTTCTCTATACGAGTCGTACTCATACTTCCGACTTATATACTTTTAATACTTCAATCTTTGAATAGTATCTTAGGTTTTGTTATGTATAAAACTTCTCTGTACGACTCGTATCCTTCTTTAAGACTTAGATACTTGAGTTGTATCTCCCCCATACTTGACTTTTTAGTCTAACCTTTGGTTCTGTTATGAGTAAGATTAAATGTATGAGTCATATCAAATGGGTACGATTCAAGAGCTTACTTATACTGCTCAAAGTTGGATCTTTTTAGGTCTTTTTCTACCCTTTTCATTCAATCCTTATTGTAGACCTGTTTACCCACAATTCACACCAAAGTGCATTATATAAAACAAAATATCTTAAGTTCACGCCTAAAGTGTGGTTATAAGCATCAAAAGTGTCGTGTTTCCATACAACATCAGTGTTAGCCGCACAAACCAGAGATATCATAGATGATCGAGGATTCACTTATACTCTTCGACCTCCATGATACATATATATGAAAGTGCACATAGGGGATTCCCTTGTACCTCACAAGAACTTGGTCATCAAGACTATCTCTCATATCGGCAAACATGAGTTTCCAGTATTAGTCCTTCAGACTCACACCTTCATGACTAGCTAGCACAACCCCTATTATTTCCTAATTAAAAAATTTAACATATAAACCAACCACCAATTCTAGTATTCTATTACTAAGGTATTATTAAGTGATATTATCATACCGATTGTAGCTTGCCAGAAATGTCATTAAGCCAACACTTAGGGATTTCTATGTTTCCCGCAGACTCCGTTATAAAAATCACTTAGGGGATTCCCGTGTATCCCGCAAGGTTTTCAATATCATAACCATCCAATTATCCAATTATGCCATGCATTAATGTAATTGAATAAATCAAACCAAGTGAAAATGCATATTCTAAAACCAATTATGCAAGTGGGTTGGGTTTTTTACAAATTTTCATACCAAACCAATTAATTTTGGGATTCCTTTGTACCCCTATGTCCATGATTTATCAATTTAGGAATTCCATTGTACCCATGCTCATCCCCTATTCCCATGCACCCCAATTCATTTACCAACTATCAATTTAAGCAAAACAATTTCATAAATATCATAGAAGAAGTATTTAAATAGTTTATCTTCAAAACCCTCAACCCATAGTTCACAACCCAACAACAAAACCATATAATTTTTTTCCAAATCATACCATTAAGAAAATACAAGTATATATGAAGAGTAACATGCCTTAAATACTAAGAAATTTGGGGAATAAAGCACCCTTGGAACCCTAGATTACCACCTCTCTTGGAATCCCAACTTTAACTTGAATGGAGAATTTTCAAAGAGTATTCAGGAGTATTTTATATAGAATAATAGGCTAATAAAGTCCCAAAGATGGTTTTAAGTCATGATGTCTAAAGGGTTAAAGTGGGAAATGTTCAAAGTGCCCTCAACTTAAAATCATAAAAGTGTCGCCCTTGGCTACAAGTCACCCTTCGAATCGTAACCACACCTTATAACTCGTCACCATGAGTCATAATGAAAATAGAATACAGGTTCCCCACCTACTTTTGTCCCTACAACTCAGTCAACCAACTCGTCCTGTGACCCTACGACTAGTAGGGTCCAAATCATAACTACTGCCTAGCCAAATGGGGTGAACATTGGACATCCTATGGTTGAACATTTTGACTCGTTATGAGTCATTACAAACTATGACCTCAAGTCTTAATAAAGACAGTGTCTTAGGTCAAACTTACTGGACACCTTACAACTAGGGTCACCTGACCCATCAAAACACCTTACGATTCATAGGGTGAGTTGTTACCAAAGCAGTGAGCTCAAAGCTCAAGAAATATTTTAGGAAAAAAATTCGGGGCATTTCATTACCCCAAGTAAATGCTAACCTTGTAAATAATTAACCAATCTATTCTTCCATTCACAACATATGATTACTTTTACTACTATAATATCTAGTCATAAGATCCTTTCCTATTTCAACTAAAGATGCAAATATTTTGGCTAACCACCCGCTTACTACCAGCTACCATATGTTTGCTAATCTTGATACACCTTAAATAATATCATAAGGATATAACCCCCCTTCCCACAAACACTAACTTAAAGGTTACACAAATATAACTTCCCTTTTTCACTGAAAAGTTACCCTCACTTTTACTTCAAAACATATGAAATCATATCACTAACCTCGGGATCATCTCACTACTCATAAGTCGTAACTTCCCAATTTACACTATCTCTAGGATGTCAATACTATCCCAATGCTCAGATACATATCTTTTTCCTTAAGAGAGACATCTGTAATAATGTTTTTAAAAGAGAATGAATACACCTCTTACCTCAAGCTGAAATGCACAATTCATGAAAATAGAGGTATACACTTGAATCCATACACATTAATTCACTAATGGACTCTTTTCTAGTCCCTGTGCTGTTTCATAAATTTTTTATTACACAATCGAAATGGACCACATTGTTAGGAATTGAAACTTTTGCACTTGTATCGCCTTGATAATGAGTCACAACAACAAGATAAGAGTACGGAAGAAATTTGGATAACTTTAATATGTACAACACTATAGTTCGATCTAGAGTATGAAAGAATAATAAATATTTCCTCAATTTTTTGTAGCCTCCCCTTATAAATGTGATGCGCTACACACCCATAAAAGGGATACTACTGGACACAGATTTGTGCACACCCATTGACCCTAAATCATGCTCTGATAACAAGCTTTTCACAACCCAAATAGGGCCTGACTGTGACGGGCATCCCATACCAACTAAGGCCTGAGTCCCCTGGCATTCCTCAAGATCATAATAGCAATAATAAACAGTGAAATCCAACCAAGTTAATAAGAGAAGTATGTAAATCAAAAAAAAGTTTGAGAGTTAAAACCAAAATGACAAAAATATCTCAACACTGTCCATAAACTAATCAAAAGAATACAAACCTAACTGGGACATGCCCCTGAATATAACAAAATAAATCTAATAGTATAAGAATAGTAAATAATAACTAAGAGAGACAGCAGGCCTTTCGAAGGATGGAGGGCTCATGACTTCACAGTTGACCTATGAAATACCAAACCACCTAATGTTGCAGAGGTTCATAAGAAAAGTCCTTAGAATATATAGCTTGAAAGGATGTAGTGCTCGGGGATAGTTAGTATGAAAAGTACTAGCATACAACCCAAGGAAAAAGATAAAATATATGTATTTATCTAAAATCCAGTAATAAATCACAAGCACAACAATTATACATATATATAGGATGCCAGGGTTGGTAAAAGGGATATGAAAAATGACCTTTTAAAAATTAATCCTGAACTGTATAGCTCATACTGACCTAAAGCCACCCACATGCTATATGGGCCTGGCTCTCTATGCAAATGAGGCCCTAGTCTATGTTAGTCGCATATACCGGAGAATAGGATAAAGCCACCAATATCCAATTAGCCTCTCAAAAATATATTATGCAAATCAGACATAGTGTTCTTAGACCCCAATATCGACAAATGTGGTTTCCAATATTGGTCCCCCTGGACTAAACCATCTCGATGAGCTACGCAATTCTTGTTAAGCAGAATTAAGATAATTATCATATAAAATTAACTAATAACTATGTAGTATTTCCTAATGATATTTCCATATTGGTATCGTCACACCAACAATACTTGCAAGCCATTCCTATTATACCATATCATATCCAGTTAACTACTTTAACTCCAATTTCCATTTAAAAATCCATAACTATAGACCCCAAGGTCATTTCAAAAAACTTTTCACCTTTTTACCATTTAATTTTATGTAATTTTTTCCAATGAATAGTTTCAACACTATGAAATCCTTTTTTATAATCCAAATTATGAAGTGGGTTAAAGTACATGTCATTATCATCATGCAAACATCCATGAACACTGTGAAACCCTATTACCAAATTTCCACCATTACCATGAAACACAAATTTAGTTTACAATCCACCATCCAAGCCATGTATAAACTATTTAGAATGAGAGTTAAACAATGAAAGAATATGACCAATAAACCCTAGTTACAATTAAACATTCAAGAATATGTAAATGCTAATTTGATGTAATAATATAATAATTAAAATAGGGAGTATCCAACATGCCTTCTTGATGGGAATATTTGAAGAGGATAAGAAGATTTTAACCTACGAGCCTTGAAATTGAGGAATCCTTCTTGTTGTTCTTGGGAGAAAGAGAATGAGAAATTTTTGGATCTTTCAACTAGTTTTGGACGACCTTACGGTTATAAAATGGATTGGGTAAGTTATACGGGGTGAAATGACCACTTTTACATTAATGTAATATGGAAAAAACATGTTTCAACATATGGGAAGGGAGGTTCACACCGTGACCCCAATCGCATGGCACCAATGTTTCCTCACATGGCCCATCGTGCACCCTAGACTTTGCTTATAACTTGTTATTTTGAACTTTAATTTATAAACAGTCAGTGGAGTTAGAAAGAAGACTCGAAGGGATTTAATTTGGTATATTGTAATCCACCTAACTCTTTATATTCTAGGAGAAATTATCATTGGAAGTTGATCCAAGTAAAATCATACACTAAAACTCAATTAGAAGAAAAGTTCTCAACAATATAGTGAGTTAAGAGATTTTTGTGACTCTAATCAATATCCAAATATATCACCACCCTGAATAATTTATCATTACACTTATATTTAGATATAAATCATTGGGTTTGGGTCTATACACATATGAAGGACGATTTAAATTCAAGCCCAAAAATATGGGGTGTTACACTTTAGGTAAGTATGAGCTACACAATTCAGGACTAAATCTTTAAGCGATCATCTTTCATGTCCCTCACCCCTAACTCGACATCCTACATATATTTTTATTTGTTTTGCATATGATTTATGATTGGATTTTTGGTAAATACATATATTTTATCTCCTTCCTTGAGTTGTATGCTAGTACATATCATACTAACCATTCCCAAATGCAATATCATTCCATGATGTAGGTTTTGAGTGCTATTTTGTGACCTTATTGATGCGCTATAATTTTATAGAACTTACGATGCTTAAACATGCAGATTATACATGTACTTTAGGCTATTTTTTGGATTTGATGTGTTTTGGAGTGATTTTTTAGTAAACTAGGTTTTGGATCCTAAATGGAAGAAAAGGATGGTTTTGGATGAAAAACAGAAGAAAAATATGGGTTTGGATGCTAAACAAAAGAAAAAAGTTTAAAGTTGAAGATTTTGACCACTTATGGACGGTACTTATATCTATATGTACCACTTACAGGAAGTAGGTTCCTAAGTAGTTGTCAGAACTTGAAGCCTAGAGGCTAAGATGCTAGAAAAAGAAGAATCTTTCACTTAATAAGACCATATATGGTTCGTATATAGTACATACAATCCTTAGATGACCAATGTATGCGATAGAGGTCCAAGTCCATAGAATTGCATGAGCTGAGCAGGAGGTCTGGCACACACTTAGGACCACATACGGTCCGTAGTGCCTTAAATAAGTGGCCACAGATGCAAATATTTTGGATCATCCCAAAATCACTTCCTAGGGTTTCTATGTAACTTACATACACTCATATGATGTTTTTAATCATTATTATGTACGTTTAATCAAGTTTTCCTATTTTATTTATGATTTGATTTCTAGGGTTTTTTATAATCTATAAATAACTTTTAGACATTATTTAGTAGAGAAGCTAGAGAGGCTATAGAGAGAGACCCTTTGGGGTTGTACATCATTTATAAATATCTTTTGATTTCAAGACTGATTTGTGATATTGGGGTCCTATTGTTCTTTGTATTTTTGGTTAGTTATTCCCTTTGAGACTTCGTGTTTTCTTCTTTCAATATTGTGTGATTGATTCTCTAATTTTGTCTGTGAATCCATGACATATCTTACAACTATGAAAGGCTAATTCCCTTAACTAGGGTTGTGGGAACCCTGGATAATTAACGAAGTAAAGGATATCCCAAGTCATTCAAGATAAAGATTATTGTATGTACTTTTATTTTATTTAGTTTAATTAATTTCTTAGCTCTGTATTCACTAGTTTCTTCAAAAGAGAGGTAGAGATTAGAAAAATATTTTGCAATAATAATTTGAGACCTCCTTCTGTCTAATAATACCCACCTTCTTATTTTATTAACTAGAGACCTAAAAGGTAATAGTTAAACTAGGATCTAGGATAAGGGTTAATAAGGTGATATCGTTATACTCAAAAAAGAAAGGGTGAGATCCATTAATGAGTCCACAAGACAGTTGATGGTACATAGCTTATCAATTTCTTCATGCAAGGTATCAGAATAGTTCGATGGTACACGATAAATCCGTGGAGTTAGGAACTAGGGGGAACACAAGAATAGTGTTCATCTTAGATTATCTACAACCAAAAGCACCCAATTCTTATTACTTTTTACTATTACGGTGCATCCCCCTATTTACTTTTTCGCACAGCCCGACTGTTTCAATAAGTTTGAGAGATATCTTTAGCCTATTCCTTGTGGGATCTACCCCAACCTAGTTGGTTTACTATATTTTGATAGTGACCGCTTTATCCTTCTAAGGCTAAGTAGTTTGGACGTTATAAAATTTTGGTATTTTTTCTTGGGAATATAGTTACAGACTGATTGATTAAAGTTGTTGGAGTTGTTGGGTTTTTTTTTTTTGTTTTTATATTTTGTTGTTCCTCTTCTTGATATAGCAACTTGGCTAAGAGATGTATGGAGTTATTAAAACTTCTTTATTATTGATCCTTATCCTTTTGATATGGTGTGGTATTGCAGGAGTGTGGCAGATATAGTGTGTGAACACAAGGATAGCCTGATAAAAACATTAACACACCTTGAAAACAAAAATCATTAGCTTATTCAAGATGTTGATAAGTTTGGCGATATTTATCATGTGAAAGTAGATTTGAATGCAAAATTTATTGCACATAATGTCCAACAACTTAGCTATGGGTGGTGTACGACTAAAAAATTTCTAACAAGCCACCTTGAGGAGCTGAAATTGGAGGGGTCAACAATTTTTTATAGTCTTATGGATAGTGTCGCACTTAATGAGAGAGTACTAGAATTATGTGGGGATATAAATAATAATGCAATTCATGAATTAGGGCATATTGGACCTTATTCTCAGTATTTCTCCACATTGTGTTTAGATAGTCAGATTTATATTGAGCCATCCAAACCTGAAGAAGAGTGCAATGAGGAGGAAACATATGTCTGTCTTATTGAATTTGTTGAGATATAATCAAAGAAGTACATTCCTCACTTAAAGGTCAAGTGTTGCAAAAGCCCATATCTAATACTTAATTCCTTGATTTTCGTACCACCGCCCTTAAGCATAATGGAAAATTAGAAAAACAATTAAGGGTGAAATTCATAACTTCAAAGTGAAAAGAGAAAGCTACAGGACAACTCGTTGGCTACCTTGATGAAGTCTGAGTAATCAAGGTACCCATGGGCTTGTTGGTAAAGTCTGAGTAATCAACATAACCCTATCATGCTGCAACGTAAAAACATGTGCTACTTGGGAGACAACCAACGGTATTTTGTTGTTTGTTCGTGTTATTGTGATTGGCATCATATCTTGTTGCGTCTCTATGCACACACAAGTGTACGTGATCGTGAGAGTACTATAATGACTTGGACAGTCAGATATCATTCCCTCGAAGATCAATAAACTAGAAATTTATTCAATCTTTATTTCAAGACAATTGAGTATTAAGTGTTTGATTGTATCAAGATCAAGATTAATCTATAAATAAAATATAAATTACTAAACAAGAAATAATTAATAATGACTAAAGCAAAGTAAGCAATGGTTGTAATCAATAATGAGAACGATTACAGGGTTGAGGTATTTTGAACAATCATACAATTCTCTATTTTTTTAATAGTCTAATTGGTTATCGGGTTGATGGTTTGCAAGGGTTATTCCACGATCTTGGTTTCCCGACCTCAAATATTCTATCTATTGAATGTTATAACTACAAGTCCCGCAGAGTTACAATAAATCTTCTGGATTCATGAAGTTGTCTTCTTGCAAGTGAACCAAGAAACGTTTCATGGTATATCCCTATCCTAGATGCTAATTCAAATCCCTTATGTTATAAAAAAATAAGAACCTTGCTCCCTAATTTCATCATTCTATCCTATGATTATCCTCCCGGATTCACATAGAAATATAAATTTATTCTAATGGTGGTCAATCATTAAAATAGTAAGCTCAAGAAATCAAGAACAACCCGTATGATAATCCAAAAAGAAACTATGAATAAAAATATTAAAGAGTACTCATGTTCTAAGCCTCAACCCCAGAAATAGGGTGTTTAGCTACTCATGTTTGAATTCATCATCCAAAATAAGTAACAAATCATACCCAAATCAATCCTTTGAATAAACAAATTCAGAAGAATGTTTAAGAACCCTAAAAGAGAGAAATTTTTGCTTTTCCGCCGTTGCTCTGCTTCAAAAAGTCCCTCACATTATCTTGGATTTTTCCTTTTATACCTGGGACGAAACACTTAAAATATTCCTGATTTGTCCACCTGGCGCTTCGCGCCATGACTTTGATTGCTATTTTCCATTAAAATCTAGGAAATTGCAGAGATCAAGTAGTCCCTGATAATTGTAAAATACAACTTCACCGCGACCGCCACTATCGCGGTGAGCCATTGGATTGGGACAATTGCAAAATAAGCATCCTCCGCAATGTGCTAAACCTTCAGGTCACCAAATCTGATAAACAAAACTTCTCAGCGACGCGGTGGTTTCGCGAACCTTTATTGGAATGTGACCATTGCTATTTTGTTGATCCTCATGACACAGAGTGTCTTCAAATGAGGATTCCTACTTTCCAGCTTCCCTTTTTCAGTTTAATTTCAGTCCCTTGCATTCCTTCACTACTTCCATATCCTCGTTGTATCTAATTATGCACAATTCTTCATGATTTTGAACCTGAATGTACTAATCATATCCATTAGGCACAAAACGGAATAAAAGTTGAATTATACTTAAAAATTCATACAAAAGTTTTTGAACAAAGCCCAAATTTGGGAGCATATTGGTGCTTTGAGCATATAAATATGCCTAAGATCACCACCCCACACTTAAAACATTGTTCGTCCTCAAATACATGAATTCAAAAACATAATTACTTCCTCTTTTCATCACAATGTCAAAGTTATGTGGCCATGGGCACTTATACTTTGCAATAACGAATTCTTACATCATCTTGTCAAAACAATTTTTATCACATGAGACAATTTAGTACAAATTTTTTTATCTAAAAAATGAATTTATAACATGTTGGCAAACTCAATCAAAGAAACACAATAAGTAATCTATCTTTTATTCGCCTACATCCTCACTCAAGAAAATTTCCCCATATTAAATCACAACGATATCTATGCAAAAATAGGGGAGTATCAGCATTAAATCGCTCGCTCTCAACAAAGAATTCATACATTCTAGTGAACGATCCATAAACTTTCCTTAGAGTCCTACTCCACTAATAGTCAGATGTTTTGGTGAAGGATCAACTACGTCTTTTTCGGGTTGTAATAAAGTCTTATGGATAGGTAGGTACTAGTTACAGAAATAGTGACTATTCCTCTCTCCTAAGCATTTTAATACAAGAACTATCAATTAACTCTATTTTCCAACACCAATTTATCCTTCTATTTCTCCCCATACTTTCATTTGTGAACACCTTTTTCAATTAGGTTATTTTCTCAAACTAGGTTGGGAGTATTAGTCATTCCTTCCATATTCATGTTATGCACCTCTATTATAGCCACCCTTAACTTAAGCGAAAAAGCCTTCATTAAGGTTTGCATTATCCAACTGGACCAGAGCCAAAACAGGTTCATTGTAACATTTTTATTTACTCACTCCCAATTAACCCAGCATTATCAAAGATCAATAACAACTACTTTGGGGGCATCAAATGATTACCATCTTTCCTCATTTTCTCTCTTAATCTTCTCTTAGTCTTATATTAAAAATGCTCAGAAGCTTATTTGGATCAAATTATGATTCAGTAAAGAAGGGATAAGGTTTCATAATAGGCTTCCAAAGAAAGAGGCTAAAGGCTCAACGGGTCTGACTAAGACTTTGAACCAAGGGGGGTCTATTAAAGTTAGAAACAAGGCTGTCAAATAAATGACTACATCACTTCTTGGACTCAACGTCCTTTATTTCACTTTGTAGACACACCGAGCAAGTCCTAGTCATTTCTATTCATGTAGAATATATACTAATCCTCACACTCACAGTGCATGTACAGAATCAGCCAAAGGTTCCCAATCATGTTCTTTATTGAATTCAAAATTAAGCCAACGTATTAAATTTCATTTATTGAGATTAAATCCTCAGTACTTAAATTAATAAAAACACTCTTATGCTTATTGATACTAGAACTAGTTTCAATTACTGCAATGATGGGCCATTTCACCCACTCCTCTAAGATAGTTATTAGGTTCTCCTAAATTTCTTTACTTCGCATAACCACTCCCCTTAAGACGGTCGTCATCCATCTATAATAGGGGATGGCAAATAACTATGACTGTTTATTCCTAATTACCAAAGAGGGCAAAAGAAAACGTAACTACTTGAAACTGAACATGCCAATGAGGGAAAAAATAACAATAGCATAATTCTTTAAACTAAAGAAATATGCGATAAATGCCAGAGAGGTAAAATTGCAATCCACAAATTCAAAGTTACTAACTATTACAGACCAGTGTTCCGAATAGCTAGTACTTGCAAACACATCAAAACAGAAAAATAAAATTGTTCAGTCGAATAACAAACGAAGATGCAAGAGAATACGAACCCACCATCCCATACTTAAAATAAAGCACTATCCCAGTGTTTCCAATTATGATTATGGTAGGGTGGCAGTATACTTCCTGATCACTCAAATGGGACTATAGTAGAGATGTCCTCAGGAGACCCATTCACATCATCACCATCATCGTCAGCTCCATCATCATCAGATTGTTCCTCTTCATCAGACTCCATGTCGGAATCCCTATACCTGTGTTCTTCATCTGTGGGTACATCATCATCAAGAGGATCCATAAAATTTGTTCCAATCCTCAACATGGTCCTAGCATAATGACCAAGTGGATAGTCGATCTCGACATCATGGAGCTCCTCTGGGATAGAGGGTTTGCCTCCTGTTATCCACATCATCATCATGAGACCATACAGCCTACACAACACCTCATCAGTCCTTGTATGTCGCTCCATCATAGTCAAAATTGGGCCAGATGCCCCAGATGTTCTTCTTAAAGTTATTATATCCATAGGGTGAGTGATTACCTCAGGTTTATAGTCAAGTTCCTCCTCATACACCCTATGTCTTCTTAAAAATCTTGTCACAAAACCCCCAAATCCAAAGTTGCGACCCACCTGGGTACGCGTCTTCTTTATCGTAGAAAAAATTACACTCCTGATGATAGGCAAATTTACACGCCTATATCAATATATTTTGCCCATATTTTAGCCTAGTTTTGAGAACAAATTATATATTTCATGCACTTTTAGTCCTTTTTCCTGTAAATGAGCTAACGAACATGATTAGTAAAGTTTCAGGTATAAATGATGCAGAATTCAGCATTTTATGGCTTACTTGACGCAAAAGAAAGCTCACAAAGGAAGGGAAGGGAGTTTACACGCCTAAGGACCAAAACTGCTGCATGGAAAATCTGTCCCGGGCTAAAATAGCAATTCTGAAGACTTTGGGGACTTACAGACACAAAGCTGGATTTTGACAATGATACATTAACCTAGTACAATTAGGTTATGTATTTCATTATTTTATGTGGATTATGATAATGTTACCTTAACCTAGTACATTTGGGTTAAGGATTTCATTAGTCTAGTAGGATTTGGTTATTTATTTCATTAGCTTAGTAGGATTAGGATATGGGTATTATAAATACCCTATCATGCTAGAGATTTTAGAACATCTTCTTAACAACAAATCTTACATTCATCATTCAATAATTAATTTTCTTCCATCCCTCTCATCTTCCACTACAAACACTTCTAATCTACTCTTCTATTCTTAAACTCCACAACAAGAGAATCGTTACTTGCTAAGGAATCACGCCTCACACCTATCACTTGATCTACACGCCATTACTCAATATCGTGATATAATAACAATGTCAATCGTGATTTCCTTCGCATTCATGGGTAACTAAACTTCTTTGTTGGGGTTATGGAAGCCGAATGAGTTACTATCTATTGCTGTGAGTTTGTGAGTTCGAGGCACGTATATTGCTTATATCATTATTCTCTTCATCTTAATCTACATTCTTTGTGGTTGCAAACGCAAGAATACGCCAGTCTAACATTTAACTTGTTC
Source organism: Capsicum pubescens (assembly GCA_030864215.1). Classification (NCBI taxonomy): domain Eukaryota; kingdom Viridiplantae; phylum Streptophyta; class Magnoliopsida; order Solanales; family Solanaceae; genus Capsicum; species Capsicum pubescens. Next base: position 257,161,092 of record CM061538.1, read on the forward strand.
GAGAGAAAAGTTATTTTTCTGGAAAAGAGGTAATGTCAAGGTAGTAGGACACCCTTTCCTATTAAAAAGCTGGTGCCGTAACTGGACTAACCTCTTGGAGAATTCGTACCGTTATATATGTTTTAAGCTCGAGATATTTAAAGTGAAATAGTCCTTGTTTAGGTCGAGAGAATCTTGGATTTACCATCGACTACAATCCTCTATAAGCAATTGCATGTCAGAATTCTACACACTCATAGCCAATAGAGACGTATACCTCAGAAGGTGGACATAACCCCAACGCTTCAATTCTCATTGTTTACAACCAACGTAACAATCTCTCTCTTTTTACTTTATTATTTTCAGCTTTTGTTTACATTACTTGCAAAACAAGAATCCCCCTTCTTACGAGACTTGCACCAAAAGTTTAGTAATTTTACTTACTTGTTGGCCAAGCTATTCCCTGTGGGATCGACACCCAACCCAGGTTGGGTTCTATATTTGCTAACGACCGCTTTACACTCAAACGAGAGTTGTAGATTGAGCGTTATCAAAAATTGGCGCCGTTGCCGGGGAATACAAGTGTCAATTAAGTTCGTGAAAATTACTAGACCCTTTGGTCAAAGATTCTCGTACTTTTACTTTTAGTTTTTGTTTTTGTCTACTGCAGGTTTTTATTTTAGTGCATGCCCCATACTCGAAGTTCTGGTCAACCGTTATTACCAATCAATACTGAACCACAACGCATTGGTAGAATGGAAGCACAAGCTGAAATCGCAAGGATGGCTGCTCAACAGGAACAAGCAAGATTGGTTGCCCTTGCCGTAGCCCAGGTTCAACAGCAGAACATTGATAACCCTGCACGAGCACCAAATCCTGACGATGAGGATTTAGGTGATGACGAGTTACTAAACCCTAGGCGTGATGCTGAAATCGTAACACCTGCCAACAGAAGAGGTTGACAAGCTCGGTATAGACATGATCACCAACCTATGCAGCCAGCCTTCGACGATGATGATGATGATCTTGATGGTGCCGGAGCCACTGGAGCTATAATTCCACCACCATTAGCGCCCGGAGCCAAGTTCAACATCACAAGCACCATGATTCAGTTATTGCAACTCAAGGGATTGTTTGGTGGACTAGCAGGCGATGATCTGAATATGCATCTCATCAACTTTATTTCCACATGCAAGTCTTTTGACAATCCTGGTGTTGGTCAGAATGCAATTCGATTACGTCTATTTCCATTGTCTCTGTCTGGGGAGGCAACACTATGGTTGAATGGGCTGACTCCTGATTCAATTACAAATTGGAGGCAATTGAGAGACGCTTTCCTAGAAAGATTCTTTCCGCCTTCCAAAAAGGCACAATTGAGAGATGAAATCAGCAACTTTCGTCAGCTTCCCACTAAATCTCTTCATGAAACATGGGAGAGGTTCAAGGCAAAGCTAGCGAGATGCCCAAACCATCACATGACTAATGTTCACCTCATGGAGATATTATATAGAGCCTTGAATTCAATAACTAAGCCAGTGGTGGATAACGCAGCTGGAGGATCTTTTATGGACTTCACCTTTGGTCAAGCAAGCAATATGCTAGATCGCATGATGAAAGAAAGTAGAGCTTGGCATACCAGGGATTCCGAGGTAGCAAGCCCCACTTTATCTATAGGCATGACTGCAGACCAAAGAAGAAGACAAGAAGAATGTGATCAAGATTTAGCGCACATGAAAATGCAAGTGGATCTTCTGACAAAGCATTTATTATCAGGGAAGACCGAAAAAGTGAAAGCTGTGGCGCTAAAAGGAAGAGACGAATCTGATTCGGAAGAAGAGGCCAACTACTTGAAAATCAGGGGGGTTTCCGTGGGAATACCCAAGGAAACCAAGGTCGGAACTATTATGATAAATATGGAAGCAAAGACCAATGTAGTTGGAATAAAAACAATGAAAAGAGTGGTTTGTACGTTCCCCCTGGTAGACGTGATACCACCACATCTAATTCTGGAAGTATGGAAGACATGATGGCTAAATTATTGAAAGGAGTGGAAGCAACGAGCGCGGGAGTTACTGAGGTAATTAATGATTTGTCCTCCATGAAACAACTAGTTGATTCTCATTCCACTTCAATCAAGCAAATAGAGCAGCAACTGAGCCAACTTTCAACAACACTCAATCAAAGAAAGGCTGGCACTTTACCTAGCGATACTGTGCAAAACCCAAGGAATGATGGGTCATGCATGGCCATCACTACCAGAAGTGGTAAGGTGCTGGAACCTTCCGAAAAAGGCAAGCAAGTGGTTGACGAAGTTGCGGACATGGATGATAACGTAAAAGGAGAAGATGCCGCAACAACCAGTCCTGACGTCAAGGATGTCACGCCCAGTGACGTGCAGCCTGAAAAAATGGAAAAACGGAAGCAAGAGGAGAAGAAATCCATGGAGAGAACACTTCCATACCCACCACCACCTTTTCCCCAAAGATTGAAGAAGGTGGCGGATGACACTAAGTTCAGCAAATTTATGACTATGTTGAAGCAGCTGACCATTAATGTTCCATTGGTAGAGGCACTTGAACAAATGCCTGGGTATGCGAAGTTTATGAAAGATCTTTTGACTAAAAAGAGGGCAGCAAGTTATGAGCTGAAGGATGATGTGCATCATTGTAGTGCAATTGCTACCCGATCGATAGTTCAGAAGAAGGCCGACCCCGGAGCTTTCACTATTCCTTGCACCGTCGGATCTTTGAACTTTGCCAAAGAATTATGTGACCTAGGAGCCAGCATCAACTTGATTCCATTATCGATCTACAAGAAGTTGGGGTTAGGAGATCCTACACCAACTAATATGAGGCTTGTTATGGCGGATAGGTCGGTAAAACGACCGGTTGGTATTCTATGCGATGTCTTGGTAAAGGTTTCTTCATTTATCTTTCCAGCAGACTTTGTCATCTTGGATTGTGAAGCAGATTCAGAGGTTCCCATAATCTTGGGACGCCCTTTCCTTGCTACAGGAAGTGTTCTCATTGATTTGAGATCTAATGAACTTTCATTCCGAATAAATGACGAAGTGGTTCGATTTGATGTTTGCAAATCAATGAAGCAACCCAAAGATCTGAGTGTATTTTCTGTGGATGATGTTGTCTTTGAGGATGAGAAATAACGACTTGAAGAAGAGCAAATTCTTGATGATCCTTTGGAGGTTTTGCTCATGAAAGGAGAGAATGAGGATGCTGAAATTTCTGAAGAAGCTATTTGTGCTCTATCGGGATTAGGGACATATCGCTATACTCCCAAGAAGCTGGATCTTGATCTCAAGAATCGACCCACACCACCAGCCAAGCCATCTATTGAAGAACCACCCACACTAGAATTGAAGGAGCTGCCAAGTCATTTGAAGTACGCATTCTTAGGAAGAGGAAACACACTTCTAGTCATAGTGGCAGCCGATTTGGGTGAGCAACAAGTTGAAGCTCTTATTGCGATCTTACGCAAGTATATTAGAGCCATTGGATGGACCATTGCGGATATTATTGGCATTCCACCTGGGATTTGCACACATAAAATTCAGCTTCAAGAAAAGTGCACACCCACCATTGAACATCAAAGGCGTTTAAACCCACCTATGCAAGAAGTGGTGAAGAAGGAGATTATCAAGTGGTTAGACGCAGGAGTTGTATATCCTATCTCTGATAGTACATGGGTAAGTCCTGTACAATGTGTTCCCAAGAAAGGAGGAATGACGGTGGTCGCGAATGCAAAGAATGAGCTTATTCCACTCAGGCCCATTACAGGATAGAGAGTATGCATGGACTACCGCAAGCTGAATTCTTGGACACTCAAGGATCACTTCCCCATGCCATTTATGGACCAAATGCTAGATCGATTAGCGGGGAAAGGATGGTTTTGCTTCTTGGATGGTTATTTAGGTTATAATCAGATTTGTATTGCTCCCGAAGACCAAGAGAAGACAACGTTTACATGCCCATATGGTACGTTTGCCTTCAAACGCATGCCATTCGGGTTGTGTAATGCACCAGCCACCTTTCAACGTTGTATGATGTCTATTTTCTCTGATATGGTTGAAGACACTTTGGAGGTATTTATGGACGACTTTTTAGTTGTCGGTGAGTCTTTTGAAGCATGTTTGGAAAACTTAAGCATGGCATTGCAAAGATGTGTAGAATTCAACCTTGTGCTGAATTGGGAGAAGTGCCACTTCATGGTAAAAGAAGGAATCGTTCTTGGGCACAAGATCTCTGAAAGAGGAATAGAGGTTGATCGAGCAAAAATAGAGGTAATTGAGAAGCTACCGCCTCCAATTTCGGTGAAGGGAGTTCGTAGTTTTCTTGGCCATGCTGGTTTCTATCGTAGATTCATCAAAGACTTTTCCAAAATTTCTAGTCCATTGTGCAAACTATTGGAGAAAGATGCGAAGTTTGACTTTAATGATGATTGCTTAAAGGCATTCGAATGCCTTAAAGGAAAACTCATTGAAGCCCCTATCATGGTAGCACCAGATTGGACGCTCCCATTTGAGGTCATGTGCGATGCTAGTGGTGTAGCCGTTGGTGCTGTTCTTGGACAAAGAAAGGAGAAATTATTTCATCCTATCTACTATGCGAGTAAGGTCCTAAATGAAGCCCAAAGGAACTACACTGTTACTGAACAAGAGCTCCTAGCGGTTGTGTATGCATTTGAGAAGTTTCGTGCCTATCTATTGGGTACTAAGGTGATTGTCCATACAGACCATGCAGCTCATAGGTATCTAATGACGAAGAAGGATGCAAAACCAAGGTTGATTCGATGGGTATTACTGCTGCAAGAGTTTGATTTCGAAGTCAAAGATAGAAGAGGTTGCGAGAACCAAGTGGCTGATCACCTATCTAGACTTGAGAATGAACATGTGGCGCAACCTGAAATTCAGATTGATGATGCATTCCCTGATGAGGAGATATTAGCGACAAAAATGGAGAAATTACCATGGTATGCCGACTTTGCAAATTTCGTAGTGAGTAATGTGCTACCTGCCAATTTATCTTACCACCGAAGGAGGAAGTTTATGCATGACGTTCAGCACTACTATTGGGATGAACCTTATTTGTTTCGAAGATGCGCGGATGGGATCATTCGACGATGTATATCCCATGAAGAAGTGCCTACTATATTGGAAGCATGCCACACTTCGCAAGTTGGAGGACATCATGCAGGAAATCGAACGGCAAGAAAAGTATTGCAAAGTGGTTATTATTGGCCTTCGATATTCAGAGATGCATACGACTATGTGAGAAGGTGTGACCAATGCCAACGTCAAGGTGCTATTTCAAAACACCATGAAATGCCCATGTCCAAAATTCTGGAGGTAGAACTCTTTGATGTGTGGGGTATTGATTTCATGGGTCCATTCGTGAATTCGTTTGGAATGAAGTACATCTTGGTTGCTGTGGATTATGTTTCGAAATGGGTTGAAGCTGTAGCATTGGCCGACAACGAAGGAAAGCGTGTTGTAGCGTTCTTAAAGAAGAATATCTTCTCTCGCTTTGGAGTACCTCGTACTATCATAAGTGATGGAGGATCTCACTTTTGCAACAAGCTATTCAAATCTGTATTGGCCAAGTATGGTGTCAAGCAACACAAGGTAGCTACGCCTTATCATCCCCAAACTAGTGGACAAGTAGAGGTTTCCAATCGCGAGATTAAGCAAATCCTTGCAAAGACGGTTAATGCAAATAGGAAGGATTGGTCTCGAAAGCTAGATGATGCACTATGGGCATATAGGACTGCATTCAAGACACCCATTGGCATGTCTCCTTATCAACTAGTTTATGGGAAGGCTTGTCATCTACCCATCGAGCTTGAATACAAGGCATTGAAGCACTTGGATCTGAATTGGGATGATGTGAAGAATCTGAGGTTGGAGCAGCTGAACGAATTAGATGAGTTCCGTCTCCATGCATATGAAAGATCGGATTTATACAAGGAGCGGATGAAGAAGTATCATGATCAGCGGATTGTTCGATGAAACTTCCAAAAGGGTGATATGGTACTACTCTTCAACTCCTGATTTAAGCTCTTCCCAGGTAAGTTAAAATCTATGTGGTCTAGTCCATTTAAAGTTATCCAAGTCTACTCGTCTGGAGTAGTCGAATTGGAAGGCAATAAGGGTGTTGTCTTCAAAGTGAATGGCGAACGTGTTAAGCCTTATATCGGTCCTCTTGACTCGATGAATGACATGGCCATCACTTATCTCGACGAAGTCTAAGTACTCGAGATTACTACGTCGAGCCACGACAATAAATAAGGCGCTAGATGGGAGGCAACCCATCGTTTTATCGTTTTATCATTTTATCGTTTCTTCTAGTACTTGTTTTGATTTTGATAAATGAAAAATCCAAAAATAAGAGTCGTGCCACGACCAAAACTAAGGCGCTTGGTGGGAGGCAACCCATCGTACTAATCGTTTTCATTGGTTTGAGCGAATATAGGTGCAAGAAGTAGTCAACGAGGAGATTGATTTCAATTGACGATTTGGACGCATTGTATGGTAAAGTTGGTAAGTTAGGAAGGGTGATGCATAAGGCTATGGATTGAGCCTTTCTCATGCCAAAATAGGCTTCGAGGAAAGCTAGGCCTTGGTAAAACTAGGCCACGAACGATGCACAACCTATCCTATAGCCTAAGGTCTCCGAATCTAGTGTGCTATACACTATGCGCCGCCTATTCCTAGGTATGCTTTTGACTATGCACCGCCTATGCTATGGCATTTGGTCTCAGTATCTCATATGCCATAGACTATGTGGTGCATATGTCTAAAAATGCCATAGACTATGCGGCGCATATGTCCCATTATGCCATAGACAATGCGCCGCATATGTCATTGATATGCCGAGTATTATGCGCCACATATGTAGGATTTTTGTCTCCAAAACCGATTGTAAATGGGTCATAACCCGACCCATACTCTTCCTATATAAAGAGGACTTAGTTTTATAACACAACCACAATAGAAAATACCCTAAAGGCGCCGCATACTCTTCCAAATCTTCTCAAAATTTTCTTCTTTTGCTCTTCCAATTCACAAAACCATCTCCACAAGTTTCAAGCAAGTAAGTACTCTCTTATTCTTCATTTATTTCTCGTAAGTACTACGTTGCTATGGCTATTATGAATTGCTAAATTATATAAGATTGTTGGTGATGTTCATGTGTTTGGATTGTTGTTGCAAAATCATGTGAGTGAACATATACGTAGGAAAATCTTGACTTGTTTCCGACTTGAATTTGGTTTCAATAGCATTGTTATGATATCTGCAGAATTTCTATGGCCATGAATATTGCTTAAGATTGTTGTTTGGATACTTACATGTTAGACTATCCCGGCCATCGGGATAAGACTTATAGTGCCTACCCACTTAGGAGGTTGTGATTTTTGTAAGAATAACGATTCCATGTGGTAACCCCTATGTAGTAGTGTTGCTATATCTACCATAAAAGTAGTCCAATGGCTGCAAGTAAGTGATGCATTGCTGATTTTCTTGCCGGAATACAATCCTTAAACGTATGTCAACGAAATCTGAGCAATCGACCACTTTCACTTCACTGATTTGTGTCAACAAAACTAAGTGTGGGGTGGTACCCCTACTGCTTGTTTATAGATTGTATCAACTGAGATTGTGCTTCCATTAACACTATTTCTAGTCTCAGGTACAATGGCACCTAAAGCGAGGCAAGGCAAAGAGAAGGCTACCACTTCCCAAAAGGGCAAGAAGAGAGGTAGAAAGGACCAAGGAGAATCATCCTCAACACAACTACCCCGCAGGATGTTTGGAATAAAATGGGTTCTTGAGGAGGAAGCCAAAGAATGGTACAGGAACAACAAAGAAAGAAGATATGTTCACGTCGACCTGATTAACAAGGACACCTTAGCGAAGAAGGAGCCGCGTATGTTGGCGAAAATCATGGCATTGAAGCTGGATTTCATCTTCCGCGATATGGGAGAATGTAATCTTGATTTGACAAGAGAGTTTTACGCCAACTGGTCTCCGAAAACAACAGGCAACGAAGTCAAAATTCGGGGCCAAGTGTTACAACTCAACGCGGACTGGATCAACTCTTTTCTTGGCTTACCTTCGGTCGACCCAGCACCATTCAAAGAGATGTACAGCAGGCCTCCTTATGGAGCAATTAGACACACACTTTGTGGAAGTAGATCGATGGCAAGGTGGGGCAGACATAAAGACACAGGACGACACAACACCTTCCCCTATGCTTCACTAAATAGGGAAGCAAGAATCTGGTTGCGTATTGTCAACTCATGCCTTATTCCTGGGACTCAATACACCAAGATATCAAGAGATAGAGTGTGTTTGGTCTATGCTTTGATGACGAATGTCCCTATCAACTTTGGGGCAATCATTCGCTCTACCATGAGGAAGGCCAGACTCCACAAAAGGTCCCACTTCACGTTTGGAAATCTGTTGACAGCAATCTTGCGGAAGGAGGATATCGAAGAGGAACCAGCTTACCACAAACTCCCACATAACCCAAAGAAGGTTGACCTTACTAAGGTCAAAGATGCTGAAACAACTCATGGTGTCAACCTTACTACTGCGGAAAGACATGCTCGTGATGAGAGTTTCTTCCGTCATCTTTATGGCATGACACGATTTACTATGATGAGTGGTGGACGTGTTCCAACTGCTGCAGAGCACCAACATCTGGACCACGACTATCCTATGAACATGCATGCATGGGAGATGTGTGGAGTGGGTGTATACTTTGAGGAACCTCTAGATGATGATGTGCCGACTGATGACGATCGACGCTTGCCAGACTCTGACGACCCCCGACAATGAGGAAGAGTCCGACTAACCAGGTTCCTCGTATTTATTTTCCACTGAGGGCAGTGTCCCGTTTAAGTGTGGGGTGGCGGTATCGTATGCTATACTTCTCTATCGCATCTATGTTTGTTTATTTTGTTGTTTTTTTTCGTGTTTTAGTTTTTTGTTTTTGTTGTTTTTTTTCTAGATTCGCATGAAATTATTTTGATATGCAGCATGAGATTATAACAAGAGTATGAGCTACAATTGTGACTATTAATATGTTTAGGCTCTAGTTGTGACTTATTATGTGATATTGTGTGGTTCAATTCCTTCACTTGTTGGGTCGAGAGTCTATATTACTTCCAAGCAAGTCGACCATGTGCCTTGTGTGTGTGAGATAATCGTATATTCTATGATTGTGGATGATGCTAGAACTTGCCTGGTATGTATGCAAAGCGAAAATAAGGAGTGTAAGTTTAGGATATGATTTAGGCATTTCTTTGGCAACCCATATTTGTTTACCTTCAGTTTTACCTACCCATGGACATCATCCTAGTTAAACCCTTTTGAGCCTTTAGCCTATTTCTTTGACAACCTTGTATGTAAGCCTAATCCATTTTTTTCAAGACCATAATTTGATCCAAATTCCTAAGTGCTTTAAAGTGAAAAAGTCATGTGACAAAATAAGAGGAAATTGGGTGAGTATGATGCTTTAGAATGCATTGGTGCTTGAATGAGTTATGAAAAAGAAAGTGCTATCATAAGAGGTATGTTATCAAAAGAAAAAGGAAAGGAAAACTGAAAAGTTAGTTATGTTTGAAACTGAAAAAACAAAAGAGGAGAAAAAGAGTGGTAGAATAAAAGAAAGTAGAAAGATTGTTTGAAAGAAAAGTGTTAATGATACAAAGTGATGTATTAAAGCGCTTAGGAACTAAGTCACTATTCCTGGCCAAAATAGTCCTACCCGTCCCTTAGCCTACATTACAACCATCAAAAGACCTACTTGATCCTAAGCTTAGCATTCTGACATTTAGTAGAGTATTACATTAAGGGCAAGCCTATGGTCATCAGTTGCTTCATATGAATTCTTTGTGAGAGCGAGAGCAAGGATATTTTGATACCCATGTTTGAAAAATATACTATACTTGTGAGTGATTATGGGTACTATAGTGTGAGACACACATGGTTGATGAGTTTTGGGTAGTTATATATGATTCCTTGTACCTTAACGTTTGCATGCGAGTTGATCACCATCACGAGTCTATGCTAGAGGTTAAATTGTTTCTACCTATAATCGAAAAGCTACTCATTGTTGATAATTGTTGTGCCTGTCTGGACAAATGTTTTGTGTTGTTGATGTGAAACCCTAAGTTGATGTTTAGAAGGACATGGTATTTCGTTCGAGGAAGAACAAAGCTTAAAGTGTGGGGTGTTAATGATAGGCGAATTTACACGCCTATATCAATATATTTTGCCCATATTTTAGCCGAGTTTTGAGAACAAATTATATATTTTATGCACTTTTAGTCCTTTTTCCTGTAAATGAGCTAACGAACATGATTAGTAAAGTTTCAGGTATAAATGATGCAGAATTCAGCATTTTATGGCTTACTTGACGCAAAAGAAAGCTCACGAAGGAAGGGAAGGGAGTTTACACGCCTAAGGACCAAAACTGCTGCATGGAAAATCTGTCCCGGGCTAAAACAGCAATTCTGAAGACTTTGGGGACTTACAGACACAAAGCTGGATTTTGACAATGATACATTAACCTAGTACAATTAGGTTATGTATTTCATTATTTTATGTGGATTATGATAATGTTACCTTAACCTAGTACATTTGGGTTAAGGATTTCATTAGTCTAGTAGGATTTGGTTATTTATTTCATTAGCTTAGTAGGATTAGGATATGGGTATTATAAATACCCTATCATGCTAGAGATTTTAGAACATCTTCTTAACAACAAATCTTACATTCATCATTCAACAATTAATTTTCTTCCATCCCTCTCATCTTCCACTACAAACACTTCTAATCTACTCTTCTATTCTTAAACTCCACAACAAGAGAATCGTTACTTGCTAAGGAATCACGCCTCACACCTATCACTTGATCTACACGCCATTACTCAATATCGTGATATAATAACAATGTCAATCGTGATTTCTTTCGCATTCATGGGTAACTAAACTTCTCTGTTGGGGTTATGGAAGCCGAATGAGTTACTATCTATTGCTGTGAGTTTGTGAGTTCGAGGCACGTATATTGCTTATATCATTATTCTCTTCATCTTAATCTACATTCTTTGCGGTTGCAAACTCAAGAATACGCTAGTCTAACATTTAACTTGTTCGAGAGAAAAGTTATTTGTCTGGAAAAGAGATAATGTCAAGGTAGTAGGACACCCTTTCCTATTAAAAAGCTGGTGCCGTAACTGGACTAACCTCTTGGAGAATTCGTACCGTTAGATACGCTTTAAGCTCGAGAGAGTTAAAGTGAAATAGTCCTTGTTTAGGTCGAGACACGCTTGGATTTACCATCGACTACAATCCTCTATAAGCAATTGCATGTCAGAATTCTACACACTCATAGCCAATAGAGACGTATACCTCAGAAGGTGGACATAACCCCAACGCTTCAATTCTCATTGTTTACAACCAACGTAACAATCTCTCTCTTTTTACTTTATTATTTTCAGCTTTTGTTTACATTACTTGCAAAACAAGAATCCCCCCTTCTTACGAGACTTGCACCAAAAGTTTAGTAATTTTACTTACTTGTTGGCCAAGCTATTCCCTGTGGGATCGACACCCAACCCAGGTTGGGTTCTATATTTGCTAACGACTGCTTTACACTCAAACGAGAGCAGTAGATTGAGCGTTATCAACTCCCCACATTAATCTCCACATAAGAACACATTAGGGAATAAATCAAACATACTCTATCCCTAGTCACCTCAGTCGTATGTTTGCCCTGAATCAAACATCCATACTCAATACGACCCACATTCTAGATTTCTTGTTCATCTGAGCGTAGGGGAAAGAAAAATTTTAACCTGTGACTCGAAGCCTCATCCAACAGGCTGAAGATTGCTGGCCATACAACCAAAGGCCAGATGTTTTCATAAGGAGGAGAAACAAAAAGCTATCGTAAGAAATTTGGGTTCGTTTCTAGGATACCCAAAAACTCGTTACCATCAGCAGTTGTGAACCAAATCACCTTCCCATGAACCTTCAACAAATGTTCAAGATGGCTGGGTCCTAATTGGCATAAAATTCTCTAACAAGATGCAAATTTTACTTAGTAAGTTGATGGAAAATAAAATTCATAATGAGATCCTCGATTCTCCGTACCATAAATGAAAACTCTCTCATCAAGCTAGCCCAATCGATATAGACCTCCGGAATATACTTAGCATTAGTATGCTTAGTATACCACTACTTCCGATCCTTTTTTACAGCCCTGAAACTAAATTTTTGAACCTTCTCCCGCTGATGTGGGGGGCCCTAGGAACTCTAGTTAATTGTACTTCAGATGGTCTGCTTCTCTTCCTAGCAGGAGTAGAAGGTCCTTCCTGTGCCTTGCCCTTGCTTGATTGTGATTCCATTATGCCTGAGTAAATCCCCACTTACACAAATCATTTTGTAAACCTGATTGCTTTCCTCAAATATGGTAATCTCCTAATTTCACTTTGAAATTGCCTGCAATATCAAACGAAAACAACAAAAATTGTAAGTAAAAGTGGGTTGCCTCCCACTCATCACCTTAGATTTGGTCATGGCATGACTTATTTTTTTGTATTTTTCTTTTCTTTTTGATTTTGCAAGCCAAAAATTAAACTACCTATTACAATACATGTGTGGGTTGTCTCCCACATAGCGCCTTATTTTATGTCATGGCACAACTTAGCTCATCATCACTCATCAGTAAAAGTGATAGATTCCTCGTGCTTGTTCGGATGATCTGCCCAATAATGCTTTACACACTGTCCATTCACAAGGAACTTCTCTTTCTTCTCTTTATTCCACAACTCCATAGATCTATGGGGTGTCATGCCCACGACCTCAAAAGGTCCAGACCATTTCGATCACAATTTACTCGGAAACAACTTAAGCCGGGAATTAAACAACAACACAAGTTGTTCGGGTTCAAATTCCCTAACTTGAATGTTCTTGTCATGACATCGTTTGGTATTATCCTTGTAAATCTTGGAATTTTCATAGGCGTGGAATCTAAACTCATCAATCTCATTCAATTGCAATAACCTTCTTTCTCCTGCGGTAGTCATCTCAAAATTCAACTTCTTCGCAGCCTAATTTGCTTCATGTTCCAACTCTACAGTAAGATGACACGCCTTACCATACACTAAGCAATATGGAGATGTCCTAATGGGCGTTTTGTATGCTGTTTGATATACCCAAAGTGCATCATCCAGCTTTTTTGCCTAATCTTTTCTCTTTCCATGATATCAATCCCACAAACATCAAAGGCTTCTACTTCTAAAATATTATTCAGGGGCATCTCATGATGCCTGGTTATAGTACCCAAACTTTGGCATTGATCACAACTGTTTATCAACACCACTATATCTCTAAACAGAGTCAGCCAGAAAAAACCTAATTGCAACACTTTTCTTGTAGTCCTCTCACCCCCATGATGTCCACCATATGGAGATGAGTGGCAATCTTGTAACACCTTTAAAATTCAGCCTCTGGGATACACATATGAATCGCTCCATCTGGACCCTGCTTGAAAAGGTATGGTTGTCCCAAATGTAAACACGAGAATTATAGAATAATTTCTTCTTCTGTTGTGAGGTGTTTTCGGTAGGATACACCCCACAAACTATCAGTTTTACAATGCCAGCATACCATGGGAACTCAACTGCTTCTAATAACAATAACTTCTCATCAGGAAAGTCTTCCTTGATTCTCTGAAAGTAATCTACAATATGGTCTCAATTTTCTAGTTGTGACAAGTAATCAGACGCTTGATTTTCAGCTCCCTTTCTATCACACACCTCAAGATCAAATTCTTGAAGTACAAGAACCCACCTAATTAGTCGTGGCTTTGCATTCTTTTTGTTCACAAGATACTTAATGTAAGCATGGTCTGTATGAACAATGACCTTTGTACCAATTAAGTAGGATCGAACATTATAAAATGCATATACCACAACCAACATCTCTTTCTCTGTAACTGTGTAGTTAACTTGAGCATCATTCAGTACCTTTCTAGTATAGTAGATCAATTGAAATACCTTTTATTTTCTCTGACCCAACACTTCTCCCACTGCAATATCCCCAGCATCACACATTAGCTCAAAAGGTAACTCCCAATCTGGTGCGATCAAAATGGGTGCTTCAATCAACTTGTTTTTAAGCTTTTCAAAACCTTCATGGAAATCAGCTCCAAACTCAAACTTGTCTTCTTTCTCTAACAATTTGCACATGGGACTTGCGATGTTTGAGAAATCTTGAATGAATCATCTATAGAACCCCGCATGTCCCAAAAAACTTTGCATGCCTTTGACTGTAACTGGATGAGGCAACTTTTTAATTACTTCAACCTTTACTTTGTCAACTTCCATCCCATTGCATGACACTTTATGTCCTAAGACAATTCCTTCCTTAACCATAAAATGGCACTTTTCCCAATTCAACACCAAGTTTATTTCTTCGCACCGAGGTAGAACTTTTTTGATATTTTGCAAACATTTTTCAAATCAATTCCCATACACTGAGAAATCATCCATGAATAACTCCACAAATTCCTCCACCATGTCCGAGAATATCTCTACCATACACCTTTTAAATATAGCAGGTGCATTGCATAAGCCAAAGGACATGCGTCTGAAAGCCTACGGACCATATGGACAAGTGAACGTGGTGTTTTCTTGTTCTTTCGGTGCTATGCTTATCTGATTATAGCCAGAGTACCCATATAGAAAACAATAATACTCTTTCCCTGGTAATGTATCCAGTATTTAGTCAATGAAGGGAATTGGATAGTGATATTTACGAGTTGCTTCATTCAACATCTAATAATCTATACATATTCTCCATCCAGTAACTGTACGAGTGGGAACCAACTCATTATCATCATTCATCACTACTCTCATTCCTTCCTTCTTTGGTACACAGTGCACCAGACTCACTCATTTTCTATCAGAAATTAGGTAGACAATACCACTGTCTAACCACTTAATCACCTCTTTCCGGACAACCTCATTCATCACAGGATTCAACCTTCTTTGTTGCTGCACTCTAGGTCTGTACCCCTCTTCCATGTAAAGATTGTGCATGAAAAATACTGGATTGATTCCCAAAATATCAGACATCTGCCAGCCAATCGCTTTCCTTCTCCTTTTGAGAACTGTTATAGATTATTTTACCTGTACATCGGATAATCGTACAGACAAAATAATAGGTAAGGTATCTTGATCAACAAGAAAAACATATTGGAAATAAAGAGGGAGAACCTTAAGCTCCAAGTTAGGAGCTTCTTCAACTAAAGGCCTAGGCGGTGAACCAATTGGTCTATTCAAAGGCTCGATCATCACTTTATTTGTCTCCATTAAAGCCAAATTCATAACCTAGACCAATTCCAATGCTTCTGAATCCCTATGTAGATCATAATCCATCAAAGCTCTCTCTAATAGATTATCAGACAAAAGAAACTGCCAATCCGAAGTAAGATTAGTAATCGATATTAAGTACAAATCCTCATATATGGCTGGCAATTTCATTGATCTGTACATATCAAAAACCTCTACTTTATCGTGTGCTCGCATTGTCATTTTCCCAGCTACCACATCAATGAGTGACTGCCCTATTGCTAAAAAGGGTCATCCCAAAATAAATGGAACAACTGGATCGGCCTCATATTCAAGAATCATAAAATACATAGGAAATATTAAAGATCCCACTGGCACCAATATATCTTCAATAATTCCATTTGGTCTAGAAAGTGACCTGTCTGCCAAAACCAACACAATAGTCGTGGGTTTGGGGCTTCCAAGACCCATCTTCCGGTACCATGACGTGAGCATGAGATTTATGCTAGCCCCTAAGTCACACAATCAACGTGCACAAATAGTTTGACCAAGGGCAATCTGCAAGGTAAAACTCCCAGGATCCTTTAATTTCGTGGGTAGTTTATTCTGAATTTTAGACGTGCACTCTTGAGGCAGAGCAACTGTAGCATATTCAGTCAACCAATTCTTATTGGAAACAATATCCTTTAACTATTTAGCATATTTCGGCACACTCTGCAGAATGTCAACAAGAGGAAGATTTACTTGGATTTGTTTCAGAAGATCTAGAAACTTCTTAAAACTGGCTTCCTCTTGATGCTTTCTTTCCCTTTGAGGAAAGGGTAAGGGAATAGTCTTTTACTCTACATGAATCTCTTCACTAGCCTCTTTTTCTTTTACTTCTACTTCTGTATTCTCTTGCAAACTATCATTAGTTACCATGGGATTATTCTGCTCCTGAACCATCTCTTTCATTTGTAGCCCAATTCTCATTATAACCGCATTCACCTATTTAGGATTAGCCTCAGTGTCGCTAGGTAATGCTCCTTGTGGCCTTGTATTTTGCGATCCTGCGATTTGACCTAACTGCAACTCCATATTTTTTGTGAGTAATTGTTGACTCTTTAACTCAGCTGCAAACTATTCTTGTTGATCCTGCATATCCACCGCAAACTGTGCTTGTTGAGCCATAAACTGCTTAAGCATCTCCTCTACATTACTATTCTAAGAAGTCACCTGATTTTTCTTAACTGGCTGTGGATTTGGTTGCCCTGGTCCCATATACTGATTTGTATTTTGTACCTGATTTCCTCCCCATAAAAATTTAGGGTGGTTCCTCTAATTTGGATTATACATATTGCCAAAATTCTGTTGACCCTGAAGATTTGCATTCCTTACATAGTTGACTGAATCTGGATTAATAGAACATGCATCTGCTTTATGCTCACCACTTCCGCAAACTTCACACCATGAATATACCTGTTGAACTACATTTATTGTAGTTTCTGGTTGTGTTTTACCCAATTTTAAGTTGTTAAGCTGAGTAGTCATATTGTTCTACATTGCTATAAGATGTGCTTGTAATGCAGTGAACTGATCAACCTCGAAACCCTAGTAACCTTCTTAGGAGCATTCCTTGAGTCTGCATTCCAATCAGGCTTTCCTTGTACAATTTGATTCAGCAAGGTATACAATTCTTCATATGTTTTGTCTAAATCTTGACCCTCTGCTGCTGATTTTAAGAGAATCTTTGTATTAGAGTCAAGGCCTTCTATAAATGTATGCACCAAAACATCATTCGATTGAGGGTGATGAGGACAACTTCTGAGCATGCCCTTGAATCTCTCCCAAGATTGGTAGAGATTTTCTCCATCTTTCTGTCTGAAACTCAATATCTCACTCCTTAATCATATAGTTTTCAGAGATGGAAAAAATTGAATGAGAAACCTTCGAGCACAATCTTCCCTTGTAGTGATAGATTGGTGTGGTTCAGCAAATATCGATCTCTTTGGTTTCCCCAGTAGAGAAAAGGGAAAGAGTGTTAATCTGACATAATCAGCATTTATATCTTCAGGAATATATGTGTCGCTTATCTCCAGGAAGATTTGTAAGTGCTGTTATGGATCCTCGTGTGAAAGTCCCTAAAATTCTCCCAAAGATCTCAACAATTGCACCATATTTTGTTTCAATTCCCATCGAACTCCTGGTTCAGGCTTCAGAATATTGTTAGTCAGAAGGTGCATAAGTGGGATTGCCACTTCCCTAACAGGTCTTGCGACTGGTTGAATAGGAACAGCTAAAACAGTAGGATATGGAACATTTCCAACATTTGGATCAACAACTATAGGATCGCGTATTTCCGCCATCGATCTCTGTTGAGTGTAGTATTGAACTCTTCATCTCTGATAAAAAATTACTTCTAGTTCTGCAAAGGGCACTACAAACTCTTTATCCCTACCCAGTCCAATGTTTAGCTAAACCTGCAAAAATTCATCTGCTACGATCAAGTTGTTAACACTTAAACTTATGATAAAAAAAACAAAAATTAAAGCAATTTACTAATTCTATTTGATCCCCAGGAACAGTGCCAAAAACTTGTTGTGTCTCTACGCACACGCAAGTGTACGTGATCATGCAAGTACTATAATGACTTGGACAGTTAGATATCGTTCCCTCGAAGATCTATAAACTAGAAATTTATCCAATCTTTAGTTCAAGACAATTGAGTATTAAGTGTTTGATTGTATCAAGATTAAGATGAATCTATAAATAAAATGTAAATTACTAAACAAGAAATATAATTAATAATGACTAAAGCAAAGTACTCAATGGTTGTAATCAATAATGAGAACAATTCCAGGGTTGAGGTATTTTGAACAATCATACAATTCTCTATTCTTTTCACAATCTAATTGGTTATCAGTTTGATGGTTCGCAAGGGTTATGCCACGACCTCAAATCTTCTATCTATTGAATGTTATAACTACAACTCCCGCAGAGTTACAATAAATCTTCTAGATTATTGAAGTTGTCTTCTTGCAAGTGAACCAAGCAAGGATTCTAGGTATATCCCTATCCTAGATGCTAATTCAAATCCCTTATTTTATAAAAGAATAAGAACCTTTCTCCCTAAATTCTTCGTTCTATCCTATGATTCTCCTCCCGGATTCACATAGAAATATAAATTTATTCTAATAGTGGCATTTCATTAAAATAGTAAGCTCAAGAAATCAAGAACAACCCATATGATAATCCAAAAAGAAACTATGAATAAGAATATTAAAGAGTACTCATGTTCTTAGCCTCGACCCCAAAAATAGGGTTTTTAGCTACTCATGTGTGAATTCATCATCCAAAATAAGTAACAAATCATACCCAAATCAATCCTTTGAATAAAGAAATTCAAAAGAATGTTTAAGAACTCTAAAAGAGAGAAACTTTTGCTTTTCCACCGCTACTCTGCTTTAAAATGTCCCTCACATTATCTTGTAATTTTTCTGTTATAGTTGGGACAAAACAGTTACAATATTCCCAATTTGTCCACCCGGGGCATCGCGCCATGACTTCGATTGCTATTTTCTATTAAAATCTAGGAAATCGGGGAGCTCAAGTAGTCCTTGATAATTGTAAAATGTAACTTCACCGTGATGTGCCACTATTGCGGTGAGCCACTGGATTGGGACAATTGAAAAATAATCATCCCCCGTCATGCGCTAAGCCTTCAGGTCGCCAAATCTGATAAACAAAACTTCTCCGCAATGCAGTGGTTTTCCGAACCTTCACTAGAATTTGTCCATTGCTATTTTTTTATCCTCGCAACGCAGAGTGTCTTCAAATGAGGATTCCTACTTTCCAGCTTCCTTTTTTTAGCTTAATTTTAGTCCCTTGCATTTCTTCACTACTTCCATATTCTCGTTGTATCTAATTACGCACAATTCTTTATGATTTTGAACCTGAAAGTACTAATCATATCCATTAGGCATAAAACGGAATAAAAGCTAAATTATACTTAAAACTTCATACAAAAGTTCTTGAACTAAGCCCAAATCTGGGTGCATATTGGTGCTTTGAACATATAAATATGCCCAAGATTAGATCTCAACATGTATAAGGCCAAAGGTATATTCCTAAATCTCTTATGTTGTAGCAGTTTGATGCATTAGGGACAATGCATGATTTTAAGTTCAGGGTAGGGATGTTTGTGGATCTTAATGTCCTTTTACGGTTTTTGTTCTCGTGCCTTTTTTTCCTAGAGTCCTATTCCTACTAGAGCCGACATATTTTGGTGTAGTGTGTTTTGTTTATGATTTTTTGTGTTTGAGTAGGAGAAAAATGAGTATCTAGGGCAGTTGATATGTTTTTTAGTTTTTGAGAAAGATGAAACCCTGTTGAACTGTGCGCATATATATATGTGTGACTATTGTGAGTCATGTTGTGGAATTAGTGTTAGGGACATGATAATCATTGTTAACAATTACATGAATTTGATAGGTAAGAACTTGTGAGGAAACCTTGTACTATGAGTGTGTGAGATACTACTCAATTACCTTTGTGTGTTAAATCCAAAACTTGCTTGGTTAGTCTTTCTTAGGTTTTGGGATAGTCGGTTAAAAAAGTATCATAGGGCATTTTTTAACTTAGTCTACTTCTATCCTAAATGACCTTTATAATGTGAATTAGTATCCCTTGATCCCGGTCTTTGAGCCTTACAACTTGTTTCTTTGATTTCACCTTTCACCTTCCCAATTATGTTACAATGAATTTGTTTTGGCCCTAGTCCTCCTTGGACATTATACACCTTAACTAAGAAAAATCACCTATGTTGAGGGTGGATATCATAGGGGTGCGTAATGTAAAGTGGGTATGAAGATGGGAGAAATAAAAGAAAAAAAATAGGGTTGGGTGTGGTAGAGAAAGAAAAAAGACAAGAAAAGATAAACATGAAAAACAAAGAATAAGAAACCACATCCAACCTGAATATGATATAAAATAAAAAGGGAGAAATAAGGGCGCAAATAAAAAGAAAATTGGTTATTAAGTGGGATCCTAAAGTAAGTGCAGTGCCAAGGAGGTTTAGTCACTATAAATGTCCATAGGCACCGTACCATCCTCCTAGCCTTCATTACAAGCTGGATAAAGTCCTATGGTGAACCTAATATGACTGTTTGAGAACTAAGGTAGAAAAAATAAGGGCAAGCCTATGGTATTTGATACACATTGACTGGAAATTCTTTGTGAGTATGAGTATCTCTTAACCGCCCATGCGTTGACATGCATGATTTCATATATAGTGATTAGGACTTCTTCGTTGTGAGTGCACATGTATTGTATTGCTAGCGACTTCCTTGTTTGGGTATTGTAACTTGTATATATGTGTGGTTGTCTTTTGTTAATGTAATGCCATAGCTTGATTTATTTTTGTCACATTTTTATGCTTTATATGTACCCCACAGTGGGTTTTAAAGTGTTGAATTTGGAGGGGGTATGGTGCTTTGAGCTAAAGTTGATGATTGACTTCCCTAGGTGTCTTGGATTTCTCTTATTTAAGCATCGTCATAAATTATGTTGTGCTTTTTTATCTGAGGAAATTCAATGTTCTAAGTTGAGGGTCTTTATGTGCTATGAATTTAAAGCACTTACGATGCTTAAACTTGGAGAATATGCATATACTTAAGGCTATTTTGTTAGATTTGATATGTTTTAGTAGTGATTTTGTAGGAAACTGGGTTTTGGATTCTAAACAAAAGAAAAAGAAGGTTTTGGATGATAAATGAATAAAAGGATGGTTTTGGATGCTAAACGGAAGAAAAGGATGAAAGTTGAAGATTTTGAACACTTATGAATGGTACTTATGGATGTATTTAGAACTTACCAGAAGTAGGTTCCTAAGCAAGTGATAGAACTTGAAGTTCAGAGGCTCAGAAGTAGGAAAAAGAAGACTTTATTACTTAATAAGACAACATATGATTCGTATATAGTACATACGGTCCATAGGTGACCAAAGTATGTGATAGAGGTCCAAGTGCAGAGAATTGCAGGAGATGAGATGGAGGTCAAGAAAATACTTAGGACCACATATGTGTATGTAGTACATATTGTTCGTAGATGGCCTAACTAACTGGTCAGCAACAAAACATTTTCCAAATCATTCCAAAATCATTTGCTAGGATTTCCATGTAACTTACATACACTCCTATGATATTTCTAGTCATTATTATGTACGCTTGGTCAAGTTTTCCAATTTTATTTATGAGTTAATTTCTAGGGTTTCTTATAAATTATAAATATCCTATAGATATTGTTTAGTAGAGAAGCTAGAGAGGTTAGAGAGAGAGGCTCTTTGGGGATAAGTACATCATTCATAAACTTTTGATTTCAAGATTGACTTATGATCTTGGGATCTTATTGGTCTTGGTGTTTTTGGTTTGTTATTCAATTTGATAGTTTGGGTTTTCTTCTTTCATTATTGTAAGATTGATTCTATAATTCTGTCTGTGAATTCCATGACTTATATTACAACTATGAGAGGCTAGTTCCCTTTACTAGGGTTGTGGGAATCTTGACTGATTAACAAAGTAGAGAAAGTGCCAAGTCATTCTATATAAAGATTCTTGGGTGTATTGTGATTGCCTTTAGCTTAATTGATTTCTTAGCGGTGGTCAATGTTAATAACTATCTGTATTCACTACTTGCTTCCAAAGAGAGGTAGAGATTAGGAAAAAACTTTGCAATAGTAATTTGAGACCCTCCTCCATGTAATAATCCCTTTCTTCTCATTTAATTAACTTGAGACCCAAAAGGTAATAGCTAAACTGGGATCCAAGATAACGGTTTGTAAGGAGACACCGTGAGACTTCTAAGGTAAAGGGTAAGATCCATCAATAAGTCCACAAGAAAGTTGATGATACCTAACTTATCCGATTTTGTATGCAAGGTATCAGAATAGTTCGATGGTGTACGATAAATCTGCGAAGTTAGAAACTAGGGGGAACACAATCCTAGTGTTTGTCTTAGATTGTTTACAACCAAAAGCTCTCAATTATTAGTACTTTTTACTATTCTAGCATATCCCTCCCACCCTCTATTTATTTTTTTGCACTTCCCAACTATTTCAACAAGTTTGAGAGATATCTCCAACATGTTACCTATGGAATCGACCCCAATCTAGTTGGGTAACTATATTTTGAAAGTGACCGCCTTATCTTTATAAGGAGGGGAAATTTGGGTGTTACCACTTCTGTAGTATTAAGTTATTTGGTATTCTAATTGGTAAGTTGTGAAGTGGTAAGCATATATCTTTTGGAAGGTCGAACTCTCTTTTAGATGTCATTTATTAGACTATTACTTTTCGTTTCCTTGTAATATTATGGGTGGCTTGTCCTGACTTAGTTGATTTGTTTATAATAGACACTTTTGTGGATAGAATTGGGATGGTATTGTTGTTTTTATTAGTGTCAAACTTCATTTTTCTTTCATAATATCTCTTATTATCTTATTTGGCTTCGATCCCGATTGGGCAAAGTATGGAGGAAACTCGCCTACTCATAGAATGAAACTTTATATAGCGCCCGTACTCTTGACTAAACTACTCCACCTGGGGTTCCACCGGTCCCCATTGGTCCTCCTCAATCTCTCTGGGATAGTGTTACTCAGTCTTCTCAGGGATATATATTGAATGTTGAGTTCCACCAGTCTATCCATATGTTTGCTTAGCTTGTGGCCTCACAACCTTGTCATTCTGATCATATTGGTCCTAACTCTAGCTCGACTAACGTTACTCAGGTTGTCCACTGTCATAACGAAAACTAGGGTCTAGCCATGATAGGCATCTGAAGCCCACCGTAAGCTAGAGACTAACCTCTTAGCCTAACCTCTGGAGCACCATAACTATAAATAGCAAAAGCTAACCAAACAATATATATATTATATGGAACCAAAAGATAATCTAAGGAATCAAAATATGACAATAATGGTGTCCCAATCCATCCAAAAAGCCACTAAACCAAGAAAACTAAACAAAGTCTGGATATGCCCCCATCTATTACAAAAGAAGTTTACGATTCCCAAAATATGAAAATAAATTGAATGAAATGATAGGGCCTTCCTAAATATGGAGGCTTACCACTTCATAATAACTCAAAAAATGTACTATACCACCTAATGATGCATAGGAGTAATAACAAAGTCCTCGGGCCCTATATCATAAAATGATGCAGCATCCAAGGATGTTCAGTGTGGCAAGCACCAATATGTAACTTGAGGAAAGAGATAAAATAATGCATAAATAAATATCAAAACCACATCCACAATATTTATATACATATATAGGATGATGGGATAGGTATAAGGGTCAATTAACATGATAGTTTAAAATATTAACCTGAACTATATAGCTCGTTCTGTCCAAAATTCACTAATGAGCTATACGGGTCCAGCTCCCCCTACTGAAAGGGCCCTAGTGAATGTTAGCTGCATGTACTAAGGAAATTGAGCAAAGGATAAAGACACCAAGGCATATCCATCAAAAATATAATGTGAGCACCAAGTACACTGTCATATAGACCCCAACATCGGCAAACGTGGTTTCTAGTATTGGTCCCCCCAGGACCTAAACCTTCACGATAAGCTACATAATTTCCTTTAAGACCAAATTAAAACACTTTACACATAAACTAACCATTAACCAAGGAGTCTTTATTAAGGAAGTCCCAACATGATATCGTTATACCAATACGCTTGCAAGATAATATAATTAGGCCAAACCAATCCATATAACCTTAGACTACTAAGTTCCATTAAAAATTCAAACCATGAAAACCAAGGCCTTCTAAAACCATTTTTATCTATTTACAATTTAGTGCAATGCAATGGTTTCAAAGAATAAGTTAAACTGTGCAAATATTTATATTCAAACTCAATTTACATAGTGGGTTGAGGGTAATGCCATTACCAAGACAAAAATCATCTAATTTAGGAAAATCCAAGTCATCCATTCCAACCATTTTATCAATGAACCCATTAAGTCCCAAAACAATAAATTTAAAGCATGACCATCACATTGAAAACATGGAAAAGCAATTCAAGTAGTAACAATAAAAATCCCTCAACCCAATTTGAAACCCATCATTCAAAACATATGAGTATTTGATGAATTAAATACCACGATTGAAAAATACAAGTTAGGGATGAGCAACATGCCCAAAATATAGAAAAAATGGAAAAGACATCAAAGGTTGAAGCTTGAGTGTTGAATTACTTGTAAACCCTAGTGTTCTTGCCTTAGGAGTTAAAGAGGAAAAGAATAAGGTTTGACATGATTAAATGAAGGTAATGGGGTACTTTAGGTGTTTTTAAGTCATATAAGAAATTTGGGAGGAGGAAAATACCAAAAAAAAACTAATTAAAGCATTCAGGAAAATTTGGTACCAATCGCCACGGCTTGGGTAACAACTTTTGAAATCTAACCAAGAGTCATAGATTCGAGTCATTACCTTAGGATTAAAAATCTAGTCCTTCACTATTATGATAATGGGTCTGTCATAACAAATCGTTATCTGATGTAATGGGTCATCATAAAGACACGTTATAAGGGTTTGAATTACTGGGCATCATTCTGTTGTGACAACGAGTCCCTCCTAATGAATTATTATGTCACACAATGAACCATACCATAGAATAATTGGAAAGGGACCATAACCTAGGATTCCATACTTCCATGGTAACAGTCCTCCTAATGACTCATTACCTTTGATCATGAGTCGTTGTTAAGGTCGTTGTCATTGGTAGGTTTCACATCATCATAGTATTTTGGCCATAATTTCATTCCCCGAGCTTGTATTAAGGTGATTCTTGTGTCATTTGAAAACTAATTAAATTGCATATCTCATGGAGGGTATAGGGTTAAAAAATATGGAATGTTAAATTATCCCCTGAAACACCTCGGGAATAGGACCCTTGTAAAATTTTCTTGATTTTGAACTTTTGGACTTGGTATGACTCAAGGGTTCCATTTCTACCCTTAGATGCAATTTGTGGTGTGTCTTAAGCGTTCAATATTATGCCAGGAAGTGTGCTTGTCTTGGTTAATGCCCAAGGTATGACTCATCATGCTACGAGTCGTATAGAAGGATACAAGGTGTAACGATCAGTTTTTTATAAAATATGTGAAATATGTGTTTCTATGTTATTTGACTATTTTACACCTCCCTATTATGTAATTATGGTATTTCTGGGGTGTGGGAGTGATTGGCATGGTTTTTGATGCATTTTGGTACCATTTATACGATATTATGGTTTTTGATGGCTTCGAGAGCTTTATTTTGGGCTTATGAGGATATCTTTTGATCCCTGGAATGGATGGCCGAACAAAATTTTCCAACATCTTTAGAATATTGATTTTAGGCTAGGTAGACCATTGGTTTGGGTCCCTGTGCACCCGAGCTCATTTCGACCTATTGGTCAGATAGTTGGAAAATTAGAAATATGAGTGTGGGACCCATATTTGGTAGAAATGACCTCGAATGAAAACTTTGACTTTTATAGCAGATACAAAATATCAATTTTAGTGTGGTAAGATGTTTGGTGTGATTTTATAACTTTTAAATCTCATTTCGACCCTCGGTTTGGAAAATTGCAATTTGGGTTTTGGGGGTCAACTATTTGAAAATGATGTTTTTTTTTTAAAATTGAACTTTCCCAATGCATTCAAAATGTCGAATTTAATGTGGTTACATAGTTTTTTTGCATATATCGGATTCCGAATGAATCTCGGGCACCCCATCGAAGTCTGTTTGGACTTAAAACAAAATCTACAATAGTGTAGTTTTTTCTGCTATAAATAGCAGTTTTTCCCTTTTTATCCAATTTTCTCATTTTTCATCTAGCCTCTTCAGAGTTAAAGCATAAAATAGTGTGGGAGCTTTAAAGTGAAGCTTGTATGACCTTGGAAAGTTAGATTAACACCTATTTCTTGATTCTATTACGGACTTAAGATAAAATTCACCCTTTTCTTAGTAATTTCTTGATTAGTTTCTTAAAACCCCAAAAATCTTTAGACTTGATTTTAAAATCCAATTTAACTTCTTTTCACTTGAATAATATTTGTATCTTATAATTACATATTATTCATCAATTTAACCTTCGAAACAACTCTATTTTTTTATTTTAATCCAGATTTCAAAGATTATTTCAGTAAAGCTTTAAAATGATTTTTCTTCAATTTGAACCTCTTTTTTTACTTGATTTGATTAGGTTTTCAGTTGTTGATTTCTAAAAACATAGAAAACAAATTTTTGAAGTAAAGTTCGGATTTTTCTCTTCTTTTTTACAAAATTCATTCCGGGGGTCATTTTGACCCTAAACCAAAAGTAGTCAATATGGTTGTCGTTGGTTTTATTTTGTCACGTAGATTTCACATTTGATGTTTTCAGTGGAGTTTGAGATTGTTCATGAAAAGTAAGGTCGTGGGTTTGAAGTGTAGAAGACCAATTTCCTCTTTTGAGGTAGGTTATGACTTAACTCTTTTAGACTGGGATGGGTAGTAAATAATGGTACAAAATGCATTTTAAGGGTGGGAACTAATCATGAAAAATGTCTATCTATGTCTTTTTCCTGTGCAGGGGCCTATATGTGATATAATTGTCGAAATTGAGATATTATGTAATGTGTATGACTATGTGGGGTCGTATGTTATGTTGATAGCCTTGAATAAATGTGAATAATTATATTAGTTTGTTGAAATATCTAATATGGAACCATTGGTGTATTGTGATACGTTCATATATGTTAGTATATGAGACATGTGGAAATTCATGGATGAAACAGAAATAATGAGTGGATATTAGCTAACATTGTTGTGAAAATGTATCATTATGGTTGGTTATGAAAATGTATCATTGTGGTTGGCTGTGGAAATATATCATGTGGTTGATTGTGGAAATACTCATTATGATTGGTTGTGTGCATTATATCTCATATCATATTAGTTCATGAAACATTAGTACCACCGCGGTAACACCTAAGTAACAATGGGAACACCTTTTTAAAACCCTCCCCGAGGGATGTGTCGATGACGAGATATTGTAACATCTTATAAAACCCTTTTTCGAGGGATGCGCTGGAAAGGAGATATGAGATATATGGATAGTTTATGGGTTTACGAATCCCCCATGGGTCTTGCATTGGGAGGCTTGCCTCCATAGTTGTATAGGAGAATTGTGCGATGATACCGGAGGCTTTGCAACAACCTCGTTCATTATCATCATCATCATTATCAATATCATATACATTACACTTACTTTTTTGCATTTATATTGTGTTGTATTTCCATATTGACTTGCCATTTATGTACTTATCTTATCTTATTTTACTTGTTTTTTGGTGATCTTGTATATGCATGTTCCCTCTTGTTCTACTTATATGTAATATGATGCATTCGTTTGTTCTATATGGTTATGATATAGCAATATATGTGATATATTAGAACTATTTGTAAAGCGGTGTGGGCTATCGTTGTGAGACATTTTCAAATTGCTGGGGACATGCCGTTAGTGTATATTTTGTAAGATTTATTTAGTACTTTGCTTGGTCATCCTATGATACCTACTGAGTACAAGTGGACCATACTCATACCTACTGCTCCCTTTTGATATAGTTCCTAGCTTGAGTGCGCCTTATCTTTCTTGACTCAGGCGATTGGTTGAGATTCCAAGGTAGCGATTGGACATTCATGCATCCAAAGTTCACCTCTATGTTTCTAAAGTAGTTATATATTGATTAGTATTCGAAGACTGATACTATTCCTTTGTGGTTATTTTTCTAATGTATTTGACTCCTAGATTGTATTAGTAGTTCTTACACTATTAATACTTAGTTTTGGGCATGATCGGCATTTTGGATAGTCCTTTCCATATTATTATGATTACTTGTGTGGTTCGACTTTGTTCTAGAAGACTTAACTTGGGATATTTCTATTTTTTCCTCTTTTTGTATCAGTTTGGGTGATAGGCTTACATGTCAAGATACGTCGGCCCTCATTTTTGGGTTGCAAAAAATTAGTATTAGAGAAGCTAGGTTTCATTATTCTTAACGGTGTAAGAATGAGATGTCTAATACATTCTAGCAGATCAGTATGTAGACATTTGTATCTATCTTCGAGAGGCTATAGAAAATCTTTAGGAAACCTCCTAATTTTATTCTAAATCGTACAAAGTTCTTTCATACCTTGTGTTTTGGGTTGTATTTCACTCTTTCTGCATGGATGGTATGTCTTATACTACCATCAGTTGAGAGATACTGTGAGAGATTGATGGAGATTGTTTGTCAGTTATAGGCCTATTGGTGCTCCTGAGTTGTTATGGGATTAGTTTACTGATGCCTTCCTAGAGAGATTCCTGCCTTCGAGTTTGAAGGATCAGATGTAGGACGAGTTTGATCAATTGGAATAGGTCTATATGAAGTTTGTTGAGTATGAGACACACTTTCATGCCTGTTCTACATACTCCAATGATAGCATTTCCACTAAGTCTATGGTGATATGAAAGTTTGTAAAGGGTTTGGATGTTTTTTTCTTTAGTTGACTTCATCACAGATGGTTGTGTTTGGGTTTATTTCCAAAGTATAGTGGATCATGCTAAGATGATAGAGGGTATTCTTAGTGCATCTCAATTAGGCTCCAGCAAGGCTCAATGTTTTTGTGAGTTCAGGAGTCAGACCTCTCTAGGCAAAGATTTTAGTAGTTCTTATGGATACCATGGTAGGCCAATGGCATCTTTATAGAGTTCAAATAGTGGATCTTCTAGTTCAACAGTTTAGGGTGATCATTTCGGCCCAATTGTACCTTTTTCTATTGAGTTTGGTCATAGAGGTTGCTATTTATGTGATGAAATTAGCTATGTGGCCAGGAACTATCTTCATTGGGTGATTCAGGCTACTCTTATTTCAGCTGTGATAAGTAGGGGTTTTACCAGAGATGCGAAAGAAAAAAATGGTGTAGCCTGTGGTGTTGGTCGTGGCCACCCAGGAAGTTGGTGGTCATGGTAAGTGTTATGCTATACCATACAGACCTGAGGTAGAGGCTTATGATGTTATGATTACAGATATCGTCCCTATTTGTTTTAGACCTACATTTATATTATTTGATCCCGAATTGACTTTATCCTATGTGTCTATATATTTTGCTTCGAGTTTTGAGTTTGGTAGTGAGCCTCTTGCAATGCTTATTCGTGTATCTACCTTGATAGGTTATTCTTTAGTGGTGTATCGGATGTACCGATCTTGAATTGTATCTTTTACCGAGCGTGAGATTTTGGTAGATTTGTTTGTATTAGATATTGTCCATTTTGATATTATTTGGGGAATGGATTTGTTGGCTCCTTATCATGCTATCTTAGATTATTTGGCCAAGAATGTGACTTTAGCTTCGTCGGGTGTGCCAAGGATAACCTGAAAGGGTGCACTTCATTTGGGTCCTAAGAGGATTATATCTTATTTTTGGGCTTATAAATTAATTAAGAGGCGATGTTTATCTTACTTGGCTCATATTCGTGACACCATTGTTGTTTTTCCTCTTTTCTTAGATTTCGTTTGTAGTTTTCATGAGCTTATGGACGTGTTCCCTACGGAATTGCATGGTATTTCTCCGAATAGATATATTGATTTCACTATTGATGTTGACCTAGACACTAAGCCTATTTATGTTCCTCCATATAGGATGGCCCCAGCAGATTTTAAGGAACTGAAGGATCAGTTACAGGAGTTATTGGATAAAGGATTTATCCAACCTAGTGTTTCACCTTAGGGTCTACCTATCTTGTTTGTGATGAAAAAGGATGGGTCTATACAGCTATGTATTAATTATTGCCAGTTGAATAAGGTGACGGTTAAGAATAAGTATCCTTGTTCTCACATTGATAATTTGTTTGATTAGCTTCAGGGTGCTGCGGTGTTTTCAAAGATTAATTTGAGGTTCGGTTATCACTAGTTGAGGATTAGAGCTTCATATATTGTAAAGACAGCTTTTCGGACTTGATATGGTTATTATAAGTTCTTGGTCATGTCCTTATTATTGACCAATGACCCTGACGTGTTCATGGAGTTGATGAACTGGGTGTTTCAGCCGTATCTGAACTCCTTTTTTATTATATTTTATAGATTATATCTTGTAGTATTCCAAGAGTGAGGTTGAGTATAAAGAGCATTTCCAGATTGTGCTTCAGAGATTGAAGGATGAGAAGTTGTATGCTAAGTTCTCTAAGTGTGAGTTTTGGTTGGGGTCTGTTTCTCTCTTAGGTCATATGACTAAGAAAGGTATTATGGTTGATCTAGCCAATGTTCCAATGGTTCGTGATTGGGCTAGACCTACTTCTCCCACTGAGATTAAGAGTTTTTTTAGCTTGGTAGGTTATTATCGGTGTTTTGTTGAGTATTTCTCTTCTCTTATAGCTCTATGTACCAAGTTCACCATGAAGAAGATATCTTTCCAGTGGTCTGATGCTTGTAAGGTGAGCTTTCAAAAGCTCAAGAATTTGTTAACTTTAACTCCTATCTTGACTTTGCCCAAGGAGGGTGTGAGTTTTACCGTCCTTTATGGTTCTTCAGGTGTTTGGTTAGGTGTTGTGTTGATGTAGGAGGGAAAGGTAATTGCTTATGCGTCTTGTCAGTTGAAGCCTCATGAGAGGAATTATCCTAGCTATGATTTATAGTTGTGCGCAGTTGTGTTTTCCTTGAAATTGTTGAGCCACTACTTGTATGGAGTCTATTGTGAGATCTTCTCAAATCATCGTAGCCTTCGGTATTTCTTTACCCAACAAGATCTTAATATGAGGCAGCATTGTTGGCTTGAGTTGCTTAAGGATTATGACTTTACTATTCTCCCCCATCCCAGCAAGGCTAATATGGTTGTGGATGCATTAAGCCAGAAGTCGACTAGCATCGGTAGCTTGGCATAGATATTGACCCAGGAGAGGTCGTTAGCCTTAGAGGTTCAGTCTTTCTCTAACCAGATGGTTAGGCTTGACATTTCAACACCGGAGCGTGTTTCGGCATTTGTGAAGGCTAGATCTTCTTTGATAGAGCATATTCCAGCTCATTGATTTGATATTATTAGATTGAGATTGATTTAAGATACGGTGTTGAGTGAGGAGGCTAAGGAAGCCTCAATTGATTCAGATGGATTTTTAAGGATTGGGGGCAGAGTTTGCGGCCCATTATTCTAGATATTCTATCCATCCAAGTGTGACTAAGATGTATCCTGATTTAAGGTAGCATTACTGGTGGGGTAGTATGGGGTGAGATATGGAAAATTTTGTGGCTCGTTGCATATGTTGTCAGCAGGTAAAGGTCGAACTTATGAGGCCTTGTGGGTTGCTTCAGAGGTTACCCATTCTTAAGTGGAAATGGGAACAAATAACCATAAACTTTGTGACTGGTTTGCCTCGTACATCTCATGGTTCTAACAATGTTTGGGTCATCATGGATCGATTGACCAAGTCTACTTATTTTATTCCGTTTCAGGTATCGTTCAGTACTGAGAGGTTGGCTCGTATCTAAATTCGTGAGATTTTTTATCTGTATGGTGTACCGGAGTCTATTATTTCAGATCGAGGTTTGTGTTCACATTTTACTCTTGGAAGACTTTTCTGGATGAGTTGGGAACTCGGGTTGATATTAGCACAACATTTTACCCCAGACTGATGGCCAGTCAGAATGGACTATCCAGGATTTGGAGGATATGCTCTGCACATACGTGATGGATTTTGGTGTCTAGTGGGAGCAATATTTGGATTTAGATGAGTTTGCATATAATAATAGCTACCATTTTAGTATTGATATTGCTCCTTTTGAGGCATTGTATGGTAGGTGTTTTCGCTCTCCAGTGGGTTTGTTCGATGTTTCAGAGATGAGACCTTGAGGTATGAACTTTCTTCGTGACTCTTTGGATAGAGTTTGGGTCTTTTAGGATAGACTTAGAGTGGCTCAGAGTAGGCAGAAATATTGTACTGATTGTAGACTTCATTTGAGATAATTTGGACTATTGGTGATGTGGCTTATGAGTTGTTTTTTTCCTCTGATCTATCAGTTGTTCATTCTATTTTTTATGTTTCTATGTTTCGTCGTTATATTCCAGATGAGTCTCATTTCATGTGTTGGGAGTCAGTTCAGTTAGATGAGCGGTTTTCTTTTGTTGAGGAGCCGATCTCTGTTGTTATTAGGGATGTTAGGTGGTTGTTCTCTAGAGTTATCCTCGTGGTTAGGGTTAAGTAGCAACATCGACCTGTAGATGAGGCTACTTGGGAGGTTGAGTCGTATATATGTAGTTCTTATCCTCAGCTCTTCATTGATTTAGTATTTCTTTGCCTTAGTTTGAGGACGAACTAGATTTTTAGTGGTGGATGATATAACGATTAGCTTTTTGATAAAATATGTGAAATATGTGTTTCTATATTATTTTACTATTTTACCCCTTCCCGTAGTTGTATTATGGTATTTTTGGGGTGAGGGGGTGATTGGCATGGTTTTCGATGCATTTTGGTGCAATTTATGAGATATTGTGTTTTTTGATGGCATTGAGAGCCTTATTTTGGACTTAAAAGGATATCTTTTGATCCGTGCAACGGTTGGCCAAAAGGACTGCACCGACAACTCCAAAATATTGATTTTAGGCTAGGTAGAGCTTTGGTTTGGGTCTCGATGCTCCCGAGCTCATTTCTATCTATTGGTCAGGAAGTTAGAAAATTGGAAAAAATAGTGTGGGACCCACATTTGGATGAAAAATTTGATTTTTCCAGCAGATTTGAAATGTCGATTTTAGGGTGGTAAGATGTTTGGTGTGATTTTACGACTTTTAAATCTCATTTCGATCCTCGATTTGGAAAATTGCAATTTTGAGTTCGGGGGTCAACTTTTTAAAAATGATATTTTTTTGAAAATATGACTTCGGAAACGCGTTTGGAACATCGAATTTAGTGTGGTTACATAGTTCGTTTTCATATATTGGATTCCGAACGAATCTCGGGCACCCCGTCGAAGACCATTTGGACTTTTAAAAAAATGCAATAGTGCAGTTTTTCTACTATAAATTGCAGTTTTTTTTCCTTTTTAGCCTATTTTGCTCATTTTTACTCTTGCCTCTTGAGAGTTAAACCCTAAAATAGTGTGGGAGCTTGTAAGTGAAGCTCGTGGGATCTTGGAAAGCTACATTAATATCTATTTCTTGATTCTATTACAGATTTAAAGTAAAAATTCACCCTTTTCTTAGTAATTTCTTGATTAATTTTTCAAAATTCCAAAAATTATTGGGCTTGATTTTAAACCCCAATTTTACTTCTTTTCACTTGAATATTATTTCTATCTTATAATTATAGTTTTTCATCAATTTAACCTTCAAAACAACTCCAATTCTTCATCTTAACGCGAATTTCAAAGATTTTACCTGGTAAAGCTTAAAAATGATTTTTCATCAATTTGAACCTCGGTTTTGACTCGATTTGAGTTGAGTTTTCAGCTGTAGATTTCTAATAATATGGGAAACATGTTTCTGATGTAAAGTTTGGATTTTGCCCTTCTTTTTCAAAAATCCATTTCAGGGATCCGTTTTGACACCGAACCAAAAGTAGTCAAAATGGGTATTGTTGTTTTATTCTATGCATAGATTTTATATTTGATGTTTTCAACGGAGTTTGAGATTTTTCGTGAAAAGTAAGGTCGTGGGTTTGAAGTGTAGCGGACCGATTTTGGCTTTTGAGGTAGGTTATGGATTCACTCTTTCAGACTGGGATGTGTAGTAAATGATGATCTAAAATTCATGTTAAGGGTTAGAACTAACCATGAAAAATGAATATTTATGTCTTTTTCCCGTGCGGGGGACTATATGTGATGTAATTATCGAAATTGAGATATTATGTGATGTGTGTGACTTTGTGGGGTCGTATGTATGTTGGTTGCTTTGAATGCATGTGAATAATTATATTGTGTTATTGAAATATCTAATGTAGAACCATTGGTGTATTGTGATACATTCATAGTTGTTGGTATATGAGACATGTGGAAATTCATGGATGAAACGGAAATAATGAGTGAATATTGGCCCACATGGTTGTGAAAATGTATCATTGTGGTTGGTTTTGTATCATCATGGTTAGTTGTGGAAATATATAATGTGGTTGATTTTGGAAATACTCATTGTGGTTGGTTGTGAGCGTTACATTTCATATCATACTCATTTATGAGACATTGGTACCACCATGGAAACACCTGAGTAACACTTGCAACACCTTTTTAAAACCCTCCCCATGGGTTGTGTCGGGGAGGAAATATTCTAACACCTTACAAAACCCATTTCGAGGGATGTGCTGAAAAGGAGATATGAGATATGTGCATTGTATATGGGCTGACGAATCCCCCATGGGTCCTGCGTTGGGAGGCTTGCCTCTGTAGGTGTATACAGGGATTATGCGACAATTCTGAAGGTTTTGCGATGACCTCGTGCATCATCATCATATACATTGCACTTTATTGTGTTTATATTATGTTGTATATCCATATTGACTTGCCATTTATGTAACTATCTTATCTTCTTTTACTTGTATTTGATGATCTTGTATATGCATGTTCCCCCTTGTTCTACTTATATATGATTTGATGCATACTTGTGTTCTATCTGGTTATGATATTGCGATATATGTGATATATTAGAACAGTTAGTGTAAGCGGTGTGGGCTACCTTCGTGGGACATTTTTTTATTGCAGGTGACGTGCCCTTAGTGTATATTTTTTATACTTTATGTACTACTCTGCTTGGTTGTCCTATGATACCTACTAAGTACAAGTGGACTGTACTCATTCATACTGCACCCTTTCGGTGCAGGTCCTATCTTGAGTGCACCTCAGCTTGCTTGACTTGGGAGATTGTTGGAGCTTCTGAGGTAGCGGTTGGATAGTCATGCATATGGAGTTCACCTATATCTTTTTGTAGTAGTTATGTCCTTATTAGTATTCAGAGACAGTTATTATTCCTTTGTGGTTATTTTTCTGATGTATTCTACTCTTGGATTTGATTAGGTGTTCTTACACTGTTGATACCTGGTTTTGGGCTTATCGATATTTTGGAAAGTCCTTTCCATATTCTGATGATTACTTGTATGGTTCGTCTTCGTTCTAGAAGCCATACCTTAGGATACTTATGCCTTTTTCTCTTTTGTATCAGTTTGGGTGATAGACTAATTTATCAAGGTACGCCGCGATAAGTTCATCATGACCCTCATTTTAGGGTCGTGAAACGAGGGGTGCAATGTCAAGTCATATATTGCTTGTTGGTTGGTCTTGTGGAATTTGTCCAAGGTACAATATGTAGGTATGATTTGGTGTACCACTTCTACCTTAAGGTATGATTTAGGATGGTGTAGTCATATAGGAACCGGTGTGTAGGGTTTTGGGTACGAGTTGGGGTACCACTCATACCTTAGGGTACGAGTTCCGTGGGTGAGTCATACCCTACATCGTGGCTTGTTCTAATTTTAAGTCAAGGGTTGTATGGACATTTCCTACTTTAGAAACCCTATGTCCTCACGTTATATAACCCTTGGTGGACTCTCATAACACTTGTTAAATGATACAAACACTCCAAATACCCTTTTTAAACACTCTCTTGGAGATTGGAGGCTATATTTTCTACAAGTATTCCTTAAAGGGCTTAAGAGTCATCTTATTCTCCGAAATCTTCTTGTATAAGGCATGCACTTCATCCCTTATTGTTAGTTCCAAAAAAAAGGCGTGTTTTACGGTGTTTTAAACATGGAATATAAATCATGAATGACGGATTTCAAAATCAATGTTGAGGGTCTTGATACATATTGTTGGGGTTTGGTTTAAACTATGTTTTTACATGTTTTTGGTAATGGTTTGCACATGTGGGTATTTTTTCATTATCGTTTAACAAATGAATGTTGACTAACCCTAATTATGATAGTTTACTCTTTGGTTTTGGTAAAGTTATGCCATAAGCATGTTCTATAAAATCCCTAAAAGAATGTTTTCACGTTATTGTTGAACTTTCATTGGTACTCTTGCATGGTTTGGTTTTGTAATCGAACCTTAAATGGATTTGGATGTTCTTGCATGGTTTAAATAGTCTGAATTATATAAATGCTTTAAATGTTTGGAATGGTTTAAAATTTATTGGAATGGTCAAATGATAAGGTCTTGGTAGTTATGGTTGTTCTATTTGAAAACCTTGTGGGGTACGTAGGAATCCCCCAAGTGAATGCATTAATAAAGTTGGTTTTAGAATAGTTTGTCTTAATAAACATACTTGTGGGGTACAGGGGAATCCCCCAAGTTAACATGGTAATAAGTACTTGTGGGGTACATGGAAATCCCCCAAGTCAATTGGATAATGTGATCTATGGGTACATAAGACTCCCTTGATCAATAAAAGGCTTGGCAAAGGAAAATACTTGCAGGTTATAGTCGATATGAAAATACCACTACTAATAGCCTTGGTCAATAATAATGGTTTGGTTGGAAATGTTTTTAATTGCGCAATAATGGCAAGGTATGAAAGCTAACCGTGAAGTTGGGAGTCCAATAGAAGAACAATAGAAAATCATGTTTGCCAACATGATAGGTAGGTCATGGCAACTTTATATGATACTCATGAGGTAGATGGGAATCCTCTAAGTACAATGTACGTATGTGGAATAGAGAGTGAAGGGTACATGGGAATCCTCAACTCTTATGGTATCTCCGATTCATGCGGCTACACATTTGGGGCCCGTTTATGGGGTTACACTTGACCCATATATCCCATGGGTGGTTAAGGATGGTTAAGCTACCCATACCCAGGTTAACAGTTTTAATGCATACTAAACCCTGTTCCCTTTCCCGATATGGATATATATATATATGGTTGTTTGCATTAAGGATGGTTTTACTTGGTTTTTGTAAATGCAATTATTTTAACCTTATCCTATGTGTATTCTAGCATTCACCTGCTAACCCATCTTCTGATAGCTGTATCCCCACGCGATATAGGAACTGGCCATTTCAATCCTCCTACCTAGCGGTCGAACTTCGGGATTATCTATTGGATTAAAGTGTTGATCTTCCATATTTTTGAAGGCATATATTTCATTTCATGGATTACTTTATGTATTTTTTTCTATTATAGATTTGGCTTATGGCTATGTAGGGGGCATGTCCCGGCTAGGTACTCTTTAATTTGGTCTAGAGGTTTTGTATGGACAACTCTGGACTTTGGTATGGTATGGATTGGTTATGATTTATATATTATATACATCGGGTTATTATTTTGATTTTGGTTTGTGGTTTGGCATGGTTGTTGGTTAGCTTGGATGGTTAGTTTCGGTTATTGGGTAGATAGACTTGGTTGGGCTTCCCTTAGATATAGACTTATCACTAAGTCACCACATTATTATTACATTATCTTGTTATATGTTTGGAGTTCTTCCATCTCAGGATACATATTGGTCAGTAGGGTAGGGTATCGGGGGCAGTCTCCAATTTCAGATGGACTTGGGATTGCCCATTATGACAAGAACCTGGTTCGGGTTGGGTCAAGTTAGTGTCGTAGCTTTAGGTTTCGATTTCATGGGCTGTCCAAAAACTCGTGTGGAGTAGAGTCTTACTTATGGGTGTGTTGTACATCACACTTATAATCAGGAGGCTGCAATGCATCTAGGAATGTTTCACTTTCTTGGTTGTTCTACTTTCGGGCTATGGAATCTAAGGTCTTGAACTCTGCTATGAATATTCCTTGGTTCAACCTTCGGAGTAGGTCTTCTCAATGATCTAAAGTTTATGGAAACTCACTTATCTCATTCAATGACAATGTGGATTGATCTAGTCTAACTCATGGGGCACTAACCCAATCAAGGATTGTAGCTTTTGATTTTCCCCATAGAGCCTTACTGATCTCCACTAACCCATTCTCAAAAGGAGGCAGATTTATGGTAAATGGTCTAAGAGAAAAAGTTAGGTGGGTCCTAACTCTTATTCTATGGATTGTGCTCCCTACTCGAATCTATTGGGAGGAAGGTGTTTTTGGATTGGTAATACTTCTAGGGCACAAAGTGCTTAATATCAGGCCAATGGGGCTCGATCTGCATTATCCTATCCTCTTTATAGATTTTGTCGTCGGTCGTACCGTGGTTGTTGCAAGGAAGGATGGAATTGGTATTTTAATTATGGTTAATTGGATCACATGCAATGGCAGTGTCCCATAAGGGTTATCTCTTAGGAAAATAGGGTATCGGTTGCTACTTCTCTAGCTTTTGAACCCAGGGGTGCTACTTCTGGCTCCGACACTGGTCGATATCGTCTCAACATTCTTACTATACCTTAAGTGTCTGAGTCATCTTTTGATGCCGACACTAGTATGTTGAAAACTCCT
Organism: Capsicum pubescens; assembly: GCA_030864215.1. Lineage (NCBI taxonomy): Eukaryota > Viridiplantae > Streptophyta > Magnoliopsida > Solanales > Solanaceae > Capsicum > Capsicum pubescens. The sequence continues at coordinate 257,199,834 of CM061538.1, forward strand.
TTCTGTGTGGTGTGTTTAGTTTACATGGTTTACGGTCCCCTCTCTTTTGTGACCCTATTTGTGGTTGTGTATTTCGGTCTCAAGGTTATTTTTAACTCTTTTCTTCTTTTGTTTCTACCTTTGTAGGTACCTCTGCGATTGCCAAAAGAGTCTATAAGGGGTGTGTGGTACCTATTGGTAGTGAAGGAGTCTTAGTGGATTTATTTGACTCCAATATGGTAGATTTTGATGTCATTCTAGGGAATGGATTGGTTGTACTCATGTTATTCATTATTAGATGGCTAAATTCGTAAAAAGGTTTTCTTTAGACTCTATGGCGAGTCGGTTATGGAATGGGAGGATGGTTTCATTCCTTATCTATTAAAGAAAAGGTTAGATCGTATCTTAGGACTCTTAGATTAGTCTCCAAAGGGATGTCTTTATTGTTTGGTCTGGGTTAAAGGTTCTAACTTGGAAGATCCTTTTTTAGTATAGTTTCGGTGGTGGATGAACATTTTGAGGTCCCTTCTGATAAACCTCGTGGTGGCTTTCTCAAGAGGAGTTTGGTTTGGGATTGGTCTTGTTTCGAACTCTTGTCCAATTTCTATTCTTTCTTTATAGAATGGTTCCGATTTAGATAAAAGAGCTTAAAGAGGCAATTAGGGGACTTTTTAGATAAAGGTTCTATTTTTTATAATTTTTCCTTGATGGGGTGCTTCTGTGCCTTCATGCATAAATAAGAATGGTTATATAGAAATTGCATAGGTTGTCGGAGGTCGATTAAGGAAGTTAGAGTGTTCTTCTAGTGGGAGAGGACCATATATGTATATTTCATCTTACATAGGGTACTTTACTAGTGGTGCATGGTGGGTCCTAGACATTATGTATGAATCTTAGGTGTTTAATTTTGTTAAATGGAATATGTTGGCTCAGGGGATAGCAATGCAGGAATTATGGATGTAAATTGGTAGGTTGGATGAGGCGTGTCTAAGGGGTAAGGTTGATGGCTTGGGGAAAGCAATAATGGGAAAGTTATGACATATAGGCCAGAGATTCAAGTTGAACAGGTGGATTGGCGGTCTTATCATTGGTTAGTTTAGAGCACGGGGTTTGTATGACTATTCTAGACGACGCTCTAGGTAGCAGTTGGATGAATAAGGTTTTGGGTATAGAAAAAACAAGTGTTCCTAGTTTACATCCTTGGTGATACCCATTAGAGCTGAGTGTTGTGATTATAGGTTTCATGGGATAAAGGTTGGTGTTTAATCTAAAATTTTCCCTTTAGCAGTTGAACTTTAAGGAAAAATCGGGTTGCATATTCTTGTGATTCTCTTCTACCTTGGTTAAGGGAGTACTCTACTAGTATTTTATGTGTTCTATTAGAACATATGCCTAAGGTTCGCATTCTACATTCGCCTTGATTCCTGGATCTGAGTCTTGAACTTATGTTATGTTATCTATAGTATATGTGGTTGTGTTTCTTTCGATGTCCAATTCTGGGGACTCCTCCAATGGTATGGTTTGGCTTAGTTTATTCTTCATTATGACATAGGTGATTGTTATGAAGTACTTGGTGCCTATAATATTGTGTATTTTTTAGAGGGTCTTGCCTTGGGTTGTATGGATAAGTTTTGTAATTCGATTCCTTAAACGATCCTTGTTGTGTTAGGATGATAGTGACATTAGAGGCATAGTGATGTTCTGAAATAGGAAATGTAGAAGTCTCTATGTGGGAAGAGTATAGGGTGACTACCAGAGTTAAGGTTTTGGAGGGTGAGGTAAGGGTGTTGTCATGAGAAATGGTTAGGAAAGGAATAGGTGGTGGAAACCTTTGTGAAATATTAAATAGTGCTAGATATTTGGAAGGATAGATCATACCGCGGGTATATAATTGGTAGGCTTGAATGTTGTGATTGGTAGATATACCAAGTGTTGTGTTGGGAACTTGAGAGGTTTGATAATACATGATTTTATGAAGTGTTTCATCGGCATAGTAGTTATATGGTTTAGTTGTTCAAATATAGGTTGGGGATTTTAATAAAGATGGTTGGATATGGTTTGTCTGTGTCCTTTACTCATTGTTTGTATATTATATTGGTGATGGAAGCAAAGTAGTGTTTTAGGTTAGATGTACGGAGTAGAGCCCGATGGCCTATGTTAACTCCTTTTAGCTTTGGATAGGTTTTAAAATGGAAGTGGTGGTGTATAGTTAGACTCAAGATTTCATGGTGGTGTGTCTTGGTAAATTCTAAATGAAATTGGTCTTGCTCTGCTGCATTAGTCCATTTATCCGGTAATCTAACTTTTGTGTGGAAGTGAGGTGTCGATGGTCCTTGGTTGGTTGGTTTCTTTGGCTGGTATTGGTATCTTGAATTTCTTGTTCCTTAAGGAGGTCCCAGTGAGGATCTTGGATTGGTAAGTTTTTTTATTACAAATGAAAGGGGTGGCTTCAGAAAATGTTCTATGGTGCAACCAAAAGCCTGAGAAAGCCATTTGGGAGGTGGAAGAGGACACGAAGTCCAATTATCCAAATTGATTCTTTGTTCTAGAAATTCGTGCATAGGGTATGTGTTCTTCAACACATCATTGTTTTCAAACTTCGTTAAAGCTAAGGAATGGAAGTGTTGGGGTGTAAATCGTGTTTGGGTAAGGTGATGATCTTCTCATCTTGGTTTATGTCTTTGTCATCTATTTTGGTTGAGGAAAAGTTTGATAGTTGTTAATGTGTTACCAAATGTTTGTTTTTCCCTCACCCTTTATTCAAGGATGAATGATCCTAACGGGGGAGACTGAAATACCCCGACAATAGAAACCTTGCAAAATTTCCTTGGTTTTGGAGTTTTTAACTTGGTACGCCTCAAGGGTACCATTCGTACCCTTAGATATGATTTATGGGGTGGCTTGAGGGTTCAATCTTATACTAGGCAGTGTAATTGTCTTGGTTACTTCCCAAGGTATGACTCATAAAGGTACGAGTCCTATCGAAGGATACGAGGGGTGCAATGTCAAGTCGTATGTTGCTTGTTGGTTGGTCTTGTGGAATATGTCCAAGGTACTAGACGTGCGAACTATTTGGTGCACCACTCGTACCTTAAGGTACTAGTTAGGATGGTGGAGCTTTATAGGAACCAGTGTGTAGGGTCTTGGCAAGGACTTAAGGTATGAGTTAGGGTACTGGTCGTACCCTAGGGTACAAGTTTTGTGGGTGAGTCGTACCCTACATCGTGGCTTGTTCTAATTTTAAGTCAGGGGTAGTCCGGACATTTCCTACCTCAAAACCCTTATGTACTCATGTTATATAACCCTTGGTGGCCTCTCCTAACACTTGTTAAGGGATACAAACACTCTAAATACCCTCTTTAAAAACTCTCTTGGAGATTGAGGCTAGGATTTCTACAAGTGTTCCTCAAAGGGGTCAAGAGTCATGTTACTCTCCGTAATCTTCTTGTATAAGGCATATACTTCCTCCTTCGTTGTTAATTCCTTCAAAAGGAATGTTTTATTATGGTTTAAACATGGATTATGGATCATAAATGGTAGATTTTGAAATCAATGTTGAGGGTCATGATGCATATTGTTGGGTTTTTGTTGAAACTATGCATTTACATGTTTTTGGCAATGGTTTGTACATGTGGGTGTTTTTTGGTTATGGATTAACAAATGGATCTTGAGTAACCCTAATTAATATGGTTTATACATTGGTTTTGTGGTCTTGATGCATATTGTTGGGTTTTTGTTTAAACTATATTTTTACAAGTTTTTGGTAATGGTTTGCACATGCGGGTGTTTTTTGGTTATGCTTTAACATATGGATCTTGAGTAACCCAAATAAATACGGTTTATAATTTGATTTTGGTCTTGGTAAAGTATGCCCTTAACATGTTCGAGAAAATGCCTAAAAGAATGTTTTTACTTTATTGTTGAACTTTCATTGGAAATCTTGCATGGTTTGGTTTGGTAATGAAACCTAAATGGATTTGGATGGTTTTCCATGGTTTGAATGGTTTGAATTATATAAATTCTTTAAATGATTGGAAGGTTATAAAATGGATTGGAATGGGCAAATGGTAAGGTCTTGGTTTTTATGGTTGTTCTATTTGAAAACCTTGTGGGGTACATAGGAATCCCCCAAGTTAATGCATTAATGAAATTGGTTTTGAAATGGTTTGCCTTAATAAACATACTTATGGGTTACAAAGGAATCCCCCAATTTAACATGGTAATGAATACTTGTGGGGTGCATGGGAATTTCCCAAGTTAATTGGATAACATGAGCTATGAGTACATGGGACTCCCTTGATCACTAGAAGGTTTTGCAAAGGACAATACTTGCAAGTTATAGTCGGTATGAAGATACCACTACTAATAGCCTTGGTTAATAATAATGGTTTGGTTGGAAATGGTTTTAATTGGGCAATAATAGCAGGGTGTGAAAGCTAACCGTAAAGGTGGGAGTCCAATGGACGAACAATGGAAACTCATGTTCACCAACATGAGGGGTAGGTCATGGCGACCATATATTATACTCATGAGGTACACAAGAATCCTCTATGTACACTCTACATATGTATTATGGATAGTGATGGCTTCATGGGAATCCTTGACTCTTATGGTATCTCCAGTTTATGTGGCTACAAGCATCGGGGCTCATTCAGGGGGTTAAACTAGACCCATATAGCCCGTGGGTGGTTAAGGATGGTTAAGATTTACATACCTAGGTTAATGGTTTTAATGCATGCTAAAACCAGTACCCTTTCATGACATGTATATATATATACATATGTACGGTTGTATGCATTATGGATGGTTTTACTTGGTTAACATAAATGGCATTCTTTTATCCTTATCCTAAGTTCATGCTAGTTTTCACCCGCTAACCCATCTTCGGGTGACTATATCCCTATTCAATACAGGAACCGGTCGTTCTACTCCACCTTCTTAGCGATTGGACTTCAGGATCAGCTATTGGATTGAAGTGGTGAGATTTCATAGTCTGGAAGGCATCTATTTCATGTCAAGGATTACTGTATGTATTTTTTTCTTTTATCGACTTGACTTATGGCTATGTCAGGGGCATGTCCCGTCTAGGTACACTTTGATTTGGTCTAGAGGCTTCGTATGGACAACTGTGGACTTGGGTATGGTATAGATTGGTTATGATTTATATATTATATATATTGGGTTATTATTTTGATTTAGGTTTATGGTTTGGAATGGTTATTGGTTTTCTTGGATGGTTGGTTTTTGTTATTGTGTGGATAGACTTGGTTGGGCTGGCCTCAAATATATAGGCTTATCCCAAAGTCACCAAATCGTTAATACATTGTCTTGTTATATGTTCGGAGTTCATCTGACTCAGGATACATGTTGGTCTGTTGGGTTGGGTATCCGAATGGACTTGGGATTACCCATTACGATAAGGCCCCAGTTCGGGTCGTGTCATGCCCCCTTAGGGTCATTCATCCCTAAATAAAAAGTTAGGATGGTTTTTAGCACGATAAAAGAAAGAATGCAAATAGAATCCGAGGACAAATTTGAAATTCAATAAGTGAAAGACGAAACTCATACCTTAAGCACTTTCATCCATTGCTGTAAACAAGGATGGGTACTTGGCTTTCATATCTTCTAAAGATTCCCACGTAGCTCCTTCTACTTTTTGGTTTCTCCAAAGAACCTCAACCAAAGATATATCAGTAGTCCTCAATCTAATAACTTGCCTATCCAATATTTAAATCGAGATTTCCTCATAAGACAAAGAATCCGCAACACCAACATCCTCAATCGGCACTATCAAAGAAGGATCACCTACACACTTTTTCAGCATAGACACATGGAAAACAAGATGAACTGAAGCTAAGCTCACTGAAAAATCTAACTCATAAGCGACATTATCAATTCTCCTCACAACCTAATACGAACCAATGTAGCGGGGTCAGAGCTTCCCCCTTCTTCCAAAATATCACAACTTTTTTCATAGGAGAAATCTTTAGGAACACCCAATCACTAACCCCAAATTCCAATTCCCTCCTCCTCACATCTGCATAAGACTTTTGGCGACTGAGCAGTCTTAAGTCTTTCTCTAATCACCTTCACCTTCTCCATTGCTTGGTGAACCAAGTCAGGGCCAAACAACCTAGTCTCACCCACCTCAAACCAACTAATAGGAGACATATACCTTCTCCCATAAGGAGCCTCAAAAGGATCCATTCAGATACTTGAATGATAACTATTGTTGTAAGAAAACTCAATAAGAGGCAAATGGTCAACTCAACTACCCTTAAAATTAATCGTATAGGCCCTTATCATATCCTCTAAAGTCAAAATAATACACTTTTCTTGTCCATTCATTTGAGAGTGGAAAGCAGTTCTAATATTCATCTGAGTACCCAACCCTTTTTAAAAATAACACTAGAAATGAGAAAAGAACGGTGTACCTCAGTCTAAAGTAATGGACGCCAATGATCCATGCAACTTAACTGTCGACTGATTGAACAACTTATCATAATCCTCTCCTGAGTAGTTCGTCCTAGCAAGCAAGAAGTGAGAAGACTTAGTCATACTATCCACAATGACCCAAATAGAATCATACTATTTGCGACACTACAAAAGACAGAACTAGAAGACAACAACAAAAACATTTCTAAATTCCTTGTAGCTTCCCCTTTATAAGTGTGGTACACTACATACCGATAAAAGGGACTCTACTCGACACAACTTTGTGGACACCCAGCGTGAGATGTGCTCTGTTAGTAGGCTTGTCATGACCTGAACCAGGGCCTGACCATGATGGGTATCTCAAGACCACTATGTGTCAGAGACCACCCCCTTAGCCGGACCTCCAAAGCATAATAAATATAATTAGTGAAAGCCAAATAAATAATATATATAGTATATCGAACTAAAAGATAATCCAAGGAATCAAAATACAAAAACAATGACATACCAATCTTGTCCATGAAAGCCTCGAAACTAAGAATACCAAACTAAATTGACACATCACCCCAACTATGAAAAAAGAAGTTCACAATTCCTGGAATTGGAAAAGAAACCTAATGAAATGATAGGGCCTTCCTTAATATGGAGGCTCACCACTTCACAAAAACTTAATACATGTACCACACCATATAATAATGCACAGGAGTAATAGTAAATCCCGCGAACCATACTTCATGAAATGATGCAGCATCCAGGGATGGTCAGTGGGGCGAGCACTGGCATGTAACTCGAAGGAAGGGATAAAATAGTGCACATATCTAAGCAAGGAAAAACCACATGCACAACATTTATATACATATATAGGATACTGAGATAGGGAAAAGGGTCAATTAACATTATAGTTTAAAATATTAACCTAAACTATACATCTTGCTTCATCCTAAAGGCACACATGGGCTATATGGATCCAGCTTCCCCTGTTGGAGGGGCCTCAATGCATGTTAGCCACCGTATCAAGGAAATCGAGGAAAGGATAAATACACTAAGGTGATAGAACTCTAAAATATAATGTATACACCAAGCAAATGGTCACAGAGATCCCCACCGTCGGCAGACATAATTTCGAGTGTTGGTCACCTCGGGACCTACACATTCACGGTAAGCTACATAATTCCCTTTAATCCTAAATTAAAAAAAAATTCACCTAAACTAACCATTAACAAAGGATTATTTATTAAGGCACTCCCAATGTGGTATCATCATACTAATACACTTTCAAGCTACTATAATTATTCCAAACTAATCTAGATAACCATTAGACTCTAAAGTTCCATTAAAAATCCAAACTATGGCCACCAAGGCCTTCCAAAACCATTTTTATCCCTTTATACTTTAATGCAATGCAATGGTTTCAAAGAACAAGTTAAAATATGCAAATATCCATATTCAAATTCAATTTATAAAGTGGGTTGATGGTAATGCCATTACCAAGCCATAAATCACCCAATTTAGGCAAATCCATGTCACCCATTCTAACTATTGTATAAATACATCTATTTAGTCCCAAAACAATCAAGTTAAAGCAGGAACAACACCTTTAAAACATGGGAAAGAAATTCAAGTAGTAATAATCAAAATCCCTCCACCCATTTTCTAACCCATTATTCAAAACACATAAATTTTTGATGAATTAAATACTGCAATGAAAAATACAAGTTAGGTATTTGAAACATACCTGAAATATAGGATAATTTAAGGAGAAATCAAAGTTTGGGGCTTGAGTATTTGATTTATTATAAACCCTAGTGTCCGCTTCCTTGGGAGTTAAAGATGAGAAGAGTGAGGTTTGATATAATTAACTAAAGTAAATGGGGTCTTTTAGGTATTTTTAAGACATGGAAGAAGTTTGGAGGGAGGAAATAACCAAAAAGAGCATAATTAAAACATTCAGGAAAAGCTAGTACCAGTCGTCACGACTTGGGTACCGAATTGTGAGGTCTGACCATGAGTCATGGCTCAGAGTCATTACCTGAGGATCAAAAATCTAGTCCTTCACTTTATGAAAATAGGTCTATAATAATGAATCATTATCTTACATAATGGTTCATTATGAAAACTCGTTATTAGGGACTGAATTCCTAGGCATCCTTTTATTGTGACAATGAGTCCCTCCTAAGGAGCCGTTATGCCATAGAACAAGCCATACCCTAGAATAATTATGAAAAAAACATAACCTGGGCTTCGTTACTATTGTGGGAATGGGTCCTCCGAAAGATTCGTTACCTTTGATCATGATTCATTGCTAGGGTCATTGTCACTGGTAGGTTTCACATAATTAGAGTGTTTTGGCCTTAACTTTTTACCCCAAGCTTGGATTGAGGAGTGAACGGTGGCATTTGCAAGATAATTTAATTGCCTATCTTATGTAGGGTCTAGGGTTAAAAAACATACGGTATTATAGCTTGTTCATAAGGCTAAATTCCCCAACCTTTAAAGGATCTAAGGTTAAGAAGGATCCTTAAGGGTTTATTAATGATATGGAGAAGATATTCAGGGTGATGCATGCTATTGATTAAGAAGGGTTTAAGTTTGTAGCTTATCAATTAAAAAATATGGCTTATCAGTGGTATGAGGAGTGGGAAGAGTTGAGGGGTAAAGATTTTGAGTTGTATGTATGGGATGAGTTCTCGGGTGCTTTTATTGATCACTTATTTCCCCAAAAGTTGAGTGAATCTAAGAATGAATAGTTTGTTAATATGAAGCCGATAAAGATGAGTGTTAAGGATTATGCATTGCAGTTCACCCAGCTATCCCATTATGCTCCTGAGATTGTATCTAATATGAAGTCTAGGATGAGGAATTTTTCTTTTGGTCTGTCTCGTGACTTTTTGTTAGATTGAAAGGTAGATATGTAGAATAATGTTATAGACATATCCAAACTAGTGGTTTACATAAAACAGGTGGAAGATGTGAAAAAAAGTAGGTACAAATAGGAGAAACGAAGGGTAAGAAGTTTAAGTATGTTTATCATAGTACAAATCAGCAAAGCGGGAAAGATGGTAGGTAATGGTCTAAGTAAAATAACTGGGGAAACTCTTATTCGTCATCTAGTTCTCCTTATCCTAAGCATACAGGTGATCTATATTTTCAATCAGGTAATAGTCCTAGGGCTGATATGGTTTCGGTTGCCACTTTATTAGATTCTATAGCTAAGGGTGCTTTTTCAGGGATAGGAATTGGTTGGAATTGCCTTTATGCTCTTTCTACCCACCAAAGGCATCCCCATATGTCATCACTAGTATGTTACAACTTTTCTATCATGATGTTTGTTTCTTTCTTGATCGCAGTTCTACCCCATCTTATATGACTCCTTATGTGAATGTACACTTTGGTTTTAGTTTTGAAAGTATTTTTTACCCTTTTTCTATTTCTACCATGATAGGTGAGTTTGTTGTTTCTTTATAACGCTCAACTTACACGTCAATTTAGTGCAAAGGCGTCATTGTCAATATATTTACCCAACTTTGGAGTTGGGGTCGAATCCATAAGGAATAATGTGAGTGGCGATTAAACTAATTTGAAACTATAGCTATAAGTTGAATTCAAACAAATGATACGGAAAGATAAAATAGGGCTTTTTAATAATTGAACAACAGTTATTAACAGTTTAATTCGCCTTAGAACTCGAAGCTTAAACTGCAATATTTCAAATCAATGATATGGATAAACTAGAGTTGTGATGACTATGATTAGTAATCCTCCATTGAATAATAGTTGTAAGACTGAAATCTCATGACTTGTGGGAAACACCAAATTATCAGTTTTGACAGTCCATCTAAGTGTTTCTCAACCTACTTAGATGTTGAACTCCCTAATTCTCTCGAACTTAGGAAATCATTCTATCCATACTGATTTTATCTCAAGTTGATCAATCTTGTTATAGCATTAATCATTAGATGAGAGCTTAACCTTCCCAAATCCTTGTTGATAATTCGCTACCTTTAGTTTATTTCTGAGTTCGAGAAAATCAACATAAGGTGGGATTTATTGTTTGCAACCAATAAATAACAATCATAACACAGGAATTATCAAGAGGTCCCCACAATCACTCTAACCCTAACCAACTATTAAATCCATGGGGGAATAATCATAGATCCCACGACCCTAGTTGTGGGTTTTAGTTCCACATGAGAAAGAAAGAGATAGCAACAATTATAATCATTATTCCATGTAATTAAACTTACAAAATATTATGTCTAAAGTTGATTCTCTTCTAAGTTCAAGAAAAAATTCCCACAACCAAATCAAAGAGTTGAAAATAGAATTCTAAGTTAAGATCCCCCAAAAAGAGGTGAACTCCTTTGGAATAAGTTCCAGCCATTTCAAGAGGATCAAGATGATGAATGAAAACCCTAGAAATTTCCCTTAAATACTTCAGCCTAATTATGGAAACAAAATCACAGATCACAGCTTTTGTATCGAACAGATGACGTTGTGGGTGACGTCTTATCTGGAGTCTGACGACTTATCAGGAATGTCATCAGCTCTTCTTCACTTTTTACAATCTATGCCTTAGGTTGACGATGAGGCGTGAAGGCTTACCAGACCTTTGTTGACTTATCACGGATGTCGTCACATCTTTACTTCAATTTCTCAAGAACTTACCAAGCCTGACTTATCACAACTCTGACGGCCTATCACAAATGTCGTCACATATTCCAGTTGAAGTCCATTCTCTTTCTAAGGCTAACGATACTTCTGATAACTTATCACAAGGCTGACGACTTATCAAACAAGTCGTCATCCATACTTCCTTCTCTACTTACTCAGAAATCAACTTTTTTACCTCTGTTGTTGTTCGTTCTCTTGTATCTTAACTGTTACTGTAATATCAAAGAGAAAACAATCAAAAATGATAAAAGTTGCTTAAGACTTTGCAATTATTGTCAGTTAAAATCTTCAAATATGTTAGCATTTGTTCACACATCAACACCCCCAACTTAAAACAATTACTTGTCCTCAAGCAACTAAAACACAACTAAGACGATACAAAGTACATTCGGCAGTCAACCATCGATATTATCTTAAAACATCTTCACCATCTCGAAGGTCAATTAATTTGAAAACAGCTGTGTATATTATTGAAGAACAATAATGCGACACACAGGAATCAAGATATGGCATCAATTCAGCAACAACAACCATGCATATACCAAGATTACACTATCCAAACAAGTTTGCAAATTGAAACGTAACCAGTGTGCCCTCACTACAAAGTATTCCCACTTCAGTTTTATCAAACATCATATATGTAACCATGGGGACAATCAAAAGACGCTCACTCTCAGAATGAAGTTCCAATCAATGGATGCCAAATACCACCGGCTTTCCCTTATTTTCATTACAACGATTTTCAGATAGGTCAGCTAGGATCACTATAGGTCTTCTCTTTCGCTTGTAATATAGGCTAGGGGGTGGTATGATACTCGATGATATTTAAAGTGAATAAGCCTCCATAACACTACACTAGCTTCTGGGGTCTCACTTATTAACCTTTTTCTATTCTTCTCTTTTCTTGATCACACATATTCAGGATGGGTGTGGTCTTTTTGACAATCATTTCTTTTTTTTCACAACTTTTCTTTTATTATTCTTTTTCCACCGCACCCATCTTTTTATTATTTTATTTTATTCTACTTTTTTTCATATGCATTTTACATCACGTACCCCTATGGTAGCCACCCACAACTTAGGCTATTTTCCTAAGTTAAAGTACACAATGTCCAAGGAGGACTAAAGCCAAAATAGGTTCATTATGATATAAATGAGATGGTGATAGTATCATAAAAAAAATAGGCTATTCAGGCTCAAAATAGGGATCAAGGGATATTATACATACAGGGAAGGTCATTAAGGATAGAAGTGGACCAATGTCAAAACATCCTATGATCCTTTCCCAACTCCTATCCTACAACAAAGGCAAGACTAACCGGAAAGTTCTGAATTTAACATACAATGAGAACTAAGTAATATCTCTCATTCACATGGCACATAGGTACATTACAATCTACTACCTATCCGGTTCATCCAATTGTTAGCAATGACTATCATTTCCCTAATACCAATGCCATAAAAAGATTCACAGTAGTCACATATTGATGTACATCACACAGTTACAAAATAGACAATTGAAGAGGTATTTAACATTCCCAAAAATCAACAAAAATATGTCAACTACCGTAGATACTTATTTTTCTCCTAGCTAACCATAACTCATCACAAAATAAAAATAATATGCCTAAACATGCTATCTCTACTAGGAACAAGACTCTGGGGAAAAGAGGCACGGGAACACAAACCCCAAGAGGACATCAATACCCACAAGTAGCCCTACCCTCAACATAAAATCATGCAATATCCCCAATGTGTCAAACGAAAACAAGAGAGTTAGAAAAATACCTGTGGCACCATGGGTGTGAAGATCTGATGTCAATAACATAATACGAATACAAAAAAAAATACCTTGGGTTTCCTCCCAAGCAACACCTGATTTAATGTCACGGCACAACCCAACTCAGTTTTTTCCTCCATCTTGAGGATATGAATTTCACCCCCAACTTAGAGTCTATCTTCTTGACTCACTTGTGGGGAGTGGTACAAATATTAAAAAGTCGAATAATGGATTGAGAATGGTAAACCACTCTTTCTTAAAGTGAGGTGTGTTTTTATGTTGCTTATCGAATGTAAAATCAAGAATATATGATTCTTGTTCCTCATCTTCACACTCTTCTACTATTTTAAATGATTCCACAGACAAGATATCATCTAAAAAAATGTAGAAAAGTTCTTTGAATGCGTCCCAATCAATCCTACTTTAAAATTTACACTATCTAATACACACTCACTTTTATTCACCTTCTCGACATCTTCACTTTGAATTAGGCTAGATTCTTTATTAGAGATTTTCTTTGTTTCTTCTTTTACCTCTAGCACCATGTCCTCAATCTTGGCATCATCTCTCATGGTTGGTTTGGTTGGTTGGGAAATCACTGAGGGTTTCCCAACATAAAGCTCAACATCAATATAGGGTTCTTGCTCCTCATCTTCACACTCTTCCATTATTTTAAATGATTTCACAGACAAGATATCATCCAAACATAATATAGAAGAATGTTTTGAATGATTGACCTCTATATCTATCTTCTCATGAATGATTCGCTTCATGTATTGACACATATCACATACGATATCATATATTTCTTTCTGGAGATCCAACATTCGTTGAAACATAGCTTCAATTCCACTCTTCCCAGTGCTTTGTTATTTTTTTCTTGACCATAAGACCTATCAAACTCATAAGAAGAAATAGAATTTGGGTTAGCGCAATAGGGGGAGGGGTCATTTGGGCAATCACTCCAATTTCCATCTTGACCACCACATAAAGAAAAATAATACTCCCGGTTGGATGGAGATGGTGCACACATCTCTCTTTGGGGAGCATATCTACAATACTGCCTAAAGTGAGGTCCATCACAATATGGACATGGATCATCAATATAATATTTTCAACCACCAAGCTTATGTTCATTCAATGATGCCATAGTAATAAGTAAACTAAAATAAAAATCTACCTAACACAAGAAATAAAAGAAAACTAAAAATAAATATTTACAAGTTTAAATTCAAGAAAGTAGGCTAAAATTTCAAACCAACTCAATACGTCAAATTGTTTCATGGAAACGGTGCCATTTTTTATAATGCTCAACTTACACGTCAATTTAGTGTAAGGCGGTCGTCGTCAATATATTTACCCAACTTTGGAGTCAGGGTCGAATCCACGAGGAATAATGTGAGTGGAGATTAAACTAATTTGAAACTATATCTATAAGTTGAATTCAAACAAATGATACGAAAAGATAAAATGGGGGGTTTTTAATGCTTGAACAAAAGTTATTAACACTTCAATTCGCCTTAGAAATAGAAGCTTAAACTGTAATATTTCAAACCAATGATATAGATAAGCTAGAGTTGTGATCACTATGATTAGTAATCCTCCATTGAATAGTAATTGTAGTACTGGATTCTCATGACTTGTAGGAAACACCAAATTATCAGTTTCGACAGTCCACCTAAGTGTTTCTCAACCTACTTAGATGTTGAACTCCCTAATTCTCTCGATCTTAGAAAATTATTCTATTCATATTGATTTTATCTCAAGTTGAGCAATCTTGTTACAACATTAATCATTACATGCGAGATTAACCTTCCCAAATCCTTATTGATAATTCTCTACCTTTAGTTTATTTCTCAGTTTGACCAAATCAAAATAAGGTGAGATTTATTGTTTGCAACCAATAAATAACTATCATAACAAAGGAATTATCAAAATGTCGTACAATCACTCAAACCCTAACTAACTATTAAATCCATAGGGGAATAATCATAGATCCCATAACCCTAGTTGTGGGTTTTAATTCCATATGAGAAAGAAAGAGATAGAAATAATTATAATCATCATTCAAAGTAATTAAACTTACAGAAGATTAAGTATGAAGTTGATTCTCTTCTAAGTTCAAGAGAAAATTCCCACAACCAAATCAAAGAGTTGAAAATTGAATTCTAAGTTAAGAGCCCTCAATACTTTGGAATAAGTTCCAGCCATTTCAAGATGATAAAGATGATGAATAAAAACCCTATAACTTTTCCTTAAATACTTTAGCCTAATTATGGAAACAAAATCACAGATCACAGCTTTTGTCTTGGATAGATGACGTTGTGGGTGATGGCTTATCAGGAGTCTGACGACTTATCAGTAATGTCATCAGCTCCTCTTCAATGTTGACAATATTTACCTTAGGTTTACAATGAGGCATGATGGATTATCAGACCTTTGAAAACTTATCACGGATGATTTCACATCTTCACTTCAATTTCTCAAGCACTGCCCAAGCCTGACAATGAGCTTGATGGCTTATCACAACCCTAACGGCCTATCACAGATGTCATCACATATTACAGAAGAATTCCATTCTCTGTCTATGGATGATGGTACTTCTAATAACTTATCACAAGGATAACTACTTATCTAACCAATCGTCATCCATACTTCCATCTCTAATTACTCAGAAATTAACTCTTTTACCTCCGTTGTTATGTGTTCTCTTGCATCTTAACTGTTACTGCAATATCAAAGAGAAAAAAATCAAAAATAATAAAATTTTCTTAAGACTTTGCAATTATTCTCAGTTAAAAGCCTTAAATATGTTAGCATCTACTCATATATCATTGCTAGAAAAGTCTATAGGGCTTATGTGGTATCCATCTTTCTTAGGGAGGACTTGGTAGATCTTAAAGAGCTTGATATAGTGGATTTTAATGTGATCTTGGGAATGAATTACCTTTATTTGTTCTATGCTTCTTTTGATTGTATGACCCAAAAGGCAACATTTTATTTTCCTAATAAATTAAAATTAGAATGGGAGGGGAGTTCCTTAGTACCTAAAGGGAAGTTTATCTCTTACCTTAGGGATTAGAAATCAATATCCAAAGGGTGTTTATATCATCTAGTTCGGGTGAAGTATTCTAACTATGAAAGTTTCTCCTTGCAATCTGACCCTTTGGTTAATGAATTTCCTGATGTTTTTTTTTGAAGATCTTCTTGGCATTCGTTCAAATAAAGAATAGAATTTGGGATTGTTCTCCTGGTGGAAACCCATCCTATTTCATTCTTTTCTATAGGATGGATCTGTCAAAACTAAAAGAATTAAAGAATCTCTTTTATATGGGTTTCATTTGTCCTAGTGTTTCCCTATGGGGTCCTTCTATACTTTACGTGCAAAAAAAAGATGGGTCTCTCTAGATGTATATAGATTTCCATCAGTTGAACAAGGATACCATGAAAAATAAGTACCCCCTTCCTAAAATTAATGCCCTCTTAGTCAACTTCAGAGTGCTAAGTGTTTCTCTAAAATAGATCTTCATTTCGTCTATCATTAATTGAAAATTAGGGAGGTCGATATTCCCAAGACTGCTTTTTAGACCCCACATGGACATTATGAGTTCTTGGATATGTTATTCGGGTTGACAATGCCCTTCCTACTTTCATGGACCTTATGAATCGGGTGTTCAATTAGTTTTTAGACTTATTCATTATAGTCTTCATTGATAACATTTTGGTGTACTCAAAAGTGAGGAGGATCATGCAATGCACCTCTGAATTATGTTGCAGACCCTTAAGGACCAAGAACTGTATGCCAAAATTTATAAGTGTGAATTCTAGGTAAGTGATGTGTCTTTTATTACGCATGTTGTATCAAGTAAAGGAATCAAGGAGATCCATAAAAGATTAAGGCAGCTAAGAAATGGACTAGAATCACGACTCCAACCAACATTAGAAGATTTTTGGTCTTGTCTGTATATTATAGGAGGTTTGGGGATACTTATGGTCTATATTTTATCTACTAATGAGTATAACTTATAAAAAGATAAATTTTTCATGGTCTGATGCTTGTGAGGGCAGTTTTGAGAAATTGAAGGATAAGTTGATTTCTGCTCCTATTTTACCCTTACCCAGGGGTACTGAGGGGTTTGTTGTGTATTGTGATTTATCCCGCATGGGAATGGATTGTATTTTGATGCAGCATAGTAAGGTTTTAGCTTATGCTTATAGGAAGCTTAAGGTTCATAGAGGAATTACTCGACTCGCGATATAGAGTTGGCGGTTCTGACCTTTTCTTTGAAAATTTTATGTCACTTCTTGTATGGGGTGCATGTGAATATCGATTAAGATCATAATATTTTTCAGTATGTGCTTACTAAAAAAAATTAAATCTCTGGAAAAGTGGGTGGCTCGAATTGCTTAAGGATTATGACTTTAGTCTGCACTACCATCCAAGTAAAGCTAATGTTGTTGTCAATGCTCTTAATACGTTGTCCATGGAGAGTTTATCACACATTAATTGGGAGAATAAAGGTTTGGTGAAGGACATTTATCTGCTGGATAATTTAGGAGTTCACTTTTTTTACTTCAGTGATGGAGGGATGATTATTCAATAAGTTGTTAAATCATCTCTTGGGGATGAGGTCAAAGATAGGAAGGTTCACAATTGCATACTGATGCAAACAAAGATGATATGGGTCAATAAAAATGTTATGGTTTTTGAGATTTATGGAGATGACATCTTGAGATCTCAAAAAAGGTTGTGTGTTTCTGACGTATATGGGTTCTAGGAAATGATGTTGATTGAATCTCATGAGTCCAAATATACAGTTCATCTTAGTTTGACCAAACTGTATCATGACTTGAAGGAAATCTTCTGGTGTAATAATATGCCAAGGGATGTGGCGAATTTTGTTTCCAAGTGTATGGTCTATCACAAGGTTAAGGTTGAGCATTTGAGGTTGGGTGGCATGTCTCAAGAGATAGAATTTCCTATGTGAAAGTGGGAGATAATTAGTGTGGACATTGTTACAGGTCTTTTGTGGTCTCAAAATCAGTATATAGTATTTGGGTTATTATGGATAGAATGACTAAGTCTACTCATTTCTTTCCTATGAGGACTAACTACTCAGGAGAGAATTATGCTAAGTTATTCATTCAAGAGATAGTTAAGTTGAATGGGTCCCCGGTGTCCATTGTTTTAGACTGGGGTACGAAGTTCTCTTCTTATGTTTTACATTTTTTCTAAAAGGGGTTGGGTACCCAAGTGAACCTTAGCACCACTTTCCACTCTCAAATGAATGTACAAGTGGAGCACACTATTCAGACTCTATAAGATATGCTAAGGGCCTACGTAATTTACTTTAAAGGAAGTTCGGTAAATTGTTTGACTCTTATAGAATTTTCTTATAGCAATAGTTATTATTTCAGCATCCAAATAGGATCTTTGCAGGCCTTTTTTGGTAGAAGGTTCAGGTCTTCGATTGGATTATTTGAGGTTGGTGAGGCTAGGTTGTTTGGGCCTGATTTGGTTCACCAAGCCATGGGGAAGGTGGAGGTGATTTGAGAAAGACTTAATACTACTCAAAGTTAACAAAAAGTCTTATGTGGATGAGAGGCAGAGGGAGTTCAAATTTGAATTTGTTGATTAGGTATTCTTGAAAGGTTCTTCTATGAAAGGAGTCATGAAATTTGGAAAAAAGGAAAGCTCAGTCCTTTTTATATTGGTCCATATCAAATTTAAGAAAGTTTTTGAATGAGGCTTATGAATTGGAATTACCAATGAGTTTTCCTTCATTTCATCCGGTATTTCATGTGTAATACGTAGGTTTTTAAGCTCAAAAACTACCAAAGTATAGATAATTAAATTAGATTTCCAACACCACCATTTTTGCCTTAATATGATATCAATGTAAGAAGTTATGCTCTATTTTCTAAGACACTATCAAAACTGCCCATGATGATGATTATGATGATGACTCGTTATCATAATAAATGAGTTGTCAGGAGGACTTATCATCACGGCATTGAAGGAAAAAAATTTCACCCCTTGACTATGACTCTTGATGATGACTCGTTGTCAGACTAAATGAGTCCTTTGGAGGAATCATCGTTATAACAATGAGAAACTAAAATTTCAATCTTTTGGTCATGACTCCAGAACATGACTCATCGCTAGACCCTATGAGTCACCGCCTGAGTTGTCGCGGCTGCTTCTAAGGATTTTTGGAACAATTTTAGAGGGGTTGTTTGGTATTTTCACACCATTTTAACCACAAAACTACATCGTTTAAGATTTTCAAAGGTCAGAATATAACTAAAAAATACATTAAATTCCTTATTAACTTAATATTCGATCGACACTTAATTTCAAACAGAGAAAAAGGGCGATTGTCTTCTCCAAATGCGAAATTAGGGTTCTTTAGTTTCCAACTCAAATTCAAAAGAGTTATTCAAGATTTCCTTCTCTAGGTATGTGGGGTTTCATCAATGTATTCCTTACACCTATTGAGTCCCGGAGATTTCTATATTTCTCAAATTAAATTCACCCTTCAAACTTAAGGTTCCATGAATAATATGAGTTCCCTAAATTTCTCAGTATATTCCTGTAACTAAACCATGATTATATGTTCTCCATGGGTTTGATCATTTTTCCATATTTAGAATTATGAAATCTTAGAATATTGATGGATTGTTGATTTTTTGGCTTGAATTATGAAATTCCTTATCATGATCAGTTTTTACTATTGCCATATGTAGTTCATCCTTCAAAGATGGTGGGTTATGAACACCCGATACCTAGAAATTCATCTATATACTTGTGAATGTTGAGTTCTTTAGTTTGGATTTTATTGAGTACTTCTAGATTATTCATTTATTGATAATTTTCATAATATTATTATTATTGAGCATTTTCAATTATCAGTGTCATTCAGTTAAGAGTAGTACTTAGCACCGTGCAATTAAAGGAATGGAGGCTCACACATCAGTTAGGTGGAGACCTTTTGTAGAAGTCCCTAAGTTCCTGAACTATGGTGCCTTTGTTCGTTATAAAGGGTCACCCGGGATTGACACCTTAGTCCTTTCAAAAATTAGTTTAGTGAATCTACATCAATCAGTGTTTGTACTCTTGGTAAGGTACTGAACACCTATCCAATTAGGGTTATAGGTTGGTCCTGGGTTAGGTCATATTGGGGTATGTTAGTTAATGTTAACTCCCATAGTCCACAGTTCATAGTTTAGTTTTAGATTTTTTTTATGACCTTGTATTTAGTTGTTCAACTTACCATACAGTATATGTTATTTATTTGGTCTTTTATTAGTTTATTATGTTACATACATCCTATTTAGCTTGTATCAGTTATTTTCCCATCTCAAATACACAATACATTCAAAGTACTCATCACATACTTTCTTTCCATTATATTATCTTATAATATAGGTTCTGAAACTTATCCCCCAAATCACGCCTAGTACGATCCCACACCACATCAGCAGCCAAATTTGGTGAGTCGTTATCATCTAAGGACTATAAATAAATATTCATTTTAGTACCTTGATCTAGGTTCAGATAGTTGGAGTTAGTTGGGGGATTATACGAACAACTCACATGATTTAGAGGCTTTCAAGCAGTTACATAAATATTCAGCATATTGAGGTTGTTAGATAGTCTTAATTTTGGTATTCAGTATTGATCTTGATTTTTATTATAACCAGGTTATTTCATTTTTCTTTATTTCCACTTAGTACATCATTATCTCTATAGTATTCATAGTGTTTCGCCAGGCCAAGGGTTAGCTTAGGGTTACTTTTGACTCTAAGCACCATGGTATGACTAGGGGTAGTCTAGGGTAGTGATAAAACTAGTATCAGACCCTCAGGTTTAAAGTATCCTAGGGTGTTTGAAATCCACGTTAAGTAGAGTCTTGTTCATAGGTATAAAGTATGCCACACTTTTGAGTAAGAGGCTCTAAAATATGTACGGAAAAGTTTGATTTCTTTCATGATTCATTTCATGCTATAGAGTGTGAACTCCATTTAAAAATTCTTCTTCTAACTCATCCTCTGCATATTTATAGAAAATGCCTTCTAAAAGATCTCATCGAAGGAGGAATGGTACTCAGCAAGCACCACCACCAGCTTTAGTAAACCTTCTGAACAAACAAGTCTTGCATACTGAGTTTAGGGATTATTTCACAACATTAGCCCAATCGATGACTGCCTCGAATAACCAGCAGGTTGTTGCACCATCAAACCCAACAAAAACTAGATTCCGATAGTTCACTCAAATGAATCCTTCGGTATTATTTGAGTCTAAGTCTTAAGAGGATCCACAAGAGTTGTTTGATAGTATTTAGAAAGTGACTGAAATCAGGGTTGTTACCACAACTGAAAGTGCTGATTTGGATATTTATCAATTACAAAGAGTGGATCACACATGGTTCTAGAAATGGAAGTACGATAGAGGTGAAGTATAGGTCAAGTAGAGTGTGGTAAGTTTCTTACTACATTTTTGGATAGGTTCTTCCCACTTCAGTTAAGGAAAGGTAAGGTGCAAGAATTCATAAACCTGAAGCAAGGCACATGAGTGTGAAAGAGTATTTTCCTAAGTTTACTCAGTTGGCAATGTATGCTCCATCTATGGGCATTGCCTCTAGCGTCTGAATAAGCAAATTAATGTTTGGTGTTTCTGAGGATGTGGTCAAAGAGTGTAGGACGTTCATGTTGATTAAAAAGATGGACATCTTCAACTTGATGGTTCATGCTCAAAAAATTAAAGGGGAGAAAATCAAGAAGAAGGAAAAGAAGATGAAGAGGGTAAGAAGTGGTAGCTTTAATTTCTCTCAGCAAAGGTCAGATGGGGGAATTCTCAGTTTAACCAGAAATCATCATCTCCATCCCCATTGTTTGCTAGTGCTCCAGTACCCATGTTCAGGCAGGATACTCATGATAGGTGGCAGGCTCTAAGTCCCAGGGTAGAGTAAATAGTGTTCAAACTAAACAAGTTGGTAAGAAATATGGTAGGAACAAGAAGGGTGAGTGTATGCAAGGTAGTGATGCTTTTTTTAGATATTGAAAATTAGGTCACTAATTGAGGAAGTACCTATTAGCTTCGTAGAGAGGTAAGTATATTCATCAACAAAGTTAATCTAACTCTTTCATAGCTTCAGTAGGTCGCATGGCTCAGTAGGATGCCACTTCTAGTGCAACTTTTTAACAACATCAGAATAGGCTATATGCCCTTAAGACTCGACAAGATTAGGAGGGTTCTCCTAGTGTGGTCACAAGTATCTTGAACATTTTTCATATTCATTATTAGACCCTTGAGACACACTTTCCTTTGTGACCCCCTATATAGTAGTAGTTTTGGTGTCAGCCCCAAAATTCTCACAGAACCCTTCTCAGTTTCTACTCCAGTCGGTAGTTCAATCATAGCCAGATGGGTATGCATAAATTTTATGTAAAACCCCATAAAATTTTAATGATTTTATTTTTACCCTCTCATAATCATAATGTCAATTTTGACTTGAACTATGATTAGAGATGTTAAAAGGGTGATTTAGAAGAGTTTTGAAATTTTCAAAAGGGGTTTGGGGCTATTTTGGAACTCTAAGGCAGTGTCCCTCTGCGATAGTGGCATGCCATAAAGGTTAGACTCTGTGATAAGTACGTAGTACGGATGCTACCATCCGCGATAACGGCGTGCCATGCTGCTATTTAAAAATCATTCAGTTTTTGTTTTTTCACTTGGGGTGATGGGCTTTTGGTCTTTTTACCTCTTGTACAAAATATAAACATAAAATAACCCCTTTCCCTTTAAATTTTAGAGATCAGAATTATTATTTTACTCTTTAGTTCAAAACCCAAGGAACGATCAAGGGTTTCTCAAGGGATTCAACGTTCAAGCTCTGAACTATAAATTCTTTACAAATTTTTCTATATTCCTGGCATGTAGATTATTCCCTAAACTAAATTTCATATATTGGCATGTATTTAATCATTATCCATGTGATTTGAATTATGGGATTGAAATTGGGTTGAAGGTGTTTTGGATTGGAATTACTTGAATTACTTTTCCCATGTTTTAAATTGTTGATTCATGCATTAATTTTTAGTTTTGGAGACTGAATGGGTGAATTTTTATGGGAATTAGAATGAGGAACATGATTTTCTCCAAATTGATGACTTTTTTTCATTGTAATGGCATTATCCTCAACCCTCTCTATACAGTTAGTTTTTGTAAAACCTCGCAAAATTCTCTCATAGTCTGAGCCTTAGAGCGTGTTTAGTGGAGTGTTAATCCGTCCCAAAAAGGTTGAGAAGTGTCTTCCAAAGTGAGAAGTATTTTGAACCAAATTCGTCCAAATACGACACTCAGCCGAAGAGTTAGAGCCATTTTAGTGAGACAGTGTGCCACCTGGTACTTTAGCACGTCGCTGAGCAAGCCGAAATTGCAATCATCAAATTCCAGTGAGCCTCAGTGATTATGGCGCGTCACACCAAGGCTTAATTACAGAATTGTCAATTTCCAGTGCACCAACACGATTTCACCGCATCGCGGTGCCGTTTCAGTTTGCAACCAAGGTGGCAACACGATTTCCACCACATCGTGGCATCAAGCAGTTTCCTAATTGTCCAATTTCTAGAGATCTGGCACGATTATAGAGCTTCATTACAACATGTAAAATCAGGATTTTTTAGTTTAATTCCAAGGGAGAAAATGGTCATTTTGCTACCCCTTTATATACTCCTTAACACAGGATTTGGCCTCATTTTAGCCTAAAAAATACTAGATTTCTCTCAAATTTGTTCAAGAACAAGAGATAGGGTTTCTACAAAATCAAAATCCTTCCTTCTTCTTCAAGAGAAATCAATAAATCAAGAATCTCTCCAACAGATTTCAAGAAAGAGTTTTTCTAAGGTATGCAGATGTTGATTCTTGGGTCCCTTTCATCCAAGAATCTTAAGAACCCTTTTATAAATTTCAAAGTTTTTATGTTTATGAGTTTTCATGATTCATGTGAGTTGAAATTGATGTTTATGCTATTATTGAGTTGTGATTCATGTTTGTTTACAAGGTTTTCTAGCTTTGACCCTAGTATGTGATATTCATGTGATGTTCATGATAAACCCTCTTAAAGTTGCTCGTTAAGTGATTCGTTCAAGTCCATTAGGTGTAGAAATTGTTGAATAAGCAAAGCATGCTCCCCATATGTTTGATAAAATGCTTATGTTAAAGAATTAGAGCCATTCTAGTATGTTGATTAGAAATCCCCAATTGTTTGCAAGCCCATGCATGCCAAGTGTTTGTTGAAAAGCCTTAGTGAATGAATTGTGACATGATAGTATGAAATTCCCCAATTATGTTCTCTTCGATACATGTTAAGACTTTAATACATGCTAAGTGTTTGATTCAAGACCTTGTTGAATAAAGTATGAGCCAATAGCATGTTTCCCTATGTTATTACATGTTTATGATTTCTAAATGCTTGAAGAGATGCTTTAGTGATTGTGACTGTGAATAAAATTCCATAGTCGTGATTATTCAAGAATGGTTATGTTTTACTTTTATGTTATCGAGTCCTGGGCGTATGTATACCTGACAAATTAGTTTTAGTCTAGAGCCCATGTACGTTTTCCCCATAATATCAGTCAAGCCACGACTCTCAGAACTCAGTGAGTTATAGAACTCTATACTCTCAGAAAGACACAAAGCTTAAAAAATCTCAGTAATCTCAGTATCGCTAGTAATCTAGCCTCAGTTCTGTACTCAACTCATATCTAGTAGTATTCAAGTGTTCAGTTCAGTCCTCAGTAGTATTCGAGTAATCTATCCCGAGCTCAGTATTGATTAGTCAGATAACGAGATTCAATAGTATTCCATCAGATACGGAACCAAGTGAATTCAGCTTAACTCAGTCAGATCATTCGAGAAATATGATTAGTATTAGATTTAGTTTAGTTTAAGTTAAGAATGAGTTCAGAGTCTATCAGTTGGGAGTAGGAGCTAGCACCTAGAGAATGCAGGGATGGTGGCTCCTTGTTAGAGAGGCAGAGTCATTAGGAGAAATCCCTGAACTCCAGAATTATGTAGCCAGCACAGGATGCAAGAGTGACCCATTAGAAAAGGTTTGTCACCTACTAGATAGGCTTGACTATTATACTTCCTTAGGTTTGACTATCTCAATCTCATATTCAAATGAATAATCTTATTATCAGATCCTTATATCACCCATTAGAAAGCCTTGATCTCAGTTTTAGGTTCAGTTGATTATTCTTGTTATCAGATCCTGAGATCACCCGTCAGACAGACTTGATCTCAGTATCATATTTAGTTGAGTAATCTCATTATCAGATCCCGAGATCACCCATCAGATAGGCTTGATCTCAGTCTCAGATTCAGTTGAGTATTCTTATTGTCAGATTCAAACATGATCATTTCTTAACATTTATAGTAGATTCTGGAATCATTCGCTAGAGAGGTTTGATCTCCGATACAGTAAGTCGATAGTGGAAAAGCTCAAAATTCAGTCAATGACTTGAGTATATTTAGTCAATCAGCTTCAATGTCCTCAGATTCCAAGATAACTCCCTAGATAAGACTGATCTCAACTTCGGTACTCAGTTATCAGTATCAGATGATTTAGTGTTCAGTATCTCAGGCATTAGTAGTGACTTCAGGTGGCAGTAAAGTAGTATCCGAGTTTTAGTATTTTGACTCACGATGATTTCAGTTATGGTTCGTGCATTCATGTATGTGTTCTTATTCTTATTATCATGATTATTCAGTTAAGTAATTGTTCATGCATAAGCCCTTGCATTTAGCCTTACCTCATCTTCTTACTCGGTATATTCCCGTACTGACGTATTTGCGCTACGATGTTTTATTTGACACCATAGGTTCAGAGGCATGAGATCCAGAGTACCCTTAGCAGCTCAGTGCCAGTCAGCAGTAGTAGATGTAGCAGTGAGTCCTCTTCAGTCAAGGATGATCCTTATTTTATTATCGCATCAAATTTAGTTATTTGTAGTAGACGGTGTTAGTTGGGGACATGTCCCATCAACTCCACAGTTTAGATAGTTTAGAGGCTTTTCGGATAGATGTATCAGTAGTTAGATCTCAATTTTGACTATTTTTAGATGTTTTGAACCTTATGGCCAGTTTCTGCACTTATTATTTATATTATGCAGTGTTCAAGTACAGATATCAGTAGAGGGTTGGATCATGGTCCTTTGGGATCATGAGAACCGTGTGGCATTCCAATTATAGAAAATTAGGTCGTTATAGTTTTGAACATGGATAATTGCATAATGTAACTTGTATTTTTAAACTGTTGCATTACATTAATAAGTAAATGCATAAAATAGTTATGAAAAGGCCTTGGTGTCCATGGTTTTGGAGTTAAATAGAATTTGGGAGTCTAATGGATATATGGATTAGTTTGACATTATTATTTAATCTTGCAAAAATATTTTGTTTGACGATACCAATGGTAAATGCCTTAATAAATGCCTCTGGGTTAATGGGTGGGATTATGAGCAATGTTTTAATTTGGGCTTAAAAGAGACTGTGTAGCTCACTGTAAAGGTGGAAGATCCTGAGGGAACCAACACTGAAAATCACATTTGCTGGCGTTGGGGTCTATATAACTATTTTAATAATACATACACTATATTATTTAAAATGTTTAATGCCTTGGTGGTTTTATCCCTTCCTCATATTTCCTGGGTTCGTACGGATAAATGCATTAAGGTTCTTTCAATAAGGAGAGCCCATGGGTGCCTTTAGTATAGAATGAGCTACATATTTCAGGTTAATGGTTTAAACTCTCATATTCATGACCCTTTTCCCTATTCCAACATTCTACAAATATGTATATAAATGTTGTGCATGTGGTTTTGGCCAGTATTTTGCAATGGAATTATTTTATCATTTTTACCTGAGTTACACACCAGTGCTCGCTCTACTGACTATCACAGGATGTTATATATTTCATGATGTAGGGTCTGAGGACTTTTTTGTTGCTCCTGTACAGCACTAGGTTATTTAGTATTCCTGTAGATCTTTTGTGAAGTGGTGAGCCTTTATCTTCCGAAAGGCCGGTCATTTTAATGATTTCATTATTGTTTTAGTACTTCTTTTGAATTCTTTTGGTCATAGTCGGGGGCATGTCCTGAGTTAGCTTGGTATTCTGGTTTTATAGGCAATTATGGACAAGTGTAGGTTGAATGTTTTTTCTTGACCCTTAGTTTTTATTTGGTTTATCAATTTTTCTTTTCATAATGTTTGGTTAGATTTTGTTGTATTCTTTTATTGTGTTCTAAATGTTAGGATAAGGGGGTGGTCTCCCGCTTATGGTGGGCTTGTGATACTGATTACGACCAGGCCATGGTTTGAGCAGTGACAGTCATGGTATCAGAGCACAGTTTAGGGTCTTTTAGTATCCACAAAGCCTTATCAATTAGAATCTCTTTTATGGGTGTGTCGCGCGCCACATATATAAGGGGCAGGCTACAAAGAATTTAGGAATATTTCCCTTTCTTATGTTCTATTTAGAGCAATAGAGTCTAGTGTCATGAAACTCCTATAACTCCTAGTTTACTTGCCTTTCAAGTTATGCCTCCTTGAAGATCTGATGTTCGTAGAAAATTATTTGGAACCTCTATCCACCTGAGGAAAAGGTGGAGGGAACTCACACTGTGTATAGGGTGAAAATCTAATCTAGGCTCCCTACTCTTGATTTTACTGCTCTACGTGGGGTTCCACCAATCCCTTCTAGTCCTTCCTCAAGTGGTGAAACTAATACTAAGTCACCTCGGGGGGATATCTCTAATGCAGAGTTCCATCAGTCTATTCGCATGCTTACTTAGTTAGTGGTATATTAGTCTCATCAGTCTGGTCATGTTGGTTCTGCTATTAGATCATCTGCGGTTACCAGGGTTGTCCAGTTTATGAGGTTGAATCCCCCAACCTTTATAGGCTCTAAGTTTAAGGAGGATCCTCTAGGGTTTATTGATGAGATGAAAAATACTTTTAAGGAGGTGTATGTTAATGATTCTGAGGGTGTGGAGTTTGTTGCATATTAATTGAAAGATATGGCTTATCAGTGGTATGAGGATTGGGAAGTAATGAGGGGTGATGATGTCGAGCCAGTGATGTGGGATGAGTTTTCAAGTGATTTTCTTAATCATTTCTTTCCTCGGGAGTTGAGAGAGGTTAAGGCTGGAGAGTTTTTGAACTTGAGGTAGGGGAAGATGAGTGTAAAAAAGTATGCACTGAAGTTCCATCAACTATCTCATTATGCACCAGAGTTGGTGTCTAATATGAGATCCTTGATGAGAAAGTTTGCTTTTGGTTTTTCTCATGATTTGGTGCTAGAATGTAAGGATACTATGCTGAATAATGAAATACACCTCTCTGGGTTAGAGGTTCACATACAACAGGTAGAGATGGTAGGCAGTGAACTAAGAAAAAGAATTGGGGGAGTTCTTATTCAGCATCTAGTTCTCCCTATCCTAAGCCTTCTGGTTATCTTCGTACATAGGCTAGTAGGAGTCCTAAGGAATAGGGTGACCAATCTCAGGCTAGTGGAGCTCAGTCGGCCTTACCTTATCCTCCTTATCAATTTTATGGTCAGCTTCACCATGGTTATTATGAGAAACAGAGAAATTGGTGCTATAATTATTATCAGATTTATCATATACAGGGAGATTTTCCTTTATCCAGGTTGGAGAATAAAGTTATTAAGGTCCTGGTTTCCACTTCTTCAGCTCCAAAACCTAAGGGCATTACTCTAGGTACCAACACTAGTCTAAATCGCCTCTATGTACTTGCTACTTGTTAGGAGTCTGAGGCATCTCTAGATGTGATCACTGGTATGTTATAGTTTTTCTCCCATGATATTTATTCCTTGCTTGATCTGAATTCTACCTTTCCTATGTGACCCCTTATGTGGTTGTGTATTTCAGTTTTGGTCCTAAAAATATTTTTGATCCCTTCTTTATTTCTATTCTAGTGGGTGATTCTATAGTTGCTAGAAAATCTATAAGGGTTGTATGGTGCCCATCTTTCATAGGGAGACATCGGTGGATTTGGCAGAGTTTGACATAGTTTACTTTGTTGTAATCTTGGGAATGGATTGGCTTTATTCGTGCTATGCCTCTCTGGATTGTAGGACCCAAATGGTTAGTTTCTAATTTCCTAATGAGCCAGTAATTGAATGGGAGGGAAGTTTCTTAGTACCCAAAGGGAGGTTTAGTTCTTATCTTAGAGCACAAAAGTTGATTTCCAAAGGGTGTTTGTATCATTTAGTTTGGTTTAAGGATTCTAACTCTGAGAGTACCTCTTTACAATCTGTCCCTGAGGTTAATGAGTTTCCTGAAGGTTTTCCTTATTATTTTCCTGGGATTTTTCCCTATAGGTAGATAAATTTTGGCATTGATCTTCTATCGGATAGCCATCCCATTTTCATTCCTTTTTATAGAATGGCTCTGGCTGAACTAAAGGAACTAAAGGTACAGTTAAAGGATCTTCTTGAAAACGGTTTCATTCATCCTACCTTTCTCTATGGGATTCTCCAATGCTCTTCGTACGTAAAAAGATGGGTCCCTTCATATGTGAATATACTATCATCAGTTGAATAAGGTGACAGTAAAAAACAAGTACCTTCATCTTAAAATTGATGATATTTTTTACCAGCTTCAAGGTTTTAGGTGTTTCTCTATGATTAATCTTTGGTTGGGCAATCAATAGTTGAAAATTAGGGAAATAAATATTCCCAAGACTAATTTCTAGACCTGGTATGACCATTATGAGTTTTTTGTTATGTTGTTTGGGTTGAATAATGCTTCAGTTGCTTTTATGGATCTTATGAATCGGGTGTTAAGGCATTTTCTGGATTTATTTGTTATAGTCTTCATTGATAACATCTTGGTGTATTCTAAGAGTGTAGAGGATCATTCCAATCATCTTCTAATTGTTCTACAAACTCTTAAGGACTAAAAATTATACATGGAATTTTCTAAGTGTGAATTTTGGCTAAGTGTTATAACTTTTCTTGTACATATTGTTTCTAGTGAGGGGATCAAGGGGGATCCACAGAGAGTTGAGGCAGCTAAGAGGTGGCCTAGACCCACGACTCCAACAGACATTAGGAGCTTCTTAGGATTGGTTGGGTATTGTAGGAGATTTGTGTAGAGCGTCTCTTCTATTGATGCTTCGCTGATGAAGTTGACTTAGAAGAACATTATGTTTTGTGGTTCGATGTTTGTGAGGGTAACTTTGAGAAGTTAAAGGATAAGTTAACTTCAACATTAGTTTTGAACCTAATTAAGGGACTGATTATTTTGTTGCATATTCTAATATATCTCGTATGGTACTATATTATGTGTTGATGAATCATGGTAAGGTTGTATTCTATGCTTTCAGGAAGCTTAAGGTTCATAAGATATAATACCCGACTTATGATTTAGAGCTGGTGGTTATGATCTTTTCTTTAAATATTTGGTGTTATTATTTGTATAGGGATCATGTGGATATTTATTCAGATTATAACACATTTTCATACATATTTAAGTAGAAGAAATTGAATCTCAGGCTGAGGTGGTGGCTCGAATTGCTTAAGGATTATAACATGATCCTTCACTACTATCTAGGTAATGCTAATGTTGTTGTTGAGACTCTTACCAGGTTGTCTATGAGTAGTCTATCTTACGTTGATGCGGAGATAAAAAGGTTGGTGAAAAGACATTCATAAGTTATTTAATTTGGGAGTTCGTATTTTGGACTCTGAGGATGGAGGGTGATTGTTTAGGAAGTGGTTAAATCATATTTTGGTATCGAGGTGAAAGAAAAGCAGACTTAGGATCCCATATTTATACAAATTAAGGTTGGCGTCGGTCAGCACTAGATTATGGCATTTGAGATTAGGGGAATGGCATCTTGAGGTACCAAGAAATTCTATGTGTTCTTGATATAGATGGGCTGCGAGAAAGGATTTTAACCGAAGCTCATGAGTCTATATATACACTTCACTTGGTTCGACCAAGATGTATCATGACTTAAAGGAAATCTATTGATGGAATAATATGAAGATATTTGTGACAATTTTTGTTGCTAAGTGTATGATTTTCCAGCAAGTCAAGGTGGAACATTTGAGGCCTAGTGGTGTGTCCCAAGATTTAGAGTTGCCCATGTGGAAATGGGAGATGATCGATAAGGATTTTGTTATGGATCTTTCGCGGGTTCACAATTATTATGATTCTGTTTGGGTTATTATGGATAGAATAACCAAGTCTGCACAATTTTTAACTGTGAGGACTAACTACTTGGGAGAGGATTATTCTAAGTTGTTCATCTAGGAGACAGTAAAGTTGCATGGAGAACCGATGTCCATCATTTCTGATTGAGGTACTTAGTTTTCATCTCATTTCTGCCATTCATTTTAGAAAGGTTTGGGTACTCAAGTGAACCATAGTACCGCTTTCCACCCTCAAATGGATGCATAAGCCAGACGTACTATTCACATGTTAAAGGATATGCTAAGGGTCTGTCTGATTATTTTAAAGGTAGTTGGGTTGATCATTTTCATCTTATTGAGTTTGTTTACAATAACATTAATCATTCTAGCATCTAAATGTCTCCTTTTGAGGCTCTTTTTGGTAGGAGGTGTAGGTCTCCTATTGGATAGTTTGAGGTGGGTAAGACTAGATTATTTGGTCCTGACTTGGTTCACCAAGAAATACCCGAAAACTTAGCTATTTATTTAGTTTCAGTGTTTTCAAAATGGTTCTGTATACATATTGGAGCATTATTAGTTTAGTCAGTATATTATGTCATTAAGAACAGTTTGGTTGGGAGTAGGATTTAGCATCGAGCGAACCCAGGGATGGGGGATCACCTGCCAGTTGAGGGTGTGACCTTTAATAGTAGTCCCTATGTTCCAAAACTACGTAGCCAACGTAGGTTTAAGATGTTAACCTGCTAGTTGAGGATTGACACATATCTCTCCAAGGCACCTGCCAGAAGAGGGTAATTCTTTAGTTCTTTAGGACTTCACTTTAGTGGATCCACATAGTCAGTGTTAATACCCATGGCGCGGTACTAATACCCTTCCAATTGGGGTTATAGGTTAGACCCCAAATAGCTCATTTTGGGGCATGTTAGTTAGATGATAGCTCCCCCAGTTACAGTCCAGTATTCAGTCCAGTACTCAGTCTCAGGCTTACTTTACCATGGCATATAATCATTTGTTGTATAGTATCAGTATTTCAGTTAATAGAATATCGTAGTGTCATGTCATATGCTTGGTCATGAATTCTTAGATTTTATAGATTTCATGCATACTATATATCAGTCATCTCATACCATACATAGAGTCAGTTATTATTTATGCACATGATCCCATGCATATCAACCTAACCTCATTTAGCATACCAGTACTGTAATACCCCGGAAAATATTTTTTCAAAATTTTGTGCGTAAACATATTGGGTCCTATCTTCTAGAACAATTTATAATTTTTTTCGTGTGGAATTTCCTAGAGTTAGACCCACCGTTGCGAAGAGCATTGAATAAACTTTCCAACAATATATGGATCATATAAAATGGACACCCGAGCGATGAGTTACGAACATTCCGATCGAATGGTGAATAGTGATGAACAGTTAAACGTGCAGGAAAAAGTACTGAGGCCAGGCGTATTTTTGCTCCAACTTTAAATGATCATAAATCCTTGTACATAATGAACTGTGTGAGCTTCTATATATCAATGGAAATCCCTGAGAGTCTTCTTTCCAATGAAATTGGTTTCATCCAATTTGGACATCGAAGTAAAAGGTTATGGCCAATTTACTTCAACCTATCGGATAGATCACTGAAGGGAAGATTTGACATTAATTGATTTTTAAAGGTACTTTGGTCATTTCTCATTATTGTAACCCTCTATATATACCCCCTTTAAGCTAAGAATTGTCATTCATTTTCTCTTATTTCTCTTATCTCTCTCTCTCAAAATATATGCATATATATATAGAAGAAGAGGAGTTAGGGTTAGGGTTCCAATTAGGGGAAAATCGATTAAGGGCTTCACTTCGCGAATTGCTTCCATCAATCTCTTCGGATACTAAATCTAAGGTATGTAAGTGTTTATCTATGGACTCCTTTCATCCATAGAGTCCACGAATCCCTTTCTGAAAGTTCAAGTTATGTATATATATATATATATATTCTAGACTTTGATGATGTATATATATATGTTGATTGATATTTGATGGTTGAGATATATATGAGGATTATGTATGTTACTTTATATATATATATATATGATGATTATGCATGTTGGTTGATATATATATATATATGTGTGTGTGTGTGTGTGTGTGTGGTGATGGTGTATGTTGGTTTATACATGTATGTGATGATTATGTGTGTTGGATGAGATATATGGGGTGGCAGAAAACATGAGAATTTGATGAATTCACCAATACCTAAAAGTGCATGTAAGGTGTTTGTGGAATTGTCTAAGAGGCTATAAATTTACATTCTTAGTATATAATAAGTTCTAAATGACTAGACTACTTTCTATGTATATGTTCAACATGAACTCCATGTTATTGTCTAAAATTAGGGATGTTGTGTGGAAGTCTTATGATATGGTTGTAAGTGCAGACGAGGGATTTAGTTTGTGGAATTAAGATGAATGATGGTGTTGTAGCACATGTAATTGTTCATACCGACCTATGCCGTAAATGGTGCATGCAAGGTAATTGTAGAAATGCCTAGTTGAACAAGAATGGATCGTATGACCCATTATGATTGAAGTGATGAGTTCATACCATAATTGCATGCTATGTGTTTAGTATGGTGATTAAGGGAAATGATAAGTCCATTAGGCCACGCTGAGTGTGAAATGTCTAATTATCGGTCGAATTGCATATATCAAGATCTTAAAGGAAAGAACCTTGAGAAGTGAATCATGATGTGTTGAATGTATGTTATTTGTGTGTATCCCGATTGGATGAACTATTTTATGTTGTATTCTTCCTTAATCATATGCATCCTTGTTGAATGATCTACAATGTAATGGCATGAGATCCCAATACTTGTATATGAATATGATCTTCAAATGATTGGTGTGAGGTGTTAATGAATACATGGTGCATGATGGCCTGTGGGCATGTGAGTATGCGTTGTTGTATACTACGTATTACTTATGTTATTGATTGCTGGGGGTATGTATGCCCGAAATAGTCTGCTGGTCTAGAGCTGAGTCAGTTCCGCGATAATCTTAGTCGTGCTACGATCGATGAATTTTCGATGATTTGAGAACTTAAAATGAATTCCGTGAGAACTTAGTATGTGGGGTTTTGAACAAGAATATCTTTTCATTCTTGTGCCCAAAGAATTGATTTTATCATTGAAATTTCATGATTTTGTAAAGTGGGTAAATACCCAAGATGTTTTAATGACGAATTATGAGGTTATGAAAAATATAAATTGTTTAAGCTTTGATGTACATGATTACTTTATTATTCCCAAATTATGATTTTATATGGTGAATTTCATATTTGTACCATGAGTTGATATTTCAAGTGTTTTCAAGATATGATTTATGGAACTTGGAATCATCCAATATTGGTATACATAATAACCTTATTATCTTGTTTTCTGGAATTGAGATTTTATGCCATAAATTGCATACCACTACTATGAAATTATTTTTTTGAGGATTCTTGATATAAAAGCCATGATTTGAGTTACATTACGACATACAAAATGTTACTATGATTTGAAGATCTTAAATGATTTTCAAAAGCTATTGTCATGATTTGAATATTGAAATGAAAGAATGATCATTTGAGAATATTGATTTGGATCCGCAGAGTCGAGATGATTTATATTGATTTTAAGCTCACAGAGACGAAATGTTTTGTTATTGATACCATGTTGATGTTGAGGAAAAATTAAAATGTTTTGAGCTAAAATGTGTTGAGTTAGGAATCCACAAATTGATATGATTTGATAAATGAGAAAGAGATTTGATTTGGTCTATATGATAGACCCTTTTGATGTTGTGGTAGATTTCCTAATGCGTTCTGATCTAGTCAGGGAGTATTACTTAGCAACGAGAGGGAAATTTGGTATTTCCCCAAACCTATGTGCCACCGTAGGGTTGTTGATGATGATATTATTGGCCAGAGAGCCGAATTGTGATTATGAAAGCTTTAAGGTTGTACTCCATGGCAAGAGTACAACACTCCCGCCAATGGGAGAGCTATCGCTAGGAGGGAAAACCTTGGTATTCCACGTGGCTCACGTGGGGTTGTCGGTTATAGGAAACTCCCATGTCCATAAGAGTATGTTTCTTGAACTATCGAGTTGCTCCGAGTCTTGAGTTGATGAGTTTGGTTGTCTATGATGAGTCATGAGAATTTATGATGAATATTGATGATTTTATGATGATTTATGGGATTTTACTTATGTTTTCCTCTCTATAATATTATGATAAGTATGGATACTGAAATTCAAGCCATGTGAGTCTTCATTTTCCGTACGCATATTTTATGAAATCAAAGATATTATTCAAATTATTGTGTGCACCCCCACATATTCAGTTGCTTATGAAGAGTCATGGTGAGTTATGTAACTACTTCCCACGGTTTCTGTGTCAGTATGAATCTTCAGGAGTCAGGGGTGTAAGTGTATTCGATTGATCAGTGTTGGTATCCTGTGATTAAGTAATGCAGTACCCCAGTACAGTAGTGAGTTCCGAGGACAGTAAAGTGGTATCCGAGATGTGGTATCTTGAGTCGTTATAATTGTTATAGTGGTTGTGAACTGTGCATTCATGTATGTGTACTCGTTCGTTATTCTCATGATTATTCTGTTGATTAAATGTTTATGCATAAGCCCTTGCATTTAGTCTTCCCTGCTTGCATACTCAGTACATCTTAGTACTGACGCATTCGTGCTATGGTTTTCTTTTATTTTGGGGCACCATAGGTTCAGAGGAGTGAAACTTGGAGCATCTTAGAAGTCACTTGTATAGCAGCAGTGTGTGCAGCACTGAGTCCTCATCATCTGAGGATGTTGTTATTACAATATTTGATTTTAGTAGACGGAGTTAGTTGGGGAATTGTCCCTTCAACTCCACAGTTCAGGCAGTGTAGAGGTTTTTCAGACAGATGTATTAGTGTGTGGTTTCCAGTATTGCATATTTTTAGATGTTTGAACCTTATGGCAAGTTTACGCTTGTATTTTATTATATTATGCAGTGAACAGGTACGGATATCAGAAAAGGGTTAGCTTGTGGTCCTACGTGATCATAAGCACCGTGTGGCGTTCCGGATCTCGTGAATTGGGGCGTTACAAGTACATTCAAAGTACTGACTACATACTCGTTTCTTGTGCTATGATGTCTCATATCATAGGTTCGGACGCTTAGGTATTTGACCGCACCTTGACCTCACCAGCGCATCAGCAGTAGCAACAGTGGTGAGTCCTTATGTTCCGACGACCTTTTATGTCTATTTCAGTTCTGTTAAATAGTCAGTCGAAGTTAGTTGGGGACTTGTCCCATCAACTCTACAGTCAGTCAGTCAGAGGCTTTCGGACACTTTCAATCAGTTATTTAGTTATTAGTTGTATTGATAGTCATACAGTATTGTTTTCAGACAGACGTTTTCAATATTTCTATTCAGTGTTATTTTTCATATTTAAAACCTTATGGCATTTTCAGTTAAATTCCGCATATGTTCTCTGTTATTTTATTCAGTGCTCGTAGCAGGTACCAACATAGGTTCACTTGTGGTCATTCGGGATTGTAGGCACCATATGGTGTCTAGGGTGTACTCTTGAAGTGTTACAATTATCAAACCAAACCATGCTAGAGTTCCATTGAAAGTTCAACCATATAGAGTGAAAACATTCTTTGAGGCATTTTATCAAACATGTTGAGGGAATTCCATTACCAAGACCAAAACCAATGCATAAACCACCATAATTAGGGTTACTCAAGACCCATTTGTTAAACCATATCCAACCAATAACCATATATGCAAACCATTACTAAAAACACATATAAATATAGTTTAAACTAATACCAAACCATATGCATCAAGACCCTCAACATATATTTCAAAAACCACCATTCATAATCCACAAATCAATGTTTAAAACACAATAAATATGCCTTTAGTTGGAGTTAACAATAAGGGAAGGAGTACATTCCTTATACAAGAAGATTCACGGAACAAATCTCGACCTTTGGGACCTTTGAAGAACACATGAAGAAACCCTAGCCTCCAATCTTCAAGAGAATGTTTGAGAGAGTATTTGAAGTGTTTTAATCTTTTAACAAGTGTTATGAAAGCCACCAAGGGTTATATAATGTGAGGACATATGGGTATTAAATTAGGAAATATCTGGACTACCCTTGACCTAAAATTAAAAACAATCCACGTCCATGGGTACGACTCCCCTTACCATTCATATCCTAGGGTACGAGTGGTACCCCAACTGGTACCCAAGACCATGCAAAGACCTTACACACTGGTGTCTATCTAATTCAATCCTCCCCTCTTGTACCTAAGGGTACAAGTCATACACCAAACCATACCCAAATCTCGTACCTTGGACAGACTTCACAAGAAAACTTAATCAATTTTTTGGATATAACTCGTACCTAGTGTAGTAAGCAAGACAAACACACTGCCTGGGGTATGACTTCACCCTCAAGCCATCCTACAACCTATATCCAAGGGTACAAATCATTCCCTTGAGTTGTACCAAACCCAATTAGTTCAAAACCAAACAAAAATTTGCAAGGGTCCTATTCTGGGGTGCTTCATTCTCCCCCACTAGTAACATTCATCCTTGAATGACAGGTAAGGGTAGGAATAAGAATGAGATAACCCATAAAACTTTCCCTCAACCAAAATAGAAGACAAGGACATAAATCAAGATGAGAAGATCATCACCTAAGCTAAACATTATCAATTCACCAACACCTCCATTCTGACCTCTAACTAGAATAGCAAACAAAGATACAAGATAAACCATTCCTCACCTTTAACTAAGTTAGAAAACAAAGATATATTTGAAGAACACACACCTTATTCATGAATTTCTGGAACAAAGAACCAACGCAGACTTGGACTCCCATGTCCTTTTTCGCATCTCGAATGGCTTTCTTGTACTTTTGGTTTAACTATGGAACCTTTACCAAAGCCACACCCTTCGTTCTTAACCAACGAACTAATCTATCCAAGATCTCCAAAGGGAACTCTTTAAAGAACAAAGAACAAAGGATCCAAGATATCAATACCACCCAAAGGAACTGACCAACAATGAACTATCCCCACCTTGCCCAAACACAAACGTATAGATTCCCAAATGAATAGGCTCATACTAAAGGGCAGGTCCTATTCGATTTAGAATTTACCAAGTCACACTACCACGAAAGCTTGAGTATAGCTATACACCACCAATTCCATGTTCAAGCCTATCCAAAGCATGAAAGAGCTAACTTAGGCCACCAGAATTTACTCCTTACCCCTATCTCAAAACACTACTCTGCTTTAATCATCATTATAATATGGGAACCATGAGTAAAAGACATGGACAAACTATATGCGACCGTTATAACCAAAACCTCCATCGTATAATTGAGCACCCAAAACCATATAATGATCAAACCATAAAAGCATTGTATAAAACCATGCCTTTCCAAACCTATCAAGTGCCTAACACAACTATTGATACATCTAGCAATCATAACATTCAATCCTACGACTTCTATACCCGCAGTATGATCTATCCATCAAAAGATCTAGACCCCTCTATCATTTCCACAAGGATTTTCATCACCTATTTCTTTCTTAAATATTTCCCATGACAACAACCTTACCTTACCTTTCAAAACCTTAACTCTAGTAGTCACCCTAGACTCTCCCCCACTTAGGGACTTCCACATTCCCCATTTCAACACATCACCATACTTCCCAAACCACTACCACCCTAGAATAAGAGGAATCTTTAAAGAAACTGAATAACAATATTTATCTATGCCTCCCAAGGATAGATCCCAGAGACAAGACATGGAACTATAGGCATAAATTACTTCACAACAACTACCTAGACTATAATGGAGAATCATCCCAATCCAACCATACCATGAAAGAAGTCCTTAGAGTAGATACCGAAAGAAACACAACCACCTATACCATGAGTAACTTAACACAAGGTCAAGACTTATATCTAGGGAATAAGGTGAATGCAAAATTCAAACTTTAGGCATAAGCGTTAAATGAATACATGCAATACTAGTAGAGTACTCTCTTAACTGGTAGAGAAGAGTGTCATCAGATTATGAAACCCTGACCCTCCCTTGAAGTCCACCACTAGAAGGAAATTTTAGATTAACCACCAACACTTATCCCATCACATCTACGAACACAATTCTTCATTCTAAGGGGTATCACCGAAGACGTACACCAGGGATGCTTGCTTTTCCTATACACAACCTTATTCATCCAAATTCTAACTAGATCCTAACATAGACATGGAAAAACCATTAGACCACATTAACTCCAAGGATTCCAATTAAACCAAAACCATTCAAAATCAAAACATAGAAACCAAGGCCTTTTAAAAAACATTTGAATCCAACCAAAGCCAATTTATGTTCCTTTAATTATTTATGCAATGCAAAGATTTAAGAATAGTCAAACCATATGACAAAATTATATTCAATGGAAATTTCACAAATAGCCTAAGGGGATAAAATTTCCAAGACCATAACCAAGTAATTAGGGAATAAATAGTACCCCAAAATCCATTTAACATTCCCATGCATCAAACAATGTTTATAAACTGAAATAAAGCACGAATAATGCATCATAACCTATGGAAAACCACTTAAATGAGTAATCATGTTAAAGATCTCAATTGCACCAAAACCTAATTTTAAAACCAAGAATTTAATAATCAATTTTATGCCAACAATAAAATACAAGTATAGGGACAAGGATACATGCAAGCTTCGTGATTCTAGACCGTCGAATGACTAGATCCTCAGTCCCCCGTCATTCAACCTTAACTCCTAGCCTATATGGCACAGCTTTCCTACTATTGTATTTCCCATATCATCATCTTCATCCAACCTACCAGTTTACCTCCACAACTCCTGCATTTCTATTCCCGAGCTTATCATACTTCCTTTAATAAAAATCAAGTATCTAGGTTCAAGCCTAGGATCTACCAACTACCATTCAATACTATCAAAATACCCCATATAGAATGGAAATTACATATAAGGTCCACCCCACATGGAGGACTCTCCCAATTCCTTAGTCACCCACCAACAACCTATTTATTTTCGGGGAAACCATTCCCCTTATGCATGCAAGAACAAAACACCCCATGGAGAAATACTAAGATAAAGAGAACCTTTATCTAAGTGATCCCTAAATTTGTCTATTAAGATCTTTTAACCCCTCCAAAACCACTCTATAAAGAAATAATAGAAATTGGACAAGTCCCCAAAACCAAACCAATCGCAAGCAAACCTCCTAATTAGAAAGACACAATGAGGGTCATCAAGAAGACCCCAAGAAATTTATCCACCTCCAAAACCAAATCAAAGAAGGACCTTTTGAGTTAGGATCTTTAACCCAGACCGACTAATAAAGACACCCGTTAAAGATCAACCTCCGAGTTCTAAGATATAATATAACCTTTCCCTTATTATCTAGGGAATAAAACCATTATCCCATTCCAAAATTGATTCACCAAGGAGCCTAAAGACAACCTTTACGGATCTGATAATCTAATGCTAGATAGCATAAGTGCAACCAATCCATTCCCTGAATGACATCAAAATCTACCATATTCGAGTCACATAAATTCACCAAAACCCCTTTACCACTAACAAATACCACACACCCCATAGAGTCTATTGGAAATCAAAGAGTCATCTACCCAAGTAGAAATAGAAGAAGAAAAGAGTCTGAAGTAGCTTGGGACCACATCCAGAATACACAACCATAAATAGGGCCACAAAAGAGAGGAGACCCCAAACTAAGTAAACCATACAGACCACAAAGAAAGGATTTTTCAACATACTAATTTCGGCACCAGAAGATACCTCAGTCTCCCGAGGGATAGTAAGAACATTGAAATGATCCCGACCAATACTAAAACCCAAAGTAGCACCCATTTGTGTAAGAGCTAGAGAAGTAGCAACTGATACCCTATTTTCCCAAGATGGGATCCTTATGGGACATTCCCATTACATGTGACCC
The DNA here is from genome assembly GCA_030864215.1 of Capsicum pubescens. Lineage (NCBI taxonomy): Eukaryota > Viridiplantae > Streptophyta > Magnoliopsida > Solanales > Solanaceae > Capsicum > Capsicum pubescens. Next base: position 257,240,989 of record CM061538.1, read on the forward strand.
AATTTAATAAAACAAAGATGTCGATTCCTCTCCGTACCAATAGGATCAGACTGGCATGATAAAGTTGTCACTATTTGGATCAATAGATTAATAAAATGATGAAACTCGGCATTGGTAACCTCTCCTTAAGGTAACCAATAATAAGTACCACCTCCCAAAATAGGGTCAGTGGATAATGGTGGGACTCCGTGGGGAAAACTAGATATTGCGACCCTTGACCAGGCCTATGCCTCATGAGTTAGACTAGACTCATCAAAGTTGTCCACGAGTGGGACAAGTGAGTTTCCATAAACTTTAGATCATTGAGAAGACATGATCCGAAGAGTGAACCAAGGAATATTAAGAGTAGAGTTCAAGACCTTAGACTTCATAGCTCGAAAGTAGAACAACCAAGAAAGTGAAACATCCTAAATACCTCGTAGCCTCCTGATTATAAGTGTGGTGCAAGACACATCCATAAATAAGACTCTACTCGACACAGTTTTGTGGACACCCTATGACACCAAAACCTAAAGATCTGATACCAACTTGGCACGACCCAAACCAGCGCCTTGTCATAATGGGAAATCCCAAGCCAAACCAAGACTGGGAACAACCCCCATTTTCCAACCCAACCACTATATGTATACCTTGAGTCGTCTGAAGTCCGAACAAGTAACAAGATAGTGTATCCAACCATATGATGACTTTGGGATAAGTCTGTATCTGAGACCAACCCAACAAAGTCCAAGCACCCAATAACCTACCAAACCAATGCAAAAACCATAAACCAATACCATAATTATAAGACAATGTATGAATATATATGAAACATAACCAATCCATACCATACCCAAGTCCAAAATTGTCCATACAAAACCTCTAGACCAATAAATGATTACCTAGTCGGGACATGCCCCGACCATAGCCGAAAACCAAAGTCTATATAAGACAGAAGATATGTAAAGTAACCCATGACAAGAAATAGATGCCTTCCGAACTATGAAAACTCACCACCTTAATCCAACATCGACTATCCCCGAATCCAATCACTAGGCAGGAGAAGTAGAATGGTTGGATTCTATATAGCGTGCATATACAGCCATCCAAAGATGGGTTAGTGGGTTAACACTAGCATGCACTCAAGATAAGGGCAAAATAATTAAATTTAAAATCCAAGTAAAACCATCCATAAGCACACAACTATATATATATATATAACTATGCCGAAAAAGGGAACCAGGTTTAGCATGCCTTTAAAACCTTTACCTGGGTTGTATAGCTTTGCCTTCCAAAACCACCGAAGGGCTATATGGGTTCAGCTTCCCCTACAGAAAGGACCCCAGTGTGTGAAGCAGTACGACCAAGAAAGAAACCCTGGGATAGCTAGTACATCCCTCTAATATAATGTGTGACATCATGCACATGTTCACCAAGACTAACCTCACATCGATAAATATGAATATCGTGTTTTGGGACCCCCGAGACCTCTACCTTCCATAACTTTGCTATACATCCCTCCATTATTTCCTAAATAAAACCATTACCAAGGAACCAATAAATCCATTTACCATTTATGAACCAAGTCTATTTAGTGGTGCTATCGTCATACCGACCATACTTACAAGTACTATTCATAGCCAACCATATATAGGTTAAAGGGGACTACCAAGTGCCCTTCCATTTACCATATTAAACCACTTGGGGGATTTTATGTACCCTACAATCATAACCATTTTCATATCCACCAAGGCTTTACCATTTAATCCCTCAAAACCATGTATACCATTTATACCATTTAAAATCATTTCTAAACCATTTTAGACCATGCCAACCATTTGAAGAATTTATATCATTTAAAACATGCAATACCATCCAAATCTATTTAAGGTTCAATTACCAAACCAAACCATGTAAGAGTTCCAATGAAAGTTCAACCACAGAGTCAAAACATTCTTTGAGGTATTTTATCAAATATATTGAGGGCATACCTTTACCAAGACCAAAACCAATTCATAAACCACCATAATTATTGGGTTACTCAAAACCCATTTGTTAAACTATAACCAACCAATAACTACATATGAAAACCATTACCAAATAAATGTAAAAACATAGTTTAAACCAATACTAAACCATATGCATCAAGAACCTCAACATATATTTCAAAAACCACCATTCATGATCCATAAATCAATGTATAAAACACAATACATATGCCTTTAGTTGGAGTACATGCTAAATACAAGAAGATTAATGGAAGAAATCTTGACCTTTAATCCCTTTAAAGAACATATGAAGAAACCCTAGCCTCCAATCTTTAAGAGAGTGTTTTAGAGAGTATTTGAAGTGTTTTAATCTTTTAACAAGTGTTATGGAAGGCCACCAAGGGTTATATAATATGAGGATATAAGTTACTTGAAGTAGTAAATGTCCGGACTACCCTTGACTTAAAATTAAAAACAAACCACGCCCAGGGGTACGACTCTCCTTACCATCTGTATCCTAGGGTATGAATGGTACCACAACTCATACCCAAGATCATGCCAAGACCCTAAACATTCATTTTGATATGAATCAACCCTCTCCACTCATACCTAAGGGTATGAGTCATACACCAAATCATACTTACTTCTCATACCTTGGATAAACTTTACAAAAAAACTCAATCAAGCACTATACGACTTATCTTGCACCACTTATATCTTTGGATACAACTCATACCTTGATGACTCATACCTTGGGTAGTAACCAATGTAAACACACTGCCTAGGGTATGACTTCACCCTCAAGCCATCCTATGAATAGTATCAGTAGATACGAATCATACTCTTGTGTCATACCAACCCAGTGAGTCTAAAACCAAAGGAAATTTGCAAGGGTCCTATTCTGGGTTGTTTCATGGATTACATTGCAAGAATAATATAATTGGTATGATAATACCAATCTTAAATGCCTTAATAATTAATTCCTGCGTTAATGGTTGGATTTATGTGCTAAATTATTTTAATTTTAGATTAAAGGGAATCGTGTAGCTCACCGTAAAGGTGGAGGTTTCGGAGGGACCAATACTAGAAACCTCATTTGTTGGAGTTGGGGTGTTGGTAACGTGTTCATAGTTTGGGATACATATATTTTTGGTTGGTTGGAGCCTTGGTGTCTTCGTCCCTCCCTCAAATTTCCTTGATTAGTGCAACTACATGCACTGGTCCTTTTTAGTAGGGGTAGTAGAACCCATATATCCCTTGATTTCCCTTAGGATAATTACAACTACACAGTCCAGGTTAATGGTTTTAAACTCTCATGTTCATGGACCTTTTTCCTTATCTCTGCATCTTTCATATATATATGTTTGTGAACATGTATATGTGATCTTGATTGGATGTGGACATGGAATTATTTCATCCTCTCTCTAAGTGACATGCTAGTTCTCACCCTACTAAATATCCCTAGATGCTAAATCATTTCATGATGTATGATCCTAAGGGTTTTCTATTATCATGTGCATTGTTAGGTGATCGGGCTCATTGGTTGGTTTTCTTTGAAGTGGTGCTTCCAGAAGTCCTCTCATTTGTTTAGTTTTATTATGTTTCTTTAGTATCTTATTTTGGACTCTTTTGGCCATAGTCGGGGGCATATCCTACTTAGTTAAGTATTCTAGTATTGTAGAGCCTTTTGTGGAAAAGTGTAGGATTGGTTATTATTTTTACTCTTAGATTTTATGAGTTTTCTTATCTATCTTGTGATGGTTTGACTATTTTTTTATGCTTATTATGGATATTGTGCTCTTGAGGGTTGGATAAGGGGGTGGTCTCTGGACCATAGTGGGCTTGAGATACCCATTACGGTTAGACCTTGTTTTGGGTCGTGATATCACCCATCCAATAGGGGTTATAGGTTAGATCCTTATTAGCTTAGATTAGGGTATGTTGGTTAATGTTAACTCCCACTGGCCACAGTTCATAGTTCAGTTGCAAATTTTTTTGTATGACCTTATACTCAGTTGTTCAGCTTAGCATATAGTATATGTTATTTACTTGGTCCTGCATTAATTCACTATGTTGCATGCATTATATTTATCCCGTATTTATTTTCCCATCTTGCATACTCAGTACATTCAAAGTACCGATCTCATAATTTCTTTGCACTATATTGTCTTATAATATAGGTTTTAACCCCATATTGCACCTAGTATGATCCCGCACCACATCAACAACAGTATTTGGTAAGTCCTTATCATCTGGGGACTATCTATCAATATTTTTTCTTTGTACTTTTACCGAGTTTCAGATAGTTGGAGTTTGTTGGGGCATGTACTAACAACTCACATGATTCAGAGGCTTTCAAATAGTAAGTTATATTTTCATCATATTGACGTTGTCAGACAGTTTTAGTTTTGGTATTCAACATTGATTTTGATTTTTATTATAATTAGGTTATTTTATTTTTCTTTGTTTTCGCTCAGTAAATCATTATCTTTTCTGTATTCTTAGTTTTTTCCTAGGACATGGGTTAGCTTGGGATAACTTATGAATTTAAGCATCGTGTTATGACTAGGGGCAATCTCGGGTCGTGAAATCATGTGTCTATGCTTAAAAAGTGTGTGTGTGATCCTTCCTTACTAGTGCCCGTTAAGGAAATTGGTTTTCAAGATTCATTGTGCTATGAGGAAATCCCAATTGAGATCTTAGATAGGAAAATTTAGAAGTTGAGGACTAAGGAAACGTCTTCGGTAAAGGTACTTTGGTGGAATTAAAAGGTAGAACAGGACGCACAGGAATTGAAAAATGATAGGAAAGACAAGTACCCATTCTTGTTTCCAGCATTGGACGAAAGTGTTTGTGGTATGATTTATATTTCCCCTCTTGTCACATTTCAAATTTGTCCTTGAAATCTAATGTATTCTTTCTATTATCATACTAAGAATGTCCTAACTTCATATTCGGGGATGAATGATCCCAAGAGGGGGGATGTAAGACCCTAAAAATTTGTGACCAATTTATTTCAGACCATCAAGTGGTAAATTTTTACTTGAATCATGATAACGGATGTTAACGAGATATTTTGAGAGATTTTTAGTAGTTTTGAAAAGCATTCGGGGTCATTTTGGGACCCCAAACTAGTGAGTCTTTGTAATAAGGGCATGGCACGCTACGTACACCCCTCGATAAGGGCGTGTCATGCTACATACATCCCTCAATAAGGGCGTGTCACACTGCCTATGCTCCTCAATAAGGGCGTGCACGCTGCTGGGCAAATTTTGCCTAGTTTTATTTTTTTAGTTGTAGTGGGGGATTTTTAGTCCTTAACCCTACTAAATTACTTAACAACACCTTTTATCCTTATTACCTATCAATTATGAACTATTTTTCATTGTTTTTCTCCTATCCAACTCCCAAGTCAAGAAACTCAAGGATTTTCACAAGATTTTCATTCTCCGAGCCCTAAACTCTAAATTCTCTCCAAATCCTTCAAATTTTCAGGCATGTTGTACACTCTCTATTTTAATTATTATAATATTGCATCAAATTACTTGGTATTTGCATGTTTCTTGGTGGTTTAACTCAAACTAAGGTTGAGGGTTTTTGGTTTTATGCTCTTGCATTATTTAATTCTTATTTTAAATAGTTTATTCATGTTTTAAATGATGAATTGTGAATTGAATTTGTGCATTGTGATTATGGTGGAGTTTGGTAATTTGGTTTTCACAAAGTTGATAAATTTTGGTGTTATAATGCCATGAACCTTAACCCACATTATAATCAAGAGTTTCTTAGGTCTAGCTGGCTATTACCAATATTTTATTGAGGGATTTTCATCTATTTCATCCCCCATGTCTAGATTGGCTCAAAAGAAAGTTAAGTTTTAGTGGTCAGATTTTTGTGAGAAGAGTTTTCAGAAGTTGAAGGCTTGACTTACTTTAGCCCTAGTCTTAGCGTTACCGATGGTATAGATGGATTTGTTGTCTACTGTGATGCTTCTAGAGTTGGTCTTGGTTTTGTTTTGATGCATAGGGGTAAGGTCATATCCTATGCCTCTAGATAGCTTAAGCCTCACAAAAAGAACTATCCTACCCATGATCTTGAGTTAGATATTGTTGTGTTTGCTTTGAAATTCTGGAGGCACTATATGTGTTCATGGACTACAAAAGCTTGCAATATCTATTTTCACAGAGGGGGTTAAATCTTCATTAGAGGAGGTGGTTAGAATGGCTGAAAGATTATGATATGAGTGTTTTGTATCATCCGGGCAAGGCCAATGTTGTGGCAGATACCCTTAGTAGACTGTATATGGGTAGTGTTGCTCATATAGAGAGTGATAAAAAAAGAATAAGTTTGGGAAGTTCATCAGTTGGTTAGATTAGGTTTGGGGTTAGTTGAATCAAATGATGGAAATATTTGGGTCTAGAGTAGTTCTGAATCTTATTTAGTTTCTGAAGTGAAGGAGAAGCAAGATAAGGACAACAGTTTGGTTAAGTAGAAGGAGTCAATCAGATATGAAAAGGTGAAGGTTTTCTCCCAATGGGGAGATGGTCTATTGATATACCATAATAGACTATGTGTGCCATGTGTTGATAGTTTGAGGCAGCGGATTATGGCAGTAGTGCATGGTGCATGTTATTCCATTCACCAAGGTTCTACTAATATGTACTGAGGTTTGTGGGAAGTCTATTAGTTGAATGGTATGAAGAAAGATATTGCAAAATTTGCGGCCAAGTATGCTACTTGTTAATAGGTTAAGGTGGAGCACCAAAGGCATGGTAGAACATTGCAGGAGTTTAGTATTCCCACATGGAAGTGGGAAGAGGTGAACATAGACTTTGTGGCAAGATTACCTCATTCGCGTCATCAACATGATTCGATTTGGTTTATTGTAGACAGTTGACCAAATTAGTCCACTTCTTTATAGTTCACACGTCCTACTCAGCAGAAGATTATGCTAAGATGTATATTAGAGAATTGGTTAGATTGCATGGAGTTCCCTTGTCCATTATTTTGGATAGGCGTACTTAGTTTACCTCTCACTTCTGGAAAGCCTTTCAGAAGGGTCTTGGTACCCAAGTTTATCTCAATTCAGCTTTTCACCCTCAGACAGATGGTCAGGATGAGAGGACCATTCAGACCCTAAAGGATATGTTGAGGGCATGTGTTATGAACTTCAAGGGTAGTTGGGATGATCATTTTCCATTGATTGAGTTTTCCTACAATAACAGTTACCATTCTAGTATTCAGATGGCCCTATTTGAGGCTCTTTATGGGAGGAGATGTAGGTCACTTATTGGTTGGTTTGAAGTGGGTAAGGCTACTTTTATTGGGCCAGACATGGTGTTTGAAGCCATGGATAAAGTTTATTTGATTCGAGAAAGGTTGTAGACAACTCAGAGTCATCAAAAATCTTATAAAGATATGAGGAGAAGGGATCTTGAGTTAGAAGTTGATGACTTGGAAGCTTAGTCCTCGATATGTTAGACCTTATAGAATATTGAGTCGTGTTAAAAGACTGCTTATGAACTTGAATTGCCATTCGATTTGTCTTTCATTTACCCAGTGTTCCAAGTATCCTTACTCAAGAACTGTATGGGTGACCCACCTATTGTAGTCCTTCTAGAAAGCATGAAAATTCTGTAGATATGCTCCCTAGAGAGAGATGTGTTCACCATATTCATCCTATTGGGAGTATGATTGTTCTGTATATGGTGGTCAAAATGGACATTAGAGTGATTGCCTAAATGCCCCTCCCACTATTTTGCTAACCCAAATTCTAGTTTTTTTATGATTTTGATAGATCTTTTGGTCAAGAAAAGAAAGAACAAAGCACCAGAAAGAGTGGCATTGAATCTATGCTTCAATTACTGTTGGATCGTATGGACACAACAAATGATATCATATGTGATATACGTCAAGACATTAGGGAATTTAACAAGGAAATATAAAGGATAGGGGAGATAGATATTGAGGTCAATCATCCAAAGCACTCATCTACATTATGTTTAGATGATATCTTGTTTGTGGAATTATTTAAACTAATCAAAGAGTGTGAATTTAAGGAGCAAAAATCCTATACTGATGATGATCTTGATGTTGATCAACCCTTTGAGATTTCCCTACCAACTGAACCAACCATGAGGGATGATGCCAAGATTGAGGAAATGGTGCTAGAGGCAAAAAAAGAAATCAAGCACAATACTTGTGAAGACTCTAGTCTATTTCGAGGTAAAGATACTAATAGGGATGCTACTCCGGAAGTAAGAGTTATTCCTCATTCGAAATACTTTTAAACATTATGCCTGGTGGATGTGATGAAAGTCGAATCACCCAAGCAAATGATGAATTTTGAAAATGAGGAGGAAAATTCTTACATTTTAGAGTTTATCTTTCCAAAAGGGTATACCACAACCCCAATCATAAAATCCAAGAAGCCTAAAGATCGATGTCCATTTAGTGTCTTTTTAAGATCCTCACTGCTTCTCAATGAGCCCACATAAAAGTTTGATGCAAAATTGGGCAAGTGGTTGAAGTCTTTGAAGTGGCGTGATAGAACATTCCATATCATTCCCTCACCTTTGCCCAACATACCTAAAAAAGTAAAGATCAAAAGATGGGCCAACAATTCAAATTATCTAAGTAGAGGGATAAAGGATGTCTGAATAATGTCGTGCCATGATACTAAATTAGGCGCTTCTTTGGAGGAAACCCAAGGTATTTTGTTGTTTGTATTCGTATTATGTGATTGAAATCAAATCTTCGCACCTGTGGTGCCACGGGTATATTTGTAACTCTCTTGTTTTGATTTGACGCATTGGGGACATTGCATTATTTTAAGTTGAGGGTGGGGATACTTATGGGTTTTGATGTCCTCTTGGGATTTTTATTGCTGTGCCTCTTTTACTCGGAGTCTTGTTCCTTGTAGTGCCGGTATGTTTAGGCGTATTATGTTTGTTTTGTGATGTGTTGTGATTAACTGGGGGGAAAATAAGTACCTTAGGCAGTTAACATGTTTTTGTTGATTTTTGAAGACCTCTCCAATGGTCTTTTTTATAACTGTGTGATATGCATTTATGGGTGACCACTGTGCATCTTGTTATGGCATTAGTACTAGTGATATGATAACCACTGCTAAACAATTGCATGAACCGAATGGGTAGTAGCTTGTGATGTACCTTTGGGCCATATGTGTGTGAGATACTACCTAGTTTCCATTGTGTGTTAAATCCAGAACATGCTCGGTTGGTCTTGCCTTAGTTGTAGGATAGTGGTTAGGAAAGGATCATAGGTCTTTGTAGATATTAGCCCACTTTTAGCCTAAATGACCTTCCATGTATGCATAATATCCCTTGATCCCTATTTTGAGACTGAATAGCCTATTTCTTTTTATGAAACCTATCACCGTCCTATGTATATCATAATGAACCTGTTTTGGCCCTGGTCCTCCTTGGACACTGTGCACCTTGACTTAGGCAAATGGCCTAAGTTAAGGGTGGCTATCATAGGGGTATGTGATGTAAAATGAGTATGAAGAAAGGTAGAATAAAAGAAAAGAATAAAAAGATGGTTGTGGTGGAAAATAACAATAAAAGAAAAGTTGTGAAAGAAAAAAAATGATTGTAGAAAAGACCGCACCCATCCTGAATATATGTGATCAAGAAAAGAGAAGAATAGAAAAAGGTTAATAAGTGAGACCCAAGAAGCTAATGTATAGTCAAGGAGGCTTAGTCAGTTTAAATATCATCGAGTATCATACCAGCCCCTAGCCTACATTACAAGCCAAAGAGAAGACCTATAGTGATCCTAGCTGACCTGTCTAAAAATCTAGGTAATGAAAATATGGGCAATCCTGTGGTACTTGGCATACATTGATTGGAACTTCATTCTGAGAGAGAGTGTCCTTTGATTGTCCCTATGGTTACATATATGATTGCTAATATGAGAAAAGAGGGATTTCTTTATTGTGAGGGTACACCAGATATGTTGCTAGTTGCTAACTTGTTAGGATAGTGTACTACTGGTCTATGCATGGTTGTTTTAGCTGAATTAAAGTCATATCTTGATTCCTGTGTGTTGCATTATTGTTCTTCAATAATATACACACTTGTTCTTGAAGTGACTGACCTTAGAGATGGTGAATATATTTTGAGACAATATGGATGATTGACTGTCGAATGTACTTTGTATCCTGTTGGTTGTGTTTGAGTTGCTTGAGGACAAGAAATTGTTTTAAGTTGAGGGTATTGATGTGTGAGCAGATACTAAGACATTTGAGGCTTTTAATTAAGAATAATTGCAAGGTCTTAAGCAACTTTTGTCGTTTTTGATTGTTTTATCCTTGATTTTGCAGTAGAAGCCAAGATGCAAGAGAACCAATAGGGATTGAAGCAAAAGAGTTAAAATCTGAAGCAACTAGAAGAGAAGTGTGGCTGATAACATTCCTGATAAGTCGTCAGCCCTGTGATAAGCTATCAAATATACCATCGGCCTTAGACAGAGAATGGACCTTAGCTAAAAGTTGTGACGACATTTCATGATAAGCCATCAAGGAGTTGATATGTCATCAAATTGTTGTCAGTCTAAGGCAAAACATGGGAGATGAGGTAGATAAGTGACAACATTCGTGATAAATCATCAAAGATCTGATAGGCCATCACAGTTTGTCATCATCCTAAGGCAGCGAATGCCAAAATAAAAAAGGAGTTGATGACATTTGTGATAAGTCGTTAGCCTCCTAATAAGGCATCACGAATGGCGTCACCTGTTCGAGAAATCGCTGCACTCTATGATTTTTCTTCCATAATTAGGGTGAACTATTTAAAGCATTGTTTAGGGTTTTCTAAGGAGTTCTGAACATCTTTTGGAGACACGTATTTTGTTACTTTTCTCTCTAGTTTCATGGCTTGAAAAACAATTAACTTTGAAGAGATTTCCATCAATACTTTGGGGATTCCTATTGTGATCTAATCTGAGAATCACTATTTATTATTCATCTTGTGGTAAGTTTATCTTTCAAATTATGAATTCATCTAGTTGTTCCGATCATTACATCATGAGTGGCTAAACCCCTCTAACCCGAATTATGGGATCTATGGGTTAAGTTTTTGTAAGATTCTAAGTGTTTAATATTCAAAAGGTAATAGGACTCCTTGATAATTCCAAGATTTTAATCATTATCTATTGGTTGCAAACAATAGATAGCACCTACTTTGATTTTCTTGAGATAATAAATCAAATACAGTAGGAAGTGAATTATTGACAGGGACTTGGAAGCACTAAAAACTTCCATTTAATAATTGACGATTTAAAAAGGTTGATTAACCTGAGGTAAAGTCTGGTCAGTGAATATAAATTCCCTAAGTCCGAGGGGATTGGGTAATTAAATGCTTAAGTAGGTCGAGAGACATTTAGGCATAACTTCGATAAAGATAATTTGTTGTCCTACCTACTGTGAGAATCTTGAATCACTCTTCGCATCTGTCAAGTACCAAAACCCCTAGTGAACATAATTCTGGCTTTTCCATAAACTCTTGATTACAAACACCAAAGCTAAAGTGACCAACAATTATTTGTTAATCTCTGAAACCCCTATTTATCTTTTCGTATTATCTGTTTAAATTTAACTTGTAGATTTAGTTTCAAACTAGTTTAATCACCACTCACATTATTCCCTGTGGGATTTGAACCCTACCTAGTTGGGTTATATATTGACAATGATCATTTACATTCTCACATGAGAGGTGTAGTTTGAGCGTTATCAGTTGCCACTTGGGAAGTGTAAGAAGAAATGTGAACGAAGTACCCTCACCTCTTCTCCACAAACTCAGACTTAGCTCAAGGTAATAGCTTTCCATAGATTGTCTGTTTTCTAGTCTCGGTCCACCTATATAACTATTTTATGTCATTTCATATATTTGCAGATTAGTTCAGTCACTCATTATGTTTTAGATTCAGTCATGTAGTTATACTTACAGTTGTGCATGGCAGCATATGATCTCAGTTCATTTTATCCTCAGTTTAACTTGTCGCATTTGAGGACGAATGTTCCCAAGAGGGAGAATTGTAATACCCCGAACGTTCCTAGTTCAGCTCAGCCCCTAGTACTTTCTTAAGGCAATTAGAACCTAAAAATATAACTAAGTGTTGAGGGAATTAGTCACTTTTTGACTCCCTTTAACTTCGAGGATTTTAAAATTAGCCTTCCCAACCCCGAGACATAAGTTTTTGAGTTGTTTCATGTTCAGGGGTGTAAGTACCATGACTTGAGTTGTTTCATGTTCAGGGGTGTAAGTACCATGTCTTGGGTAAGTTTCAAATTTTTTGGACAGGGACTGGACCCCATTTGGATCTCCAAAATAGTAGCCCACCGTGATTGCACCGCATCGCGGTGGTTATAACAGTGGCTACCTTGACGCTTCGTGATGGAGTGTAAAACATCAATTGTCAGTTTCTAATGACTCACCGTAATTGCACCGCACTGCGGTGAGTATAGCGATGAGGGAGTCACCGCGTTGCAGTAAAGCTTTAAACGATATTTCAGTTGCGAATCTTAATTTCTAGGGGCAGTTTAATCTTTCTCCACTCCCCAAATTGTGAAAACAAAAGATTTAACCCTATTCTAAGCAGAATATACTCATTATTCACCAAAATTTCTCTTCAAGAAACCCTAAGGCTTCAACTTTAACTCCAAGAAATCCAAAGTTTCACCATTCCTTTTTCAAGATAACCAAGAATTCTAGTTTTCGGGTTCAAGAAGCTTCAAAAATATCGTTAGAATTCAAAGTTCAAGCTTCTACATTCAGTTAATCAAATAAGGTATATGGGGTTATGAACAAGGATACTTCTTTCATCCTTATTCCTAAAATTAGTTTTTAATGTTGAATTTACTTGAAATCGTATGATTTGCAGTCTAGGGTTTTTACCCAATTATCATTGTTTGAATATTATGATGCTACAAGTGATTTAAAGGTTGAATTGCATGTATACTTCCACATCTTTATACGTGTGACTTGATTTTATGGATTGAGGATTGAATTTCATTATCTAGACTAGAATTGTTAAAGAATTTTAAGATTATTATTATTGAGCATGAACTTTGTGATAATTTTACATGAGTTTCAAGAATGGTTTTGAATCCCAATGTTTAAATCTTGATATTTCAAGAAAGATGATGTTTAAGCATCCTATGATTAGTTTATATTCAAATTTTAAACAAGATTTGGTCTTTTGATCCTCAGATAAGATATGGAATCTACTTTACAGTTTTGATTATAGTTTTGATTACAGTTTAAAGTAAATAGATACATAACTAGTTTTTCATTGTAAACCCTTATGCTAGTTTTAAAGTGGATTTCCTACAAAATGAACATACAGATTAAAGGGAGTAGTATTCAACACCGAATTGGATATGTCCTAGTTCACATGACCCAGAACTATGAGCCAACGTAGGTTCAGATTATCAGATTATTCCCATTTATATAGATACAGATACAGATTGTGATCACTTAGCTCAGGTTATACTCCTTAGCAAGAGTATGACACCTCTCTCCAACTTGAGGTTTTCTTTAAGGTGAACTAGATATTAGACTCCATGATAGCTCACATGGTGAATGTCGGTTAGGAAAACCTCCCTAACAAAAAAGAATTACAGAAAAGCTTTTATAAACTAAGTGTAAATGCTCACAAATTTACTCAGATATCGTCTTACTTAGAACATCAGTTACAGAATTTCATCTTTTAGTTTTCACATGATAAAGGTGAGTCCTTTATACACTTAGATTTCATAAGTTGGAAATAGATTACAATTACAGCTTTTAGAACTAAGTGTCATGGCTTGCGAGATTTATACTGTGCGCTTTACTATTCATGATTTATGATTTTTCAGCTTTTAGTTATTCAAGCCCATGAGATCCATTTACAATTAGCATGCATTCTTTTATGAGTTTATATATATATTGAGATATTGTTTTACTTATGCATTCACCCCCACATGCTCAATATATTCTAAAAGTTCTGATCCATATCTTTGTCTGTGTTCTACATTATTTAATAATGTAGGTTCAGGTGCTCAGTTCCAGCAGCGTTATTGACCATGATAATCTCTATATACATCCCGACAGTTGGTGAGTCCTCATAGTTTGGAGACCTAGTTATTCAAATTCATAGCTTTGTAGAGTAGATTATTCAGTTATTTTCTGTCAGTTTGAGTCAACTGGGGATCTGTCCCAGCGGCTCTCTAGTTAGTAGTGTTAGAGGCTTGACCAACTATTAGATACAATTTAGTTTTATAGTGTTGGTTGTTCAGATTTCCTAGTTAAGTACTTTCAGACATTGTGTTCATTTAAAATTAGTCTAGTTCAGACAGTACTTCAGTATTTTAGTATTTCGCATGCTTATATTTCCTTTACTTTGAGTTTCAGTATGAGTAACAGGCTTATAGGGTTAGCTCGGGACTACTTGTAGTTCGGAGCACCATGTGACATCTTGGGACCCATTTTTGGGGTGTTACACTCTCTTATTATTTTTGTTGGCTTCCACTATTTATTATTATTGATGTGATCTTAAGTTAAGATTAAGGAGGTCATCTCTAACCTTGGTTAGTTTGGGATGTCCGTCATAGTCAAGCCCTAGTTCAGGTAGTGATAGTAGCTTGTTGGTATCACTATTCTTTTAGAGATCATATTTGAAGAAAAGTTTTAGTGAAATGTATTTCGTTCTATTTCCTTTTATAGATCCCAAATTTAATAGGACTATGTGTTTTGCATTATCTTCATATAAAACCGTGGATTGTTTTTCACATTTTAAACCATATTTTTTTAACTAGGACGTATCATTAACCTCAATCACACACATTATCATCTTGCTTTATGCTGCTTTTGTCTCAACATGATTTGATGAAATGGCTAATAGACTGCTTTTTAGATAGTAAACAAATTCATAAAAAGATTTTTTTTCTATTTATAATATTAATGAACTTAAATAAATAGTATATATAATATAAAAGTTATTACATAGATGGATAACTAAAAATGTTAAGGGTAAAATTACATTGCATAAAATTGGGAGGGAGGAGGGAGATGATTATTATTCAAAGTTGATGAGGGAAATTGATTTTTAAAGTAAAGTTTGAGAATATAAAATAATTTTCCCCCATAAACAACAATTATGGTGATTTTCTTTAATTAAAGACGGTCAAATTTATGCAGAAGTAATTAATATGGTAATCAGATTGATCTAATCTTGTAAAGAAAAACTAGAAAATTATAATAAATAAGACGATAAGAAAAGTAACAATAGGTTGTGGATGTGATTGGGCTTTTACCTATAAAAGGAGAAGTTTTCCCCTTCATCTAAATCATCTTAGTTAGGATTTCCTCATAACAACATGACTCATTATCCTTCTTCTTTTTAATGTACTTTTTCTCTAATTCTTTTGTTCTAGCTAGATGAGATTTAGGTAGCAGAATTATATTAAACAGACAATTTGGAAGAGTCATATTTCAAGTTTGTGCATGAATCTATCAGATGATTTTTTTCATCATCAAAATTATTTTAAGATGATTTTTTTCATCATCAAAATTATTTTTATCTCTTTATTTTGGACGATGCATAGGTGAGATATCTGATAGATTCATGCTCAAACTCTTGACATACCTTTTCAAATCGTTGTGCATAACTTACTTTTTATCCATTTCTTCAAGAGTTGCAAGAAATGGAGAAATGCAGGTTGAGATCTCTAAATACTCAACAAGTTCAAGTCCATGTGTAATGACTTAAAAATTTGATGAAATATATAAAATTTGAGATTTTTTGTGATTTTACTATTTTACCCCTCCCCTTAGTTGCATTATGGTATTTCTAGGGTTTGGGAGTGATTGGCATGATTTTTGATGAATTTTGGTATCATCTATGTGATATTGTAATTTTTGATGGCTTTGAGAGCCTTATTTTGGTCTTATGTGGATATCTTTGGATCCGTGCGAGAAAAGGAAGAACGGACTACGCCAGCAGCTCCAAAATATTATTCTTAGGTTGGGTAAACCTTTCGTTCGAGTCCTGATGCACCCGATCTCATTTCAACCTATTGGTCAAAAAGTTGAAAAGTTGAAAATAAGAGTATGGGACCCACATTTGATCGAAACAACCTCGGATTAAAATACGACTTAACCAGCAGATCCAAAATGTCAATTTTAGGGTGTTACCGTATTTGGTGTAATTTTACGACTTTTAAATTTCATTTCGATCCTCGATTTTGAAAACTTATGACATGTTTTGGGGGTCAACTTTGTGAAAATGATATTTTTTTTTTGTAAATCTGTCTTCGCCAACGCATCTGGAACGTCGAATATAGTATGGTTGCATAGTTTATTTGCTTATATCGGACTCCGAACGAATCCCGGGCACCTCATTGAAGTTCACATTAAACCAAAAAGGAAAAAACAGATTTTTCCTTCCATTAGTGCAGAAAATCTGCACTATATATATATAGCTATTTTTGGGCTTATTTTTTTTCATTTTTCTCATTTTTCATCTTGTCTCTTACGAGTTAAATCCTAAAATAGTGTGGGAGTTTAAAAGTAAAGTTTGTGGGAGCTTGAGAATCTAGATTAACACCTATTTCTTGATTTTATTACAAATTTAAGATAAGAATTCACCCTTTTCTTAGTAATTTCTTAATTAATTTCTCAAAACACCAAAAATCTTAGGGCTTGATTTTAAACCCCATTGTCACTCCTTTTCACTTGAATAATATTTTTATCTTATAATTACTAGTTTTTCATCAATTTAACCTTTAACTTAGATTCTTGATTTTAACCCGTATTTTAAAGATTTTACTTGGTAAAGCTCAAAAATAATTTTTCTTTGATTTGAACCTCGTTTTTAATTTATTTAACTTCGGTTTTCATATGTAGGTTCCTAAAAATAGGAAGAACATATTTTTGAAGTAAAGTTTCAATTTTGCCCTTCTTTTTTCGAAAATCCATTTCGAGGGTCCGTTTTGATCCCGAATCAAAAGTAGTCAATATGGGTGTCGTTGGTTTTGTTTTGATGCGTATATTTCATATTTGATATTTTTAGTGGATTTTGAGGTTTGTCGTGAAAAGTAAGGTCATGGATTTGAAGCGTAGCGGACCAGTTTCAGCATTTGAGGTAGGTTATAGCTTTACTCTTTCAGACTAGGTTGGATAGTAAATGATGATACAAAATGCATGTTAAGGGTGAGAACTAATCATGAAAAATGGTTATTTATGTGTTGTGCTCGTGTGGGGGCTTATATGTGATGTAATTATCAAAATTGAGTTATTATGTGATATGTGTGACCGTGTGGGACCCGATGTGATATTAATATCCTTGAATACATGTAAATAATTATATTGTATTTTTAAGATTCTTAATATGGTACCATTGGTTGTAAATATGGTACCATTGGTGTATTGTGATTATATTCATACTTTATTGGCATATGAGACATGTGGAAATTCGTGGATGAAACTGAAATAATGAGTTGATATTGGCTCACATGGTTGTGGAAATATATCATTGTAGTTGGTTGTGAAAATACTCATTATGATCGGTTGTGATCATTACATCCTCATATCATACTCATTCATGAAATATTTGTACCACCATGGCAACATTTGAGAAACACTGGCAACACCTTTTTAAAACTCTCCCCAAGGGATATGCCAGGAGAATATATTGTAACACCTTATTAAACCATTTCTAAGGGATATGCTGGAAAGGAGAGATAAGATATGTGGATTGTATACAGGCTGACGAACCCCCGTGGATCCTGTGTTGGGAGGCTTTCCTCCGTAGGTGTATACGGGGATTATGTGACAATCTCGGAGGTTGTGCGATGACATCATGCATCATCATCATCACCATCATCATATACATTTCACTTACTTTATTGTTTTTATATTGTGTTGTATTGTCATATTGACTTGTCATCTATGTAATTGTCTTTTCTTTTTTTACTTGTATTTGTTGATCTTGTATATGCATGTTTCCCCTTGCTCTACTTATATGTGATATAATGCATACTTGTGTTCTATTTTGGTGTAATGTTATAATATATGTGATATATTAAAAATGTTAGTGAAAGCGGTGTGGGCTACCATTGTGGGACTTTTTCTGATTGCAGGTGACGTGCCCTTAGTGTATATTTTGTATGCTTTATTTACTACTTTGCTTCGTCGACCTATGATATCTACTGAGTATAAGTGGAATGTACTAATGCCTACTACTCCCTTTCAGTGAAGGTTCTAGCTCGAGTGTGCCTCATCTTGCGTAACTCGAGTGATTTTTGGATCTTCGAAGGTAGGGGTTGGACATTCATGCGTGTGAAGTTCACCTCTATCTTTCTATAGTAGTTATGTCTTTATTAGTATTCAGAGATAGATATTATTTCTTTGTGGTTATTTTTCTAATGTATTTGACTCTTGGATTGTATTAGTAGTTCTTACACTATTCACACCTAGTTTTGAGAATGATTGGTATTTTGGATTAGTTCTTTTCATATTGTTATAATTACTTATATGGTTAGGCTTCTTTATATAAGTCTTACCTTGGGATATTTCTATCTTTTCCTCATTTTATATTAGTTTGGGTGATAGGCTTACTTGTCACGGTACGCTGCGACAAGTGTCATCATGACCTTCATTTTTAGATCGTGACACCATGCAACTCAACTTGATATAATTGAATTGAGCAATGATGATGTAGACGCTGAGGACTAACAATATGAAAGTCAGTTTTCTTTTTCTAATGTGAATCTTGAATTCGTAGTTTGGCTTAAAGCTTTTTTATATTGCGACTTGTTGAAATCTGTCAGAGCTTTCAGCCAAATTGCGACATCAGGTCCACCTCAGCCAACTAATTAGCATATTGTTGGTCTTGGCCCTCTGCATCATCACCACTCAATTCAATTGCCTCAGGTAGAACTAACTGACCAGTACTTATTGAGTAATGAATTTTCTCTATAGGCCTCGACCTATATTCTTCACTTCTTTTAACTTCTACAAAATTGATAACATCTCTTTGTTCTTGAATCATGCCTGCATGTTAATCTGTGACGTATTAGGCACAGAATATTTTCAGATACCAATTAGAGGATCATGGATAAACTTACTTGTTTATTGAGTTATTAAAAATATGAGTAGTATCAGCACAGGCCCAACAGATATTACCTTTTCTTTTCTAATTTATGTGATATAGATAGAGTCAACAAAATCTTTTTAATATATTTTATAAATATTCTAAGTTGTCAGTAATGGTGATTTATACTATTTTTTACATGATTTTCCTATAATAGTGTTAGTATTTCAATTTTATACTCTTTTTTTACATAATTTTATTATAATACATTCTGTCCAATTAATGTGACATAGATGAAACTTCGAGAGTTCATCGTCCTTAACTTGTGATCTAAGATAATTTTGTAATCTTTACAAATAGAATAATTTTTTGCTTATATCAAAAGAATTTGGAAATTCATATATAATTAAAATGACTTATTTTTATTTTGCGATAAAATTTTCAAGTGAGGGGGATTTGACTAAATCTCGTAGCTCCCTTCGAAAAATTATAAGGTGAACCACATACACTTAGTTCAATGAATAAGTTTAGTGAAATAGTCAATGTTTTTATTCGAAGGCATGAAAATATGAAACTAAGATTTATATAGGGTGTCAAATGGATGAACCAGACTGAAATTTAGCGGATTAAAATGACCAAATTTAATTAATAGGTAGGTAAGTAATTTGGGATCAATATGATTTAGATAAAAATGGGTTACTAATTATTAATATTCTTTTCTTTATTTCAAGTGCCAAATAAATATATTTTTTCTTTATTTGATTGTATACAATATATTAAAAAGTAGTTACAAAAATACTTTGATTTACTGTTGGGGGCTGACTTTTTGTAACTATATGTACCATTTTACCATTTGCATCTCCTATCCATATAAATTTACTCTTTATCCTTGTGATCTCTTCTTTCAATAAACTTCAACCACAATATCATTTTCATTGACCCACGATTTCACAATCGTTATTGGTTTAGAGATATTTTTAGCATAACAAGAATTTACTTCATTGTCATCTATTAAAGGAACTAGAAGCTCAAATTTTACCACAAACGAACTTCATTTTGCGAGGATGATATATCAAAAGAACTGAAATGGCCAATAAGGCTCAAACCTAAAATTTGAGGTTATTAGAATAAGACTTGAGCTAGTTTTGAACTGAACTTCAGTCTTCGTTAGAGTTAGAAGTTGAAGACGAATTGTATCTAATTTGTATTAAAATTGTACTATAATTGTATCATGAGATGTTCAAATATTGTATCTTATGCTTGTATATTGTTATAGTTATATTAAATTTATATATAATGTTGTTATATTTGTATTAAAATTTCAAAAATCAACATGAAATTTATTTAAAGTTTATACTGTTGTATAAATATTTCATACAAAATTTATACAAATTTTATATATGAAATCCTGAGCGAGATTCAAATTGGCGTTTCTTTTTCGAAAATCCTTCATTTCTTTTTCAAAAATCCTTACACTAAATTATGAGTGAAATTCTAAGCCTTGAGCTAGACTCAAACTATGATTTACAAATATTTTGAAAAAAAAACTCATGTTATATTTGGTATACGAAAAACACCTACTACAATTGGTAAATAGGAGTCATATTTTATTTATATATATATACACACACATATAGATTTTTCTCCATTTTTAAATAACAAAAAAAACAACAAACACAGTATATTCCCACCAAGTGGGGTCTGGGAAGGGTGGAGTGTACGCAGTCCATACCACTACCTCTAAAGAAGTAGAGAGACTGTTTCTGATAGACCCCCGGCTCAAGACATAGGACAATATACAAAAATATCCAAAGTATTAAATATGATAGAACTAACATAGATACAACATTCAAAAAAATAATGTACATTACCAAACAAAAGAAACCAAAGCCTCCCTAACTACTGACTACGATTCATCTACCCACCTTTTCTCTCTATCCTAATGTTTTTCCTCCAAACCTTCCTATCTAGTGTTATATTCATGTCACGTCTAATCAATTCTCTCCATTATTTCTTCGGTCTACCCCTATCCCGCTTGAAACCATCTAACGCCAGCCTCTCATACCTGCGAATTGGGGCATCCATGCCCCTCCTCATCCTTCATTTTTAAAAGGATATAAATAAATATATTAAAAAGTAATAAACTAAAAATTGAATGAATCACCTAAATGGGTTGAACAGTTTATTTATGAGATAATTTAACCTTTCCTTCATTTATATGAGGCAAAGGATATTGCATACAACATTAAAATTTCCAGGCTCATCACTAAATGCATGTAAAAGAGAAACAAAAAAAAACTCAAGAAAGGTGGAGAAAATACCACAATTTTTGTTGGTTCAAGTTTTGTAAAGGAAACAAATGATTCTGATTAAAAATAAAAAAAAAAGGATTTTTTTATAAATGATAAAGAAAGAGGAAGAAAGTTGTAGATAAAAGTGATAAACTTTTTAATTTCTCTTGAGAGATGAAATACAATAAATGAGAATTTTTTTATTTAGAGGAAAAACTAACTTGGTCTTAAAGTAACTAATCTTATATATTCTTCAAATAAAGCAAAATAGACATCGCTAAATACAAATATATCTTCTTTGAATTTCAATTTGATGGATAGTGTATCATAGTGAGGAAAAAATTATACACATATTTAACAATACGGATTATGGATATCTCAATTAAAAATAATACCAAAAATAATAATGAGACACACCTTGTAAGGAAAAGATTACAACACGTATTAAATACCCCTGATGAGATTATCAACTTAAAAACTTGAATCTTCGCATTTCAATTGTGTACCATCTTCTCAAAAGATGTAGTTGACAAAGACTTGGTGAACAAACCAAAAAAATTATCACTTGAACGAGTTTGTAGCTTTTTGGTATAACAATTCTTTTTGAGATAATGTTTGAAGAAAATTTTTAGTGAAATGTATTTCATTCGATTACCTTTTATAGATCCTGAATTTAATAGGACTATGTGTGTTGCATTATCTTCATAAAAAATAGTGGATAGAATTTCACATTTTAAATTAAATTTTTTCAACTAAAATGTATCATTGACCTCAATTGCACACATTCTCGGCTTTCTTCATACTGTTTTTATCTCAATTTGATTTGATGAAATGGCTATTATAGATTGCTTTGTAGATTGTAAAAAAATTCATAAAAAGAATTTTCTATTTATAATATTAATGAACTTAAATGAAAATATATAATAAGATATAAAATTATTAAGTACATGTAATATACTAAGGTCAAACATAAAATAGTATATATAATATAACAGTTATTACATAGATGGATAACTAAAAATGTTAAGAATAAAATAGACATTGCATAAGATTAGGAGGGAGGAGGTAGATGATTATTATTCTAAGTTGATGAGGGAGATTGAATTTTAAAGTAAAGTTTGAGGATATAAAATAATTCCCCCCCCCCCCATATACAACAGTTATGGTGATGTTCTTAAATTAATGACGGTTAAATTTATGCAAAAGTAATTAATATGATAGTGAGATTGATCTAATCTTGAAAAGAAAAACTAGAAAATTATAATAAATAAGACACTAAACAATGCAACAGTAGGTTGTGGGTCTGATTGGATTATAAAAGGAGAAGTTTTCTCCTTCTTCTAACTAATCTTAGTTAGGAATTTCTCATAACAACATGACTCCCTCAAAACTTCTTTTTTTTAATGTATTTTTTCTTCAATTCTTTTGTTCTAGCTAGATAAAATTTAGGTAGGAGATATATATTAAATAGAAAATTTGGATGATTCATATTTCAAGTTTGTGCGTGAATCTATCGGATGATCTTTTTCATCATCAAAATTATTTTTATCTCTTTGTTTTTTATGATGCATGGGATGAGATGTCTGATAGAATCACGCACAAACTCTTGATATATCTTTTCAAATTATTGTGTTTAATTTACCTTTTGTCTATTTCTTCAATTCGACAATACATAGGAAAAACTAAAAAATGGAAAAAGAAATTAAAGAACGTTACATATATGAATATAGACGATTTCGATTGTTAAATGGCGTGGAGCGAGAAATTTTGATAAAGATTTGATTAAAAATATATTAAAAGCATCATAATTGGGATTGAACTTGTGATCTAAGATAATTTTTAGTTTTTTGTACAACTAAAATAGAATTATTAGTTATTCTTATTTCAAAAGAATTTAATTATTTATATGTACTTAAAGTTACTTATTTTTATTTTTACGAATAATCTCATACTGATAACTTAATAAACAAGTAGGATTATACACAATCCTTTAATTGGTGTCTGAAATATTTTACATTTGAAGAACAAATCAACATACATACATGATTCAAGAACAAAGAGATGCTACCATTTCTATAGGAGTTGAAAGAAATGGAGAAATGAAGGTCGAGGATTCTGAACAAAATATTGTTACTCAGCAAGTATAGATTCAGGCGACTTAACTTGAGGTAATTGAATTGAGCAATGATGATGCAGATGTTGAGGACCAATAATATAAAAATCAGTTTGCTGATGTGAACCTTGAAGTCATAATTTTGCTGAAATCTTTTGAAGATTGTGACTTCAGGGTCCATATCAGCCAACTATTTACCATATTGTTGGTCCTCACCCTCTGCAGCATCATCACTCAATTTAATTACCTCAGGTTGAATTGACTGGACAAGTACTTCTTTGTAAGACCTCGCAAAATTTTGACCATTTTATTTTTGATCTTTCTGCATGCGTTATACGAATTTTTGATTTCAAAAAGGGTTTGGGGCTATTTTGGGATCCTAAGGCAGTAAGCCTCCGTAATAAGAGTGTGGTACAGAGTCTAAACTCTGAGATAAGGGTGTGGCACGGAGGTTAACCTCCGTGATAAGAGCGTGTCACCCTCTAGATTAATTTTATGCAGTTTTTATTTTTTTCACTTGGGGTGAGGGGATTTTGGTCTTTTTACTCCTTGTACAACTGTTACACACTTATAGGACCTTTTTCCTTTCAGTTTTCAAAGATCAAACTACACTATTTCCTTCTTTAACTCCCAACACAAGAAAGCGCAAAGGTATTACAGAGAATTTACTATCCAAGCTCCAAACTTTGATTTATCTTCAAATTTTTAATATTTCAGGCATGTTGCTCATCCCTAACTTGTTTTACATTATAGAAATTATTTAATCAATATTCATATATTTTAATTGATGGGTTGAAAATTGGGTTGAGGTTTTCTGGTTGTTATTACTTGAAATGCTTTTCTCATGTTTTAAATTGATTATTCATACTTTAATTAATGGTTCTTGGGTCTAAATTGGTGAATTATGGAATGGTTTGGAATGAGAACATGGGTTTCCCCAAATTTGATGAATTTTGGCTTGGTAATGGTATTAACCTCAACCCAATTTGTAAATTAGTTTTGAATATGGATATTTGCATGATTTAACTTGCCCTTAGAAACAATTGCATCACACTAAATCATAAATGGATAAAATGGTTTTGAAAGGCCTTGGTGACAATGGTTTTTAATTTTAAACGGACTTGGGAGTCTAATGGTTACATGAATTGGTTTGGCATATTTATATTATCTTGTAAGCATAATTATATGACAATACCATGTTGGTAATTGCCTAAATGAAAGACTCCTTGGTAAATAGTTGGGTTTGTGTGCAAACTGTTATACTTTTGGCTTAAAGAGAATTGTGTAGCTCACTATGAAGGTGTCTATCTGAATGGGACCAACAATGGAAACCATATTTTTCTGGTGTTGGGGGTCTATATGACCATTTGTGCTTGGTGCATACCTTATATATTTGGATGTCTATCGCCTTTGTGTCTTTATCCTTTCCTCAAATTTCCTCAATACGTGTGGGTAACATGCATTAGGGCCCTTCCAGCAGGGTAAAACACCTTAGGTTTTGGTCCTTAGAAAGTTCCTGAGTTTTGAACTTACTATATTAGTAACGACTCACCATACAAGCCGTATGGTGTGGGTACAGGTTGGAAGGCCTTTGTCATTAAGAGTCCGATAGATGGTGGGTAGGATTCTGCTATGGTTACGATTGGGGTGGTATGAGTTGTTAGGGGTGGTGATGGTTCATTTGGTTAGTCCCTTAATTAAATCAGTAACTCAGTGACTTAACTTGTCTCTAAGTATGTGTGGCTCACTAAGCTCCATGAGGATAAGGTATGAGTGGTAAGGTTGAGTCGTATATTGTCCAGTGTCCAATCCCTTTGGGTACTATCTTTGGTACGACTGGAACATAGGATTCGTATGGGCTGGTCACGAGTAGGAGTTAGGTAGTCATATGGTGGACAATGTATAGGTGTTCAACACACTATCTTGGCGGCGACTCCATGTTACGAGTCGTATATTATGATCATGAGTCAAGGGGTCGACTCGTAACCAACTGTGTTAATTTTACAATTTTAAGTTGGAGTCATTCTGACATTTTTCGCTTCGTAACTCCCTTTGATACCACAACATAAAACACCATTTAGTGTTTTATTAACCTATTGTTCTAAATCAAACACTCTAAATATCTCTCCCAGACTCCCTCTCAAGAAAATGGCTAGGGTTTTATCAAGATAATCAATTAAGGCTTTCAAGGGTGGTTTCTCTCCGTCTTCCTTGATGTATAAGGCATGTTACTCTTCCCTCGTTGTTATTTTACTAAAGAAATGTATTTTAATGTATGAGTTTTTTTGTTTTGTTATGGATTTGAAATAAAGGTTAGGGTTTTTTTGTTGTTCGTGGATGAATATTGTTTTTCATGGTTTAATTACGCTTTTCCTTCTTTTTAATTATGGTTTTACACATGTGGGTGCATGATAATGGTGATTTAATTGAGGGGTCATGGTTGAACCCTAAATTGGATGATTTTGGTTTTGATTATGGCATGCCCTCAACTGGTTTGTGAAATTGTCAATGAGAATAATTTCGTCACATACATTAACTATACTTGGAACTCTTGTATTGCATAAATGGTAAATGGAACATGAATTGGTTTTGGTTTTTTTCATATGGTTTTGGAAAGGCCTTGGTTGCCATATTTTTATTATAAATGGTTTTAGTTTAATTGGTAATGGTGGAGTCTAATTTGGTTAAATAGTTTATATGGCATATGGTAATAGACTTGCCAACTCTACTTTTGGTATGATGGTACCAATGATTAATGACTAATTAAAAGACTCCTTGGTAAATGGTTTGGTTATGCGTAAAAGGTTTAATTGGTCTTAAAGGGCATTGAGTAGCAAAGCCATGGAAGGTGGAGGTCTTGGGGGGACCGACATTGGAAACTCACATTTGTTGATGTGAGGGTGGCCTTGTTGGCTGTGTGCATTATGTCACACTTTATATTTTAAGGATGTACTAGTCATCCCAGGTTTCTTTCTCCGGTCGTATGGTAAACACACGCGGGATCCCTTTCAATAAGGAGAGTTGAACCATATAGCCCTTGGGTGGTTTTAGAACGGCCAATCTACATAACCTATATTAAGGTTTTAAATACATGCTAAACCTCGTTCCTTACCCTGGCATGGTGTATATGTTTATATATGATGGCATGTGGTTAATTGTTTTGGTTTGAATGAATGTATTATTTTATCCTTATCCCAAAATTTCAAGAAACCATTTACCCTACTAACCATCTTCGGGCATTGTATCCCTACGCGATGCAGGAACTAGCCATACTAAAATTCCTCTTGCTTAGTGACTTGGATTCAGGGACAACTTTCAGTCGGATTAAAGTGGTGAGATTTCATACTCCGAAAGACTCTATTTTATGCTATGGACTTCTTTCGATTTTTGTTATTTCATTGGATTTGGTTTTGTCTATGGTCGGGGGCATGTCCCTACCGAATATTTCTTGATTTTGGTTAGAGGCTGTGTATAAAAACTATGGGTATAGGCAGTGTCGGTGTTAGTGTAAGCCTTTGTATTGGTATTGCCATTAGGGTTGACACTGGTTGGATAGTTGGTTGAGGTTGCTTGATTATGATTATGGACTTTTTAAATGTTTTTAAATTTATATTTCTTTATCTTGTTATATGTTTAGAATTCATCCGACATAGGATGTAGGGTGGTTAATGATCTTTGGTCCTAGTTGGACTTGAGATACCCGACATGACTAGGCCTGAGTTTGGGTCATGTAAGATTTGTATCTGAGACCTAGGTTCATGGTCAATTGGGTGTTTGACAAAGTCGTGTCGAGTAGAGCCTCTTTTAAGGGTGTGTAGTGTTCCACACATATAAGGGAGAGGCTATGAGGCATTTAGGAATGTTTCTCTTTCTTGTGTTCTATTTTTGAGTTGTAGAGTCTAAGGTCTTAAAATCTTCTCTAATCCCCATTTTTTTACTTTTCAAATCTTTCCTTCTCGATGATTAAAAGATCAAGAAAACTCCTCTGTCCTACTTGGGGATAATGCTAATTAGACATACTTTGCTTATGAGGTCTAGACCCAGTCTAGGGGTCCAGTTCCTGATTTTTCTCTAGGAGTTCCACTGGTCCCTTCCAACCCTTCTCGAGCTCCTCAGGCTGATATGATGAATGCTGAGTTTCATTAGTCTATCCATATGTGTTCACAATTGGTAGCTTCTCAAGCTGAGCGTGGTAGTTCCATTACTCCACCTTCTAAGGCCATAAGGGTTGGCCAGTTTATGAGGTTAAGCCTTCTTGTGTTTACTGGTGTTAAGGTTGAGAAGGATCCTCAGGGGTATATTAATGAGATTGGAAAGATCTTCCGCATTATGCATGCTACTAATATAGAGGATGTGGAGTTTGCTGCCTACCAACTGAAAGATCTAGCATACCAATAGTATGAGGAATGGGAGCAGTCAAGGGATGACGATGCTGAGTCAGCCACGTAGGATGATTTTTCTAGTTCTTTTATTGACCGTTTCTTTCCTCAGTAGTTGAGGGAAGTGAAGGCAGAGGAGTTTGTAAATCTAAAGTGAGGCAAGATATCAATCAAGGAGTATGCCTTGAAGGTTCACCAGTTGTTGCGTTATGTTCTAGAGTTAGTTTCTAGCATAAGGTCAAGAATAAGGAAGTTTACTTTCAAGTTTTCCGGAGACTTGATTTTGGAGAGTAAGGTTTCCTTTTTAAAAATGATATGGATATCTCCAGACTGGTTATCTATATGTAGTAGGTTGGGGAAGGGAAGAAAAAGCAGGCTGAAATTAAGGAGAGGCAGAATAAAAAGTTTAGCTTTTTTGACAAAGGTAGTGGTCAACAGCAAAGTGGCAGGGATGGTGAAAAGTGGTCTAAGAAGATGTGGGGTCATTCTTGGTCTTACAAGACAGCTAGTGATCCCTACCCAAAGTTGTCTAGTGATAGACATTCTTAGAGTAGCGGCAACTATAAGGCATAAGGTGCCCAATCTCAGGACTGTGGGGCCCAATCAGCTCTATCATATCTTTTCTATAGATTTTATGGTTGATTGCATTGAGGTTGCTGTGATAAAGGAAAGGACAAGTGCTTCAACTATGGTCAGCCAGGACACATGATTAGAAATTATATTATTGGTAAGGTCGCTTCTCGGGTAAACAAGGTTCCTATTGCCTCTTCTTCATCTCTAGCATAAAAGGGTAAGTCATCTGGCTTCAGAACTGGTTGAAACGGACTCTATGCTCTTACTACTCATCAGGAGTCCTAGGCATTACCTGATGTCATTACTTGTATGTTGAAACTCTTTTCCCTTGATGTGTACTGTTTACTTGATTTGGGGTCCACTCTTTTTTATGTAATCCCATTTGTGGCTGTGTAGTTTGGTTTTAGTCCTGAGTGTATTCTAGATCTTTTTTTCTATTTCTACTGCAGTGAGTGATTTGGTGGTTTCTAGAAGAGTCTATAGGGGTTGTGTGGTGTCTATGGGTGGTCGGGAGACTTTGGTGGATCTGTTTGAATTAAACATGGTGGATTTCGATATCATATTATGGATGTATTGGTTGCACTCATTCTATGATTCTCTAAACTATCGGACCCATAAGGTCTTCTTTAAATTCCTTAATGATTCAGTCATTGAATGGAAGGGTGGTTCCCTATCTCCTAAGGGAAGGTTTATATCATATCATATAGCTTGGAGATTGATCTCTAAGGGTATCTCTATCATCTGGTCAAGGTTAAAGATTCTAACTCAGAGGGTCATTCTTTACATTCCATCTCGGTGGTGAATTAATTCCTTGAAGTATTCCCTGATGACCTTCCTAGTGTTCCTCTCAATAAAGAGAATGATTTTAGGATAGATATTATTTTGGACACTTGTCCTATCTCTTTTCCTCTCGTATAGAATGGCTCCAGCTGAGTTGAAGGATCTTAAGGAGCAATTAAAGGATCTTTTAGACAAGGGTTTCATCCTTCTTAGAGTATCTCCATGGGGTGCACAAGTTTTATTTATTTGTAAGATGGATAGTTACCTTCAGATTTATATTGATTACCGACAATTGAATAAGGTAACGGTAAAGAATAAGAACTCTCTTCAAAGGATAGATGATTTGTTTGATCAGCTTTAGGGTGCTAAGTTTTTCTATAATATTGATCTTTGGTCTAGGTTTCATCAGCTAAAGATTAGGGAGGTGGATATCCCTAACACTCTTTCCGTACCCGATACAGGCATTTTGAGTTCCTGGATATGTCTTTTTGGTTGACTAATGCCCCATCGACTTTCATGGACTTAATGAATAAGGTCTTTCATTAGTTACTAGATTTGTTCATTATTATGTTCATAGATAATACTATGGTGTACTCTAAGAGTGAGGTGGATCATGCCAATCACCTCTGCATTATACTGTAGACCCTGAAAGATCAGTAGTTGTATGCCAAATTTTTGAAGTGTGAATTCTGGTAGAACATTGTCACTTTTTTTTGTCATGCCATTTGTAGTGAAGGGATCATAGTGGATCCGCACAAAGTTGCAGTGGTTAAGAGGTGGACTAGACACACGACCAACCAATATTTGGAGCTTCTTGGGCTTAGCTGGTTATTATAGAAGGTTTATGGAAAGTTTTTCTTCTATAGCTGCCCTGTTGACAAAGTTGACTCAGAAGACGGTAAAATTCTTGTGGTTTGATACTTGCAAGGGTAGTTTTGAGAAATTGAATGATAAGCTCACTTTGGCTCCAGTCTTGACTTTGCTTGAAGGTATTGATGTTTTTTTAGTCTATTCTGATGAGTCCCGTGTGGGGCTTGGCTGTGTTTTGATGCAGCATGGTAAGGTAATATGTTATTCCTCTAGGCAGTTGAAGGTGCATAAAAAGAATTATTCAACTCATGACTTGTAATTATTGGTTGTGGTATTTGCGCTAAAAATCTTGCATCACTATCTATATGGCATGCATGTGGATATTGTTTCCAATCATAAGAACCTACAGTATGTGTTTACTCAAAAAGAGCTGAACCTCATTCAAAGGAGATGGCTTGAGCTTCTCAAGGATTATGACATGAGTCCTTACTACCATCCAGGTAAAGCTAATATGTTTTTTGATACTCTTAGTAGGTTATCCATGGGAAGTTTGGCTCAAATAGATAAAGAGAAATGGGAGTTGGTGAAAGATACTCACCATTTAGCTAACCTTGGAGTTCGTCTCTTAGACTCTGAGGATGCTGGTGTGTTTGTGAAGAAGGTGAGGCATTCGTCTCTTGGTGCTCAAATAAAGGAAAAGCAAGTATTGGATCATGTCATAATGAGGATCAAGGGTGATATAGGTTATCATAAGGTGATGGCCTTCTAGATTAGTGGTGATGTGCCTTGCAGTACCAAGGGGGTTATGCATTCCCGACATACGTGGATTACACAAGAGGATCCTAGATAAGGCACATGAGTCGCTCTACGCAAGTCATCCCGGTTTGATGAAAATGTATCATGACCATAAATAAATGTATCAGTGGAGAAATATGAAATGGGATGCGGCTAGTTTTATGTCTATGTACAGGTGTACCAACAAGTGAAAGTTGAGCATATGAGACTCGGAGAATTGTATCAAAAAATTGAGTTTCCTGTTTGGAAATGGGTGGTGAACAATATGGATTTCGTTACCGGTCTTCCTTGGTGTTGGAGTTAGTTTGATTCAGTTTGGATAATCATGGATAGGATGACAAAGTATGCTCACTTCTTTCCACTGCAGAGAAATTTTTGGCTGAGGATTATGCGAGGTTGTACTTCTAAGAGATTGTGAAGTTGCATGGGATGCCTATTTCTATCATCTCAGATCGTGGTACGTAGTTTTCATCTCACTTTTGGTAGTTGTTTCAGAAAGGTTTGGGGACTAAGGTGAGTCTTAGTATGGCTTTCCACCCACAGTTTGATGGCAAGCGTAAAGGACTATTCTGAATTTGGAAGATATGTTGCGTGCTTGGATGATTTACTATGGTGGTGGTTGGGTTAAGAACTTGCCTTTTATAGAATTTGTATACAACAATAGCTACCACTCTAGCATTTGGATGGCTCCGTTTGAGACCTTGTGCAGATATCCTATTAGGTGGTTTGAGGTTGGTAAGGCAGAGATGTTTGTCCTGGATTTGGTTCACCAAGCCATGGAGAAGGTGAAGGCAATTTGGGAAAGGCTTAAAGCTTCCCAGAGTTTCCAAAAGTCCAATGCGGATGTGAGACAAAGAAATTTAGAGTTTGGGGTTGGGGATAATGTGTTCTTAAAGGTGTCTCCTTTGAAAGGAGTGATATAGTTTGGGAAGAAAGGAAAGCTCAGTCCCCAATATGTTAGTTCATACTTGGTTGTAAGAAGGGTTGGTAATGTTTCTTATGAGTTGGAGTTTCCTTCTAGTTTTACCTCCGTTCACCCAGTGTTCCATGTTTCTATGTTGAGGAATTATGTGGGTGATTCATCGTAGATTATAACTATAAAGGATATTGGTATTTTGGATTCTCTGTCTTATGAGAAGGTCCTAGTTGAGATCTTGGATCAACAAGTTCATTGGTTGCGGACCATAGACATAGCCTCAGTAAGGGTTCTATGGAGGAACCATAAATTTGAAAAGGCTACATGGGAAGTGGAAGAGGACATGAAGTCCAAGTATTCATTCCTATTCTCCGTTCCAGAAAATTGTGCTTAAGGTATGTGTTGATCTTAGCATCTTTATTTTCTGTCTTTGCTAAAGGTGGATTGGGAGTTTCTTGGAAATCTATTTTCTAATTTAAAGGTTAAAGTAGAGATATTTGGGGGTTTAATCGTGCTAGTCACTTCCTTATTTCATCATTCAAGGACAAATGATTCAAGTGGGGGAGAATTGAAACACCCTGGATTTTGACACTTGGAAATTTCCTGAATTTCGAAATCATTGTCTTAGTAACAACTCACCATACGATTCATATGGTATGGGTATAGGTTGGGAAACCCTAGTCGTTAGAAGTCCAGTTGATGATGGGTAAGATTCTTCTATGGTTATGATTGGGGTGGTATGAGTCATTAGGGGTTGTAACGGTTCATTTGGTTGGTCCCTTAATCAAATCAGTAACTTAGTAACTTAACTTGGCTCTGAGTACGAGTGGCTTACCAAGACCCATGAGGATAGGGTACGAATGGTAAGGTTGAGTCATATATTATCCAGTGATCAATCCCATTGGGTTCTATCTTGGGTACGAATTGAGTATATGACTCGTATGGTCTGGGCATAAGTGAGGGTTCAGGAGTCGTATGGTGGACAATGTATGGGTGTCCAACTCACTGTCTTGGTGACGAATCCATGGTACGAGTCGAATGTTGTGGTCGCGAGTCAAGGGATCGAATCTAAACCACCTACGGTAATTTTATAGTTTTAAGTTGGGGGCATTCTCGACGTTTCCCCTTTGTAAATCCCTTTGATACCACAACATAAAACACATTTTGGGTCTTCATTAACCTATTGTTCTCAATCAAACAATCTTAAAATATCTCTCAAACTCTCTCTCAAGAAAAAGGCTAGGGCTTCACCAAGATAATCATTTAAGTCTTTCAAGGGTGGTTTTTCTCCGTCTTTCTTGGTGTCGAAGGCATGTTACTCCTCCCTCATTGTTATTTTACTAAAGGAATGTTTTTTAATGTATGATTTTCGTGGTTTTGTTATGGTTTATAAATAAAGGTTGGGGGGGTTCTATTTTTCATGGATGAATTTTGTTTCTCATGGTTTAATTATGGTTTTCCTTGTTTTTAATTATGATTTTGCATAAGTGGGTGCATGGGAATGGTAATTTAATTTAGGGATCATGGTTGATCCCCAGATTGTATGATTTTGGTTTTCATTATGGCATACCCTCAACTCTATGAAATTGTCAATGAGAATGATTTGTTCACGTACTTTTACTATTCTAGGAACACTTGCATTGCATAAATGGTAAATGGAATATTAATTGGTTTTGGTTGGTTTCATATGGTTTTGGAAAGGACATGGTGGCCATGGTTTGATTATAAATGGTTTTGGTTTAATTGGAAAATATGGAGTCTAATTTGGTTAAATAGTTTATATGGCATATGGTAATAGACTTTCAAGCTCTACTATTAGTATGACGATACCAACAGTTAATACCTAATTAAAATACTCCTTTGTATATGGTTTGGTTATGCGTAAATGATTTTGGTGGGCTTAAAGGGGGTTGAGTATCATAGTCGTGAAAGTTGGAGGTCACGGGAGGGGACAGACATTGGAAACTCGCTTTTGCCGATGTGAGGGTGGCCTTGGTGGACGTGTGCATGATGTCACACTTTGTATTTTAGGGATATTCTAGTCATCCCAGTTTTCTTTCTCTGATCGTTTGGCTAACACGCATTTAGGCCCTTTCAGCAGCGGGGCTGAACCCATATAGCCTGTGGGTGGTTTTAAGATGGCCAAGCTACACAACCCAATTTAAGGTTTTAAATGCATGCTATACCCCGTTCCCTACCTCGGCACGATATATATGTATATATATGATGGCATGTGGTTAATTGTTTTTGTTTGAGTAAAGGCATTATTTTATCTTTATCCATGAGTTGCATGCTAGTGTTTACCCCGCTAACCGTCTTCGAGCGTTGTATCCCTATATGATGCAGGAACTGGCCAGAATACCATTCCTCCTACTTAGTGGCTTGGATTCGGGGACATCTTTGAGTCGGATTGAAGTGGTGAGCTTCCATACTCCGGAAGACTCTATTTCATGCTATGGACTTCTTTCCATTTTTATTATATCATCAGATTTGGTTTTGGATATGGTCGGGGGCATGTCCCGAATGAATGTTTCTTAATTCTAGTTAGAGGCTTTGTCGAACAACTAAAGGTACGGGAAGTGTCAGTATTAGTGTTAGATTTGGTATTGGTATTGACATTAGGGTTGGAACCGGTTGGATAGTATGTTGAGGTTGTTGGATTATGATTATAGACTTTATTTAATGTCTTTAAATTTATATTGCATTATCTTGTTATATGTTTGGAATTCATCCGACATAGGGTGTAGGGTGGTAACCAGTTGGGTATTGGGGTGATCTCCGGTCTTGGTTAGACTTCATACACCCGACATGACTAGGCCCTTCTTTGGGCCATGCCACAAGGGGATCTAGAACCATATAACCCATTGGTGCCTTTAGGACAGAGTGAGCTACACAATTCAGGCTAATGGTTTAAACTCTCATGTTAATGGACCCTAATCCCTATACCAAAATTATATAAATGTGGTGCATGTAGTTTTGATTCGGTTTCGACAATGGCATATCCCTTTCTTCTAAGTTACATGCCAGTGTTCTCCCCACTAACCATCCCTGGATGCTACATTATTTCAGGATGTATGGTTCAAGGTATTTTCTGTTACCCCTGTGCAATGTTTGGTGATTTCGTATGTTTGTTGAGCTGCTGTGAAATGGTTGATGATGTCCAAGATACACCACCTCTTAAAAGATGATACGGTCACTGGAAAATATAGTAACCCAACAAAGGTTGGGGTCAAATCCTTAGGGAATACGTGGAATTGTGTCTCTCAGTTGTTGTAATCAATGGGTGGAACTAGAAAAGTAAAAGGGGGTTTTGAGTATCAATATCAAGCAGGTAGAAAATGTAAATTTTTTTGGTAATCAGTCGTAAGTGAACACCAGAATTGTGTTTCCCCTATCTTCTCAACTCCGTAGGCTTATCGTGCTTTGTTGAACTAACCCGATACCTTGTATGTAGAATTGAAAAGTTATGTACCTTCAACAATTTTTGGACGAGTAGAAGGATTTCACCCTTTATGTTTTGAGTCTCAGGATATCGCTTTACTAACCCTTATCTTGATTCCAGCTAACTATTACCTTTTGAGTCTCTATTTTTTAGATAAAATCTAACCATCTTACTAAGATAGAACCTAGAAGCGTGGTTCAATAGTTAAACTCCAAATTACTGTTGTCCTTATCTTTTCCTAGTCACTACTCCTATTTTGGAGTAAGTAATAATAATCTAGGCGGAACCCTAATATGTGCACCCATTAAGAAAACTATTATAATGAAGATAAAGCAATGCATGCATGGGTATCAGTTTAGAACAACAATAGCACTTCCTCTACTTTGTTAATCCGCAAGGGTTTCCACAATCCAAGCTATGGGATTTTAGCCGCTCATGCTTGTGAAGAAATCAATAACATTCATAATTGAAAGCATAGATGAAATCACAATAATAAGAAGTAGAAAAACCCACAATCATAACTGAATTAATGAACGAAAGTCAATACAAGAGAATCCTAAGATAAAAATCTAATCTTGGAATCAAAATATGTTTGTAAATATCAAAAGTGTGTAACGCCTACTAAAAAACACAACAGGGCATTTGTAGTACATGAAGAAACCCTAAAACCAAAGCCCGAGCAAAATAGGAGAAAACAGGGTCAGTGGCCACTTATGGTCTGCACTTGCACCTTGACCCTTGGCGCAGGTAGCACTTGCGGCCTGCAGGGTGGGCGCGCAAGTAGTGGGAGAAAGTGCCAAGACCCAAAAATCCTACAGGTCAACTCTCGGGATTTATGACTTTTGGCACTTGCTTTGTTCACTTACAGTCCATAGGTGTTACTTTTGATCCATATGTTGACTTAGTAATTGTCGGGAGTCATCTTTTCTGCTCTTCTTCACTTCCCGAACATGCTTTGATCACAAACAAGCCAAAAAGTATCCCGAACATCCATAATTGCTCCAATAGTAGTCTAAAATACCTTTTTTCATCTTTTTCACGAACTTAGCATCCAAAACATGATTTCCTACAAAACATAACTGAAATTCATCATGTCCAACAAAACAATCTCAAAAACTTGCATATTTATGGTGTTTTAAGCATCGAAAGTTCAATATTTCTATAGCACATCAACACCCTCAACTTAGAACGTTTGCATGTCCTCAAGCAACAAAACAAAAACAATGCTTAACTAAGAGAATCTAAGCAATTCAAGGCAGTCAGTCAACACTTTAAGCTCAAAACACAAAACCCTCTTCAATCTCACTTTTCAAAATCAACTGTGTATGGATATGAAGCACAACAATATGACACAATGGGATCAAGGTATGGAAATCACATTATCAATAGAAAACCACGCATATGTACAAGTTACACTACTTGAAACAACAAATAGCTAGCAATATGACTCATGTTCCCTCAAAACAAAGAATCCCTACTCATTCATATGAAATCATGCATGACAATGCCAAACAGTCAAGAGACACTCACACACAAAAAAGAAGTACCTATCATTGTGAATCAAATACCATAGGCTTTCCCTTATTTTCTTTACCTTAGTTTTCAGGCAATCAAGTTAGGATCACTATAGAACTTTTCTCATCTTGTAATGTAGGCTTAAGGGATACTATGGTACATATGGTAATATAAAGTGATGAAGCCTCCATAGAACTACACTAACCTTGGGGTCTCATTTACTAGACAATTTCCTTTTTATTCCACCCTTATTTCTTTCTTTTTATTCTTTATTGCACATTCTAGTTGAGTGTGGTCTTTTATTCTTTCTTTTTGTTCACAATTTTTTTTCTTATTTTTTCTTTTTTACCACACCAACGCTACTAACATTTTATTTTATTTTACCCTTCTACATACCCATTTTACACTACGCACCCCTATGATAGTCACCCTCAACTTAGACATTTTGCCTAAGTTAAGGTGCTCAATATCCAAGGAGGACTAGGGTCAAAACAGGTTCATTGTAATATAAATGAGAAGGTGAATAGGTGAAACAAAGAAAAATAGATTATAAGGCTCAAAATAGGTATCAAGGGATACAATTCATACGTGGAAGGTCATTTAGGCTAAAAGTGGACTAAAATAAAAAATGACCTATGATCCTTTCCTAACTGACTATCCTACAACATAGGCAAGACTAACCGAGCAAGTTTTGAATTCAACACACAAAGGGAACTATGTAGCATCTCACACACACATAGTAGAGAGTTATTATTACAAGCTACTACTTATACAGTTCATGCAATTGTTAGCAAGTGATTATCACGTCCCTAATACTAATGACATAACAAGATCCACAATATTAACACATATATACATTCACACTATTCTAAAATACATTTTTTTGGAGGGGTATCATTTTTCTCAGAAATCAATTAATGCATGGCAATTGCCCTAAATACTTAAAAATCTACTAATTAACCAAAAACACAACACAGTAAAAAATAAAACACAATATGACACAAAAATTAACCTAGACATGTCGGTTCTACAACCTTACCATAGTCGACAGGAAAAGAATCACGACAACAAAATCACACGGTGACTATAGTACATCCCATTCTCAACTAAAAATTGTGCACTATCCTTAATGTCCTAAAATAATACAAAACAAAATGAAGTGAGAACATACCTGGGATCACTAGGCGCTCATGTCATGAGCTTCCTCAGACCGGGGCATATAAGATGGAGGAGATGGTGGTGGTGGGTTTGCACTAGTAGATGATGCACCTATTTCTATATCTATATGTCTCTACCTATCAACGACTACAGAATCCATCAAATCATGTCTAGCCCTTTTAATGGCCTGGTCAAATGGCATATCGAGATCCTGCAAGTCTCCTATGTGACCTCTCTTGGCCCCAACTACTGGGACCTCATCATCATCCTTTGTGTAAAAATAAAGCTACCTCAATGCATGCAGAGGTGATATCTGGACCACTGGATATAAATGAGGGAGTGGCTGCTACACAGATTTGTATAAGAGAGCACACCTCTGCTCGTAGTACATAAAAATCCTCCCTTATCTGGGTTAGATCTGATGCATTTGTCTCTATGAATCGGGTTGTCACTCCTCTCTCAAACTCATCAAGACATACCTGGAATTCAACATATAACTCAGATAGTGCAACTCTCTGTGCAACCTCCCATCTGGCCTCTACCTACTCGAATTTAGTCTGAACCCCTAATCTCATATGCTCGTAGAGGGAAGTCATTTTTGTTTCAAAAATCCTCACCCAAGAATTCGTGGACCTATGGTTGTTCACTAAGATCTATAAAAACTCTCAAGATATACTGATCATACCTGTAGGAGGAGCTGTAGTGGATGGGTAAGAAATTTCTAAAGATACGACAACCGTCTTTGAGGTCGAAGTCGAGGCTGATGAAGAAGTAGCTAGTGTCCCCTTGACTTGTATACTCAAATCTGGAGCCTCACTCTGCTCCCCTATCTCCATATCAACACAAATACCTACATCTTCTCCATGTGTATCAACAGGCTCTGTGGAAATTATTGATCCCTCGGTCTGGGCCCTAGGTATTGTGGTTTGCTTTATAGTTCTCCTAGGAAGTCCTGAGTATGCCAGACCCTTCATTCTCTTTATCTGTGTAGAATATATAGCACGTACCCTCTCATCTAATCCCGGTATATTCGGTACACAAGCCTCATCGTATAGTCTCTAATCATAAAATGAAATGGTAGATTAGTCAATTCCCCAAATGCTCTATCATGGATCTTATACCAGAGGATAGTTGTAAAATAAATAGAATATCCGGCCATCATATAAGCAACTAGGGATGCTCCCTCCCAAGTCAACAAATTATTCCAAGTAGTGGGTAACAGTCGGTATCTGATCAGCAACCACCAAAATGTGGCCTCAATTGTCAAAAGGCCCTTCTTTATCACACCATAATCCTCAATCCATGTGGTCGCATCACCTAAACATAAAATATAGATGGTTATCCACCTATCCATCTCAATATTCTCTCATCTATGATCATCCTCCTGCATGATGTGTTGATCACGTGCGACTCTCAATCTGTAGTCGCACTCAGCTGTTGATGTATGAGTAATATAATCAAGACCAAAAATGATCTGGCGGATAGTCTCTGTAAAAATATTATCTCTGACCCCTCTCACTATAGTATGATCAAGCTGAGGTTGCTCCATGAATTTCACCAGACCTGGATCTCTATGCATAGAAAGTAGAAAAACCCACAAATATAACTGAATTAATGGACAAAGATCAATACAAGTGTAATGATTCAAGACTACCCCCTAGTTTTCACACGGTGCTTACGGTCCCAAGGGACTACAAGCTAACCTATGAGCTGGTACCTACTGTAAGCACTGAATAATAACAACATAAATATGAAAAAATACTGACATTGCCAAAAGGTTTTAATAATTGAATTCAATACTGGAATATAAATCTATAGAAAATAACTATCCACATCGGAGAAAATATTGAGAAACTAACATGTTAATTAGAAATCTGAATACTGAATAACTGAAAGTTGATGGGACAGGCCCCCAACTAACTCTACTAACTACTGAGATAAAGACATGAAGTAATATATTCTTTCCTCGGATAATGAGGACTCACCACTGCTACTATATTGATGATGATCTGAGCGACTAAGTATGATCAGAGAATTGAGCATCAGTACCTATGATATGATACATCATAGCCAAGAAGAAAGGTATGCGATCAGTACTTTGAATGTACTAGTATGCTAAATGAGGTAGGCTGATATGCATTGTTTTATGAATATGAATAATAATTACTAATTAATTATACATGTAAAACATAGGGTACTGAGTAGACAACATGAAATCTATAGGTACTGAAAATATGTGAAGCATATAAATACTGTGTATGCATAAAAATCTGTAAATACTAAAAATACGTGAAAATCTATAGGCACTGAGGATGCATGACCAAGCATATAACAAGAACTGAGTAAAGTCTGTAAACTAAAATATTGAAAGGATTGATATCTGTATGCTTTGGCCAAAAAACACTAAGACTGAATAACTGAACGGGGACTATGACTGAGACTGTGGGAGGTATTATCTAACCGACATGCCCCAATATGTGCTAATCGGAGTCCAGCCTATAAGCCTAGTTGGATGGGTGTTAATATCATGCCACGGGTATTAATATTGGTTGTGTGGATCCACTAAAATGATATAATGTCCAAAGGACTAAGGGTGTCAAGCCTGAACTGACGGGTGACCCCTGCAAGATAGTCAAGCCTAATCTGACGGGTGACTACTCATATCCTAGGCTGGCTACGTAGTTTTGGAGTATAGGGACTACTACTAACGACTCTGCCGATCTGAAGGGGAAGCCGTCATTCCTACACTCGCTCGGTGCTAAATCCTACTCCCAATTGAAAAACACTAAGATACTAGACTATTCTGAGTTTAATGACTAATATCAGACTATTCTGATAAAGCTCATAGAATAATCTGAAGACTATTCTACAAAGTACTGAGATTAGACTAAATAAACAGCTATTGTTTTCAAGTATTCAACACCCCCAGGACTTAAAACAACAATACTAAAAAGACACTAAATCTTAGGGGACAAAGCATGAAGGTTTTTATTTAATCAATCACTCTTGTTGGCATTTTATCAAACACTTGCAGTTCATGGTTCAAAACAATCATAGGAATGTCCTAAAATATATAGAAATAGCATGAATCTGACATAATAGAGTTAAATCATGGTTTTGTTCAAAAAATAATAATATTATAACATGGAGGATTGAATAATAACAATACTTCCATGGTAACATGGTATAAAATCATAGCTCATGGAGATTCATGGGTGAAATCACAATTTAAAACATAATAACTTGGAAAGATTACAATTTTATAATTTTAAAGGGGTTGATTGGACTCCATGAATGAAAGGGATCCATAGATGAACATCTAACGTACCTGGAATAATGAATTTCTTGATGTTCTGGGAGGGTTCTTGAGGATTTGCCTTGAATTTGAGAGCTAGGATTTCTTGCTCTTGACAAGGGCATCTTTGATTGTGTGAGGAATTAAATAATGACAACTACTTAGGGTGTTTAGGGGTTAAATTTCGTGTTTTAGGTTAATTAGGTCCGTGGAAAAATACCCAAATACCCCTAAATAAATTTAAAAACGTAAGTTGAAAACTGAAGATCCCAATTTTTAGCCTTGGCACGATGCGCCACTATCGTGCCAAACTACTGGAAAAGGGACAATTAGGTCCTGGACAAACACTGTGATGTGGAGCTATCAAGTTAATCCTTTGAAGTGCCAATTTAGCCACCTCCACGATGCGCCAACATCGTGAAGGCCCACTGGAAATTGCCGAATAGGAAATTGGCCTACTCCACGATGTGCCATGATTACGGAGTCATACTGGAAATTGACAATTGTCATTTGGGCTGCCTACGCGACGTGATAAGGGTTAAAATGAGGATGTTTAATGACTGAAACTTTAAATCTCCATAACTTCTTACCAGATTATCGGATTAAGGCAAATTTTATATCGTTGGAAAACTAGCTCAATTTCCTATGCAATGG
The DNA here is from genome assembly GCA_030864215.1 of Capsicum pubescens. Taxonomy (NCBI): domain Eukaryota; kingdom Viridiplantae; phylum Streptophyta; class Magnoliopsida; order Solanales; family Solanaceae; genus Capsicum; species Capsicum pubescens. The sequence goes on from CM061538.1 coordinate 257,282,774, forward strand.
CAGGCTCTAAACTAAAAAATAATGAGTGTTTCAAAAATTTTATTTATGAATACTCATGTATTGGGACTTAGATTATGCTAGGGAAATACAGGGTATTACAACAAGAGAATCCTAAGATCAAAATCTAATCTTGGAATCAAAATATGTTTTTGATTAAAAATGTGTAACTCCTTCTAGAAAAACATATAAAGGGTATTTATAGTACATGATGAAACCCTTCAATGAAATCCCAAATGAAATAGGAGAAAATAGGGTCGGTGGCCACTTATGGTCTGCACTTGTGCCCTAACCCTAGGCACAGGTAGCACTTGCAGCCTGTAGGGTAGGCACAAGTAGTGGGAGTAAGTGTAAGGAACCAAAAATCCTGGAGTTTAGCTCCCGAGATTTTGGACTTTTGGTACTTGCTTTGTCCACTAGCGGTCTATAAATTCTACTTGTCGTCCATATGTTGACTTAGTAAGGGCCAAGAGTCATCTTTTCAGCTTTTCTTCACTTCCCATACATGCTTTGATCACGAACAACCTGAAAAGTTTCTCGGATATCCATAATTTCTCTAATAATTTGCCAAAAACACTTTTTCATCTTTTTCATGAACTTAGCATCTAAAACATGATTCCCTACAAACATACCCAAAATGTATCATATCTAACAAAAAACCTCAAAATCTTGCATATTTTCCTTGTTTTAAGCTTTGATAGTGCTATATTTCTATAGCACATCAATGGTGAGCCTCCATCTTTCAGAAGGCTCAATTATTTCAATGGTATTTCCTTATTATCCTAGTATTTCTTTGGGATAATTTCTATCAAATTTGGGGACATGTCCTGACTTAGTTGGTATTTCTAATTTAGAGGCTTTTCTTGATAGTATTGGTATATATGGATGTCTAGTTTGACTCTTACCTTTCGTTTGGATTCATATATCCTTACTACCTTTTTGGTTGGCTTCCAATATATTCATTTATTATGCTCCGTAGGTCAGGATAAGGAGGTAGTCTCTATCTAATGGTGGGCTTGAGATACCCATGATGACTAGGCCTTGGTTCAGATCATGTCAATCTTGGTATCAGAGCATGGTTTAGGGTCACTGGGTATCCACAAAGTCGTGTCGAGTAGAATCCCTTTTATTGGTGTGTAGTGCACCAAATGTATAATGGGGAGGCTCTGAGGTTTTTAGGAATGTTTTTCGTTTTTTTTTCTATTTCAGGCTATAAAGTCTAGTTATTATGAAACCCCTCTAACTCCTGGCTTACTCATATTTTAGATCATACCTCTTTGAAGATCTGATGATTGTTGAAACTCTGCTGGAACCTCTATCCCACCTGAGGAAAATGTGGAGGGAACTCATAGTATTTATGAAGTGTAGACTAGATCTAGGGTTTCTTCTCCTGACTGTACTGCTCCACGTGGGGTTCTACCAATCCCTACTAGTCCTTCTTGGGCTCTTCAGGTTGGTGATACCCATGCTCAATTACCTTGTAAAGATATTTCTAATGGGATTTTCATCAATCGATTCATATACTTTCTAAGTTAGTGGAATCTCAATCTCGCCATCTTGGTCATGCTGGTCATGTTGTTAGTTCATCTGACGTTTCCCGAGTTGGCAAGTTTATGGGGATAAATCCCCTAACCTTTATAGGATCTAAGGTTGAGGATTATCCATAGGGTTTTATTGATGAGATAAAGAAGATTTTCTAGGTTATGCATGCCATTGATTCTGAGGTTGTAGAGTTTACTGCATATAAGTTAACGAATGTCGCTTACTAGTGGTATGAGGAGTGATAAGGGTTGAGAAGTGTTTATGCTCAACTTTCGGTGTGGGATGAGTTTTCAACTTCTTTTCTTGATTGTTTCTTTCCTCAAGAGTTGAGAAAAGACAAAGTTGAGGAGTTTGTGAACTTGAAGTCAGGGAAGATGAGTGTTAATGAGTACGCACAGAACTTTCATCAGTTATATCATTATGCTCCATAGTTGATGTCTAATATGAGATCTCTAATAAGGAAGTTTACTTTTAGTTTGTCCCATGAATTGATGTTAGGCTTCTATGCTGAATAATGATATGAAGATCTCTAGGTTGGTGGTTTATATGGAGTAGGTGAATGATGAAAAGAAGAAGTAGGTAGATATGGGAGATAAGAAGAATAAGCAGTTTTGATATTCAAAGTAGGTTGGGAATCAATAGAACGGTGGGAGAGATTGCAGACAGTGGACTAAGAAGAAGAATTACAGAAATTCTAATTCAAAATCTAGTATTTTATATCCTAAGTCATTAGGTGATCATCATTTTCAGGCTAATAGTGGTCTTATGGCACGAGGTGCCTAGTTTAGGGTAGTGGAGCTCAGTCAGCCTCACCTTATCCTCCTTTCTATTTTAATGGGTAGCTTCACCATGGGTGTTATGATGAGGGAAGGAACTTGTGTTTTAATTATGGTCAGCCCTGGCATATGCAACAGAATTGTCCTATAGCTAAGGTTTCCACTGAAGATAATAAGGTCTTGGTTGCCACTTCTCCGGCTCCATCACCTAAGGGCCCCACTTCAGGTATATGCAATGGTCATAATTGCCTCAATACACTTGCAACTTGCCATTAATTCAAGGTATCCCTAAATGTTATTACTATTATGTTATAGATCTTCTCCCGTGATGTCTATTTTTTTCTTGATCCGTGTTCTACCCTAGCTTATGTGACCCCTTTTATGGCGTTTGCTTTAGTTTTTGTACTAAAAATATTTTTAACCCCTTTTTTGTGTCTACTCTGATGGGTGACTCTATAGTTTCTAGAAAAATTTATGGGGGTTGTGTGATGTCCATCTTTCATAGGGAGATATTAGTGGATTAATAGAACTTGATGTGGTTGATTTGGAAGTTATCTTTGGGATGTATTGGCCCTATTCGAACTATGCCTCTTTGGACTATAGTACTCAAAACGTCAGTTTTGATTACCCTAAGAACCGATGATTAAATAGGAGGGGAGTTCCTTAGTGACTATAGGAAGGTTTATTTCCTATCTTAGAGCTCAAAAGTTGATATCTAAGGGGTTTCCATACCATCTAGTTTGGGTTAAGGATTTTGACTCTGAGAGTCCCTCTTTGCAATTTATCCCTGTGGGTAATGAGTTTCCTGAAGTTTTCCTCAATGATTTTCCTGGAATTCCTCCTAATAAAGAAATAGACTTTGGGATTGATCTTTTATCGAATACCTGTCCCATTTTCATTCCTCCTTATAGAATTGCTCTGGCTAAATTAAAAGAGTTAAAGGAGTAGTAAATGGATCTTCTTGATAAGGGTTTCATTTTCCCTAACGTATGTTTGTAGATTGTTTCTATACTTTTTGTACAAAAAAAGTATGGGTATCTTTGGATGTGTATAGACTATTGTCAGTTGAATAAGGTATAGTTAAGTACCTTTTTCGTAAAATTAATGACCTTTTCGATCAGCTTCAGGGTGCTGGATATTTCTCTAATTTGTTTGGTCTATCATCAGTTGAAAATTTGGGAGGTTGATATTCCCAAGACTACTTTTCAATCCCGGTGTAGCCATTGTGAGTTTTTGGTTATGCTATTTGGTTTGACTAATTCTCTGGATGCTTTCATGGATCTTATCAATTGAGTGTTTAGACAATTCTTAGATCTATTTATTATAGTCTTCATTGATGATATTTTTGTGTACTCTAGATGTGAGGAGGATCTTGACAATTACCTCAAAGTTGTATTGCAAACTCTTAAGGACCAGAAATTATATGCAAAGTTTTCCAAGTGTAAATTTTGGCTAAGTGTTGTGACCTTTATTGGGCATTTTTTTTCTAGTTAGGGAAAAAGGTTGGTCCACAAAAAGTTGAGGCAGTTAAGAAATGGCCTTGACCCAAGAATTCAACTGACATTAGGAGCTTCTTAGGCTTTGCTGGGTATTATAAGAGTTTTGTGGAGAGTTTCTTATCTATTGCTTCTCAAATTATAAATTTGACTCAGAAAAAGGTGAAGTTTTTATGGTGCGACACTTGGGAGGGTATTCTTGAGAGATTGAAGAATAAGTTAACTTCTTCTCTAATTTTTACCCTACCTTAGGATACCAATGGGTTTTTTGTCAATTATGCTGTTTCACGTATGGGAATGGCTTGTGTCTTAGTGCAGAATAGTAAGGTTGTAGCCTATGCTTCAAGGCAACTTAAGGTTCATGAGAGGAATTACCCAATCCATTATCTAGATTTGGCAGTTGTGTTCCGTACTTTGAAGATTTGGCATGATTATTTGTATGGGGTGCATGTGGATATTTATTCAGACCATAAGAGCTTGTAGTATATGTTTATACAAAAGGAATTAAATCTAAGGCAGAGGCGGTGTCTTGAATTACTTAAGGATTATGATATGAGTTTACACTACTAGGTTGTCCATGGGGAATCTATTCGCTGTTGATGAGGACAAAAGAGGATTGGTAAAAGATATTCATAGGTTAGCTAACCTGGGAGTTCATCTCTTGGACTCTGAGTATAGAGGTGCGATTGTTCAGGAAGCGGTTAAGTCATCTCTTAGTGTTGAGGTAAAGGAGAAGTATGCTTTGGATCCTATACTTATGCAAATTAAGGATGGTGTGTATCAGGAAAAGGTTATGGCTTTTGAGAATAGTGGAGATAGTATCTTGAGATATCAAGGAAGAATGTGTTCTCCTAATATAGATGGGCTACGGGAAAGGATATTGATTAAAGATTATGAGTCCAATCATGCAGTTCATCCATGTTCGACCAAGGTGTATCATGACTTGAAGGAGATTTATCGGTGGAATAATATGAAGATAGATGTGGTGAATTTTGTGGCAAAGTGTATGGTTTTTCAGCAAGACAATGTTGAACATTTGAGGACTGGTGGTTTATCTCAAGAGATAGAATTTCCCATGTGGAAGTGGAAGATGATTAATATGGACTTTGTAATGGGTCTTCCGCGATCTCAGAATCAGTATGATTCTACTTGGGTTATTATAGATAAGATGACTATGTCTGCTCACTTCTTGCCTATGAGGACTAACTACTTAGGAGAGGATTATGTTAATTTGTTTATTTAGGAGATAGTTAATTTGCATGTAGCGCCAGTGTTGATTATTTTAGATTGATCTACGCAGTTCTCTCCTCACTTTTGGCGATCTTTTCAAAATGGTTTGGATACGCGGGTGAACCTTAGCACCGCCTCCCACCATCAGATAGATTGACAAGCGGAGCGTACTATTTAGACTTGGGAGGATATGCTAAGGACCTGTATGATTGATTTTATAGGTAGTTGGGTTAACTATTTTCCTCTTATTGAGTTTGCTTACAACAAATATTACCATTCTAGCATTTAGATTGCCCCTTTTAAGGCTCTTTAAGGTTGACGGTGTAGGTCTCCTATTAGGTGGTTTGAGGTAGGTGAGACTAGGTTGTTTGGCCCTGACTTGGTTCACCAATCCATGGAAAAGGTGAAAGTGATTAGAGCAAGACATAAGACTGCTAAAAGTCGCCAAAAGTCTTATGCAGATGTGAGGTAAAAGGAGTTAGATTTTAAAGTTAATGATTGGGTATTCTTGAAGGTTTCTCTTATGAAAGAAGTTATAAGGTATGGTAAGAAGGGAAATATCAGTCCCCTTTTACATTAGTCCACAACAAATTTTAAGGAGAATTAGGAATATTTCTTACGAGTTAGATCTACCCGCGCGTTTGGCTTCAATTCATGTTATTTTCTCTGTGTCTAGTCTGAACAATGTGTGCATGATCCTTCTTTGATAATCCATATTGAAGATGTTAGTGCTGCAGATTTATTGTCTTATGAGAAAGTCCCGATGGAGATATTAGATAGGTAAGTTTGTAGATTGAGAACAAAGTATGTAGCTTCAGTGAAGGTTCCTTAGATAAATCAAAAGGTGGAAGAAGCTACATAAGAAGCTGAGGAAAAGATAAAAGCCAAGTACCCATTCTTATTCCCCGCGTTGGATGAAAATGCTTGAGGTATGAGTTTTATTTTCCTCTTGTCACATTTAATATTTGTCATTTGGTTCTGATGTATTCATGCTATCATCGTGCTAAAAATGTCCTAACTTGTCATTCGAGGATAAATGATCCTAATGGGGGGATAATGTAAGACCTTGCAAAATTTTGACCATTTTATTTTTTACCCTCCCAAGTGAGTTATGCCAATTTTTAACTTGAATCATGGTCAGGGGTGTTTTGGAAAAGTTTTAGAATTTGTAGAAAGGGTTTGAGGATATTTTAGGATCCCGAGGAAGAAAGCTTCCACAAGAAAGGCATGGCACAGAGACTAACCTCCGAGATAAGAGCTTGCCACACTCCTATATTAATTTCGTGAAGTTTTATTCCCTTAGAGTGAGGAGATTTTGGTCTTTTTACTCCTTGTATGACTTTTCAACACTTATTGGACCCTTTTTCTTCAGTTTTCAAAGATCAAACTTCACTCTTTTCTTCTTTAACTCCCAACACAGGAAAGCTTAAGGGTTTTAAAGTGAATTTACCATCCAAGATCCAAACTTTGAATTCTCTTCAAATTGTTCTACATTTGAGGCATGTTTATCATCCCTAATTTGTATTTTTACATATGGCAATTGTTTAATCAGTATTCAAGAGTTTTCTTTGATGGGTTTGAAAAAAGGTTGAGGTTTTTTTATTGTTATTACTTGAAATGCTTTTTCCATATTTTAAATTGATTATTCATGCTTTAGTTAATGATTTTTAGGACTGAATTGGTGCATTATGGTATTATTTGGAATGGGTAACATGGGCTTCCCCAAGTTGGATAAATTTTGTCTTGGTAATGGAATTTACCTCAATCCCCCTTATAAATTGGTTTTGAATGTGGATATTTTCATGGTTTAACTTTCCCTTTTAAATTATTGCATTGCACAAAAGGATAAATAGATAAAATACTTTTTAAAGGCCTAGGTGGCCATGGTTTTGGATTTTAAATGGAACTTGGGAGTCTAATGATTACATGGATTGATTTGGCATAATTATATTAGCTTACAAGCATACTAGTATGACGATACCATGTTGGTAAATACCTTAATGAAAGACTCCTTAGTTAATGGTAGGGTTTGTGTGTAAACTATTTCAATTTGGGCTTAAAGGGAATTTTGGTGCTCACCACTAAGGTGTAGGTCCTAGAGGGAACCAATACTAGAAACCACATTTGCTGGCATTGGGATCTATATGACCATGTGTGTTTGGTGCACACCTTATATATTTTTGGATGGCTATCTGTAAGACCCTTAAAATTTCTATCATTTAATTTTTGACCCTTATATGTTTGAAACTTCAATTTTTACTTAGATTGTATTTAGGTATCTTATTAGGGTGTCTCAAAAGAGTTTAGAATTTTCGGATAAGGTTTGAGGTCATTTTGGATTTCTGAAGAGGTAAGCCTCCGCATTTCACCATGTCATGGAGGATACCCTATGCAATATTGGAGTGTCATGGAGTCAGTATGCCTCTGATATTACTATGTCATATAGGATAGTCTCCGCGATGAGCAGCATGGCATGGAGGATAATCTCTGCGATAAGCAGCATGACATACTGATGTCTAAAATTCGTGCAGTTTTGATTTATTTCACTTGGGATAAGGGGTTTTTGGGTATTTTCACCCATTTAGGACCCATAAACTAACCTAAGTTTAATTCCTTTAGTTTTAAGAGATCCAAACCTCCATATTTAACTCTCAAACTCAAAACCCAAGAAAATTTTAAAGATTTCACTGTGCAGTCATTTACCGGGCCCCAAGCTCCAAACTGCTTTCAAATTCTTATTTATCTAAGGCATGTTACTCTTCCCCAAATCTTATTTTATCAAAAGCATGAGTTTATAATCGCATCCCTATCATTTATTGATGATTTTGAATGTTGGTTGAGGGCTTTTAAAACATTGTTGTTGCAATTATTTTCCCATAGTTTATATGGAATTATTCATGCTTTAAGGACGGTTATGAACTAGTGGGGTGCATGGGTGTGGTGAATAAACTTGGGGTTTATGGTTTTCCCAAATACGTGGATTTTGATAAATGAATTGATAATAACCTCAAACCAATCTTGTGAAATTGGCTTTGACTATGAGTGTATGCATATTGAACTATTTTTGGATCCATTGTAAAGCATAAAAGGCATTTGAAACAAGAATTGGTTTTAATTGAACCTTGGGGATTGTGGATTTTCAAGTATAACTGAATGATTGAACCTAGGGGGTCATGAATTCCAACATGTGCTGGAAAATTTATATGACATGATAATGTTACCTTGCAAGTGAAGTTGGTATGATGATACCAATGGTATGACTTAATGTATGAATTGGTTCAGGGAATGTCTGAAAAATATTTTAATTGGGTTTAAAGGGAGTTTCATAGCTAGTCCATGAAGATGGATGTCCGAGGGACAAAAACTTTAAACCGCGTTTGTCGGTGTGGAGGTCTAAATGGTTGGGTGTTCGAGTCACCCTTGCTTATGAATGAGTGCTCGAGTCACCCTTTTTCAAAGTACCGGGTATTCATGTCACCCTTGAAATATGTCGGGTGGCTTAAGTCCCCCATGGTGCATATGTGCTTATGATTATTCTCTGGTTCGTGTGGTTATACGAACTGGGGCTCATTCATAAGGGGAAGTTGAAACCATATATCTAGTGGATGCCTTATTATGATGGTTAAGATACACAGTCTAGGCTAATGTTTAAAGTTCCCTAAAATCATCTCCGGACATTGTACCCCCACACGATATTGGAATCAGAGAAACTTCTGCTTTTTCTACATATTAATTAGGTGATTTTTGGACTAATCGTGAGTGTACTTGAAGTGGAGAGCTTCCATACTTTGGAAGACCCTAATTTCATATTTTGGTTTCATTGTGGCATAGACTATGTTATTGATTTTTTAGGCTATCTTTGGGGGCATGCCTTGGCTTAGATTGATTTTTGTTATTTTAAAGGCTTTGTGGATAACTGCAGATTAAAATGTCAATTTGGAAATCCTAGAACCTTGATATGGTTTCTCTATTTTATATAAATTCATTTGGATTCTTTTCGTTGTTATATAGGTATTGTGTTCTATTGACTAGGCAAAGGGGGTGGTCTCCTGTCCACGGTGGACTTGAGATACCCATCACGGCCAAGCCCTGGTTTGGGTCGTGAAAATCTTGGTATTAGAGCATGGTTTAGAGTCATTGGGTATACAAAAAGTAGTTCCAAGTAGAGTTTTTTTTATGGGAGTGTATAACGCCACACTTAATGTTTCCCTTTCTTGTTGTTCCATTTTTGGGCTTTAACGTCTAAGGCCTTAAATCTCCTTTAATTCCCATTTGTTCGTATTTTAGGTTATGCCTCAAAAAGATCTGATACTCATGGAAACTCTTTTGTCCTTCCTAAGGACAATGTGGATGGAAATTGTCCTACTTTATAGGGTATAGACCCAATCTATGGCCCCTTCTTTTGATTGACCTTATGGAGTTCCACCGGTCCCCAGTGATACTTCTACAGTGGTGACACTCATGCTTAATCACCTCAGGGAGATATTTCTAATGCCGAATTTCATCATTTTATTCATATGTTGACCCAGTTAGTGATATCTTAGATATGTCAATCGGGTCCTGTTGGCGCTGCGGTGAGTACTTATAAGTTCACTAGAGTTGGTCAGTTCATGAGGCTGAGTCCCCCTACCTTTACTGGCTCTAAAGATAAGAAAGATCCTTAAGGGTTCATAGATGATATGGAAAAGATCTTCTGAGTTATGCATGGTACTGAGGTAGAGGGTGTAGAATTCACTCCTTATCAATTGTAAGATATAGCCTATTAGTGGTATGAGGAATGGGAGCAGTTGAGAGGGGATGACGCTGAGAAATAGATATGGAATGACTTTTCGAATACCTTTATTGATCGCTTCTTTACTTAGGAGTCGAGGGAAGAAAAGGCCGAGGAGTTTGTTAACTTAAAGCAAGATAGAATGACTGTGAAGGAGTATACCTTTAAATTTCATTAGTTGTCTTTCTATGCTCCTGATTTAGTTCCTAGCATGAGGGATAGGATGAGGAATTTTGCTTCTTGTTCATCCCGACACTTGGTGTAGAAGTACAAGGCTGCCTTTGTTAACAAGGATATGGAAATTTCTAGACTTGTGGTGTACACACAATAGGTTGAGCAGAAAAAAGAAGAACAAAAAAGATATGAGAGAGTGGCAAAGTAAGAAATTTTAATATTTTGAGTAGACTGGAGGTCTTCAAAATAGTAGTAGAGATGGCAGACAATGGTCTAATAAGAAATGAGGGAATTCTGGTGTATATTCTATAGATTGTGCCCCATATCCAAAGCAGTCCAATGATCATCGTTTCCAAGACAATGATGGTCTTAGGGAACAAGATGCCCAACCTCAGTCTAGTAGAGCACAATCAACCCCATCTTATCTCTCTTATTATTTTTCTGGGCAGATCATTATGGAGTTTGTGAGTAGGGGTGGAATAAGTGTTTTAAGTGAGGCCAGCCTTGTCATATACAATGGGGTTGTCCTTCAAAAGATGCTTTTGGGGATAATAAGGTTTTAGTTGCAACTTCATCAGCTCCTACACCAAAGGGTGCTACTTCTGGCTCCGGCACTTACTGGTATTATCTGTATGCTTTTGCTACTAGGCAGGAATCTGAGGCATCTCCTAACATTGTCACTAGTAGGTTATAGCTCTTCTCTCATGATGTGTATTGTTTACTTGATCCGGTGTCTACTCTTTCTTATGTGACACCTTATATGTATGATTATATTAGTTTTGGCCCTGAGTATATTTTGGATCCATTTTTTATATCTACTCTGGTGGGTGATTCATTAGTTGCTAGAAGAGTCTATAGGGGTTGTGTTCTATCTATCTTTGGTAGGGAGATATTGTTAGATTTGATAGAGCTGGACATGGTGGATTTTGATGTAATCTTGGGGATGAATTGTCTCTATTTGATCTATGCCATTCTAGATTGTTGGACCCGTAAGGTCATTTTCAAATTTTCTAATGACCCAATTATAGAACGGGAAGGGAGATCCCTAGTGCATAAGGAAATACATATTCCTTCTCTGTTATCTGTCCTTGTGGTCTGCGAGTTTCTCAAAGTATTACCTAATGATCTTTCTGGTATTTCTCTAGATAGGAAAATAGACTTTGGGATTGATCTTCTACCGAATACCCATCTTATCTCTATTTCTCCCTATAGAATGGCTCTGGCTGAGTTGAAGGAGCTTAAAGAGCAGTTGAAATATCTTCTTGATAAAGGTTTTATTCGCCCTAGTATTTCTTCAGAGGGTTCCCCTGTCTTTTTCGTGCATAAGAAGGGTGGTTCCCTTTGAATGTGTATACATTATAGTCTTCTGAATAAGGTGACTGTGAAGAATATGTATCCTCTTCCTAGAATTGACAATTTTTTTACTAGATTTAGGGTGATAAGTGATTTTCTAAGATTGATCTTTGATCTAGTTATCATCATTTGAAGATTAGGGAGGTGGATATCCCTAAGACTATTTTTCATACCAGGTATGGTCACTACAATTTTTTGGTAATGTCCTCTGGTTTGACTAATGCTTCGACGACATTCATGCATCTCATGAACTGGGTGTTTAGGCAATTCTTGGATTTATTTATGATTGTGTTTATAGATGACATCTTGGTATATTTCAAGAGTGAGGGCGATCATTCTAATCACCTTAGAGTAGTGTTGCAGACTCTAAAGGATCAGCAGTGGTATGCAAAATTTTCTAAGTATGAGTTCCTGTTGAGTACTCTAACCTTCTTTTGTCATGTTATTTTTAGTTAGGGGATCATGATGGATCCACATAAGGTTGAATCAATTAAGAAATGGCCTAGAACCATGATTTCAATCAATATTTAGAGCTTTTTGGGTTTATCTGATTACTGTAGAAGGTTTGTAGAGAGTTTATCTTGATTACTGCTCCATTGACTATGTTGACTCTAGAAAAGGTTAAGCTTCTACGGTCCGATGCTTGTGAGGGTAGTTTTGAGAATTTGAAGAATAAGTTGAATTTTTCTTCGATTTTGACCCTACCCAAGGGTAATGATGGTTTTGTTGTTTATTTCAAGGTGTCCGTGTCGGACTGCGTTGTGTGTTGATGCAACATGGAAAAGTTATAGATTATGCTTCTAGATTGTTGAAGGTGCATGAGAAGAATTACCCGATGCACGACTTGGAATTATTTGTTATGGTTTTTTCCTTAAAGATTTGGCATCACTATTTGTATGGGGTTCACGTGAATGTCTTTTTAGGCCATAAGAGCCTATAGTATGTGTTCATCAAAAAGGAGTTGAATCTCAGGCAAAAGAGATGGCTTGAGTTCCTTAATGACTATGACATAAGTATCCATTATCATCCAGGTAAAGCTAACGTGGTTGCTGATGCTATTATCAAGTTTTCTATAGGAAGCTTATATCATGTGGATGAGGCTTGGTAAAGGATATTAATCAGTTAGCTAATATTGGAGTTCGTCTTTTGGATTCCAAGGATGAAGGTATGTTTGTTCAAAAGGTGGTGAAATCATCTCTTAGTGCTGAAGTAAAAGAGAATAAGTTTTGGACCCTATCTTGATGCAAATTATGGATGATGTAGTCCAGCAAAAGGTTATGGCATTTGAGATTGGTGGTGATGGTATGTTGAGATACCAAGGTAGATTATATGTTGCTGATATTGATGAGTTTCGAGAAAAGATCTTGACTGAGGCTAATGAGTCGAGGTATACGGTACATCCTAGTTTGATAAAGATGTACCATGATTTTAATGAGATATATTAGTGTAATAACATAAAGAGAGACGTGGCCAAGTTTGTCGCTAAGTTCATAGTTTGTCACCAAATGAAGGTGGAGCACTTGAGGCCCGGTGGATTATCTCAAGGGATTGAGTTGCTTGTGTGGAAATGGTAGGTGATTAATATGGATTTTGATACCAGTCTTCCGCTTTCTCGAAATTAGTTCAATTCAATTTTGGGTCATCGTGGATAGGATGACTAATTCGGTTAACTTCTTGCCTGTGAGGACTAGCTATTCTAGAAATGATTATTCTAAGCTTTTCATTTAGGAGATCATGAAGTTGCATGGTCCTCCAGTTTTCTTAATTTTAGATAGAGGTACATAGTTTTTATCTCACTTTTCGCATTCCTTTCAAAGAGGTTTGGGAACTAAGGTGAACCTTAGCACTGCTTTCCACACTCAGATGGATAGACAAGTAGAGAGGACTATTCAGACTTTGGAAGATATTCTATGGGCTTGTACGGTTGACTTTGGTGGTAGTTGGATTGATCATTTGCCTCTCATTGATTTTTCTTATAATAACAGCTATCATTTTAATGTTTAGATTCCTTCGTTAAAGTCTCTTTATGGTAGGTGATGACATTCTTCTATTGGCTGGTTCAAAGTTGGGTAAATAAGGTTATTTGGACCTAACATAGTTCATCAGGCCATAGAGAAGGTGAAGGTGATTAAAGATAGGATTAAAACCACCCAAAGTCACCAAAAGTCCTATGCAGATGTGAGGCAACGGAAATTGGAGTTTAATGTTGGCGATTGGTGTTCTTAAAGGTGTCTACCATGAAAGTAATGATGAAATGTGGAAAGATGGGGAAACTTAGTCCCCGTTATGTTGGCTTGTACTTAATTTTAAGGAGAGTGGACAATGTTGCATATGAGTTGGATTTTCCTTCAAGTTTAGGTTCCATTTATCTAGTTTTTCATGTTTTGATGTTGAAGAAATGCATGGGTGACCTTTATTTAGTAGTTCTTATTAAGAGTGTTGGTATATCAGATTCTTTGTCTTACAAGAAAGTCACGGTTGAGATTTTTGATAGGCAAATCCATCGTTTGAGGACCAAGGATGTTGCTTCAGTGAAAGTCCTTTGGAGGAACCAAAAAGTGGAAGAAGCTACTTGGGAAGCGGAGGAGGGTATGCAGGCTAAGTACCCATTCTTGTTCCATGTGTCAGACGAAGGTTCTTAAGGTATGGATTTCATTTTCCTCTGGTTACGTTTTGAGTTTGTCATTTGATTCTAGTGTATTCTTGCTATTCTCATGCTAGAAGTATCCTAACTCATCATTCAGGGACAAATTATCCCAAGGAGGAAAATGTAAGACTCTTAAAAATTTTGTCATTTCATTTTTAACTCTCATATGTTTAAAACTTTGATTTTCTACTTAAATTGTGTTTAGGTATGTTAATAGGGTGTCTCAGAAGAATTTTGGATTTTTTTATAAGGTCCAGGGTCATTTGGAATTTTTTAGGCAATAAACCTCCGCATGTTCACCGTGTCACAGAGGCTACCCTCCGAGATATTGGCGGGGCATAAAGGCAGTGTGCCCCCACGATATCATCGTGTCACACAAGATAGTCTCCGCGATAAGCAGTGTGACACAGAGGATAATCTCTATAATAAGCAGTGTGCCACGCCGAGGTGTAAAGTTCATGTAGTTTTAGTTTATTTCACTTGGGATGAGAGATTTTGGGGTCTTTAAACCCAAGGACAACCATAAACATAAACTAAGTTTAATTCTTTCAATTTTAAAAGATCCAAACCCCCCAATTTTACTCTCAGACTCAAAACTAAAAAAAGCTTAAGGATTTCACTATGTAGTCATCTTCTGGGTCCCAAGAAAAGCATGTGTTTATAATTGTATCCATGTGATTTTATTGATGAATTTGAATTTGGGTTGAGGGCTTTTGAAACATTGTTGATGCAATCATTTTTCCCATGGTTTATATGGAATTATTCATGCTTTATGGATGGTTTTGAACTTGTGGGGTGCATGGGCATGGTGAATAAACTAGGGGGACATGGTTTTCCCCAATTACCTGGATTTTGGTAAATGAACTGATAATGATGAACTCAACTCAATCTATTGAAAGTGGCTTTGAATATGAGTAAATGTACATTGAACTACTCTTGGAACCATTGTAAATCATAAAAGGCATTTGAAACACGAATTGATTTTAATTGAACCTTGGGGTTGTGGATTCCCTCGTATGAATGAATAATTGAATCTAGGGGGTCATTAATTCCCCCATGTGATCGAAAATTAATATTTCATGATAATGTTATCTTTTAAGTGAAGTTGGTATGACAATACCAATGGTATGCCTTAATGCATGAATTGGTTTAGTGAATGTGATGTTCAAAAAATGTTATAATTAATCTTAAAGGGGGTTGTGTAGCTTTTTCATGGAGGTGGACTTCCCGAGGGACTAATAAAAAAACCTCATTTATCGGAGTGAGGGTCTAAATGGTCGGGTATTCGAGTCACCCTTACATATGGCCGGGTGTTTGAGTCACTCTTTTGTTAAATACTTGGCGTTCATGTCACCCTTGATATATACTGGGTGGTTTAAGTCTCCCATGGTGTATAGATGCTTATGATTATTCTCTAGTTCATATGGCTACACGTGCTGAGGGATTTTCAGTAGGGGGCAGCTGAACCCATTTAACCTATGGGTGCCTTATTATGATGGTTAAGCTACACAGTCCAGGCTAATATTTAAAGTTCTTGCTAAGCCTTGTTCCATAACCTTGCATGTTATATATACATATATATATATATGCATATGATTGCAGGCATTGGATTTGAATGATTTTGAAATGTTGATATGTGCATTATTTTATTCCTTTCCTGAATTAATGCTAGCACTCAACCCGCTAACCATCTCTGGATAATGTATCCCCATGTGATGCAAGAATATGAGACACTTCTGCTTTTCCTGCACAGTGATTAGGTGATTTATGGACTGATCGTGAGTCGACTTGAAGTGGCGAGCTTTCATACTCTCATTTTATGTTTTGGTTACATTATATCATAGACTATGCTATTGATTCTTTGGCTATCGTTGGGGGTATGTTCCAACTTAGATTGATTTGGTTTTGTTTAGAGGCTTTGTAGATAACTATGGATTGGGATATCTGTTTGGAAATCTTAGAACCTTGATATGGTTTTTTTGTTTTATATAAATTCATTTAGATTGCATACATTGTTATATAGGTGTTTTGTTCTATTGACTAGGACAAGGGTGTGGGCTCCAGTCCAAGGAGAACTTGAGATACTCGTCATGGTCAGTCCCTGGTTTGGGTAAAAACACTATCACCCAGGTGTCTTTATCCTTTCCTTGAATTTCCTTGCTACGTGCAGTTAACATGCACTAGGGCCCTTCCATCAGGGAGAGATGGACCCATATAGCCCATGGGTGCCTTTAGGACAGAGCGAGCTACACAGTTCAGTCTAATGGTTTAAACTCTTATGTTAATGGATCATTATCCCTATCCCAAAATTATATATATGTACGTAAATGGTGTGCATGTGGTTTTGACTGGTTTTTAATAATGGCATTTTTTTATCCCTTTCTCCTGAGTTACATGCTAGTGCTCACCCCACTAACTGTCCTTGGACACTATATCATTTCATGATGTAGGGTCCAAGGGATTTTTTTCTACCCTTGTGCAGTGTTAGGTGATTTGATACGTCTGTTGAACTGTTGTGAAGTAGTGAGCCTCAATCTTTTGAAAGGCTCGGTTATTTCACTGTTTTTTCTTTTTTATCCTAGCTTTTCTTTTGAATTCTTTATGTCATAGTTAGGATCATGTCCCGAATTTGTTGGTATTTCTGATATAAATGATTTTGTGGATAGTATTGGGATATCATGGATGTCTTGTTTGACTCTTACCTTTCATTTAGATTCATATATATTTTCTACTATTTTGGTTGCCTTCTAATGTATTTTTTTTTTGTGCTCTGGAGTTTATGCTAAGGGGGTGGTCTCCAGCCCATGGCAGGCTTGAAATACCTGTTACAACTAGGCCCTAATTTGGGTTGTTGCATTGTTGAGTAAATTATTATCCTAGCATTTCTTTTGGATTCTTTCTGTCATAGTCAGGGGCATGTCCCGTCTTAGTAGGCATTTTTTATTTAGTGGCTTTTGTAAAGAGTATTGGGATATCATGGATGTCTTGTTTGACTCCTAGCTTTCATTTGGATTCATATATCTTTACTACTATTTTTGTTGGCTTCCGTTGTATTCATTTATTATGCTCTGGAGGTTCCGTTAAGGGGGTGGTCTCCAGCCTATGGTAGGCTTGAGATACCCGTTACAACTAGGCCCTGGTTTGGGTCGTTGCATTGTTGAGTAACGAAATTCCCTCCAAAGGCCTCGACTTGCATTTCTCACTTCTTTCAACTCCTACAAAATAACATTTCTTTGTTTTTGAATTATGTCTTCATGTCGAGCTGTGTTGAATCAGACACGAAATATTTCAGACACCAATTAGAGGACTGTGTATAAACATACTTGTTTATTGAGCTACTAGATTCATGAGACTGTGTCAGCATGGGCCCAATGGATGTTACTTTTTCTAATCTAATATATGTGACATAGATGAAGTCAACAAAATCTTTTAATGTATTTTTAAAATATTTAAATTATCAATAATGGTGATTTATACTTTTTTTAACATAATTTTCATATAATAATGTTAAATATTCTAATTTTATATTATCGTTTTACGTAATTTTATGATAATACATTCTGTCCAATTAATATGACATATATGAAACCTCTAGAGTCAACCATCCTTAACTTGTGTGACATGGATAGAATTTGGAGTCAACTAATTTTTAATATGTATAAAAATTAATTTTAGTTGTTAATTATTGTGATTTATAATATTCTTTATGTATTTTTTTCATAGTACTGTTAATTAGTGTGATGTATACTCTTTTGTACATAATTTCCTCTTAATACATGTTATTTCTTCTGTCCCAATTAATATCACATAAATGAAATTTTGAAAGTCAACTATTTTCTTTGAAAATATTCTATTTTATTTTATTAATTTATACTATTTAAAAAAGGACTTAAAGTATAATCTTAAGTTATAATTTATCACTTCTTTTCTAATTTATTCATATTATTCACTATAGTTATTTTTTAAAAACATTGAATTTATATTACACAGTGAAATTAATATTCATTTTATTATTCCTTAAGGAGTGTCAAGTCATCAATAATGGTCAAACAAAAATTGGCCTAGGGAATACTATGATGATGTCACACTGATAAGTCAAAATAGATAAATTTAACTAATTATCACAAAATGATTGCAAATGTAACGTGTACAAAAAATATTGAGTAGGGCCCACATATTTTGTGAAGAGAAATAGTAATGATTGCAATATAATGGTTTTTAACCGTGTGTAAACAAAAAAGGGGGGGTCCACTAAACTCTAAGTCGGTCAAGGATACAATAGACATAAATAAAACACAACTCTTTGTTCGTCCAGATAAGAAAAAGTACAAGTATAGGAATTGAAACACTTAAATACAATAGCCGAAAAGAATGTAATTAGTAAAATTCATAAATTGTCCCTTGGCTAGAAGTAGGCATGTCGATGAACAGTTACTTTCTTTTAGCCACTTATATATAGTAGTAATTTTTCATGATCCAACACTAACCCCTTGTCATAACATAGTGCTTAGAACTGCAAGTAATCTCAAGCTAACCCCATGTGTTGGCATACTATATGACAATTGAACATGAACACGAATAAGAGCTAAAATGATGGGACAAAAACATAATAATGAGATAAGTTGTTTCAAATATTACTATTAAAAGTTTACAACACTATGATCTGAAAGAAAGACGAACTGAAACTACTTACAATAACTCTGACTGACTATCGATAAATCCTCTAGTAATACTAACTATATGTAATGACCTAAATTTTTAAATTTTCATTTTATGCATTTTTACCATTTTTTCCTTCTCCATTGTTGCTACATATTAATTCTATGGTATGGGATGATTGGCACCATTCCTGATGAGATCAAGAATGATTTGTGCAAACTTATTATTTTTAGAGGATTAAGAAGCCAGATAGTTGACTTCGGTCAACAGTTGTTGTTCTGAGTGTAGGATTATAATTTGAACTGTGCCATATAGTTGAAAATTGGAATTTTACCAAGTTGCTGATGCATCATCTACTGGCGAAGCCACCTAAGCAACCAAACAGTCGCTTTAGTGGAGGGCACCTAAGCTATATGGGGACTACTTAAGTGAAGCCCAACCATTATGGCTTCGTCACTTAAGCGACGTTTCATACGCTTAAGAAACCATTCGGTCGCTTAAGTGATCAACATTGGTACAATATAAATACTCTTCTTATTGTGATTTTCAGCATTTTGGGACCCTTGAGCTTTGGATTTGGGTGATTCTTGAATATTTCTTCACCATTTGAGCTTAGGTAAGTTTCAAAACCTTATTTCCATTATTTTCATTAATTATATCACAATTTGAGTTTAGGTAAGTTCTAAAAGCTTATTTCCATTATTTTTCATCAATTATATCATAAAAAATACCTCTAAATAATAATTTCAAATTAAAATTTAGGAGTTTTACCGGTAAGATTTAAAAAGGGGTTTTCTTTGATTTGAACCTCATTTTTAACTCATTTTTATGTGGCTTTGCTCTTGTAGACTCCTAAACTCTTGGGAATGTGTCTTTAAAACATTTTCAATTTTACCCCTTTCATTTTTGAATTTGTTCAGACCGGACCAAAATATGGGTAATATGGGTATTTTTAGTTTTTTTTTAATGTGTAGATGCTATTTTTTTAATGTTATAGTTAATTCAGAGGTTGTTCGTAAGGGAAAAACTCCATGTTGAAGCACTTTAGGCTGAGATTTTATCGTTTTGAGGTAGGTTATGGCTTAACATCTTTAAAATTGTGCTAGGTAGTTCATATAAGTAAAGCATGCTATGGACTGATAAAAATAACTATGAGATTTATGTTTTGAGGTTGTTTTCACTATTGTGTGACTGTGGGGGGCTTATATTTGGTTGTTGTTGACTTATGATATCTGATATTGTGTGTTTCCTATATGGGGACTTTATTTGATATCATTCGACTTATATGTGTATTTATATTCCTTCATTCTAGATGTAATGCTTGTGCGGAGAATTATTTTTCTAATATAGGCCTTATTTAATCATTGGTTGCCTTTATCATTATATAAATACCCGAGTTAGAGGTTGATATGATATAAATAATGTCTTATATGCATATTTATTCCAATGGTGCCTTAATTGAGTTAATAACCATGAATTATGGACATGTTGAGATGATTCCTGGGCTCAATATTAGATAGATTGGATATCATCATATTGAACTGATTATGAACATTACATCCTCATTCCATACATATATTGTAATACCCTAGGTTTTGTCCTTTGAAATTTTTTTGGGTTTGGTCGTCACTATCTAAGGTACGACTCAAGTGACGATTCATGAAGACTCCTCATGAGTCATATAGTATTGTAGCATTAATAGTTAGGTTACGCTATGTTTCTGTCCAGATCATGAATAATCCCTAGCAAGTCGTGGTCACTTAATATGACTTTTAAGGTGGGACTCATAGTCCCACTAGAGTGATGGCCCTAGGTTACTAACTTGGTCATGACTAGATTCTCACGAGTCTTAAGGTATGGCCATAAATCATTGGGTAAGACTCGTGACCATACTAGTAAAGGTGCCCAAACACTTTCTGCTCAGGCTACGAGTCTAGGAAATGACTCGTAGCTAGTCTTACGAGTTGTTACCCAACCCATAGCGACTGGTAGCTATTTTCCTACACTTTTATTTAAGGTAACTTTGTTTATTTCCCTCTTTTTACAATTATAACCCACGATAATTGTAACGCTACAAATCTGGTACCCGTAACGCTACACGGTGCTCATGACCCCAAAGGACCACAAGCTAACCAATGAATGATATATGTACTCATATACTGCATAACGTACTGAATAATGTTGAAACATAAACTGAAAGGCCATAAGGTTCACATAACTGAAGTAAAACATAACATCTAAATAGGATATGAAATACCCAAAACAACTGAAATAACTGTCTGAACATAATAGTCTGGAAAGCCTTTAACTGACAGAACTGTCTGAGTAAGGAGTTGATGGGACATGTCCCCAACTAACTCCAACTAATAAACTAATGAATAAGATATAGAGAAATAATCATGTCCTCAAAGGATGAGGAATCACTGCTAACTCTGACTGCTGATATGTGGAATCTATTGATGCTCTGGAACTTCTGTCTATGAACATATGGTATAAGACACCATAGCATAAATGCGTCTGAACTTTGAATATACTGGTATGCGTGTGAGGTAGGCTGAATGCATGGGATTCATATGCATGAACAATACTGGCTAACTGACTAATATGAACGTGAGAATACATGCATGCATACGCAGTAACTATATCTGAAACTGTGATAACATGAGTTTACTGATAACTAACATGACTAATGACTAAATTCTGCTAACTGATAACATGTGTGACTATATCTGATAGTCCTGAATCTATGGAACTAACTGAGTTCCGTACTATATCTGAGTTGACTGTATCTAACAGTCCTGAATTCTGAAGAACTATCTGAGTTCTTTTACTGAGACTGATACTGAGACTATGGGAGGTAGTCATCTAACCGACATGCCCCAAATGACGCATTATAGCTAAATTGGGGTCCAATTTGTTCCCTGATTGGAAAGGCGTCAATACCGCACCACTCGTAAGGACAACATATGAGTGACCCTAATATAACAGGTAACTCTAGTGAGAATAGTGGGAACCCTCATATAGCAGGTTAAGCCACCTTATCTACCCTCATATAGCAGGATATGGTATCTTAATCTATGAAGGATACATAGTTCTGGAACTCAAGGATTGCTTCTAAGAATCACACCCTCATATAACAGGTGAGTTCCCATCCTTGGGTTCACTCGATGCTAATTCTTACTCCCATCTAAATTGACACTGAACATGATTTACTGAACATGGACTGAGTTGCTGAATTTCATTGACTGACGGAATACTACTGATATCTGACAGCTGACTGATTTCATGAGATCATGGAGATTTCCCGAGTCATAAGACTATCTGAAGTCTAAGGATCATAGCTTGACTGAGAGTATCGTGAAAACATAACATGGATCTAGGCACACAGATAATATTTTGGGTACAAGTATCCCCAGGACTCGATGGAAAGAAACAGACAAAGCATGACTTTCTTAAATACACTACTAACATCATAATCCATAATACATTTATTAAAGCATTTCATCAAACATGTGATCTGCATAAACTTGTACATACATGGTGAGTTCATGATATCATGCTAGTTGGGCATTTTCCTTCATCTAGGAATTTAATCAAACACATGGTAGGCATAGTATGTGTAAACAACATTATACAACATTTATCATCATGATTCAATTCTAATTTCATCATTCAAGGGTTTAGGCATAGGTTAGCATGAATCTATATCTATACTAATCAAACCCATATATAATTTATCACCCAATATGGAATAGAATTCAATTACTCATTATCAACATGAACAAGAGCAGCCCAATCATGAAAATTCATAAAGGAAATCCATAAAACTTGAACTTAGAAAAGGGATTCTTGGGCTTCGTGGATTAAAGGAGTCCATGAATGAAAACTATGCATACCTGGGTTGAGTTTTCTTGAAGTACATGAACTTGTAGAATTTTAATCTCTTAGTTATTGAAGAAGATTTGGAATTAGTTCTTGGAGATTAACGTTAGAGAGAAAACCCTAATTTTTTTGTTGTAGAAGAGTAATATATTCCTGAGGTTTGGTCGGATATAATTGGGTATATAAATGGGTGGTAAAAGACCAAAAAACCCTAAAAATGACTTTAAAATCACTGAACAAAACCTGCGATGGCTTATGTGGTGGTCCGTCGCTGGCCCGACGGTCCATCGTTCTGATCGTCGCACATGGACCAGAATAGTGTCTCACTGCCTAAGTAGCGACGACTTGGGCGATGGTCCGTCGCAAGTTTGATGGTCTGTCAACCTATCCATCGTACCTTATCTAGAGGTTGCCTCACTGCGTTAGCTGCGATGTTCAAGGCGATGGTTTGTCTCTAGGTCGAGGGTCCATCAACCTGGCCATCGTACCTAGGCTATTCTGATAGCTCTGAGTAAAACATCCATAAATTTTTACTACGATACCAAATTTCGATGAAATTGGTATCATTGGAAAGATAATTCTTTTTCCCACATGAATAAAAGTGAAAATCTTAAAAATACCACGTGTAAAAAAATGGATTTGTATTTCAAAACAAGTTCTAGCATCCTTGAGATAATTTCAATCTAGGAAAAAGGTACAGGTATTTAAATATATCCCCCTTGAGAACATTCATCCTCGAATGAGACTGAGAGTGAGGGGAAGAACTTAAAATTATGTACATACTGAACATGAATAACTGGAACATGATCTCATGACTAAAATGATTGATAAGCTGAACATAACATACTGAACATGTATATCTGATGCATGCGTAACTGATTCATAAATGCATAACTGAGTGTTCTGAGGAACTAAGTTTTCTCACAATGAGAATACATGTCTGATGCATAATTACATAACAGAGCTGATACATGAATGCATGACTGAATATACAATGGTACTTGATACCAAGTTTGTGATGAACACTGAACATGAAACTGAGTAAGCTTAAGGAGAACTGTTGCCTTGAGATAGATCTGATTTGGTGGAGAAGGGGTGAGGATACTTGAAACGCATGTCTACTTTTGCATCCCAAGTAGCTCTCTCAACGGACTGATTTCGCCAAAGAACTTTAACTAGAGGGACTTTTTTGTTCTTCAGTCTACGAGTCTGATAGTCTAGGATTTTGACTGGAATCTCTTCATAATAGAGGCTATTCTAAAAATCTATGCTCTGAATAGAGACTACAATTGTTGGTTCACTTATGCACTTCTTGAGCAAAGAAATCTGGAAGACTGGATGAACTGAGGCTAGATTTGAAGGTAATTCGAGCTCATAAGCAACCTTGCCAAAGCGACTGAGAATCTTGAAGGGACCGACATATCGGGGACTGAGCTTTACCTTCTTGCCTAATCTCTTCACTCCCTTAATGAGAGAAATCTTTTGATAGACATAGTCACCAATCTCGAACTCAAGATCCTTTCTACAAACATCTGCAAAAGACTTCTGTCGGCTCTGAGCAGCCTGAAGTCTTTCTCTCACAAACTGAACTTTTTCTAAGGCATCGAATACCAAGTCAGTCCCTATGACTAAGTCCTCACTAACTTCAAACCAACCAATTGGAGATCTATATCTCCTACTGTAGAGAGCTTCGAATGGAGCCATCTTAATACTTGAATGATAGTTATTGTTGTATACAAACTCAATCAAAGGCAAGTGGTCATCCCAACTATCCTTGAAATCAATTGTAAATGCCCTTAGCATATCTTCTAAATTCTGAATGGTCCTTTTTTCCTGACCATCTGTCTGAGGATGAAAGGATGTACTAAGATGAGCTTAGGTATCAAGTCCCTTTTAGAATGCTTTGCAGAAATAAGAGATGAACTGGGCACCTTTGTCTGAGATAATAGATAGCGGAACATCATTCAATCTGACCAACTCCCTGATGTAGAGTTTGGTGTAATCCTTTGCTGAATAAGAGGTATGGACTGGAAGAAAATGGGTTGATTTGGTCATTCTGTCTACGATGACCCAAACTGAATCATGCTGATGATGAGTTCGAGGCAAACACGTCACGAAGTCCATGTTTACTTCTTCCCACTTCCAAGTAGGAATAATGAACTCCTGCATACGACCACTAGGCTTCTGATGCTCTATATTAACCTACTGACATGTAGAGCACTTAGCCTCAAACTCTGCAATATCTCTCTACATCCCACTCTACCAATAGATCTCCCGCAAGTCGTGGTACATCTTTGTAGCCTCTGGATGAATAGAGTAGCATGCACCATTTGCTTCTGCAAGAATTTGCTGCCTTAAGTCATCTACACCTGGAACACAGAAATGACCCTGACAGCGCAGAACACCATCTCTCCCTTGGGAGAAAACCTCTATTTTCTGATTCTGAACTGACTCTTTCAACTTGACAAGGCTAGGATATCTATCTTGCTTTCCTTTCACCTCAGAAACTAGAGATGATTCTAAACTACTATGAACCCATATATCGCCCTCTGATGAATCGGCTAAGTGAAGGCCTAGTCTCTCAAGATGATGGAGTTCCTGAGCTAACTTCTTTTTGTTTTCCTCAACAAGAGCAACACTACCTATGGACAGTCTACCGAGAGTGTCGTCCACTACGTTCGCCTTTCCCGGATGATAAAGGACACTCATGTCATAATCTTGCAAGAGCTCTAACTACCTTCTCTGACGAAGATTGAGATCTTTCTGAGAATAGACATACTGAAGACTCTTATGATTTGTGAAAACATCTACATGAACACCGTATAGGTAATGTCTCCAAATCTTTAAGTCAAATACTATGGCTGCTAACTCAAGATCATGAGTAGGGTAATTCTTATCATGGGGATTAAGTTGTCTGGAGGCGTAGTCTATGACCTTACCATGCTGCATGAGGACACAACCTAAACCCATTATGGATCCATCAAAATATACTACGAACCCATCTGATCCATCTGGTAATGCTAGAATTGGAGCTGAGGTGAGTCGAGTCTTCAACTCTTGAAAACTCTTCTCGCAAGGGTCTGACTACTGGAACTTGACTGTCTTTTGAGTCAATATGGACATAGGGGATGCAATATAAGAAAATCCCTTAACAAACCGCCTTTAATATCTAACCAATCCCAAGAAACTCCTAATATCTGATGGAGAGATAGGGCGAGGCCAGTTTCTTACTGCTTTGGTCTTTTAAGGATCTACTCTAATTCTATCACCGGAAATGATATGACCAAGAAATTCTAATGACCCTAGCCAAAACTCGTACTTACTTAATTTGGCAAATAGCTGATGCTTTTTGAGAGTCTGAAGTACTATTCTGAGATGGTTTGCATGATCTCGCTCACTGCGAGAATACACCAGAATATCATCTATGAAGACTACGATGAACATGTCCAAGTACTGCTTGAACACATGGTTCATCAATTCCATGAATGCGGTTGGGGCATTGGTAAGACCAAATAACATAACTAAGAATTCAAAGTGACCATACCGAGTATAGAAAGCTATTTTTGCAATGTCACATTCTCTGACTCTGAGATGATAATAGCCGGATCTGAGGTCTATCTTGGGGAAAGAGCTAACAACTTG
This sequence comes from Capsicum pubescens, assembly GCA_030864215.1. Taxonomy (NCBI): domain Eukaryota; kingdom Viridiplantae; phylum Streptophyta; class Magnoliopsida; order Solanales; family Solanaceae; genus Capsicum; species Capsicum pubescens. The sequence goes on from CM061538.1 coordinate 257,308,943, forward strand.
AAGTTGGTCAAACAATTCATCGATTCTGGAAAGAGGATACTTGTTCTTGACCGTGATGTTATTGAGTTGATGTTAATCAATGCACATTCTGAGAGAACCGTATTTCTTGTGCATGAATAACACTGAGCGCGCCACGGGGACACACTGGTTCTGATGAATCCCTTTTCTACGAGATCCTTCAAATGCTCTTTCATTTCTCTGAGTTCTGCTAGTGCTATTCTGTATGGCAGAATAGATATAGGATGAGTATTTTAAAGAAGATCAATGTAGAAGTCTATTTCCGTTACGGGAGGAATTCCTAGAAGATATTCAGGAAAAAAATCTGAATATTCATTCACGACTGGGACTGATTCAAGACTGGGAGTTTCGGAACTAGTGTCCTTAACATGAACAAGATGATAGACACATCCCTTAGATTTAATTTTTGGGCCGGAAGGTAGGAAATAAGTTGACCTTTGAAAGCGGATACACTACCCTTCAGCTCTAGGATGGGTTCATTCAAAAACTGGAACTGGACTATTCTATTTCTGCAGTCGACTATGGCATAGCAGGAATGAATTCAATCCATGTCAAGAATGATATCAAAATCAGTCATCTCTAATTCGACTAAGTCTATTAAAGTGACTTTCTGAGATATCATAACCGGACAGTTCCTTTATACCCACCGGGCTATGATGGTTTTACCCATTGGGGTAGAAACAGAAAAGGGATCTTCTAGAATTTCAAGACTGACTCCAAAATCAATTGCTATATAGGGAGTAACAAAAGATAAATAAGCACCTGGATCTAGAAAAGAGTAAACATGCTCATGAAAGATCTGTAACATACCAGTAACCAAATCTAGAGAATTTTACTTATCTTGTAGGGACGGAAGACCATAGAGATGATTTGGGTGTTTCCCACTAGTAGCACTAGAGGTGGCACCCTGATGATTTGGACGATTGAACTGAGCTGAGGAATGGTTCTATTGACCCTGAGGACCTGGCTGAGGACAGTCTCTAACTCTGTGGCCTAGATTTCCACATTCAAAGAAAATACCACTACCAGATCTGCAAATACCCTGATGGTGCTTGCCACAAGTCTGGCAAAGAGAATAGGCACGGGCATTGCTAACACTGTCGTGGGACTTAGAGCCTGGAGCTCTATATTTTCTACCCTCTCTGAACTTAGGAACTGGAGAACTAGCTGAACAAGGAGATGGAACTGATGACTTAGGACTACACTGAGAAAGATTTCCTCCTTCTGACTTAGGCTGAGCAAAGTTAAAACTACTAAACCTTACTCTCTAATTCTGTCTCTCCCTCATCCTAAACTTCTGCTCCTCTATCTGTTGGGTATGAGTTATGAGCCTGGCTAAAGTCATGTCTTTATTCAGCATGGAAGATCTACACTCACTAACCACGCTATCGTTCACCCCTGAAACAAACTTACTCATCCTTGCCCTGCTAACTGCAACCACATGAGGGCCATATCTGGCTAATTGAGTAAACTTAAGATAATACTCTTTCACTGTCATATTGCCCTACCTAAGGTTGATGAATTCTAGCACCTTATCTTCTCTAAGATCTAGGGGAAATCTTCTATCAAGGAACACTGAAGGAAACTCCTCCCACTCAACTAACCCTACATCATCTTCCCTATTTGACTTCCAATTCTTGAACCAAGTATGATCCACATCCTACAAATGATATACATCTAGCTTAGCACTCTCACTAGACGTAACCCCCATTATATTCGTAACCTTCTGCAACTGATCTAAGAATTCTTAAGGGTCTTCGTCTGTCTTAGACCCAAGAAATTATGGAGGAAAGCCTCTAACTAACTGAACTAACTGAGTAAGGAGTTGATGGGACATGACCCCAACTAACTCCAACAAATAAACTAATTAATGAGATAATAGATAAATAATCATGTCCTCAAAGAATGAGGACTCACTGCTAACTCTGACTGTTGATATTTGGAATCTATTGATGATCTGGAGCTAGTGTCTCCAAACCTATGGTATAAGACACCATAGCGCAAATGCGTAAGAACTTTGAATGTACTGGTATGCATGTGAGGTAGGCTGAATGCATGTGATTCATATGCATGAACAATACTGGCTAACTGACTAATATGAACGTGAGAATACATACATGCATACGCAGTAACTATATCTGAAATCATGATAACATGAGTTTACTAATAACTAACATGACTAATGATTGATAAATGATAACATGAGTGACTATATATGATTGTCCTGAATCTGATGGAACTAGCTGAGTTTCGTACTGTATCTGAGTTGACTGTATCTGATAGTCCTGAATTTTGAAGAACTATCTGAGTTCTTTTACTGAGACTGATATTGAGATTGTGGGAGGTAGTCATCTAACCGACATGCCCTAAATAATGCATTATAGCTAAATTGGGATCCAATCTATGCCCTGATTGGTAGGGTGTTAATACCATTCCACTAGTAAGGAAAACATGTGAGTGACCCTAATATAATAGGTAACTCTAGTGAGAACGGTGGGAACTCTCATATAGAAGGTTAAGACACCTTATATACCCTCATATAGCAGGCTATGATGTCTCAACCTATGCTGAAAACTTAGTTCTAGAATGTAAAGATTGCTTCTAAGAAACACACCCTCATATAACAGGTGAATTCCCTTCCTTGGGTTCACTCGGTGCTAATTTCTACTCCCATCTGAATAGACACTAAACATGATTTACTAAACTAAACATGGACTGAGTTATTGAATTCCATTGACTGACAGAATACTACTGATATCTAACAACTGACTAAGTTCATGAGATCATGGAGATTTCTTGAGTCATAAGATAGTCTGAAGTTTAAGGATCATAGCTTGACTGAGAGTATTGTGAAAATATGACATGGCTCTAGGCACAAAACTAATATTTCTGGTACAAGTTCACCCAGGACTTGATGGAAATAAACTAACAAATCATGAATTTCTTGAATACATGACTAACATCATAATCCATAATACATTTATTGAAGCATTTAATCAAACATGTGATCTGTATAAACTTGTACATACATGGGAATTTCATGATATCATGATAGTTGGGCATTTTCCTTTATCTAAGCATTTAATCAAACACATAATAGGCATAGCATGTGTAAACAACATTATACAACAATTAACATCATGACTCAATTCTAATTTCATCATTCAAGGGTTTAGGCATAGGTTAGCATGAATCTATATCTATACTAATCAAACCCACATATAATTTATCACCCAATCATGGAATAGAATTCAATTACTCGTTATAAACATGAACAAGAGCAGCCCAATCATGAAAATTCATAAAGGAAATCCATAAAACTTGAACTTAGAAAAGGGATTCTTGGGCTTCATGGATGAAAGGAGTCCATGAATGAACACTATGCATACCTGGGTTGAGTTTTCTTGAAGTTCTTGAACTTGAAGAATTTGAATCTCTTAGTTCTTGAAGAAGATTTGGATTTTTCATAGAGATTAACGTTAGAGAGAAAACTCTAATATTTTTGTTGTAGAAGAATAATAAATTTCTGAGCTTTGGTCGGATATAATTGGGTATATAAACGAGTGGTAAAAGACCAAAAAACCCTAAAAATGACTTTAAAATCATTAAACGAAACTTGAGATGGCTCATGCGATGGTCCGTCGCTGGCTCGACGGTCCGTCGTTCCAACTGTCGCATGTGGACCAGAATAGGGTCTCACTGCCTAGGTAGCAACGTCTTGGGAGACGGTCCATCGCAAGTTTGACGGTCCGTCAACCTGTCTTTCGCACATTATCCAGAAGGTTGCCTCACTTCCTTGGCTGCGATGGTCAAGGCGAAGGTCCGTCGCTAGGTCGACGGTTCGTCAACTTGACCGTCGCACCTGGGCGATTCTGATAGCTTTGAGTAAAATGTCCATAACTTTTTTCTCCGATCCCGGATTTGGATAAAATTGGTATCATTGGAAAGCTAATTCATTTTACCACATGAATAAAAGAAAAAATATTAAAAATACCACGTGTACAAAAATGGATTTGTATTTAAAAGCAAGTTCTACTATCCTTGAGATAATTTCAAGCTAGGAAAAAGGTACGGGTATTACAATAATGAAATACGCTAAAAGTCCTTTTGTCATTATTTTAACAAGTCAAATACACTTTCTTCTCTCTTAAACCCCTAAGTCAAGAACAAAGCTAGGATTTCTAAGTATTGAGAACCTAGGGTTCAACGTGTAGTTTCATCTCTAAAATTCTCAGTGTTTTCAGGCATGTATCTCTTCCATAACTTGGCTTTTAAATAAGAACATGTCTTCACTCATTATCCATATGATTTTAAATTGTGGGTTTTGAATGATTGTTACTTGGTTGGTTTTCCCATGGTTTTGGAATTGTTACTCATGCTTTACCTTATGGTTTTGAACTAAATTTGTGCATGGGTACGGTGTATAGGTAGGGGGTCATATCATTTTCAAAATTTTATGGATTTTTGTTTGGAATTTCTATTAACCTCAACTCACATTATAAATTTTGTTTTGGAACATGGGAATATGTATGATTTAACCCACTTATAACTTGTGCATTGCATAAAAGGTTAATGGAATATAAATGGTTTTGGAAAGGCCTCGGTAGCTATGGACTGGTTTAAAATTGGAAATTTGGAGTCAAATTGGCTAATTGGTTTGGAATGGCATAATGGAATTGACTTTCAAGTTCAAGTGGTGTGACTATACCAATCGGTAATTTCCTAAATGGATGACTCCTTGGTTAAATAGATTGGTTATGTACAAATATTTTTATTTTTTCTTAAAGAGGGTTGTGCAGCTCGCCGTGAAGGTTCAGGTCCCGGGGGGGACCAATACTGAAAATCATGTTTTCCGGTGTGGGGTCTAGGTGATCGTGTGCATATTTCAAAGTTTACATATATACACTTTGGATTGCTGGGGTCGAGGCATTTCCTAACCTTTCCTTGGATTTCTCCAATTAATGCAACCACACACACTGCGCCCTTTCAGGAGGGGGAGCTGAACTCATATAGCCCGTGGGTGCCCTTACGATGGACAGAGATACAGAGTCCAGGTTAATGGTTTTAAATATCATTCTTAAACCCTTGTCCCTATCCTGGCATTCTATATATATATATATATATATATATATATATATATATATAGGAAAAAGTCATTGTTTCCATCCTAAACTATACAGAAAATTCAAAGACACACCTAAACTATTAAAATGGCCTCATACACACCTAAACTACTTAAAAATGAATTTTTTTTACCCCCTAAATCTGACGTGGAAAAAACATAATTATTTAAATAAAATAAAACGCGCCTAAACAGAAATTTAATGCACAAATAAAAATTAAAAATTTCCCTCCCCCACCCCCAAACCATTTTCTTCTTCATCACCTCCAACTCCAAACTCCAACCCCACATCCAAATAACGCAATTACAGCCTCCACCCCTGTAAATTTGTTCTTTCGCAAAAATTCCAATGTTACATCTAAAAATGTAGAGTCCGCCATTCGATACAATGAAAAACTCAAAATTCTTGCAAATAGTCAACTACTACAAACAACATTCAAGTTTTCAACCCAACTTAAATAAAAAGAAAAAAGAAAATAGTAACTGAATGAGAAGAGCCAATAACAAAAAGTGCATAGTAAGTTCAAAAACACTATTCCAGAAGTTGACAACACATAAGCAGAGTTGAGAAAAACTACAATATCAAATATAGAACAAATTGGGCGTTGATTGACTTAGAAATACAAAATTGAAAATACCCATTTTTTACTATATTCTATTAACCCCAGGTAACATAGGACTTTACAATCACAAGAAAGCAAAAAATTTCAAGATAAATCTCCTAAAAAAGAAAAAGTTAGCCATAAGTTCAGTAACAAGAAACAAGTAGAATAGTATACTAAATTTCAATATTTTATTAAAAACCTAGCTACATTTTCCACACAACCATTCAAATATCTCAACTTTCTGAAAGACTTTCCATGAACATCAGATCTTCGGGGAGGCATGATCTGAAATGCGAACATACAAAATTAGAGAAGATTTTAACATCTTAGACTCTACATCCAAAACATAGAACACAGGGTAGGGAAACATTCCTAAATACCTTGTAGCCTATCCCTTATAAGTGTGGCACGCTACACACCCATAAAAGAGACTCTACTTGACATAGCTTTGTGGACACCCAATTGACCATGAACCTAGGGCTTTGATAAAAACTTTATCACAACCCAAAACCAAGGACTAGCTATGAAGGGTATCTCAAGACCACCGAGGACCAGAGACCACCCCTTTACCTAGTCAACAGAACATATTACATCTAGCAGCATAGGAATTCCGAACATAAAATAAGATAAAATAATTAATAACTCAAGGGAATCTGAGAATGTTAACCATAATACCCCAATACACAATAATCCACAAAGCCTTTATCCAAAACAAATATCAATCTAAGTCAGGAAATGCCCTAGATAATAGCCACAAAAAAGGATAACAACTAAACTATCTATGGCATAACTAAATGAAGAAGCAACAGGCCTTACGAAAGAAGGAGTCTCACCACTTCAAGATGACTCACGAACATCTCTAAGATTACCTATCACCATGCAAAAAAAGTAGAAGTGCCTTCAAACCCTACATTGTGTGGGGATAAATCATTCGAGGATGGTTAATGGGGTAAGCAGTAGCATGTAACTTAGGGATGAGATAAAAAAATGCCCATATCACATCTAATTCAAAATAATGTGAACATCATCATATACGTACATAATTAATATGTCAAGATATGGAACAAGGCTTAGAATGATAATAAAATATTATCCTCGACTATGTAGCTCAACCATCAGAAACATAAACCCACAGGCTATGTGGGTTCAGCTCCTCCTGTTGAAAAGGCCCTAGTACATGTCAATCACGTAATAAGAGGTATCGAGGAAGACCAAGGAATTCCCTGACCCCACTTTAATCCTAGATACAAATATATCAATAGTATGAACCATGCACATGGTCATCATGATCTACCCTCATATCAAAAAATGTGAGCTTTCAATATTAGCCCTTCGAGACTTACACCTTCAAGACTAAGCTACATATCCCCCCCCCTCCATTAAGCCTAATTAAAATAAGTTTCACATAACCCATTCATTAACCAAGGAATTATACATTAAGGTACACCGCATATATCGTCATACCATTTTACTTACAAACTCATAATTATGCCATTAAAATTCCATTAACTTGGGGGAATGCCTCGACCCTCTTTGTTCATTAAATCAAGTTGGAGGAATGCCTCGACCTCCTATAGTTTATCAAATTAAATTGTGGGAATGTCTCAACCCTCTTTGTTCATTAAATCAAAACATAGCCAACAAGTCCTTCAAAATTCATATTCATTGTTTAACCATTTATGCAATGCAATGGTATAGGTAAGTAAGTCCAACCAAGTGACAATTCCACAATTCAAAGCCATTTACACAAGTGAGTTGAGGGAACACAATATTTCAAAACCAATTCCAAGTTCAAAACATTATTTTGGGAGAATGCCTCAACCCCCACTCCAATTCCCAAAACCATGCACCCTATTTGTTTCAAAATCATTCAATTCAAAGCATGAACAAACCATAAAAACCATGGGAAATCAATTCAAGGATCAATCATTCCAAAACCCTCAACCTATATCAAAACCCACATTCAAATCCATATAAATAAATCATTTAAAACAAATGTTTTTTATAAACTACGATTTGGGAAAGAGAAACATGCTTGAAAGTATCATAACTATGGAGAGAAATCACCCTTGGGAGCTCTAATTGACCAATCTTGAGAAACCCTAGCTTGTTATTGCTTTGGGGAATTGAGAGAGTGTAGGAGTGTATTTGATGTGATAGAGAATGAGAAATAACCCATTCTTCATATTTTATAGACGTGGGTCTTAGTAGGGAAATGGGGAAATGACCAAAATGCCATTAATAAAATACAGAAAATTTGTCGCCGAGTCGCTACAGGTCACATGGAGACTCGTAATGACTGGCTATGATTTATCCCATAGACTCATAGTTTGTACAGTATCATGAGGCATACATACTGGTCTAACTATGAATCTTACCCTACAACTCTTACTCAAACCTTACGAATCATATGATCTAGTCGTTGTCAACGTAAAAATGTTTGGGCACCAAACTGGTTAGGCTATGAAAAGCACTATATAACTCATTTAGATACTTGGAGACTAATTTAGTCTAGTCGTACTCAGAACAAAAACCCTAGTCAACCTCACTAGTCACTATATGATTTGGGGTCCAACAACCCGCATCGTGATCTCATGACTCATAAGGTAAGTCGTAGGTCAAGTAGTGAACTTAAAACTCAAGAAATTTTCCAATGACCAAAATTTGGGGTGCTACATTCTCCCCCCCCCCTAAGGATTATTCGTCCCTAAATAATGAAGCAAGGCATCTATTAGCATGATTTATCACAGAACGCAAAAATAATTTCCTTTAACAACAAAAACAAAGATATTACGGAATACACATGCCTTAAGCATGATTATCCAAAGCGAGAAACAAGAATGGATATTTGGACTTCATGTCCTCTTCAATTTCCCAAGTAGCTTCTTCAACCTTATGATTTATCCATACAACCTTTACTGAAGCCACATCCTTAGTTTTCAAATGACAGACTTGCCTATCTAAAATCTCAACCAGGACTTCCTCATAAGACATGGAATCCAAAACACCAACACTCTCAAAAGGAACTATCAAAGAAGGATCACTCACACACTTTTTTAACATTGAAACTTGTAACACTGAATGGATAGAACCCAAACTCAAAGAAAGTTCCAACTTATAAAACACACTGACCACTCACCTCACAATACAATATGGACCCATATAATGGGGACTGAGCTTCCTTTTATTTCCAAAATACATCACTCCTTTCATGGGAGACACCTTCATGAACACCAAATCATCCACATCAAACTCTAAGTCCCTTTTTCTCAAATCTACAAAGGACTTTTAGCGGTCTTAAGTCTATCCCAAATCACCTTAACCTTTTCCATGGATTGGTAAACCAAGTTAGGAAAGAATAACCTAGCCTAGCCGACTTTAAATAACCCAATAGGAAACCTACACCTTCTACCATACAAGTCCTTGAACGGAGCCATCTGAATACTTGAGTGATAGCTATTATCTCCAATCTCAAAAGCAAAGATATTCTGTTGACCAACATCATCCTTGATCTGCATCAAAATAGGATCCAAAATATGTTTCTCCTTCACCTCAACACCAAGAGATGACTATACCACCTCTTGAACAATCACACCATAATCTTTAGAGACTAAGAGACAAACTCTAATATTAGTCAAATGGTGAACATCCTTCACTAAACCTCGCTTTTCCTTATCAAAATGAGATAAGATCCTAAAGGTCAACCTGCTAGGAGCATCAGAAACCATGTTAGATTTACTTGGATTATAGTGGAGACTCATGTCATAGTCTTTGAGCAAGTCGAGCCATCTCTTTTTCCTAAGATTCAAATCCTTATTGATGAACACATATTGCAAGCTCTTATGGTCTGAATATATATCAATATGAACCCCATAAAAGTAATGGTGCCAAATCTTCAAAGAAAAATCCACCTCCAACAAGTCTAAGTCATGAGTCGGATAGTTCTTCTCATCCACCTTATGCTTTCTAGAAGTATATGCCATAACCTTGCCATGTTACATCAACACACAACATAGTCCCACACAAGATGCATCATAATAAACAAAAAAGGCATCAATACTCTCAAATAGGGTCAAAATTAGAGTTGAAGTCAACTTATCCTTCAAATTCTCAGAGATGCCTGCCCTCACAAGCATCGGACCATAGAAACTTCTCCTTGTTCTGATTAAACTTAGAAAATGAAGTAGCGATCGAAGAGAAACTGTCCACAAACCTCCTGTTATACACAACTAAACCTAAGAATCTCTAAATATCAACTGGAGTCACAGGTCTAGGCCAGTTCTTGGATCTACCATAATCCTCTCACTAGAGACAATGTGACAAAGAAATGTCACAACCCTCAACCAGAACTCATACTTCAAAAACTTAGCTTACAAACACTGATCCTTAAGAGTTTGTAACACTCTGTGGAGGTAATTGGCATGATCTTCCTTACTTTTCCAATACACTAAGATGTCATAAATAAACACAATAATGAATAAGTTTAAAAATTAATTAAATACCCAGTTCATAAAATCCATAAATTTTGTTGGGGAATTAGTCAATCCAAAAGACATGACCAAGAACTCATAATGGAAATATCAGGCACGAAAAGCGATCTTTAGGATATCCACCTCCCTAAGAAGAGGATACTTATTCTTCACTATCACCTTATTCAACTGGCGGTAATCTATACATATTTAAAGAAACCTATGCTTCTTATACACGAAGAGAGAAGCATCCCACGGGGAAATGCTAGGACAAATAAAACCCTTATTAAGAAGATCTTTCAACTAATCCTTAAGTTATTTCAACTCAGGTGAAGTCATTATATAAGAAGGGATAGAGATAGGATAGGTATCTAGCAGAAGGTTAATCCCAAAGTGTATTTCTCTATTGGGAGAAATACCAAGAATATCATCGGGATATATTTCAGGAAATTCATTGACTACAGTGACAGATAGCAAAGATAAACCCACTGAGTTAGAATCTTTAACCCAAATTAGGTGATATAGATACCCCTAAGAAATTAATTTCCAAGTTCTTAAATAAGAAATGAACCTTCCTATAGGTACTAGGAAACTCCCTTACCACTTAATCACTAGTTCATTCAAAAATTAGAAATTGAACCATCAGGTTCTATAATCAAGAGACACATAGCATGAATGGAGTCAATCCATCCCTAAGATGACATTAAATTATAACATGTCCAACTCTATCAGATCTATTAGTCATTATTAAAGTAGAAATGTTTGGGCACCACACTGGTTAGGCTACAAAAAGAACTATACGATTCATTTAGAGTCTTGATAACTCATTGAGTATATTTGTACTCAGAATAGATACCTTGGGCAACCACACTGGTCACCCTATAATTTGAGGTCCTACGACCCATATGGTGATCTCATGACTCATAAGGTAAGTTGTAGGTTAGGATGTGAGCTCAAAACATAGGGAACTTTCCAAGGACCAAAAGTTAGAGTGTTACACACAGGGTGCCTAGTCTCAAGCTAGTAGAGCTCAGTCAGCCACACCATATCCTCCTTGTAGATGTTATGGTCAGCTTCAACACGGTTATTGCAATGAGGAGAGGAACTTCTTCTTCAATTATGGTGAACCGGTAATAATCAAAGGAATTATCCCTTAGCTAAGATTCTACGGGAGATAATAAGGTCTCGGTTGCTACATTTTTGACTCATGCACCAAAGGGTTCTACTTTAGGTACCGACACTAGCGAAAATTATCTCAATGCTCTTTCTACTCATCAGGAATTTGAGGCATCTCCTAATGTTAATACTCCTTATGAGTCGTATAGTGCCAGTCATAGCATTAACAGTTAGGTTACCCAATGTTTCTTCCCATATCATGATTAAACCCTCACGAGTCATGGATACTCAATAAGAGTTGCAAGGTGGGACTCATAGTCCCACCAGTGAGATGGCGCTTGGTTATTGTCTTGGTTACGACTAGATTATCACGAGTCATAAGGTCTGGTCACGAGTCATAGAGTGAGACTCGTGACATACCACGAAAGGTTCCCAAATTTTTATTCCAGCTACAAGTCAAAGCAATGATTTGTATCTAGTCATTACGAGTCGTTACCCGACCCGTAGCGACTAGGAGCTATTTTCCTACAGGTTTATTTAAGAGCACTTTGGTTATTTCCCACTCTTTGAAATTATAACCCATGATAATTAAATACCCTAAGTTACCTTTTCTTATTATTATAACAAGTCAAATACACTCTTTTCTCTCTCAAATTCCCAAGTCAAGAACAAAGCTAGATTTTCTAAGAATTGAGCACTTAGGGTTCAAAGTGTGGTTTCTTCTCCAAAATTTTTGTGTTTTCGGGCATGTATCTCTTCCCTAACATGGTTTTTTAATAAAAGCATATGTTTACTTATTATCCATGTGATTTTAAATTATGATTTTGAATGATGGGTTGAGGGTTTTGAATGATTATTTCTTGGTTGTTTTTCCTGTAGTTTTGGAATTGTTAATCATGTTTTACCTTATGGTTTTGAACTAAATTTGTGCATGGGTATGGTGAATGGGAAGAGGGTCATGTCATTCTCCCAATTTTATGGAATTTGGTTTGGAATTGGTATTAACCTCAACCCACCTTATGAATTTAGTTTTGGAACATGGAAATATGTATGATTTAACCCACTTTTGAAACTAGTTCATTGCATAAAAGGTTAATGGAATATAAATTGTTTTGAAAAGGCCTCAGTGTCCATGAACTGGTTTTACATTAGAAATTTTGAGTCTGATTGGCCAATTGGTTTGGAATGGCATAATGGAATTGACTTGAAAATTTAATTAGTATGACGATACCTATTAGAAATTGCCTAAATGGATGACTCCTTGGTTAAATGGATGGGTTATGAGCAAATGATTTAATTTGGGCTTAAAGGGGAGCTATGTAGGTCACCATGAAGGTAGAGATCCTGAGGGGACCAATACTGAAAACCACAGTTGTCTGCACGGGGGTCTTGGTGACCGTGTTTATAGTTCACACTTTATATATATAATTTTTCTTGGCTATGGTCGAGGCATTCCTTGGACTATCCTTGGATTTCTCCTATTCCTGCGGCTACACGTACTAGGTCCCTTTCAGCTGGGGGAGCTGAACCCATATAGCCCATGGGTGTCCTTATAACATACAGAGTTATACAGTCCAAGTTAATATTTTTAAATCTCATACTTAAACCCTTGTCCCTATCCTGTTATTCTATATATATGTATATCCATGTATGTGAACATGTACATTAAAATTGGGTTTCTTTTGGAAATTGGAATTATTTTATCCCTTTCCTGATTTACATACTAGCGCTCACACTTCTAACCATCCTAGGATGCTACATCCTTTCATGATGTAGGGTCCAAAGATATTTTTTTACCCCAATGCAGCATTAGGTGGATTAGCACGTCTGTTGAGTTGCTGTGAAATGGTGAGCCTCCATCCCTCAGAAGGCCTTATCATTTTATTATTCTTGTATGATTGATTTAGTACTTATGGATCCTTTTTATCTATTTTCAGGGGCATGTCCTGATCTAGTTGATACTCGGCTTTGTTAGAGGCTTTTGTGGACAAAGTATGGGAATGGTTAATGTTTTGAGTCTTAGTTCCTTTGAGTTATCTATTCATCATGCTATTATGTTTTGGTTATCTTCCGTTGTTATATTGAGTATGCTCGATTGAACTGGCTATGGGGGTGGTCTCCACTCCTCGATGGTATTGAGATACTGATCACGACTAGGCCCCTATTTGGGTTGTGACATATACATTCATGAGATACTAGTACCATTGAGAAATACTATTTTTGAAAGAAAATAAGTCACTTTTATAAGAATTAGCATTGTGAAAATTAGTTGGAGAGGTGAGTTGTTATAGAGATATGAGATACTATATATGGATTGTAAACCCGTCCCCCCTTCTTGGGTCCTACCTAGGAGCTGTGAGCTTAGTGGATGTATACAGGAATTCATATGATGTCTTTCACCATTCAAATCATCCACATTGCATGGCATTTAATTTGTATATGTATCTTTCATGAATTCTTGAGTTCTCTTGATCTGTGTTTAGTTTCAGTATAATCTTACATGATTTATTTTTAGAAAGGTAAGATTTTTTTAAGTATGCATAATTCTTCACGTAGAAAAATAACTGAGTCAAAATCATTAAAATCATACAAAATAACTTTGAACAGAAACCATAATAATAAAATAACATGAGGGAATTGAAATTCAAAAATTTGGCATGATTGGATGTGAGCCCCTAGATCATGAGTTCATAAAAATAATAATTTAAAATAAGGTTTATGTACAAAGGGGTGTGAAAGGAATCCCTTATTGAATATCCACATCCATGATTACCGAAGATTCTTGAGATAAAGTTTTGAAAATTTGAGATTGAAGATGAAGTACCCTAATTTCTTGCTTTGGGAGAAAAAGGTTACTTGTTATTCACAATTCTCTAAGTATTTTCATGTGTTTTAAAGTTAATGAGGGACTAGTAGTATTTTGGGTTTTACATTCAGCCTTAGGATACCTTAAACAACATAGCTTAGGTGGTTAAAACATGAAAAAAAAAACTGAAATATCCCTTTAAGAATGATGCTGAAAAATCAGGTTTCGGGCATCGGATAGACCATCCCCGTCGTGATTTCTTTCCATGATTGTGAGATCTAATCGTGGGTTCTGTGTGCCCTTTTCAAGTCTCTAGACTTCATCAAATGAGCCAATCCAACAAATCGTAGGCTCTACTAATGATCGTGCGATCCGGTTGTTGTATGATCGTCAAATCCTATAATTTGAAAGTGTTTCACTTAAATGGCCAAATTTTTTTTTCCAAAAGTGAATTAATAAGTATGAGATGCATTGAAAAGAAGAATCAAAAAATTTCATTTGGTGGATCTTGATCTCCAAAACTCCTCACAATCTAAGATTTATACTCCTTTGAAATTGACTATAGATAGATTCTATACATGAATTTAATCAGTAAGAAAGTTTTCAACTTGGCTATGAGATGGGAGTTATCAGTGACCTTAATTCATGTCTAAATCACTTCTCGTATTATCAAATAACTAAGTTTGGTTCAATGTATGCTTGAAGATTGGTTCTAATCTTATCTTCAATTTTTGGAGTGTTACATTATTACTATTATATTATTAGGTTCCATAATTGGCCTTCACAGTCCTAGGGTTTTATTTTTACATATGGTAGAGATAAGAAGGATGTAAAGGAAATAGGAAAAATTCTTAGGTATCAAGAGATTTTATGAAGCATAAAAGTTATATGAGTGTTTGCTTCTTCATGAGCATTGAGCAACTTCTAGGTGAGGTCCCTAACTTGGTCCCTCAAAATGAATGCTTAAGACTTTATCTTGTCATTTTCATCCTTAAGCTCCTCCAGGGACTTTGATTTGAACTTGTTCCCTCTTAGGTTGTTTTCAATTAAGCTTTGATGGTCACAATCTTAGTATCATGATGAGAAAGCACAATATTAAAGTATTTCAATTCTAAAGAGGTTCTCTTTTATGCTATGATAGGATCAGAAACCATTGATACAGAATCAACTCCTCCTTCCCATTTAATACACTCATATTCATCCATAGTGGTCTTTATGAAAATCTATAGCCTGATCACCAAGATATTATTCCTAGGATGAGCACCAAAGTACTCAAACACCTCAGTCAACAAGATCCTATTTACCAATCCATGATTTTCATCCCTCTCGCTGACTATCTGCTTCATGAGTTCAAACATAATGCCAAGGAGACTAATTGGATGTAGGGTGACAAAGGCTTCCATGAGAAAAAAATTGAAGATTGATGTAATGGTGCATTTCTTGCTATAATGAAGGAGTACTTTGTTCACCAGTCCGAGCATCAACTAAAATTCCCCCTTCATCTACTTTTTGCAAAGTCTTTTACAGCTCAAATTTCTGGTTTTCCCAATCTCATTCAAAAAATCATTTGATGCTAACTTATCTTGCATGGATTTGATCCCCTCTGTAGGGAATTATAGAGTTTCACCAAGAATATGCGCTCTCAATATCATCTCAACCCAATTTAAAGAGGTGGCGAGAGTTTTATCATTTTCATCAATCACCATTTCTATATAGAAATCAACCATTTTTTTCAAATAGTTATGGAATATGAAGTTCCAACAGATGACTCCATTGTTGAGTCTGAACTTTGTCAACAAATTCCTGCATCCCTGAGAGGTTGTTGATTTCAAAATCAAACACCCTTTCCGCCAACACAATTTGATTTCTCAGCTAAGCTTGCACTTCTTTATAGGTAAATTACTTAGTAGTGTCTCATTCTTAGATGACTTAGAAAAGGCATTGGGTCTATCTACCTCTACTCTAATTCATCTCTTACTGATTCTGATCCCAGAGATTTCTTTTTCTTTAATTTAGAAACTTTCTTCAAAACTTCTTTGTCACGACTAGCTTGTATTACTCTAACCACATCAACTTTATTCTTATTCTCCTTTTCTCTATACAGAATAACCATTTGTTCTGGTAGAGGTTCCTCTTACTCTATGAAGTCTTTCTTCAGTTTCCTATTCTCATGGGTTTGATTATGATTATCTTTTTGTGCATCTTCAATTATTTTCAGGGAAATAATTTAGTTGGCAGGTACCTTTTGTGGTTCCTTTAGTCTCTGGCAAGTTACCATCAAAAAATTATTTCCCTGAGTATTCAAATCCAATTTTTTTATTATCAGCAGATTCACCCACTCACAGTTATGTTCTCTAGGATCCTCCAATGATTTGTTAGTAGTTTCCTTATCTTTATCAAAAGTCACACTCCCAACAATACCTTCTTCTATATTTGAGGTTGGTACTACCACTGAGGCATTATTTGCCTATAACTTTTGACTCCTTCATGAAGCATTCAGCCTCGACTGTGTTGTTTGAGAGGTTGAGAGAGTGAGAGATTCTTTTAAAAGAAATGGTGGTGTTTTAATAGTTTGAAATAATGAAGATTAAGAAGAACAAATACAAAGTAAGGTTCCTTTAAGTCTTGGATTGATATTGAAAGAAGGGGTTTAAAATAGACAAGAAATTATGGGGATAGAATATAAGAAGAAATCAAGCAATTTATCACATTGAGGAAGTATGATGATGATTGAGAAACCCCTTAATGTGATTTCATTACTATTAAGTAGGATAAAGAGACACCATGTGGTAATTCTTTAAAATAGACATTTTAATATGTACATCCAATAATACTAACATTAGAGGGATCATCTCCCTTCTCAAAATTATAGAAGTTACTCTGATTCATACTAATATTCTCCAACCATTGAATTAGGTCCTCTCACCATGCGTGTATATCTGCAAAGATATACCCGAGTTATACAAAAGTTAAAGCATACTTTCTTGGATAAATGTTGTCTAATCCTAGTCAAAGAGGAGGAATTACGGTGATGTAAGGATCTGATCCCTATGAATTGTTTAATTTATTCATTTCCTTAATAGTTATTCTCCAAAGCTTCTATCAAAACTATACTTCTCTTTTATTTTTCCAATGGCATCCTTATACCTTTTGGGATTCCATGAGTGAGAGATATTTTGTAGACTTACTTCAGGATTCATAAGCAGTCACATTTCATCTTTTCAATTCTGAAAGACTATAAAATCTTACCCTATTCACAAAGAATCACTTGTTAGATTTGGGAAACCATATTAGTTGGGGTCCCCTAAAATTTGAGAAGGTATAATAAGGTCTCTTTTATCCAGGCGGGATATAAAAATATCTTTTTCTTGGGGGAGCTTGTCCTTTTCTTGATAATTGATCAAGATCTTGAGCATCTCCACTACTCTCAACAAAAACTTGATTCTTCTTATGGACTAAGATCTTGCATGACATGAATCCTTGTAGTGGTTGTTGTTTCCAAAGCGAGTGCATAGCCGATTGTCAGGACTGAAAACATACTTACTTCAGGGATTGTAAGACGCACTACCCTTCTTATTTTTAAACCTAATGCCTTTATAAAAATTTGATCCCATACTATTGAATTGAGAAAGAAGTTCAGATGATCTGATCCAACAAAGAGACTTTTAAATCTCATTTTTAACCTTGTTCAGGTCCATCTCCAGTTGTACCTTCTTTTAAGAGAAGCATCTAGGTCCAACTTACACTTGTTTGGCTTTTCATCAATCTCAAGTTGTAGGATACTACCTTCTCCATTTATCTTGGGACCATTGTGAGCATAATCCCTCAATCATTTATCCAATTCTTTAATTTTAGCTTAAGAAATAACCTTTTTTCTAGCTTAAAGATCTTATTTAACTTGTTGAATTCCTTTGCTTCAGCTTCAACAACAACTTCAATCAGAGATTTTTTCTCTTTGATCAAACCGTAATAAGCATCAATCAAGGAACCATCTAAGGACCTGAGCTCCTTTTTAGAGTACATACAAATTTTCTACTTAACATAAAGTAAGATCATCCCATATTTATGATCTTCATCAAAATCAGCAATTAGTCCAAATAGAGAGTTAAAAGATTGAATATTTATATTTAACTACTTCTTCAAGCTTTGGTGGAGTTGTCATGATTCAGGAGGCATCTTAGGTGTTAACCTTTAGTAAGGACCTACTCTGATACAAATTATTAACTTAAGATGGATTCTACACCAATCTAGGGATCGAGTCCTTCTACTATTCACCGCTGTTAATTCAAAGTACAAACAACAAGCAATAACAATAAGCAAAAAAAGTAAATACACACATGATATTTACATCGAAACCTCCTTTCTCAGGGGAGTAAAATCACGACCTACCTCACAAGATTTTTCACCAATACAAATCCACTTAAACTAGAGCAATGTAAGATTGTAGGCTCATTCATGTAATCTAAGGTTAACTCCTTAACCCTACACCCTTGAAGTAGTACAACACTGAGACACCACTCAATACTCCTATTTTATCCTACTGTCAACAATACCTCATTAACTGTAAGACCCCGTAAGGTCCTAGCTCAACTCAGGTTACTAGTGTATATTAAAGTGGTCCAAGACTTAGAAAATTTCACTAAGTGTTGGGACTTAGTCATTTCTAAAGCTCCTAAACTTCGATGATTTTATTTTCAACTTTACCAACCATGGAACATTGATTTTTAAGTTGATTCACGATCAGGGTTAATAATAGTACATCTCGAGTAAGTTTCAAAGTTTTCGAACGAGCAAAAGCCATGTTTGGAAGTGCAAAACAGTAGCCTCGCCGGTATAATCCTGCGGTGCACCCGGTAGTGAACCATAGTGGAGCCCATGGCGCCCGCTCCAGTGCACCGCACCAGAGCCCGCAGTGCCTGCTCCATTGCGTGCCCCTATTTTTTCAGCTTCTATTTTTGTTTTTCCAAAGGTATTTAGTTTTTTTCCCTTCACTAAAATTGGTCCATAACACGAGATTAAGGGTCCCAAAAGGCATAATTGATCATTATTTTCACAAATTCTCTCAAAAGAAAGTAATCCTCTCTAAAGAACAAACCCTAGCCTCTTAAAAAATTCAAGTTCAAGCTTCAAAAAGGCAACCAAGAACTTCCCTCATTCATTAATTAAGGTATGTGGGGTTATGAACAAGGGCTTTCTTTCACCCTTATGCCCAAATTGCATGATTTTAAGATTTTATTTACTTGTTTTTAACAAGGGTTTATACCCAAGTTTCTATATTCTTGAAGCATGTCATTATCATGAAATTTAAAGCTTTTAGTATATCAAAAAGTGCTTATATTTATGATTTTCACTTACATGATTTATATTATGAATAAGATTGCACTATCTGGAGTTGTTATTGTTGAAGTATTTCAAGAATCATAGCTAGCATGAAGTTTTGTTATGAATTGGCATGAGTTTGAAGCATGGGTTTTAAGCCCTAAGTTAAAGTATAGAAATTTCAAGAAGATTATGCTTGTAAGAATTCTATGACAAACTTATATTCAGATTAAAAGCAAGAATTGTTCTTTGATCCTTATCTAAGATATGAAATCCACAATTGTTATTTTAAAGATAGCTTACAGTAAAGAGAAGCATAACTGGTTTTCATTATAAATCCATATGCTAGTTTTAAGGTGTATTCCGACAGTGTGAGCACTAAGTAATAAAGGAGTAGTATTTAGCACCGAGTTGGGTATGTGTCTAATTTCAAGTTCCCCAAAACCATGAGAAAACATAGGTTCAACTTATTCCCAATATGGATGAAGTTATAGATAGTGATCACTTTAGATTAGGTCCTATTTTAGATGACAAGGGTAGGACGGCTTTCCCCAACATGAGCTTTTCCCTACGTGGTAAGATGTAGGACCCAAAAGTAGATCACATGATTTATGTCGGTTAGAAGAACCTCCCTAAAGATAAGTAAAAGTAAAGCTTTTAGAAACTAAGTGTCATGGCTCACAATGTTTATACTTATGCTTCAATACTCATGTCTATGATTTTATAGCTTTTATTTTATTTAAGCTCAGAGTGAGTCATTTACACTTAGTATGCACTCTTTACAAGTTTATATGAACATTGAATGGTTGTTTTACTTATTCATTCATCCCCACATACGCAATACATGCCGGAAGTACTGATCCATATATATTTCTATGTGTTACATTGCCTTATCATGTAGGTCCCGGTGCTCGGTTCTAGAAGTGTGATTGATTACGAGCATCTCCACCTACATACATATTTTGGTGAGTCCTCATAGTTTGAGAACCCATTTTATTAGTCTTTGATATTGATGAAGTGTTTTAGTCATTTGGTTTAAGTTTAGTTCAGGTCAGCTGGAGCTTGTCCCAATGGATTTCTATTTAGAAGCAGAGACTTGTCCGGCTGTTTTCTATTATGGAATCAAAGTGTTGATTTTAAGATTTCAAAGTTTAAAACTTTTAGTTAAGACATTACTTCGGTAGTTCAAGATTTCATATGTCAGTTTATCTTTATTATGGGTTCCAAAGTTGTTCGAAGGCATAAAGGGTTAGCTTGGGAATATTTGTAGTCTTGAGCACCGTGTGACGTCTAAGGTATATTTATAGGGCATTACATTGACACAACGTGGATAACCGTTAACAACCTCTAGCTGAAAACCATCAGGCTAACTCTTTCCTACTCTACCAACTACCTATAGCAGATACACTCAAAAAGACAAGTACAAAATAATTACACCTACACAAGCTTCATGAATAAAGATCAGGGTTACAGTTTAGCATGTAATAAAAAACTCAACAACAAGAGATTTAGAATATCTTTAATTGGTTCAAGCAGGTCCCTTGTTGTTGAGGTTTTGTCATTGAAAATAGTTGGAGTTTTTTCTAGAAAAATAATTTTTTTAGTATGCAAAAATTAGGTTTTGCCTCTTCTCCCATCTTCTCATATATGTGAGAGGCCAAAATCTTAAATGAATATTATTGGTTGAGGAATAAAAGCATTGTATCTATCCTGATACAATGTTGCCAAACATTTATAAGTGCTGCCAAACAACTGCATAAAAAGTTTACTTTATAGTTGTATAGTTGACCACTTACTCATGCCTTTCAGGTACCAAGTCACCTTTTGAATTTTGTCAATCATCAAAACCAAATTTTTCATGTATTAGTTCAGTACTTCCATGTCAGTTCCTTCTGTCACCGGTATTTAAATCAATACCAGATCCATTATTAGTTTGTCAATCATCAAAATCAAGATCGCATTAGATGTTATCTTCAAAGTAAATGACTATCTTAGTATTATGTTTAAGGATTGTAAATTCACTATAATTAGGAAATTTATTAAAACAAGACCCCTAATTGACACCATCAGATCTATCTTTGCTAAGAAAATTTTGGCAAAAAAGATAAGGTGCGTATAATTATCATATTATTTTTATATATTTGGGTAATGAAGATGATTTCAAAATGGATTACTTCAAAACAGTTATCAAAATAGGTGGCTTTGTTTTGTAGCTCCAACCTTAGATCTCTAATTTCAAATAAAAAAAGCATGAGAAAGGAGAAGCCAATAATGTACAGTAAATGAATAAAGTGTTATCCCAAGATAAGGATAAGCCCCCTCAAAACAATATGCAGAAGGGACATTTAGCTAAAAATAACTAGAAGAAGGGGGGAAATATGGAGAAGGAAAAAAAATAAGGAAGATCAAAACATGAAGAAAAAAAGAAAGGAGTTTAGGGAGTTGAAGGTTAAAAACATTACTAGATTCCACGTTACTATTTAATAAAATAATAGCAAAGAATGAATTTGTCCCGACCCGAACAAGGGTCTAGCAGGGATGGGCATCTCAAGCCCACCGTGGGCCAGAGACCATCCCCTAGACTAACCTCCAGAGTACAATTAAATAAAGAGTAGAAGTCAACAAAACCAATGAAAGTTATATATAAACTAAAACAAATACTGAAGAATCAAACTAAAATATGAACATCATCCCAAATCCTGTCCATAAAGCCTCTAACCAAGAATACTAGACTAAGTCAAGACATGCCACTGACTATGACAAAGAAAATCCAAAAGTAATATAAAGTAATAGAAATTGATGAAATGACCCGGCCTTTCGAAGGATGGAGGCTCAACACTTTACAACAGATTCACAGGAGTACTAAATCACCTAACATTGCACAGCATCAATAGAAAACCCTCAGAACCTACATTATGAAATGATGCAGCATCCAGGGACGATCAGTGAGGAGAGAACTAGCATGTAAGTCAAGGGAAAGGGGTAAAATAATGCCATTACCAAAATTGAGTCAAAATCAAATGCACAACATTTCTATACATACATAGGATGTCGGGATAGGTACAAGAGCCATGAATATGAGAGTTCAAAAATATTAGATTGAAATGTGTATCTTATTACGTTCTAAAGGCACCTAGGTTTTATATGGGTTCGGCTTCTCTGTTGAAAGGGCCCCAGTAAGTGTTAATTGTACAAACCGAGGAAATATGAGAAAGGAATAAAGCCACCAAGGCGTTAACCATTCCAAATAATATAATGTGTATCTAGACACATAGTCATATAGACTCCCCACGCCGGCAAACATGGATTTCAGTCTTGGTCCCCCCGGGACCACCACCTTCACGGTTAGCTACACAATTACCTTTAATCCCAAATTAAAATAATTTGCACATAAATCCATCCATTAAAGTAAGGAGTCTTTATTAAGGCATTCACCACCATGGTTTTCCATACCAATTATGCTGCCAAGCTTATATAATTATGCCAAAACTGATCCATGTAACTATTAGTCTCTCAAATTCCATTTAGATCCAAAATCGTGGCCACCAAGGCTTTCCAAAACCATTTATACCCATTTATTCATTATTACAATGCAATAGTTTCAAAGGGAAAGTTAATCCATGCAAGTAACCACATTCAAAATCAATTTATAAAGCGGGTTGAGGTTAATGCCTATTCCAAGCCAAAAACCCATCAATTTGGAAAAACCAATGATCTAATTCCAATCCCGATAATAATGCACCTATTCAATCATAAAAACCATTAACCAAGGCATGAATAACACATTCAAACCATGAAAATACAATCCAAGTAATAACAATCAAAACCCCAACCCAATTTTAAATCCAACAATTAAATCACATGATTCTTGAATCAATTTATGCCATAATTTAAAATACAAGTTTAGGGGTGAGAGACATGCCTAAAATATATGAGAAACTGAAAAGAATCCAAAGTTTGAGCTTTATTGTTGAATTTCCTTGCAAAACCCTAGTTTCTCTTACCTTGGGAATTAAAGAGGAGAAAAATGGTGTTTTGATTTGATAACTATGGCAAAAGGGCCATGAGGTGTTTTAAGTCATGGGGGAATGAAAAATGCCAAAAGGACCCAAAATAAAATGTGCAAGAATTTTTGTGTCAGTTGTCATGACTTGGGTAACGACTCGTGAGGTCTGACCACGAGTAATTACCAGGACACAATACCTGGGGATCAAAATCCTGGTCCTTCACAATTATAACAATGAGTCCCTCATCATGAGTCATTGTCTGACACAATGACTTGATACAAAGAGTCATGATCAGGGACTATATGCATGGGCAACCTTTTATTGTGACAACGAGTCACTCCTAACGACTCGTGATGTCTCATAATGAGTCAAACCCTGAACTCATTGTCAGGGGACCAAACTTGGGCTACCTCACTGCCTGGTAATGATTCAAACGTAATGACTTATTACATATGATAATGAATCATCACTTGAGTCATTGTCATGGCATTTTCGACTTTACTTCAGAAATTAGCCAATTTAGTAGTTATCTCCTAGAGGGCCTAGAGTCCAAAAAATTGAGGTATTACAAAATTGGTAACACATTGGATGACAATATAGAAGTATAGCTTCCCAGTGATAGAAACAAAGAAGTGAAGGTTAAGAGAAAAGTGAACAAAAAAGCAAGTTGTCACGACCCGTGACTACCTCCTAGTCATAACACGGTGCTTGGAAACATAAGTTATCCCAAGCTAACCCATGTACTGGCATATTGCTTGAGCAACTGATTTAAATTAAAAAAAAAAAAACAAATTTACTGAGTGGAAATATGATCATAAGAAAGTCTGAATTAATGTAATACTGATAAAGTTTACAACATGATAAAACTGAAGAAAGAACTTGAATGACATGAATTACACAGACTGGCCATCTATGAATCCTCTACTATACTATCTATATATAACTGGGACATGCCTCCTAATACCACTATTCAATATATATGAATAATAAAAATATAACACATGAACTGTAATGGATTGGAGTTCCCGAAATAGGAGAACTCATCACCTGCTGGTTGAAAGATTTGAACTATCTGACCCTAGTGTGTGGACTACTTGTAGTACCTACATTATGAAATAATGTAGCCACACAGAATTATATGTGGTTAGTACTTTTGGAATGTACTGAGTAAATGGGGATGAATGCAACAAGTAAAATTGAATAGATACATAACTTAAAACATACATGTTAAGTGCATATAGACTGACCAAGAGACTGAAATCAACTGAAAAGATGAAGTATCTTAAAACATGAGTAACAAACATAATCTGATAAGCTGGTGAATCATTACACTTAGTTTCTTAAATCTTTACTTTTGTAGAATAAGTAGAACTAAAGTCGGGAAGTAGTGAAATATGATTACAGTATGTAAATCTCATATAAAGCAGAACATGCTGTAAAACTGAACTGAGGATAATTTATGAATATTGAACATGAAAACATGAAAATGTAAAATTAAGAATGATAGACCAAGCATAAAAATATACAAAAATAATCTTCAATCTAAAGGACTGATATCTGAATAACTGAATAGCTGCTATCTTTATACTTAGTCATGCAAACCTGAACTAACATACTCTGAATACTAAACTGAGACTGTGGGAGTTGACTACAACTGGCATGCCTCAATATGAGCTATCGGGGTCCAACTTGTAAACCTATTTGGAAGAGTATTTATACCTTTCCAGGGTACCAACACATGACTGAGGATGTGGATCTAAAGCTTTATGTCCCAAAGGACAAGGGTAGTTCCATGCCTAACTGACGGGGGATCCCTCAAAATCTATGATGGTGCCATAGGTCTAGAACTTAGGGACTGCTAATAACGACTCATGTCTAACTAACATTGATGTTATTATTCGTTTAGCATAATATGGTACTATACTGATAAGTGCTCAGCATGAACATGGTAATCTGAATATGATAATGAAATCATGGTCTGACTGACTTGTTACATGGAAACAAACTATGTAAAACACATAGGTATCGGGTATTCATAACCTGCCAGTACTAAATGATCACAAAAATACAATAACAATGCTTAAAATAGTAGTATGAAATCATAGTTCAAAGATCCACAAAATAAGACATTTCAATAATTGAGTTAAATACATGTACTTGAACATGAGGATGATTTAAACTTGAGAAAACAACATATTCACATGATTTAATTCATAACTTGTAGATTTGACATGGAATCACTTGAATAGAACATGAGTAATTTAAATTTGAGGCATGAAATAAACTAGTTTACATGGGAACACATGTTTACATGGCTTGAATTCAAATTTCTAAGAAGACGGATTAAATTCATGATTTATATGGATAATTTCATAAAAGAAGATTAAAAATCCATACTTGAATAAAAAGAAAATTTTGGGACTCAATGGGTGGAAGGAACCAATTAATGAATACCCCCATATACCTAAATTTCTTTATTTCTTGATGAAATCTTAAAATTGGAACTTGAATTCTTGAGTTCTTTGTGAAGAAAGATTGAACTTCTTGTTCTTGGGAAGAAACCCTAATTTATTTTCTCTTAAGAGTGGAGAGGAGAGTAAACATTGAAAACTAATTAATGATTTAAAAATATCGTGTATAGGGTAATTTAAGTCATGGGGAATAGGGTTTGAGGTGAGGAAAGGACAAAAATACCCATAGGTAAACTAAATAAAAGTTGCAGGATTTTTCAATTGATGACTTAGTTGATAGCTTATCAACTAGTTGATGGCTTATCAACTTAGTCATCACCTTGTACCTGGATTTTATCACATTTTGTTTAAGGCTGAAGATGAGGTTGATAGATCATCACTTAGTTGATGGCTTATCACCTTAAGTCGTCACCTATTTGACAGACAGACAATTTGAAGTAAAATGAGCATAACTTTCTACTCCGATATCAGATTAAGGTGAAACCAAATGCGTTGGAAATATGATTCAAAGATATTTCATTTGATATACAGTAGGACACCTGAATCGTTATATTCTAGGAGATATTCTCATTTAAATTGGACCGTAGTGGGAGAATCCGTTAGAACGTTATCGATAGAAAAGCCCTCAACTCGTCTTTGCTCAAAGTGATTCCTATGAACATGATTCGCATAGAAATCTATTTATACACAAGGTAAATGACCATGAAACATATATTCATATCCAAATATTTTGATGAGAGTTTACACGCATAGGAACGATGGTTCATAGTCTTGCCTGAAAATGTGGGGTATTACATTTTCTCCCCCTTGGAATCATTCATCCTCAAATGATGGATAGGAACTTCTTGAAGTCTTAGAAGTATGGAATAATGTACAATGACATGTTTGGTAATGAAGGATATAGATGAGCTGAAACATTAAAAAATTTATCATGAAACTGATGTCTGAGTTGACTTGACTTTGTTGACGACAAGGAGCTGATTCATTCTGAGATTTTAGAACTCACTTGAAATGTTCATGATACAATCATACATATAGAATTGAGAAGTAACAACTGATGTAATAAAATTCCAAGAGTTACTAAGGATAGAATAGGGTATGTAACTTTTCATTAGGGATTATCCCTCAACAAAGCACGTATAGGAATCCAAGGAAAAAGGGCTTCATGGCAACGCCAAGTACATTATGTAATCACGAATCATGAGATAACAAGACTTAGGTCGTACAAGGGGTGTTACAATATCTGAGCTAGAATACTTGGAAAACTGAGATCATGCACTAAACATTTATGAACTGAATCATGACTACATAGCTGAATCTGAAACATGATACATGGACTGAACTGAATTCGCAACTTACATGTATGCGAACAAATTACCTCATGTAATATCCATATTAATGAAACTTTGGAAAGTAAAAATAGATGAAAAGATGGAAAACCATAGGAACTGGACTGTCTGACTACTAAACTAAATTACTGGCTATACGGACTGAATTATACTGAAAGTTTTTACTCCACTAGAGCATTTATTCAACACTCTTTGTAAGAAGCTCTAATAACATTAGGGAGAAAGTAATTCTGGGCATGATCTGAGTATGATATCTGAATAACGACTCGTAACATGGCTACAATTTTGTAATATGAAATATAGGCCTTAGGCAATGCAACTACTATTTTCAAGTATAGACATACTTCTAAAATACTCCCTCAACTATACGTTTCCCCTTCAATACTGAACTTCACTTGAGGACACTTATAATCTTCACATGGGCATTGATAACTCTATCTACTAAAGTCTGAGCTGAACTGAATTCTCTTACTATATTCAAGCCTACTGGAAATTAAAAAGTGCAACATATAACACTGTAATACTAGTCTAAACCATGAATTTGATACCCCAAGAGTGTTTCACATCTTTTATCTCAATAAGAATTCCTCTTACCACTTCAATAACTAAATTCAAAGTCTTTCTAGGAATTTACTAGCGCAATGCATTTATCCACATATATACAAACACGACTTGAAGCCTATCATTATAACCACATGTAAGCTTCTGGTCAACCAACCCACCTAGGAACCTTTACCACACTCTCAAATATCTCTTGGCAATAAAAACTCCCATGCACTATCCCCAATAAAACACACATAGAATTCTCAGCTAACCATGGCATATATCAAAAGATTTACCTCAATCTTCATTCAACCTTATAGCATTATATAAAACAAGCATATAACAATTTTTCCTAAACAATAAATATTTACTCTCTCCCATCTAAACCATGGATCATCAATTTTTCATCACCACTATCTTAACATTAAGAAGAGCTCACTGAAAGGTCAGAACATAAGGACCTAAAGCATGAAAGAATAACTTTGACACTTCATTGAGGCCTAAGGAATAGAGTTTCAAAGACATTAATTCATTAATGAGATCTAAATTGAGGACATACATGATATAATCTAAATTTCGCTAGTCATATAGGAGTGTATCATGAGTACCTGGAACTGGACATACTGTAAAGCATGAGTACATGAGTCATGAGCTGCATGACCTGATTTTAGAGTTAATAAATTCATGGAATATGACTTGTACTACTGAGTGAAGTAGAACTCCTTATACTAGGAGAGAGGAGTGCACATGATCCTATATAAGTGTATGAATATGAACTATGATTATGGAGCTGACATGTAAGGCATGAGTAGATGTCATGATGACTGAAGTACAAAAATTTAAACTGAGATAAGAATGGGTCGGGCATCTTCCTTCCCTACTGATGTTCTACAATACACTACATCACTAATAGAAACTGAGAGACTAACTTGGTTTCTTGTTCTATCATCTCCCCCTTAGCTTTGAGCCATAATTCTAAGTTTGTGAACTCCTTTAATAAACTCTAAACTGAATTACAACAACTTTACTCTTGATTTTGAGATATAATGATACACATAAATAATAAACTCACCCTGAAAGACTATATCTTAAAGTGTAAAATTCGCTGCAAGTACTTTCTTCTGGAATAAAACTCTTAACTTTCTATAGCCCCAATAGTCATCATAGAATAACATAAACACTAACTATCTTAAAAATTTTAGTAGTATTACCATACCTTGAGTTCACACCATCTAGAATTTCAACTCTTCTTTCTATTAGCTCAATCGTCCAAGATTCAAACTCAGATTCTAACACTTAACATGGATATTCCCAATATTTTAATAAACTATATTTACTTCATTATTGAACACTCCTTTAAAATATACTATCTTTAACTTTCTTAAGATTCACCAATCATCATCACATACTGTAACACCCCAAAAATGGGTCCCGAAATATCACACGGTGCTCCAAACTTCAAGTAGTCCCGAGCAAACCCTGAAAGCCTGTTACTCATTCTGACACTCAAGTAAAGAAAATATAAGCATGAAGAACATGAAAGTACTACAAAACTATGTGAACTGGACTGAGTTTAACTGAACATAATGTTTGAATGTACTTAACTAGGAAATCTGAACGACCAACATTGTAAGATTGAAATGTATCTAATAGTCGGACAAGCCTCTAACACTATTAACTAGAGAGTTGTTGGGACCCAGTTGATTCAAACTGACCAAAAATAACTGAACAAAATACTCTATAAAACTAGAAATATGAATAACTGGGTCCCCAAACTATGAGGACTCATCAACTGTCCGGATGTAGATAGAGATGCTCGCGGTCAATCATGCTACTGGAACTGAGCACCTTAACCTACATTATTAAACAATGCAGAACATAGACGTATATATGTGATAACGCTCAAACTACAGCTCTCGTAAGAGTGTAAGCGGTCGCTGTCAAATATAGAACCCAACTGGGTTGGGTGTCAAATCCCACAGGGAATACTTGGTCACTAAGTATGCAACGATTAGTAGACTGTTGATTGAAAATTCTACGAAAAAGGGGGGATTTAATTGTAGCGTGAATTAAGAGTATCAAAGTAACAAAGGAAAACGAAATGTTTAGTAGGTTTTAATCAATGAGAATTGTAAGTTAGGGTTATGTCCACCTTATGAGTTCTACGTATCTATTGGCTATGAGTTATGCAGAATTCAGACATGCATGCGCTTATAGAGATTCGTATTCTATGGTAAATCCTAGCGTCTTTCGACCATCAAGGATTATATCACTTTAACTCTTTCAAGCTTAAAGCGTATACTAATGGTACGAATTCTCCAAGAGGTTAATCCAGTTACGGCACTAACTTTTAAACAGGGGTTGGTAGCCTTATTTCCTTGTCATTCTCTCTTTTATAGACATGTAACTTTTCTTTCGAACAAGTTAATGCTATACTGGCGTATTCTATATGTTTGCAACCACAAGAATTCAATTAAGATGAAGAGAGTAATGATATAAGCAGCATACGTATCAAGAATTTACCAACTCATAGCAATAGATAGTATCTCATAAGGCTTTCATAACCCTAACAGAGAAGTTTAGCTACTCATGAGTACAACGGAAATCACAATAGACATAATCATCATATCACAAACTAGAATAATCTCACGTTGGGATGAAATTGACGTCCAAGAGAGAATAACATTTTTGCTTCTATCCGAGCCTCAAGAGAGCCGTGTTTTCTCTGTTAAAACTTACAGAATCTGTAACGTGAAGTAGTAGAAAAAGTAGAATGAAAAAGTCTTGAATTAATGAATGAGTGAATAATAAAAAGCTTCAGCAAAATAGGGTATTTATAACACCCATATCCTATTCCTACTAGGCTACTGCATACTTATCCTAATCCTACTAGGTTACTGCATCCTTATCCTAATCCTACTAAGTTACTGCTGATCCCCAAAGTCTTTAGAAATGCTGTTTTTGCCCGGGACAAGTTATCCATGCATCACTTTCAGTCCATAGGCGTCCAAACGCTGCTTTCCTTCTTTCGTGAAGCTTCCTTTGACGTCAAGTTATCCATAAAGTGCTGGAATCTTCATCATTTATACCTGAAAACTTGCTAATCACGTTTGTTAGCTCACTTACAGGAAAAATGACTAAAAGTGCATGAATTATATATTTTGTCCTCAAAACTTAGCTAAAATATGGGTACATTAAGGTGCTTTAGGCGTGTAAATACGCCTATCATCAATATGCATCAGTACTTTTGGAATGTACTGAGCATGTGGGGGTGAATGCATAAGTAAAACAATACCTCAACATTCTTATAAACTCATAAAGGAATACATGCTAAGTGTAAATGGCTCACATTGGCTGGAATAACTGAAAGCTAAAAATCATAAATCATGAATAATAAAGCATACTGTATAAATATCGTGAGCCATGACACTTTTAGTTCTAAAAACTGTACTTGTAATCTATTTTCTAATTATGCAATCTGAGTGAAGAAAGAACTCACCTTTATCATATGAAAACTAAAAGCTAAAATTCTATAACGGATGTTTTAAGTAAGACAATATCTGAGTAAATTTGTTAGCCTTTAACTTAATTTCTGAAAACTTTTCCATTATTCTTTTCTTATAGGGAGGTTCTTCTAACCAACATACACTATGTGAGATGTCATAGTGTCCAACATCTAGTTCCCGTAAGGGAAAACCATACATTGGGGAGAGGTGTCATACTCTTGCCAAGGAGTATAACCTGAGCTAAGTGATCATAATTTATATATGTCATCCATATACATAGGAAAGATCTAAATTTGTACCTATGTTGGCTCGTAGTTCTAGGTATATGAACTAGGAAACATACCCAACTCGATGCTAAATGCTATTCCCATTTACTTTATATGCTCATTCTATAGGAAATACACTTTAAAACTAACATAAGGGTTTACAATGAAAACCAGTTACGCACCTGTTACTTTAAACTATATTGAAAATAGTTGTGTGGATTCCATATCTTAGCAGAGGATCAAAAGATCAAATCTTGTTCAAAATTTGAATATAAACTAGTTTTAGGGTGCTAAAAATCATAATCTTCTTAAAATATCAATATTCATACCTAGGGTTTAAAACGCATGCTTTAAACTCATATTAAATCATCACAAAGTTCATGCTCAATAAAAAAAATCTTGAAATTCTTCAATAGTTCTAGCCAAAATAATGAAATTCAATTCTCAATCCGTAAGATCATTCCACACATCTAAAGTTGTGAAAGGAAACATGCAACTCAATATTTAAATCACTTGTAACATCAACATCTTTGAACAATAATAACTGGATATGAACCCTAAACTGAAATTCATATAATTTCATGTAAAATTCAACTCTAAAACTTGTTTTGGGCACAAGGATGAAATGAGTATCCTTTTTCATAATCCCACATACCTTATTTGATTATTTAAATGCAAATGTTTGAACTTTGAATTCCTAACAATGTTCTTGAAGCTTCTTCTTGAATTTCTTGAACTCAAAAACTTGACTTCTTAGTTATCTTGAAAAGGGAAGGTGAAACCATGGGTTTCTTGGACTCAAGCTTGAAGCTTTAGGCTTTTCTTGGAGAGAAATTTGGTGAATAAAGAGTGTAATATGCTTAGAATAAGGTTAAATCATCTATTTCATGAATTAGGGCGAGAGTAATTGACTTAAATGCCCTTTTAAAATTTAAAATCATGACTGGAGTCCAATTTTGCACCTCAGTGCGACACAGTGCTTTCCTGTTGCATCACTAAAAATGGATGAGTGCTAATTTACACTCCACCGCGATACGGTTCCTGTTACACCATGATTTCTAATGCGACTCTAGCTAATTGCGGTGAGCTACAAAAAAGGATGATTGTGATTTAGGGGCTCACCGCAACGCAGTGCAATCGCGGTAAGCTACTGCCTCACACAAGAAATTCCATAACTTCTCACCTGGGTATCGAATTAGGGAAAAATTGGTATCTTTGGAAATATGACCCAATTATCTATAATTTGGTGAGTCTTGAGATTGAAAATTCTACATACATCAATAGTTATACACTTTCAAAGTTGAACCTTGTAGAATCGAACACCAAACTTTGGATGAATCTAAGGATCTTGGCTCAACTATACTCTCAGTGATTTCTATGAACATTTTTCACCTACTAAACACTTCTCACTCTAGAAGCTAAACTGAACTAGGAAAAGTATGGGGTATTACAATATATCCCCCCTTGGGAATATTCATCCTCGAATGAGACTAATTAAGCTGATAATTCTAAGGAACTAAAGATATATACTGATGGCATTACTTAAAACATAACAGGATGGTTGAATCTAGATCATGATGAATGACTGAACTAATCTATGAAATCATGCAATGATATGAATATAATCACATGGCTGGAACTAAGACTGGAAAAGAACTAACCTAAAGAAGACTGTTACTTTAGGCTGAGTCTGAGTTTGTAGAAAAGAGGTGAGGATACTTGTTTCGCATGTCTACTTCTGCTTCCCAAGTGGCACCCTCAACAAACTAATTTCACCAAAGAACTTTGACCAAGGGAACATCTTTGTTCCTTAGTCTTCGGATCTGGTGGTTGAGAATCTCAACTGGAAGTTCTTCGTATGAAAGGATATCCTGAATATCTGCGCTCTATATAGGGACTATAATAGCTGAATCACCCATACACTTGTTCAATAAGGATAAATGGAACATTGGGTGAATGGAAGACAAATCTGCAGGAAATTCGAGTTCATATGCAACCTTTCCAACACGACTCAATATTCTGTAAGGCCCAACACATCGGGGACTAAGCTTCCCCTTTTTTCCAAATATCTTCACCCCCTTCATAGGTGAAACTTTCAGATAAACTAAGTCATTGACTTCAAACTCAAGATCTCTCTTCCTTATATCTGAATAAGATTTCTTATGACTTTGAGCTGCCTTCAATCTCTCTCAAATCAACTAGACTTTCTCCATCGCTTCAAACACCATATTTGGCCCGATCAAAGCGGCCTCACCCACTTCAAACAAACCGACTGGTGACCTACATCTCCTTCCATTAAGAGCCTCAAACGGGGCCATCTGAATACTAGAATGGTAACTGTTATTGTAGGCAAACTCAATCAATGGCAAGTAGTCATCCCATCTACCCTTGAAGTCCATAATGCTTGCCATCAATATATCCTCTAGGGTATGAATAGTCCTCTCTGCCTGACCATCTATCTGATGATGAAAAGCTGGACTGAGTTGAACCTGGGTACTAAGACCTTTCTGAAAGGCTTTCCAAAGTACCCCTATCTGAAACAATGAACAAAAGAACTCCGTACAATTTGACCAACTCTCTAATATACAGCTTAGCATAATCTCTGGCTGAGTAGGATGTGTGAACTGGCAAGAATTGGGATGATCTGGTCAACCTATCTATAATAATCCAAATTGAATCATGCTGACGGCACAAATGGGGTAATCCTATCACGAAGTCCATGTTCACCTCTTCCCACTTCCAAGTGGGAATACTAAACTCCTGTAATGTACCACCAGGTCTTTGGTGCTCTACCTTAACCTATTAGCAAGTAGCACATTTGGCCACAAATTCTGCGGTATCTTTCTTCATACCACTCCACCAATAGACTTCCCACAAATTGTAGTACACCTTGGTGGCTCCAGGGTGAATGGAGTAATACACACCATGTGTTTCTTCCATAATCTGCTACCTTAAATCATCAACGTACGGCACATAATCTACTCTGGTATCTCATCTCACCATCTCCCCCCTGGGAGAAATCCTCAACCTTTTGATCTTTAACTGACCCCTTCAGCTTGACCAAACTAGAGTCCTTAACTTGCTTCTTTTTTACTTCAAAAACTAGAGAAGATTATGAACTACTCTAAACCCAAACATTCCCCTCAGCTGAATCAACCAACCTCACATCTAATCTAGCTAACCAGTGAACTTCTCAAACTAATTCTTTCTTATCATCTTTAACATGGGAAAC
Source organism: Capsicum pubescens (assembly GCA_030864215.1). Lineage (NCBI taxonomy): Eukaryota > Viridiplantae > Streptophyta > Magnoliopsida > Solanales > Solanaceae > Capsicum > Capsicum pubescens. Next base: position 257,343,772 of record CM061538.1, read on the forward strand.
ACTACCCATAGAAAGTCTACTAAGGTCATCTGCCACAATATTGGCCTTGCCTAGATGATACAAAACACTCATGTCGTAATCTTTCAATAATTCTAAACACCTTCTCGGATGAAGATTTAACTCCCTCTGAGTAAAGACGTATTACAAGATTTTTTAATCCGTGAACACATCAACATGCACCCCATAAAGATAGTGCTTCCTGATTTTCAATGCAAACACAATAGCACTATCTTAAGATCATTGGTAGGGTAGTTCTTTTTGTGAGGATTAAGTTGTCTAGAGGTATAAGCTATAACCTTACCTCTATGAAACAAAACACAACCCAAACTAACTTTAGAAGAATCATAATAGACAATAAATCCATTTATACCATTAGGTAGTGCTAAAACTAGGGTTGAAGTGAGTCGATCCTTTAACTCCTGAAAACTCTTCTCACAGGAATATGGCCACTGAAACTAAACTTTTTTTTGGGTCAATCTAGACATGGGGGATGTAATAGATGAAAACCCCTCAAAAAAACATCGGTAATAGCCATCTAAACCTAAGAAACTCCTGATGTCTGATGGAGAGATAGTTCTAGGCCAATTTCTCACTGCTTCGGTCTTTTAGGGATCAACTCTAATGCCATCACCGAAAATAATATGATTGAGAAAAGCTACTGATCTTAGCCAAAATTCACATTTGCTGAATTTGGTGAACAACTGGTGATCTCTAAGTGTTTGTAGCATGATTCTAAGATGATCTCCATAGTCATCCTCGCTACGGGAATAGACAAGGATATCATCGATAAAGACTATGACAAACATGTCTAAATATTATTTGAATACTCAGTTCAACAAGTCCATGAAGGCTGCTGGGGCATTTGTTAGCCCGAAAGACTTGACTAGGAATTCAAAGTGACCGTAACGGGTTCTTAAAGTTGTCTTTGGAATATCACATTCCCTTACTTTAGGCTGGTGATAGACGGATCTAAGGTCTATCTTAGAAAAGTAGCTTACACCTTGGAGTTGGTCGAATAAGTCATCAATCCTAGGAAGAGGATATTTTTTATGGTGACTTTATTCAATTGATGGTAGTCAATACACATCCGGAGAGAACCATCTTTCTTACGCACAAATAGGATAGGAGATCCCCATGAAGAGATATTGGGACTTATGAAACCTTTATCAAATAGGTCTTTAAGTTGCTCTTTTAACTCCTTAAGCTCAGATGGAGCCATACGATATAGAGGAATTGAGATGGGCTAAGTATCTGGAAGAAGGTTAATACCAAATTCTATTTCTCTATCAGGACGTACCCCTAGAAAATCTTCAGGAACAACTTTAGGAAACTCATTGACTATGTGGACTGACTGAACTGTTGGAGCCTCAGACTTAGTGTCTTTGACACAAACTAGATGATAGATGAACCCTTTTGATATCAACTTGCTAGATTTAAGATAGGATATGAAATGACTCTTGGGAGACACTGAATTACCTTCCCACTCAAATGCTGGCTTATTAGGAAACTGATACTTCACTACTTGAGTGCGACAATCTACAGATGCATAACAGAAATGAATCCAATCCATACCAAGAATAATGTCAAAATCAACCATGTCTAACTCTATTAGGTCTTCTAATATGATCTTATGAAGGACAGTGATAGGAAACTTTCTATAGACTCGTTTGGCAATAACTGACTCACCCATCTGGGTGGAGTAATACCCCAAGAATACAAACCAATATTAGAACCATAATTCAAGATCATGAGAAATAACTTATAATGGATTGGTATTTTTATGAGAGAGATTGATGTATATTAAGGCCTCAAATAGCTCCTATCTATTAGACGAATCAAAATATCCCTTATAGATTAAGTTCTTGAGAAGTATATTGCTATAGTTGACTTCAAATGAGCATGTGTTTCATTTTACTAAGAATTTTTTATCTCAAGACCCAGAAACATATAGATAATTAAATTAGCTTTCCAACGATACTAATTTCATCTAAATATGATACCCTGGTGAGAAGTTATGACACTTTTAGTGAGAGGCAGCAGCTCACCGCGTTGCACTGGAGTACAAAATCACACTCGTCCATTTCCAATGACACATCGCGAGAGCGCCGCATCGTGGAGGAGTAAAAAATCAGGATTATCCATTTCCAGTGATGCAATGCAATAGCTCCACATCATAGAGAAGTGCAAAATCGGGATTGTCTATTTCCAGTGGTGCAATACGATAGCACCGCATCGTGCCAAGGTGAAAAATTGGGTTTTCCAGTCTGAGTTTTAAATTCCCAAGGGTAGTTTGGTCTTTTTCTAAGCCCCCAAATTGTGGTAAATAAAGTATTTAACCTATTCTAAGCATATTATATTGATTTTCATCAAATTTCTCTCCAAGAAAACCCCAGGTTTCAACATCTAACTTCAAGAAACTCCAAAATTCACCATTTCCTTTTCCAAGATAATTCAAAATTCAAGGTTCCTAATTCAATAACTTTTAAGGATTCTTCAATTGAGGTATGTTAAATGTTCATCCATGGGTCCTTTCCACCCATGGAGTCCGAGAACCCAATCTCAATATTAAAGTTGTGATTATTACAAATTATTGTGATTTTAACCATGAATCCCCATGAATTTTGATTCTATACCATGTTTACATGTAATTGTTGTTGTTATTAATCGCCACACGTTTGAATGATGTTGTTCGCTAAATTAAACTTTAATTGGTGATTTCGGTAGGGAAATAATTCTATTATTACAAGTTTTAAAAATATTCCCATGCTTAGCTTAAACCATGAACTACAAGTGTTTGATGAAATGCCTACAAGAATGAGTTTTGAATAAATACTTAGATATCATGTTCTCAAAGTTTTACTACAATCTTGCTATTATTGTTATCGAGTCCTGGATTTGAATACCCAAAATTTAGCTGCTTACCTCATTTTCAGTATTTATAAATTGTTACAGAATAGTTACGAGTCCTATCTTTTCAGTCAGTATTTTAAATAGTTAAGCATAGTCAGTCCAATATTCTAGGTCTTTCAGTTGGGAGTAGGATTTAGCACCGAGCGAATGCAGGGATGATGATTTCCCCATCAGTTAGGTAGAGTTGTTATTAGTAGTCCTTGCATTCCAGACTATGTAGCCAGTGTAGGATATAAGAAGTCACCCGTCAGCTTAGGCTTGACTCCACACATATGTCACCCGTCATTTTAGACTTGACATCCTGGTTGTTTAGTAGCTTAGTGGATTCATACAGCCATGTGTTAGTACCCGTGGCATGGTACTGACACCCTTCTAACTGGGGTCACAGGTTGGACCACAATTATCTCATTGGGGTATGTCGGTTAGATGATAGCTCCCACAGTCTCAGCCAGTATTCAGTATACTTCAGTTCAGGTTTTGATTAACCATAGCATACAGTCATTAGTTATTGATTTATTAGATTTTAGTATTTCAGTTTACAGACTATTTTCATAATTATATTATATGCTTGGTCATGCATTCTTAGATTTTACAGTTTTCATGCATTCTCGGATTTTATAGCTTTCACGCATTTATATTCAGTAATCTCATGCTAACCAGCCATTCTTTACTTCATACATGTTCACTCAATTATCTCATGTTATTCAGCCAATTATTACTTCATGTTCAGTTATCCCATGCTATTCATTCAGTCAGTTAGTATTCATGCACATAAACATGCATATTAGCCTAACCTCATTTAGAATACCAGTACATTCAAAGTACTGATCGAATACCTGTTTCTTGCGCTATGATGTTTAATATCATAGGTTCGGATGCTCAGTTCCCTGATTGCGCATAGACATATCAGATTATCAGTTATAGCAGTGGTGAGTCCTCATACTTTGGGGAAATGGTTTATTTATCTCATTTTTCCTTATCAGTTCAGTGTTTTCTAATCAGTCAGAGTTAGTTGGAGGTTTGTCCCGTCAGCTCCACCATCAGTCAGTAGAGGCTTTTCAGACTAGTACAACTAGTTTTTAGTTTTTATCATTATTATTAGTCATTTTATCAGTGTTGTCAGTACTGTTTTACAAACATTATAAGAACTATTTTTTAAGACCTTATGGTAATTTTCAGTTAAATTTAGCATATGATCTTTTGATATCAGTTCTACTATGTGCTCAAGACAGGTACCACCAGTATGGGTTAGCATGTGGTCCTTCAGGGTTATAGGCACTGTGTGGCACCCAGGGTGTACACTCAAGGCATTATAGGTGGAAACTAAGAAGGTTTTAGGGAGTTTCTCTGGACTTTCCCCAAAATTCAATGCAACTAATGGGGTCACATAAAAGAAATTCAACTCGGGGTCCAACAGTACATAAATATCAAGATGAAAGACATGAAGCATACCAGTAACAACATCTGGTGAACTTTCCTGTTCCTGGAGGGATGGTAAATCATAGAACCTATTCTAGCACTGACCGCCACCGATACTGGACGATGCACCCTGAGGAGGGACTGGGCGACCTATAGGAGCTGGTATGCTAGTAGACTGAGTCTGGGGATGAATATCCCTGTTTCCCTTCTTAGCATGCGGACACTCTTTGATTTTATGACCCAACTTACCACATCCATAACAACCTTTCTATCCCAACAATCCCTCAACAAGATGATTCTTACCATACTTAACACATAAAGGATAACTGGGTTTTCCACCCATATTACTCTAAGACTTGGCCATAGAAGTTCTACCCCATGGCTCCTTCCTGGTTTTGGGTTCGGGAGCATTGGCTGAAGATGGCGCTGGCATAGATGAGCAACCCTAAAATTGCAAACAATTTCCCCCTCCAGACCTTGTCTAGCCATAGTCAAACTGCCCGGTTTTAGCCTTCTTATTTTCCCTCTCTCTCCCCTTCAACTTTTCTACCTCAATCTTTTGAGCATGAATTATCAGCCTAGAAAGATCCATATTCTCAATAATCATGGCAATCCTACACTCCTTGACCACCAAACTAGATACTCTAGTAACAAACTTACTCATACCCAACCTAAGGTTAGCCATCATGTCAGGGACATACTTAGACAACTGATTGAACTTAAGGTAGTACTCCTTCACTAACATCAAGCCCTGCCTCAAGTTCATGAACTCCTCTACCTTATCTTCTTTCAACTCATGCGGAAAGAACTTGTCTAGAAATACTTCCTGAAATACCTGCCAACTCATAAGAGCTGGATTCTTACATCTACCATTCTTCAACATTACCACCTAATCACACGCCACATCCTTGAGCCTATAATATGCCAACTCTACACTCTCCTCCTCATAAACATACATAATTTAGGTGATCTTTCTCACCTCATCTAAGTAAAACTGTGGGTCCTCACCTGCTTTTGATCCAAAGAACTCAGGCTGATTCATTATCATGAAGTCACAAATTTTGGCTATAGCTAAATCACCATTCTGCTGATGTGGGATTGCAGCCTTATGGTTTCCCTGAATATTGGAAGTCACATCTTAGGCCAACGCATGAAAGGCAGCCCAAAATTCAGCATCGAATACATTTTCATTAAGAGGATCAGCAGGCTGGGGTGGCTAGTTATTATTTATGTGTGTATTTGCTCGGCGAGAAGGCATATTCTGTAATTTAAGAGCACTAGTTAAAAGAATATAGAGACACTATAAGCACAATAGATCATGAAAGAAAAGGATGATTTCCTAAATCATTCTATAGCCTCTTGCTTATAAATATGGCGTGCTTCATACCCATGATCAAGACTCTATGTAACGCGGCTTGTCTGACTCCCTAGGACTTTATAAACCTTAGGATTTTATACCAAGTTTGTAATGCCTCAAAAATGAGTCCCGAAATGTCACACAGTACTCCAAACTACAAGTAGTCCTATGCTAACCTTGAAAGCCTGTTACTCATTCTGAAACTCAAGTAAAGAAAATATAGGCATGCAGAACATGATAGTACTGAAATACTGTCTGAACTGGACTGAGTTTAACTGAACATAATGTCTGAAAGTACTTAACTAGGAAATCTGAACAACCAACATTGTAAGACTGAAATGTATCTAATAGTCGGACAAGACTCTAACACTACTAACTAGAGAGTCGCTGGGACAGACCCTCAACTGACTCAAACTGAATAAAAACAACTGAACAAAATACTCTATAAAACTAAAAATCTGAATAACTGGGTCTCCGTACTATGAATACTCACCAACTATCAAGATATAGATAGATATGCTCGCGGTCAATAACGTTGCTTGAACTGAGCACCTGAACCGACATTACTAAACAATGTAGCACATAGATGTATATGTGGATCAGTAGTTTTGGAATGTACTGAGCATGTAAGGGTGAATTCATAAGTATAACAATATCTCAACATTCATTTAAACTCATAAAGAAATGCATGCTTAGTGTAAATGGCTCACATTGGCTTGAATAACTGAAATCTAAAAATCATAAATCATGAATAATAAAGCATATTGTATAAATTTCGTGAGCCATGACACTTAGTTCGAAAAGTTGTACTTGTATTCTATTTTCAAATTATGCAATCTGAGTGAAGAAAGAACTCACCTTTATCATATGAAAACTAAAAGCAGAAATTCTATAACTGATGTTTTAAGTTAGACGATATCTGAATAAATTTGTGAGCCTTTAAACTTAATTTCTAAAATCTTTTCCGTTATTCTTTTCTATTAGGGAGGTTCTTCTAACCGACATACACTATGTGAGCTATCATAGTGTCCAACGTCTAGTTCCTATAAGGGAAAACCACACATGGGGAGAGGTGTCATACTCTTGCCAAGGAGTATAACCTGAGCTAAGTGATCACAATCTGTATCTGTCATCCATATACATGGGAAGGATCTAAATATGTACCTATGTTGGCTAGTAGTTCTGGGTTATGTGAACTTGGAAACATACCCAACTCGGTGCTAAATACTACTCCCCTTTACTTTATATGCTCATTCTATAGGAAATCCACTTTAAGACTAACATAAAGGTTTACAATGAAAACTACTCATGCACCTGTTACTTTAAACTATAATGAAAAATACTGTGTGGATTCCATATCTTAGATAAGGATTAAAAGATCAAATCTTGTTCAAAATCTGAATATAAACTAGTTTTAGGATGCTTAAAAGCATAATCTTCTTGAAATATCAATGTTCATACCTAGGGCTTAAAACCCATGCTTTAAACTCATATCAAATCATCACAAAGTTCATTCTCAATAATAAAATCTTGAAATTCTTCAATAATTCTAGTCAAAATAATTAAATTCAATTCTCAATCCGTAAAATCATGTCACACGCATAAACATATGAAAGGAAACATGCAATTCAATATTTAAATCACTTATAACATCAACATCTTTGAACTATAATAATTAGGTATGAACCCTAAATTGAAATTCATATAATTTCATGTAAAATTCAACTCTAAAACTAGTTTTGGGCACAAGGATAAAAGGAGTATCCTTGTTCATAACCCCACAAAGCTTATTTGATTATTTGAATGCAAAATCTTGAACTTTGAATTCCTAATAATGTTCTTGAAGTTAATGAACCTGGAAACTTGAATTCTTAGTTACCTTAAAGAAGGAATGTTGAATTCTTGGTTATCTTATAGAAGGAATGATGAAACCTTGGATTTCTTGGACTCAAGCTTGAAGCTTTAAGGTTTTCTTGGAGTAAAATTTGGTGAATAAAGAGTAAAATATGCTTATAATAAGGTTAAATCATTTGTTTTCATGGATTAGGGTGAGAGTAATTGACTTAAATTCCCTTTTGAAATTTAAAATCGCTACTGGAGTCTGATTTTACACCTCAGCGCGATGCGATACTATCGCGTTGCGTCATTGTGAATGGACGATGGAAAATTTGCACACCACCGCGATGAGGTGCTATCGTATTGCATCACTGGAAATGGACGAGTGTGAATTTGCACTCCACCGCGACACGATTCCTGTTCCACCGCAATTTCTGACGCGACACTGGCCAATTGCGGTGAGCTACTGGAAAGGAAGATTATGATTTAGGGGCTCACCATGATGTAGTGTAATTGCGGTAATCTACTGCCTTACATGAAAAATGTCATAACTTCTTACCTGGGTATTGAATTAGGACGAAATTTGAATCGTTGGAAAGCTGACTTAATTATCTACAATTTGGTGGGTCTTGAGCTGGAAAATTCTACATACATCAATAGTTATACACTTTCAAAGTTGAAACTTGTAGAATCGAACACCAAACTTTAGACGAATCTAAGGTTCTTGACTCAGCTAGACTCTAAGTGATTTCTAATAACATTCTTGACCTACTAAACACTTCATACACTATAAGCTGAACTGAACTAGGAAAAGTATAGGGTATTACACATACTTATACCCTTCTAGACACATACTTGTCGCACTAAACACATAATCTGCATCTTTTCCTTCATAGCCTACTAATATCACATCTCTAAACTTATACTTTTCCCTAAACCATGAGAATTACCATTACACCACAATACCCAACATCCCAACCTATAACCCAAAACTTAGTTGGTAAGAACATCATATACTACATTACTAACCTCTTTCATACTTATCAACTCAAGGGTACTATCTAAGCACACATACTATAGAAACTAAGAAATACTACAATATCATATCACCTTGGGCATACCTCTAAATCACACCCATGCCATCATACTTAATTTTGAATAAACAAACTTATATTATTGCATACACTATTTCAACCCTACTGATTCACCTTTCATACAACTAGCCTCATGGATACAAAATCTACTGAGTCTAGATAAATATTATCCCCATATTACTGCTTTTAAACTTCTAGGTTCATGTTTCTAACTCTAGGTCATCTGCTTTTATAGGATTCTGAGAAGGGATCTGAGGGCACATCTAACTTTGTATTAATGTACGATTTTTATGAAAATGAATAAAATCTTTCAAACTTTGGGACTTAAATTCACTGATGGGATCCTTTTAAAGCCCACGTATAATCTCGTAGTTGTCTGTGTGGACTGTCTGAGAAAACTCTATCTGTAGCAATTTAAGCTTGAATGTTTCTGTTACGTTGAAAATAAGGCAGAGTTGACATGAACAGAGTAACATAAGAATCTGCATAAGTTTCTTAGAGAACATATCTACTACACGATCTAAGTTAGGGAAGAAGGGAAATATTTCTTAAATACCCTATAGCCTCTCGAAGAAAAGTGCAGTCGTCTTCATACTGTTCTGCAAGACTCTACTAGACACGGCTTCATAGACACCCTAGGACACTTGAACATTGTGCTCTGATACCAAGTTTGTCATGAACTAAGACTCTTTCCTAGTTATATCATGGTGCTCAGAACCATAAGTGATACCAAGATAACCCATGTACTGGCATACTACTTGAACAACTGATTTAAATTTTATAAAAAACTAAATTTACTGGGTAGAAACATGATCATTATAAAGTCTAAATTAATGTAATACTGATAAAGTTTACAACATGATAAAACTGAAGAAAGAACTTTAATTACATGAATGACTCTGACTGACCATCTATGAAGCCTATACTATGCTTACTATAGATAGCTGGTACATGGACCCAACTACTACTAATCAATAAATATGAATAATCAAAATACAAAATATGAACTGCAATGGACTGGAGTTCCCGAAATAGGAGAACTCATCACCTGCTGGCTGAAAGCTAATAACTGTCTGACCCTGATGTGTAGACTAATTCCGGTACCTACATTATGAAATAATGTAGCCACACAAAAGTTTATGTGGTCAGTACATATGGAATGTACTGGGTAAGTGGGGTTTAATGCAACAAGTAAAACTGAATAGAAACATAACTTAAAACATGCATTCTAAGTGCAAGTAGACTCACCAAGAGACTGAAATCAACTGAAAGCTGAAGTATCTTAAGACATGAGTAAAAAACATAATCTGATAAGCTGGTGAATCACTACACTTAGTTTATTAAATCTTTACTTTTGTAGAACAATTAAAACTGAAGCCGGGAAGCGATAAAACATGAATAATATATGTAAATCTCATGTAAAGTTGAACATGCTGTAAAACTGAACTGAGGATCATGTATGGACACTGAGCATGAAAACATGAACATGAAAAATGGAGAATGAAAGACCAAGCATAAACTTGTACTAAAATAATCTGTAATCTGAACGACTGTATCTGAATAACTAAATAACTTATATTAGTATACTTGGTCATGCAACTGAATAATTGATATATGTATACATGGTCATGCAAACCTGAATTGACATACTTTGAATACTGAGCTGGGACTTTGGTAAATGACTACAACTGACATGCCTCAATCTAAGTTATTGGGGTCCAACCTGTAACCCTAGTTGGAAGGGTGTTGGAACCTTAATAGGGGTACCAACACATGACTAATAATGTGGATCCACAAGACTGATGTCCCAAAGGATGAGGCTGTTATTCCTAACTAATGGAGGACCCCTTATAATCCACGATGGAACTGTAGGTGATGAACTTAGGGACTGCTACTAAGGACTCATGCCTAACTGATGGGAGAGTCTCCATCTCTTCGTTCACTTGGTGCTTAGTGTTACTCCCAACTGAATGACACTGGTGTTATTATTTATTTAGCATAATATGGTACTGTAATAATAAGTGCTCAGCATGAACATGGTAATCTAAATATGATAATGAAATCATGGTTTGTTTAACTTGTTACTTGGAAACAACATATGTAGAACACATAGGTATTGGGTGCTCTTAACCCACCATCACTGAATGATCACAAACGCTTAAAATAGTAGTATAAAATCATAGTTCAAAGACCCAAGACATAAGACATTTCAATAATTGAGTGAAATACGTGAACTTGAACATGAGGATCAATTAAACTTGAGAAAACAACATATTCACGTGATTTAATTCATAACTTGAAGATATGACATAGAATAACTTGAATCGAACATGAGTAATTGAAATTTGAGGCATAAAATAAACTAGCTTACATGGGAACACATGTTTACATGGCTTGAATTCAAATTTCTAAGAAGACATGGATTAAATTCATGATGTACATGGATAATTTTATAAAAGAAGGTTGAAAATCCATACTTGAATAAAAAGAAAATTTTAGGACTCAATGGGTGAAATGAACCCATTGATGAATACCCCACATACCTGAATTTCTTGATTTTTTGTTGAAATCTTGAAATTGGAACTTGAATTCTTGAGTTCTTGGAGAAGAAAGCTTGAATTTTCTTGTTCTTGGGAAGAAACCCTAATTTCTTTTCTCTTGAGAGTGGAGAAGAGAGTAAATATTGAAAACCGACTAATGATGTGAAACTATTGTGTATAGGTTGATTTAAGTCGTGGGGAGTGAGGTTTGAGGTGAGGAAAAGACCAAATACCCCTAGGGAAACTAAAGAAAAAAAATTCAGGATTTTTCAGTTGATGACTTAGTTGATAGCTTATCAACTAGTTGATGGCTTATCAACTTAGTCATCAACCTATAGATGGACTTGGACACTTGTTGATTAAGGTTGACAATGAGAGTGATAGCTCGTCACTTAGCTGATGGCTTATCAACTCAAGTCATCACCTTGTAGTTGGATCAGTTAAGGTTGACGATGAGATTGATAGCTTGTCACTTAGTTGATGGCTTATCACCTCAAGTCGTAACCTTGTATCTGGATTTTTTCACATTCTATTTAAGGCTGACGAAGAGATTGATACTCGTCACTTAGTTGACTGCTTATCACCTTAAGTCGTCACCTTGTTCACAGATGGACATTTTGAAGTAAGATGAGCATAACTTTCTACTCCGACATCGGATGGAGGTGAAACCAGATGCGTTGGAAAGAAGACTTGAAGATCTTTTATTTGATATATTGTAATACACCTGAATCGTTATATTCTAGGGGAAACACCCATTTAAAGTGGACCCTACTTGGAGAATCCGTTTAAACTCTATCGATAGAAAAGTCCTCAACTCGTCTTTTCTCTAAGTTCTTCCTATGACCATGATTCGCATCGAAAATACTTAATACACAAGGTAAATGATCATGACACATATATTCATATCCAAATCTTTTGATGAGAGCTTACACACGTAGGAATGACGGTTCATAGTCTTGCCCGAAAATACGGGGTGTTACACAAGTAAAATTGAGGAAAGAAAAAACTTTAAAAAGCACTGCAAAAGTCCATCAAATAACCTCTAACCTTGAGAAACTTGTTGAAACACAACCTCAAAAAGAAAAAGAATACTACAGAAGAAGAGGAGTAGATCAGACAGTTAAAGAGGACAAGGCAAAACCACCTCTGAAAATGATTCAAAGCAATTAACTTGAGAGAGAGAAAAAGGTCATTCAACAAAATCAACTAGGTGATGTCGGGAGAAATATTTCATCCAATTCAACACAATCAAATTTGACACTACTATCAAAGGAATGGACATGAAGACCCATAGAATTACTATTCTAACATTGAGAGTGAGAGATTGAAATGTAACACTGCTCAAAAACTAATAAAAGCTTTTGGCCCTCAGCACAAGAATTACTCAAAAGGAAGGTTTGCCACCAAAAGAAAGAAATAAAACTAGGAATTTTTCTATTAGGAACTATCTATTAGTAGAATCATGGAGAGAAAAAGTAATATGAGATTGTCCCAAACTGGTTTTATGATGTATTATTATCTGAAACATTAGGGAGGATAAATAAAAAAAATTATTTGAAAGATTAATCCAACTAGCGAATACATACAAGGGGCAAATTTTTTTTATTCAAGAGGTATTTGTGAATGCTAACAAACTAGAGAAATTAAATCCAAAAGAGATTGGCTTTGAACATATCATAACCAACAAAAATGAAAATAAATGATTCTTTTGAAGAGACTCTTGATAACAACTCATTGAGTATCATAATTTTTTGAATTTATGGACTCTCCAACCTAATTTTGAGAGAGTGATTATAGCGGTATGGTACCAGTACTATGAGTTCTATAAAGAGTTAAACTTATAGGTTAAAATTTGTATAGGAGATACACATGGACAAGTTAAGACCTATGAGCAGCTTGTCAATGAGTATGAGTTGTTAATGAACAGGAAATTGAAAAAGTTGGTGTTACATACACAATAATGCTCAAGCTTAAGTATGCCTTTTAAAATATGCTTCTTAACTTATAGAATGTTCAAATAGAAACTTCCTTTTAATGACATAATTACTCTAGTGACTATCAACTCATAAAATAATTGTTTATGCTGTAGGAATGTACAAAATGATAAAAAGTATCACATTTTAGGAGAAAGTGAAAAAACAAGGCAACTTTGGAGCACCCTAAGAAATCCTCTGAAAATCCATCACACTGATCAACCTATGGCCTAAATTTTTACTACATGGTGGTGCATAAAATCAGTCAATACTATTCATAAACTAATATTAAAGATCACCGCCACAATTGTTTGTTGGGAGATTTAAAAGCAATGGTATGCTTGCAAGTACGAAGGGCAGAGATATTTCCATAGGAACAAGATTTGTTGTAAAGCAACTGGGAATATCAAAGTGGTTTAGACGAACTCTTAACAACTTCCATGGAACTACCCACTAGCTAGATTATTCTCTCGAAGTTGGAAGTCTCAGGCCAGTACAAAGGATAAGACAAGTCACATGACAAATGCCTTGTGTAAGAGCTTTATAAATCAACTCTGATGATAGCTGCATTCGTGAAAATGAGAAAACTGATATTGGTGAATAGTTAGGAATAGTCATCAAGACTTAATCATAGATTTCTATATTCCTATCGATTCCAATAGTAGAAACATAGTTGAGGACACTACTGCCTAGTTTGACGTAAAATGGTGTTATCAGTCCGGGTACACCAATTGAACTCTGTAACTCGACTTTATGGCCATAGTTAACATGATCAACCACTATAGGGTGATCAATATGAAGCTTAAGCCGATGGTAGACTCTATCAAAATCATCAAAAATAGAATACGAATGCCGCCTTCCTAGATATGCAAAAGGATCTTTCTTGCTAGATAAATGGCAACTGACAAGTTTTAGGGGCAAATATAATAGTGCCAATTTCTTTGTAAGTTAGTTTGGTTTTGGCTTCTTTTAGAAGGCACTAACAGTTTTTTAAGCCCTTTAGTCTTTTGTAGGTGATGATATAGGCTTTGTGTTGTATTTAGGTCTGGCCTAACTCCCTTCTGATGCTTTTATGCAAATACAACACAACTTAAAATCTGTGGATAATTGGATTAAAAAAAAGACCGACTTTTTTATGCACCAGATATCATCCACCGGATGACATAATTCATAAGGTCAAGAGGGAGAATAAGATGGCATCCTAGTTTAAATATTAAAATGAAAACACCAGTAAAACAACAATAATAAATAATTACTCTTTTTATTAGGTAATAATATTTAAACTCTTGATAAAAAAAATTTCTACTTATAATTTTAATAAATTTAAATAAAAATCAATAATAAGATATAAAATTATTTAAACAGTATTTAAAATATCAATGTTAATAAATAAATACTAGATATAATGTAAAAAGGTATTATATAGATGGATAATTAACACTGTTGAATATAAAATAGATCCAGGTTAATAAATAAGTACTAGATATAATGTCAAAGGGTATTAGGGCAAAAGGGCAATTTTCATAAATCCCACTAATTTACTCTTTAATTATCTTCTCTTTCGACTTTTTTCAATCTCAAATTTTAATTATTCATATACATAACTGAACGTTGATATACATAAACATCTTATATATCAGAACTAACTTCCTTAACGATATTTAAGGAGATAACACGTCTTTCTTTAATGTAGAATATAATTAACTCCATATTTATTAATGTGTGATTAATGAATCTTTTAAATTCAGTAATTGCTTTTCAATTTCAAAATTTTAAAACACCCAATCAATTAGTACGATCAAAAAATCTCATTTCGGATCATTCAAGCTCTATTTTTTCAAGATATTCTTTTTAAAATTTCTTTATCTATGTTTTTTATCAAATTTTATAAGAAGATGAACATTGCAATTCTCTTGCGGCATTCCAGTGTATTTCATCCCCTGTAATAATATATACTGTAAACCAATATTAGTTTAACATGCAACAAACTTAAACAATTTTTTTCAATACTGAAAATACAAATGAGCAATGGCTAACATTCTTCCATATACATAAGTGTGCTATATATATATGTTGAAATAACACGGCTCACTAGGTCTAACAGAGTCCTGTACATAACTATGCTATGTATATGTTATGTAAATACAGATGCACAATTATTTATGTATTTCATATACATAATATAGTTATGTGTACGAGTTAAAATAAAATAACTCAGCAGTTTGTATGACATACATATACATGACTCTGTTATGTACTCCCTCCATTTAAAAAAGAATGACCTACTTTCTTTTTTAGTCCGTTTCAAAAAGAATGACCCCTTTCCCTTTTTAGCAACTTTTAAATTTCAACTTTCCACATGACATGTTTAAGACCACAAGATTGAAGGGCATTTTGATACATTTGACATATCTTTAATTTAATACCACAAGATTCAAAAGTCTTCTTTATTATTTTAAACTCTGTGTGTCAAACTAGGTCATTCTTTTTTAAACGGAGGGAGTATATGATTTAAAATAAAACAACTCAAAAGTTGTATAGCATACATATATAGGGAAAAGACATCGTTTCCACCCCAAACTATACCCAAAAAGTCGAAGCCACACCTAAACTATACTAGTGACCTATTACACACCTAAACTATAAAAAAGGGAAACTATTTACACCCTGTCAGGCTACCACCACTTGCATGTGGTGTAGTGTTTTACACGCGCTTCCACGTCAGCACCACGTCAGTAAAAAGTATCACTTTTTTATAGTTGAGGTGTGTAATAGGTCACTTATATAGTTTAGGTGTGGATTCGACTTTTCGACTATAGTTTGGGGTGAAAACGATGTCTTTTCCCTTAATTTTTTTAGTCGTTTACTTTTGTTATTTAATAGGCTGGACGCGCCTAAAATAAGTGTAACACACGCGCCTTAGAATGGGGGTCGCGGGGAGGTAATAATATCACTTTTATATAGTTAAGGTGTGTAATAGGTTACTTATATAATTTAGGTGTAGCTTAGACTTTTCTTATATAGTATGGGGTGGAAATGATGCCCTTTCCCTACATATATATAACTCTGTTATGTAGATTGTTTTGAAATAAAACAACCCACCAATGTCTATGTCAAACATATACACAGCATAATTATGTATATGTGTAACATAAAACTCTCAGTAATGTCAAATGTCATGCATATACATACCTGTTCTATGTATCAAATTATAAATAATAAAATGTCTTCACTATTTAAACCACCCATATACATAATATATGGGTTAAAAAAATAACTTATTTAAACCACCCATATACATAATATATGGGTTGAAAAAATAACTTATTCCGATACGTGATTTCACTTGTTTGTAGTATATACACTTCTCCATATTTTTGTTGTCGTTACCACAACTTTGCAATCAAACCTTAAGAAGAAAACGGAAATTTGTTCAAGGTTTCATAGTTTCTTATTAATGAAAATTTTTAGGTTGAATTGAGGTAAAAGAGAAAAATTGGGAAAAGGGAGAGATAAAGCGAGCAGAGGTGGTGGTCCAGGGAAGAAAATGGAAATTTGTTAAAGGGTTTCGTAGTTTCGTATTAATGGAGATTTCAAGGTTGAATTGAATTGAAGTAAAAGGAAAATGTTGGGAAAGGGAGAGATAAAGCGAAGTTGAGAAATTTGTTAGTTGGGAAAAGTTGGGAAAAGTAGATGTTGATCGGAAAAGTCGATCAAACCCATTGGATTAATTGCTACCACAGGCAATCCATTCTTCTCAGCAAATTCCTATGCAGCTTCTCAGCAAGTCTTGATAAAAACCCATTAGATTAAGGCATTTTTTTATTAGTTGGAAAAAATTGATGCAGAGCAATTTGAGAAGAACACGTTTGTAAATTCAAAATTTGAAACTTGCTTGATTGAGGTTCCTTAATTTTAGGCACTCTTTGAGCAACATTAAGTAAGAAAAGGGTAGGTAAGATATGTACGTGAAGTTTGGAGAGAGAGTGTCAAAAAGGAAATTTTGTAATTACTTTTGGTAGTTGAAATTTTATGTAACAATAGAAATTTAGGTTGTAGATTTAAGTAATTTTTCCTAATTAAAATTGTTAATTATAAAATAGACATTGCATAAGATAAAGGAAGAGGGAGGAGGAATGAAGAATGTCTATTATTCAAATTTGATAAAGGAATTTAACTTTTAAAGCAAAGTCAGAGGGTGTAAATATCACGACACAAAACTCGATCATGATTGCACCTATCATACCCACTGTGGTAGATAAGTCAATCCAACATTCAACATAAATAAAGACATGATAAATTGAATAGGGGAGATAAACATAGAGATACTAGTAAAACTCCACTTAAAAAAATCATCCAAAGAACTAGACCTCACATAGTACAAGTCTCTAGAGAAAATTAAAGGAAAGGTGTCATTTAAGTCTTGAATGAAGGATTGGTGACATTGGCCAACTTAAAGGGTCAAACATAATTAGGAAACTTGATTAAGTTAATTGTGAACTTGATTAATATATTCAAAACTTTCTAATCTTTTCAAAAATATAAATCAACCCACACCCCTCTCCTTTCCAAATCAACCATCTCTCTTCTCTCTTGAGAGAGACAGTCTCTCTCAACTCTCTCTCCAACCAATAGTTCTGTAAAATTTCTCCCTTCAATTTCCGGCAACTTCAAGCTCCAGCGACAAATAGCTGGGCGAGTTCCTTTTTGACTTTCAACCGTCAATCGACGTGATAAGCAGTGTTTTTTCAGCGATAATAATTTTGAGTTCTTCGTCGTCCCATTTCTTCTTTCACGGGTAAAAAATTATGTCTTTTCAGTTATGAAGAAACAGAGGAACTTGAGCCAACTTCTCTTCTAGTATTAGTTAACAATTTCAACAGATGAACCATCTGACGCAACAGATGAACCATCTGATGCAACAGATAAAATATTTGATGCAACAGATGAACCATCTGATGCAAAAGATAAAACATCTGTTGCAACAGATAAAATATCTGATGCAATAGATTCGACATCAGATGCAATGAATTAAATATCTGACGCAACAGATGCAAATTTGGTGCAACATATGAAAATTTGATGCAACAATAAAAATCTGATGCAATAGATGAATAATCCAATAGATCATTCATTTGTTACGACAAAAGACTCTTCTGTTTGGAAAAAAATCTAAAAAATATCGATCCAACAGATAACTTATTTGTCAACAGATGAGTGATCTATTTCAATAGATGAGTGATCTGTTTCAACATATGAGTGTTTTGTTTCAATAGATGAGTGGTCTGTTTTTATTATTTCTAATGGATTACTCATCCACTGCAACAGGTTGGTTATAGGTTGCAACAGATAACCTACCTGGTGCAATAGATGAGTGATCTATTTTTATTATTTCCAACGAATTACTCATCCACTGCAATAAGTTGGCTATAGGTTACAATAGATAACCTACCTAGTGCAACAGATGAGTGATCTATTTTTATCAATTCCAACGGATTACTTATCTATTGCAACAGGTTGATTATAGGTTGCAACAGATAACCTACCTGGTGCAATAGATGAGTCATCTATTTTTATTATTTCCAACGAATTACTCATCCACTGTAATAAGTTGGTTATAGTTTACAACAGATAACCTACCTGGTGCAACAGATGAGTGATCTATTTTTATTTTTTTCAACGGAAAACTCATTCACTGCAACAAGTTGGTTATTGATTGCCACAGATAACCTACTTGGTGCAACAGATGAGTGATCTATTTTTATTTTTTCCAATATATTACTCATCCGCAGGAACAGGTTGGTTATAGGTTGCAATAGATAACCTACCTGGTGCAATAGATGAGTGATCTATTTTTATTATTTCTAATGGATTACCTATCCGCTGTAATAGGTTAGTTATAAGTTGCAACAGATAACCTACCTGGCCAACAGATTACTCATACCTTGCAATAGGTTGGTTATATGCTACAACCGATATTCTACCTAGTGCAACAAATGTGTGGTCTATTCTTATTGTTTCCAATGGATTACTCATCCAATGCAATAGGTTGGTTATATGCTGCAACAGATAACTTACCTGGTGCAATGGATGAGTGATTTGTTTTTATCATTTCGAGTGGATTACTCTTCTCTTGCAACAGGTTGGTTATATGATGCATCAGATAACCTACCTAGTGCAACAGATGAGTGATCTTTTTTTATTGTTTTCAATGGATTACTCATCCATTGTAATAGGTTGGTTATATGCTGTAACAAATATCCTACCTGGTGAAATAGATGTGTGGCCTATTTTTATTGTTTTCAATAGATTGCTCATCTGCTGCAATAGGTTGGTTATATGTTGCAACAAATATCGTACATAGTGCAACAGATGTGTGATCTATTGGAAATGCTATTTTACTATTTTATATGTTTGATTTACTGTTATATTTTATTAATTATGCATTAATCAATTATAATCTATTTTATATTCCTGTTAATTTTAGATAATATGGCTTCCAAAAGAAAAGAAACTAAATCAAGTCCAAGTAAAGTAGCTAGGCTACATCCACCACTCAATGAGCTTGCTTTACAAGCATCATCTCAATCAGGAGCAGAAGATGATGAACATGGGGGTGAGGAATATTTCAAAAGAGAAGATGCAAATGCTAATAGCCCTTTCACCGAAGAGTTGGTCAAAAACTTTAGCATTGATCGTTATCCTATGAGAATGCAGTGCGATGGTGCCACAGATTTAATGAGTGATTTTGTGGTTAAGTCATCCATGAAAAAATCTTTTGACACCTTCAGAAAAATACTTTGAGAACAAAAATTGGATGCTTATTTCATGGACATCTGCTTTGGGTAATACCTTGATTTGTCGGAGGACAACAATGCTCGTTTCCAAATAAAAATCATATATGATCTTCTCAAGCGTAGGATTATGTATGAAAATAAAGATAAGATGGATGTGGTATGGATAAATTACTATGGCATGTCTGTTTGTTTTGGTTGGAAGAAATTTGCCATAGTTACTAGATTAAAATATTATCCTCCTTCTCCTTCTCAAGTTATACCTATTCTAACCTAAAAAAAGCACCCCGCACACTCAAAAAAGGCAAAGGCAAGTCGAATGATCGTGATGACCTAGTGTCCCTTGTTGGTCCAAGTTTCAAAAACATAAATTTGATAGAAGCATTGAAAGGTAAAATACTTTCAAAGAAGCACAAGCAATCATTGTTCTTGGTTTGGTTTGTACTAATGTTCTTTTGGCGAGAGACGTTAACAACAACATACCACTTGGTTTGATAAAGCTCTCCGAGGATCTTGAGGCATTTAACAGCTATCCTTGGGGTTATGAAAGCTTCAAAATAACTGTCAAATATTTGTTGACTCCGTTAACGCCAAGGACAGTCAACTTATATGGCTTTTCATGGGTTTTCATGATAAATATTTATTTTATTATGACATGATCATTTTTTTATTCAATAATGCTTTTGATTTATTGGCGTTATTTTATAGGCTTGGGCATTTGAAGCTATTTCTTATTTGAGACAACAAGTGAAATACTAGGAATATATTTCCTGTCCAAGAATCCTGAGATGGTTGTTGGCTAAAACTGATAAAAATGTAATCTTGATCTCTTCAACCTCTTGAAAGAAGTAGTAAGTCTAATTCTAATTAAGTTTTTATTTCAATTAATGATTTTTAAAATGATTTCATTATCATTCTAATATATGTACTGATTTATTTTAGATTGTCCATCTGTAGCTTGTTCCGACCAATCGAGAGTTGAACAAGCAATTTTTTCTTATTTTACGGTCTGTGCAGAAGATGTCATTCTTACTTTACGGTCTGTGCAAACTTTATCGGACTCTAAGCTCATTGGTAGAATAAAGAAGGAATTGTTTGGGGCAACAACCATCACAAGAAAAATAATTTTGAAAGGTGGGCTTGTTGTTGTTAATGATGGTAGTGGTAGTGGTACTCCTCTTACAGTTTTTAAAACAACAAACCATTATGATTATGATCATACTGGTTATACAGATTTTACCACTTCTAGTGAATGTTCTGCATGCAAATGTCATGACTACAAGGAAAAATATGATGGAGTGATTAATGCAATTAATACATTAACTACTTCTGTAAAGGAAATGACATCTAAGAGGGGTGTCATTCCATCAAAGAGAATTTCATATTCATACACTCCACAAGAGATCAAGGTGGCTAAGAGGAGAAGGAAAGAAATTTCTAAGGCATCATCAAGAATTGAAAAAAGAAAAATTATAACTCCTCTGTCTTTGTCTTGCACCTTTGATCAATGTACAAGGGCCACAGGAGAGCAGCATGAACTAAAGAAGGTGAATGTATATCATTTGTTCCAACAAAAAATAGACACATATCTATTTCAATAGATTATACATCTACAAAAAATTATCAAACAGATATATGCAATTGTTGTAACTGTCGTATAATCTATTGCATCAGTTGCGTTATCTATTGCAACATATGTCCGTCTATTTCAGCAAATCAAATAAGTCTTAGTACTATTTTAATTTATACCAACAGATGAGTCATATGTTGCAACAAATGGGTCATTTGTTCGAAATTATCATACAACTCTATTTTACCTATTCGAGTTTGTCCCAACAGATGATCCATCTAATGCAACAGAAACATAATCTATTATATATCTATGATTAGCATTGACAATTCTGGCGTTCCGGGTGGATGTCATAGTAGAAGCTACTGCTGAATAATATAATATCACAGTTGATAATCCATCAACTGCTTTCATAGAAGAAGAAAAAATAGAGCCTGTCAGTTCGGGAGAACAGAAGAATTACCCATTTGAAGGGTTCAACATCTCGGATGAGGCTCCAAAAAAACTAACAAATTTGATCAACGACTAATTAGAATGGATTGCTGATGGGCTGTTAAAGCATCACGTTGGCAGGTACATAAATCTTTTTTAAAGATATTGATTTATACAATTCTTATTGTAAAAACATGGCATTAACACATATAGATCATATAGAAAACAAAATGATGAACACTACAAAGTGAAGAAATTGAGTTTTGGTTTTGATATGTTCGACTTTGTTGTTGCACATCCCAGAATGAAGGATTGGTTCTATTTGATGTCACAGCCCCAAACTTGCTGGAATGGTGAGGTTTAAATGCCATACATATTACTATTTATTAAAACTTTATTTAATTGCATCTGTGTATTAATTTTATTGTCACGTAATTTGAAACATTTGATAATATGTGCAGCACATCGATGTCATTTTTTACTATCTCCGAAAGAAGGCCAAGTTGCAAACACAAGAATAATACAGATACATGACAGATAATTATTTGTACAAAGTTTACATCAATAATGCCTACGATAGGTTTTGTCAACAACAGCCAGAAGTTTCCGAGAATGAGAAATGCTTAATCAACATCATCAAAGGCTTTTGCATTCCAGCTAGCTAACCTTGGCATTTGGTTGACGAAGTGTACATCCCAATCAATTGTGGTGATGAATTTCATTGGGTGTTGTCTGTCGTCATTCTAAAAAGAGAGGTGCATCCGAGTTTATGACTCGATGTCATGAAGGATATGTTTTGGGCCGTCTTTTGAGATACAAAAGATGGCCAAAATATTGTCTACTTACCTTGATATGAGTGGATTTTTGGACCAAAAAGTTCATATTGATTGGTCGATGATTGAAGCATACCGAAATAAAATGGGTAATCCATTTGAAGTAGAATATGCTGAAGGAATTGCTCAACAACTCATTAGTAGCCTATAAGTATCATGATTTAGTTTCATTTCATAAATTTCACAACTCTTACATGAACTGGAAGATATGAATTATCTATTTTTTAAAACACGGGGATTACAGTCTTTTTATTGCCACTTATGCCGAGTATTTGAGAGATGGATTACAAGTACCAAATAATGGATCTGATGTCGGATTAATCAGCAAAAGATATGCTGCTCTTTTATGGAAATATGGAGAAGCAAAGATCAGAAATTATACGCAAGCGACATTAATGATCCACAATGACCAAAGCCGAATTCCATAGCACCGAATGAAGAACAACTTGTCCATATTAAGTAGATCTTTATAGCTTGAGTCTGACAAAGTAATAACATCTCCTTAGTAATTATTGGCTCCAAAGGTTAAATTATTGACTTATTTGCAGAGTAATCATTTGTACCCATAATGATTTTTTTACATTTCATTTATTTGTTGAGTTATTTCATGTTATTTATGAAGGCTTCAATTTATTTTATGATGTCTATGAATATAATTTAATCCTTAGTTTTGAACTTATTAATTGAAATAGAATACTAGATTAAAATATTGCAATAGATAATACATATGTTGCCACGGATGACATATCTTTTGGAATTATCAAACAGATTTAGACATATGTTGCAATATGTAGGTCATTTGTTGGAAATTATTAAACAGGTCTTCCTACTTTTTTTATTTGTTCCAATAGATTACCTATCAGCTGTAACAGATAGACTATATATTCCAACAGATTGTATATCTGTTACGACAGATACTAAGAAATATCTGCATAATATAACAAATGACCAACATATTGCAATAGATAATCAATTTATCACAATAGATATACTATATTTTACAATAGATAGACAATCTGTTGCATTACAAAAAAATCAACTTTCGTCAAACATAAAAAATTGTTATGGTGTTTGTCTTTGTACATCATCTTCTTTATACACAGGCTCCAAGCATTTAGTTTGTACCCTATAAGACCATACCTCTTGCATCTTCTCCATAATGGTGTCGCACAGACCAAATATTTTTTTGTCGGTCAGAAAATATTCGATGTATGCAAATACGTACGACCCACACGCAGCATCGGTTTTATTTTTTTGAAGGTTCATGACCTTGTTTCAACCTTTAAAATCCCATGTTTTCTTCATCAACACTTCCACTAGCAAATGATCCATCAGTTTACTCTGTCTCAACAAGCTGGGGAGAATCTCCAACAGTGGTTGTATGTAGATAAAAAACTACCATCGTCAAAGACAGGTAAGTTGCAGTCATAAACCTTAATCTTTCCCTCCTCGAGAAGTATCTCAACAGTGAGAAAATGTTTGACTTCCACGTTCATGACTACAAGAGATCTCTTTTCCTTGGTCCAGCTCTTGCCGTGTGGATATGGCCACTTCCATCTAACATAGTTAATCATATCTTTCTCCCATTCGTATGTAGAACTAACAATTAAATCTTGGTCCACTGAGAGTTTCAACTATATCCTTGAGATCATTGTACCTATTCTTGAAATTGTTGTAGAAGTTGAAGTCCATTATCCTATCGGTAGCATCATAAGTATCCGGGTACGCTAATTGCCTTCCCCTCATGAGGAAGAGAATTTCATCAACATATTGTGATATAAGAAGACAATTTTTAAATATATTAGTAATTGTAAAGAATAAAAATATAAGGGAAAGATGCAACGGATGGTTTATCTATTGCAGAGGGTTCTCTGAATCTATTCACAGATTACCCAGCTAACGCAACTTATGTGTAACGACCCGAAATTGCCTCCCGGGACGTCACACGGTGCTTAAGGCTACAAGTAGCCCCAAGCTAACCCTTTGAGCCCGCTTCTACTAATAATACTCATTTCAAGATGAAATAATTCAAACACTAGCATTGTCATATCATGTGAAGAGAGATACGGAGAAAATACTTGGTCCAAACGACCACAATACTGAAATTCTCAACACAATCACAATCTGACAACTAATCTGACAAATCCTCTACTAATCCATAAACTAGAAAGCCATTGGGACAGGTCCCCAACTGACTCAAAATAAACTGAAAGTAATAACATAGTCTCTCAAATGTTGAAATGTCTGACGATAGGTCCTCGAACCATGAGGACTCACCACTGTAGGAATGTAGATAGAGGTACTCGAAAGTCACTAACGAGGCTGGGACTGAGCACCTGAACCTACATTATAAGACAATGTAGCACATAGACGTATATGTGGATCAGCACTTGGGAATGTACTGAGTATGCGGGGGTGCGTGCATTTATATAAAATAACATCAATACTCTTTAATCAAATAATGCATGCAATAAGTAGTGACTCACATGGCTTGAATAAGTATAAAATGTAAAGCTCATGAATCATGTAGAATGGAGCATGTAACACAAATCTCGTGAGTCATCATAGTTTAACTTTGAAATCGGTAATCTACTCTTATTATAATTACCCATAGGCTAAAGAAAATTTTAAACAATACTTTCAACTCATTCATATGTCTCGGGGAGAGTAAAACTTCTTTAATTCTCAAGAACTCATAACTCTTTTGAACTCAAGTACTTGGAAATTAGAATCATATAACTTTGAAACATACTTGAAAGAATTTCATTCACTTTAGGAAAATATCTCATTTCAAGCTTTAGGGAAATCATTCTATCACAATGGAAAGATACTCTAGTTTAGGGAAATAACTTATCTCATAGCATTAGAGAAAATACTTATATCAAGGGAAAATACTTTAGTCTTAGGGAGAAAATCTATAACTTTACTATTAGGAAAATAACTTGTATCAAGGGAGGTTCTCTTAACCGACATAAGCCATGCGAGCTACATAGATTCCTATATTTTGTTCTCCTAAGGAAGAGACCCCACATTGGGGAGGAGCGTCATACTCTTTCCAGGGAGTATAACCTCAATTCAGTGATCACTTATCTCGGCCTTGGGCCCAATATCTCGGCCTTAGGCCCAAAATCTCAAACCTACGGTGGCACGTAGTTCTGGGGTAAGAAACCGTAGTAACTTACCTAACTCGGTGCTAAATACTACTCCTTTTAGTTTATCTCTCTCATCTCATGGAAATCCACATTAGAATATCCACATTAAAATAGTCTCATGGTTCATCAAGAACCCAATAATCAAATCTGTAATCTCATGTAGTGAACTGAATTTCAAAAATCCATGACCATTAGGTCAAAACATTTATCAATAATCTCAGAATACTCAAATCATGGGTGCTTATAGCACAAGAGTTCATAAAATTGCAAATCTCAGGGAGGGCTCAATAACCCATAATTCAATCTCAAGTTAAAACTCATCAAAAGCATAATAGATAGCATATAGATTCATAACTCATGTAGAAATCTGGAAATTTCAGCAATTTGTCTCAAAATCTCAACATACTCATATACATACTTCAATATCTTAAACATTTCAACTATTAATTTCTCTAGGATTAAAATCATGGGGTATAGACCCAGCTGCAATTTCTCAAGAAAACATGTGAAAATCATGCCATTAGACTCTTCATTCATGGGAAACATCAAAATATTGCGATCAATAATAATGGGTGAAAAAACCTAATTCAAATTTATGTAAAATCTCATAGATTGCAGAAAATCATAGTTTAAATAAGTCTTTGAGTACAAGGATGAAAGGACTACCCTTGTTCAAAACTCCACATGCCTTAGATTATGAAATTGGATGAACGAGCTTGCTTTACACTCTTCTTCTTACTCTTGAGAGAGGGTTCTTGTGACCTTTGAACTTGGGGAACTTAAATCTCAACTCAATTTGTAGAATCCATTGTGAGTTCTTAGATTTCTTGGAGAAGGGTTTAAGATTTTCTCTTGAGGGAGAAACCCTAGCCTTTGGATGTTTTGGGAGATAATGAGGCTATCAGGTTTGTTTGGAATATATCTGAGGGTTAAAAGGGAAAAGACCCAAAATCCCCTATTAAAAAGGACTTAAAAATACTGAACGGGGGCTACGACGGTCGAAGCAACAGTCCTAAGGTAGCCTAACGATCCGTCGGGTCGTCCGTCGTATGCTGGTCAGAAAAAAACATACTGCCTCGGTGTGATGGTCGAAGCGACGGTCCATCGCTTAGCCTGACGGTCCGTCGGATTGTCCGTCACACATTGGCCAGGATGAGACCACACTTCCTGAGCGCGATGGTCCTTCGCAGCCTTGACAGTCCATCATTTTGGTCGTAGAACTTAGGCCAGAAAAGGGACTTACTTCCTTGGTTGCGACGGACCGAGCGACGGTCCATCGCAGACTCGACGGTCCGTCGGATCGTCCATCGCACCTGGGCGGTTCCAACAACTCTCAGTAAAACAGCCATAACTTCTCACCCCCGATACCGGATTTGGATAAAATTGGTATCATTGGAAAGCTAATTCAATTCTTTACATGACAAAAAGTCAAATTTAAGAAAATTCTATATGGTTTAAACACCAATCACTTGGAAAGTCACTTCTCAATCTTTTAGGGCCGAAATTACACTTCACTTGATACGCTATAAAGCTCAGACTACGAGGGAACTTTGAGGGGTCTTACAATATCTCCCCCTTAGAAACATTCGTCCTTGAATGTGGCTAGTTAGACTAGGAACACAGGAAAATAGAGTACACATCGCTGAAACAAGTTGCTAAAATGGGCTCAAAATCTCTCTAAACTTTCGAATGCCTCAGAAATTGCAAAAACTCATGCAAGAATAGATACATATAGCTGAACTTTAGATTAGAAGAGCTGAATTAAGGAAGAATAATACCTTCACATTGATCTAAACTCGCGGAAAAAAGGTGCGGGTACTTGACTCGCATGTCTGCTTCTGTCTCCTAAGTAGCGCCCTCAACTGAATGGTTCCGCCACAAAACTTTGACTAAGGGAACCTCTTTGTTCCTTAGTCTACGGATCTGAAAATCTAAGATTTCAACAGGAATCTCATCGAATGAAAGACTATTCTGAATATCAGCACTCTCTGAGGGATCAACTACAACAGAATCACCAATATGTTTTTTAAGCATGGAGACATGAAAAATAGGATGAACAGCTGATAACTCTGCGGGCAACTCAACCTCATAGGCTACTTTACCAACACGGTTTAAGACTCTATATGGGCCAACATAACGGGGACTAAGCTTTCCCTTTTTACCAAAACTCTTCACCCCTTTCATGGGTAAAATATTCAAGTATACCAAATCACCCACCTCAAACTCAAGATCTCTTCTCCTCATATCAACATAAGACTTTTGATGACTCAGAGCTATCTTCAACCTTTCTCTAATCAACTTAACTTTCTCCATAGATTCAAACACTGCATCAGGACCAATCGCGGCAGCTTCTCCCACTTCAAACCAACCTATGGGTGATCTACATCTCCTACCATACAAGGCCTCAAATGGTTCCATCCCGATTCTAGCATGGTAACTATTGTTATAGGCAAATTCTATCAATGGAAAGTGCTCATCCCAACTACCCTTGGAATCAAGAGCACACACCCTCAACATGTCTTCCAGGGTCCGAATAGTCCTCTCAGCCTGATCATCTTTCTGCGGATGAAAAGTGGAACTCAAAAGAACTTGGGTACCAAAATCCTGCTGAATCGCCCTCCAAAACTAAGAAGTAAATTGAGTGCCCCTATCCAAAATAATGGATGAGGGAACTCCATGCAACCTTACTAACTCCCGAATATACAATCTAGCATAATCCTAAGATATATAAGATGTGTACACGACAAAGAAATGTGCGCACTTAGTCAGCCTATCCACAACAACCCAAATAGAATCATGATGACGAAGAGAAAGAGGTAACCTGGTCATGAAGTTCATATTCACCACCTCCCACTTCCAAGTAGGTATACCAAACTCTTCCATCACACCACCAGGTCTTTGGTGATCTACCTTAACTTATTGGCACATTGCATACTTTGCTACGAACTCGTCTATATCATTCTTCATACCATTCCACTAATAGATCTCCTGTAAGTCGCGATATATCTTGGTAGCGTCGGGATGAATAGAATACCGCACGCCATGTGCTTCAGCCATAATCCTCTTCCTCAAATCATCAACACACGGAATGCACAATCTACCCCACAATCTCAATATGCCATCTCCCTCTTAGGATAAAACCTCTACTTTTGGTACTTAACTGACTCCTTAAGTCTAACCAAACTAGGATCTTTGTCTTGCTTCTCCTTCACTTCCGAAACTAAAGAGGATTCAGAACTACTCTACACCAAAGTACTTCCCTCAGATGAATCAAGCAACCTAACACCCAATCTACCAAATAATGTACATCACGAGCTAACTCTTTTTTACCCTCCTCTAAATAGGCAACACTGCCCATAGACAATCTTCTAAGGGCATCCGCCACTACATTGGCCTTGCCCGGGTGATACAACATACTCATATCATAGTTTTTTAATTACTCTAACCACCTTCTCTGCCTAAGATTTAACTCCCTCTGAGTAAACATATATTGCAGGCTTTTATGATCAGTAAACAAATCAACATGGACACCATAAAGATAATGTCTCCAAATTTTCAAAGCAAAGACCACAACAGCTAATTCAAGATCATGGGTCGGGTAGTTCTTTTTATGCGGCTCCAAGTGTCTAGAGGCATAGGCTATAACCTTACCTCTTTGAATTAACACACAACCCAAGCCAACTTTAGAGGCATCACAATACACCACAAAACTATCTGTACTATCAGGTAAAGTCAATACAGAGGATGAAGTAAGTCGAGTCATTAACTCCTGAAAACTCTTCTCACAGGAATCTGACCACTGCAACTTAACTTTCTTTTGAGTAAACCGGGTCATGGGAGACGCAATAGAAGAGAAACCTTCAACAAAATGGTGGTAGTAGACAGCTAGACCAAAGAATCTTCTAATGTCAGATGGGGAGATAGGTCTAGGCCAATTTCTCACAGCTTCTGTCTTTTGGGGATCAACTCTAATACCTTCGGATGAAATAACATGATCCAGAAAGGCTATAGACCTTAGTCAAAATTCACACTTACTGAATTTGGCGAACAACTGGTGATCTCTAAGAGTTTGCAAGATAATTTTAAGGTGATTCACATGGTCACTCTCATTACGAGAGTACACAAGGATGACATCTATGAACACTATGACAAACATATTGAGATATTTCTTGAATACTCGGTTCATAAGGTCCATGAAGGCGGTTGGGGCATTGGTTAGCCCAAAAGACATGACTAGAAACTCAAAGTGACCATAGAGGGTTCGGAAGGTTGTCTTTGGAATATCACATTCCCTCACTTTAAGTTGATGATAGCCGAATCTAATGTCTATCTTGGAGAAATAACTTGCACCTTTCAACTGATCAAACATGTCATCAATTCTCGAAAGAGGATACTTATTTTTTTACTGTGACCTTGTTAATCTGACGATAGTCAATGCACATACGCAAAGAACCATCTTTCTTTCACACGAATAAGACAGGTGCGCCCCAAGAAGAAATACTGGTCCTAATGAAACCTTTGTCTAAAAGATCTTTGAGTTTCTCTTTCAACTCCTTAAGATCTACAGGTGCCATACAGTATGGCGAAATAGAAATAGGCCGAGTATCGGGAAGAAATTCAATCCCAAATTCTATCTACCTATCGGGAGGTACCCCTAGGAGATCTTCTAGAAAAACATCTAGAAACTCATTAACAATATCGACTGACTGAATAGTTGAAGCCTCGGACTTAGTGTCTTTGACTCTAACTAGATGATAGATGCAACCCTTGGATATTAGCTTTCTGTCTTTGAGATAGGAGATAAAATGACTCTTGGGAGATACCAAACTCCCGGACCACTCAAAAGTTGGTTCATCAGAAAAATGAAACTTGACCACACGGGTACGACAGTCTATAGATGCATAACAAGAATGAGGCCAATTCATACCCAGAATAAGGTCAAAATCCACCATGTCTAACTCTATCAAATCCGCAAGTATAACTCTATGAAGAACAATAACAGGATAATCGCTATACACTTGTTTAGCAATAACTGACTCCCCTATTGGTGTAGAAACTAGGACGAGCTCAGAAATCTTTTCAGGACTCATTTTGAAATTCATAGCTACAAGTGGGGTCATATAAGAGAGACTAGACCCGAGGTCCAACAACACATAGACATCAAAGGAAAAGACACAGAGCATACCGATAACAATATCAGGAGAGTCCTACTGCTTCTGATGGGATGGTAAGGCATAGAATTTGTTCTGGCACTGACTGCCAGCAGTGCTAGATGAAGCGTCTTGAGCAGGGGTAGGACGGGGTACAAGAGCTGGTGCACTAGTAGTTGTGCCTGAGGTCGGGTATCTTTGTTCTCCTATCTAGCATAAGGACAGTCTCTAAGTTTGTGGCCCTCCTTGCCTCAACCAAAACAGCCCCTCAAATCTACGAAACACTCACCGGGATGATCCCTACCACACTTAGCATAAGGAGGATAACGGGGCCTATTACTAATACTGTTCTGTGACCTAGACATAAAAGACCTGCCCCCTTGCTCCTGTCTGCCTCTAGGCGCGGGAGCACTAGCTGATGAAGGTGCTGGCATGGACGAACGTATTTGAAACTGAGGGTGGTTCCCCCCATGGAACCTAGGTTGGCTAAACTCATGTTGCTCAGATCTAGCCCTCTTGTTACCCCTCACTCTATCTCTCTCTCTAATCTTATCTGCCTTTATCTATTGGGCATGCGTCATTAACCTAGCTAGATACATATCCCTATGTAGTATCACAGTTCTACACTCTTTCAGTACCAACCTAGAAACACCAGTCATAAACATGCTCATACAAGCCCGAGTGTCCGAAATCAAATTAGGGGCATACTTGGCCAACTGGTTAAATTTCAGGCAGTACTCCTTAACAGTCATGGAGCCTTGTATCAAGTTCATAAACTCCTCAATATTTGCCTCCCTCATCTCAAACGAAAAGAACTTGTCCAAGAATGCATCTTGGAATACTTACCAAGTCATAGGAGTAGCATTATCACCTCTACCCTTCCTCCATGATACAACCCAGTCATAAGCAATGTCCTTCAGCCTGTAGGATGCCAACTCAACACTTTCTTCCTCAGAAACATGCATCAATTATGTGATCTTTCTCACCTCCTTAAGGTACAACTGTGGGTTCTCATCTGCCTTAGACCCATAAAACTCTAGCGGATTCATCCACATAAAATCGCAAATCCTAGTTGTAGCTATATCACCTCCCTGTTGATTAGAAACTATAGCTTGGTTATTTTCCCGAACATTAGCAGTGACTACTTGGGCTAACACCTAAAAGCCCGCCCGAAACTCAGTATGAGAGACGGTCTCATTTAAAGGATCAACAGATGGGGGTTACTCATCATCATTCCTGCGGGCATTTGCTCTTTGAAGAGGCATTTTCCGAAATAGAATAACACAAATTATTATATGAGAGGGATAACTGTAGGCATGATAGAATTTGAAAGAAGAAATAACTTTTTCCTAAAATATCTCATAGCCGTTTGCTCATAGATATGGCGCGCTACACACTGACGATTAAAACTCAACTTAACGTGGCTTGTCAGACTACCTAGGACTCCTTAAAACCTTAAGCTCTGATACCACATTTGTAACGATCCAAAATTGCCTCTCGGGACGTCACACGGTGCTTAATGCTATAAGTAGCACCAAGCTAACCCTTTGAGACTGCTTCTACTAATAATACTTATTTCAATATGAAATAATTCAAACACTAGCATAGTCATATCATATAAAAGGAGATACGAAGGAAATACTCCGTCCAAATGACCATAATTTTGGAATTCTCAACACAATCACAATCACAATCTGATAACTAGTATGACAAAGACTCTACTAATCAATGACTTAGAGAGCCGTTGGGACAGGTCCCCAACTGACTCGAAATAAACTAAAAGTAATAACATAGTCTCTCAAATGCTAAATGTTTGACGATAGGTCCTCGAACCATGAGGACTCACCACTGTGGGAATGTGGACAGAAGTACTCGAAAGTCACTGACGAGGCTGGTACTGAGCACCTGAACCTACATTATAAGACAAGGTAGCACAAAGACGTATATGTGGATCAACACTTGGGAATGTACTAATCTGACAACTAATCTGACAAATCCTCTACTAATCCATAAACTAGAAAGCCATTGGGACAGGTCCCCAACTGACTCAAAATAAACTGAAAGTAATAACATAGTCTCTCAAATGCTGAAATGTCTGACGATAGGTCCTCGAACCATGAGGACTCACCACTGTAGGAATGTAGATAGAGGTACTCGAAAGTCACTAACGAGGCTGGGACTGAGCACCTGAACCTACATTATAAGACAATGTAGCACATAGACGTATATGTGGATCAGCACTTGGGAATGTACTGAGTATGCGGGGGTGCGTGCATTTATATAAAATAACATCAATACTCTTTAATCAAATAATGCATGCAATAAGTAGTGACTCACATGGCTTGAATAAGTATAAAATGTAAAGCTCATGAATCATGTAGAATGGAGCATGTAACACAAATCTCGTGAGTCATCATAGTTTAACTTTGAAATCAGTAATCTTCTCGTATTCTCATTACCCATTGGCTAAACGAAACATTAAACAATACTTTCAACTCATTCATGTGTCTCATGAAGAGTAAATCTTCTTCAATGCTCAAGAACTCATAACGCTTATGAACTCAAGTACTTGAAATTCAGAATCATATAACTTTGAAACATACTTGAAGGCATTTCATTCACTTTAGGAAAATATCTCATTTTAAGCTTTAGGGAAATCATTCTATCTCAATGGAAAGATACTCTAGTTTAGGGAAATAACTTATCTCATAGCTTTAGAGAAAATACTTAGATCAAGGGAAAATACTTTAGTCTTAGGGAGCAAATCTACAACTTTACTATTAGGTAAATAACTTGTATCAAGGGAGGTTCTCTTAACCGACATAAACCATGCGAGCTACATGGAGTCCAATGTTTTTTCCTCCTAAGGAAGAGACCCCACATTAGGGAGGAGCGTCATACTCTTGCCAGGGAGTATAACCTTAATTCAGTGATCACTTATCTCAGCCTCGGGCCCAATATCTCAGCCTTAAGCCCAAAATCTCAAACCTACGGTGGCAAGTAGTTCTGGGGTAAGAAACCGTAGTAACTTACCCAACTCGGTGCTAAATACTACTCCCTTTAGTTTATCTCACTCATCTCATGTAAATCCACTTTAAAATAGTCTCATGGTTCATCAAGAACCCAATAATCAAATATCTAATCTCATGTAGTAAAGTGGATTTCAAAACTCTATGACCATTAGGTCAAAACATTTCTCAATAAACTCAGAATACTCAAATCATGGATGCTTATAGCACAAGAGTTCATAAAATGGCAAATCTCAAGTAAGGCTCAATAACCCATAATTCAATCTTAAGTTAAAACTCATCAAAAGCATAATAGATAGCATATAGATTCATAACTCATCTAGAAATCTGGAAATTTCATAAATTTGTCTCAAAATCTCAACATACTCATATACTTCAAAATCTCAAACATTTTAACTATTAGCTTCTCAAGGATTAAAATCATGGGGTATAGACCCAACTGTAATTTCTCAAGAAAATATGTGAAAATCATGCCATTAGACTCTCCATTCATGGGAAACATCAAAATATTGCAATCAATAATAATGGGTGAAAAATCCTAATTCCAATTTATGTAAAATCTCATAGATTACAAAAAATCATAGTTTAAATAAGCCTTTGAGCACAAGGATGAAAGGATTACTCCTGTTCAAAACCCCACATACCTTATATTATGAATTTGGATGAACGAGCTTTCTCTAAACTCTTCTTCTTACTCTTGAGAGAGGGTTCTTGCGACCTTTGAACTTGGGAAACTCAAATCTTAACTCAATTTGTAGAATCCATGGTGAGTTCTTGGATTTCTTGGAGAAGGGTTTTAGATTTTCTCTTGAGGGAGAAACCCTAGCATTTGGATGCTCTGGGAGATAATGAGGTTATCAGGTTTGTATGGAATATATCTGAGGGTTAAAAGGGAAAAAACCCAAAAGCCCCTTTTAAAAAGGACTTAAAAATACTTAACGGAGGCTGCAACGGTCGGAGAGACGGTCCGTCGCTAGCCTGATGGTCCGTCAGGTTATCCATCGCACACTGGTCAAAAAACGAACATACTATCTCAATGTGATGGTCGAAGCAACGGTCCTTCACTTAGCCTGATGGTTCGTCAGATCATCCGTCGCATATTGGCCAGGATGAGGCCACACTGCCTGAGTGCGACGGTCCCAGTAATGGTCCATCGCAGCCTTGATGGTCCGTCATTTTGGCCGTCGTACTTGGGCTATAAAAGAAACTTATTGTCTTAGTTATGACGGGCTGAGCGATGGTCCGTCGGATCGTCCGTCGCACCTGGGCGGTTCCGATAACTCTCAGTAAAATGGCGATACCTTCTCACCCCAATACCGGATTTGGACAAAATTGGTATCGTTAGAAAGCTAATTCAATTCTCTATATGACAAAAAATTGAATTTAAGAAAAGTCTAGGTGGTTTAAATAGCAATCAATTGGGAAGTCACTTCTCAATCTTTTAGGGTCAGAATTACACTTCACTTGTCACGCTCTAAGGCTCAGACTACGAGGGAACTTTGTGGGGTCTTACATTATGTAATAGATGTTTAACCTCTTACAACAGAACAACCACCAGTTGCGCTAGAATACCCAGTTGTTGCAATAGATGAAACATCTATTGCATGGATCTTCTTTATAGAGTATATTAGACGACTAGGTTAGGAAAAGTAAACTTACCTTATCCACGTACCACTTATGCATAGCTGTCATAGTCCTGAAGTCTTGGTTGTCAAACAAATGCCTGGTGTATTCTTCTGCAGGTTTCCTCCTCTTGAGATACTTGATATTTTGCAGTTCCATCCTCTCTTGGTCGCTAAGTGCCGCATATATGTCTACCTTCTTCAGTGACCCTGGAACTTCAACAATTTTTGGAGAGGGAGTAGTTTCAATCCTTTTTGTTTTTAGACTGGTGAATACTTGGCTAATTTTTCTTTTCTTCCTCCTAACGGCCACTGTAGGTGTGTATAGCTCCCTAACCTTCTTGTATGGTATAACAACCATCTTGGATTTCAATTTCTCGGCAGCTTCAGAGATAGCCTTTTGGTTTTCAAGAAGTGTATCCTATCTATCCTTGCACACTTTGCATTTGTAATGAGAATATGAGGGTGGAGAGGGATGAGAGGGACCACTGTAAAGGTGGGAGAGACTGGTGTAAGGGTGAGAGGGACCTGTGTAAGGGGTGATTTCAAGTGTATTTATTTTTTCTTGAGAATCAACATACTCATCATCATGATTGGAAACAGCATTAGTATCAGTATGGCTGCCACCAACATCAACAACTCCACCAGTGTGATGCCTCGAGAGTACACCCTAGACGTCATACAGTGCTTATATCCCTGAAGGACCACAAGCAAACCCATGAGCTGGCACCTGCTGTGAGCACTTGATAAAATAGCAAAAATATGTGCGGAACTTTAATTGGAAATGCCATGAGATATTTAACAACTATAAATCAATACTAAATCATAGTTTAAAATGTCAAAAACATATTGTCGTTACTGATAAAACGACTAATAATACAAATAAAAACTGACTATTTGTCTGTACTAGTCTGAAAGCCTCTAAATAGACTAACTTTGGAGTTGATGGGACAAGTCCCAAACTAACTACGACTGACTACTGAAATGAAAAGGAATACTGAAATAAACATCATTGGTCCTTAGAGTATGAGGACTCACCACTGCTACTACTATTGATGCACTGGAATGTCTAAGTGCAATCGGGAACCTGAGCGTCCGAACCTATGATATGAGACATCATAGCATAAAAAATGAGTATGCAGTCAAAACTTTAAATGTACAGGTATGCTAAATAAGGTTAGGCTGATATACAGGGGTTCATGAACATGAATAATACATGACTAAATAAATAGCATGAGATGACGGATATAGTAGTATACGTGAAAGCTGTAAAATCTAAGGATGCATGACCAAGCATATAACATGATACTGAAATAATCTGTAAACTAGAGTACTAAAATACCGACACTGAATAACTGATAACTGTCTGGTATGGTCAAGAAAATCAGAAATTGTACTCTGTACGAAATACTGTACTGAGATAGTGGGAGTTAACTATAACTGACATGCCCCAATGTACTATCAGGGTCAAACCTGTTACCCCAATTGGAAGGGTGTTAGTACCATGCCATGGGTACTAATAATAGCTGTATGGATCTACTAACTGATATCCCAAAGGATCAGGTTGTCAAGCCTAAACTGATAGGTGACCCTTGAGAAGTAGTCAAGCCTAAGCTAACAAGTGACTCCTAATATACTATGTTGGCTACGTAGTTCTAGAATACAAGAACTGCTACTAACGACTCTACCTAACAGATGGGGAAGCCATCATCCATGAATTTTCTTGGTGCTAAATTCTACTCCCAACTGAAAGACTCTGAATATAGGTCTAAACAAAGTTTAGTTGTTTATGGTGACTGACTGAACTAAAAATGCTCAAAACTATCCTGAACCATTTTGTAAATACTAAAGACTAAATAAGTAGCTAGATTTCAGGCATTCAAAACCCCCAAGACTCTATAGAAATGACAACAAGACCGTACTAAAACCTTAAGGACATGATATGTAGTCATTATTCAAAACTCACTCCTTTGGACATGTCATCAAACACTTGCAATTCATGGTTTAAACATGGGAAGAGTTTTAAACATGTAGTAATATCATAATTTTGATACTAAATAAAAATTTAAGGTACAAACTCACGAGTAAGCATCATTCAAATTTGTAGGGTTTAACTTCAACAACAAATCATGTATAAACATAACACAAAATCGACATTTATGGGAATTCATGATAGGGAACCCATGAATGAACTTCTAAAATACCTTAATTGAAGAATTTGTGAAAGTTCTTAATGGTTTCTTAAAGTTTGAGCTTGAATTTTGAAGAGGCTAGGGTTTGTTCTTGAGGGAGGATTGCTTTCTCTTGAGAATATTTGTGAATAAAAGGGCAAATAATACACCTAGGGACCCTAAATCTCATGTTATGGATGAGGTTGGGTGTGGGAAAGTGACCCAAATTCCCTTAATGGTAAAGATTCAAGAATATGGAGGAGCCCACCCAACTTGGTGCGACCCCTGGCTGGGTCGAGCGGCCAACGTGGCGCGACTCCTGGCTGGGTCAAGCAGCTAATGCGGTGCGACCCTGAGCCTGGGTCAACTACCCATCGTGGTGTGGCTCTATCACAATACCTCGCTATTTTGAACATCCAAACACGGTCCAAACTTCATCTAAAATTTTCAAAACTCACCCGAGATGTACCTTTGACATCCCCAATCATGAATCAACCTTAAAATCGACATTCTAAGGCCAAAAAGGTTGAAACTAAAACCATTGAAGTTTAATGGGTTTTGGAAATGACTAAGTCTTAAAACATAGTGAAATTTTCTATGTTTTGGACCCCTTTAGCATACAATAATAAGCTGAAATAATCTAGCATTTTATGGGGTCTTACAATATCTCCCTCTTGGGAACATTCGTCCACGAATGAGACTGATTAAGCTGAGAGCACTGAGATACTGAGAGTACATATTGAATGTGCATAACTGAAAACATAGTTACATAACGGAGCCTGAAACATGATATATTTAACTGAACTGATTCACGAATGTATGAAATGTCATGAAGATGACTACATGGTTGGAACTGAGAATTGAAAAGAGAAAATCTAAGGAGAACTATTACCTTAAGTTGAGTCTTAGTTGCGGAGAAGAGGTGAGGGTACTTGGTTCGCATATCTGCTTTTACTTCCCATGCGGCTCCCTCTACAAACTGATTCCGCCAAAGAACTTTGACCAAGGGAACTTCTTTGTTCCTTAGTCTCCAAATCTGATGATATAGGATCTCGATTGGGATCTCTTCGTAAGAAAGGCTATCCTGAACATTTGGACTTTCTTAAGGAACAACTACAGCTAG
Source organism: Capsicum pubescens (assembly GCA_030864215.1). Lineage (NCBI taxonomy): Eukaryota > Viridiplantae > Streptophyta > Magnoliopsida > Solanales > Solanaceae > Capsicum > Capsicum pubescens. The sequence goes on from CM061538.1 coordinate 257,382,777, forward strand.
ATCACCAATACATTTCTTTAATAAAGAAACATGGAATATTGGGTGCTCAGATGCCAAATCTGTAGGCAACTCAAGATCATATGCTACCTTCCCAAATAACTCAAGATTTTATAAGGACCAATATATTAGGGACTGAGTTTCCCCTTTTTTCCAAATCACTTTACTCCCTTCATCGGAGAGATTTTCAAATAGACCAAGTCACCAGCCTCAAACTCAAGATCTTTTCTCCTAACATTTGCATAGGATTTTTGTCGGCTTTGGGTTGTCTTAAGTCTCTCCTGATTAATTAAACTTTTTCCATTGCATCAAACACTGAATCAGGCCCTAATATTGTTACCTTAAATACTTCAAACCAACCAATAAGAGATCTATATATCCTTTCCTAGAGAGCCTCAAATGGATCCATCTGAATGCTAGAGTAATAACTGTTATTGTAGGAAAATTCAATCAATGGCAAGTGATCATCCCAACTACCCTTGAAATCGAGAACAAATGCCCTTAACATATCTTCTAGGGTCTGAATAGTCCTCTCTGCCTGACTATCTATTTGAGGATAAAAATCTATATTGAGATAAACTTGGGTGCCAAGACCTTTCTGAAAAGCCCTCCAAAAGTAAGAGGTAAACTGAGTTCCTCTATTGAAATGATAAACAATGGGACTCCATGCAACCTAACCAACTCTCTAAGATAGAACTTGGAATAGTCCTCGGTCGAATAAGAAGTATGAACTGGCAAGAAATGGGCTGATTTGGTCATTTTATCTATAATGACCCAAATCGAATCATGTTGACGACGCGTACAAGGAAAACCTATCATAAAATCCATGTACACCTCTTCCCACTTTAAAGTGGGAATTCTAAACTCTTGTAAGGTGTCACTAGACCTCTGGTGCTCAACCTTAACCTATTGATAGTTAGAACACTTAGCTACAAACTCTGTAATATCCCTCTTTATACCACTCTACCAATAGATTTCTCGCAGATGCCGACACATCTTCGTAGACCCTGGATGAATAGAGTAATGCTCACCATGCGCTTCTGCAAGAATTCTCTATCTCAACTCATCTACACACGAAACACATAATATACCCTGGCAACGCTACACACCATTTCCCCTTTGGGAGAAAACCTCTACTTTTTGATCTCTGACTGACTCCTTCAACTTAAACAGACTGGTATCCCTATCTTGCTTTTCTTTCACTTCAGCAATCAAAGAAGATTCCAAACTATTTTGAATCCATAAACTACCCTCAGCTGAATCAACCAAATGAACACCTAATCTAGAAAGCTAATGAACTTCCCTAACTAACTTCTTCTTATCATCCTCATTAGGAGTAACACTACCCATAGACAATCTACTTAGGGTATCTGCCACTACATTGGCCTTGCCCAGGTGGTACAAAATACTTATATCATAGTCTTTCTACAACGATAACCACCTTCTCTTATAGAGATTCAAATCCTTATACAAAAATACATACTATAAGCTTTTGTGATTCGTGAACACATCAACACGCACCCCATACAAATAGTGCCTCCAAATCTGTAAGGCAAACACAATAGCTGCTAACTCAAGATCATGGGTAGGGTAATTATTTTCATGGGGCTTAAGTTTTCTGGAAGAATAGGCTATGATCGTACCCTTCTGCATCAAAACACAACCCAAACCAACTCTGGAAGCATCACAATACACAACAAAACCCTTTGAACCATCAGGCAAGGTCAAAACTTTGGCTGAGGTAGTCGAGTCTTCAACTCCTGAAAACTCTTCTCACAAGAACCTGACCACTAAAACTTGACTTTCTTCTGAGTCAATCTGGACATGGGGGATGCAATAGATGAAAACCCTTCAACAAAATATCAGTAATATCCAGGAAAATCTAAGAAACTCCTGATATCTGATGGAGATATGGGTCTGGGCCAGTTTTTCACCATTTCAATCTTTTGAGGGTCAACCCAAATCCCATCACTGGAAATAATATGGCCAAGAAAAGCTACTGATCTTAGCCAATACTCTCACTTACTAAACTTAGCGAAGAACTGATGAGCTCTTAAAGTCTGCAATACAGTTTTGAGGTGGTTTGCATGATCAGTTTCATTGCAGGAGTAAAAGAGAATATCATCGATGAAGACTATGATGAACATGTCCAAATACTGCTTGAACACTCGGTTCATCAAGTCCATAAAGTTTGATGGGGAATTGGTTAGACTGAAGTACATAACTAGAAACTCTAAGTGACCATACCGAATTTTGAAAGCTATTTTTGAAATGTCACATTCTCTGACTCTGAGCTGATGATAGCCACATCTGAGGTCTATTTTAGAAAAGTAACCGGAACCCTGAAGTTGTTCAAACAAGTCATCGATTCTAAGGAGTACATAGTTATTCTTGATGGTGACTTTGTTCAACTAATGGTAATTGATACACATTCTAGGGGAACCATCTATCTTACGCACGAAAAGGACTGGAGAACCCCATGGGGAAACACTGGGCCTACTGAATCCCTTATCTAGGAGGTCTTTTAACTATTCTTTCAACTCTTTAAGTTAAGCTGGAGCCATTCTGTATGGAAGCATAGAGATAAGTTGGGTATCTGGAAGAAGGTCTATTCCGAAGTAAATTTCCCTTTTGGGAGAAACTCTGGGAAGATATTTAGGGAACACGTCTGGAAATTCCCTTACTACTGAAACTGACTCAAGATTGGGAGTCTTAGAATTAGAGTCTTTGACTCAAACAAGATGATAAATACACCCCTTGGTTACCATTTTTCTCGCTCTAAGGTACGAAATAAGTTGACCCCTAAGTGCTGAAGTACTACCTCTCCTTTCAAGACCTGGTTCATTTGGAAATTGAAACTAAACAACCCTATTTCTACAATCGACTAAGGCATAATATGAGTGGATCAATTCCATGCCGAGAATAACATCAAAATCGATCATCTCTAACTTCACAAGATCTACTTAAGTGACTTTCTAGGATTTTATGACTGGACAGTTCCTGTATACCTTCTTAGCTATAATAGAAAAACCTACTAGAGTGGACACTGAGAAGGGTTTGGTTAATATTTCAAGATTGACATCAAAATTAATAGCTATATAGGGGGTTACAAAAGAAAGTGAAACTTTGGGGTCTAACAAAGCATATACGTGTAAATAAAAGACCTGTAACGCCCCCGTAACCATATCATAAGAACGTTCCTGATCCTGTTGGGACTGAAGTGCATATATTTTGTTCTGGCACTGACCATTTGTGGCACTGTAGGTGGCATCGTGCTTAGTTGGGCGACCTACCAGAGCTGATGACAGATGGGACTGGCCCTGTTGGTACAAATCCCTTCCCTTCTGAGTAACTTCCTGACCCTCTCAGATCTAGTGGCCTGGCTTGCCATACCTAAAGCATACATCACTACCAGCTCTACACTCACCCTGATTGTTTCTACCATATTTCTTCCAAAGAGAAGTTGTGTGACCACTATTTACACTACCTTAGGACTTGGAGCCTGGGGCCCTATCCCAATTGTCACTTGTGAACTTTAGTACAGGAGCATTAGCTGAAGATGGAGCCAAAGCAAAAGGTTTCTGATGGAATTGGGAACAGTTTCCACCCTCTGACCTCAGCTGAGCAAAGTTAAAACTACCTATCTTAAACCTCTTTTTCTCTCTTTCTCTCTTTTTAAACTTCTTCTTCTTAATCTACTAACCATGTACCATAAGCCTAGACAAGTCCATCTCCTTAATCAATATTACGGTCCTGCACTCTTTAACCATACTATCAGATATAGCAGACACAAACTTGCTAATCCTAGACCTGTTATCAGCCACCACATGAGGAGCATACCTTGCCAGCTGGATAAATTTAAGAGAATACTCTTTCACACTCATATTGCCCTTATACAAGTAAATGAACTCCATCACCTTAGCTTTCCTCAACTCTAAAAAAAAAGAATCTATCTATAAAGGTGTAACAAAATCCTCTCATTCAACAGGCCCTGCATCTACGCCTCTATCCCCCCTCCACTACTTATACTAAGTGTAAGCAATATCCTGCAACTGGTAAGCACCCAACTCTGAACTCTTACTAGAAGTCATACCCATAATGTCAGTTACTTTCTGAACCATGTCAAGAAATCTTGTGGATCCTCGTCAGACTTTGATCCCAAAAATAAAGGAGGATTTATTCGGGTGAAGTCATTAACCCAAGCTACAGCTGAGTTAGCCACTAGATTAGATAGAATAGCAGCCTGCTGATTATTCTGAGCTACTATAGAGTGAGCCAGAGTAGTGAATGCAGCTTTGAACTTGGAATGAGAGACATGCTCATTTAGGGGATCTTTCTAAAATGCGGAGGTGCAGGCTGATTTTCATTTCTTTTTTCGTTAGTCTTTCTGGGAGGCATGTTCTATAAACAAAAAAAGATCCAATTAGAAAAAGAGTTTAAATTGATATCATGCTCATTCACACGACATGAATACTAAAAGAAGGGAACTTTTCCTAAAATGTCTCGTAGCCTCTTGTCAATAAGTATGGTGAGCTTCACACACATGCACAAGACTCTACTCAATACGGATTTCTGACTCCCTAAGACACTATAAATCCTTTGTCTTGGATTCCAAAATTGTGAAGCCCCGAGAGTATACCCTGGATGATACACGATACTTATAGCACCGAAGGACTACAAGCTAACCCATGAGCTGGTACCTGCTGTGAGTACTTGATAAAATAGAAAAGACATGTGCGGAACTTTAACTAGAAATGCCATAAGGTCTTAAACAACTAAAAATCAATAGTAAATCATAGTTTTAAATGTTTGAAACATACTGTCGTTACTGATAAAACAACTGATAATACGACTAAAAACTGACTATCTATCTATATTAATCATAAAGCCTCTAAATAGACTGACTATAGAGTTGATGGGACAAGTCCCCAACTAAATTCGGCTGACTATTGAACTAAAAATAAATGTTGACATAAATATCATTGGTCCTCGGGGTATGATGACTCACCACTGCTACTACTACCGATGCATTTGAATGTCTAAGTGCGGTCGGGAACCTGAGCGTCCAAACCTATGATATAAAATATCATAGCACAAAAAATGAGTATGTCGTCAGTACTTTGAATGTACTGGTATGCTAAATGCGGTTAGGATGATATGAAGGGGTTCATGAACATGACTAAATAAATAGCATGATATGATTGATACAGTAGTATACGTGAAAGCTATAAAATCTGAAGATGCATAACCAAGCATATAACATGATACTGAAATAATTTGTAGATTAAAGTACTAAAATGCTGATACTAAATAACTAATACTATATTCTATGGTCAAGAAAATCAGAAACTGTACTTTGTACTGAATGCTGAACTAAGACGGTAGGAGCTAACTATTACCGACATGCCCCAATGTACTATCAGGATCAAACTTGTAACCCCAATTGAAAGAGCTATAGTATCATGCCACAGGTACTAATAATGGATATGTGGATCCAATAACTGATATCCCAAAGGACCAAGGTGTCAAGACTATACTAACGGGTGACTCCTGAGAAGTAGTTAAGCCCAAACTGACGGGTGACTCCTTATATCCTAAGTTGTCTATGTAGTTCTGGAATATAGGAACTGCTGCTAACGACTCTACCTAATTGACGAGGAAGCTGTCATCCTTGCATTCACTCGGTGCTAAATCCTACTCCCAACTGAAAGACACTGAATACATGTCTGAGCTAAGTTTAACTGGTTATGGTGACTGACTGAACTAAAAATGCTCGTAACTATCCTGAACCATTCGGTAGATACTAAAGACTAGATAAGAAGCTGGATTTTAGGCATCCAAAACCCCCAGGACTCAATAGAAATGACAACAAGACCGTACTAAAAACTTAAGGACATGATAAGTAGTCATTATTCAAAACTCACTCCTTTGGGTAATTCATCAAACACTTGTAATTCATGGTTTAAACAAGGGAATAGTTTTAAACACGTAGTAATATCATAATATCAACACTAAATCACAATTTAAGGTACAAACCCATGAGTAAGCATCATTCAAACATGTACGGTTTAAATTCAACAACAAATCATGTATAAACATAACATAAAATTGAAATTCACGGGAATTCATGGTTAAAATTCATGATATCATGTAAAAATCATTCATTTAAACTTGAAATTGGGTTCTTGGACTCCATGGGTGAAAGGAACCCATGAATGAACATCTAACATACCTTAATTGAAGAATTAGTAAAGGTTCTTGATTGTTTCTTAAATTTTGAGCTTGAATTTTGAAGAGGTTAGGGTTTATTCTTGAGGGAGGATTGCTTTCCTTAAGAGGATTTGTGAATGATGGGGCAAATAATGCACCTAGGGACCCTAAATCTCTTGTTATGGATGAGTTTGGGTGGGGTAAATTGACACAAAGGCCCTTAATGACGAGGATTCATGAAGCTGGAGGAGGCCACCCAACCCGGCGTGACCCCTGGCTGGGTCAAGCAATTGATACAGCACGACCCCTGGCTGGGTCGAGCAGCCAACGTGGAACGACCCTGAGCCTGGGTCAACTACCCACTATAGCACGGGTCCATCATGATACCTCGCTATTTTCAACATCCAAACACGGTCCGAACCTTATCTAAATATTCAAAAACTCACCCGAGATGTACCTTTGACATCCCCGATCATGAATCAACCTTGAAATCGACATTATAAGGCCAGAAAAGTTGAAACTAAAACCATTGAAGTTTAAGAGGCTTTGGAAATGACAAAGTCTTAAAACTTAGTGAAATTTTCTAAGTTTTAGACCCCTTTAGTATGCAATAATAAGTTGAAATAAGCTAGAATTTTACGGGGTCTTACAACCAGTAACACCCCTAGAAGAAGCACTCAGGTCTGTTGCAGTAGGTTGGTCATTAAGAGCTTCAACATTAGGCTGACCTTGCCTAACTGCTCTTCTTATGGTTGTTGCTCCAGCCAATTCTTTCTTTATTATCTCCACCATTAGGTCTGCTTTTATATCAATAAGACCTAGAGTAATAAAAAAAGTCATCCCCAACACCTTCTCAGTAGGTACGATCCAAGGATGCACAACCTATAAAAAAAAGATAGATACATTTAAATTATATAATAATAATTTGTAGTTAGTTAGGTTACATATTTACACAGTCAACTTATGCAACAGATGATCTATCTATCGCAACAGTTGATCTATATGTCACAAATAATGGGTAATATGTTGCATTAGATTGCCCATTTATTGTGTAATTTGCAGTAGATGGGTAATTTGTTGAGTCGGGTTCAGAGAACCATAGCAACATATGGTTAATTTGTTACGAAATATGGATCATCTGTCATAATAGATTACTCATCTATTGTACCAGTTGCAGTAGACGGATGATATATTGCAGTAGATGACCCATCTATCGCAATAAATGGCACATCTATTTTAATATCTTTCTTTGAGTCAAATTATTTTACTTAAAAAAAAGATGTATTGTATCATCTGGAGGGTTAGAGAGATCAGCCTCCTTAATTCTTATGTTGCTCTTTGCAGCCAACCACCTAAGGATCCTTGGATGAGAAATCTCATCTAGGTAATCCTTGATCTACTTTTGGATGGGTGGAATGGCTTTAAATGCCCAGGCCTAAAATCTGTAAATAGAAAGCAACCAAAAAAAGTTATAATAATTATTCAATATAGTATAAAATAATGAATGAGTAATCAAATAGTGATTGAATTTACCATAAAATCCCAAGGAAAGCCGTATAATGTGATCGTATTTGGGGATAGCTTCGTCAGTAAATATTTGGCAGTCAAGTTATAGTTGTCATATCCCCAGGAATAATCATTGAATTTCTCAAAATCCTCAGCAAACGCCAACAAATAATCTTCTATGACTTTTTTTATGTCTCTTACCAATATAACGGAATGGGCAAACCAAACCAAGCATAATTTCTCGCTGTACTACTTTCATATGGTTTTATCCTTGAGATCTTCTATCAAATCGGCCATTTTTTAGCTACGTCCAGCAATTTTGAACAACCCATCTATTTTTTCCTTATGTTTGTTGGTTTTGGTGGGTAATTTCTTGGATAATGCCTTCCTTCTATTTGATGGTGGTGGTGGTTTGGCTATCCTACTTTCCTAAGATCTTTTGCAAGGTATTTCCTTGGTGAGAGGTTCTTCTGGATGATCACAGCTCAAACCCGTTACTATGGTAAACTCTTTCAAGCTAAAACAAACTGGCATGCCACAGTAGTTGATCTAGATTTCATCCATCTTTTTCCCCCTCCTTTGAATCTTTATCATCCCCCATGTACTTGACTCTGCGCTTGAGAAGACCATATACCATGATCATTTGGAAACAGGCAGTGTGGTCCTCAGCCAGCTCAAGAAAGTATCCAAAGCAGCTCTTCTTAAAAATTCCATCTATGTTTTCATTCTTCATAGTTTTCCTAAATTCATCAAAAGGTTTTCCCAACTGAAATTTAAGTACAAGATGACCAGTTAGTTCTACAGGGTCATCTATCGGCATCACAACTTGAAAACGATCAATACTAATAATTTTGACCTCCTCATGTTGGGATTTCGATCTTAATTCACGCCCCATTGGTGATGCATTATCATTATGTTGATCATCGTCCTCTTTCTCACTTTCTACTTCTTCCTCTTCTTGTTTATCATCATGTTGATCGGCATCATCTTTCTCACTTTCTACTTCTTTCTCTTCTTGTTCATCTTCTTCTTCTTCCTCCACACTTTTATTTTCGTCACCGGCCCCTATCACCTTCCTTTTCATAACTTTCCTCAGCTTCATTCTTCCCTGAGTGAGATTGTTCAGGAAGTTCCTCCGAATCCATCTGTACTCTAGCCTTTTTTGTTGGGTGGTCGGAAGTTGATCCACTTTCAGTTTCAATTCTTTTGGGAGACATCTTTTAACTACAAACAACTGAAAAACAAAAAATACATTACATTTGATGTCTGCACAAATTTTTAAAAAAAGGTAAGACAAATTTTAATAAATTATTATATGCCACATTACAAAAAAATACTCCAACGGATAACCCATCAGTTGGAACAGATAGGGAATCTGTTTGAAAACCTATTTAATATCTCCCAACAGATGTTCCACCTATTGCAACAGATAGACCACCACCAATTCCACAAAGACCACCAACAATGACACCAAGACCACCAATACCACTACCAAAAGCACTAAGACCACACCCAAGACCACCACCACCATCACCAAGACCACTAATGCCACCAATACCCATATCAAGCCCACCAAGACCCCAACACCACCACTAATACCACCAATACCGACACCAAGACAATCGACATCACCACCAAGACCACCAAGACCAACACCACCATCAACAGCCACCAATAATACCAAAAATACCATCTAACAAAACCACGACAGTCAATAAAACACTGCGACAAAAACTAGGGCTTTCTCGGGTTCTTTCTACTTTTTAGCATCAAAATTCAAAATTCTTACCCTATTCTAGAATGTAATACAACTAAAAGTCTTCTTTTTAATAATTATCTAAAAAGCCCTAATTTTTAGAATAATGAATAAATGTAGAACTCTTCTCGAACTCTGTTACCTGTGAATATAGAGAAAACGATGGATACAAGAAAGAACAAAGTCAAAAATAACAACTATGTGGTCGAAAATAGGAAGAAAATCGATCTGTTTTGAAGGGTTGAGCAATATGTTGAGTAGTTGTTGTCTGTATTATAGAGAGAGAAAGAAAATAGAAAGAACTCAAGATTTAAAATGATGAAATACTTTTCCCGCAAATGGATGATTTGTATTGGGTTGATTTGTATTTTTTGGAAAAGAAAGAAATTTTTTGAAATTGTTAATTTGGCCCGAATTGATGTTAATTATTTTTTCAAATCAATTGCAAAGAAATTTGTTGCGACAGATAACTGAGTTGTTGGAATTGTTCAGACAAATATTGATATCTATTGCAACAGATGACATATCTGTTTGAAAATCTTTTTTTTAATTTTAAAGCAATCTTCTGTTCGTAAGAATAAAGATAAAATACTACTTAGGTGGTAAAAAATATTTCTTGGATAACTCAATTTTGCAAAATAGACACATTAAAAGATTTTTTAGGTTTTTTGACACAAATCTTGAAAAATTAAGTATTTAGACACTAGGTTGACATCATCACTTCTTATATACAACCCTACCAAACACATAGTTTATTGTGATATATTATGTGTCAAGTCTATTGGAATTATTCTTTATATACCACATAGTTTATTATCGATTCTATTTCAAGTCTATTAAAAAATCTAATTATTCAAACGAATAGATGAACAATCGAGCATTTATGACACATAAAAAAAGCGACTGCACATTCACTCACACCCTGTGTCGATTGGGTATACGTTATCTCCTCGAATTCCACCAATGCACACATCTAGTTACAACTAATCGGGATGACCAAAGGCTTCTATTTTGGTCTATATAAACAATTATCAACTATACACAATATTCATCTTCTTCATCCCAAAAAAATCAATAAATATGACTAGATTTTGAGCATTCCACTCAGACCACGAAGGAGAGTTTGTTTCCAGCGTAGCCACTATATTATCCACTTCCAAAATGACCTAGACCGTCTCTTCTACGGTCTGGGTCAGGACAGAGAGAACCTCCACCATGAACTCCAGCGTATCACTCATTTTTTATGAGCGATCATGGAGAGGCTGAACATGCAGCTCAAAGAGTTCATCACCCCCCACCATCCCCTTTATTTAGGTTTTAATTTCTGCTGTAGTTATAGTTGTAAGTTCATTGCAAAGAAGCTTTCATGGATAGGAATTTGTTAGATTAAAGCTTCTTTCTTTTGCCATTTTTGCTTGTATTTTACTGTAAATATGGAGTTAAACCATTGCTGCAATGAACTTATGAAACGAGCGTTTGAAATTTTATTGCAATGCCCTTTCTGCTTGTCTCTACATTAATTATACAATTTTGTTCTTGGTTGAAATTTTGCAATTTTTCCTGTTAGAAGATGAATGAAACAGTTGTAAGACATAAAAATTAATGATCTATCATATATACGTACGAATTCATATATGCTAATGGATAATTAATCTGGTCTATCAACGTTTATGTGGATTTCTACAAAATTAATTACACGATTGATATAGTATATGATTGACCGATATCAATAACTACACATGACTATCGACGTAATCGATTGATTCAATTATGTAGGTTCATGAACTATAAATCCATACTACTGGATCTCTTGCATAGACTATAAATATAATCGATTCCTTCTCATGAGTTGGGTAGATGCTAAACCGTATAGATCCACACTCGGTCAATGCGAAGGTATATACGGGTTGGTGAAATAGTCAAAAAAACATTAGTACATAGCCAAAGATATAAATAATAAAATAAGTGAGTGATTTGAGGAACATATATTGTGTCCATTGTAAATCATTGACTTAAAGCATTGTCAATAATATACCGCATTAGTTTATTGCTCTTAATAGCATATTTGGAAAAAAAGGAATAATTAATTAATAAAATAATAAATAATTGGATTTTATGCAATTAAAGGAGATTGAACAAGTCATGTGATCGTATAAGAGTCCACGTAAATTGGAGAAGTTGATCAAAGATATGTGCGGATAGGTAGTGGATGAACAAATGAATTCCTCACAACATACTTGTGCTTTGATAAACATTTCCCAAAGGATGTTGGTTGTTCAACCACAAGTCATCACCTCACACATCTTTGATCACCACTTTTAATTTACGTGGACTCTCATACGATCACATGACTTGTTTAGGCTCATTTAAAATCATAAAATTCAATTATATATTATTTTATTAATTAAATCATCCTTTTTCAAAATATGTGTGTCATGGTCTATGAATATGTATCCTCGTCTAGTGCATTTATTAATGAAGTAGTTTGTAGTTTATGCTAGACTATGCTTGGTTATTTACTCGACCTGATATAATCTAGAATTGAATGGGAACTACTTCCACAATTAAATAATTAGACGGGGATATTTATTTATAGATCATGACTAGCACATATTTTGAAAAGGATTATTTAATTAATAAAATAATAGAAAATTAGATTTTATGCAATAAAATGAGCCTAAACAATTCATGTGATCGTATGAGAGTCTACATAAATTGAATGTGGTGATCAAAGATGTATGAGGTGATGACTTGTGGTTGAACAAATGATGAGTTGTGGTTGAACAAATGAATTCCCCACAACATACTTGTGCTTTCGGTAAATATTACCCTGAGGATGTTGGTTGTACAACCACTACCCATCCTCACACATCTTTGATTACCTTCTACAATTTGTGGACTATCATATGATCACATGACTTGTTTAAGCTCATTTGATTACATAAAATTCAATTATTTATTATTTTATTAATTAATTATTCCTTTTTTCCCTAATATGCAACTAAGGAAAATAAACCAATACGTTATATTATTGACAAGGCTTTGCGTCTATGATTTACACTGGACACAATCGATGGACCTCTATAAACCATGATAGTTACTGAATTGGTGACACAATGCAACATATAACAGTAAACTTGTTTGTCATCATTGTAAATATATGATTTATTTAATCGATCATGCGTTCAATCTAAAAATTATAGATAACAACTTCAATAATATTTGCCATCGACCTTTATAAATTAACACAATAGCTTAACTGGTAACACAATGCAATCAACTATTTAATCTAACAAGATAATGGAATAACTGAACATAATTTCATCAATAAATGTCATCATTGACATTCCAAATATATGTAATTTAATTTCCATAAAAAAATCATTAAAAACAACAAATCATTAAGAAAAAAAAAATTCCAAACCACCGATCTACATGTTATCATCATTGAGTTTCTTTACAATGCCCATCACACCCACTTCATTTTCTTCATGTTTTTTATCCTCTTCTTCTACTTCTTTGTTTTCTTCTTCTAATTTCTTCTCTTCTTTAATATTTTCGTCCTCCTTTTTAGCCACTCCTTCTTCATCAACTGCCTTCTCATTTTTCTCTTCTTCTTTTATTTTCTCCTTATTTTCTGCTTCTTCTTCAGTTGTCCTCTCCTCATCTTTTTCTTGTTCTTCTACTTCTTTCGCATCTTGTTCATCTGTTGCCTTCTCCTCTTCCGTTTCTTCTTCTTTCTTCACTTCTTCAGCTTTTTCATCTACTGTAGCAATGTCAGTCACTATGACAGCAAGTTCTTTAAGGTTTACTTAATGTCTTCTACAAGGGGGACTGTCGAGGGGCACTACATTGTTTTGAAAGGATTAAAAAAATTATGCAAGAAAATTAAATTGGAAGAACAAAAAATAAATTAGTTTACCTTCATCTTGTTGCTTCTTCTTATTCTTCTCGATTCTCCTCAACCTCTTATCTCTAACAAAAAAAATCAATATTCAGAACACTTTTCTCGAGCACAACAATACTCCCATACAGGTCATCATCATTAGAAGCGCCAAGTGTAGTTTTGAGTCCACTTGAACCAGCATGATCACAAGCACATGCTGAACTTGGAACATAATTGTGACCACCCAAATCTTCTTCTTCGTCCGCGACCTCCGCTGATGAAGTTAGGACAATCACGCCTTTTAGCTGCACCTTCAAGGCATCGATGGACGTATCCTTAACTTCGTCCGTGTATGGATTAAATATTTTCATGTATCTCTAATCCATCTCACGGACAGTAAGGGTAAGGTACGGGTGCACAATCTATAATAAATAAATAAAAATTACATGACATTCACTAATATAATAATATTATTATCATATTATAATAAGTATAATTTTTCCTTTGTGCTATTTTCTTTGTACTTAAATGGGTCGCCTTCTATTATGTTGTCACACTTCGACGTGTACCATCTAAGAAGACGGGGAATGGGCAAAGGAGAATCCAATGACTTACCGGCATACCTTCCCAGGTGAGGAAAGGCCTCATATATCCAAACCTGCAATCAATAGAAGCATAAGGAAATCTACAAGGTCTATGTATTATTACATAAATAAGTGTATTACCCCAAACTTTGTTTAAGTCAAATCTAGTCTCCAAATGAGTTAGTGATGACTTCCTAAATGATTAATATTTAAATAAGATAGAATTTCCCTAGTTTCAACTTTTTGTCATGTGGGAAATTGAATGAGCTTTCCAAAAATACCAATTTCATCCAAATCCGGTATCGGAGTAAAAAGTTATGGACATTTTATAGAGAACTGTCAGAACTACCCAAAAGCGACGGTCAGGCCGATGGACCATCGAGACAGCGACGGACCATCGCCCAAGCCATCGCGACTAAGTTAGTGAACCTGACTTCTGGTCAAGTGTGATGGTTAGGACCGATGAAGTGTCGAGCTAGCGACGGACCATCGCCCAAACTATCGCAGACAAGGAAGAAAGTTCAGGTTCTGGCCAAGTACAACGGGATGGACCGACAGACCGTCGAGCCAGCGACGGACCATCGCCCAAACCATTGCCACTTCCGATCAGCGATTTTAAGTCATTTTTAAAAGGATATTTGGGTCTCTTTCCACACATTTTAACCCCTAATTATACCAGAACAGAGCTCATAACTTCTTTATTCATCCACAACACCAAATTAGGGTTTCTCTCAAAGATCAATCCCCAAGAACAAGAAACCCTAGGTGTTTAATCTCAAGTCAAGAATTCAATCTTTCCTCTATCAATCTTCAAGAAATCATCCACCCAGGTATGTAAAGTGTTGATTCATGGGTTTCTTTCACCCATGAAGCTCAAGAATCCCATTTTTAACTCATGAATTATGATTTCCCTATGGTGGGTTGATTTTAATTATGTTGATGGGGTTGTATGACTCCCAAGTTGGAGTCTTTATGTGCTTTTCATGAAATTATGCTAGTACGTGGGTTGGAAACTTTTAAATTGAGTTGATTAAAGTAACCATGATGTATGAACTAGTGTATATGCCTAAGCCTAAGGTTATGCATGCAATGTGTTTGATAAAATTCCCAAGAGAACAAGAATCATGCTTTAGGACTCAATTATGGCCAAATTAATGAAACCATGCTTTACCCATATGTTCAAAATGACTTCAATGTTAATGTTATGCATTGAAATTATTTGATGGATTATTCATGAGATTAGCCCTATGAAATTATGACATGTTTATATGCATTCCTATTCATGTACCAAACCATAATAATCAAGTGCCTCATGATATTCCCCAATGATTATATTATGAATTGTTGATTATGGTCGTGAGTCCAGGAAGTATCATGTCTTGTCAGTTTCATGCTATCTAGTCCTGGGGGTACTTGTACCCGAAAATTTAGCTATGTGCCTAGAGCTAGTTTTAGGTTTTAAGATACTCTCAGTCAAGCCATGCTCAGTAGAATTCAGTTAGACTCATGACTCAGGAAAACTCAGAAATCCTAGTAATCTCAGAAATCTTAGTAACTCAGTAATCTTAGTAGTATTCGTCAGTCAACGAAACTCACTGAGCCCAGTCCAGTTTAGTTCATTTAATCATGTTTCAGTGTCTATTTAGATGGGAGTAGTTATTAGCACCAAGTGAACCCAAGGATGAGGGCACACACTGACAGTTAAGGGTGTGATCCTTAGAAGCAATCCTTGCATTCTAGAACTATGTAGCCAGCGTAGATTGAGACATCAACACTGATAGATAAGGGTTGATGAGGTGGATTAACACTATCATATGAGGGTCCCACCATTCTCTTTTGGGGACACTATCAGATAAGGGCCACCCACAGCTTATCCTTAACAGTGGCGCAGTATTGACACCCTTCTAATTGGGGTTACAGATAAGACCCCAACTCAGCTATAATAGCTTATTTGGGGCATGTCGGTTAGATGACTACTTCATATAGTTACAGTCTCAGTCTCAGTAATAGAACTCAGATAGTTCTACAGAAAATAGGACTGTCAGACACAGTCATTTAGATAATAGTATATCAGTTATACGAAACTTATGTTATCAGTATACAGATTTAGTGATGTCATGATCTCACTCACAGTTCACGTTTTCATGCATGTATTCTCACGTTCATGTTATTTAGTCAGTTAGTATTGTTCATACATATAAACCCCTTGCATTCAGCCTACCTCACTTGCATACCAGTACATTCGATCGTACTGATGCATTTGTACTATGGTGTTTTATACCATAGGTTCAGAAGCACGAGCTCCAGAGCATCCTTAGTAGATCAGACATTCAGTAGCTAGACTAGCATTGAGTCCTCATCATTCGAGAATAGCATGATTATTTTATTACTTTATTATTTTAGTAGTTCGGAGTTAGTTGGGGATATGTCCCATCAACTCTACAATTTTTAGACAGTTTAGAGGCTTTCAGACTAGCATGTTCAGACAGTTATTTCAGTTTTGATATGGTGATACTGTATTATTCAGATGTTATATGTTATCATATTTTTGAACCTTATGGCCTTTCAGTCTTTTATTCCACATTTATACAGTATGTTATGTAGTGCTCAGTACAGATATCAGTCATGGATTAGCTTGTGGTCCTTAGGGGTCATGAGCACCGTGTGGCATTTCGGGTACCAGATTTGGGGTGTTACAATAGGTAAGAGTCTATAATAAATCAATAAGATGGTAAATTATAAGTACTAGAAACACCAAGGGAAAGCCATATAATGGTATGATGCATTATTCCTCTTCACAAACGTTTCTTTCTACTTGGTCAAATTAATCTTCTTTTTCAAATATCTCAATGTCAGCCCAAATGACTCTTTTCACCATGGATACATCCCGAAGAAATCTAAATCATCCACCATCTTGATATGGTATAAATCCACCTTATTTGATGATTCTTTTGCCCTCAGCATTGAGTGCACGAACCAAACCAAAGCGCACTTCAAAAGATAGCCCAAAGGATAGCCTATCAAATTCTTTGAAGGTTTGTTGAACAAGCTGCATTGAACAGCACCCGAGAAAGTTAGTTGTTCAATTTTTGGCACCACTGCTTAAGTGTGCATCAAGACGTTGACCTAAAACAAACATAGAGACCCTCCATGTATCATTTAAGCCTTTTGAAGAAAGTGTTGTGGAAACCTTCTGAAGGCCTTTTACAATGCCACGGCTTGGAAGAAAATATTTCTCCGTCATTGATGATCTCACTAAAGACAAAAAACTCTACACTAACCTTAAAGACGGCAACGACAAACTTGAATCTCGAATCAGCAAGCTGGAGGCAAGCTTGAAAATTATCAGGATTCATATTCTACAGCAAGCATCTGATCTTCTCAAAGATATGTTGAAAGCATGCAAAGGCAAGAAAACACAATCAATTATATCCATATTGCTAAGGAAGTAATGATACTCAATCTGTCTTTCAATTTTGTTTTTGGTTCCTATCAGGTCAATAGTAGTGGACCTAATCAGAACCATAAACAAGAAGGCATGGGATGCTATTTAAAATTCAAAAATTTCCACCTTAGCTTAGATTGCTTATTTTGAATGCAGTTGTTATTGGGCCAAGTTTTCTTTACTTTCAGTCTATTATTTCAATCATCGGTGCCCGCAAAGCTTCTTTCTTGGTGTTATACTATTTTCTATGTAGGTGATCATTCTGACCATGCTACCTAGTCGCAGCTCCCCAGCAAAGTGTCCAGCTGTAATAATTTTCTTTGAGAGAGACAAAGATGGATTTTCAGTACTGGATACACTTTCATATTTGCAATTGCTTCAGATTTATCATGTTCTAATTCTGCTTTATCGGCCAGATTTGCTAGAATTTCCTTGCTACCCTATGTTTTTCTCTTCAATTATCTCTTAGATGATATAGTCTTTCATTAACTCCCCTTTTCCCTCTCAATTATTCTCCTACGACTCCTTCTGGCGTATAATCATCTTCTCGAACAACCTTTCCATATAATTTGGGCGAGGGGAATTTCTATTGGTATTCCGTTCTTGTTTGATGCAGTGCGATGCTTCGAAGGCCTTCTCAGAGTCCAATGCACACTAAAGTTAAATCCAACCGCTATTGGATCATTACAATTACACCAACTATTGATCCCTTTTCAAAACTTGACACGCATAAACATGAGCAACAACCGTCATTAATTCATAACAGTATATCGACACCATCTTTATGGGCCCCTCGACCTCATCAATTCGAACCTATCAAACTAAAACTATATAATGCAGGATCTTGTTTGAATGATCAATGCCTAATCAGTTAAAATTTATATTCACAAAATCATTGTACTTTATATGTGTTGTCCCGATGACCTTAGTAGTAATACATTACTCCCACACATGAAAGTGGATCCATCCATCGGCACGCACCTTATTCTTCCTAGCCCATCTATGGCTTAATTTGAATAAACAGATGACTAACCTGTTACAATAGATGACATATCTATTAAAATTATCAAACAATTATAGACTTCTGATACAACAGATGATCAATTTATTGCAACATATGACTTATCTGTTGGAAAAATCAAATAGATATATCCATATGTTGCAACCGATTGTCAATATGTTGTAAATTATCAAATAGATAGAATATATTTTTGCAACAGATTATCCATCTATTAGATTTATTTTAAAGCAATTTTCTTTTCTTTTCAAAACACAATAAAAGATAAAATATTGTATTTAGATCCATTTTTTTACTTTACATATTCGAAAAGTCAGCAATTTTATTTAATTAAGGAATGTAATTATTAAAAAAGAGGTGAACAGTCGTGGCTTTTTGACTAACCTATTCGAATTCAATCCTTTATAAATAGATCCCTCCTTACTCGTTCATTCTACTCCACTTCTAGATATGGATGATCCAGCTTTGTACAAGGTGGTTCATCTCAAATCCTTGCGGGAACTTTAAAGGAAGATTCATGAACTTCGAAGAGAGTTGGCCGACTTCAGTGCAAGGCTGAGAAGGGCCCTGTTGTTGCCAGATGATGATTGGCCGGTTGACAATAATAATAATAATAATAATAATAATAATAATAATAATAATAATAATAATAATAATAATAATAATAATAATAGTTAGATTATGTTTTTATTTTAGCGTATGTATTTTCATTTTTAATATCGGATCTACCCAAGGGTATGTTTTTTTATTTTATATATTTGTATATAATGAATTCAAAAATCTATGTTTGGTCGAGTTTTGATTTTTAATTATTATTTAATATTTAATTTTCATTCTTTCTATTCCTTATTCTCAATATGTCAACGGTTGGGGGTAGGGATTGAGCGTTTGTGGAAACAGCTAAACCATATGTTCTTCTGTTGCGACAGATGGATCATATGTTGCAATAGCCGGTTATTAATAAAAATGGGTTATTGTTAGTGAGAGGGTGAAAAGTCATGACTTTTCAATTATTTAATATAAAAATGATTCATAAATAAATAATAAGAAAATAAATGATAAACACAATTTATAACTGTAAAAGAATGGTTATTTAATTTTACTAACTGATCGTGAGTTTTCATTATTATTTTTTTTAAATATGTTTTTTTAATTTACTTATTTATTATTTAATAAAAAGGTTATAACATTGGATTAATTAAGGTATATAATGATTGTTAAAGAAAAGGTGAACAGTCGTGACCTTTTGTCTAACACATTCAAAACAATTGATGAACCAAATTCCCCATATGTTGCGACTGATGAATCAGCTGTTAGAAAAAATAAAAAAAACTCCTAAAATAGATGGTCGATTTGTGCATTAGATGGTATATCTGTTGCCAATGATGGGTTATATGATGCAACAGATATACAATCTGTTGCCATAACTTAATAAAAATGGTTATTATTTTATTAAAGAAGCGGTTATTGAAAAAGTGAGAAGTCTTCAAATTTTTAATTGAGAAAAAGGTTATTTAAATTTAAGAAATAATTAATAATAATAAGGTGAAAAGTCAAGACTTGTCACAATAATAAAAACTCACCAGCTTGATTTAATTAAGACATTTCTTTTCACAGAAAACCATAAGGAAATAAATGATAAACACAATTTATAATCGTAAAAAAATAGTTATTTAATTTGAATAATTGATGTTAATAATAAATAGGCGACAAGTAGTGACTTTTCGCCATTTTTGTTTTTAAATTTGTTTTTTAATTTATACGATAAAAAAGTCACCAAATTTGGATTAATGATATGATGATTATTAAAAAAGATAGATTATATATTGCAACAGATAGATTATTTGATACAACAAATTGTCGATTTGTTTGTAATACCCCGCGATTTTCCTAGCTTACACTCACCCTAAAAATGTCAAGGATTAGCTCGTAGACTGAATGATGTTTATTTTGTGTGTAATTCTGTAGATTTAAACTTTCCATGATGTAGGAAATTGAATAATATTTTCAACGATATAATATTCGCCCAAATCCAATAACCGGGAAAGAAGTTATGGCTATTTTAAGTTCCAGTCGCAAAACACCATCATTTGGACCATTAGCGGGTTGCGGAGCAGTGTTAATTCCTAATTGTCATTTTCCAGTGGCCCTCCGCAATATTGGCGCATCACGGAGAGGGCCAATTTCTCGTTTGTCAATTTTCAGAGATCCAACGCGATAATGGCGCATCATGCCATGTGCCAAAATGGCATTCCAAAGGGGCACCGCGATGGCTTTGCATCGCGGAGTCTGCCCAATTCCCATTTGTCAATTTTCAGTGAGCCACCGTGATAGTGGCACATCGCCGTGGCCACCCAGTTCGCAAAATATTGCATTTTTCAGTTTCGTTTGGGAGTTTAAAAAGGGTATTTTAGTCATTCACCCAGCCCCTAGTACGTCTTAAACATTGGATTAAACCCCTCCAAAGCACTTTACATTCAATTTTGATCAAATTTCTCTCAAACAAAACCCTAGCTCATCAAGCTTTCTCCCCAAGCAACTCAAATTCCTCCATTAATCTTCCAAGGAAACTCAAGATTTGGAATCCCCAAATCAAGAACTCCAAGAATTCATCTCCAAAACATCAATAGAGATCCAAGATTCAAGTATTAACAACTAGATCATCAATTAAGGTATGTGGGGTTTGAACAAGGATAATCCTTTCATCCTTGTGCCCAAAACTTTGTTTTAATTACAAACTTTCTGAATTATATAAGATTTTCCATAAATTTCAAGTTAGGGCTTATACCCATTGCCATTATTTGTAAGATTATGAGATTTTCCATGATTTAGAAGTTGAATTACATGATTATATTTATGTTTCCATGTATATATTGCTGAAATTTCCAGATTTTAAGTTGATTTATCAATAATCATATTATCAAACATGAACATTTTGATGATTTTACCTAAGATTGATGCATAGGTTATTTATCCCAAGATTGAATATGGTTACTTCAAGAAAAATTGATGCTTTAAGCATCTTGTGAACATATTATTTTTAGATTTTCGAAAAAACTTTGATCTTTGATCATAAGTTTAACTATGGAATCCACTTTACAGAATTTAGATCAACTTTATTTATAGATTTAAAAAGATAAATGCATATTTGGTTTAAGATAAACCCTTATGCTAGTTTTAAAAGTGAATTTCCAACAGAATGAGAATAGCAAATAATAAGAGAGTAGTATTTAGCACCGAGCGGAAAGTGTGAGTTTAGCACATCCTACTTCCACAGAACTACGTAGCCAACGTAGGTACAGATTGTCAAATTATTTTCATTTCTATATGGATGAAAAATTTAACTTGTGATCGATAACATGGGCAGGTTATACTCCCTGGAAAGAGTATGACGCCTCTCTCCAACGTGAGATTTCTTTCTTAGGAGGACGAGACGTTGGACTCCATGTTAGCTCACATGATTTATGTCGGTTAAGAGAACCTCCCTTCAGATAAACTAATTTCTTCAAAGCCCTAAGATGAAGTATTTTTCAGATTTCAAAAACTAAGTGTAAAGGCTCACAAACTTATTCAGACATTATTTTACTTAAGATTTCAGTTACAGAATTATAGTTTTTAGTTCTCAGACATAAAAAGTGAGCCCTTTTTCACTTAGCCTATATGGTTTGAGAATAAGAACAAAATACAGATTTGAGAAATAAGTGTAATGGCTCACAAGATTTAGATTACATATTTTCTTATTAATGGTTTGACTTTTAATTTTCAGATTACTCAAGCTTACGTGAGTCATTTACATTTAGCATGCATGATGTTTTCTATAAACTGTGATGATATTGTTTACTTATTGCATGCACCCCTATATACACATCACATCATCAAAGTACTGATCCAGGTATACGTCTATGTGCTATATTGTCTCATAATGTAGGTTCAGGTGCTCAATCTCAGCAGCGATAGTGATTTTCGAGCATCTCATCTACATCCCTGTAGTTGGTGAGTCCTCATAGTTAGGGACTTAGCTATTCATGTTTCATTTTATTAGTAGATGTTCCTTTATTTATTTCAAATAGTTTGAGTCAGCTAGGGCTTGTCCTAGTGACTCTCTAGACTCAGTTAGTAGAGGTTTGTCGAACTACCAGATTCAGTCTTAGATCTCAGTTGTCGAATTCATACTTGTAAGTATTTGTTTAATCAGATTGATGAGATTAGTACCTTCAGATATATTTAGATTACTAGATTAGGTGTACGTGCCTCGCGCATGTACCTTATTTTATAGAGTTCAAATGTTATACTAAATAAGATATTTGTTTAAATAATAAAGATGAATACAATAATTAAATTCAATATCTTTTGAATAATTTATTTAATTAAATCTAACCTTTATCAAAAAATTTGTCAAAGTCGATCTACATTCATCTACCACTTGTAAACTACAAATAATACGATGATAGAGACATCAAAAAAATATAATTAAGTCTAACCTTTACACAAATTTTTTTCTCAAAGTCGTCTGACACTCATATACTATCTGTAAACTATAACAAAATAATACGATAATAGAAATATTAAAATAATACAACTAAACTTAACCTTTACACAAAAAAAAATTTCTCAAAAATAGAGATATAAAAACAATATAATTAAACCTAACCTTTACCTAAAAAAATTCATCAAAGCTGACCGTTATTCATCTACCACTTGTAAATTACTTGAATAAAAATAAAGAAGACATATATACATACACATTGAATTCTATTATTAAGCATCTACCAATCTAGATATGCAATCGATTCAAGTTAAATGAGCATCAATCATATTTTCCCAATAAGTGACTCGATTTCTTTTCTAGTTTAACGTGCATCTCAATATTTATAGAAGTATTTTCTTAATACAGTCCTATTTTAGGATTATTTTTCTATCCTATTTTAGAAGTATTTTTCTAATAAAATTATTAATTGATTCTCCTTCCATATATTTTAGGAGCTCCATATATTTTATGAGAAAAGAAATTCCTTAGGGGAGCTCAAAGAAGTTCATACTCATGGTATGATACACAATCTTAGCTTGGTGAAATCTGAAAAGGAGAAGGTTTTGCATACGATGCATAAGTTAGTAAAACCAATTTTGATATTTAATTATTTTTTCGGTATTAATGACACTTTTTATACGAAAGTCAAACTTCCGTACTTCTTTTTCCTTTTATAATAAGATATTTTTAAATTGAATTGCTTAAAAACAATATTTTACGAAACTATATTATTTTAAAATTTTATTTTTAGATTGAAAATGAAAGGTGCATTTGTATACATATAGAAAGTTTTCAAAAGTTACCATCAATAAACAAAGATGTAAAAGAACCTTTTCCATATATTTTAGGAGTCCTTAATTCAAATATATTTCTTTTTATATATTTTAGGAGTTCAATTAATATTATAAATATAATTAAATAATAATTGAAAGAAAAATAGTGAAAAGATAATTTTATCAAAAACGAAGATTTTTAATGAAGGATTTAGATTATTTAGATAGTTTTTTGCATTTTATCATGATTTTATACTTATATTTCCCCTATGTTGAGATTCAGATTTGTTAGAAGGCAGATTTGTTAGAAGGCAGACAGGGTTAGCTCAGGACTACTTGTAGTTCAGAGCAGCGTGTGACATCCCAAGAACTAGATTTCGGGGCGTTACAAACTTGGTATCAGAGCCAGGTTTAGAGAGTCCTAGGGAGTTAGACAAGTCACGTTACATAGATTCTTGATCATCGGTGTGAAGTGCGCCACATCTATAAGCAAGAAGCTATGAAGCGTTTTAGGAAACCATTTCTTCTTTCATAATTCATTGTGCTTACATCTGTCTTTATTTGCTATTAACTCGTGCTCTTTTATGACAGAATATGCCTTCTCTCAGAGCTAATTCCCATAGAAATAATAACCAGCCACCTCAGCCCGCAGATACTTTAAATGAGAATGTGTCACATGTAGAGTTTCGGGCTGCCTTTAACTGTCTTTCAGGCGCTAGCCCAAGTGGTGATAGCAAATATTCAGGGTAATCGTCAAGCTGCAGCCCCACCTCATCAAGATGGGGACTTAACCGCAGCTAGAATTTGAGACTTTATGAGAATGAACCCGCCAGAATTCTTTGAGTCAAAGGAAGGTGAGGACCCACAGATTTATCTAGATAAGGTGAAGAAGATCACCCAAATTATGCATGTTTTTGAAGAAGAGAGTGTAGAATTAGCATCCTATAGACTGAAGCATGTTTCTTATGATTGGGTAGTGTTATGGAAGAAGAGTAGAGGGGAGAATGCAGCTTCCATGACTTGGCAGATATTTCAGAATGCGTTCTTAGACAAGTTCTTCCCACTTGAGATGAGGGAAGCTAAGATAGAAGAGTTTATGAACCTGAGGCAGGGCTCTATGATAGTTAAGGAGTATTGTCTCAAGTTTAACCAGCTGCCTAAGTATGCCTATGATCAGATGGCTGACTCTAGATCAAGCATAAGTAAGTTTGTGACTGGTATGTCTGGGTTGGTGGTTAAGGAGTGTAGAACTGCTATGCTCAATAGAGACATGGATATTTCTAGATTGATGATGCATGCTCAGTAGATTGAGGCAGAAAAGATGAAGGAAAGAGAGAGAGTAAATAAGAGGGCTAGAACAGGGTAGTTTGATCATGGTCAGAATAAGTCTAGAGGAGGAAATCATTCGCAATTTCAGAATCGTTCATTTATGCCCGCACCTTCTTTATCCAGTGCTCCCACACCTAAAAATAGGCATGAACAGTCAGGTAAGTCTTCTATGTCCAGATCTCAGAGTAGTGTGGATGGTAGGCACAGTTATCCTCAGTGTGCTAAGTGTGGTAAAAATCATCCTGGTGAGTGTTTGGCTGGTCAGAAAGGTTGTTTTGGGTATGGTAAGTTAGGCCACAGCATTCGATATTGTTCACATACTAGACAGGGAAATAGGAATGCACGTCCCCAGACTCAAGCTAATAGTGCACCAGCTCCTTTAGGTCACCCAGCTCCTCCTCAAGGCGCATCATCTAATACTGCT
This sequence comes from Capsicum pubescens, assembly GCA_030864215.1. Classification (NCBI taxonomy): domain Eukaryota; kingdom Viridiplantae; phylum Streptophyta; class Magnoliopsida; order Solanales; family Solanaceae; genus Capsicum; species Capsicum pubescens. The sequence continues at coordinate 257,408,233 of CM061538.1, forward strand.
GGTGGTTAGTTACAGAACCAATTTTATGTTTTACCCTCACGCCAGGAGAAGAAAGATTCACCTAATATTGTTACCAGTATGCTTCGTGTCTTTCATTTTGATATTTATGTGTTGTTAGACCCTGGGTCGAGTTTCTCTTATGTGACCCCGTTAGTTGCAGTAAATTTTGAGGTAAGTTCCGAAAAGAACCCTGAGCCTTTCCTGGTTCCTACTCCAGTAGGTGAGTCAGTTGTTACTAAGCGAGTCTACAAAATATGTCCTATCACTGTTCTTCATAGAGTTATGTTAGCAGATTTGATAGAGTTAGACATGGTTGATTTTGATCTTATTCTTGGTATGGATTGGCTCCATTCCTATTATGCTTCTATAGATTGTCGCACCCGAGTGGTAAAGTTTTAGTTTCCAGATGAGCCAGTATTTAAGTGGTCTGGTAATTTAGTGTCTCCCAAGAGTCATTTCATATCTTATCTTAAAGCCAGAAGTTGATTTTCAAAGGTTGCATCTATCATCTAGTTCGAATTAAAGACACTAAGTCTGAGACTCCAATAGTTCAGTCAGTCGATGTAGTAAATAAGTTTACTGATGTTTTCCCAGAAGATCTCCCAGGGGTACCTCCTGATAGGGAAATAGAATTAGGTATTTACCTTCTCCCAGATACTCAGCCTATTTTTATCCCTCCATATCGTATGGCTCCTACAGAGCTTAAGGATTTGAAGGAGCAACTCAAAGATCTTCTAGATAAGGGAAGGCCTAGTATTTCTCCATGGGACGCTCATGTCCTATTCGTACGAAAGAAAGATAGTTCTTTGCGAATGTGCATTGACTATCATCAGCTAAATAAGGTCACAGTCAAGAACAAATATACTCTTCCTAGAATTGATGATTTATTTGACCAACTCCGAAGAGCAAGTTATTTCTCAAAAATAGACCTTAGGTCCGGTTATCATCAGCTTAAAGTTAGGGAATGTGATATTTCGAAGACTGCCTTTAGAACCTTCTATGGTCATTTTGAGTTTCTAGTCATGTCTTTTGGGCTAACCAATGCTCATAGATATCATCAATTGTTCGCCAAATTCAGCAAGTGTGAATTTTGGATAAGGTCAGTAGCCTTTCTCGATCATATTATTTCTGCTGATGGCAGTAGAGTGGATCCCCAAAAGATAGAAGCGGTAAGGAATTGGCCTAAACCTATCTCTCTGTCAGATATTAAGAGTTTCTTGGGTCTAGCCGGCTATTACCACCGTTTGGTTGAAGGTTTCTCATCTATTATATCTCTTATGTCTAGATTAACCCAAAAGAAAGTTAAGTTCCTGTGATCAGATTCCTACGAGAAAAGTTTTTAGAAGTTGAAGACTGGACTCACTTCAGACCCAGTGTTAGCATTACCTGATGGTACCGATGGTTTTGTGGTGTATTGTGATGCCTCTAGAGTTGGTTTGATTTATTTGTTAATGCAGAAAGGTAAGGTCAGTTTGGGTTATTTGTTAATGCAGAAAGGTAAGGTCATAGTCTATGCCTCCAGACAGTTGAAGCCTCATGAAAAGAATTTCCCAACCCATGATCTGGAATTAGCTACAGTGGTATTTGCTATGAAAATCTGGAGACACTATCTGTATGGTGTTCATGTTGATGTATTCACATACCACAAAAGCTTGTAATATGTGTTTACTCAGAAGGAGTTGAATCTTCGTCGGAGAAGGTGGTTAGAATTGTTAAAGGATTATGACATGAGTGTGTTGTACAATTCGGGAAAGTCCAATGTAGTGGCAGATGCCCTTAGTAGATTATCTATGGGCAGTGTTGCTCATGTGGAGAATGATAAGAAAGATTTAGCTCGAGAAGTTCACTGTTTGGCTAGATTGGGTGTTAGGTTAGTTGATTCAGCTGAAGGTAATGTTTGGGTTCAGAGTAGTTCCGAATCTTCCCTAGTTTCGAAAGTGAAGGAGAAGCAAGATATGGATTCTAGTTTGGTTAAACTGAAGGAGTCAGTTAAAGACCAAAAGGTAAAGATTTTCTCCCAAGAGGGAGATAGTGTGTTGAGATACCAAAGTAGATTGTATGTACCTTGTGTTGATGATTTAAGGTAGATAATTATGGCAGAAGCACATGGTGCACGTTATTCTATTCATCCAGGTGCTACCAAGATGTTCCGCGACTTGCGAGAAATCTATTAGTGGAATGGTATGAAGAGAGATATAGCGGAGTTCGTAGCTAAGTGTGCAACTTATCAATAGGTTAAGGTAGAGCACCAAAGACCTGGTGGTACGTTGCAAGAGTTTGGTAGCCCCACTTGGAAGTGGGAAGAGGTGAATATAGATTTTGTGTATTTGAAAATTTCACCCATAAAGGGGGTGAAGAGATTTGGCAAAAAGGGGAAGCCTAGTCCCCGATATGTTGGCCCCTATAGAATTCTGAGTCGTGTTGGGAAAGTAGATTCTGAGCTTGAGTTGCCCGCAGACCTGTCAGCAGTTCACCATGTATTCCATGTCTCTATGTTTAAGAAATGCATCGGTGGCTCCAACATTGTAGTTCCTTTAGAAAGCTCAAATATTCAGAACAGTCTTTCATACAAAGAGATTCCAGTTGAGATTTTAGATTACCAGATTTGTAGACTAAGGAACAAAGAAGTTCCCTTGGTCAAAGTTCTTTGGCGAAATCAGTCTATTGAGGGCGCTACTTGGGAAGCAGAAGCAGATATGCTAGCCAAGTATCCTCACCTTTTTTCCACAGACTCAGATCCAGCTGAAGGTAATACTCTTCCTTAATCTAGTTCCTTTTCTAATCAGGTATTCAGCAATATAGATGTCCTCATGAAAGTTCATGCACTCTCAGAATTTCTCAGAAGCTCAGAATGATTTAGATTCAGTTGCTTAGTTCATTTTAGTTGTGCATGCTATCTTATATTCTTAGATTCCTTAGAAATTCCAGCTTAACTAGTAACGTTCAAGGACAAATGTTTCCAAGGGGGAGATATTGTAATACCCCGTGATTTTCCTAGCTTAAACTCACCCCAAAAATGTCAAGGATTATCTCTTAGAATGAATGATGATTATTTTGTGTGGAATTCTATAGATTTGAAATTTTCATGACATAGGAAATTGAATAAGTTTTCCAATGATATATGATGCACCTAAATTTGATAACCGGGTAAGAAGTTGAGGCTATTTTAAGTTCCAGTCATAAAATACTGTCATTTGGACCATTAGCGCATTGCAGAGCAGTGTTAATTCCTAATTGTCATTTTCCAGTGGCCCTTCGTGATATTGGTACATTGCGGAGAGGACCAATTTTTTGTTTGTCAATTTCCAGAGGTCCAGAGCGATAATGGCGGGTCGCGCCATGTGCCAAAATGGCATTCCAAAGGGGCACCGCGTTAGCTCCGCATCACGGAGTCTGCCAGTTCCTATTTGTTGATTTCTAGTGAGCCACCGCAATAGTGTCATATCGCGGTGGCCATCCAGTTCACAAAATATTGCATTTTTCAGTTTTGTTTGGGGGTTTAAAGAGGGAATTTTGGTCATTCTCCCAGCCCCTAGTCCGTCTAAACCTCTCCAAAGCATTTTACATTCAATTTTCATCAAATTTCTCTCAAACAAAACCCTAGCTCATCAAGCTTTCTCCCCAAGCAACTCAAATTCCTCCATTAATCTTCCAAGGAAACTCAAGATTTGGAATCCTCAAGTCAAAAACTCCAAGAATTCATCTCCAAAGCATCAATAGAGATCTAAGATTCAAGTATTAACAACTAGATCATCAATTAAGGTACGTGGGGTTTGAACAAGGATAATCCTTTCATCCTTGTGCCCAAAACTTTGTTTCAATTACAAAACTTTCTGAATTATATATGATTTTTCATGAATTTCAAGTTAGGGTTTATACCCATTACTATTATTTGTAAGATTATGAGATTTTTCATGATTTAGAAGTTGAATTACATGATTATGTTTATGTTTTCAAGTATATTGCTGAAATTTTCAGATTTTGAGTTGATTTATCAATAATCATACTATCAAGCATAAACATTTTGATGATTTAACCTAAGATTGATGCATGGGTCATTTATCCCAAGATTGAATATGGTTACTTCAAGAAAGATTGATTCTTTAAGCATCTTGTGAACATATTATTTTCAGATTTTCGGAAAAACTTTGATCTTTGATCATCAGTTTAATTATGGAATCCACTTTACAGAATTTAGATCAACTTTATTTATAGATTTAAAAAGATAAATGCATATTTGGTTTAAGATAAACCCGTATTCTAGTTTTAAAAGTGGATTTTCAACAGAATGAGCATAGCAAATAATAAGGGAGTAGTATTTAGCACCGAGCGAGAAGTGTGAGTTTAGCGCATCCTAATTCCACAGAACTACGTAGCCAACATAGGTACAGATTATCAGATTATTTCCATTTCTATATGGATGACAGATTTAGCTTGTGATTGATCACATAGGTAGGTTATACTCCTTGGCATGAGTATGACGCCTCTCCCTAATGTGAGGTTTCTTCCTTAGGAGGACGAAACGTTTGACTCCATGTTAGCTCACATAGTTTAAGTCGGTTAAGACAACCTCCCTTCAGATAAACTAATTTCTTTAAAGCCCTAAGATGAAGTATTTTTCAGATTTCAAAAACTAAGTGTAAAGGCTCACAAACTTATTCAGACATTATTTTACTTAACATTTCAGTTACAGAATTACAGTTTTTAGTTCTCAGACATAAAAGGTGAGCCCTTTTTCACTTAGCCTATATGGTTTGAGAATAAGAACAGAATATAGATTTTAGAACTAAGTGTAATGGCTCACAAGATTTGTATTACATGTTTTCTTATTAATGGTTTGACTTTTAGTTTTCAAATTACTCAAGCTTACGTGAGTCATTTATATTTAGCATGCATGATGTTTTCTATAAATTATGATGATATTATTTACTTATTGCATGTACCCCCATTTACTCAGTACATCATCAAAGTACTAATCCACATGTACGTCTATGTGCTACATTGTCTCATATTGTAGGTTCAGGTGCTCAATCTCAGCAGTGACAATAATTTTCGAGCATCTCATCTACATCCCTGCAATTGGTGAGTCCTTATAGTTTGGGAACGTAGCTATTCATGTTTCAATTTATTAGTAGATGTTCCTTTATTTATTTCAGATAGTTTGAGTCAGCTGGGGCCTGTCCCAGTGACTCTTTAGACTCAGTTAGTAAAGGCTTGTCGGACTACCAGATTCATTCTTAGATATCAGTTGTCGTATTTAGACTTGTAGTATTTGTTTAATCAGATTGATGAGATTTGTACCTTCAGATATATTTAGATTATTCAGATAGTTTTCCACATTTTATCATGATTTTATACTTATATTCCCCCCATATTGAGATTCAGATGTGTTAGAGGGTAGTCAGGGTTAGCTCAGGACTACTTGTAGTTCGGAGCACCGTGTGGCATGTCGGGAACTAGATTTTGGGGCGTTACATTATTGAAACAGATGGTATATTTGTTGTCACAGATAAGTTACTGATGCAATAGATATAGAATCTGTTGCCACAACTCAATAAAAATGATTATTGAAAAGAACTAATTAATAATAATAAGCTGAAAAGTCATGACTTATCACAATAATCAAAAAGTTAGTCAGCAACTTGATTTAATTAAGTCATAACTTTTCACAGTAATCAAAAAGTCACCAATTTGTATGTAATTAATAAATGGAGGTGAGCAGTCGCGCCTTTTTTCCTAACTTATTCAAATTCAATCCTCTATAAATAGGTCCCTCCTTACTCGTTCATTCTACTACACTATTTATTTTTTGCATCTTGCCTTTCATTTTACACCTTCAATCACTTTTTTTCTCTTCCCTGACTCAGGTAAGTTTTTTTCTTACTTTTTGTGTAAATATACCCAATTAGTAGTATATGTTGTATTACATTCGGATTCTTTTCTTTACTTTTATTTTTATATTTTTGTCAATTCATTCGTATTCTGGATATGGCTGATCCGGTGTGGGATGTTGCTATTTTACAAGACACCGTGCGAAAACTTCAAATGCAGGTTCATGACCTGCAATAGGAGTTGTCTGCCATGAGAGCAAAGATGCTCCGGGAGATCCGGAGGCTGAAGAGGTCACTGTTGCTGCCGGTTAAAGATTGGTCGGATGGCAATAATGATGATAATAATAATTAGATTATTTTTTTCTCTTAGCCTATATATTTTTATTTGTTTTTGTTTAATAAAATATTTATGTTTGGTCGATTTTGATGTTTTAATTCTTACTTAATTTTCTTTCTGTCTGTTTCTTCTTCTAGACAAATATGTCAACTATTAAGGAATAATTTGAATCCAGTAGCAATAGTAAGAGTTGAAATATATGGGTTATTTATTGGGTTTATGGCAGGAGTTGTATTGTGTTGTTCCAAATAGATTAGTCATCTGTTGCAATAGAATAATTATCTGTTGCAACAGAAGATTTCTCATCTGTTGCAACAGAATAATTATCTGTTGCAACAGATAACTTGTTTGTTGCAATAGATTACCCATCTGTTTGATTCATGTTACGGGCACTATAGAACCATAAACATGAATCCAACATAAGAATTTTCTATTGCAACATAATATTTATCTATTGCAACAAACTGAGTGATTTGTTTAAATTATGGTTTCTTATGTTGTATTCATGAACAGGTTCTATCCATTATTGAAAAAATAGCAATAACAGTATACCTAGATGACAAATTCAACTAAAAATCATAATTTTACTTATCAAAGTCACCTATGAAGTAATGCCAAAGTTGAAAGTGATGTACGAAACAAAATTTCACCTAAAAAATTGGTCAAGTAGCAGCAGTAGCAGTTAAAACAACAACAATAGTCGAAAAGAAGAAGATGAAGATGATAATGAAGTAGAAGATGTGATAGTGAAGCAGAAGATAATGAATAAAGCAGCAACAACAATGAACAATAAAAATCATGAAGAGAGAGAAAACAACAATGGATGAGAAGAGAGAGAAATGCGTCTTTTCCCCCCATTTCTCGTTATATTAACTAACATTTGGATCAAAGTGTAAATTTATAAACTTGTGGGTTATTTCCAAATTTCTTCAACTTTCTTAATTCATAATAAAGTAATTGTCACTTCCACTCAATTATTAAGCCTTGAGTCACCTACACCTCATTTTCAAACGTTTTTGTCACTTTTAGCTCAAAGCTCCAAGTCTCTATGAGTATCAATAAAAAAATTTAAAAGTATGAAATACTTTGAATACGAAAAATTAATTTGAATGAAATATATAACAGATCTGGGGTCTTTGAGAGAAATCAACATCTACCTCTGTGTAACGACCCACCCGATCATTTGTAAAATTTTCTCATCTTCTCTATTTTAGCCCTTCTCGTGGTTGGTGTACGTAAATTATGACTCACGGGATGAGTAGTATCAATTCTTGAGGTGTTTGGAAGTTTTGGGTATTTTAAATAATTATTTAATTAATAAATTAGTGGGTCAAAATAACAATTTATTTATTTAAGTAGTTAATATAAGCATGAAATTAAGTGGTTACGGTTTACCATTTATAATATTAATATCATCAGATATTAGGGCAAAGGGGAGGCACGAGAGTTACAGTTTTCGCATTGCAACTTTGACGGGTGGGAATCTATATCTCTCTAGCATTATTTCAAGTAAGTGAGGAGTTCTCTACTACTAATTCCTTGGATGTTGCATTCTTATATGATGAGAAAATGCTTCTTGATCCTTCTAGATTTGTGAATAGAATGTGAGATTGTATATTGTATGTGCATTAGACGGGTTTGGTTATGTTATTCATTACACTAATCCTAATACCAACAATAGATGTGTAAATAATCTATAAAAGTAAAAGGCTTCTTTAGAATGCTTATACATTTACCTCGTCCCCATAATTTTCTACCTCGAAAATTTTGATACTATGGTTTCCAAGTATGTAAATTTATATTCAAAAAATTACGAATTGAGCAAATTTGATGTTGATGTAAAGAATTGGCATCAATTGGCACCATTACAGAGGGTTGATGTTAATTATATGTTATAGATTACGTGAATGACCTACAGTACCACTAAGTTGTAATTGTTTGATGCTTAGAGTTAGTTAATTAACTTGTAATGAATAATTTTTCCTTAGTAATGACAAAAAGAAGAAAAGAAGTTATGAATGAGAGTTTGACAGCAGTGACGTTAATTAGGCCACTGGGCAGCCACTGTTTCAACGGTTCACTTCAATTTTGAAGTGAACCCTAATCTAATTAAAAATAATCATAATAGTAGGGTTTTCATTAGATTTGTACTCTTATAGGGATTATATTTTTGAACAAATTTTGATCATTTGGAGACATTACGGAAGAGCAAGGCCCTTGCAAATTAGCTTATATTTGGATTCTTTGGTTGAGGTAGGTTACAGTTTAATTAGACTTTAGACTCGACTTAATTATGTGTATACTCCAAAATTGGATACTTGTTGATTGGTATTCGGACATTCTTGAAATTGTTGATGTTTGGATTGTTGATATGTGTATAAATGATTATTGAAAATTTACTTGATGAAATTGTCTTATGACTTTAAGTGAACTTGTAAACTTGGTACATTGTGTTGTATGCTATGAGGTTTTGTAAATTTGATATTGATATTACATGTATATGTTGGATCGGGTACCACACCGGTACGGATATGTGTATGTTGGATCAGGTACTACACCGGTACGAATATGTATATGTTGGATCAAGTACTACACCAGTATGGATATGTATATGTTGGATCGGTTACCATGCCGGTACGAATATGTATATGTTGGATCGGGTACCACGCCAGCACAGATATGTATATGTTGGATCAGGTACCACGTCGGTATGGATATGTATATGTTGGATCGGGTACCACGCCGATACAGATATGTATAGGTTGGATCAGGTACCACACAGGTACGGTACATGAACATACATTGTTCCCTGCAGGTCATGACTATTTGGGCAAAAATAAGTCCCATAGCATATGTGTACATATTTGTGTTGATTATGTGGATGTTTACAGTATAGTTGATACTCTTTATGGTTATGTGGCTTGTTTGTGAGCACTTTTGACCTGTTATTGTTGTATTATTGACTCATTGAGAATTTGTTATGTGATGATGTTTGCCTACCTGTTATTTGATTTATGTTGTGTACATGCTATTAAATTGAGTTGGCTTATGATACCTGCCAGTACATAGTGGTTTGTACTGATACTACCTTGTACTCTTCTTTTGTTGAGTGCAGAAAGTGTTCTAGAGGCTCAGACATGACCTTACCTCTAGAGTTTGACAGCAAATCTTGATCCAAGGCTGAGCACTCTATCTCTAGGCTGCCATGGGTCATCTTATTTGTTATTGTCCATCTTTCGGGGAATGAAATATTCCTTATTTAATTTATTATTGATATCTCTTTAGACATAATTTTTGCTAGTAGTTCTTGTACAATGACTTTCGGGTCTTGAAAATTTTAGTAAGTAGTTGTTGGATTTTGCATAATTAATGATTAGTTTCGAATTATTGTTATTATGTTGATTTTATGATAATATCGTCTTAATATTGACTAAGTGTTTAGGTAATGGTTCGATTTAGATGGTCCTCCCATAAGAAGATTAGTGTGGGTGCCACTCATGGCCATTTAGGTCATGACACTCTGAATCTCAAAAAGTAATCCTAAGCATGATCTAAGGACGAGCAACCGAAAATTACCGGCTCAGAACTTGCACATAAAGTGCAGAAAAATAAATAGGCATGCGTAATAATCTTGTATAGATACCAAAATATTTTTTGGTTCAAGTATTGTGAAGGAAAAAATGATTTCGATCAAAATGGAAAAAAAAAGAAGAAAATTGTTATAAATGATAAAGCAAAAGGAAGAAAGATGTAGAGAAATGTGGAGAGAAGAGAGAAAACTTCTTAATTTCTTTAAGAGATGACATACAATGAATAAGAATTCATTTTTTTTATAGGGGACGTTAACTTGGCCCTAAAGTAACTAACCCTAAATTTTCTCCAAAAAAATAAAATAGACATCATGATAATATAAATATATCTCTTTTTTATGTCTATTTAATAGATAATGTATCTCGTTGAAACCTTACTAGAAAAAATCTAATGATAAAAATTACAGTGAAGGAAAAATAATACAAATATCTAATAATACAAATTTTGACTGCCTCAGTTAAAAATAGTACAAGAAAACCAATTAGACAAAACCTTGTAAAGGAAAAAAATTACAACACGTACTAACTCCTTCTGATCAAAATGTCAACTCAAAAACTTGAATCTTCACATCTCAATCCAGTGTACCATCTTCTCAAAAGTTGCAGTTGGTAAAGACTTGATGAACAAATCAGCTATATTATTACTTGAACGAATTTGTTGCACGTTGATATTCATAATTCTTTTGAAAATCATGTGTGAATAAAAATCTTGATAAAATATATTAGTTTTAGCTCTTTTTATGAATCTTGTCTTTAATTGGACTATGCATATCACATTCTTTTCATATAAGATCTTTGATGACTTTTTACATTTTAAAACATATTTTTCTCGACTAGAATGTATCATTAACCTCAGTCACTCACATTCTCATCTTGCTTCATATAGCTTTTACTCAACATAATTTGATGAAATGGCCACAATATGTAGACTACTTTGTATCGTCAACAAATTCTCAAAAAGAATTTTCTACTTATAATATTAATGAAAATCTATAATAGGAGATAAAATTATTTAACTATATGTAAAATATCAGGGTTAAAAAATAAAATAGTATATATAATATAAAATATTATTACATGGATGGATACTGAAAATGTTAAAAGTCAAATAGATATTGTATAAGATTAAAAAGGAGGGGGGATATCTACTGTTCTAAATTCAGACAAAATATTGATTTTAAAATTAAAGTTAGAGCATATAAATGATTTTCACCTATAAATAATTTGAGATAAGGAACAAATACTCCCTAAATTATACCCAAAATTATTATGACACCTATAAACTTTATAGAGGTCCTATTATTCCCTCCCCCACCCCCTACCCCCCACCCCGCATAAACTGACCTTTATGGTATTTTTGTGTGTTGGGTTATTAAGAGTGTGAATGAAAAATGAAAAGGTGGTATTTTTTTTTAAAAGACACAAAAAGAAAGGAGCAATTTGAATAGGCACCTTTTCGAATTGAATGGTTATGACATTTCCAATGGTTGTGACTTTTTTGAAAAGTTGCACCTTTTTTCGAATAGTTCCACCCTTATGAAGGGGTGCACCATTCTGAACCATTGTTTCTCTTCATGAAGCAACACCTTGATGACTATAAATACCTAAATTTTTCCTCAAGTAAAGATAATTTTTAGGGTTGAAAAACATTCTTCTTCTTAAAAACTCTCTTGTGATCATTTAACTGTTGAGTGCGTACGAAGTTTTTGAAAGTTGGAGGTACTGCTACTTTTAGAAAGTGAACCATTTTATCCTGAGAGAAAAGATTCCATAACCTTGGATACTTGAGGGGAATAAATTCCTTAAGGACACACCGTGAAGTTGGTGGACTTCGTTCTTAAATTTCTGCTTCATATTCATTTCTTAATAGTTGATAAACAGTTCATTTGATAGTTTATTTAATTATTCATTTGAACTTGTGTTTGAAGGTGTTGAACTTCATTGTAGTTATTGAAAACTTATTATTGAACTTAGTTTGAATTTTATATAGAAAACATAGAGATTTTGTACCCGCCGGAACAACAATCTTAAGGAATTTATACTAATCTATATTATTTGGTTTTATTGTTTTTCAGTAAATAGTTTCAACTTCATATTGATAGTTCTTCAAATGTTTGAACTTATGTTTGAAGTTCTTGAAACTTCATTTTGATAGTTCATAAGTTGGTTGAACTTGTGTTGAAGTTCTTAACATTTGGTTTTGCTATTTTTCAGAAAAATAGTTTGAACTTCATTTTGTTGATGTTCATAAGTTGGGTTGAACTTACTGTTAAAATTTTAAAATTATAAATATGGAGTTTAAACTTTATTTGATTATTCATACGTTAATTTGAACATGTGTTTGAAGTTATTGTTGAAAAATACAGATTTTACCAAACCCGAGAAAAATAATAATTTAAGGAAATTATAAAAATATTTATTTTTTGTGATTGTTTGGTGAAAGAAAAAAAATATCTTCACTTATAAATCAAGTATTTTGCCAATCTGTATCGGGTCTGATTTGATGGAGACTAAAATCTTTTGATTTCTACTCCCTCGATTAGAAGAATATAAAAACTTCATTGAGAAATCAGTGTGGAAATTCGGTTCGAAGAATATAAAAACTTCACCGATTCATTACAATCTCTGTATTTGTTTCTGAAGTTTAAAACCTGTAGAGGTTCACTCCGTTTGAATTTGATTCTGATTTAAAGTCATAAAAACTTCGTCATGTTTCATATTTCATTCGGTTGATGATTTGAAGATATAAAAACTTCATCATTGACTAGAAACAAGTTGGCTAAAGATTAAAGTCTTTATTGTTATTATTCTGAAATACTAAAGAGTATGTCAAAGATTGACAGAAAAATGACGAATTAAATTGAACAACAAATTAATTTGATTGTAAATGGTGTTCTCCCAACGGCAATCAATGTTGCGTTATTAAATCGTTCAGGTATTGCTCTAGCAATGAAAACAGCGAAGAAATAAGAAAAATATTTTGGTGTGAACATTAAAGAATGGCGGCAAATGATGTCATTTTGGCTGGCCAAACTTGAAATGCAAATTTTCACAAGTATAGATCCTCGTATTCTAAAAAAAATAATGATTGAAAAAATAATTGTCTGATTTGAAAGATCTTGTGAGTCATTTTAAGATAGACGAGGATAATAAGTTGAATGAAAAATCATCAATGATGGTTGCAAATTCTGTTAAGGATGATGCTCCAAATAATAAGAAGATGAAGTCTTCTGGACAAGAGAAAGAGCAGAATAAGAAAATGTTCAAAGGCAATAGCTACATTTGTAGTGATGTTGGTCACAAAGCTCTAAATAGTCAAGTTCTAAATAAGAACAAGAAAAGAGATTAGATAAACATGTTGGAAACAAGTAGAAAGATTGAAAATTTATGAGATATGATCACTGGAAGCAATCTAGTTGGATATCCAAATGAATGGTGGTTTAATTTAGGAGCCACTAGACATGTTTGAGCGGACAAAGAAACTTTTGCTATTTATGATCCTGTTGGTCCCAAAGAAGTGATTTTCATGGGAAATAATGCAACAACCAAGCTTGAAGGAAGTGAGAAGATATTCCCAAAAGTGACTTTCGGCAAGGTGTTGACTCTCAATAATGTTCTCCATATTTCTACTATTAGGAAGAACTTAGTGTCGACAATACTTCTCGTTAAAAATGAGCTTAAGTGTGTGTTTATTTCATAGAAGTTGTAATAAGAAAGAATGAAACATATATAGGAAAGAGCTACCTCAATGAGGGCCTTTTCAAACTTTATGTAATGGTTGTTGAAATGAAGAAAGTTGAGGCTTATTCTTACTTGCTAGAGTCAAATAATTTATGGCATAGTCGTTTAGGACATGTCAAGTATAAAACCATGCAAAAACTGACTAGTTTGAAAAGGTTCCGTAACTTTGAGTACAATAAATCAAAGTGTCAAATATGTGTAAAATCTAAGTATGCTAAACATTCATATAAGTCTGTTAAAGGGAATTTTAGTTCCTTAGACTTAATCCATACATACATTTATGATATGAAGTCAACACCTTCTCGTGGTGGAAAAAAATATTTTATAACTTTTATTAACGATTGCACTATGTATTATTATGTCTATTTGCTGAATAATAAGGATGAAGCAATAAATGCATTTAGGTAATACAAAACAAAATTTGAAAATCAGTTAGAGAAAAGAATCAAAAGGATAAGAAGTGATAGGGGTGGGGAATATGAATATCCTTTTATAGAGATATTTGTAGAAAATGGAATTATCCATCAAACTACTGTCCCGTATTCACCTCAATTGAATGGAATTGCAGAAAGAAAAAAATGAACATTAAGGAAAATAATGAATGTCTTACTTATAAGTTCAGGTTTACCGCAAAACTTGTGCGGGGAAGTTATCCTTACAGCTAACCAAATACTCAATAGAGTGCCCCATAGTAAGACACTATCAATTTCATATGAAAAGAAAAAAGAAAAGAAGGAAATCCAACTTGAAATATTTCAAAGTGTGGGGGTGTCTAGCAAAAGTCCAAGTTCCTATGCCTAAAAGGGTGAAGATAGGACCTAAGACTGTGGACTGCGTATTTATAGGATATGCTAAAAGTAGTAAAGAATGTTGATTTTTGGTTCATAAATTCAAACATCTGGATATTAATGAAAATACGGTAACTGAATCAGATAATGTTGAGTTCTTTGAACACATTTATCCGTATAGAACTAGGCATGTATAGTCTAGTGGAGGGTCTAAACGACCTCGAGATGAACCAACCGAGAATGTACATAATGATGAAAATCCAAGATGTAGTACACGTCAAAGAACGTCAACTTCGTTTGGATCGAATTTTATAATATTTCTCCTAGAAAATGAGTCTCAAACATTTAAAGAAGTGATGTCGTGTTTAGACTCATCCTTTTGAAAAGAGGCAGTCAAATAGTGAGATTGATTCAATACTGAGCAACCATAGTTGGAAGTAGGTTGATATTCCTCCAGAAAATAAACCTTTAGGTTCTAAATGGATCTTCAAAAGGAAAATAAAAGTGAATGGTACTATTGAAAAATACAAGGAAAGACTTTTAGTAAAAGGCTTCAAACAGAAGGAATGTCTTGATTATTTTGATACATACTCGCTTGTAACAAGGATAACATTAATTTGGATGTTAGTTGCCTTGACGGTGGTTTATGGTCTTGAAATTCATCAAATGGATATGAAAACAACATTTCTAAATGGAGAATTGGAGGAAGAAATTTACATGAAATAATCCGAGGGTTTTATGGTTCTTGGTAAAGAAAAAAAGGTGTGCAAATTGGTTAAGTCACTTTATGGACTTAAACAAGCACCCAAATAGTGGCATGCAAAGTTTGACCAAACCATGTTGGCAAACGGGTTTAAGATAAACGAATGTGATAAATGTGTTTACAGTAAAGACACTCCAAGTCACAAGGTCATTGTTTATTTGTATGTGAATGATATGTTGATCATCAGTAGAGACATTTCTGACGTAAATGCTACGAAATGAATGCTTGAGATAAAGTTTGATATGAAAGACCTTGGATTTGCGAATGTGATTTTAGGAATAAGAATCCATAAAACTCCACAGAGGTTAGCGTTGTCACAGTCTCATTACATTGAAAAGGTACTCGACAAGTTCAAGTATTTGGATTTTGGTATTGCCAAGACTCCATTAGACGTGAGCTTTGCACTTCAAAAGAATGAAGGTGAAAGTGACTCACAGTTGGACTATGCAAGAGTATTGTAATGTTTAATGTATATCATGAGCTGTACATGGCCAGACATAGCATGTGCTATTAGTAAATTGAGTCGGTACAAGAGTAATCCCAGTAAAATTCATTGGATGGAAATGAAAAGAGTTTTGGGGTATCTTAAATACACTCAAGACTATACTTCGCATTATAATAAATATCCATCGATAATTGAAGGATATAATGATGCAAATTGGATCACCAGATCGAATAAAGTAAAATACACAAGTAGATATGTATTTACTTTAGGTGGAGGAGCAATCTCTTGGAAATCGTCCAAACAGACATGTATTGTCCGCTATACAATGGAATCTGAATTTATCGAATTAGATAAAGTTAGTGAAGAATATGAATGGCTCTAAAATTTCTTAGAAGATATTCCTTATTGGCGCAAACCATTGGCATCAGTATGCATACACTGTGATAGATAAATGGCTACAAGTAGGGGAGGGAGCATAATGTATAACGGTAAATCTCGTCATATAAGACGGAGACATAACACCGTTAGAGAACTACTCTCTAGTGTAATTATCACTGTTAACTATGTATAGTCAAAGGATAATGTGTCGGATCCACTTACAAAAGACCTATCTAGAGAGGGAGTTAAGATATCATCGAAGGGAATGGATTTACGGCCTAGGACAAGTTAGCATGGCGGTAACTTTACCTAGCAGACTAGAGATCTCAAGAACTAGGTTCAAGGAGATCAAACAAAGTTGTGACTGGCGGTTCAACATTGTCAATATACTCAACCCATTCTCATAATGTAGACAATATTTAGGAAACAAGGAAGGCTTATGGTGTGAAGTTTTTAAATGGTTATCTAAATTTGGCAGATTTGACTAAATAATTGAATCTATAGGATTGAACGTTTAGAAATCACCTATGTGAAGGTGAAGTGAAAGCCGCTTCAAGGAGAATGTTAGTAAAGGCTATTCTCTACACTCTCATGAAACCATGATGTATTCATGGCAGAAACTAACAAAACTATGAGAACCATAAAAGGTAAAAGGCTGGTTGTGTGACTTGTGTTGTCTAGGTGTATATTAAAGTTCGACGGTTCAAAGATAACGAATCTACCGATTGGCTGAGTGCATCGATGCATGTTCACTATGAAAATTTTAAAAGGAAACTCATTTATCTAGATGCAATCAGTATTTGCTTGTTAATCACATAATTATCCGTAAATTTATTATAAGATAGTCATTTTCCATTCATGTGGGGGATTGTTGGGTTATTAAGAGGTATGAATGAAAAATAAAAATGTGATGTTTTCTTTTTTTGGAAACACACAAAAAGAAAGGAGCAACTTGAATAGTCACCTTTTTGTATTGAATGGTTATGACCTTTCCAATGGTTGTGACTTTTTCGAAGAGTTGCACCCTTATGAAAGAGTGCACCTTTCTGAACCATTGCTTCTCTTCATGAGGCAACACCTTGATGACTACAAATACCTAAATTTTTCCTCAGGTATAGATAATTTTTAGGTTTGAAAAACGTTCTTCTTCTTCTTAAAAACTCTCTTGTGATCATCAAATTATTGAGTGCGTTCAAAGTTTTTGAAAGTTTGAGGTACCGCTACTTTCATAAAGTGAACCATTTTATCCTGGAAGGAAAGATTCTATATCCTCGGGTACTTTAGGAGAATAAATTTCTTAAGGACACACCATGAAGTCGATAGACTTGGTTCTTAAATTTCTGCTTCATATTCATTTCTTAATAGTTGATAAACACTTCATTTGATAGTTCATTTGATTATTCATTTGAATTTGTGTTTGAAGGTGTTGAAGTTCATTGTAGTTCTTAAAAACTTATTCTTGGACTTAGTTTGAAGTTTGTATAGAAAACATAGATTTTGTACCCTCCGGAACAACATTGTGCTCCTTCTGTGCTAACATGGTCACACCTAAATTTTACCGAGGTCCTATTCCCCCCCCCCCCCCCCGCCCAAAAAAAAACTTCATTTTTTTGTATTTTTATGCTTCTTTTGTGTTGACATGGATGTCATATCACCATAAGAGGAGTAAAGAAATACTGGTATTTGGCAGCTACATCAGTAAAAAGGAGTATAAAAATATAAAAAAAAAAAGTTTAAGGGGGTAATAGGATCCTCGTAAAATTTAGGTGTGTCATTACAACTTCGAATATAATTTAGGGATGTACTTGTGTCTTATCTCAAATAATTATGGTGATTTACTTAAGTTAAAGACGGTCAAATTTATACAGAAGTAATTAATTTAGTAATGAGATTGATCTAATCTTGAAAAGAAAAAATAGAAAATTATAATAAATAAGACATTTAAACAATATAAAAGTAGATTGTGGATGTGGTTGAATTTTTACCTATAAAAGGAGAAGTTTTCTCTTTCATCCAACTCATCTTAGTTAGGAATTTCTCATAACAACATGACTTCCTCAATCCTTCTTCTTTTTATTGTATTTCTTCTCCAATTCTTTTTTCCTTGAAATTTAAGTAGCAGAATTATATTGAATAAAAAATTAGGAAGAGTCATATTTCAAGTTTGTACATGAATCTATCGGATGATCTTTTTTGTCATCAAAATTATTTTTATCTCTTTCTTTTGAATGATGCATGAGGTGAGGTGTCTGATAGATTCACGCACAAACTCATAATATGTCTTTTCAAATTATTGTGCTTAATTTACTTTTTATCCATTCCTTCAGTTCACCCATATATAGAAAAAACTGGAAAAAATGGAAAAAAAATTAGAGATAATGCATCAAAACCCCCCTAAACTTGTCACTCCAACTTACTGTAACACTTAAACTCAACAGGCGTTTATTTACCCCCTTAACATCTTTAAAGTGAATTAATTAAAACCCTAAATCTGACGTGGAATTTTTTTAAAAGAAAAAAGAAAAAAAAATACGTGATTTAATTTAAAAAAAAATGGTCCCACTTTTATATAGTATATATATATCCAAATCACACCCTTTCTTCTCCTATATATCCAAATTACACCCTTACTTATCCTATCTATCCAAATCACACCCTTTCTTCTCCAATGCCACCCATCCTTCACCCTCACCCCACACCCCCGCATCCCCCGCACCCCTGCACCCCTTTCTTTTATTTTTTTTCTTACACCTCCACCTCTACCCCCACCCCACACCCCTTTCTTTTATTTTTTTCTTACACCTTCACCCCTATCCTAAGCCAGCCCGCCCAATCCCCTCTCTCCTTCTTCAAACCCAGCATCTTCATTTTTATTAGATTTCATCAAATTTATAAGAAAAAAATGTGTATAAAATATTTGGTTGTTGATGCAAGTTTTGATTTGAATAAACAACAATTTTGGACATTTGGTTTGGATGCAAGCGTTGATTTGAAGTGGCAACTTTGATCTTTAGGGATTACGAAATTCGTAATCCATAAAGATAAAATTGAATGTTTGATTTAATTCATAAATTTGAATTTCGTACCTAAATTTGGATGTTTGGTTTGAATTTCGTAAGATTTATTTCGTAATTCATCTTTATGGATTTTGGGGTGGGGTGCGGGATGCCAAGGGCGGGGGTGGGGGTGGAAGAAGAATGGGGGGAGGGGGGGGGCTTGAAGAAGAAAGGAAAAGGGGCGGGATGGGCGGAGGGGGAGTTTTTTTTTTTTTTGCTTTTATTATTGTATTATAAATAAATTAGTGGGGTCACTTTTTTAAAATAAATTTTGATGTGGCACAAGTGTAATACACTCTCCGTTGTGAGAGTGGTGTTGTATTTTTATGGTGGTATATAATCACTTCAAAAAGATTTAGGGGGGTAAATAATTATCCGTAAAGTTTAAGTGTTAAAGTAAGTTATCGGGACAAATTCAGGGGAGTTTTGATATATTATCTCAAAAAATTATAATGAACGTTACATATATGCATAGACGAATTCAAGGTTAAGTGTTGTGGAGCGAGAAGTTCATATAGAGATCGATTCAAAATATATTAAGTGTCACAATTGGTATTAAACTTGTGCTCTAAGATATATTAGTTTTCTTATATCAAAAGGACTTAATCGTTTATATATAATTAAAATTACTTACTTTTTAATTTTACGATACAATTTTCAGGCGAAGCGGATTGAATTCTGTCATAGCTCACTTCTATTAGGGGAATCATATGCACTTAGTTCAATACACAAGTTTAGCAAAGTAGTTGATTGTTTATGTTCTAAGACACAAGAACATGAATAGGGGTATTAAATGAGCGAATCCAATTAAAATTGAGCAAATTAAAATGGGCAAAGTCAATTAACATGCAGATTAAGTTATTTCGGCTCAAAATGGTTCGGATAAAATCTAAATGAGTCATAACCTGACCCGCTCAATTTTTATTAATTTTTTTTTTTTGAATCTTTTGTATTTTTCCTTATTTATTTAATATATTACATTTTGCATTAGATTTGGAATTTTTCGCTGCCCTAGATTTTGCCACGATTTTTGACTTAATTTTAGGAAACTATATGGTTGGGGGCTGATATTTTGGGAAATATCTGCATCCTTTAATATTTTCATCTTCTTTCCTTATAAATTTTAAAATTTTATCTGTGTGATTTCTTCCTTCACTCAATTTCAACCACGATTTCATCTTTATCAACCCACAATTTTTCTATTCTTACTAATTTAGAGATATTTTCAGCTTATCAAGAGTTTAGTCCATTGTCAACAACAAATAAATTTTATTTTGAGTGTATGATATCTCAAAAGAATTGGAACACTAAAAGGAGATTGATCTAAAGTTTGTGTCATTTGGATAAGACTTGAGCTGATTTTGGACTGAATTTTAGTCCTAATTCTTTGAAGTAAGAAGTCATAATCGCATTGTCTCAAATTTGTATTAAAATTATTCTATAATTATATGCTGAAATATATGTATATTGTATTTTAATTTTTAAGTTATTGTAGTAGTATTAAATTTGTATGAATGTTGTACGAAATTTGCATAAAATATTAACGTACTTATATTACATTTTCAGAAACCAATATGAAATGCGTACAGGTAATACACATTTCATACAAAATTTATACATATTTTATATATGAAATTGTGACTGTAATTCAAAACATAGTTTTCTTCTAGAAACCTAATATAAAATTATGAGTGAAATTCTAAACCTTGGTAATGAAAATCTCCTCATACATTTTGTAAATATGAGTCTTATTTTGTATATATAATTTTTCTTCATTTTTAGATGAACTAAAATAATTCGGTTAAATACGCTAAACTAATAAATGAAGAAATCACCTAAATTGGTTAAACATGTCATAATTTAATGGACCTCCCATAGTTCTATATAAGCCAAAAGAATATAGCATATGACAGTAAAACTTTCAGGTTGACCATTGAATGCATGTAAAACAGAAAGAAAAGAAAAAAGAACTCTTAAAAAGGAGGAAAAGAGATGCCACAGTTTTAGTTGGTTCTAAATTTTGTGAAGGAAACAAATAATTCCCATTCAAAATCAAGTTGTACTGTTTTTAACTTTTATCATCTATCTGGAAAAGAATTGAATCAATTGATGGATTGTGACAGCTGCTAATGAAATAGCTATATTTATGGAGTAGAATATAAGATTAGTGTGGGATACATAACTGGTCCAAACAATTTTATTTTTAAAAAATGCACGCTCCTTTTCGTACAAGCAACGCAGTGTATTTATTTATTTTTGTCTTTTAAAAAATATGCAGGGGATAATGTCACTGAATTCCCGAGGGGGTGGGGGGGGGGGGGTATCTCTAATGTGGACTTGAGCCGAGTAAGATTCATTTCAAGGGGAAAGTGCTCACTATAGAATTTTTTCTGCTAATGAGAGCGTCAGAATTTTTATTAAGAGGTTTGATATATATAAAAAATAATTATACAAAGAAGTTAAGGATATTCAACATCTATTATATATATAATAAAAATAATTTTAATCTTAGATATATAATATAATTTTTCACCGGATGAATTCTATTTGGATAAGCCCCTTGCACCCATGTGGCCCCGACCATGTTTTCTATATTCAAGAAACAAATTCAAAATTTCTCTAATCGGAAAATGGCCTAAAATGCCCTTTAACTGTGTGAAATGGTGCAAAAATATCTCCCGTTTACCTATTAGGCCTAAAATGTCCTTCATGTCTACCTATTGGGTCTAAAATGTCCTTTTCGTCTACCTATTGAGACTATTTTGCCTTTTTATTTAGAAAAATTACATTAAAAGACATTTTTATATACTATATTAAAATTTTATGTTTTTTATTTTTACTGTCTGCTTTCACGATGCCTCCATATAAATATATGGTATATTTATATCATAAAAATTCATGGTATATTTATATATTATACAAATTATATTTATATCATAAAAATATATGGTATATTTATACCATACAAATTCTGTTTATACCATATAAATTATATTTATGCCATAAACATACATGGTATATTTTAGATATAAAAAGTTTACACCATATAATACTGGAAATATATATTTATATTTAATGAATAGTTTTTTAACAAGATAAGTACTTCCGACATAATGAGATATACCATGAATATTTATGCAATAAATTATATCAAAAATATGATAATAATATGACTTTGACTTAAATTATAATAATATGACTTTGACTTTGACAAAAATACATGGTATATATGTACTTCCAACAAAATGATTTTTATTCCATAAATATTTATCCATAAAAAATGATAGTTAACTCATTACATTAGAATTAAAAATATACGATAATGAAATAATACTAGATGATTAACATACATGAAAACAAAACGAAACATACACGAGCAAATAATGTAATATTTAGTTTATTTAAAAATATTTGAATTTTGAATATAAGAGAGAAAGATTTGAAAGTAGGGATTATCTTTTCCACTTTTAATTTGAAGATTGAAAACATATCTCTTAAATTAAGGTGAATTGATAATTAGTTATAGCATTAAATTTGAAATTATAATTATCTTTTCTGATTTTCTTAAATGGCGATATATGTAAAAAAAAAAATTTAATTTTATAATATTGAAAAAGTACTATTATTTATGTAATTAAGTTTTAAGGATGGTCTTTCCATATAACTTGCCTAAATAAAAGGGCAAATAAGCTCAATAGGTAGACGAAAATGATATTTTAGATCCAATAGGTAGGTAAGAAGGACATTTTTGGCCCAATAGATAGACAAAATGCGTTTTTGCACCATTTACATAATAGAAGAGCATTTTAACCCCTTTTTCGTTCTCTAATTAAGGGTAGAGACCTCCTGTTAATCCTAGCACTTGTTGATTACAATTTGCCTTAGCTTTTTACAATTCCTAAATTTTGGTTTCTTGCAAAAATTGATGGCAAAGTGCTTAGTCTGGTCATTATTTTTCATTATTCTTGTGGGATTTATATAAGCTGCAAGATTAATTTCTCCAAACTTAATTAGAACCAAAGCCTTCAAACTCCAAGTTATAATACCACTTTGAGAAACGATGTTGTGGATTAGCACCCCAATAAGCTTCCTAATATTGTCTGTGATAGAACACTTTAATTTTCAAGATATTCAACATTTCAAATGATATTTTTTTTGCTGGGATTGCAAAGCATGACTTGCTAATCCGTAGTCATTGGGGAAATTCGTTAAGGATATTGAACTTTGTACTAATTTTAATGTGTGAATAACTTAAACGTTCTTCCAAGTATAATAAATTCATCTAATGTTCTTCCAAGTACTCCCTCCGTCTTATTTTACCCGTCCCAAATTTCTTAATTTGATGTCCCATTTTACTTGTCCTTTTTTACTTATCAAGACAAGACAATTTTTTTTTTCCATTATACCCTTAGTGTAATTGATTACTCCTTGTTATTAGTCATTCATCAATATTGGAACTAATAACAAGACACAATTAAGAGGGGCAAAATGATAAAGTTACATTACTAATCATTGTTTTCTTAATAATTGTGTCATCCCAATTTGGAACGGATAAAATGGGACGGAGGAAATATAATAAATTCATCTACCAAATTCATTATCTTTAATTTGTATTAAAGACATCATTTAATTTAAGAAATTTATCTGCCAAATTCACTTATCTTTAGTTTGTATTAACAACATCATTTAATTTAAGAAATTTATCTATCAAACTTACTTTATCTTTAATTTGTATTAACGACGTCATTTAATTCAAGTTAGACCATTTTATCTACAAAATCATTATAACTAAAAATCTAAAAGGATAATTCATAAACCTCCATTCAAGTTTGATGTTGTGATGCTAAATTTCCTAGTAATTTATAATATTATGCCTCCCTCATAATATTAGTGAAAATAAACGAGGCCTAATGTCACAGTCCAGGATTAGGTCATGTAGGTGCCAGTTTCTTATGTAGATTGGTGTAAATATAACCTGAAGAGATTATACAAAACATAATTGGCATGTAGATACCGTAAAATATTATTTTCAAGGGTCAAATTCTAAATCATTAAATTAGATTGGACGATTCTGTCAATCGTATCATCACATAAACATAATAGCAATTTAATATAAAATGGAAGCAAAATGTAAGTGTACTCATAATAAACTTTTATCGCTTGAAGCAAAGATAACTAAAAAAGGAAAGTAAGCTAACATTATAAACTATAAGGAATGTTAGTGTCACGAAATCAAATTTAAAGGAATTGATTTTATAGATAAAATGGGCTAACTTAAGTGACTTTATTAAATACAAATTAAACATACCTGGCTTTGATAAACAATTTGTTTATTTGCCTTTAAAGGATCAACATGGTGATCAGGGAGACTGCCCAAAGTTATCCGTCTACCATACTAAAAATCTCAATTTAACCATTTATTATATTTTGTGTCAAGTCATAATTTATCATTAACAAATTGTTTGTATTTATTTTTAGACTTCAACAGATGTTCAGCATAGACTGAAACTCTAGCTAGTAGAATCGAAGGCCACAAAAAGGGGCAGTAACAAGAGCACACTAAGGGGTCGTTGTTGGAGTCCCACATCGGTGAGTTAAAGGGTCCTTGGTCTCCTTATATGGTCTTGGGCAATCCTCCCCTCATGAGCTAGCTTTTGAGGTTGAGTTAGGCTCAAGGTCTATTTCTTTATCATGGTATCAGAGACACGCCCACCCAGTTCATTGTTTTTGATGTTGGGCCCCCCGTCTTATAATGTCCAGTCCTAGGCGTTCGGGGGGGGGGGGGGGGTTGGAGTCCCACATCGATGGGTTAAAGGGTCCTTGGTCGGTCTTGGGCAATCCTTCCCTCATGAACTAGTTTTTGAGGTTAAGTTAGGCCCAAGGTCCATTTCTTTATCAGTTGTTTGGTAGAGTGTATAAGAATAACACAAAATATGATATATTAGCAATGTTTGTGTTGGCTATGCTTGTATTTTTCTTGTGCAGTGTTTGGTTCGATGTATTAAAAATAACATGAATTAAATAATTTCTATTTATTGTTTTACATAATACCCTCAATAAATATATTGGAGAGGATGTGAATTTTTTTTTGAAGGATAATAGTGTCTTTAAGCATGTTAATGCATGCATTAAATCCATTGCATTACTAATGCCATGGATTTTGAGGTATTAGTAATACACACCTCAATACACAATAGAGTGTATAACTAATGCAAGCATTAATTATACATAGGGTTAAAAAATATACCAAATAAGGTACTACTAATACACATTAAACTAATGCATGCATTAACTTTTCAATACACTCTACCAAACGATCTCTAAGTCTCCAAGATAAAAATTTAGTGCGTTGTTTGCAGTGCACTAAATCTTTCATTATATGTGAAATTTGGAGAAATTACTAAAAGCTTATTCAACGCAGCGCGAATAAAAATAAATCTTTTTGAATATAAGGAAGAAAGTGAGATCATTGTCCAATCTCTATCATTGAATCCTCAAATCAATTCATTTTCAAATATGATTGGGAGACTTTACTCAAGAGGTGAGTCAAAAAATGAAAATTCAAAACATGGGGATAAATATGATACTAATAAGGACGACCTATATCCCATTGGAATTGTATCAAGACTAGAATGACATGAAATGTTTGTATTTATATATAATAAGTTGTATTCTATCTTTTCCGCCCACCTCATTTCATATCGAGAGGAAAAAAATTTGAGGATAGCTTGATGATGAAGAGACAGAGACACTGTCAACAAGGTATGATTCTTTTTAATCATCCCAGATGACGCATATTGCTTTAAGTAAAGCACAATAAATAATGTGTCGGGCCGTCTCATAAGTCAAATCGCTCTTTTATAAAACAGGTAAGTCGCAACAAAACCCTAATCAACACAATAGAAGCAACATGAATTCAATTTCTTATTAGGTAATTAATTAGGTATCCCTCAATACTAAATTGAATTAAGGGAAAAGGGTTAAATTTATCCCTCTACTTTAAAAAATTGATTAAATATATCCTTTGTCATACTTTGATATCAAATTTACAGTCTTTGTCATACTTTGAGGTCAAATTTACCCTCATTATTAAGAAATTTTTCACTTGTACCCTTCCTTTTAATAGAAAATCCCAAATCAATGTTAAATACCTCATTTTCTTGAAATTTAAATGCACCCTAATGTAACCCGTTCGACTAGATCAAACCCACAAAAAGACACAAACAAATATACCTCTTCCTTAATTTTGTTGGTTAAATTTCTCCAACGAATAAATATACTTCTTTTTCACGTGCAATGCTAATATGTTGTTTACAAATGAACAAAAAGAAAAATGAAATGGGATAACACAGAAGTATGGAACTGGAGAAAATATTAGTACAAACTCTGCTCCTATTCAAGTCATGTTCAAATTTCAAATTTGATTGAAATTTTATGTGCATCTAGATTCTAGAATCAGTGGATAACTTTTCTGAGCAAATGACATGATAAAAAGTTTGTGTAAATCCAAATTATATATAGAGACATAAGAATGAATAGATATTATTATTGACACATATGGAGACCTCTTACTCAATCATCCAGAGAAATATCTAGTGACCCTAATCTATTGCATTTGAGCACTAAGTGTAATTTGTCATGAGCTCTGCACTAATGCAGATCAATGAACTGGGGGAGGGATATAATTTTTTGTGTCTGCACTGACTATGCTCTGAAAAATATCAAGTGATAATATTCTGCTCGAAAAATTTGACAAATAAAATCGAGGGAGGGGTATATTCATTTGTGTCTTTTGTTCGCCAGCTCAGGTTGGGCAAGTTAGATTACGATGCATTTTATTTTTAAGAAATGGTGTGTTCAACATTGAATTAGAATTTTCTGCTAAAAGGATGGGTACATGTGAAAAGTTTCTTAATAACGAGAGTAAATTTGACACCAAAGTATGACAACAAGGACAAATTTGATCCCAAAGTATGATGTAGAGGATAAATTTGACCCTAAAGTATGACAAAGGATATATTTAGCCAATTTCACAAAGTATAGGGGTAAATTTTTCCCTTTCCCCTTGAATTTAATTTAAGTTAATGACCCTCGAATTGCTATTTTTTAATTTAATTTTATTCATGGTCATTGCTAGACTGTGTAATTACTAACTTAGTAGTTACTCCAATTTCAATTATCAGGTGATTTTTCAAACATACCCTAAATGAAAATTATCAATCTCCATGTTTTTACAACCATTAAGATTTTGGAGGTTCAATTCAACAAGTGATTCACTCCCCGAAAGACGGATAATCGGTCGATAATGAATGAAATACAAGGAAGATAGAATAAGCAATTGACAGGGACCATCCTTTATTGGTCCATATTAGATGCAGAATCCACCCATCTCATCCTCTGATCTTCTATCTATTGTTCAATCTATTGATTTGATTTCTTCTCGACTAGCCTATTACGTACTCGGGCGAGTTTGAAACACTTATTTGAGACATAAATTGTCCCACAACTAGTGGTGGAACTACCAAGACACGACTAGGCACAAATATCGGTGCTACTAGACTCAAGTTGCCACGCATTAGAGAAGATGTAACATTGTAACGACCTGAAAATTTAATGAAATATGTGAAATTTATGATTTTATGTGATTTGACCATTTTACCCCTTTCTGTAGTTGCATTATGGTATTTCTAGTTTGTGGGGGTAATTGACATGATTTTTTATGCATTTTGGTACCATTTATACAATATTGTGATTTTTGATGGCTTCGAGAGCCTTATTTACTTATGTGGATATCTTTTGATTTGTGCGACAGATGACTAAACAAACTGCATCAGCAGATCCAAAATATTGATTTTAGGTTAGGTAGACCTTTGGTTCGGGTCCTGGTGCACTCGAGCTCATTTCGATCTATTGGTCGGAAAGTTGGAAAAATTTAAAATATGGGTGTGGGACCCATATTATATCGAAATGACCTCGGATGAAATATCTAACTTTACCAAAAGATCCAAAATGTTGATTT
This sequence comes from Capsicum pubescens, assembly GCA_030864215.1. Taxonomy (NCBI): domain Eukaryota; kingdom Viridiplantae; phylum Streptophyta; class Magnoliopsida; order Solanales; family Solanaceae; genus Capsicum; species Capsicum pubescens. The sequence continues at coordinate 257,436,181 of CM061538.1, forward strand.
TATAGTGGTAACATATTTGGTATGATTTTATGGCTTTTACATCTCATTTATACCCTCACTTTGGAAAATTATAATTTCGAACTTCGGGAATCAACTCTTTGAAAATATTTTTTTTTTATAATATGACTTTGTCAACGCGTCTGGAACGTTGAATTTAGTATGGTTTCATAATTCGTTTGCATATATCGAACTCCGAATAAATCCTGGGCACCCCGTCGAAGTCCGTCCGAACTTAGAAAAACTGGTGCAGAGTTTTCTGCAATATTAATAGCAGTTTTTGGGCCCATTTTTCTTATTTTTCATCTTGCCTCTTGACAGTTAAACCCTAAAATAGTGTGAAAGATTAAAAGTGAAGTTTGTGGGAGCTTTAGAAGCTAGATTATCATCTATTTCTTGATTAAATTATGAATTTAAGGTAAGAATTCACCCTTTTCTTAGTAATTTCTTGATTAATTTCTCAAAACTCCAAAAATCTTAGGGCTTGATTTTAAACCTAAATTTCACTCCTTTTCACTTGAATAATATTTTTATCTTATAATTACTAGTTTTTCATCAATTTAACCTTCAAAACAACTTCGATTCTTGATTTTAAACAAGATTTCAAAGATTTTACCCTGTAAAGCTTAGAGATATATTTTCATTGATTTGAACCTCAATTTGACTTGATTTTTCAGCCATAGGTTCCTAAAAATATGAAAAACACATTTTAGTAAAGTTATGATTTTGCCCTTTTTTTTAAAAACCCATTTCGGGGATCCATTTTGACCCCAAATAAAAAGTAGTCAATATGAGTATCGTTGACTTTATTTTTGATACGTAGATTCTATATTCTTGATTTTAGTTCATTTTGGGATTGTTCGTAAAATGTAAGGTCGTGGGTTCGAAGTGTAGTGGACCGACTTCGGCATGCGAGGTAAGTTATGGATTAACTCTTTCAGACTGAGCTAAGTAGTAAATAATGATATAAAAATGCATCTTAAGGGTGGGAACTAATCATGAAAAAAGGCTATCTATGTGTTGTGCCCGTGTGGGGGCCTATATGTAATGTAATTATTGAAATTGAGATGTTATATGATATGTGTGACCGTGTGGGGTTGTCACGACCCGAGACTACCCCCTAGTCGTAACACGGTGCTTAGAACCACAAGTGATCCCAAGCTAACCCATGAACTGGCATACTATTGAGAAACTGATTTAGGATATATTAAATAGCTAGTTCTACTGTGCAGCAACATAATAATCATGAAATCTGAATAAGCATGTAACTGATAAAAATTTACAATTTGATAAAACTGAAGCGAGAACTGAAATTTACATTTCATGACTCTGACTGACTTCTATGAAGCCTTTACTATACTGACTATAGATACTTGGTACATGCCTCCAACTACCACTAATCACTACATATAGAATATTAAAAATAAAGTACATGATCCACAACTATTTTGAGTTCTCGAAATAGAAGAAATCATCACCTGCTGACTGAAAGCTGCAAAATGTCTGACCCTGGTGTAAGAGATACATATGGTACCTACATAATGAAGGATGTAGCCACAAACGCATATGTGTGGTCAATACGTTGGAATGTACTGAGTATATAAAGACATGCACTAAATCATGGAAATATTTCAAACATATGGTAAAACTGAGGATATAAGTTATTTGCTAAAATATACATTTGAAACATGACTATACGTGAAAACTGTAACTCATAGAGAATTTATAAATCATTAGCTAAAAACAATTATGTAAGCTAGGAGGTGGTAGAAACATAAATGTTGTAAGCAATTCTCTTGTAAGGATGAATATGTTGTAAAAGCTATACTAAGGATGACGTATGAATACTGGGTCTGAAACTATGTGGTGAAAACTGACTTAACTCAAGGGTTTGAATATAAAAATATACTGAGCATGAGCGAATAAACACACCAAACCAACATAACATATACTAAGTAGATCTAATCAATCGAATGACTGATGTTTGTGTGACCAAACAACTAAAATTTAAGTAAGGGATAACTAATATTGGTATACTGAGTAGCAGATATATGAATACAGATCATATAAAACTGAACTATACTTAATCTGAATAATTGGACTGAAACTGTGGGGTACTATGCATATGAGATAAGGACTAACTGAACAACATAAGATAACTGAGCATAAATGCATGAAAACTGTAATATCTGAGAATGCAAGACCAAGCATAAGCATATTTTTGAAATAATCTGTAAACTGAAATACTGAAATTGAATAACTGAATAACTGAGAATTTGTACCCTTGGTCAAACAAACCTGAACTAAAAATACACTGAATACTATACTGAGACTGTGGAAGCTATCATGTAACCGACATAAATCATGTGAGCTATTATGGTGTGTAACGCCTGACCCACATTAAGGAGGGCTATTATATCCTTGCCATCGGAGTAGAACCTGAACTGGTGTGATCACTAAACTGATGTCTGAAAGGAATAGGGAGTCAGTCCTAACTGGCGGGTGACCCCTTAGAGAGTGTCGGTCCTAAATTGGCGGTGACATCTCATAATCCTACGCTAGCTATGTAGTTCTGAAACTTAGAGACTGCTGATATGGACCTAGTGCTAACTTGCGGGTAAGACTCTATCCCTAGGTTCTCTCGGTGCTAAATTCTACTCCCAACTGAAAGACACTAAAACACTAACTGGTGGATGCACTGATAACTGATAACTGATAAGCTCAGGTCATGGTATTCTGAAAATAACAGTGCATACGAATTCTGAGGTAATCATAAATATATAAACTGATAATTATCAACATGATCATGGTGTTTTGAATATGATATTAAAATCATGGTCTGATTGACTTGTTACTTGAAAAATGAAAATCATGTAAAACACATAGGTATCAGGTGTTCATAACCCGCCAGTACTGAATAATCATAAAACATGACGTTTAAACTTAAGATTGTAGTATTGAATTATGGTTCAACCCAAGACATGGGAAATTCATCAAACATGTGGAAAACATGGTCTTATACATGGGGATACTCTAAACATGAGCATTTAACAACATGAAATTTACTTGAATAAGACACGGGAAACTAAAATTCATAGCATGAGGAAATCAAATCTAGCATGGGATCATAGATGGGCTGAATTAATTTAAATCACCATAAAAACATGAAATTCAATCTTTTTTGAACATATTAAATACCATAATGATAGAAAATTCATTCTTTAATTGAAAGAAAAGGGTTTTTGGGCTCCATGGGTGAAAGGGACCATGAATTAATACCCCATATACCTTAAGCTTTTAACTTGAGAGGAAAACACAATTCTTGATGCTTTCTTGAAAGTTCTTGAACTTGGGAATCTTGGATTCTTGATTCCTTGAGGAAAAGGGAATTGGATTTATTCTTGGGGAAAGGAGAGGGTTTTCTTGAGAGGAAAATTAGAGAAAAGGCAAAATTATGCCCTAACTATGCCCAAGTCGTGTTATGGATGAATGGGTTGAGGGGGAAAAGACCCAATTTCCCCTCAATATTTAAATAAAAAAAAAAACTGGACGCAACTACATCACCGAGAAGCGGTCTTATCGCGTTAGCTTATTGGTTTTGATAAAAATGTCATAACTTTCCACTCGGGTATCGAATTCAGGTGAAATTAGTATCGTTGGAAAGATAATTCAGTTATCTACAATATGGTGGGTCTTGAGCTAAAAATTTTCATATATGTAAAAAGTTATACACATTCAAAGTTGACCTTTGTAGAATGGAATACCAAAATTTGGCCAAAATCAAAGGCTCTTTGCTCAACTTTGTTCTAAGTGATTCCTATGAAAAATTTCACCTCTAAAGCACTTAACACACTAGGATAAATATAATGACACATTTATTCAATTATAAATCAAGAACTGGACACAACACCTTTACCGCAACGCAGTTAACATAAGATCGGGACTAAAGCCGCGTCACGGGCCTATTGCGGTGATCCACTGGTTTCGTGACTCAAATATGCCCCAAACCTTGTCCAAAAATTCTGAAACTCCTCCGAGACACACTTCTTATATCTCTGAACATGAATTAACTTAACAACTAACATCTCGGGGTTGGGAAAGTTAAGATAAAAATCCTTGAAGTTTAGGGGTTTTGAAGATAACTAAGTCCACAAAACTTAGTGAAAATTTCAAGCCTTAAGCCCCTTAAGTATTCAACTAAGAGCTGAAGCAAGATAAGATTAGTACGGGGTATTACAATATCTTCCCCTTAGGATTATTCATCCTCGAATAAGATTGGTTGGACTGAGAGTGTTGTCTTAAGGTTACTAAGATCATATACTGAATATGCATGACTTGGAACATGGGTGCATAACTGACTCTGAGCATGATACATGAACTAAAATAATTTCTTGAATACGTACAATGAAATGAGAATGGTTATAAGGCTGAGATAGAAATGGGAGAGTCAACTTATGAGTAACCCTTACCTCAAGATGGATCTAGTTTCGTGAAGAAAAGATGAAAGGTTTAGGACATGAAAACTGGGGATATTACAACATCTTCCTCTTGGGATCATTCATCCCTCGAGTGATTCTAACTTAGCTGAAATACTAAAGAAAGACTGAGATGATGTATGGGACACTTACAAATTGTATCATGACTGAATATTTAGAATTTAAAACATGATGCATGAACTGAACTAAATTCACAATTTACATGGATGTGAACAAATTACCTCTTGGAATGGCCATACTCATGAAGCTTCAGATAGTAAGACTAGATCGAAAGATGGAGAAACCATAGGAACTTATCTATCTGACTGCTAAACTGAATTACTGGCTATACGGACTGAATTATACTGAAAGTTTATACTCAACTGAATTATTTCTTCAACACTCTTTCTAAGAAGTTATAATAACAGTAGGGAACAATGAATTTCTTGAGCATGATCTGAATAAGATATCTGAGTAAGGAATCTTATATGTCTATAACTCTGTAACATAGAACATAGGCTTATAAAACATAATATGTAATAGAATTACTAGGCCTTAGGTAATGTAACTGCCCAATTCAAACTTATCCTTGCTTCTTTACTTAAATACTCGCATGTGTACACATAATTACTCCAACTAAGGTCTGAGTTGAACTACCTGCTCTCACCAAGTTCAAGCCTAACTCATAATTACAAGGTACTGAACATAACACCATAACACTAGTCTGAACCATGAAAATAAGAAACACTTACTCTCTCTCATCTAAATAATCATTTATCATCACTATCTTAACCTAAGGAGAGGTCATTAATTGGTTAGAACATGAGATCTCGCAGCATGGAAGGATATTATACATAACTTTAACACTTAACTGAGGCTTGAGTAATAGAGTATAGAAAACATGAATTTATTAAAGTGATCAAAACTGACATACATAACATAATCTAAATTTTGCTGATCATTATAGCATACCATAAGTTCTGGGAACTGAGCATACTGTAAAGCATGAGTATATGAGTCATGAGCTTCATGACCTGAGTTTAGATTTTATACATTCATGGAATATGACTCGTACTGCTAAGTGAACTGGAACTCCTCATACTACAAACTAGAAGTGTATATGATTTTATGGAAATTACAAGAATATGAGCTATGATCATGGAGCTGACATGTAAGGCAGGAGTAGATATCATGATGACTGAAGTACAAAACTGTGCACTGAGATAAGAATGGGTCGGAAAACTTTCTCCCCTACTGATGTTCTACAATACACTGACATCACTATTAGAATCTGAGAGCCTGACTTGGTTCCTTGTCCTATCATCTCCCCCTTATCTTTAAGCCATCACTCTAACTCTGTGGACCCTTTTAAAATCTCTAAACAAAACTCAATCACTTTACTATTGAGTTTGAGATATAATTGAAACATCCCAAGCCTTAGACCCTAGAAAAATTTCCTAGGTTTTGGTACTTTGTGGCTTGATACGACTTAAGGGTATCATTCGTACCCCAGGATATAAGTCATAGGGTAGTTTTGAGGGTTAAATCATACCCTAGGAAGTATAGTTGGCTTGTATACTACCCAAGATATGACTCACTAGGGTACGAGTTGTATATGAGCATACGAGTGGTGTAGGGAAAGTCATATAGTGCATGATCATCTTAGTCTTAAGGAGTCTGCCCTAGATATAATGGGTGGTTATGATTGGGGGTGTCTCTCGTACCCTTGTGTACGAGTTATGGGAGGTGGAGTTGTATAGAAACCTATAGGTAAGTTCATGGCAAGGTTTGGGTACGAGTTGGGGTACAGCTCGTACCCTGGGATACGAATGGTAAGGGAGAGTCGTACCCCTGGACATGAACTGTTTTAGTTTTTAAGTCAAGGGTAGTTTTGACAATTCCTACTCCTAAACCATTATGTACTCACATTATATAACCCTATATGTCTTTCCATAACACTTATTAAAGGATCATAACATATCAAATACTCTCTCAAACTCAATCTTGGAATATTTGAGGCTAGGGCTTCTCATGTGTTCTTCAAAGGGGCTCAAGAGTCATGTTTCTCTTCGGAATCTTCTTGTGTAAGGAATTTACTCCTTCCCTCATTATTATTTCAAATTAAAGGTATGTGTATTATGTTTTAAATATTGGTTTATAAATCATGAATGGTGGATTCCGAAATATTGTTGAGGGTCTTGATGCATATGGTTTGGTATTGGTTTAAAACATATTTTTACATATTTTTGGTGATGGTTTGCATATGTGGTTGGTTGTTGGTTAAGGTTTAACTAATGGGTCTTGAGTAACCCTAATTATGGTGGTTTATGTATTGGTTTTGGTCTTGGTAAATGTATGTCCTCAACATGTTTGTTAAAATACCTCAAAGAATGTTTTTCCTCTATTATTGAAATTTCATTGGAACTCTTGTATGGTTTGGTTTATTAATGTAACTATAAATCTTTTTAATGGTTTAAATGGTTTAAATGATATAAATTATTGGCATGGTCTATAAATGGTTTGGAATTATTTAAAAGGTAAAGGTTTTGGTGGTCATGGTTGGTTTATTTCGAAAACCTTGCGAGATACATGGAAATCCCTTAAGTGAATGCATTAATTAAATTGGTTTAAATGGTTTGGAAAGGCTAAAGGCTAAATGGTTATGCTTGTGAGGAACATGAAAGTCTCCCAAGTGGTTTAATATGGTATATGGAAAGGGCACTTAAAAGTCCTCTTAACCTAAATGGTTTGGCTATGGATATTACTTGCAAGTAAGGGGTGATATGATGATACCACTAATATTGGCCTAGGTTAATAAATGGATAATGGTTTGGTTATTCGGAAACTGCTTTTAATTGGGCAATAATGGTGAGGTGTATAACAAAGCCGTGGAAGGTGGAGGTCTCAGGGGGACCAAAATTGGAAACTCATATTTGCCGGTATGAGGTCGGCCTTAGTGGATTGTGTGCATGATATCACACCTCATATTAGGGGATGTACTAGTCATCCCAACGGGATACTTCCCTGGTCGTGCGGCTACATGCATTGGGGGCCCTTTCATCAGAGGGAGCTAAACTTATATTGCCCGTGGGTGCTTTAGGAAGACAAAGCTACATAACCCAAGTAATGGTTTAAATGCATGCTAAACCCAGTTCCCTTTTCCGACACATATATGTATGGTTGTATACATCATAAATGGTTTTACTTGGTTTTATAAGTGGTATATTTTATCCTTATCCTGAGTACATGCTACCGTTCACTCGCTAACCCATCTATTGGTGGCTGTATACCCATGCTATACAGGAACCGACCATTCTACTCCTCTTTCTTAGTGATCGGATTCAGGATTAGTCATTGGATTGAAGTGGTGAGCTTCCATAGTTTTGGAAGTCATCTATTTTATTTCATGCATTACTTTATGTATTTTATCTTTGGTAGACATGGTTTATGGCTATGTTGGGGGCATGTCCCGACTAGGTACTCTTTGGTTGGTCTAGAGATTTTGTATGGACAACTGTGGACTTGGGTATGGTATGGATTGGTTATTTCATATTTATATATACATACATCAGATTATTATTATAATTGGTTTTTATTTATGGTTTCCACATTGGTTTGGTTGGTCATTGGGTGGATAGACTTGGTTGGGTTGGTCTTAATTATAGACTTATCCCAGAGTCACCACATGGATAAATATGCTATCTTTTTATATATTTGGAATTCAACCGACTCAAGGTATGCGTTTGGTGGTTGGGTTAGGTAATGGGGGTGGTTCTCGATCCTGGTTGGGCTTGGGATTGCCTATTATGTCTAAGGGCTAGTTCGAGTCATGAAAAGTTGGTGTCATAGCTTTAGGTTTTGGTGTCATAGGGTGTCCACAAAGTCGTGTTGAGTAGAGTCTTTTTTATGGGTGTGTTGTACACCACACTTATAAATAGGAGGCTACGAACTATTTAGGATGTTTTACTTTCTTGGTATTCTCTATTCGGGCTATGGAGTCTAAGGTCCTAAACTCTTCTCTGAATCTTCTTTGGTTCATCTTTTAGATTATATCCTCTCAATGATCTAAAGTTCGTGGAAACTCACCTATCCCACTTGAGGACAACATGTATCGATCTAGTCTAACTCATGGGCATAGACCTGGTCAAGGGTCGCAGTTTTTCATTTTCCTTGTGGAGTCCCCACTAGTCTCCACAAATCCTATTTCGTAAGATGTCACTCATTCTTGGTTATCCTAAGGATAGGTTACTAATGCTGAATTTCATCACTCTATTAATATAATTTATTAGTGCAGGTAATGACAACTCTGTCACACCAATATTATCATATTGGTATGAGGAGGAATGAGTTAAGGTTAGGAAATTGGTAAGGCAAGGGGGTCTCGGTTCTCTGAACAAAAGGTGACCACTGGTATGGTGGTAATGGTCCAACAAAAAGACTTGGGTAATTCCTAACTCCTTCTCTATGGCTTGTGCTCCCTAACCGAATCCATTAGAAGGCAAGTATTTCCAAATTGGTAATATTTCTAGGGCATCTTGTGTTAGATCTCTAGCTAATGGAGCCCAATTTGCATCATTATATCCTCTTCATAAATTTTATGGTCGATCGCACCGTGGTTGTTGTGAAGAAAGGAGGAATTGGTGTTTTGGTTGTGATCAATTGGATCGTATCCCTTGGGAGTGTCATGTCCCATAAGGATTGCCGCTTGGGGGAAAAATAGGATATCGGGTGCTACTTCTTCCTCCGACATTGGTTAGGGTCATCTTAATGTTCTTACTATCCCTCGGGAGTTCAAGGCATTTATTGATGCTGATATTGGTATGTTAGGAACTCCTTTCTTGGTGTTGTGTATGGTTTACTTGGTCTGGGGTCCCCTCTCTTTTGTGACCCTATTGGTGGTTATGTATTCTGATTATGGTCCCAAGGTTATATCAGACATTTTTTTTTTCTGTTTCTACCCCGATAGGTGACTCCATGATTGCCAAAAGAGTCTATGGGGGTGTGTGGTACCTGTTGGTAATATAAAAAGGGTCATGGTGGATTTGTTTGACTCAGATATGGTGGATCTAATATCATTCAGGGGGTGGATTGGTTGCACTCATGTTATGCCTCATTAGATTGTCGAATCCGTAAAGAGGTTATCTTTAGGCTCCATGGTGAGTCATTTATAGAATAGGTAGGTGGTTTCATTCCCTAGCTATTAAGGTAAAGGTTATATCATATCTCAGAGGTTGTTCTCCCAAGGGGGTGTCTTTGTTATTTGGTCCAGGTTAAAGATTCTAACTCGAAAGGTCTTTGCTTGCATTTGGGTTCGGTGGTGAATAAATTTCCTGAGATCTTCTTGATGAACCTCATGGTGTCTTTCTAATAGGGAGATTGGTTTGGGGTTGTTCTTATTTCAGAAACTTGTCCAACTTCTATTCTTTCTTTATAGAATGGTTCCAGAGAAGTTAAAAGATCTTAAGGAGAAATAAAAGGATCTCCTAGGTGAAGGTGTCATCAGTCTTAATATTTTTCTGTGGAGTATTTCTGTTCTTGTATGCATAAGGGGAATGGTTTTCCCTGGGAATGAATAGGTTATCGGTGGGTGATTAAGGAGTTGGGAGTGTCCTCTTAGTGGAGTGGACCTTATAGGTATATTCTATTTTACATGGGTAACTTTGGTAGTAGTACATGGCGGTTGGTAGATCCTAGGCTTGAATCTACATGCTTGATCATGGTAAAGGGAGTATGTTAGCTCGGGGATAACAATGCCAGAATTATGAATGTGAATTTATAGGTTGGATAAGGTTGATGACTCGAGGAATACATTGGCGGAAAGGTTATGACTTAGGTCAGGAATTCAGGATGAATGAATGGGTATGAATTTGGGGTCTAGTCATTTGATAGGTTAGATCATGGAGCTTGCATGTATCTTGGTCCCTATACTTGTATTTTATTATTGGCGTGAAATTGATTATTAAATTCATGGTTTTGAAAGAGGGTTTTGGTATAATTGAATATTTTGACATGACTACTTATTTAATTGATTTTCCAAAGGTTATGATATGTTATTCATGCCTTATTGATGTTTATGAACATTGTGGGATGCATGGCAACGGTAAATGAATTTCAGGGTACTATGGATTCCCCAATTACTTGGTTTTGGTTTTAGAAATTTTCTATACTCAAATATTGTGGACTTGACATCAAATGTAATTTTGTCAAATGGCTTGACTATTCTTAAGTATTTGCATTGCGTAAATGGTTAAGGGGGAACATGAATTGGTTTTGGTTAGATTTAAATGATTTTTAGAAGGCCTTGGTGGCCATGTTTTGATTTTAATGGTTTTATTTTAATTGGAATCCTTGGAGTCAATTTGGTTTAATTGTTTTTACAATTATATGCTGGGCTCTAGGTAGCATTGGGATGAATGAGGTTTTGGGTATAGGAAAACCCAGTGTCTTTAGTGTACGTCCTTGGTGATACCCATTAGGGTGGAGTGTCATGTTGATAGGTGCAATGGGATGATGGTGGATGGTTCATCTTAAGTTTCACTTTTAGTGGTGAACTTCAAGGAAAGGTCGGGTTGCATATTCTAGTGATACTCTTCTATCTCGGGTAAGAGAGTACTCTACTAGTGTTGTGTGTATTCTTATAGCACTTATGCCTAAGGTTCGCATTTTGCATTCGTTTTGTTCCTTGGATATAAGTTTTGATCTTTTATTACATTACTTATGGTTTGTGTGGTTGTGTTTCTCTCGATGTCCATTCCTAAGGACTCCTTTTGTGGTATAGTTTGTCGGGATGTTTCTCCATTTATTGTCTAGGTGGTTGTTATAAAGTACTTCATGCCTATGATGTCTTGTTTCAAAGAATCTTTGCCTTGACTTTGGTGGCATGGGAAATTCTTGTACTTTGGTACCTTATTGACTCTTCTTGTGATTTGGGTGGTAGTGTCTTGGGAGCATGAATCTAACAAAATATTTGTATTATGATCAATTCCTATAACAAAATTATGAGCTAATACCTTCTGGGTTTATTTATGGAGAAGACAATCCCTGGGAAGAGACATGAATCTCTCTTTTGCATGATATAAATTCTCTTGTGGCTTTTTCTTGAAGTGATGTGTTAAACCAGGGAATATAGAAGCCCCTAAGTGGGGGAGAGTCCCGAGTGACTACAAGCGTTAAGGTTTTGGAAGGTGAGGCAAGGCAGTTCTCATGATAAATGGCTAGGAAAGGAATAGGTGGTGGAAATCATTATGGAAATGATAGAGGGTGCTAGATCATTTGATGGATAGATCATGCCATGGGTATACGAGCGGTAGGCTTTAATATTATGATTGGTAGATATACCCATAGTTGTGTTGGGTACTTAAAGAGGTTTGGTAAGGCATAACTTTATGGTTTGATTTCATGGCTTAGAGGTTACATGATTTTGGGTGTTCAATTATAGGTTGGGTTTTTTGGGTTATAATGGTTGGATATGGTTTGTTCCTGTCCTTTACTCATGGTTTCCATAGTATAATGGTGACGAAAGCAGAGCAGTGTTTCGGGATTGATCAAAGGAGTAGAGTCTGGTGGCCTAAGTTAACTCCTCTTAGCTTTAGATAGTCTTAAGCATGAAATTGGTGGTGTATAGTTAGACTCAAGCTCTCGTAGTGATGTGTCTCAGTAAATTCTAAATCGAATTGGAGTTTCTCTTTAGCATGAGTTCATTCCTTTAGTAATCTATGTGTTGTGGGTGTAGATGGTCCTTGATTAGTTAGTTTCTTTAGGTGGTACTGGTATTTTTGAATTCCTTGTTCTTTAAGGACAATCTTGGATCGGTAAGTTCACCGTTTACGAACAATAGGCGTGGCTTCAGTAAATGTTCCATGGTGGAACTAAAAGTCCAATAAAGCCAATTGGGATGTGAAAGTGGACATGGAGTCCAAGGATCCGTGTTGGTTCTTCGTTTCGGTAAATTCGTGCGTAAGGTGTGTGTTCTTCAAAAATATCTTTGTTTTCTAACTTGGTTAAAGGTGAGGAACTGTTCCTCTTGCACCTTTGTTTTCTAACTTAGTTAGAGGCCGGGATGGAGGTGTTAAGGTGTAAATCGTGCTTGGGATATGTGATAGTCTTCTCACTTTGGTTTATGTTCGTGTTCTCTATTTTGGTTGGAGGAAAGTTTGATGTGTATTAAGGTGTTATCTCATGCTTGTCCTTACCCTTACCCATCATTCGAGGACGATCCTAGTGGGGAAGAATGAAACATCCTAAGCCTTGGACCTTTGCAAAATTTCCTCAGTTTTGGGACTTTGTGGCTTGGTACGACTCAAGGGTACCATTCGTACCCTTGGATACGAGTCATAGGGTAGTCTTGAGGGTCCAATCGTACCCTAGGTAGTATGGTTATCTTGGCTACTGCCCAAGATACGACTTACTAGGGTATGAGTCGTATAGGAGCATACGAGTGGTGTAAGGCAAGTCGTATAGTGCATTATAATTGGTTTTGGTTTATGGTTTATGCGTTGGTTTGGTTGGTCATTGGGTGGATAGACTTGGTTGGGTTGGTTTTAGTTATAAACTTATCCCAGAGTCACCACATGGATAAATATGCTTTCTTTTTATATGTTCAGAATTCAATAGACTTAAGGTATGCGTTTGGTGGTTGGGTAATAGGGGTGATTCCCCATCTTGGTTGGGATTGGGATTTTCCATTACGTCTAGGCCCCAGTTCGGGTCGTGACAATAACAATACACATAAATAATAAACTCAACCTGAAAGTGTAAAATCTGTTGCTAGTATTTTCTTCTGGGATACAATTCTTAACTTGCTATAGCCTCAATAGTCATCATATATTAACTCAAACACTGACTAACTTAGAATCTTCCTAAGTATCACTATACCCTGAGTTCACACCATCTAGAGCTTCAACTCTTCTTTCTATTAGCTCAATCATTCAAGATTCCAACTTACATTCTAACACTTAACATACCCAACATCACAACATATAATTTCGAATCAACAAAGTTAAATTCTTGCATACACTATTTCAAGCCTACTGGTTTACTTTTCATACAACTAGCCCCATGAATACATAATCTGCTAAATCCAGATAAACACTATCCCCACTTTACTGCTGTTAAACTTCTAGGTTCATGCTTCTAACTGTAGATCATAAGCTATCATAGGATTCTTAGAAGGGATCTGAGGCACAACTGATTTAGCTTAGTGCACGATTTCCATGAAGATGAATAAAATCTTTCATACTTTGAAACATAAAGGCATTGATGGGATACTTTTGAGCCTGCGTGCAATCCCATAACTTTCTGTGAGGACTACCAAAGAAAGCTCTATTTGTAAGGATTTAAGCTTGGCTATTTCAGTTGCCTCAAGAATAAGGCAAAGTTGGCACAAATGGATTAACGTGAGAATCTGCATAAGCTCCATAGAGAACACTTCTACTGCATGATCTGAGACATGAAAGAAGGGAAACATTTCTTAAATGCCCTGTAGCCTCTCAAAGAAAATTAAAGATGTCTCCATACCATTCCGCAAGACTCTACTAGACACGACTTCATAAACACCCTAGGACACTTGAAACCTGGCTCTAATACCAAGTTTGTCACGACCCGAGACTACTCCCTAGTCGTAACACGATGCTTGGAACCACAAGTGATCCCAAACTAACCTATGAACTGGCATACTGTTGAGCAACAGATTCAGGATATATGAAATAGCTAGTTCTGTTGTGCGGAAACATAATCATAATGAAATCTAACTAAGTATGTAACTGATATATATTTACAATCTGATAAAACTGAAGTGAGAACAGAAATTTACATTTCATGACTTTGACTGACTTCTATGAAGCCTTTACTATACTGACTATACATAACTGGGACATGCCTCCAACTACCACTAATCAATTCATATGGAAAATTTAAAATAAAGTACATGATCCACAACAATCTTGAGTTCTCAAAATAGGAGAAATCATCACCTGCTGGTTAAAAGTTGCAAACTGTCTAACCCTGGTGTATGAGCTACATATGGTACCTACATTATGAAGGATGTATCCATAAATGAATATGAATGGTCAGTACATTGGAACGTACTGAGTATATGGAGACATACACTAAATCATGGAAATGTTTCAAACATGCTGTAAAATTGAGGATATAAGTTATTTGCTAAAATATACATTTGAAAAATGACTATATTTGAAAACTGTAAATCATAGAGAATTTATAAATCATGAACTGAAAATAATTCTGTAAGCTAGGAGGCGGTAGAAACATAAATGTTGTAACCAATTCTCTTGTAAGGATGAATATGTTGTAAAAGTTGTACTGAAGATGACGTATGAATACTGGGTCTGAAACTATGTGGTGAAAAATGACTTAACTCAAGGGTCTGAATATACAAATGTACTGAGAATGAACGAATAAATATACAAAACCAACATCACATGTACTAAGTAAATCTGATCAGCTGAATGACTGATATTTGTGTGACCAAACAACTAAAATTTAAGTAAGTGATAACTAACATTGGTATGCTTAGTAGTAGATATATGAATACTGATCATGTAAAACTGAATTGTACTTAATCTGAATAACTGGACTAAAACTGTGGGGTACTGTGCATATGAGATAAAGACTAACATAACAACATGAGATAACTGAGCATGAATGCATGAAAATTGTAATATGTAAGAATGCAAGACCAAGCATAAGCATATTTCTGAAATAAATTGTAAACTGAAAGACTGAAATCTTATAACTGAATAATTGAGAATTTGTACCCTTGGTCAAACAAACCTGAACTAAAAATATATTGAATACTGTACTGAGGTTGTGGGAGCTATCATGTAACCGACATAAACCATGTAAGCTATCATGGTGTCCAACGTCTGACCCACATTGAGGAGGGATGTTCTATCTTTGCCATCGGAGTAGAACCTGAACTGGTG
This sequence comes from Capsicum pubescens, assembly GCA_030864215.1. Lineage (NCBI taxonomy): Eukaryota > Viridiplantae > Streptophyta > Magnoliopsida > Solanales > Solanaceae > Capsicum > Capsicum pubescens. The sequence continues at coordinate 257,451,596 of CM061538.1, forward strand.
TGATCACTAAACTGATGTCCCGAAGGACTAGGGAGTCAGTCCTAACTGGCGGGTTACCCCTAAGAGAGTGTCAATCCTAAACTGGTGGGTGATATTTCATAATCCTACACTAGCTACATAGTTCTGGAACTTAGGGAATGCTACTAAGGACCCAGTCCTAACTGGAGGGTGAGCCCCCATCCCTGGTTCGCTCAGTGTTAAATCTTACTTCCAACTGAAAGACACTAAAATACTAACTTGTGCATGCACTGATAACTGATAAGCTCGGGTCATGGTATTCTGAAAATATTAGTGCATACGGTTTCTGAAGTAATCATAAACATATAAATTGATAATTCTCAACATGATCATGGTATTTTGAATATGATATTAAAACCTTGGTTTGACTGACTTGTTACTTGAAAAATGAAAATTATGTAAAACACATAGGTATCGGGTGTTTAAAACCAGCCAGCACTGAATGATCATAAAACATGACGTTTAGACTTAAGATTATAATATTGAATCATGGTTCAACCCAAAACATGGGCAATTCATCAAACATGTGGAAAGCATGGTCTTGTACATGGGGATACTCTAAACATAAGTATTTAACAACATGAAATTTACTTGAATAAGACATGGGAAACTAAAATTCATAGCATGAGGAAATCAAATCTTGCATGGGATCTCACACATGGGCTGAATTAATTTAAATCACCTTGAAACCATGAAATTCAATCTTTCTTGAACATATAAAATACCATAATGATAGAAAATTCATTCTTTAATTGAAAGAAAACGGATTTTGGGCTCCATGGGTGAAAGAGACCCATGAATGAATGCCCCACATACCTTAAGCTTTTAACTTGAGAGGAAAACACAATTCTTGATGCTTTCTTGAAGGTTATTAAACTTGGGAATCTTGGATTCTTGATTCCTTAGGGAAAAAGGAATTGAATTTGTTCTTGGGGGGAGGAGAGGGTTTTCTTGAGAGGAAATTTGGAGAATAAGGGCAAAATTATGCCCTAACTGATGCCCAAGTCGTGTTATGGACGAATGGGTTGGGGGGGTAAAAGTACCAATTGCCCCTCAATTATTTAAATAAAAAAAAACTGGACACAACTACGTCACCGCGACGCGGTCTTATCGCGGTAGCTTACTGGTTCTGATGAAAATGATCATAACTTTCTGCCTGGGTATTGAATTAAGGTGAAATTGGTATCGTTGGAAAGATAATTCAATTATATAAAATTTGGGGGGTCTTGATCTGAAAAATTCAATATATGTAAAAAGTTATGCACGTTCAAAGTTGATCCTTGTAGAATCGAATACCAAAATTTGGCCGAATCAAAGGTTCTTAGCTCAACTTTGTTCTAAGTGATTCCTATGAAAATTTTTCACCTCTAAAGAACTTAACACACTAGGATAAAGATCATGACACATGTATTTAATTATAAATCAAAAGCTGACACAACACCTTCACCGCGATGCGGTCAGCATACGATCGAGACTAAAGCCGCGTCGCAGATCTATCGCGGTAATCCCCTGGTTCCGTGATCTAAATATGCCCCAAACCTTGTCTAAAAAATTTAAAACTTCTACGAGATACACTTATTACATCCCTGAACATGAATTAACTCAACAACTAACGTCTCGAGGTCGGGAAGGTCAAAATAAAATCCTCGAAGTTTAGGGATCTTGAAGATGACTAAGTCCCCAACACTTAGTGAAAAATTTATGCCTTAATCCCCTTAAGAATACAACTAAGAGCTGAAGCAAGCTAAGATTAGTACGGGGTATTACAGAGGTCTTATGTGATGTTGATAGCCTTGAATATATGTGAATAATTGGATTGTGTTGTTGAAATACCTAATATGGTACCATTGGTGTATTGTGATATATTCATACTTGTTGTTATATGAGACATGTGAAAATTCATGAATGAAACAAAAATCATAAGTGAATATTGGCTCACGTGGTTGTGAAAATGTATTATTATGGCTGGTTATGGAAATATATTATTATGATTCGTTGTGGAAATACTCACTGTGATTGGTTGTGAGTAATACATCCTCATATCATTCTCATTAATGAAATATTAGTACCACCGTGAAAATATCTGAGAAACACTAACAACCTATTTTATAAAACCCTCACCGAGGGAAGTGATGGGGAGAAGATATTGTAACACCTTATAAAATCCATTTTGAGGGATGTGCCAGAAAGAAGATATGAGATATTTCGATTTTATTCGGGTTGAAAACCCCCCTATGGGTCCTACGCCGGGAAGCTTTAGCTCTGTAGGTGTATATGGAAATTGTGCAACGATCCTGGAGGTTGTGTGATGACCTCGTGCATCATTATCATTATCATCATCATATACATTGCACTTACTTTATTGTGTTAGATTGTGTTGTGTTGCCATATTTACTTGTCATCTATGTATTTGTTGTATTTTTCTTTACTTGTATTTGATGATCTTGTATATACATGTTTTCCCTTTTTCTACTTATATGTAATATAATACATACTCGTGTCCTATCTTAGTGTGATATTGCAATATATGTGATAGATTAGAACTGGTAGTGCAAGCGGTGTGGGCTACCATTATGGGACATTTGCAGATTGCAGGTGACGTGCGCTTAGTGTATATTTTATATGCTTTATTTTCTACTTTGCTCGATCGGACTATGATACCTACTGAGTACAAGTGGACCGCACTCACTCCCACTTCACTCTTTAGGTGCAACTTTAGGTTCGGGTATGCCTCAAACTGGTTGATTTCAAGTTCCTTCAGATTACTCAAGGTAGCGGTTGGACATTCATACGTTCGAAGTTTGCCTTTATCTTTCTGTATTAGTTATGTCTTTATTAGTATTCGAAGATAGATATTATTTCTTTGAGGTTATTTTTAAAATGTATTTGACACCTGGATAGTATTAGTAATTCTTAAACCTTTGACACCAAGTTTTGGGAGTTGGGGATGCATGTGTTAACTTTATTCTTTTCACTTTTATTATATCTATGTGGTTCGGCTTCGTCCTAGAAGCCTTACCTTGGGGGAATTTTTGTATTTTTCCCATATGTATCAGTTTGAGTGAGAAACTTACTTGTCAACATTTATCACGACTAGGGCCATCATGACCCTTGTTTTTGGGACATGAAAATCATGCTCCTCCTCGTCCATCATGCTGACCCATCTCTTCACACTTGTACCGTTATATTCTTTTGGCCACTCCCGATGTCAGAATTATTGGTTGACTACAATGATGTTGAGACCACGTCATAATATTAAAATTTTGGTCATTCCCCTCAAAGATTAGATGTTGTTCATAGTCATCTTGTTGTTCACCGAATAACTCCATAGATTGTGTCGGCATTCATATGCCGAAGTGTTCAAAGTATTCATTAAACTTTTTAATATTGTTACATACTAGCAACATATTATTTCATTAACATGTTTGCTAATTTTAGATGTGCAACATGAAGTTTAGATCTGTCCATACTAGGATGTTGATCCTCTTTAGCAGAAAGTGCATAAAAAAATTAGGACAAATAAGGTCCTCCCTCTGGTCATTTTCATGAACCAAATTATCAACTACGATGATCACGCCTTGCTTGCGCATAACCACGAACCAATCCTCATCAAATTGGTACATAATTATTCCTTCAAAACAATTTTATCTTGTCTTAGAAAGGAAAAATTGAAAATACTAGGAACGGAGCCAAAAATTCGACTAGGAATTTAACCAAACTCAATAATTTGTATTTAAAAAATATATTTATATTAAAAATTTATCAAATCTATAAAATTATTAAACTTAAAATTGAATAATTAAAACTTGGAGTCGTAATTCTAATCTAATATTTAGAATCATAGTTTCTTATTGTGTTTATTTAGAAGGGAAAAGGGTCAAATTTACCCCTATACTTTTAAAAATTGATCAAATATACTCTTTTTCATACTATTAGATTAGATTTGCCCTTTTTGTTAAGAAGGTTTTTATTTGTACCTTTTGTCTAACCATTATCTAACGAAAAACCATAAATGCCCATTCTTCTTTTAAAAAATCCATATCAAAATACCCTCAAATGTCGTTCCTCCATGGTTCCTCAAAACAAAGAAGGGGAAAAGTTTATATGGTTCTTCAAGAAAAAGTGAAAAGCCTCTATATTGAAAATCAATTATGGAGGGATCCGGCACAAACAAAAAAGAAAGAACAAATTCTTTATGCAACAACATAGAGCAAGTATTGGTTCGCATCGGCGACGAACGTATCTTCGCCGACGACAACTTTTCCAGAGCAACATAGAGAAAGTCGTTGAATTCTACTATAGCAACAACGACTACACCTTTAATCTAAAATAGATGTTTAACTAAGTATTGTTCATTAGTCATCGCCAGCAAGCAAAGATCTATTTTTTATGACTCATGTAATTCACATTTGTTGGTACTACCCAAAAAAGAAATTACTTCAACCACAATTTCATTTTAATCACCCTACAATTTCACTATCTTCTGGTTTAGAGATATTTTCAGCATATCAAGAATTTACATCATTGTCATCCATTAAAGTATCTAGAAGCTCAAATTTTACCACAAACGAACTTCATTTCGGGAGGATGATATATTAAAAGTACTGAAATGTCTAATGGGACTCAAATCTAAAATTTGAGTTTATTTTAATAAGACTTGAGCTAGTTTTAGATTCAACTTCAATCTTAATTCATTGAAGTTAGAAGCTACAGTCGAATTGTATCAAATTTGTATTAAAATTGTACTACAATTGTATCATGAGATGTATGAATATTGTATCATAAGCTTGTATGTTGTTGTAGTAATAAATTTGTATATAATGTTGTTGTATTTGTGTTAAATTTCAAAAATCAACATGAAATTTATTTAAAATTTATACATTTGTATACATAATTCATGCAAAATTTTTACAGATTTTATACATAAAATCCTGAGCGAGATTTAAACCGTAGTTTTTTTTTTTTTGAAAAAATCTTTCACTAAATTATGAGTGAAATTCTAAGCCTTAAGCAAGACTCAAAATATGACTTACATATATTTTGAAAAAAAAAAAAATCATGCTATATTTGGTATAGAAAATCTCCTACTACATTTGGTAAATAGGATTCCTATTTTATATATATACATGCAGATTTCTCTCCATCTATAGAAGGACAAAAATAAATAGATTAAAAAGAGATAAATTGACAATTGAATGAATCACCCAAATGGGTTGAACAGTTCATATTTTATGAGTTAATTTTATCGTTCCTTGATTTATATGAGCCAGATAATATTTTCATGTTGATCACTAAATGCTTGTAAAAGAGAAAGAAAAAAGATCTCTAAAAAGAGGAAAAAAGATACCATAATATTTGCTGGTTCAAGTTTTGTGAAGGAAACAAATGATTCCGACCAAAACGAAAAAAAAAGGAAATTGTTATAACTAATAGGGAAAGAGGACGAAAGTTGTAGAGAAAGGTAGAGAAATGAGATATGAAATACAATAAATGAAAATTTCTTTATTTAGAAGAAAAATTAACTTGATCCTAAAGTAACTAATCTTATATTTTCTCAAAATAAAGCAAAATAGACATCACTAAAATACAAATATATCTCCTTTGGATTTTAATTTGATAGTAATATATCTATTTAAGACCTTACTAGAAAAAACTTCATGAAAAAAATCATAGTCAAGAAAAAATAATACACCTCTAGTAATATGTATTTTGATTGTCTCAATTAAAAAACTTAAATGAAAAACCTAATGCGACAAATATTGTAAAGGAAAAGATTACAACATGTATTAACTCCTCCTGATGAGAATATCAACTGAAAATCATGAATCTTTGCATCTCAATTGTGTACCATCTTCTTAAAAGTTGTAGGTGATAGAGATTTGGTGAACAAATCAGCAATATTATCACTTGAACGAGTTTATAGCTTGTTGGTATCACCATTCTTTTGGAGATCATGTTTGAAAAGTTTTAGTGAAATGTGTTGTGTTATATCTCCTTTTATATATCCCGAATTTAATAGGACTATGCATGTTGCATTATCTTCATATAAGACCGAGGGTAGTTTTTCACATTTTAAACCATATTTTCTTCGAGCAGGATGTATCATTGACCCCAGTCACACACATTCTCAGTTTGCTTCATGCAGCTTTTATCTCAACATGTTTTGATAAAATTGTTGTTTTTCTCGGGTTTAGTAAAATCTGTATATTTTCAACAATAACTTCAAACGCATGTTCAAATTAACATATGATAAATAAAATAAAGTTTAAACTCTATATTTATAATTTTAAATTTTTAATAATAAGATCAACCCAACTTATGAAAAATAAAAAATGAAGTTCAAACTATTTTCTTGAAAATAGAAAAATGAAATGTTAAGAACTTCAACACAAGGTTAAACAACTTATGAACTATCAAAATGAAGTTTCAAGAACTTCAATAACAATTTCAAACAGTTGAAGAACTATCAATATGAAGTTCAAACTATTTTCTGAAAAAATAATAAAGCCAACTTTAAGAAAAAAAGATGAAACAGAAAGATTTAAGTCCACCAAATTCATGGCGTGTCCTTAAGAAAATTATTCGCCTTAAGTACCCGAGGTTATGGAGTATATCCTTTTAGGATAGAATGAATTACTTCGACAGAATAGCGGTACCTCAAATTTTTTTGAACTACGAACGCACTCAATGGTAGCAAATCACACTCGAGTTCTTTTCAAGAAAGAGGAGTATTTTTTCTTCAATATTTCATGTCTATACTTGAGGATAAATTTAGGTATTTATAGACATCAAGGTGTTTCTTCATGAAGAGAAGCAATGGTTCAAAAAGCTGCACCCCTTCATAAAGGTGTAACTCTTCAAGTACAACTTTTTGGAAAAGTCACAACCCATTGAACATAACCATTCAAATCGAAAAGGTGCCTATTCAAGTTGCATCCTTTATCTTGATGGTTTTTCGAAAAAATACCTATTAATTTTTCATTCATACCTCTTGAAAAAATAATAATTCCCCACATGAATGGGGAATGACTATTTTGTATTAAATTTATAGACAAGTGTGTGATTTACAAGCAAAGACTAGTCGCATCTGAATAAGTGGGTTTTCCTTTGAACTTTCTTTAGTGAACTTGCCTCGTATGCATTCGGTCAATAGTTAGATGTGACATTTTTAAACTATCGAGCTTTAATCTATATCTAGACAACACAAGGCACACAATTAGCCCTTTACCATTTATGGTTCTCACATTTTTATTCATTTCAGTCATGACCACGTTCTGGTTTCTTGAGAGATTAGATATTAGGCCTTTACTAACATTCTCCTTGAAGTAACTTCCTCTTTACCCTCACATAGGTGATTCTTAAATGTTTAATCCTATAAATGAAACTATTTGGTCAAACCTGCCAAACTTAGAAACTATTAAAAATCTTCAAACCGTAAGTCTTATCCTTGTTTCCTGAACATTGTCTTATTAATGAGAATAAGTTGAGTATATTAACAATGTTGAACCATCAGTCAGTGTTTGATGTCCTTGAACCTAGCTCTTGGGATCTCAAGTATGCTAGGCAGAGTTACCACCATAATGACTTGTCCTAGGCCATAAACCTATTCCCATTGATGATCTCTCAACTTCCTCTTTAGATAGACCTTTAATAAATGGATCCAACATATTATCATTTGATCTCACCTAGTCAATCATGATAATTCCACTAGATATTAGTTCTCTAAAGGTATTAATCCTTCATATTATATGACAAAATTTACCGTTACACATCATGTTCTCTTCCCTACCTATTGCCGCTTGATGATCACAGTGTATTCATACTTGTGCCAAAGGTTTGGGCCAATAAGGAATATCTTCCAAGAAATTTTGGAGTCATTCAACTTCTTCCCCAGTTATATCTAATACGACAAATTCAAATTTTATTATAGAGAGGGAAATACATATATGTTTTGATGATTTCCAAGATAACACTCCTCTACCTAAAGTAAATAAATATCTACTCGTGGACTTTACTTCAGTCGATCCGGTAATCCGACTTTCATCACTATATTTTTCAATTACCATTGGATATTTGTTATAATGTAAAGTATAGTTCTGAGTATTGTTTTAGATACCCAAAAACTATTTTTATTGTCATCCAATGAGTTTGATTGGAATTACTCATGTACCAACTCAATTTACTAATAGTGCATGTTATGTCTGGTCGCGTACAATTCATGAAATACATCAAAATTTTCAACACTCTTACATATTCCAACTGTGAGTCACTTTTACCTTCACTCTTTTAAAGTACAAATCTCACGTCTAATAAAGTCTTGGAAATATTGAAATCCAAATACTTGAACTTGTCAAGTACCTTTTTAATGCAATGAGACTGTGACGATGCCAATCCTTATGGATTTCTATTGATTCATATCCCTAAGATCACATCCGCAACTCCAAGCTATTTCATATTAAACTTGCTATCAAGCCTTAAACAACAAGTCTTGCCTTATATTTGTCAATAGTACCATCAACTTTTTTCTTTTGGAAGATCTATTAAGAAACTAAAAGTGTATTTCCTGGAGGTAGATCAACTAACTCCCAAGTGTGATTGCTCAAGATTGAATCAATCTCACTATTGACTGCCTCTTTTCAAAAGTATGAGTTCGAAGATGACATCACTTTTTAAAATATCTGAGACTTATTTTCAGGAAGAAATGTCATAAAATCTCATCAAAAGAAAGTTGATGTTCTTTGATGTGTACTACCCTTGGATTCTCATCATTAAGTACATTCACGTTTGGCACATCTCGAGGTCGTTTAGACCCTCCACTAGATAACTCATATCCAGTTTTATATGAATAAATGTGCTCAAAGAACTCAGCATTATCTGATTCAATTACCATATTTTTATGAATATTCGAATGTTTGGATTTATGAATAAAAAATTGGACATGTTTTATTGCTTGTAGAATATCCAATGAAAACACAGTCAACAGTTTTTTTTTCTATTTTTACCCTTATAGGTATAGGAACTTAAACTTTGGCTCGAAACCCCACACTTTAAAATATTTTAAGTTGAATTTTCTTTCTTTCCATTTTTCATATGGAACAGAATGTGTCTTGCTATGGGACACTCTATTGAGTATATGGTTTGTTTTAAGGATAGCTTCCCCCCATAAGTTTTATGGTAAAACTGAACTTATGAGTAATACATTCATTATTTTCTTTAACATTCGACTTTTTCTTTCCGTAATTCCATTTGACTGAGGTGAATAGGGGGTAGTATTTTGATGGACAATTTCATTTTCTAAATATATCTTTGGAAAATAAGACTCATCCTCTTTACCTCTTCACTTTTTATCATTTTGATCTTTTTATCCAACTGATTTTCAACTTCAGTTTTATATTGCCTAAACATTTCTATTGCTTCATCCTTACGATTTAGCAAATAAATATAACAAAATCTAGTGCAATCATCAATAAAAGTTATAAAATATTTTTTTCTACCACGAGATGGTGTTGACTTCATATCACAAATATTGGTGTAAATTAAGTCTAAGAGATTAGAATTTCTTTTAACAGACTTATATGGATGCTTAGCATACTTAGATTCCACACATATTTGACTTTTGATTTATTGCACTCAAAGTTAGGCAATACTTTCAAAAAAATCCATTTTCGCAAGGTTTTATAATTGACATATCCTAAACGATTATGCCACAAATCATTTGACTCTAGCAAGTAAGAAGAAGCCTCAACTTTCTTCATTTCAACAGTCATTACATCAAGTTTGAAAAGGCCCTTATTGAGGTATCCCTTCCCAACATATGTTTCATTTTTTGTTATTACAAATTTCTCCAAAACAAACACACATTTAAATCCATTTTTAATGATAAGTATTGTCGACACTAAGTTCTTCCTAATAGTAGAAACATTGAGAACACTGTTGAGAGTCAACACCTTGCAGGAAGTCAATTTTAGGAATATCTTTCCACTTTCTTCAACCTTAACTGTTGCATTATTTCCCATGATGATCACTTTTTTAGGACCAGTGGTATCATAAGTAGCTAAAGCTTCTTTATCCACTCAAACATGTCTAGTGGCTCCTTAATCAAACCACCATTCATTTGGATATTCAACTAGATTGCTTTCAGTGATCATAGCACATGGCTTTCAATCTTTCCAGTTGTTGCCAACATGTTTATCTGATCTCTTTTCTTGTTCTTATTTAGAAGTTGACTATTTAAAGTTTTGTGGCCAACATCACTACAGTTATAGCACTTTTCTTTGAATGTTTTCTTGTTCTGCTCTATTTTTTATCCAAAAGACTTCTTCGTCTTTGTATTATTTGGAGCATCCTCCTTAACAAGATTTGCAACCATCGTTGATGATTTTTCATTCAACTCATTATCCTCTTTTATCTTGGAATGACTCATAAGGTCTTTCAAACTAGACAACTGATTTTTAGTCATTACTTTTTTTGAAATATGAGGATACATAGTTGCGAACATTTGCATTTCAAGTTTGGTCAGCCAAAATGATAACATTTGTTGCCATTCTTTGAAGTTCACACCAGAATATTTTTTTGATTTCTCTGTAATTTTAATTTCTAGAGCAATACCTAAACAGCTTAATGATGCAATATTGGTTGTCGTTGGGACATCATCATTCACAACCGAATTAATTTGTTGTTCAGTTTCATTCGTCATTTTTTGTCAATCTTTGACATACACTTTGGTGTTTCAAAATACTAATAATAAAGACTTTAATCATTAACCAATTTATTTCTAATCAACGATGAAGTTTTTATATCTTCAAATCATCAATTGAATGAACTTTGAAACCCAACAAAGTTTGTATGACTTAAAATCAAAATCAATTTCATACAGACTGATAAAACCATAGGTTTTAAACTCTAGAAACCAGTACAAAGAGTTTACTGAATCAGTGAAGTTTTTATATTATTCAAACCAAATTCCAACACAGTATTTTTTGTGAAGTTCTTATATTCTTCTAACTGAGGAAGTAGAAATCAAATGATTTTAGCCTCCATAAAATCAACCCCAATACAGATTAACCAAGTACTTGACTTAAAAATGGTGATAATTTTTTTTCTTTATTTCACCAAAGAAGCACAAAACATAAATATTTTTATAGTTACCTTAAGAATGTTGTTTTTCTCTGGTTTAGTAAAATCTATATATTTTCAACAATAACTTCAAACACATGTTCAAATTAACATATGAACAATCAAATGAAGTTTAAACTTTGTATTTACAACTTTGAACTTTTAACAATAAGTTTAACCCAACTTATGAACAATCAAAAATGAAGTTCAAAGTATTTTCTTTAAAATAGAAAAATCAAATGTTATGAACTTCAACAAAAGTTCAACCAACTTATGAACTATCAAAATAAAGTTTCAAGAACTTCAAATACAAGTTCAAACAGTTGAAGAACTATCAATATGAATTTACAACTATTTTCTGAAAAAATAGTAAAACAAACTTTAAGAAAAAAGATGAAACAAAAAGATTCAAGTCCACCAAATTCACGGTGTATTCTTAAGAAAATTATTCCCTTCAAGTACCCGAGGTTATGGAATATATACTCCCAGGATAAAATGAATCACTTTGACAGAATAGTGGTATCTCAAATGCCGAACTACGAATGCACTCAACGGTAGCAAATCACACTAGAGATTTTTCCAAGAAAGAGGAGTATTCTTTCTTTAAAATTTCATGTCTATACCTGAGGAAAAATTTAGATATTTATAGTCATCAAGGTGTTACTTCAAGAAGAGAAGAAATGGTTCATAAAGGTGCACCCCTTCATAAAGGTGCAACTCTTCAAAAAAGGTGCAACTTTTTGAAAAAGTCACAATCCATTGAAAATGACATAACCATCCAAACCAAAAAAGTGCTTATTCAAGTTGCATCCTTTCTCTTGATGTCTTTTCGAAAAAATACCTATTAATTTTTCATCACATCTCTTAAGAACCCAACAGAAATCACCGCTATAAACAGCTTATTAGATAGTCAACAAATTCATAAAAAGAATTTTCTATTTATAATATCAATTAAGTTAAATGAAAATTTGTAATAAGATATAAAATCAGTTAACTACATGTAATATATCAAGGTTAACAACAAAATATTATATATAATATAAAAGTTATTACGTAAATGGATGACCAAAAATGTTAAGGGTAAAATAGACATTACATAAGATTGGATTGGGGGGAGGGGGGAGATGTCTATTATTCAAAGTTGATGAGGGAAATTGACTTTTAAAACAAATTTAGAGGATATAAAAAAATTTCACCCATAAGCAGTTATGGTGATTTACTTAAATTAAAGACAGCCAAATTTATACAAAAGTAATTAATATGGTAATGATATTATTCTAATCTTGAAAAGAAAAACTAGAAAATTATAATAAATAAGATATTAAATAATACAATAGTAGGTTGTGGATGTGATTGAATTTTACCTATAAAAGGAGAAGTTTTCTCTTCATCTAACTCATCTTAGTTAGGAATTCCTCATAACAACATGACTTCCTCGATCCTTCTTCTTTTTAGTATATTTTTTCTTCAATTCTTTTGTTCTAGCTAGATGAAATTTAGGTAGCAGAATTATATTAAGCAAAAAATCAGGAAGAGTCATATTTCAAATTTGTGCGTGAATCTATCAGATGATCTTTTTCATCATCGAAATTATTTTTATCTCTTTCTTTTGGACGATGCATGGGGTGAGATGTCTGATAGATTTACGCACAAACTCTTAATATATCTTTTCAAATCATTGTGCTTAACTTACTTTTTATCCATTTCTCAATTCTTCAAATCACTCATAAATAGAAAAAAAATGAAAAAATGAAAAAAAAAATTCAATGAATGTTACACATGAATATAGACGACTTCAATTGTTAAGTGGTGGTGTGGAGCGAGAAATTCATATAAAGATTTGATTCAAAATATATTAAGACTTTCATAATTGGGACTAAACTTGTGATCTAAGATAAAAAAAAAATTAACAACTAAAATGGAATTATTAGTTCTCTTATATCAAAAGGACTTAATCGTTTCTATATACTTAAAGTTACTTATTTTAATTTTTACAAATAATCTCATACTAATAACTTAATGAACAAGTAGGTTTATATACGATCCTCTAATTGGTATCTAAAATATTCTGTGTCTAATTCAACACGGATCAACATGCAGACATGATTCAAAAACAAAGAGATGTTATTATATTTGTAGGAGTTGAAAGAAATGGAGAAATGCAATTCTCAACCTGCATTTCTCCATTTCTTTTAACTCGTACAGAAATGATAGAATCTCTTTGTTCTTGAATTATATCTGCATGTTGATCCGTGTTGAATCAGACACAGAATATTTTAGACACCAATTAAAGGATTGTGTATAAACCTACTTGTTTATTAAGTTACTAGATACATGAGTCCGTCTCAGCACGAGCCCAAAATATGTTACTTTTTCTGTTCTAATTTATGTTACATAGATGTGGTCAACTAAATCTTTTAATATATTTTAAAAATACTTTAAGTTGTCACCAACTGTGATTTATACTATTTTTTATATAACTTTTCTATAATAACGTTAAATATTCCAATTTATACTATATTTTTATGTAGTTTTATGGTAATAAATGTTACTCCTTTCCAATTAATATAACCCATATGAAACTTTGAGAGTCAACCATCCTTAACTTATGTGACATGGATAGAATTTGGAGTCGATTGAATTTCTTAATATATTTTGAAAATATTTTTAGTTGTTAATTATTGTGATTTATATTATTCTTTACATAATTTTTCTCTACTACTGTTAATTATTGTGATTTATAATATTTTTTTTTATGTAATTTACCATTAACAAATGTTATTCCTTCTACTCCAATTAATATGACACACATTAAATTTTGAGAGTCAATCAATTATTTTTATAATTTTTAAATATTTACGTTATTAATAATTAACTTGTAATATTTTAACAAAGCTTGAAGTATAAACTTAAATGATAATTTATTACTTCTTTTCTAATTTACTCTTATTATTAACAATAGCTATTTTTTAAAGCATTGAATTTATATTATATATTAAAATTAATAGTCATTTTATTACTTCTTTAGAAGTGTCAAGTCATGAATAATGGATAAATAAAAGTAGACCAAGAGAATAGTATGATATCACGATGATAAGTCAAAAATGGATAAATTTAACTAATTGTCCTAAAATGATAGCAAAAGTAGCGCATGAAAAAAGTATTAAGTAGGGCCCACATTTTTTGTGAAGATAAATGGTAATGTGATTAAACGGATCCTAATTAACCGTGTGGAAACAAAAGAAAAATGGGGTCCACCAAACTTAAAGTCAGTCAAGGATACAATAGTAATTAAAAAAAGACAACCTATTTTTTTTTTTCTGGAGAAGGAAATTACAGGCATTGAAACACAACGACAATAGCCGAAAAGAACATAATTATTGAAATTCTGAAATTGTCCCTTGGCTAGAAGCAGGTATGTCGACGAACAGTTGGTTGCGTTAGTCAAGACTATATAATAGTAATTTGTCATGATTCGAGACTATTCCCTAATCGTAACACGGTGCTTGAAACCACAAATGATCTTAAGCTAACCCATGGTGTTGTATAATGTATGAGCAATTGAATATGAACATGAATAAGAGCTAAAATGACTAAGCAAAAGCATAATCATGAGATAAGTTGTTTCAATAGATTAGTCTTAAAAGTTTGCAGAACTATAACAAGAAAAAGGAACTGTAACTGCATATAATAACTCTGACTGACTATCGATGAAGCCTCTACTAAAATTAACTATATGTAATGACCTGAATTTGTTAATTTCTATTTTTATGTATTTTGACCATTATGTGCTTCCCTGTAGCTGTCACATGTTGATTCTGAGGTTTGAGAATGGTTGACATGGTTTTCGATGTGATTGAAAATGATTTGAATTAATTTGTGATTTTTAGAGGTTTGAGAAGTCATATAGTTGACTTCGGTCAACATTCATTGTTCTGAGTGTGAAGACAATCTGAAATGCACCAGCAAATCCAAAATATCGAACTCGGGTTAATAGCATAGTAGGTTTGGGTTCGAGACCTTTATTTTGTATTTCAATCCTTTATTTGAAAAATAGTAAAAAGAGGTCCCAAGGGGTCAATTCAGTGAAAATAATATTTTTTTTAAAAATTTACGTTGTCATTGAATCCAAAACATCGACGGTCCAATCAAAAACTTTGCATCTTTGCTAAGTTGTTGATGTATCATCAGTTGGTGCAGCTGCCTAAGCAACCTATTAGTCACTAAAGCGGAAGTCACTTAAGTGACCAAAGGGTTGCTTTAGCAGAGGGCGTCTAAGCAATGTGGGGACCACTTAAGTGAAGCCCGACCATTGTGGCTTAGTCGCTTAAGAAACGTCCCAGCCTCTTAAGTCGTAGTTACTTAAGTGACCATTTGGCTGCTTAAGTGGTTGATGTTGGTACAATGTATATACACTTCTTTTTTGAATTTTCACTATTTTTGGACCTTTGAGCTTTGATTTTGGGTAATTCTTGTGAATTTCTTCACCTTTGAGTTTGGGTAAGCTCCAAAACCTTATTCATATTATTTCTCATCGATTATATCATCAAAAAACATCTTTCGATTTCCATAATTTTTTAACTCATTGTCACATAGGTTTTATCATGTAGACTCTTATAACCTTGGAAAATGTTTCTTTAAAACAAATATTTTATTTTAGTCATTTCATTTTTTAACTCATTTTTCAAATCTGTTTTGGATCCAACCCAAATATGGAAAATATAGGTATCAAAAACCTTCTTTTAATGCATAGATTTTATTTTTGAATATTATAGTTGATTCAGAGGTCGTTCATAAGGAAAAGGCTCTGCGTTAAAGCACTTTAGGCCGAAACTTCATCGTTTTAAGGTAGGTTATGACTTAACTTCTTTCAGATTGAGTTAGATGGTTAATATATAAGTAAAAAATGCTATGGATTAAAAATATAACTATAGAATTTATATTTTGAGATTATTTTTAATATTATGTGTTCGAGGGAGGGCTTATTTTTTGTTGTTGTTGACTTGTGATATCTGATATTGTGTGTTGTCCGTGTGGAGGCTTTATTTGACATTATTTCTCTTATCTGTGTTTTATATGCCTTTGTTTGAGATATAATGCCCATGCAGAGGCTTATTTTTCTAATATAGACCTTATTTGAGCATTGATTGCCTTCATCATGATAGAAATACCTGAGTTCAGGTTTATATGATATAAATGATGTCTCACATGCATATTTATTCTGATGGTGCCTAAATTGAGTTGATAATCATGAATTATCGACATGCTGAGTTAATATCATATATATATATATATATATATATATATATATATATATATATATATATATATATATATACACACACACACACACACACACACATATATGAGATATATCCTCTATGTGAACACGAGATAGAAAGGTGAGTTGAGATTGAGTTATGAGATATAGTATATGGATTGTGAACTCTCCGTGGGTCCTACCTAAGAGCTGCGAGCTCGGTGTGTGTATACAGGAAGCCATGTGGTGGCTTTCACCATTTATCTCATCCACATTGCATTGCTTTGCATTTGCATTTGCATATTTCATAAATTCTTTAGTTTTCTTGATCTATATTTAATTTCAATATAATCCTCATGTATCTCTATTTTTGCTTTCGTTTATGTATAATATAGAAATGTCTGAATTCGAGGTTGATATGATATAAATAATGTCTTACATGCATATTTATTCTGATGGTGCCTAAATTGAATTGATAATCATGAATCGCATATATATATATATATATATATATATATGTATTGGATGGATTGGATATCATCATGTTGAGATGATTGTGAGCATTACATCTTTATTCCATACATATATATTTATGAGATGCTGGTACCATTGAGAAACACCATTGTTGAAAGAAAATGAGACACTTTTATAAAAATCCTCTTTGTGAACAAGAGATAGAAATGTGAGTTAAGATTAAGATATGAGATATAGTATATGGGTTCTACCTAGGATTTGCGAGCTCAGTGGGTATATAGGAAGTCATGTGATAGATTTCACCATTCATCTCAGTCACATTGCATTTGTATGTGCATATTTCATGAATTCTTTAGTTTTCTTGATATGTAGTTAATTTCAGTATAATCTTCGTGTATCTCTGTGTTGCTTTCATTTTCGTCAGTGGGACGGTACCGTTAGTGACTTTTTTTCTTGCAGGTGACGTGCTCATAGTACATTTTACTTACTTTATTTCCTACTTTGCTCAGTCGGCCTATGATACCTACTGAGTACCAATGGATCGTACTCACCCCTACTGTTTGGTGCAGATCTGAGTATGAGTACCAGACATAATAGCTGATTATGTATGCATTGGAGCGATGTTTGAGGTACTGGATGCTCTAGAGATTCCAGAGCCTACTCTGAACCTCTTCTTATCTTACTTTATGTCTATTCAGTTTCAACGACAGATATATACTTTCAGATTCAGTTATGTACAAGATGCACTTACACTATGACACCAAATTTTAGGACTTATGTGATTTCTTTCAGAATTCCGTTTTAGTTATATTTCATATTAGCTTGACTTCATTCTAGATCTCGCCTTGGTTTATGTTATTGTCGATTTTGTTTTTCCTTTATCTGTCTGGGTGATTGACTTACTTAACAAGGCTTAGCCACGATAAGTGTCATCATGACATATTTTTGGATCGTGACTCTATAAGTAGTCGGGACATGATCCCTAGCTATCCTAAATCAATACATATAAATCGAAATAAAATACTAGAACTACAATTGACTTGAGTCCTCAAATAAAGAGAACTCGTCACCTGTTAGCTAAAAGTTGTGATCTGCCTGATTACGACCATGATAAAGCAAAAGTGCTCGGTAAAGAATTTTTTCGGTTAATGTCTGAAGTCGAAATTTTTGTTAAAAGGTTCGAATTATAAAAGAATAACTATAAAAGATGTATAGTATAACTTTTCGCCAAATGAATTCTATTTGGATAATTCCCTTGCACCCATGTGGCCCCGACCATGTTTTCTAGATTCAAGGACCAAACTCAAAATTTCTCTAATAAAGTGTGGAGGCATCCTGCTCACCCTCCCACTTGTTGATTACAATTTTCCTTAGCTTTTCATAATTCCTAAATTTTTGTTTCTTGCAAAAATTGATGGTTAAGTGTTCACTCTCTTTGAGGTCATTATTTTTAAATTTTTTTGGTAGGTTCTATATAAGCTGCAAGATTAATTCCTTTAAACTTTATTAGAACCAAAGCCTTCAAACTCCAAGTTATAATACCACTTTGAGAAACCATGTTGTGGCATTAGCACCCCAATAAGCTTCCTAATAATGTCTGTGATAGAACTCTTTAATTTGCAAGATATTCAACATTCCAAATGATATTTTTTGCTGGAGTTGCTAAGCATGTTTTGCTAATCCTTTGTCTTTGGGGAAATTTGTTAAGGATATTGAAATCTCAATTTTACCATTTATTATATTTTGTGTCTAGACATATTTTATTTTTAGACTTCAACAGATGTTCAGCATAGATTGAATAGACTCCTCGTGTCAAAATATTTTGGGAAACTCTAGCTAGTAGAATAGAAGGCAGTGAAAAGGGGGCAGTAACAAAAGCACTAAATTTCCGGGATAAAAATTTCGTGCGTTGTTTGCAAAGTACTAAATCTTTCATTACATCTGGAATTTGGAGAAGTTACTAAGAGCTTATTGAACGCAGCACGAATAAAAATAAATCTTTTCGAATATAAGGAGGAAAGTGAGATCGTTGTCCGATCTTTATCATTGAATCCTCAAATCAATTCATTTTCAAATATGATTGGGAGACTTTATTCAGATATAAAAAATGAAAATTCAAAACATGGGGATAAATATGATACCAATATGGATGATCTATATCCCGTTGGAACTGCATCATGACTAGAATAATATGAAATGTTTGTATTTGTATATAATAAGTTGTACTCTATCTTTTCTGTCCACCTCATTTTATATCGAGAGGAAAATATTTGAGAGTAGCTTGATGATGAAGAGATAGAGACACTGTCAACATGGCATGGTTCTTTTTTATCATCCCAGTTGACACATATTGCTTTAAATAAAGCACAATAAATAATGTGTCAGACCGTTTGACAAGTCAAATCGCTCTTTTATAAAACAGGTAAGTTGCAACAAAACCCTAATCAAAACAAATAAAAGCAACATGAATTAAATTTCTTATTAGGTAATTAATTATTTATCCCACAATACTAAATTGAATTAAGGGGAAAGGGTCAAATTTATCTCTCTATTTAAAAAATTGGCTAAATATACCCTTCATCATATTTTGAGATCAAATTTACCGTTGTTGTCATACTTTGAGGTTAAATTTACCCTCATTATTCAGAAATTTTTTACTTGTACCTTTCTTATTAATAGAAAAGCCCAAATCAATATAAAGACCTCATTTTTTTTAACATAAAATACACCCTAATCTAACCCGATCGGCTCGACCAGACCCACAAAAGAGACACAAACAACTTAATTTTGTTGGTCAAATTTCTCCGACAAATAAATATACTTCTCTTTCAATGTGCAATGCTAATATGTTGTTTACAAATGAACAACAAGAAAAATGAATGGCAACACAGAAGCATGAAACTAGAGAAAATATTAGTACAAACTCTGCTCCTGTTCTAGTCTTGTTTAAATTTCAAAATTTGATATGAAATTCTATGTATATCTAGATTCTAGAATTAGTGGATAAGTTTTCTAAGCAATGACATGATATAAAGTTTGTGTAAATTCAAATTGTATATAGAGACATAAGAATGAAGAGATATTATTTTTGACACATGTGGAGACCTCTTAACTCAATCATCCAAAGAAATATCTAGTGAGCTTAATCTATTGTATTTGATCACTAAGTGTCTTTTTTCATGAACTCTGCACTAATGCAGATCCATGAATTGAGGGAGGGATATAGTTTTTTGTGTCTGCACTGATTATGCACTGATAAATATCTACTGGTCAAATTCCGTTGGAAAAATTTGACAAACAAAATTGAAGGAGAGATATATTTATTTGTGTCTTTTCTGGATCAACTCAGGTTGAGCGAGTTAGATTAGGGTATTTTATTTTTTACAAAATGATGCATTCAACATTGAATTGGAATTTTCTGTTAAAAGAATGGGTACATGTGAAAAGTTTCTTAATAGCGAGGGTAAATTTTGAACCCAAAGTATGACATAAGGATAAATTTGGTCCTTTTCCTTTGAATTTAATTTAAGTTAATGACCCTTTTTATTTAATTTTTCTGTGGTCATTGCTAGCCTATGTAATTACTATATTAGTAGTTACACCAATTTCAATTATCATGATTTTTGAAACATACCCCAAATGAAAATTATCATTCTCCATGTTTTTTCAACCATTAAAATTTTAAAGGTTCATTCAACAAGTGATTTACTCCCCGAAAGAGGGATGGTCGTTAGGTCATGAATGGAATGCGAGGAAGAGAGAATAAGTAGTTGACAGGGACATCCTTTATTGGTTAATACTAGATATATCGACCTCTCTCATCCTCTGATCTTATATATACCATTCAATCTATTGATTTGATTTCTTCTCGACTGGCCTATTACATACTCGGGCGAGTTTGAAACATTCATTTGAGCCATAAATTGCCCCACAACTAGTGGTGGAACTACAAAGACACGACTAGGCACTAATATCGGTGCTACTAGACTCAACTTGCCGCGTATTTGAGGAGATGTAACATGCTCCTCCTCTTCCATCATGTTGACCCATCTCTTCTCACTCGTACCGTTATATTTTGGCCACTCCTGACATCAAAGTTGTTGTTTGGCTGCATTGGTGTTGAGACCACATCATTATATCCAAATTTTTGTCATTTCCCTCTAAGATTAGATGTTGTTCAGAGTGATATTATTGTTCACCGAGTATGATACGATAAAAACTTGAAAGACACGAAATCACTCAAAAACAGTCCACAAACACACTCCAAAATAGTCCACAAATCACTAAGATCCTTGGATCGATTGAAGACCTCTCTCGGATTCACAAATACAACAAGAATACAAGGTGAGAAAGGTGTATTTCACACCAAAATAGCAACAATACGTGAAGAACAAGATGAACACAAGGCACGAGATTCAGATTTAACAATAACAACAAGAACACAAGATTACAACAAAAACACTAAACACGATTACAAGAAAGTAAAAGGATAGATAGATAGACCACATGAAGGTATAATATTAAGAACTCAAGAATGGACACTCTTGGACCCTTAACACTACACACAATAATAAACCTATCACTTACGTGACACAAGATCGGATTGCACCTCTCTAGCATCAACGTTTCCAATCAAACAACAACAAAAAAGAATCCACCCTATTGTTGTATCGTAGTTTTGGTTTTGGCGCCTCAAGGAGAGAGGACTTATGTTCTTTGGTCTTTCAAGATTCACAAATATCATCAAAAACTAAATCTAAAAAACCCTACAATGTTCCTTTTATAACTATTACAAAATATAACTTAAAATGACCAAAAGGCCCTTCAAAGAGTGGGCACCCATCTAGTGTAATTTATGGGCTGATTTGGGTGCATTTTGGGCCTCTTTTACACTTCGATTGCACATGATAAGGCTCGGGTCCAACACGCACTCTCCTAATTCCATATCCGAGATTATTCCCGTATCATCCTCTCCATCTTGAGAGGAATTTGTCCACAAATTCACGGCTTCACCTCGTTCAATTGGTCACTTCAAATGAAACCTACTCAAAACAATCCACAAACAAGTCACAAAAAATAAGTCAAAAAATAGTACACAAAATCATGAAGAATCCGAGGACTCAATAACAACAAGTCTCGGCCAACATCTTCATTTTGAACCTCGGCTTCCTCTCCATCTTAAGCCTTGTCTTCAATCTCATCCGAAACAAGTTTTCTACCATCATAAAAGTATTGTAGTAGTCTCCATATCCTTCATGCTACTTTCTCCCATACTCCTCTACATGGATATATTGGTTTTGGTGAAGTTGAGTTTCGGTTGAGAAGAATGATTTGGTAAGGGAGAGCTTCGGTTGTGGATCTTGAATGGGAGGAAATTGGATTCCAAGTCCCTCTTGTTGGACTTGATCGAATTGAGGGGTGATGTAAAGTATTTTGGTGGTTGGGGGTCTTTCAAGACTAACAATTACTTACACCTCTTTCCTTCACCTTTTAGGATCTATCATTCACTTTATGTTAACAAGGTGATGAATATGGTGAAGAACTTCAAGTACACAACAAGAACAACCAATAACAATCTCCCAAGAACAACAACAAGTTCCAACGCAATTCCACAACAACAAGACCAACAATAAAACCACCAACAAATGGACAAGTTTCTTTGGTGTTGTATTTTCGGTTTTAACACTAGATGAAGGTTGTGATGAACAACAAGAACACAACAACAACCACCAAGATCAAAAATAACATCAACCAACGCCCAACAACAAGGTCACCACACAGCCAAGTTAAAACAATAACTTCAACTCACGACCACTTCTTGTTCACAACAACAACGTCAATTTTTAAAGTTCAAATCTAGATATAGACTCAATGTGTTAGTGAGGAACAAAACTAACACTTAGAGACAACAAATACAAGTAAAAATCTCGTCCAAGACACAACAAGAACACACTTTTCGGCCAAGAACACAACACGGATAGATTGCTATTTTTCTGGAATTTTTCAGTTTTGAACACTTTTTTTTGCACTAACAAGTCCAAGATTGATCTTGTGGGAACAAGATCAAGTTATGCTCTGATACCAAATGATATGATAAAAACTTGAAAGACATGAAATCACTCAAAAATAGTCCACAAACACACTCCAAAACAGTCCACAAATCACTAAGATCCTTGGACCGATTGGAGACCTCTCTCGGATTCAAAAATACAACAAGAATACAAGGTGAGCAAGGTGTATTTCACACCAAAATAGAAAAAATACGTGAAGAAAAAGATGAACACAAGGCACAAGATTCAGATTTAACAATAATAACAAAAACACAAGATTACAACACAAATACTAAACACGATTACAAGAAAGTAAGGGGATAGATAGATAGACCACATGAAGGTATAATCTCAAGAACCAAAGAATGGACACTCTTGGACCCTTAACACTACACACAACAATAAACCTATGTCTTACTTGACACAAGATCGTATTGCACCTCTCTAGCATCAATATTTCCAAGCAAGCAACAACAAAAGAGAATCCACCCTATTGTTGTATCCTAGTTTCGGTTTTGGTACCTCAAGGAGAGAGGATTTGTGTTCTTTGGTCTTTCAAGATTCACAAATATCATCAAAAACTAAATCTAAAAAACCCTACAATGTTTCTTTTATAACTATTACAAAATATAACTTAAAATGACCAAAAGGCCCTTCAAAGAGTGGGAACCCATCTAGTGTAATTTATGGGCTGATTTGGGTGTATTTTAGGCCTCTTTTACTCTTCAATTGCATATGCCATGGATCGGGTCCAACACGCACTCTCCTAAGTCCATATCTGAGATTATTTCCGTATCAGAGTAACTCCATAGGTTGTATTGACATTCATATACCGAATTGTTCAAAGTATTCATTAAATTTTCTAATATTGTTACAAACTAGCAATGTATTGTTACATTAACATGTTTTCTAATTCCAGATGTGCAACATGAAGTTTAGATCTTTCCAAACTAGGATGTTGATCCTCTCTAGCATAAAGTGCATAAAAAAATTAGGACAAATAAGGTCCTCCCTCGGGTCATTTTCATGAACCAAAGTATCAACTACGATGCCCACGCCTTGCTTGTGCATAATCACGATCCCCAGTCCTCATCAATTTAGTATATAATTAATCCTCCAAAATAATTTTATCTTGTCTTAAAAAGGAAAAATTAAAAACACTACGAATGGAGCTAAAAATTCGACTACAAATTTAACCAAACTCAATAATTTTTGTTTAAATAATGAATTTATATTAAAAATTTATTAAATTCATATAATTATTATACTTAAAATTGAATTATTAATGCTTCAAGCTATAATTCTAATCTAATATTTAGAACCATAGATTCTTATTGTGTTTATTTAGAAGGAAAAAGGGTCAAATTTACCCCTCTATACTTTTCAAAATTGGTCAAATATACTTTTTTTCATACTCCTGGATTAGATTTGCCCTAACTGTTAAGAAAGTTTCTGTTTGTACCCTTCGTCTAACCTTCAACTAATGGAAAAGCATAAATACCTATTTTTTTACAAAAAAAAATACATATCAAAATACCCTCAAACGTCGTTCCTCCATGGTTCCTCCAAACAAAGAATGGGGAAAGTTTATATGGTTCTTCAAAAAAAAAATGAAAAGTCTGTACATCGAAAATCAATTATGGAGGAATTTGGCACAAACAAACAATGCAACAGAAAATTCTTTATGCAATAACTTAGAACAAATATTGGTTCGAATCAGTGACAAATGCATCTTCGCCGGCAACAACTTTGCTGGAGGAACGTAGAGGAAGGCATCGAATTCTGCTAATAGCGACCATACCTTTTAATCTAGAACAGATGTTAAACTGAGTGTTGTTCTTTAATCATCCCCAGCAAGCAATGATCTGTTGTTTATGACTCATGTAATTCACATTTGTTGGTACTACCCAAAAAGGAAATTACTTCAACCGCAATTTCATGTTCATCACCCCACGATTTCACTATCGTTACTTGTTTAGAGATATTTTCAGAATACTAAGAATTTACTTCATTGTCATCCGTTAAAGGATCTAGAATTTCAAATTTTACCACAAACAAACTTTATTTCGAAAGGATGATATATCAAAAGAACTGAAATGTCGAATGGGGCTCAAATCTAAAATTTGAGGTTATTTAAATAAGACTTGAGATGGTTTTAGGTTGAACTTCAATCTTAATTCGTTGAAGTTAGAAGCTACAGTCGAATTGTATCAGATTTGTGCTAAAATTGTACTACAATTGTATCATGAGATGTATGAATATTGTATCTTAAACTTGTATGATGTTGTAGTAATATTAAATTTTTATATAATGTTGTTGTTTTAGTATTAAAATTTCAAAAATCAACATGAAATTTATTTAAAATTTATACAGTTGTATACATATTTTATGCAAAATTTATACAGATTTTATACACGAAATTCTGAGCGAGATTCAAAGCAAAGTTTTTTTTTTGAGAAAATGGTCTATTACCCCCCAACCTTAAGTCGAAATCCCAACTACACACTTATACTTTGCGGGGGTCCTATGATCCCCCTAAATTATTTTAAAGTGGAATTATTACCCCCCCCCCTGAACACTGACACGGCAAGAGAGTGTTTCACTCTCTTTAAAGAGAGTGAGAACGAATTTTTTTTATTAAAAATTTATTTTTAATATTTCTTTATTCTATTATTATTTTTCTTTTTTTATTTTTAACTATTCAGTTTCTTTTTATCCAAGAATCAATGGCATCCAAAATTAATTTATCATTTTTCGCATCTCCAAGCACAAAATCGATTGATTTTGACATCAAATTCGTCGAAAATTTTAAAATAGGTATTGTTCATTGTTTCCAACTTCAAAATTATCGAAAATTTTAAAATCGATAGTGTCCATTATTTACGACTTCAAAGTCGTCATAAAGTTTAAAATGTGTATTGTTCATTATTTCCGACTTGAAGGTCGTTAAAAAATTCAAAATTCTCTATTGTTTCCGACTTTAAGGTTTTTGAAAATTTTAAATTCGGTATTGTTCATTGTTTCCGGCTTCAAGGTCGTTAAAAATTTTGAAATTGGTATTCTTCGTTGTTTCAAAATTTAAGATCGTCGAAAATTAAAAAAATGATATTGTTCATTGTTTTCCACTTCAAGGTTGTTGAAAATTTTAAATTCGATGTTGTTTATTATTTTCGACTTCAAGATCATCGAAAATTTCAAAATCGATATTGTCCATTATTAACAACTTCAAGTTCGTTGTAAATTTTAAAATGGGTATTGTTCATTATTTCTGACTTCAAGGTCGTCGAAAATTTTAAAATTCTCTATTGTTTTCAACTTTAAGGTCATCAAAAATTTTAAATTCCGTATTGTTCATTGTTTCCATCTTAAAGGTCATTGAAAATTTTGAAATTGGTATTGTTCATTGTTTCCGAATTTAAGATCGTCGAAAATTTAATAATTGATATGGTCATTGTTTCCCACTTCAA
Organism: Capsicum pubescens; assembly: GCA_030864215.1. Classification (NCBI taxonomy): domain Eukaryota; kingdom Viridiplantae; phylum Streptophyta; class Magnoliopsida; order Solanales; family Solanaceae; genus Capsicum; species Capsicum pubescens. The sequence continues at coordinate 257,477,980 of CM061538.1, forward strand.
GGTTGTCGAAAATTGTTAAATTTGATGTTGTTTATTATTTTTGACTTCAAGATCGTTGAAAATTTCAAATTTGGTATTGTTCATTATTTTTCACTTCATGATCATCGAAAAATTATTTGCATAGAAGTAGGAATAATAAAGTTTGAAAATAAAAAGTAATGAAAAGTAATGGTGAAAAAATAATGGTGAAAAAATGATGAAAAATAATAAAAAGTGCTAAAAATGAATAAAATAAAATAAAAATTAATTTTAAACAAAAACACACGTGTCAAAATACTGTTGGCGCGTGCATCACACCTTATCCAAAATGACTGGTTGTCAGATTTTTGGGGGTAATAATTCTACTTTAAAATAGTTCAGGGGGGTCATTGGACCCCCGCAAAGTATAAGTGTGTAGTTGATATTTAGGGTAAAGGTTGGGGAGAGGGGGGGGGGGGGGGGGGCTTTTGACCATTTTCTCTTGTTTTTTTGAAAAATCTTTCACTAAATTATGAGTGAAATTCTAAGCCTTGAGCGAGACTCAAAATATGATTTACATATATTTTGAAAAAAATACTCATGCTATATTTGGTATAGAAAATCTCCTACTACATTTGGTAAATAGGAGTCCTATTTTACACACACACACACACAAACACACACACACACACACACAAACACACACACACACACACACACACACACACACACACACACACACACACACACACACACAAACACACACACACACACACACACAAACACACACACACACACACACACACAAACACACACACACACACACACACACACACATATATATATATACACACACACGCACACACACACACACATAGATTTCTCTCCATTTATAGAAGACAAAAATAAATAGATTAAAAAGTTATAAACTAACAATAGAATGAATCACCTAAATGGGTTGACCAGTTCATATTTTATTAGTTAATTTTACCTTTCCTTGATTTATATGAGCCAAAGAATATTGCATATGATATTATAATTTTTAGGTTGATCACTAAATACATGTAAAAAAGAAAGAAAAAAGAACTATAAAAAGCGGAAAAAACATACCACAATATTTGTTGCCAGTTTTGTGAAAGAAACAAATGATTCCGACCAAAATAGAAAAAAAAAAAAAGGAAATTGTTATAAATAATAAGGCAAGAGGAATAAAGTTTTAGAGAAAGGTCGAGAAAAGAGATATTCCTAATTTCTCTTGAGAGATGAAATACAATAAATGAGAATTTCTTTATTTAGAAGAAAACTTAACTTGATCCTAAAGTAACTAATCTTATATTTTTTCCAAATAAAGCAAAATAGACATCACTAAAATACAAATATATCTCCATTGGATTTCAATTTAATAGTAATATATCTCTTTAAGACCTTACTAGAAAAAACTTAATGAAAAAAATCATAGTAAAAACATAATACACCTCTAGTAATATGTATTTTGGTTGTCTCAATTAAAAATCTTACATGAAAAAACTAATGAGACAAACCTTGTAAAGAAAAAATCAACAGGTATTAACTCCTCTTGATGAGAATATCAACTCAAAATCTTGAATCTTCGCATCTCAAGTGTGTACCATCTTCTCAAAGTTGTAGTTGATAGAGATTTGGTGAACGAACCAACAATATTATCACTTGAACGAGTTTATAGCTTGTTGTTATCACCATTATTTGGAGATCATGTTTGATGAAAAGTTTTAGTGAAATATGTTTCGTTGTGTCTCCTCTTATAGATCCCGGAGTCAATAGGACTATGCAAGTTGCATTATCTTCATATAAGATCGAGGGTAGGTTTACACATTTTAAACCATATTTTTTTTGAGTGGGATGTATCATTGACCTCGGTCACACACATTCTTAGCTTGCTTCATGCAGCTTTTATCTCAACTTGATTTGATGAAATGACCGCTATAAATTGCTTAGTAGATAGTCAACAAATTCATAAAAAGAATTTACTATTTATAATATCAATGAACTTAAATAAAAATCTATAATAAGATATAAAATTATTTAACTACATGTAATATATCAAGGTTAAAATAAAATAGTATATATAATATAAAAGTTATTATGTAAATGAATAACTAAAAATGTTAAGGGTAAAATAGACATTGCATAAGATTGGGTTAGGGGGGAGGGGGAATATGTCTATTATTCAAAGTTGAAGAGGGAATCGATTTTTAAAGCAAAGTTAGAGGATATATATAATTTTCACTCATAAACAGTTGTGGTGATTTACTTAAATTAAAGATGATCAAATTTATACAAAAGTAATTAATATGGTAATGAGATTGATCTAATCTTGAAAAGAAAAATTATAAAATTATAATAAATAAGATATTAAATAATACAATAGTAGGTTGTGGATGCGATTGGATTATTACCTATACAAGCAGAAGTTTTCTCCTTCTTCTTTTTAATATATTTTTTCTCCAATTCTTTTGTTCTAGCAAGATGAAATTTATGTAGCAGAATTATATTAAACAAAAAATCAGGAAGAGTCATATTTCAAGTTTGTGCGTGAATCTATCGAATGATCTTTTTCATCATCAAAATTATTTTTATCTCTTTCTTTTGGATGATGCATGGGGTGAGATTTCTGATAGATTCACGCACAAACTCTTAATATATCTTTTCAAATCATTGTGCTTAACTTACTTTTTATCCATTTCTCAATTCTTCAATTCACTCATATATAGAAAAAATTGAAAAAATGAAAAAACATTTCAATGAATGTTACATATATGAATATAGACGACTCCAATTGTTAAGTTATGTGGAGCGAGAAGTTCATATAAATATTTGATTCAAAATATATTAAATTCATAATTGGGATTAAACTTGTGATCTAAGATAAAAAAAATTTGTACAACTAAAGTAGAATTATTAGTTCTCTTGTATCAAAAGGACTGAATTGTTTATATATACTTAAAGTTACTTTTTTTAATATTTACGAATAATCTCATACTAATAACTTAATAAACAAGTAGGTTTATATATGATCCTCTAATTGGTGTCTAAAATATTTTATGTCCGATTCAACACGGATCATCATGCAGACATGATTCTAGAACGACGAGATGCTATCAGTTCTGTAGGAGTTGAAAGTAGTGGAGAAATGCAGGTCTTGACCTGCAGGTCTTGACCTGCATTTCTCCACTTCTTTCATCTCGTACAGAAATAATAGAATCTCTTTGTTCTTGAATCCTGTCTGTGCGTTGATCTGTGTTGAATCAGACACATATAATTTTAGACACCAATTAGAGGACCGTGTATAAACCTACTTCTTTATACTATTCTCTACGTAGTTTTTACACAGTACTATTTATTATTGTGATGTTTACTATTTTTGTACGTAATTTCTCCTTAATAAATGTTATTCCTTCTGTTCCAATTAATATGACATAAATGAAATTTTGAGAGTCAATCATTTTTTTTTATATATTTTTTTAAAATATTTACGCTACTAATTATTGACTTGTAATATTTTAACAAAACTTAAAGTATAAACTTAAGTGATAATTTATCACTTCCTTTCCAATTTACTTTTATTATTAACAATAGATATTTTTTAAAGCCTTGAATTTATATTATATAGTGAAATTAATATTCATTTTATTATTCCTTAAGAGTGTCAAGTCATGAATAATGGATAAATAAAAGTAGACCTAGAGAATACTATGATATCACGCTGATAAGTCAAAAACGGATAAATTTAACTAATTATCCTAAAATGATTGCAAAAGTAAGGTGTAGAAAAAAAAATTAAGTAGGGACCACATTTTTTGTGAAGAGAAATGGTAATATGATAAAACGGTTCCTAATTAACTGCGTGGAAACAAAAGAGAAAGTATAAATAACATAAATATCAACTCTTTTGAAAATAATTTGACTCTCTCCCACTTTTTTAATTACTTTACTCTCTTCCTCTATTAATATAGATAACATAGCCGACATATACATAGCATTCTGTGTATATGTTGGATTTTTATAATATGTTTAGGGAGTTAGAATTTTTTGTAATATTGAAAACATAAGTTGTGTATTTGTGTAATTTTTAGAAAGAAAAATGGGGTCCAACAATCTTAAAGTTAGTCAAGTATACAATAATAATAAAAAAAAGAGCCAACCTGATTTTTTTGTTTGGAGAAGAAAATGTACGACATTGAAACAATTAACTACAACAGTCGGAAAGAACATAATTAGTGAGATTCTGAAATTGTCCCTTGGCTAGAAGCAGGCATGTCGACGAACAATAGCCAGCTTTAATCACTTATATATAGTAGTAATTTATCACAACCGAGACTACCACCTAATTGTAATATGATGCATAGAACCAGTAGTGATCTTAAGCTAATACATGGTGTTGCATAATGTATGAGCAACTGAATATGAACATGAATAAGAGCTAAAATGATTGAGCGAAAGCATAATCAAGATGTTTCACTACATTACTGTTAATAGTGTACAACACTGTAATAAGAAAGAGGAACTGCAACTAAATACAGTAACTCAGGCTGACTATCGATGAAGCCTCTACTAAAATTAACTATATGTAATGACGTAAATTTGTGAATTTTTATTTTTTTGTGTTTTGATCATTTTGTGCTTCCTGTAGTTGTCACATGTTGATTCTGAGGTTTGAGAATAGTTGGCATGGTTCCTGATGCAATTGAGAATGATTTGAGTGAATTTGTGATTTTTAAAGGTTTGAGAAGCCATATAATTGACTTCGATCAAAATTTATTGTTTTGAGTGTCAGATGACAATTTGAAATGCACCAACAGATCCAAAATGTCAAATTCAATTTAGTAGCATAGTTAGTGCGGGTTGGAGACCTTTATCTTGTATTTCAACCCTTCATTTGAAAAATAATAAAAAGTGATCCTGGGGTCAATTCAGTGAAAATAATCTTTTTTCAAAAAATTATTGTTGTCATTGAATCTGAAACACCGAAGTTAGCCTAGTAGCATAGTTTGTTTGTAGTCACAAAATTATAAACGAATCTCGAGGGTCCGATCTGAAACTTGGCATCTTTGCCAAGTTATTGATGTAGAATCAGATGGTACAACCGCCTAAGAAACCTATTGGTCACAAAATATTATACCCCGCCAAAATTTCAACCATTTTATCTTTGACCCTCCCACATGCGTAGTGTCAAATTTGGACCTGAATTATGATTGGGGATGTTAAAAGGGTATTTTGAAAAAATTTCATAATTTTTGGAAAGGGTTCAGGGTTATTTTGGAACTCCGAGACAGTAATCCTCTGCAATAGTGGTGTGCCACAGAGGTTTGCCTCTGCGATAAGGGCGTGGCATGGAGGCTATGCTCCGCGGTAGAAGCATATCACGCTCCTATGTTAATTTCATTTAGTTTTTATTTTTTCACTTACGGTGAGGGGATTTTGATCTTTTTACTCCTTACACGACTTTATAACATTAAAGTGACCCTTTTCCTTCAGTTTTTGAAGATCAAAACTATTCTTTCTCTTCTCTAACTCTAAACCCAAGAAATTTTAATGGTTTTAGAGAGAATTCACCATCCAAGCTCCAAACTTTGATTTCTTTTCAAATTATTTGGTATTTTGGCATGTTTCACATCCTTAAATTGAATTTTATATTTTGGCATTTATTTAATCATTATTCATGTGATTTTACGTGATGTGTTTGAAATTTGGTTGAGGTCTTTTGGTGGTTATAACTTCAATTGTTTTTCCTATGATTTTAATATGTTGTTTATGCATAAATTGATGGGTTTTTTTGGATAGAATGGTTGAATTGATATGAGGATTGTAATGAAGAACATGAGTTTCTCCAAATTGATGGATTTTTGAATTGGTAAGAATTAACCTTGACCCACTTTGTAAACTTGATTTTTGAATATGGAATTCACATTATTTAACTTACATTTGGAACACTATATTGTATTAAAGAATAAATAGATATTAAAAATGGTTTTTGAATGTCATTGGTGGCCATGAAATTGTATTTAAATAGAACTCTGGAGTCTAATGGTTATATGAATTGATTTCGCATAAATGGAATAACTTGCAAGCATATTGGTATGACGATACCAAGTTGGTAAATGCCGTAATAATTGACTCCTGGGTTAATAGTTGGTTTATGTGCAAACTGTTTTAATTCAGGCTTAAAGAAAATTATGTAGCTCACCGTGAACATATAGATCCTAGGGGGATCAACACTAGAAACCATATTTGCCGGCATTGGGGTCTATGTGACCCTGCACTTGGTGAACACATTATATTTTGGGATGCTATCTCCTTGGTGTCTTTAGCCCTTCCTTGATTTTTTTCTCGGTTCGTCCGGCTAACAAGTGCTGGTTTTCTTTCAACAAGGGGAGTTGAAACCATATAGCCCATGAGTGCCTTTAGAACTAAGCGAGCTATACAGTTCAGGTTAATATTTTGAACTATGTCCCTATCATAGAATCCTATACAATAAATGTTGTGCATGTGGTTTTGACTGGTTTGTTTGGCAATGACATTATTTTATTCCTTTTGCTGGAGTTACATGCTAGTGCTCGCCCCACTGACCATCCTCGAATACTGCATCATTTTATGATGTTGGTTCGAAGGAATTTTTTGTTGCTCCTATGCAGCGTTAGGTGGTTGAGTAGTCCGTTGATCAGCTGTGAAGTGGTTCATTTCATTGGTTTCGTTATTGTTTTAGTATTTCTTTTGGATTTTTTTTGGTCATAGTAGAGGGCATGTTTTGACTTAGTTGGTATTCTTAGAATAAAGGCTTTCATGACAGAAGTGGGATTATAATACCCAAGGTTTTGAAATCTAATTTTTTCTCAGTAATTGTGCTTGCTGCTTAAGGCACGACTCAGAAAATGAGTCATGAAGACTCATCACGAGTTGTATAGAGCTAATCGTGGTCTAACCAGTAAAGTTTCCCTAAGTTTTTGTCATGGTCATGATTAGGATCATATGAGTCGTGAGGTAATACAATGAGTCGTGGTGAGGGTTTCGTGACCTTATCAGTGAGATGGCCCAAGGTTGCTATCTTGGTAACGACTAGACTTCCATGAGTCGTAGGGTGAGGTCACAAGTCATAGGGTGGAACTCATGACCAAAACAGTAAGGGGCCTTGAGTTTCTTCCCAGGATACCAGTCTTGGTGATGACTCATGACCAGTGATCATGAGTCATTACGTGACCCGTAGAGACTGGTAGTTAAAATTCTTGCACGATTTTAGTAAGGGCATGGTGGTCTTTTCCTCTTAAACCACTACTACTTCACGACTTAAAACATTACCAAAGCCTTATTTCCACCCATTTAACATAACATAAACACTCTTTTCTCTCTCAAAATCAATAATCAAGAGCAAGGCTAGGGTTTCTAGGGATTTTAACATCTAGGGCTTAATTTGTGGTTTCTCTTCCAAATTCCTTGGTGTTTCGGGCATGTATCTCTTCCCTAAACTTTGTTTTATATAAAAGAATATGTTTAATCATAGTTTATGTGAATTTAATTATGGGTTTTTAATGATGGGCTAAGGGTTTAGTATGATTACTACTTGGTTGGCTTTCCCATGGTTTTAGAATTGTTATTCAAGCTTTATCTCATAATATTTGAATTAAATTTGTGCATAGGTATGGTGGATGGGAAGGGGGTCGTGGCATTCCCCAAAAATGATGAATTTTGGTATTGAAATTGGTATTAACCTCAACTGACTTTGTAAATTGGTTTTGGAACATGGAAATATGCATGATTTAACCCACCCTTGAACTATTTCCTTGTCTGAAAGGTTAATGGAACATAAATGGTTTTGGAAAGGCCTTGGTGGCCATGGTTTGGTTTCAAATTCTTTTATAAGGCCTTGGTGGCCATGGCATGGTTTATAAATTAGAACTTGGGGGTTATGGATTCCCCCAGGTTGATGTATAATTGAAATGGCAGAATTCTATAAGCTTGCAAGCATATTGGTATGACGATCCATTTGGTAATACCTTAATGAAGAATTCCCTAGTTAAATGAATGGGTTATGTGCAAATATTTTAATTGGGCTTAAAGGGGGTTGTGTAGCTCGACGTGGAAGGTATAGGTCCCGAGAAGGATCGATACTGGAAACCACATTTGCCGATGTAGGGGACTTTATGATCGTGTTCTTAGTTCACTCTTATACATATATATTTGGATTTGGATAAGGTCGAGGTATTCCCTGGACTATCTTTCGATTTTCCTAGTTCGTGCAGCTAACAAACACTGGGACCCTTTCAACAGGAGAAGCTAAACCCATATAGCCCGTGGGTGCTCTTAGAATGATTAAAGCTACATAGTCTAGGATAAAGCTTTAAAATATCATTATAAAACCTTGTTCCCTAGCCAAGCATTATGCATATATGTATACTTGCATGTATGTGAACATGTACATTGAGTTTGGATTTGATTTTGAAATGACATTATTTTATCCCTTTCCTGAGTTACATGCTAGTGCTCACCCCACTAACCATCCCATAATGCTACATTCTTTCATGATGTAGGGTCCTAGGAGTTTTTTATATTGGTTTGTGCAGTGTTAAGTGGTGCGGTCGTCTATCGAGTTTGCGGTGAAGTGGTAAGCTTCCATCTTTCGGAAAGCTTGGTCATTTCATTGGTTTCTTTTCATATTTTAGAATTGAATATTGTATATTAACATTATCATTGTCATTGTCACTTTCATGGTCGGGGGTATGTCCCGACCTAGCTTGATATTCAGATTAGTTTAGAGGTCTTTGTGGATATTTGTGGGTTGGATGGTGTTGTTGACTCTTAGAGCTTATTCTTGAGTTACATTAACTATTTTATCTTTATTTTTTGGTTGTTTTCCTCTTTGTTATTATTTGGATTATGTTTGGAATATACAGGCTGTGGGGGGGGTCTCCATTCCTCGATGGGCTTGAGAGAGCCATCACGACTAGACCAAGGGTCGGGTCATGGCAAGCTTAGTATCAGAGCATATGTTTAGGGTCTATGAGTGTCCACAAATTCGTGTCAAGTATAGTCTTTTTTATTGGTGTGTAGTGTACCACACTTATAAGGGAGACGATACAAGGCATTTAGGAATATTTTCCTTTCTTGTGTTCTATTTTAGACTATAGAGTCTGTTGTCGTGAGTTCTCTCTAACTCTCGGTTTGCCCGCATTTCAGATTATACTTCCTCGAAGATCTGATGCTTATGGAAACTTTTTAAGAACCTTCTCCCCTCCTGAGGGAAATATAGAGGAGACTCGCCCCATATGGAGTGCAAAATCGATCTTGGGTCCCAACTCTTGATTGTGCTCCTTTACCTGGGTCCCGCCAGTCCCCACTAGTCCTTCTCTGTTTGGTGACAGTCATGCTCAGTCATCTTGAGAAGATATCTCTAATGCAGAGTTCCGTCAGACTATTTATCTTCTTACTCATTTGGTGACATCTGAGGCTCATAAGTTGGGTCTTATTAGTGTTTCTATGAGTTCTTCTGAGGTTACTAAGGTTGGTCAGTTTATGAGGTTGACTTCCCCAACCTTTACTGGCACTAAGGTTTAGGAGGATCTTCAAGGGTTTATCAATGTGAATGAGAAGATCTTTAGGGTGATGCATTCTATTGATATGGGGGTGTGGAGTTTGCTATGTATCATATTAGTGGTATGAGGAGTGGGAGCATTCGAGGGGTGATGATACTAAGCAGGCTATATGGGAAGAGTTCTTTGGTACCTTTCTTAATCATTTCTTTCCAAAGGAATTGAGAGAGGCTATGGCCGAAAGGTCTGTGAACTTAAGGCAAGGTAGGATGAGTGTGAAGGAGTATGCCCTGGATTTCCATCATTTGTCTTGTTATGCTCTAGAGTTGGTGTCTAGCATGAGGGATAGGATGAGAAAGTTTGCTTTAGGTTTGTCTCGTGACTTAGTTTTGGAGTGCAAGGCTTCTATATTGAATAATGATATAGATATCTCTAGACTTGTGGATTATATGTCGTAAGTTGAGGATTAAAAGAAGATGCGGGCAAAGATGGGGGAGAGACATAGTAAAAAGTTTTGGTATTCAAAGCAGGGTGGGGGCCAGCAAGCCAGTGAAGGGGATGGTAGACAGTGGACTGAGAAGAAAACTTGGGGAAATTCTGGTTCATATTCGTCAGCTAGGCTCCTTATCCTAAGCCTTTAGTTAATCGTCCAAATGTTGATACCAAATCTGCATGCTAAATATGAGTAGTAGAATGGTCAGTTCCTTCATAGCGTGGGTATACAACCGCCAGTAGACGGGTTAGCGAGTAATCGCTAGCATGAACTCAAGATAAGGATAAAATAATGTCATTTAACAAACCAAGTAAAATCATCCATAATACATACCACCATACATAAATAAGTTCTGGTAAAGGGAACCGAGTTTAGATGCATTTAAACCATTACCTTGGCTGTGTAGCTTTGCCGTCCTAAAGCACCCACGGGAAATATGGGTTCAGCTCCCCCTTCTGAAAGGGCCCTAGTGCGTGTAGCCGCATGACCAGGGAAATATCCCATTGGGATGACTAATACGTCCCCCAATATGAGGTGTAACATCATGCACATAGTCCACCAAGACCAACCTCATACCGACAAATATGAGTTTCTAGTTTCTGTCCCCCCAGGATCTCCACCTTCCACGGCTTAGCTACACCTCCCTTTTAATGCCCAATTAAAAACCGTTTCCATACAATCCATTTACCATTTATTTTCCAAGTTCATTTAGTGGTGGTATTGTCATACCAACCATATTTGCAAGTACTATCCATAGTGTAAGGCCCCGCAAAATTTTTAAGCTTAATTCAGTCCTTTAAGCTTGTCAAGGGGTCCCAAATTTTAGCTAAGTTCCCAGACTTAGCTTATTTTTGGCCTTCAAAAGTTGGAAACCTCATTTCGCCACCTTAATGTCCTTTAATGGTCCGTATGTTTGTTAATTCATGATCAGAAAGGTCAATAGGTGTTCTCAGATGAGTTTTGGATTTTTCGAACCTTGATTAGACCACGTTTGGTGTTCCAAAATAGTGGACCAATGCGATCTAGGTGTGCCGCATCGCCCATCGTGTTGGTTAACATTGTGGCAGGGACTGCCAGTGAAACTACTGAGGCTTAGTGCGATCATGGAGCGATGCATCGGGTATCGCGTCGATTCCCAATTTTCATTCATTAAATGTCCGTATTTTTAAGGGAAAAGGGTCAATTTTCCACCCCTATATAAATCCAATAACACATCATTCGGCCATTTTCACCCAAAATATAATAGTTTCTCTCAATTTTCCTCAAGAACAAGTTTAGGGTTTTCAATTGGGGATTCAAATTTAAGAAAATTCCACCGTCAAACTTCGTAGAATCAAGAACTAAGGTATGGGTAGTGTTCATTCATGGATTTCTTCCATCCATGAATTTCAAGAATCAAGTTTTAAACCATGTATTGTGAATATTTTATTGTGGGTTGATTATTTTTAAGAGATTATGATGATGTGATTCACAAGCTGGAATCTTTATGTGTTGTTCATGAAACTATGTTAATGTGTGGCTTAAAATCTATAAGTTTAGTCGATTCATGGAGTGTTGAAGTGATACTTTGATGATTATGCCTATCCCTTAAGTTGTGCATGCAAGGTGTTTGATAAAATGCCTAAGGGACTAGAAATTATGCATCATAGCTCAATTGTGACCCAAATGATAAGCACATGCTTTACCCTTATAATCACAATGACTTCTATGATATTGTTGTGCATTATAAATGTTTTATTAAATGCTCATGAGACTATTTGATGAAATTATGACATGTTTATATGCTTTCCCATTCATGTATAAGATTATGATAACTATATACTTCATGAAATCCCCAACTTATTGTATTATGGATTGTTGATGTTGGTCATGTATTCAAGAATGTCATTCCTTGTTAGTTTCCTTCTATCGAGTCCTGGGGGTACTTGTACCTGACAATTTAGCTGTGTGCCTAGAGCCAGTGTCATGTTTTCACGATATCCTCAGTCAAGCCAGGTTCAGTAGAATTCAGTCAGTCATGTGACTTAGGAAAACTCAGTAAACTCAGTAATCCAGTAATCTCAGTAGTGTTCCGTTAGTCAGCGAAACTCAATGAACTCAGTCCAGTTCAGTTTAGTTAATCATGTTCAGTGTCTATTCATATGGGAGTAGGATTCAACACTGAGTGATCCTAAGGATAGGAACTCACCTGTTATTAAAAGGTGTGATTCTTAGAAGCAATCTTTATGCTCCAGAACTACATAGCCAGCGTAGTTTGAGACATTAAACCTGCAGATGAGGGTAGATGAGGTGGCTTAACCTGTTATATGAGGGTCCCACCATTCTCCTTAGAGTACCTGTTAGATGAGGGATCACTCACAGTTTGTCCTTACTAGTGGCGCGGTATTGACACCTTTCCAATTGGGGTTACAGATTGGACCCCAATTCAGCTATAATGGCTTATTAGGGACATGTTGGTTAAATGACTATTTCCCATAGTTATAGTCTCAGTCTCAGTCTCAGTAATAGAACTCAGATAGTTCTACAGAATTTAGGACTGTCAGCTACAGTCAATTTAGTACAGTACAGAACCCAGCTAGTTCTATCAGAACCTGGACTGTTGGACACAGTTGCTTAGTATCAGTGATATTAGTTATCAGTAACTCATGTTATCAGTATTCAGACTTAGTAGTCAGTATCATCACGAATTCAGTTGCAGTTACTCATTCATGCATGTATTCTCACGTTCATGTTATACAGTTCGTTAGCATTGTTCATGCATATGAACCCTTGCATTCAGCCTACCTCACTTGCATACTAGTACATTTAATCGTACTGATGCATTTACGCTATGGTGTTTTATACCATAGGTTTAGAAGTACAAGCTCCAAAGCATCAGTAACATTCCAGTCTCAGCATTCAGAGTCAGCAGTGAGTCCTCATCCTTCGAGGACATGATCATTACTTTATTTCTTCATTACTTAGTTTATTTTAGTAGTTAGGGACATGTCCCATCAACTCCTTATTCAGACAGTTCAGTTTTAGAGTCTTTTCATACCACAATATGTTCAAATAGTTTTGTTTCAGTTTGTTTTGGTATTGTTTTTTGTACTTTCAGATGTTATGTTTTATTATTTTTGAACCTTATGGCCTTTCAGCCTTTATTTCCGTATTTGTACAATATATTATGTAGTGCTCAGGTACAAATATCAGTCGTGGGTTAGCTTGTCGACCTTCGGGGTCATGAGCACCGTGTAGAATTTCGGGTACCAGATTCGGGGCGTTAAAAACTTAGTGTCAGAGCCTAAGGTTCAAAAGTGTCCTAGAAAGTCTGAAAGTCGCATCTAGTAGAGTTTTGTACATGGGTGTATTGCGTGCCACATTTATGTACAGGAGGTTATGAGATGTTTTAGGAAAAGTTTTCCTTCTTTTAGTATTCATGTCATGCCAGTGAGAATAATCTTAAGTTAATCTCTTAGTCTAATCCATTTCTCTTCCGTTTAAAGAACATGCCTCCCAGGAAGATAACTGGAAATCAGTTAGCCCCTCAGCCCGAAAATCCTTTGGGAGAACATGTCTCTTATGAAGAGTTCAGAGATGCATTCACTACTCTTGCTCAGTCAGTTGCTGCTCCAAATAAATGACCAGCTATCATTTTGGCTAACCCAGTGGCCAATTCAGCCGCAACTAGGATTCAGGACTTCGACCGAATGAATCCTCTGTAATTTTTTGGGTCTAAGTCAGATGAGGACCCTCAGGAATTCCTTTACCAGGTTCAGAAGGTTACGGACATCATGGGGATTACCGCTAGTGAGAGTGTTGAGCTAGCTGCATATCAGTTGCAGGATGTGGCTCATACTTGGTTTAAACAGTGGAAAGCATAGAGGGCTAGAGAAACAGGGCCTATTGAGTGGGAGGAGTTTTCACTGCCTTTCTTGATAGATTCTTTCCCCTAGAGCTGAGGAAATCTAAGATATTGGAATTTATCAACCTCAGGTAAGGCAACATGACGGTCAAAGAGTATTCTCTTAAGTTTACTCAATTATCCAAATATGCTCCTCATGTAGTAGCAGGTAGCAGAGCCAAGATGAGTAAGTCTGTGTCAGGGATAAATGATAATGTGGTCAATAAGTGCAGATCTGCAATGTTGATTAGTGAGATGGACATATCCAGGCTTATGATCCATGCTCAACAGATAGAAGACCATAAGATTAAGATAAGGGAAAAGCAGAATAAGAGAGCAAAGATAAGTAGTTTCAACTTTGTTCAACCTAAGTCATAGGGTGCAAGTCCTTCTCAATTTCTCCCAAAGTCATCCGTTCTAGATCCTTCCTCAGCCAGTGATCCAGTGTCGAAATTCAGAGACGGCAATGGAGATAGAGTGCCAGGCTCTAAGTCTCAGGGCAGTGTTAGCAGTGCCCGAACCTATCCTCTTTGTCAGACATGTGGCAAACACCATCAGGGTACTTGCAGAGCTGGAAGTGATGTTTGCTTTGGATGTGGTAAGCCAGGCCACAGAGTCAGAGATTTTCCCCAGCCAGGTCCTCAGGGTTAGTATAATTTCCCTCCAGCTCAGTCCGATCACCCGAATCAGCAGGGTGCCTCTTCCAGTGCTACTAGTGGGAAACACCCAAATAGACTTTATGCTCTTCAGTCCCAACAGGATCAGGAAAATTCTACTTATATGGTTACTGTTACGTTACATATCTTTCATGTACATGTTTATGATTTGCTATATCTAGGAGCTTCCTTGTCTTTTGTTACTCCTTACATAGCAGTTGATTTCAGAGTCAGTCCTAAAATTCTAGTAGAGCCCTTCTAGTCTCAACCCCAGTGGGTAATACCATCATAGCCCGATGGGTATACAGAAATTGTCCAGTTATGATATTTCAGAAAGTCACTTCAGCAGACTTAGTCGAATTAGAGATGACTAATTTTGATGTCATTCTCGACATGGATTGGCTTCATTCCTGCTATGCCACAGTCGACCGCAGAAACACAGTTGTCCAGTTTTAGTTTCCGAAGGAACCTGTCTAGAGTGGAAGGGTAGTACTTGAACTTTCAGTGGTCAGCTTGTTTCCTACCTTCGAACACGGAAAATGATATCTAAGGGATGTGTCTATCATCTTGTTCGAGTTAAGGACACTAGTTCCAAAACTCTCAGTCTTGAATCAGTCTCAGTAGTGAATGAATATTCAGATATCTTTCCCAAAGATCTTTTTGGAATTTCTCCCGAAAGGGAAATAGACTTTGGCATTGATCTTCTTCCAGATACTCAACCTATATCTATTTCGCCATACAGAATGGCACCAGTAGAGCTCAGAGAATTGAAAGAGAAGTTGAAGGATCTCTTAGACAAGGGATTCAACAAACCCAGTGTGTCCCCGTAGGGTACACCAATTTTATTCGTGCGCAAGAAAGATAGTTCTCTTAGAATGTGCATTTATTACCATCATCTCAATAAAGTCATGGTCAAGAACAAGTATCCATTTCCCAGAATTGACGATTTGTTTGACCGACTTCAGGGTGCTAGTTATTTCTCAAAAATAGACCTCAGATCAGGCTATTATCAGCTCTGAGTCAGAGAATGTGACATTCCAAAAATAGCCTTCCGTACACGGTATGGTCAGTTTGAATTCCTAGTCATGTCCTTTGGTCTTACCAATGCCCCAAAAGCTTTTATGGACTTGATGAACCATGTGTTCAAACAATACTTGGACATGTTCGTCATAGTCTTTATAGATGATATTTTGGTCTATTCCCACAGTGAGTGTGATCATACAGACCATCTCATAATTGTGCTTCAGACACTCAAAAATCATCAGTTGTTCTCCAAATTCAGTAAGTGCAAATTTTGTCTATGGTCAGTAGTATTCCTTGGTCATATCATTTCTGGTGATGGAATTAGAGTTGATCCTCAAAAGACCGAAGCGGTAAGAAACTGGCCTCGCCTTGTCTCTCCATCAGATATCAGAAGTTTCTTGGGTTTGGCTGGGTATTACAGATGGTTTGTTGAGGGATTTTTGTCTATTGTATCCCCTATGTCCAGATTGACTTAGAAGAAAGTCAAGTTTCAGTGGTAAGATCCTTGCGAGAAGAGTTTTCAGGAGTTGAAGACTCGACTCACCTTAGCTCTAGTTTTGGCTCTTCCAAATGGTTCATATGGGTTCGTAGTGTATTGTGATGCATCCAAAGTAGGTTTGGGTTATGTCCACATAAAGCATGGTAAGGTCATAGCCTACACCTCCAGATAGCTTAAGCCCTATGACAAGAATTATCCGACTCATAATCTTGAGTTAGCAGTCGTAGTTTTTGCCTTAAAGATTTGGAGGCATTATCTATATGGTGTTTATGTAGATGTGTTTATAGATCATAAAAGCCTTCAGTATATATTCTCTTAGAAATATTTCAATCTTCACCAGAGAAGGTGGTTAAAGCTCTTGAAAGATTATGACATGAGTGTCCTTTATCATCCGAGCAAGGCCAATATAGTGGCCAACGCTCTCAGTAGTCTATCTATGTGTAGTGTTTCTCATGTTGAGGACAGTAAGCAGAAGCTATCTCAGGAATTCCATCATCTTTCCATTCTAGGTGTCCGCCTAGATGATTCGAAAGATGGTAATTTATGGGTTTAGAGTAGTTCAAAATCATCCCTAGTTTCCGAGGTGAAAGAAAATCAGGATAGAGATCCCAATCTTGTTAAGTTGATAAAGTTAGTCAAAGATCAGAAAGTAGAGGTTTTCTCCCAAGGGGGAGATGGTGTTTTGTGTTGTCAAGGTAGTCTGTGTGTCCCAGGTGTAGATGACTTAAGGATATGAATTCTTCCAGAAGCACATGGTGCGTGTTACTCTATTCATCCAGGGTCCACTAAGATATACCGCGACTTGTGGGAGATATATTGGTCGAGTGGGATGAAGAGAGATGTCACAGAGTTTGTGGCCAAGTGATCTACATGTTAGCAGGTTAAGATAGAGCATCAGAAGCATAGTGGGTCCATGCAGGAGTTCAATATTCCTACTTGGAAGTGGGAAAAAGTGAACATGGACTTCGTGACGGGTTTGCCTCGTACTCATCATCAACATGATTCAGTTTGGGTCATTGTAGATAGAATAACCAAGTCAGCTCATTTTCTTCCTTTCTATACCTCTTATTCAGTCGAGGATTACACCAAACTCTACATCAGATAGTTGGTCAGATTGCATGGTATTCCGCTATCTATTATCTCAGACAGAGGTATCCCGTTCACCTCTTATTTTTTGAAAGCATTCTAAAAGGGTAGTTGGGATGACCATTTGCCTTTGATTGAGTTTGTATACAACAACAACTAATCTTCCAGTATTCATATGGCTTCATTCGAAGCTCTCTATGGTAGGAGATGAAGATCTTCATTCGGTTGGTTTGAAGTTAGTAAGGCCTCAGTTATAAGGCCTGAATTAGTATTCGATGCTTTAGAAAAAGTCCAGTTGATCAGACAAAGACTTCGAGATTCTTAGAGCTAACAGAAGTCTTACGCAGATGTGCACAGAAAAGACCTCGAGTTTGAGATTGGTGATCATGTATACCTTAAAATATCTCCCATAAAGTGAGTGAAGAGATTCGGCAAGAAGGGAAAGCTCAATCCCCGATATATCGGTCCCTTTAAAATTCTCAGTCACTTCGGTAAGGTAGCTTATGAGCTCGAATCGCCTTCAGATCTTGGCTCATTCTATCCAGTGTTCCATGTCTCCTTGCTAAAGAAGTGCATAGGTGACCCAGTAGTTGTAGTCCCTATAGAGGGCATAGGTATTCAGAATAATCTCTCTTTCGAAGAGATTCAAGTTGAAATCCTCGACTACCATACTTGCAGACTGAGGAACAAGAAAGTTCCTCAAGTCAAAGTTCTTTGGTGGAATCAGTCCGTTGAGGGAGATACTTGGGAAGCAGACATGCGGACCAAGTATCCTCACCTCTTGTCGACTAATTCAAACTCAGCCAAAAGTAATAGCTTTCCTTAAGCTTATTCATGTTTCATGTCTAAATTTTAGTTACAACTTAGCATTAACTTTCATGCTCAAATTTACATTATAAACTCAATATTAAATTACCATTGCATATCTAAGAATATGTTCATGTATTATGTCAGTCACATATTTATGCATCAGATATGCATCCTCATTATGAGAAACTCAACTTATCAAAAATCTCAGTCATGCATTCATAAATCAGTTACACATGCATTAGATATGCATGTTCAGTATGATACATTTAGTTCATCAGTCATGTCAGTCATGTAATAATGTTATAGTTATTCATGTCCCATATGTACTTAAGTTATCATTTCTCCCCTCTCAGTCAGTTTCATTCGATGATGAATATTCCCAAAGAGGAGATATTGTAAGGCCCCACAAAATTTCTAAGCTTAATTCAGTACTTTAAGCTTGTAAAGGGGTCCCAAACTTTATCTAAGTTCACATACTTAGCTTATTTTTTGCCTTTGAAAGTTGGTAATCTCATTTTACCACCTTAATGTCCTTTAATGGTCCGTATGTTTGTTAATTCATGATCAGAAAGGTCAATAGAAGTTCTCGAACAAGTTTTGGATTTTTTGGACCTCGATTAGAACACATTTGGTGTCCCAAAACAGTGGACGAACGCGATCTTGGCGTGTTTCATCGCCCATCGCGTTGGTTAAAATTGTTGTAGGGACTGCCAGTAAAACTACTGAGGCTTGGTGCGATCATGGCGCGACGCATCGGGTATCGCGTCAATACCCAATTTTCAGTCATTAAATGTCCGCATATTTAAGGGAAAAAGGGTCAATTTCCCACCCCTATATAAACCTAATAACACGTAATTCAGTCATTTTCACCCAAAATATAATAGTTTCTCTCAATTTTCCTCAAGAACAAGTTTAGAGTTTTTAATTGGGGATTCAAATTCAAGAAAATTCCACCGTCAAACTTCGTAGAATCAATAACTAAGGTATGCATAGTGTTCATTCATGGATTCATTCCATCCATGAAGTTCAAGAATCAAGTTTTAAATCATTTATTGTGAATATTTTGTTGTGGGTTGATTATGTTCATGAGATTATGATAATGTGATTCCCAAACTGGAATCTTTATGTGTTGTTCATGAAACTATGTTAATGTGTGTCTTGAAATCTATAAGTTTAGTCGATTCATAGAGTGTTGAAGTGATACTTTGATGACTATGCCTATTCCTTAAGTTGTGCATGCAAGGTGTTTGATAAAATGCCTAAGGGATTAGAAATTATGCATCATAGGTCAATTATGACCCAAATGATAAGCGCATGCTTTACCCTTATGATCACAATGACTTCTATGATAGTTTTTTGCATTATAAATGTTTTATAAAATGCTCATGAGACTAGTTGATGAAATTATGACATGTTTATATGCTTTCCCATTCATGTATAAGATTATGATAACCATGTACTTCATGAAATCCCCAACTTATTATATTATGGATTGTTGATGTTGGTCACGTATACAAGAATACCATGCCTTGTTAGTTTCCTTCTATCGAGTCCTGGGGGTACTTGTACCCGACAATTTAGTTGTGTGCCTAAAGCCAGTGTCATATTTTCACGATATCCTCAGTCAAGCCAGGTTTAGTAGAATTCAGTCAGTCATGTGACTCAGGAAAACTCAGTAAACTCAGTAATCCCAGTAATCTCAGTAGTGTTCTGTTAGTCAATGAAACTCAATGAACTCAGTCTAGTTCAATTCAGTTAATCATGTTCTGTGTCTATTCATATGGGAGTAGGATTCAACAATGAGTGAGCCCAAGGATGGGAACTCACCTATTATTATAGGGTGTGATTCTTAGAAGCAACCCTTGCACTCCAGAACTATGTAGCCAACGTAGGTTGAGACATCAAACCTGCTAGATAAGGGTATATTAGGTGGCTTAACCTGTTATATGAGGGTCCCACTATTCTCCTTAGAGTACCCATTAGATGAGGGATCACTCATAGCTTGTCCTTACCAGTGGCGTAGTATTGACACCCTTCCAATTGGGGTTATAGATTGGAACCCAACTCAGATATAATGGATTATTAGGAGAATGTTGGTTAAATGACTATTTCCCACAGTTACAGTCTCAGTCTCAGTCTCAGTCTCAGTAATAGAACTCAGATAGTTCTACAGAATTCATGACTGTCAGCTACTGTCAATTCAATACAGCACGAAACCCAGCTAGTTCCATCAGAACTTAGATTGTCGGACACAGTCGCTCAGTATCAGTTATATCAGTTATTAGTAACTCATGTTATTAGTATTTAGACTCAATAGTCAGTATCATCACGAATTCAGTTGTAGTCGCTCATTCATGCATGTATTCTCACGTTCATGTTACACAGTTAGTTAGCATTGTTCATGCAATGAACCCTTGCATTTAGCCTACCTCACTTGCATACCAGTATATTCAATCGTACTGATGCATTTGTGCTTTGGTGTTTTATACCATAGGTTCAGAAGTACGAGCTCCAGAGCACCAGTAGCATTCCAGTCTCAGCATTCAGAGTCAACAGTGAGTCCTCATCGTTCGAGGACATAATCATTACTTAGTTTATTTTAGTAGTTGAGTTAGTTAGGGACATGTTCCATCAACTCCTTATTCAGGCAGTTCAGTTTTACAGTCTTTTCAGACCACAGTATGTTCAGACAGTCTTGTTTTAATTTGTTTTGGTATTGATATATCGTACTTTCAGATGTTATGTTTTATTATTTTTTAACCTTATGTCCTGTTAGCCTTTATTTCCACATTTATACAATATATTATGTAGTGATCAGGTACAGATATCAATCATGGGGTAGTTTGTGGCCCTTCGGGGTCATGAACACCGTGTAGCATTCCGGGTACCAGATTTGATGCGTTACACATAGCCAACCACATGTAGGTATAGAGGACCTACAGTGCTTTTCATATTACCATATTAAATCCACTTTGGGGAATCCGTACCCCACAAGCATAACCATTTAGCTATTTACCCTTCCAAACTATTTAAACCATGCATAAATCTTTTACCAAGTTTAAAACATGCAAGAGTTCCATTTAAAAGAAGTCAATGCAATGAACATATCTTTGTAAGAATTTTGT
Source organism: Capsicum pubescens (assembly GCA_030864215.1). Taxonomy (NCBI): domain Eukaryota; kingdom Viridiplantae; phylum Streptophyta; class Magnoliopsida; order Solanales; family Solanaceae; genus Capsicum; species Capsicum pubescens. The sequence continues at coordinate 257,499,073 of CM061538.1, forward strand.
CAAACACATTGGGGGAATAATATATATCCAAACCAATTCAAATTACCAACAACTATTGCCATATAATTCAATTATTCAAAACCACCATTAATCCATAAAAAAAACATAATCAAAACCATGGGAAACCATAACCAATAATTTATAAACAAAACCCCCAAATCATATTTGAAAAAATAAAAAGTATTCAATAATAAAATCATGAAAACTAATAGTAAAATCATTCCTTTTGTGGGAAATAACAATGAGGGAAGATAACATGTCTTATACCAAAGAATTGATGGAAAAAAAAATTCACCAAAGCAAGCCCCAAATTAGTCCTCAAGATGAAACCCTAGCTTTTTTGCCCCAAAAGCTTTTGAGAGGATTTTAGATTGTTTAGTAGTAGTTTCTAAGTGTTAAAGAGAGAAATCATAAAGTAAATAGCCTCCCAAATAGGTTAGAAGTCGTGGGATCCTACTAGGGTAAGTAGGAAAATGTCCAAAATACCCCTACTTAAGTTGAACAAAAGCCCCATCACAGGGATACGACTGACCTATACGAGTCGTACCCTTCTGATCGAGTGGTACCCCCCACTCGTATCCAACCCCAACTCCTGGACCCAACACTGTCCAGTATACGATTCATCCAACCAAGTCATATCCAATACATATGATTCATACCTCCTATTTGTACCCATGGAAGAATAAAATACCAAGAGGATTGAACACTGTCCCCTATATGAGTACTAGATATTACTCGTACCCAACCATATGACTCTTATCCCCTAAGCCTTATCCATTCCAGTAACCCATCCATCCCACCAACAAACACTGGTCTGCATACGATAGAACTATACCACTCATACCCTAATATACGGCTCGTACCCATAAGTCGTATTGGGTCCGAAAAATGGAATTCCAGGAAAAATTCTAAGGCCAAAAACCCAAGGTTTAACATTCTCCCCCACTAGGAACATTCGTCCCCAAATGACGGATAAGGTAAAGGTAACCACACAGAGAGTCATTTGAATTATCGAACATATTCCCAATCTTCATCAAAGTTTGAAAACCAAAAGACAAAGATATTAATATTTCCTTTAATAAACTCAAAAAATAAAGATGTGTTCAAGAACACATACCATCTGCACGAATCCTGGGAGCAGAAAACAAGAGCGGATATTTGGACTTTATGTCCTCCTCTTCTTCATAAGTAGCTTTTTCCGCATTATGGTTCCACTACAGAACCTTCGAAGCCACATCCTTGGTTCGCAATAGATGATTTTGCCTTCCAATATCTCAACTAGGACCTCTTCATAAGATAGAGAATCTGAAATACCCAATCCCTCCAAAGAAACAATCGAAGAAGGATCACCAATATACTTCCTCAACATGGAAGCATAAAAGACCGGATGAACCAAACCCAAACTAGCAGGAAACTCCAGTTCATAAGCAACATTGCCAACTCTCCACAAAATCACATAAGGACCAATGAATCGGGGACTGAGCTTCCCCTTCTGGCCAAACTGCAATACTCCATTTATGGTAGATACCTTTAGGAATACCTTATCCCTACCATCGAACTCCAAGCCTCTACGCCTAATATTTGCATAAGATTTTTGGCAACTCTTCCCAGCCTTAAGCCTATCCCGAATCACCTTCACCCTATCCATAGCTTGATAAACTATATCCAAATCAAACATGTTGTAACACCCTAAAATCTGATCCCAAAGCATCACACGGTGCTCAAGAATATGAGTAGCCTTAAGCTAACCCTATCTGCCTGTTACTAAGCCTAAATCTCATAATAAAGAAAACATAGACATAAGAGCGATTCTCAATGTGAAAAACTGTCTAATATAATATCTGAAATAATGTCTAAAATCTCAATACTGAATAATCTAAATCAAAATTAGTAGTCTAACAAGCCTCTACTACTATACTAGAGAGTCACTGGGACAGACCCCTAGCTAACTCAAACTGTTTGACAAGAATACTGAATCATATAAAACTACTAAGCTGCAGAATCTGAATGAATAAGTCCCCAAACTATGAGGGCTCACCAAATATTGGATGTAGATGAAGATTCTCGAACTACTCACGCTGCTGATACTGAGCACCTGAACCTACATTATGAGACAATATAGCATATAGACATATATGTGGATCAGTACTTTGAGGATGTACTGAGTATATGGGGGTGAAATGCATAAGTAAAACATCATCTCATCATCATAGTTTATAAAACAATGCATGCTAAATGTAAATGACTCACATAAGCTGGAATATCTGAAATACTGAAATCATGAATAATAAATCAATCATACTTTATAAATCTAGTGAGTCATAACATTTAGTTTTGAAAGCTGTACTAGTATTCTGTCTGTAAATCATACTATCTAAGTGTAGAAACAGCTCACTTCTAAAATCTAAAATCTGAAATCTAAAAGTTGAACTCTATAACTGCTATCTTTCTATAAAACATAATCTAAGTAAATCTGTGAGCCGTTGCACTTAGTTTTCTAAAATCTTTTCTTACTAGTAGGGAAATACTTAAAACTGTTTATTTACTTTTACTAGAAGAGAGGTTCTCTTAATCAACATAAACCATGTGAGCTACATGGAGTCCAATGTCTCGTCTTCCTAAGGAAGAAACCTCATGTTGGGGAGATAAGTCATACTCTTTCCAGGGAGTATAACCCCATCTTAAGTGATCACTATCTCAACCCACTATGGGCACTTTAATCTCAATTCTACGGTGGCATATAGTTCTAGGGTATGAGACCTTGGAATCATACCCAACTCGGTGCTAAATACTACTCCCTTTAAATTGCTATGCTCATCTCATTAGAAATCCACTTTAAAATAGCGTAAGGGTTTATTATGAAACCAGTTATGCACTTAACTAAATCAATTTGTAAATGAGGTTATTTTGCTTTCTGTAATCTATTATAAATCTATAATGTAGATTCCAAAACTTATTTGGTGATCGAAAGATCAAAGCTTTACTGAAAATCTATAAATAATCTGATAATAGAATGCTTAAAGCATCATCTTTCTTGGAAATAATAATATTCAATCTTGGGGTAGTAACCCATGCTTCAATCTCATGTCAAAACATCATAATAATCATGCTTGATATTGAAAACAATGATAGTTTATCTCAAAATCTGTAAATTACTGCAATAGGAATGAAAATATGAACATAGACATACAATCCAACTTCTAAAACACTTAAAATCTCAAAATCTAGCAATTAGAAATAATGGGTATGAACCCTAATTCAAATCCATGTATAATCATTCAAAATCATATGTATTTGTAGTTAAAAGCTGGTTTTGGGCACAAGGATGAAAGAAGATCCTTGTTCATAAGCCCCACATACCTTGATTGATGATTAGATGAAGAAACTTAAATTTTTTATTCCTATTTGAGTTCTTGATGATGGATTCTTGATCATCTTCCCTTGGAAATCCTAAATCTTAAGCTTTCTTAGAGAATCAATGGAGCATTTTAACTTCTTGGAGAAGAAGCTATTGAGCTCTAGGGTTTTTCTTTTGAAAAGAATGATGAATAATGAGCACAAAATGCTTTGAATATGATGAATCTTGTATTTTGGACGGATTGGGGCCTTGGGGATTTACCAAAATACCCCCTTTAAATTTTATTCAGAACTGAAAAGAGTATTATTTTCCAATTTGGCTGGCAACCGCGACGTGCCACAATTGCGGTGGCTTACTGGAATTGGATGATTGAGAACTGGGCAGACTCAGCGATGCGGAGCCATCGCGGTGCCCCTTTGAAATGCCAATTTGGCCTTCGATGCAATGAGCCAACATCGCGTAGGCTTTCTGGAATTTGACAAATGTAAAATTGGGCTTCTCCACAATGAGAGGCTATCGCGGAGGGCCACTAGAATTTGACGATTACCATTTTCCCACCTCCGTGATGCACCACGTGCTCCGGCGGCACACTATTTTGCTAAAAATGGTCTAACTTCTTCACCGAGTGTCGGAATTGGGTGAATTTGATATCGATGAAACGCTTATTCAATTTTCCACACAATGGGAGGTCTAAATCCGAAAAATCACACACGAAATAAATATTCTTCATTTTGGAAGCTATTTCTTAACATTCTAGGAATGAATTTAAGCTAGTAAAGTATGGGTATTACACATGTCCACCTCACCAAGCTCAAACCAACCAATAGGAGATGTACACATCCTACTATACAATGCCTCAAAAGGGGCCATACCAATACTTTAATGATAGTTTATGGTTGTAAGGAAACTTCACCAAAGGTAGATTCTCAACCCAATTGACACCATAGTCAATCACACAGGCTCGAAGTATATCTTTCAATGTATGAATAGTTCTCTCTGTTTGCCCATCCGACTACGTATGAAAAGCAGTACTCAGACTGACCTGAGTCCCCAATCCTTTCTGGAAGGACCACCAGAAATAAGATGTAAACTAGGTACCATGATCAGAAATAATTGAGATAGGTACCCTATGTAGCTTCACAATCTCTTGAAGATAAAACTTCGTACAGTCCTCTGCCGAAAAGGTAGTCCTCACCGACAGAAAGTAAGAAGACTTCATCATCCTATCCACGATGACCCAAATAGAAATAAATTAGTTCCGAGACCTAGAAAGACCGGTAATGAAATCCATATTGATCATCTCTCACTTCTATTTGGGCAACTCTATTTCTTGATACAATCCACCAGGCCTTATGTGCTCAATCTTAACCTGTTGACACACCATGCACTTGGCCACAAAATTAACCACATCCTTCTTCATACCATTCTACTAATAAATCTCCTTGAGATCATGATACATCTTTATCTAGTCGGGATGAACAACATACTGAGACTCATGCACCTCAGTCAAAATCCTTTTCCACAAACCATAGATATCAGAAACACACAAACTCCCTTGGTACCGTAAAGTACCATCAGCACCAATATCAAACACCACCACCTTTTTCCCGCCAACTTCACTCTTAGTTTTCATCAAGACAGGATCCAACACGTGTTTCTCCTTAATCTCTACACAAAGAGACGATCAAACCACTTCTTACACCATCACACCACCATCCTTAGAATCCAAGAGAAAAACCCCAAGATTGGCTAAAATGTGAAGATATTTCACTAATTCCCATTTTCCTTCCTCCATATGAGCCAAACTTCCCATAAACAACCTGCTAAGAGCATTAGCAACCACGTTAGCCTTACTTGGGTGGTAGTGAAGAATAAAATCATAGTCCTTGAGAAGATCAAGCCATCTCGTTTGCCTGAGATTAAGCTCCTTCTACGTGAACATCTACTGAAGACTCTTATGATTAGAAAAGATATCCACATGAACTCTATATAGATTATAATGCCATATTTTCAAAGCAATCGCAATCGCCAACGGCTCCACATCATGAGTAGGATAATTCCTCTCATGCACCTTCAATTGCCTGAAAGCATAAGCAATCACCTTCCTATGATGCATCAAAACACAACTAAGCCCTATCCAAGATACATCACAATAAACCACAAACTCATCATTGCCTTCTGGCAAAGTCAGAATTGGAGCCGAAGTGATCTTATCCTTTAACTTCTCAAAACTCCCCACACAAGTATCCAACCAAGAAAACTTAGTCTTCTTCTGAGTCAATTTAGTCAAAGGAGCCTCTATCGACAAGAAGCTTTCCATAAACTGCCTATAATCCCCGGCTAAACCTAAGAAGCTCTGAATATCAGATAGAGTCATGGGCCTAGGCCACCCCTTCACCATAGCAACCTTTTAAGGATCAACCATTATCCCCTCACTAGAAATAATATGACCCAAGAAAGTCATGGTATTCAACCAAAACTCACACTTAGAGAACTTGGTATACAAATGTTGTTTCTTTAAGGTCTGTAACACCATACATAGGTGATTAGCATAATCCACCTCACTCTTCGACTAAACCACAATGTCATCAATAAACACAATGACGAAGAGATCCAAATACATCCTGAAAACTCTATTCATCAGATCCATAAATATCACTGGGGCATTGGTCAATCCAAATGACATCACAAAGAACTCGAAATGCCCATATCGAGTACAAAAATCCATCTTAGGGATATCCACCTCCCTAATCTTAAGCTGATAGTACCCCGACCAAAGATCTATCTTAGAAAAAAACTTGGCACCCTGTAACTGATCAAACAGATCATCTATCCTCGGGAGAGGATACTTGTTCTTGACCGTTACCTTATTCAACTGCCTGTAGTCAATGTATATCCGAAAGGGAACCATCCTTCTTGTGCACAAACAACAACGATAAACCCAACAGAGAAATGCTAGGATGAATAAACCCCATATCCAGAAGATCCTTAAGTTTCTCCTTGAGTTCCCTCAACTCAGCTAGAGCCATCCTATATGGAAAAATAGATATTGGACAAGTGTCTGAAAGAAAATCAATACCAAACTCTATTTCCCTATCTAGAGAAACACCAGGAAGATCATTCGAAAAGACCTATGGAAACTCATTAACCACAAGAACTGCATGTAAAGAAGGATCTTCTGAGTTACAATCTTTAATCTAGAAAAGGTGATAAAGAAACCCCCTGGAGATTAACCTCCAAGCTCTGAGATGAGAAATAAACTTGCTCCGGCGAGATAAAGAACTATTCTCTCATTCTTTAATTAGTTCACCAGGAAAATTAAAGATAACCTTCTGGGTCCGACAGTATAAAAATGTGTAACAGGAGTGTAACTAATCCATACTTATGATGATATTAAAATCCACCATCCCCAACTCCAACAGATCCACTAAAGTCTGCTTGTTACCAACAGACATCACACACCCCTTATAGACCCTTTTAGCAATAACAAAGTCTCTACTGGGTAGAAATAAAAAAGGATCCAAAATCACTTGGGGATTAAAACCAAAAGATAAAGCCACATAAGGAGTCATGTAAGAAAGAGTGGACCCCGTATCAAAAAAATAATAAATGTCATAGAAAAAGAGTTGTAACGTACTAGTAATGACATCAGGTGATGCCTCAGATTCCTGTGGGAACGCCAAAGCATACAACCTATTTTGACCAACACTAAAACCAGGAGTTGTAACAGAAGTCGATGCAATACCACTAGGTGTAGGAGAAGAAGATAAATCGACAAAAACCTTGTTCTCCCTCATAGAGACCTTATTAACCAAATAATTCCTGAGCCGATGACCTGGCTGGCCATACCTGAAGCATTTTTTCTTCCTTTCTTCACAATAACCCCGATTGGGTTGACTACATAACCGACAAAGAGGGAATGAAGAAACTAACTGACCTTTACTCGCTTGAGAATGGGCACCTTATGCTAAAAAATTATCACTACCTTGATGATGCCTATCTCTTGACTACTTCGAGTTAGAGGCACTAGTAGTAGAGAAGGAACTCGAGCTCCCCCACTTCTTCTTCTACCACTTGCTTCTATCATGACTACCTTAGGACTACATACCTCCCTGATTAAAAAAATTTCCCCTCTTTTCCTGCCTATCCCCAAACTCGCCTACCTCTTTTTCTTATCCTTTACTTGCTGAATATGGATAGTCAACCAAAAAATTTCCATATCCTTGATGAGCAAAGTAGTCTTTCTCTCCAAGATCAAATCTCTATTCAACCCAAAAGTGAACTTTCTCATTCTCGTTCTCATATCAGTCACCAAGTTAGTAGCATACCTCGATAGTTGATAGAACTTCAGGGCATATTCCTTGACAGTCATTCTTCCTTGATTAAGATTCATAAACTCCTCCATCATAGCTTCCCCCAGCTATTGAGGAAAGAAATAATCCAAGAAAGCATTAGAGAAGGCCTCCCATAGTTCAGATTCTTCCAAATTACCCCTATATTTGTCCCACTCTTTATACCACTAATAAGCAACATCTTTGAGTTGATAATCTGCAAAGTTCAAATCCTCCACATTGGTATCCTATATCACCCAAAATATCTTCTCCATTTTATTCAATAAGCCCTGGAGATCCTTCTTCACCTTCACTCTAGTAAAAGTAGGAGGACCCATCTTCATAAATCGGCCAACCCTTGTGGCCTCAGTAGACAAAGCACTAGATATATCTTGCTCAGACTGGCCCAAATTAGTGACTAGACATAATGGGCATCCCAAGTCTATTGTAAGACCTCGTAAAGTCCTACTCTATTTCAGTCCTATATAGCATGCCAAAACAGGTTCCAGACTTAGAAAACTTTTAGCTAAGTGTTAAGACTTATTCTCATTTTTTTCCTTGATATTTTAATGGTTTCATTTATGATCTTTTCGGCCTTAGATTGTCGATTTTTAAATTAATTCATGATTAGGGTTATCTATAGGTCATCTAGGATGAGTTTTAGAATTTTCAAACATTATTTGAGATGTGTTTAGATGACCAAAATAGAGAGCCAATGCAATCAGGATGCGTCACAGTGGTTATCGTATCTTCACCATCGACGTGGTGCATCGATAATCGTGTCAACACCATCGACATGGTGCATCACCTGTGGCATCACTAGGTAAGTTTTATTTATTATATTACGGGTTTGTGGGGGTAATTAGGTCATTTTATCCTTACATTATTCATCCATAACATGAAATTAAACCTTTTAAAAAGCAAATTCACTGATTATTTCATAAAATCCTCCCAAGAGCAAACCCTAGGTTCATCAAAGTTCAAGTTCAATTCTAAAATATTCTCCAATAATTCTCATAAATTCAGAAATCAAGGTATGTTAAATGTCATCCATGAGCAATTTTCACCCATGGAGTTCAAGAAAAAAAAAATTAAAATCAAAGTTATGGATTATACAAGTTAATGTGATTTTAACTATGAATCCCCATAAATTTTGATTCTATATCATGTTTTTTTGAAATTTTTGTTGTTGTTAAACCCGACATATTTTGAATGGTGTTGTTCGCTGATCTAAGCCTTATTTTGGTGAATTAGTATAAAAATCATGCTACTACTAGTTCCTTTAAAATAAAACTATTTCCATGTTTAAGCCATGCATTGCAAGTGTTTGATGAAATACCTCAAAGAATGAGTTTTGAATAAATGCTTACATATCATGTCTTTAAAGTGTTAGTATGATCTTGCTATTATTGATATCGAGTCCTGGGGGTTATGAATACCCCAAAACTTAGCTATTTACTTAGCTTAAGTACTTTCAGAAGAGTTTCAAATCTATTACAGTGTTATCAATTGAGTCAGTACATCATGTCAGTAAGCTCAGTTCAGTCCAGTGATTAGAGTCAGTTCAGTTGAGAGTAGGATTTAGCACTGAGCGAACCCAGGGATGGGGGTTCACCTGCTAGTTGAGGGTGTGACCTTTAGTAGCAGTCTCTACATTCCATAACTATGTAGCCAGCGTAAGTTGAGATGTTAACCTGTCAGTTGAGGGTTGATCTCATATGGGTACCTGTTAGTTGAGGGTAAACCTTAGTCCTTCGAGAGAACACTTTAGTGGATCCATGCAGCCATGTGTTAGTACCCATAGCATGGTACTGACACCTTTCCAACTGGGGTCACAGGTTGGACCCCAATTAGCTCATTGGGGCATTTCAGTTAGATGATAGCTCCCACGATCTCAGTTAAGTATTTAGTCCACTTCAGTTTTGGCTTGTATTAACTATAGCATATAGTTATCAGTTATTCAGTTATAGAATTTTAGTATTTCAGCTTAAAGACTATTTTTATAATTATATTATATGCTTGGTCGTGCATTCTCAGAATTTACAACATTCACGTATTCATATCAGTTATTCAGTTATCTCATGCTATTCAGTCAATTATTATTCATAACCATGAGCCCATGCATATCAGCCTAACCCTATTTAGCATACTAGTACATTCAAAGTACTAACCACATACTCATTTCTTGTGCTATAATTCCTCTTATCATAGGTTTGGATGCTCAGGTTCCCGACAGTAATTAGACATCTCAGCACATCAACAGCAATAGTCGTGGTGAGTCCTTAAATTTTGAGGATCGACTATATTTATTTTCCTGCTTTCAGTTCAGTAGTTAGTTGGAGTTAGTTGAGGCTTATCCCATCAACTCTTATTCAGGTAGTTTTAGAGGCTTTTGAATACTTCAGACAGTCAGCCAGTTTGTTATTGTTTTATCAGTTTCAGATAGTTATTTTTTGGCAGTTGTTTTCCAGATTTATGATTCAAAAATATTTTAGAACTTAAAACCTTATGGAATATTTAGATATTATACACATGTTATTTGTTTGTTATTATTCAGTGCTCACTACAGGTACCAACTTATGGGTTAACTTGTGATCACTTATGACCGTAAGCACTGTGTGGCATCCAGGGTGTACTCCTGGGGCTTTGTATCCAACCAGGACTGGGGGCGGCCCCTGTTACCCAACTTAACCTCCTTCTATGGGCTAAATTCTGAGCATATAACAAGATAGTGTAAATGCTCTAATAAAGACTCTAGGATAGAGTCACAACCGTGATCGACCCAACTGAGTCCACCCATACCAAACCAACTATCTAACCATACCAAGACAAACCAAAGGCTATAAACCAGACCATAACCAAAGAGAATACCAAAACATAATATGATAATCAATCCTAAAATATAATATAATGAAACAACAATATCGTCCAAGGGTGTAAGGTGAAGGTGAAGGTGATTAGAGAAAGACTTATGTAATGCCCGAATCTGGTACCCGAAATGCTACACTGTGCTCATGACCTCGAAGGACCACAAGCTAACCCATAACTGATATCTGTACCTGTACAATGCATAATATACTAAATAATGCGGAAACATGAAGTAAAAGGCCATAAGGTTCACATAACTGAAGTAAAAAATAACATCTAAATGGGATATAAAATACCCAAAACAACTTAAATAACTATCTGAACATAATAGTTTGGAAAGCCTCTAATTGACAGAATTGTCTGAGTAAGGAGCTGATGGAACATATCCCCAACTAACTCCAACTAATAAACTAATTACTGAGATAATAAAATGATGATCATATCCTCAAAATATAAGGAATCACTGCTAACTCTGACAGCTGAAACTGGAATCTACTGATGCTCTGGAGCTTGTGTCTCTGATCCTATGGTATATGACACCATAGCACAAATGCGTCAGTACTTTGAATATACTGGTATGCATGTGAAGTAGTTTGAATGCATGGGGTATACATGAACAATACTGGTTAACTGACTAATATGAACGTGAGATTACATGAATGCATACATAGTAACTATATCTGAAATCGTGATAACATGAGTATGCTGATGACTAACATAACTAATGACTAAATTCTAATAACTAATAACATGAGTGAATACATCTGACAGTCTTGAATCAGATGGAACTAGCTGAGTTTTATACTATATCTGAGTTGACTGTATCTAACAGTCCTGAATTCTAAAGAACTATCTGAGTTCTTTTACTGAGACTGATACTGAGACTGTGGGAGGTAGTCATCTAACCAATATGCCCCAAATGATGAATTATGGCTGAATTGGAGTCCAATCTATGCCTTGATTGGAAGGGTGTCAATACCGCGCCACTAGTAAGGATATCATGTGAGTGACTCTAGTGAGAATGGTGGGAACCCTTATATAGAAGGATAAGCCACCTCATCTACCCTCATATAGAAGGCTATGATGTCTTAACCTATGCTGGCTACATAGTTTTAGAACGCAAGGATTGCTTCTAAGAATCACACCCTCATATAACAGGTGAGTTCCCATCCTTGGGTTTGCTCGGTGCTAATTTCTACTCCCATCTGAATAGACATTGAACATGATTTACTAAACTGAACATGTACTAAGTTATTGAATTCCGTTGACTGAGGGAATACTACTGATATCTAAAAACTGACTGAGTTCATGAGATCATGGAGATTTCCTGAGTCATAAGACTGTTTGAAGTCTAAAGATCATAGCTTGACTGAGAGTATCGCGAAAACATGACATGGCTCTAGGCACACAGCTAATGTTTTGGGTAAAAGTACCCCCAGGACTTGATAGAAGGAAACTGACGAAGCATGACTTTATCAAGTACAAGACCCACATCAACAATACATAATTTAATAAGTTGTGGATTTCACAAAGTACTGGGTTATCATACTATCCAACATGGATGAGAATGCTAATAATCATATCATAATCTTATATTTTAATATCATGGTCATTCCGACAACATACACATTTCACAATGATAGCATGGAAATTATTTAAACATAGGAGGATGACAAGTATGTCACATTTAGCTTATGTCTTGAGCTATAAAGCATGATTTCTACTTTTTCAAGCATTTTATCAACCACCTTGCATGCACAACTTAGGGCATAAGTGAATTCATCAAATTACACATCATAAGCAAATAAATTTATGAATTTTATCTTGCATGGTAACATAATATCATGATAAACACAAAGATTCCAACTTTTAAATCAATCAACGTCAACAACATGATTACAAATAACCCACAATATAAATACCATGATTTATAGATAAAACAAGGTTCTTGAGCTTCATGGATGGAAGGAATCCATGAGTGAACACAACACATACCTTAGTTTGTGATTTCGTGAAGATTGACGGTGAAAATTTCTTGAAATTAGATCATCTATGAAAACCCAAGCTAGTTCTTGAGAGAAACTTGAGAGAAACTAGTATATTTTGGGTGAAAAATGGTTGAATCACATATTAAAGGGCTTAAATAGGGGTGGGAAGTTGACCCTTTTAACCCTAGACGCGTCTTTAAATTTCAGTGAAACTTTCCCAAATTGGACCCTTGGCGTGACATGGTGCTTTCGCGTCGTGTCACTAGAATTTGACAATTGGGAAACTGAGGGATGGCGTGATGCGGAGCCATCGCGTTGCCCCTTTTTTTGCGACCTGAAATTTTGGCGCGACGTGGAAGAAATCACGCTGAAACACCGGAAAAGGACAATTACCATTTTATCTTGTGGCACGGCATGCCACTGACCAATATGGCGCTGTTTTATGATGGGAACTTGAAATAGTCATAACTTCTTACCTGATTATCACATTTAGGCAAATTTTATATCGATGGAAAGCTTAATGAATTTTCCAAGTGACAAAAAGTGAAAATCTTAAAAATTACCACGTGTAAAAAAGTGGATTCATCTTTCAAAGAAATCTTCTAACCTTCATGGGACAATTTCAAGCTAGGAAAAAAAGTACGGAGTATTACAACTTAAGACTGCTCAAAGTTACCAAATGTCTTATGTGGATGTGAGGTGAAGGGAGTTGGAATTTGAAGTAAGTGATTGAGTGTTTTTAATGGTTTCTCCTATGAAAGGAGTCATGATATTTAGGAAGAAGGGGAAGCTCAGTCCTCGTTATATTGGTCCATATTAGATTTTGAAAAGGACTAGTAATGATGCTTATGAGTTATATTTGCCTAAAAGTTTAGCTATGATTCATCCCGTATTTTATGTATCCATGATGTAAAGTGTGTGGTTGACCCTTCTTTGATAGTGCCTGTCAAGAATGTTGGTGTTACAGAATCATTGTCTTATAAGTAAGTCCCAGTTGAAATATTGGATAGGCAAACTCATAGATTAAGGACAAAGCATGTAGCTTTGGTGAAGGTTCTTTAGAGAAATCAAAAGGTGGAAGAAGCTACATGGGAAGATGATGAAGATATGAAGGCCAAATACTCGTTCTTATTCCCAACGATAGATGAAAATGCTTCAGGTATGATTTTCATTTGCCCTCTTATTGCATTTTGAATTTGTCCTTAGATTCTACTATGTTATTTCCATTATCATGCTAAAAGTTTCCTAACTCATCATTCGGGGATTAATGTTCCAAATGGGGGGGATAAGTATGACCCTGCAGAAATTTCAACCATTTTATTTTTAACCCTCCCGCGTGCGTAATATCAATTTTTTACTTGAATTATGATTAGGGATATTAAAGGGTGTTTTGAAAAAGTTTTGAAATTTTCAGAAGGGGCTCGGGGTTATTTTGGAATCCTGAGGCAGTAAGCCTCTGCGATAGTAGCGTGCCATGGAGGTTAGCCTCCATGATAAGGGCGTGGCACGGAGGCTATACTCCGCGACAACGGCGTGCCATGCTCCTACGATGATTTCGTACAGTTATTATTTTTTTCACTTGAGGTGAGGGGATTTTGGTCTTTTTACCCCTTACACAACTTTATAACATTAAAATAACCCTTTTCCTTAAATTTTAAAAGATCAAAACCATTCTTTCTCCTCTCTAACTCTAAACCTAAGAAAGTATAAGGGTTTTATAGAGAGTTCATGATCTAAGCTCTAAACTTCAATTTCTCTTCAAATACTTTGGCATTTCGGGCATGTATCTCATCCTTAACTTGAATTTTATATTTTGGAATTTATTTAATCATTATTCATGTGATTTTAAGTGATGGTTTTGAAACTAGATTGAGGGATTTTGATGGTTATTACTTAAATTATTTTTCCCGTGATTTAAATGTGTTGTTTATGCATAAATTGATGGTTTTGGGGAATAAATGGGTGCATTTATATGAGGATTGGAGTGGGAAACATGGTTTTCCCTAAATTGATGCATTTTGGCTGTATAATGGCATTAACTTCGACTCACTTCAAAAACTTGATTTTTTAATATATAATTCACATTATTTAACTTACCTTTGGAACACTGCTATGCATTAAAGGATAAAAGTATAATAAAATGGTTTTTGAGTGCCATTAGTGGCTATGGAATTTGATTTAAATGGAACTTGGGAGTCTAATAGTTGTACGAATTGGTTTGGCATAAATAGAAAAACTTAAAAGCATATTGGTATGACGATATCAAGTTGGTAAATTCCTTAATAATTAAATCATGGGTTAATAGTTGGTTTATGTGAAAACTGTTTTAATTTAAGATTAAAGAGAATTGTGTAGCTCACCGTGAAGGTGTAGGTCCTGGAAAGATCAATATTGGAAACCACATTTACCGGCGTTGGGGGTCTATGTGACTGTGTACTTGGTGCACACATTATATTTTGGGATGTCTATCTCCTTGGTGTCTTTATCTCTCCTTTAGTTTTTCCTCCATTCATACAGATAACACGCACTGAGGCCTTTTCAGAAGGGAAAGCTGAACCCATATATCCCATGAGTGCCATTAGGACAGAGCGAGCTACACAATTCAGGTTAATATTTTGAACTGTCATGTTAATTGACCCTTGCCCATATATCATCATCCTATACATGTATATAAATGTTGTGCATGTGGTTTTGATTGGTTTGTTTGGCAATGACATTATTTTATCCCTTTTCACTAGTTACATGCCAGTGCTCGCCCCACTGACCATCCCTGAATGCTGCATCATTTCGTGATGTAGGTTTGAAGGACTTTTCTATTACTCCTGTGCAGTATTAGGTGGTTGAGTACTCCCGTTGATCAGCTGTGAAGTGGTGAGCCTCTATCTTTTGGAAGGGCTATTTATTTCATTGGTTTTGTTACTATTTTAGTATTTCTTTTGGATTTTTTTTTTCATAGTCGAGGGCATGCCCCGACTTAGTTGGTATTCTTGGATAAGAGGCTTTAATGGACAAAAGTGGGATGTTGTTGATCTCTTATTTTGAATCTTACATTTTCTCTTGGTATCATTTGTCTATCATTGGTTTGGTTGGCTTTCACTGTTTATTTTTGTTGTGCTCTTGAGGTAAGGCTACGGGGGTGCTCTCCGACCCTTAGTGGGCTTGAGATATCTCTCATGGACAGACTCGGGTTTGGGTCGTGACACTAAAATGGAAGCATCTTAAGTAACCAAAGGGTTGGTTTACCAAAGGGTATTTAAGAAACATGGGGATCACTTAAAAGAAGCCCGGACATTATGGATTAGTCACTTAAGCAATGACCCAACTGCTTAAGCAGTGGTCATTTAAGTGACCATTTGGCTTCTTAAGTGGTTAATGCTGGTATAATATATATGTACTTTTTTTTTTGTAATTTTCATTATTTTTGGACCTTTGAGCTTTGAAATTGGGTGCTTCTTGGGGATTTCTTCACCTTTGAGCTTGGGTAAGCTCCAAAACCATATTTCCATTATTTCTCATTGATTATATTATCAAAAAACACCTTTTGACTTCCATTAGTGTTTAACTCATTTCACATAGGTTTTATCATGTAGACTCCTATAACCTTGAAAAATGTGTCTTTAAAACAAAATTTTAGTTTTACCACTTTCATTTTTGAACTCATTTTTTAAATCTGTTTTAGTCTCAATCCAAATATGGGAAATATAGGTATCACTAGCCTTTTTAAATGCATAAATTCTATTTTTGAATATTGTAGTCGATTCAGAGATCATTCATAAGGGGAAGGCTCCGTGTTTAAGCACTTTGGGACAAAATTTCATCGTTTTAAGGTAGGTTATAACTTAAATTCTTTCAGATTGAGTTGGGTGGTTAATATACAAGTAAAACATTCTCTGGGTTGGGAAAAATAACTATGAAATTTATATTTTGAGATTATTTTCATCATTGTATCTTTGTGTGGGGCTTATTTTTTGTTGTTGTTAATTTGTGATATCTAATATTGTGTGTTACCGGGTGGAGGCTTTATTTGACATCATTGGCCTTATCTATACATTTATATGTCTTTATTCTCGATAAAATGCCCAGGCAGGGGCTTATTTTGCTAATATTGACCTTATCTGAGCATTGATTATGTAATACCACGAAAATCCAATCCCATGTTAGAGTCATGTTCCAAGATCATGCATAGTAGATTATAGCTCTTTGGTAGTTTTACGAGTGATTTTGATGTGTATTAACGCCTCAAATAACTCCAACCTATTAGACGAATCAAAATAATCCTTACCGATTGAATTTTTGGTGAAAATGTTGCATTAGTCAAATTCAAATGAGCATATCTTTTTCTCTACTCAGAATTTTCTAGATCAAGACCTACCAAATGATAGGAAATTGAATTATCTTTCCAACGATACCAATTTCGCCCAAATCTGATACTCGGGTGAGAAATTATGGCACTTTTAGTGCAAAATAGTAGCCCAACGCGATAAGGCCGCGTTGCGGTGATGGCCGAAATCACGTTCGTCCTTTTGCAGTGTGACACAACGATTTCCACTGTGTCGTGCCAAGGGGCCATTTTGCAATTGTCCTTTTCCAGTGGGGCACCACGATAAGCATCGCGTCGCGCCAAGCTTCCAGTTGGGGATCGTCCGTTTCCAGAGGCGCATCGCAATGGCACCGTGTCATGCCATTGGGAAAAATAGGAATTGTCCTTTTTCTAGTGTCCTGATGCGATTGCACCACGTCATGGCGACATGAAAAATTGGGATTTCCAGTTTTGCGATTTAATTTCCAGGGACCGTTTGGTATTTTTCCAAGGTCCTAAACTCGTCCAAAACAAGAAATTAAAACCTTAAAGAGTCATGATATGTTCCATTACTCACAAATCCTCTTCAAGCAACTAATCTCCTTTTAAGAACAAAAACCCTAACCTTCAAAGTTCAAGATCAAAACTCAAGAATTCACCATCAACTCTCACAAATTCATCACCCCAGGTTTGTTATGTGTTCATCTATGGGTTCCTTTCACCCATGGAGTCCAAATATCCAATTCTAAATTCAAAATTTGGATCTTTACAAATTTTCATGATTTTTAAATTGTGATTTTAACCATGAATTCCCAAGAATTGTAATTCTACACCACGTCTACATGAAATTATCGTTGTTACTCAACCCCACATGTTTTAATGATGTTATTCATTGATTTAATTCATCATTAGTGATGTTAATGCTGAAATCATGTTATTACTACAAGCTTTAAACTATTCCCATGCTTAGCTTACACTATGCAAATCAAATGTTTGATGAAATGCCTACAAGAATGAATTTTGAATAAATGCTTTCATATTATGTCCCCAAAATTTTAGTACTATTTTACTATTATTGGTATCGAGTCCTGGGGGTTATGAATACCTGAAAACCTAGCTATTTACTTAGACTCAATATCTTTAGAATAGTTTCAGATAAATCATGAGTGCCATCAGTTCAATCAGTTATCATAATCAGTTAAACTTAGAACAGTTCAGTATTCCGAGTCAGTTCAGTTGGGAGTAGGATTTAGCACCGAGTGAACCTAGGGATGGGGGATCACCTTCCAGTTTAGGGTGTGACCTTATTAATAGTTCTTGCATTTCATAACTACGTAGCCAACATAGGTTGAGATGTTAACCTGCCAATTGAGGGTTGATCTCATACGGGTACCTGCCAGTTGACGGTAACCCTTAGTCCTTTGGGAAAATACTTTAATGGATACACACAGCCAGTGTTAGCACCCGTGGCATGGTACTGACACCCTTCCAACTGGGGTTACAGGTTGGACCCCTATTTGCTCATATTGGAGCATATCGATTAGATGATAGCTCCCACAGTCTTAGTCCAAAAATCAGCTTAGTAATTCAGTTTCAGTTGCTTGACCATAGCATGTAGATATTAGTAATTCAATTATCAGATTTCAATATTTTTAGTTTACAGACTACATTCAGAACATGTTTATTCTTGATCACGCATTCTCAGTATTTACGAATTTGATGCATCTTTAGTATTTATAGATTTCACGTGGTCTACTCAGTATTTCATGCTATTTATTCAGTCAGTTATTTATATTTATGCACATTGAAACCATGCATGTAATCCTACCTCATTCACCATACCAGTACATTCAAAATACTGATCGCATACTCTTTTCTTGCACTATGATGTATCATATCATAGGTTCGGGCGCTCAGTTCCCGAATCGCACTTAGACCTTCCAGATTATCAACTGTAGTAGTGGTGATTCCTCATATTTTGAGGATGGACTATATTTATTTTTATGTTTTCAGGTTAGTAGTTAGATGGAGTTAGTTGGGGCCTGTCCCATCAACTCTTATTCAGCCAATTTAGAGGCTTTCGGATATTTCAGATAGTTAGTCAGTTTTGTCATTATTTTAGCAGTTTTGGACAATTGTTTTTCAGACTGATGTTTCCAGATTCATGATTCATAAAAGTTTTAGTATTTAAAACCTTATGGCTTATCAATTGTTCTTCTGCATATCTTATTATATTATTCAGTGCTCACAGCAAGTACCAGCTCATGGGTTAGTTTGTGGTCTCTCGGGACCGTAAGCACCGTGTGGTGCTCAGGGTGTACTCTCAGGGAGTTATAGATTGCCTTTATCATAATAGAAATACCTGAGCTCAAGGTTTATATGATATAAATGATGTCTTATACGCATATTTATTCTGATGATGCCTGAATTGAGTTAAAAATAATGAATTTTTGACATGTTGAGTTGATTGTTGGGATCACTTATATATACATGTTCGGTAGATTCGATATCATCATATTGAGTTAATTATAAGCATTACATCCTCATTCCATGTATATATATTTATGAGATATCGGTACCATTGAGAAACACTATTCTTGAAAGAAAATGAAACACTTTTATAAAAATCCTCTCCGTGAACGTGAGATAAAAAGGTGAGTCAAGATTGAGATATGAGATGTAGTATACAGGTTGTGAACCCTCTATGGGTCCTACTGAGAACTGCAAGCTCTATGAATGTATACAGGAAGTCATGTAACGGCATTCACTATTCATCTCATCCTGATTTCATTGCTTTGCATTTGCATATTTCATGAATTCTTTAGTTTCCTTTATCTATATTTAATTTCAGTATAATCTTCGTGAATTTCTATGTTGCTTTCATGTATGTATGAATGTATGTATGTATGTATATATATATATATATATATATATATATATATATATATATATATATATATAGAGAGAGAGAGAGAGAGAGAGAGAAAGACCCTTAGAAAAGTGATTTGAACTTTTTATTCTTCATTAAAAGACCCTCATTTAGCCAAAACTGTCTTTTTCACTATTTTCTTCAATTTATTATTTAATTATTTTTATTATATTAACTAGACTCCTAAAATAGATGAGACTCCTAAAATATATAGAAGGAGAATCAATTAATATTTTCCTTTGTACTAATACAATTAGAAAAATACTCCTAAAATAGAATAGAAAAATACTTCTAAAATGGGACTCTATTAAGGAAATACTTCTATAAATATTGAGATGCACACTAATCTAGAGGAGCAATCGATTTACTTATTGGGAAAATACGATTGATGCACATCTAACTTGATTCGGTTGCATGTCTAGATTGGTGGATGCTTAATCTTCTAACCCTCAACTCACTACTACACAATGCACTTATAGCTACAAAATCTAAGCTACGAATTTAAAAACATAGTTATTATCTAGTAATAGCCACAAAAATTTAAATTTTGTAGATATTTATATATTTGTAAAATTACATAGCCATGAAAATTCAACCGATAAAGCTAATTTCTTATTTTTTCTACAATTACTAACAATCGTGACAATAGTTGCCTAATTAGCTACAACTTTGTTGCCACAATAGAATTTTGTAGCTGCTTATAAGTTTTTGTGACACAAAAAAATTATTGTAGCAACAGTAACCTTTTAGCCACAGTAAACTATTTGAAATAAAATATTGTAGTTCAATCAAATTTTTTACTTCAAGTTATCAAAAATTGTGGCAATAGTTAAATGATAAAGCCACGTCTTTTTTGCTATGATAAAATTTGGTACCTAACTATTATTGTTTGCTACAAATGAAATTTATTGTAGTAATTAATAACCTTTTAGCCACCAAAAAAAAATTAAAATAAAATATTATAGCTAAATAAATCTTTTTGCTTGAAGATATAAAAGAAATTGTTGCAATAGCTAAATGATATAGTCATAGATTTTTTGTTATGATAAAGTTTTGTGGTTAAAATTATTACTCCCTCCGTTCGCTTTTACTTGTTACTAATTTTCTAATTGAATTTCTACTTTTACTTGTCATTTTGATATATCAAGAAAAAAACTTCTTTTTTTCTATTTTATCCTTAACATTAATTTTTTTTTCAAATTAATTTCATGATACAATGCAAGCATCATTTAATAGGGGTATTATAATAAAATAACCATGTTATTAATTATTTTTCTTAATAAGTGTATCAACTCAAAATATGACAAGTAAAATCGAATGAGGGAGTAACTTTTACCATGTGCTGGAACTTTATGTAACAATAATGACCTTTTAATCATGAAAATGTTATTTAAAACAAAAAATAGTAGTGCAATAATTTTTTTTTTTTAATATTAAGAAATTGTGACAATAATTGGCTTAATACAATTGATAACCTTTTAGCCACAAAATATTTGAAATAAAATATTGTAGCTAAATAAATATTTTTGCTTCAAGTTATAAAAGAAATTGTTACAATAACTAAGGGTCTATTTGGAAAGCTACCTGTAATTGGAATTGATGTAATTATCAGCCTAGTAACTATGCTGACATGTTTGTTTGTCACTGTATCATTACAAGTGTATTATTTGATTACAAAAGTGTAATAAGTGTTTATAGTAAAATTTTCAAATAAAAGTTAATCATCAAAAGTTAAAAAACACAAATATTTACAAATAAATGAAATCTTAAAGGATATTAACTTAGGTATTTAAAATATATATTGTCTTTTGAAAATATATTAATTAACAAACATATGTTCTTAACTAATATTATAGAAAAAAATAATATACATTTTTCAAATTAATATATTTTAATAGATTAATCATAAAAATTAGAAGTACATGATTTTTAAGAACATCATGAAATGCATGTTTGACAAAAAAAATAAATATAATGTAATAAATTATTAGACATTTGACGAAAAGATAATCGATAAATTTCAATTACTAAAGCAATGTGAAATATCAAGTCAATAACTAAGCAAATAAATTGGAACAGAAAATATAACTTAAGTTCAATTTATAAAATGAAAAAAGTTAACACAAAACACTTACATAAAATTTCAATATAATGTACATAAATATAATTCAAAAAAATAGAAAACAGTAAATGTACAACCTTATTCGACAATGAATTCTACGTTAATAAAAAAATTAGAATAATAACACAATTATACTAAATAAAAATAAATAAATAATACGAACAATTGCATAAAATTACAAGAAGTAAGAGTTGAGAAATCAGAAAATAGGAAATGAAATAAATACTGTAAATGAAACTTATATTTTTTAAAAAATATTATAATAATAGAAAAAATTTAAAATAGTACAAATAGAAAGTAAATCAAAATTAAAATAAAAGGATAAAATGAAAAAGTAACCTTGCAATTACATCATGTAATTATCAGCAATTCACAGCTCCTCCGTGAGAATTGGAGAGTGTAATTATCCTCTGTCAATTACACTCAATTACCTCCTAACCAAGTAATTACCTGGTCAATTAAACATGTCAGACAGTGTAATTACACTCAAATACACAAAATTTATTTTTCAGGGTGACTTTACAAAAAGGCCTTAAATGATAAGGTCATATATTTTTTGATACGATGAAGTTCTTGGCTAAAATTATTGACTTTTGCCATGCGTTGGAACTTGTTGTTGCAATAATGACCTTTTAATCATGAAAAGGGTCATTTAAAATAAAAAATTACAACGAAATAAATATTTTTGTTTGTATATTAAGAAATTATGGCAATAATTGAATTAATAATAACTATATAGTAATAAGTTTCATGAAAAAATAATTTAGAATTATTATTGTAATAAATTCTTTGGCTAATAATTATTTTTTATCCCGATCTGAAATCTATTGCAGCAATACTAGTCTAGTGTATTAAGAGATATTGATTGTTCGATTCGATTCAATTTTAAATGACTACTTGTCAATTTCAAATATAATTTAAATAAATAGGTGATCGTATCTAATTAATGTTAATTAATTAATTATATCAAACTTAAATATAACTTCAATAAGTCTCATTGAAGCTTCATCTTGATCAAGATCTTCCAAAAATGTTATTTTGACTCAAATTAAACATATTCCATCAGAATAATATATTTGTCAATCTAATTTATTGATTATTTGAGTTAATTCAATGTTACAACTTGCAAGTCTTAAATACAACTTAAATGCATACTTGATCATGTCAAATTTAGGAAAACTTTCAATTATTTTCATCCATATTTTATCATGCCTACGTGTTTTCAAAATCGTTATTTAACTTGGACATGATTTAATGAGATAATATTTTCAAAAATTCATTGTAATTAAAGATTTTATTATTTGACTTGATGTAATTTTATCGAATCTTACTTGCAAGTTTCAACTTAGCACGGGCCCAATATTATTTAATAAATTTATTTATTTTGAATAGTGTTGGTTAAATATTTTTAATTATTTTTATTTAAAGTAAGTTATATATATATATTCGAGGTATTAAACTACTTGATATTAACTGTCCCATTAAGTGTCAAACAAATACTTGATACTAATACTATTTAATGATGTTGGTTAAGTAGTTTTTGTTTCTATTTTTATATTTAAAATAAGTTATTTAAATATTCATAATTGACGCATGCACATCGGCGGCGCTCCGGAGCAGATACGCTAGAATTTGTATCCAAATCCCTCTAGACATCCCGGTAACAGCCTCAATCTCCATCAACCACCATACCCAACCTCTCATCTACGAAGAAGAGGGCTTCTTATGTAAGAACTTCGGACGTCTTGGCTACACTTCGACCAACTGCTCATACCCGCTCAAGCCAAAGCAATTCGATAATGCTGGGGATGCAACAACAACAGACGACACCCACCCCACTTCGGAAGATATAACGTCGGTGGAAGACTACTCACCAGATTAGCAAACAGTAGCTTTTTCAATGAAAAAAAGTCGATGCAAACACTCAGCAAACAATCAATAAGGGAACACCCATCGTCGAGGTCAAAACCTTCGATGTGGTGTCAGGTAAGTTCCTAAACCTTACCTTACCGGAGGCAGCTCCGGGAAAGTCCACCAGCCCCACCGTTTTTGGACTCGCACCCACTGGGCTGGCCCAAGGGGAATCCTCAAAATTCCCGGGTGCCAAAGCCCCTAACAGAGCGGGTAATGGGACCAATAAGGTTCAAGCCCACAAACCTTCTGCTGTAAAGGGCCCAACAAATAATTCAACAGCCCAGAGGCCCAACTCGCAAATTACTTACAAGCCTTACACAAAGGTCCAGATGGATTGTGAGAGACCCAAATCCCTTTCTCAAAATCCCCCTTCTGCTAAAAATAACCCCCCTCCCATATCGATGGAAATAAAAATTAAAGAGGTCTCCAATGTGGGTGGCCCCTGAGATACTTGGACTTAGCAGTGATGATCCTAAAGTCCCGATGACGGGAAACTCTTCCACTTCCCGCAAGGATGTGATGGTGAATGTCCAAGGCGTGGACAAAGAATTAAATACTGGTGGTCTTTCCCATGGGAAAACCTCTCAGCCCCCCTCTCTCAACCCTCTTCACTCTATATACCCGAAGAAAAAAAAAGACTAATCTTTCTCAAGAAAACAATCATGGACTCCTCAAGCTCCAACCAAATCACCATCATAACAACTCTTATTTCCCGAACTACCAACCAACTTCTTGGTTGGAAATCTATCTATCCAACCAAACTGTACCTCTACACCTAGAATGGGAAGGGAGACAAGTCACCATTCTCATTTAGGACCCTAGCACCTTGCTCAGTTGGCAATGGCGAGCCTACAACATAGACTTCAGATATTTGGGTTTAATGTCTGGATGGCCACTCTGTTCTAGGTGATCAATTCACCCTACCAGGAGGAGTTGACTACAGAATTACTAGCCAGCATAATAAACTATCTCAGCCTGAGCCTTTCCTTCTTCCCACCTCACAACCCAGCCCTGATTCTCCTGGGACCAGCTTTTACACCTCTCCCTAGGGAACACCAAACCTCTCCCATTCAAACTCTATTTTCTTTCATGACCACAATCTCTCCTTACCTCACATTGGAGAGGGTAGAGAGGTTGAATGCTCTAGAAGCCCTGAGAGCAAGCAATACGGATATAGAGGCGTTCCTACCCAACTCAGAGTTACAAAAATAAAAATTCTCAATATGGAAGAGCCTCTAAATCCAGAGTTCACAGATCCAGTTTAGAAGATAGTGATCATCCTGATTCCCTTAGGGTTAGCAGGTCTAGGACTAAGAGTAAATAAAACAAACCCTTTGAGAAAAGAGATACTCAGGGTCATACTATCCCCATTCAGTAAGAAAAGAAAGGCCTCTTCCTTGATATCCATCTCCAACCCCAAGGGAAAGGGCAAGGTGATAGCAACAGAACCACTTCACCCCCTTCAATCAAAGATGAAAAATGTCATAGTACGCAATGCTAGGGGGGCTAAGAATGTTGAATTCAGAAAGCATTATAAATCCATGGTTAGTATCCACCAACCATGTATTCTTGCTCTACTGGAAAAAAAGATGAATGATCATTGAGATCTTTATGAGGAGTTGGTCTTCCAAAACCACATCCAGTCTGAGGCTAATGGAAACTCAGGAGGTCTTTTCATCATGTAGAGGGATGACTCCATATCCATCACCTCTGTCTCCATCCCCCCCAGGATATTTATGCCAAGGTCAAGGTTAGCTTCCCTCTTTTCTCTTGGTTTCTCAATATTATCTATGCTAGCACTGATTTCCATTCTATGATTTCTCTTTGGGACCAATTCTCCTCCTTCTTTGATAACTACATTTCCTCTGAGGGTAAGAGTTGGTTAGTAGGAGGTGATTTCAATGAGGTTCTTAGAGCCTCTGAAAAGTTTGGAGGTTCCAGGATTAACCTGAATAGGTCTAACCTCTTTGTGAACTGTATAAATTACTGTCAGCTTATTGACTTAGGCTTCAAGGGTAGAAAATACACTCGGTCCAACATGAGGTATAGAAATAGACAGGGAATGATTCTAGAAAGACTTGATATATGCCTTGCAAATGATCTTTGGATCCACCTATACCCTGAGGCCTCAGTCACCCATCTCTCTAGAACTCACTCTGATCACTCTCCTCTTCTTCTTATCTTAGGCTTCAATCCTTTCAATTAGATAAAGCCCTTAAGGGTAGAATATATGTGGCTTAGTCACCATGACTTGCCCAACCTGATTAAAGAAGCCTTCCTTAACTATCCCTGCATCACTACAGCCACCTTAGATTTTGAGGATAAGCCCAGGGATTGGAATAGGCTTATATTTGGAAACATTTTTAACAGGAAAAAATACTTGCTTGCAAGGTTGGCTGGCATCCAAAAATCACCAAAATACCCCATAAGTCCTTTCCTCCATGGACTTGAACACACCTTTCTGAAATAATCTAATCATATCCTTAGCTTGGAGACTAAATTCTGGAAGCTTATGTCCAGAATCTCTTGGCTTCTTGAAGGGGACTCTAATACTAAGTTCTTTCATACCTCCACCCTGAATATGAGGAGAAGTAATAGGATTAAATCCCTAATAGATGATAGTGGTACATGGCACTACCATCAAAAGGACATTGCCACTACTGTCTCTAACTACTATGTTAACCTCTATACCTCTTAACAAACCTTGAGGTATCTTACTACCCAATCCAACCCCTCCACCCTGGGATACATCAACTCCCTCAGCTATGATCTCTTATAGGACATCCCTTTCTTTGAAGAGGTTAAAAGAGTTATCTTTTCTTTCAATTGTAACAAAACCCCTGGGCCTGATGGATTGCACCCCTTTATGTACCAAAAATTTTGAGATATTTGGGGTCCACCCCTGGTTAATTTTTGTCAGGAGACCTTTACTTCTTACACTATGGAACACAGAGTCAACTCCACCTATCTCTGTATCATTCCCAAGTGTAGGAATGCCACAACTCTTAAGAACTTCAGACCCATAGGCCACTGTAATACCCAATACAAAATCATCACCAAGATCATGGCCGCCAGGATGAAACCCTTGCTTTCTAACATTATTGGTCCCAGCCAAGCTAGCTTCATGGATAAGAGAAGGGCCTTTGATAATTCCATCATTGTTCAGGAATATGTTAACCACTTCTCCAAAATGAAGGGCAAGAAGTCCAACATATTCCTAAAAATTGACCTTGAGAAAGATTTTGATAGGCTTGAATGGTACTTTATTAGGCAGGCTCTTTCTTACTTTAACTTTCCCCAAAACCTCATAAAGCCCATCTATCTTGTATCTATACCTCCTTCATCTCTATCCTGGTTAATGGGGGAAAGACCATATCTTTTAACCCCACCAGGCGCATTAGGCAAGGGGACCCTATGTCCCCCTACCTCTTCATCCTTTGTATGGAACTCCTATCCAGGAGTATCAACTTTGAGTTTGACACCCTTTACTGGACACCCTTATCCATCTCTAAGGGAGGCCCTCTTATCTCTCGCTTTTTTTTTTGCAGATGACCTCACCCTATTTGCAAGAGTTGATGCTAAAAATTGTCATACCATTAATAAGGTCCTCCACAGTTTTACCTCTGACTCTGGCCAAAGAATCAACTTTGCTAAGTCTAGAGTAATCTTCTCCAAAAACTGTGGGCCAGAAGATCAGGAAAAGTTATCTTCTCTCCTGGGTATCCATCCATCTAACCACTTTGGTAAATACCTGGGATTCTCCATCTTCCACAAAAAACCTGAGAGGGGAGACTTCCAATTCCTCATTGATAATTTGAATAGCAAATTAGCTGGGTGGAAAACCAAATTCCTTAATATGGTAGGGTTACTTTAGCTAAATCCTCCTTATCTAGCATTCCCAACCATATTATGCAATATATGCACCTTCCTAGTACCCTGCATAAGCTGATTGGCAGAACCCAAAGAAATTTCATCCGGGGTACTACTGATGCTAAAAAGAGAATACACCTTCTTAGATGGGACACCATCACCCTTCCTAAAATAGATGGTGGGTTTGGCATGCAAAGGGCTGCCATCAAGAATGAAGCCCTTATTTGTAGCTTAGGTTGGAAAATGTACTCTGACCCTATATCTCTGTGGGATAACACTCTCATATCCAAATACGGGATAGGAAAAAAGGGTAACAACAGGGGTTCCAGGACTTGGAAAAACATCAACTATTGTTGGAACTTCTGTAAAGATGCTTTATTTTGGGCCATAAAGGATGGAACCAAAGTTAAAGCATGGAAGGATAGATGGATCCCTGGAATGCCTCCTCTCCCCTCTATTGTCCAGGGTCCCAAAACTAAATCCCCTAACCCTATTATGGCTAAGGATATCTGGAAGGATAGAAGATGGGATTTCACTCCACTATCTTTTGAGATCCCTCCTAATATTATCAATAATATTCAGAATACCTTTCTTTAGAGCACCCATCTCAGCCAGGACACTCCTCATTGGAGATTTAAAGGTGATGGCACTTTCACCTGTAAAAGTGTTTATCAATACATCAGCAACCTGAGAAGGGGTCCCTAGAGAGCCCATATCTCTTCCAGTTGGATATGACATCTTAGAGTCCGTAATAAGATCAAGATTTTTGTGTGGCTCATGCACCACAACAGTCTGCCCACTAGTGTCGCCCTTTTTCATAAAAGGTCTTAATATTACCACCATTTCCCATTACTGCAATTATGCCCAGGAAGATCAGCACCACATTTTCTTTGGATGCAAATTAGCCAACTCTTTCTGGCACCAGCTTCTCCAAAAATACAAGGGCAGCATCCAACTCCACCTATCCATGTTTGACCCAAAAAACTAGTCAAACACTTGGAATAGAGTGAGAAAATATAAATTTGATATCAACACTCCTTGGGGCACTCTTCTACCCTTCTATTTATGGCACCTCTGGAAAATTAGAAATGACAATAGTCTCCAAAATGCTAACTCCCACCCTTGCTTCAGCATACCTCATGCTGAAGCTGTGGAATACCATCACTTAGGCACAGTCAATAAACCCCCCCTCCCTTTTCAAAGCCAATATCACTATAAAATGGTTACCACCCACCTCCAACTCTTTTAAGCTTAACACTGATGGATCTTGCCTTGGCAACCCAGGAAGGGGTGGGATTGGGGAGGTCATTAGGGACTGTAGAGGAGATTGGATTGTAAGTTTTAGCAAAATCTTTACTCATGCCACTAATAATCTCATGGAGCTCTTGGCCTTAAAGGAGGGCCTCAAACTTCCCTTTGAACAAAATCTCAAACCCTTAGAAGTCTGTATTGATTTACTAGAAATTCTAAATATGTTATATCATAGCAACTTACTTTATGATTCAGTTGTTTATGAATGCAGGTCTTTACTAAGGAGCTTGGGTAATCCTCCTGTCTACCACACTTACAAGGAGTAGAATAGGGTAGCGAATTTGCTGGCAAAGCAAGGCTCTAAGCAAGATTTTTTTGACAGACTACATATTTTTGCCACTCTACCTATTAGTGTAGTAGTAGTTTTTTTAGAAGACTTTAAGGAGAAATCTTTCTCCAGATCTGTATCCAGTATTAGGAATGCTAATCCCAATTATTATATTTTTGTGTCTGACTAGGCCTTGCTATGTAAAACAATACATCCTTTTCTTTTAATGCATCTCTATTTTACAAAAAAAAAAAAATCTATACCAAATCAAATAAAAATTTAAAAAAGTATCAAACCTAAATCTCTTTCCACTTGTGGTCTCCTCCTTTCCATTTAGAACTAAACCCAAAATCTTCAACCCCCCACCCCTTAAAAAAAATTAAAAAACCCAAAATTTCCCTCTAAATTTTTAAAACCTAATCAAATAACCTACTCCTTGTACCACTTTAAACACCTAGATTCTTTTCCCCTCTTCCCATTTCTTCTTTTCTTCGCCCCCTTTCCTCTCTTTTCGCTCCTCACCCTTGCTTATCTTAGTTTTTTGTTTCATTTAAATTTTTATGTGTAATATTTTGCTTATCAGTTTTTGATTTTTATAGGTTTTTACAACATGGAATTCTCCAAGTAGATAACATAAATTTTTATAATATAAGTATTGCACCGAATTGTATATATTTTTGTTAATGTAAAGGTAACTTTTTTATATGCATGAGTTCTAAAAGTTGATATTGAAATTTGATATTTTTTAGTCATGAGATTATACTAATTATGTTATTATTGTTGTATTGACATTTGAGATTCACATTTATATATTTTAAGTTGCTTTGAATTTTTTCTTGTTTTTATTTGTTAAAACTTTGGTAAAAGAATTATATAATCCATATATATTTTTCCTTCTTAAAATTCTATATGTATACACACACTTACATATATAATTAGTTGGTCTTAATTTTCTTGGTGCTAATATATTTTATCATTATTGATAGGCATATTAATAAAAAGGAGCAAATAAATAATAAATTAGGACGAATGTTGATCAAGTTAAGGTGCACTTGAAGACTTTGAAAGGAGAGATAGAAGAAGACTATGCTGCTTCAAACTCAAATAAAATTGTGTCTGAAAAAGAATTGTATATAATGACTATTCTTAAAATTTCAAAACACAATTATATGTAACTTGACAATCCTTTTGAGATCTCAAAAATGAATTCTTAACTACTTTATGTAATTTTTATGACGAACAAATCTAGTGAAATTTTTTTAATTTGCAATATGTAATTTTGAATTTTTTAGTCATATTAATGAATTCTTTGATTCTTTGACTCTTTGATTAATAATGCTTATGGTTGAATCCTTTTATTTAGAGCAATAATTATTGTAGTTTCGCCACAACCTATATATTATAGAAAATATGGCTATGCATTTTCACTTTTAATAGTATATATATTTCATAGAAAAAAGAATGAATTTTTAGCTATTTATAAAAATATTTGTGGCAGATATTTTAGTTTATAGATATAAATTTTCTAATTTGTAACTAAATACAAATATTGTTATTAGGAAATAAAAATGTGAAATAGCCACAGTTTTTAAAATTTTCATAGCAAACAAATCAAGTCTTTTGTCACAATAGAACATATTGTGGTTGTATATAAAAATTGCTTTAGATTTTATTTATCGTGGCAACAGGGTAAGACTTTTTGCTACAAGTATATAATCCGTAGCAAGAACTTGTTATTATCACAGCTACAACACAATATCTTTTGTAGTTGTAAGTATTACTCCTTATCCTCCGATCATGTAAAGTTTATAGCTAACTTTTAGTTATGCCGCTTCTTGCTACGAATGCTACGAAAGAAAAAATCGTGGCAAAAGTGTTTAGCCATGAAAATTTTTATATTTATCTACGATGTATTATGTAGCCATACATGCCTTATTCTTCACTATTTTTGTCAGCATAATAGAATTCAACGTGTGTGTGTATATATATCTTCTTTATTTTCATTCAAGTCATTCTTTAGGGTCAAAATTTTAGCTCAGACAAGAATTGTTTTCATCAAAACTGAAGCTTTGTAATCACTATTGTATTATTTATTGTAGTTTACAGGTCGTAGAAGAATTTATAGGTGGTAGATGGATGTCGGTCGGCTTTGAGAAATTTTTTTAGGTAAAGGTTACGTTTAATTGTATTGTTTTTATATCTCTATTTTGAGATTTTTTTTTGTGTAAAGGTTAAGTTTAGTTGTATTATTTTGATATCTCTATTATCATACTATTTTGCTATAATTTACATGTGTTTGATGAGTGTCAGGCGGCTTTGAGAAATTTTTTGTGTAAAAGTTAGATTTAATTATATTGTTTTGATGTCTCTATCATCGTATTATTTTATTACAATTATAGGTGGTAGATGAATGTCGATCGGCTTTAACAAATTTTTTTGGTAAAGGTTAGGTTTAATTAAATAGATTCTTCAAAAGATGTTGAATTTAATTATTGTATTTATTTTTATTATTTAAATAAATATCCTATTTAGTATAACGTTTGAACACTATTTTTGAATGAAAATGAAACACTTTTATAAAAATCATCTCCATGAACACAAGATAGAAAGGTAAGTTATGATTGAGATATGAGATATAGTATATGGGTTGCGAACCCTCTGTGGGTCCTACCTAGGAGATGCGATCTCGGTGGGTGTATACAAGAAGTCATGTGATGGCTTTCACTATTAACCTCATCCACATTGCATTGCATTTTCATATTTCATGAATACTTTAGTTTTCTTGATCTGTATTTAATTTAACTCTGATCTTCGTGTATCTCTGTGTTGCTTTAATTTCTATACATACATACATACATACATACATACATACATATATATATATATATATATATATATATATATATATATATATATATATATATATATATATATATAGGGAAAAAGCATCATTTCCACCCCATACTATAGAAGAAAAGTCTAAGCCACACCTAAATTATTTAAGTGACCTATTACACACCTTAACTATATAAAAGTGATATTATTACCTCCCCACGACCCCCATTCTAAGGCTCATGTGTTTCACTTATTTTAGGCGCGTCCAGCCTATTAAATAACAAAAGTAAACGGCTAAAAATATTAAGGGAAAAGACATCGTTTCCACCCCAAACTATAGTCGAAAAGTCGAATCCACACCTAAACTATATAAGTGACCTATTACACACCTTAACTATAAAAAAGTGATACTTTTTACTGACGTGGTGCTTACGTGGCAGCGCGTGTAAAACACTACACCACATGCAAGTGGTGGTAGCCTGACAGGGTGTAAATAGTTTCACTTTTTTATAATTTAGGTGTGTAATAGGTCACTAGTATAGTTTAGGTGTGGCTTCGACTTTTCGGGTATAGTTTGTGGTGGAAACGATGTCTTTTCCCTAGATATATATATATATATATTAAACTATTAGTGGGACGGTGTGAGCTACCGTTTGAGACTTTTTTGCTTGCAGGTGACATGCTCATAGTATATTTTACTTATCTTATTTCCTACTTTGCTCAGTCGGCCTATGATACCTACTAACAAGTAGATCACACTCACCCATGATGTGTCCTTTTGGTGCAGATTCGAGTATGAGTACAGGACGCGATAGCTGATTACGGGCAGATTAGAGCAATGTTTATGGTACTGGATGCTCTAGAGATTTCAGAGCCGATTTCGAACTTCCTCTTATCTTACTTTATGTCTTTATCCAATTTCAACGACAGATATATATTTTCAAATTCAGTTATATACTAGATGCTTTTATACTATGACACCAGATTTTAAGACTTACGACATTTATTTCAGACTTCCGTTTTAATTGTATTTCATATTAGCTTGACTTCATTCTAGAAGTCTTATCTTAGTTTATGTTATTGTCGATTTTATTTTTTCGTTATCTGTTTGGATGATTGGCTTACTTATCAAGGCTTAGCTGCGATGGGTGTCATCATGACCCTTTTGGGATTGTGACACTATAAGTAGTCGGGACTGACCTCTAGCTATACCAAATCAATACATACGAATCAAGATAAAATACTATAACTATAATTAACTTGAGTCCTCAAATAAAGAGAACTCATCACCAGCTAGCTGGAAGCTATGATCTGCCTGACTACGATCATGATAAAGGAAAATTGCTCAGTAAAGACTTTTCTTGGTTAATGTCTGGAGCCGAAATTCTCGTTAAGAGGTTCGATTTTTAAAAAAGTAACTATAGGAAGAAGCCAAGGAGATTCAACATCTAGTATATATATACATAAAAATAATTTTAACCTTAGATATACAATATAATTTTTTACCGAATGAATTCTATTTAGATAACCCCTTGCACCCATGTGGCCCCGACCAAGTTTTCTATATTCAAGGATCAAACTCAAAATTTCTCTAATTAAGGGTGGAGGCATCCTGCTCATCCTCCCACTTTCTGATTACAGTTTGCCTTAGCTTTTTACAATTCCTAAATTTTTGTTTATTGTAAAAATTGATGGTAAAGTGTTAACTCTCTTTGAGATCAATTTTTAATTATTTTTGTAGGTTTTATATAAGCTTCAAGATTAGTTTCTTTAACCTTAACTCGAACCAAAGTCTTCAAACTCCAAGTTATAATACCACTTTGAGAAACGGTGTTGTGGCATTAGCACCCCAATAAGCTTCCTAATAATGTCTGTGATGGGCCTCTTTAATTTTCAAGATATTCAACATTTCAAATGATATTTTTTTGCTGGAGTTGCTAAGCATGTTTTGCTAATCCTTTGTCTTTGGGGAAATTCGTTAAGGATATTGAACTTTGTACTAATTTTAACGTGTGAATAACTTAAATAGTCTTCCACGTATAATAAATTCATGTGGCAAACTCATCTATCTTTAGTTTGTATTAACGATGTCATTAAATTTAAGAAATTTATCTGCCAAACTCACTTTATCTTTAGTTTGTATTAACAACGTCATTTAATTCAAGTTAGACCATTTCATCTACAAAATCATTATTTTAGATTGGACGATTCTATCAATCGTATCATCACATAAACATAATAGCAATCTAATATAAAATGGAAGCAAAATGTAAGTGTACTTATCATAAACTTTTACCGCTTGAAGCAAAGATAATTAAAAAAAGGAAAGTTAAGGAAAGTTAGTGTCACAAAATCAAATTTAAAGGAATATTAACTTTATAGATAAAATGGGCTAACTTAGCCCTAAACTTTATACTTTTGAAATAATTCTAAATCATCTTTCGTACTTTATCTTAAATTTATTGATATAGTTTGAGTAGAAATTTTACGGAGTAGAATTAAAGTGTGGAGCTAAAGCGGATGGTGGAGGTAAATTGTTTTTTTTTTTTGTGTGTGTGTGTGGGTGGGGGGGGGGGGGGGGGGTTAACACTGGAAACAAAGTTTTATATATATTTTTTGTGATGACCAATATTATAAATTGTATGTGCATAGTTTTTAATTGAGAATGGTAAAATTTTAAATTTTAAATAAAAAAATTTTAATTAGAGAAATTAATTACTTTTAATGCAGTTAGTTGTTGATTTTGAATCGATAGACCAAAAAAATAAAATTAGAAATGAAAGAAAACATGTAATCACGTATCTTAATTAGTTTAAAATATAAATACAAAAGTCCAACGATAAAATAATAATTATTTAATATTAACTACTTTTGTAAATCAGCAACAAAATGTAGTTATATAAGAATACCAACTTCATCATTTTCATACATCTAAAATAATTGCGACTATGATAACAAATTTCACTATTAATAATTATTTTTTGTATTTTATAATCAATTTAAAATATGTTAATAAGATATAATTAAAAATTTTAAACAGTTTATTAGTTCATAAGAATAAGTTATTATTTTTTTTAATGATATTCTTAAAAAAAAAATATTTCGTGCAGCGCGCGGGTACTTATACTAGTTGTCCTAAAATGATTGCAAAAGTAGCGCGTGAAAAAAATATTAAGTAGGGCCCACATTTTTTATGAAGAGAAATGGTAATGTGATAAAACGGTTCCTAATTAACCACGTGGAAACAAAAGAAAAATGGGATCCACCAAACTTAAAGTCAGTGAAGGATACAATAGTAATAAAAAAAAATGACTAACTAGTTTTTTTTGTCTAGAGAAGGGAGTGTACCACATTAAAACACTTAACTACAACAGCCGGAAAGAACATAATTAGTGAAATTCTGAAATTGTCCCTTGGCTAGAAGCAGGTATGTCAATAATCAGTTGCCAGCTTTAGTCACTTATATATAGTAGTAAATTGTCACGATTCGAGACTACCCCTAGCCGTAACACGCTGCTTAGAACCACTAGTGATCTCAAGCTAACGCATGGTGTTGCATAATGTATGAGCAATTGAATATGAACATGAATAAAAGCAAAAATGACTGAGCGAAAGAATAATCATGAGATAAGTCATTTCAATACATTACTGTTAAAAGTTTACAACATTGTAATAAGAAAGAGTAACTACAACTACATAAAATAACTCTAACTGACTATTGATGAAGCCTCTACTAAAATTAACTATATGTAATGACCTGAATTTGTGAATTTTTATTTTTATGTGTTTTGACCATTTTGTCCTTCCTATAGTTGTCACATGTTGATTATGAGATTTGATAATGATTGGCACAGTTTCCGATGCAGTCAAAAATGATTTGACTGAATTTGTGGTTTTTAGAGGTTTGAGAAGTCATATACTTCACTTCGGTCAACAATCATTATTTTGAGTATCAGATGATAATTTAAAATAGGCCAACAGATTCGAAATGTTGAATTTGGTTTAGTAGCATAGTTGGTTCGGGTTCAAGACCTTTCTTGTATGTCAATCCTTCATTTGAGAAATAGTAAAAAGTGATCCTGGGGGGCCAATTAAGTGAAAATAATCTTTTTTTCAAAAAATTTATGTTGTCATTGAATCTGAAACATCGAAGTAAACATAGTAGCATAGTTTGTTTGTAGTCATAAAATTTTGAACGAATCTCGAGGGTTCGATCAGAAACTTGACATCTTTGCCAAGTTGTTGATGTAGCATCAGCTAGTACAGCTGTCTAAGCAACCTATTGGTCACTAAAGCGGAAGCCTCTTAAGAGACCAAAGGGTTGCTTTAGCAGAGGGCGTATAAGCAACGTGAGGACCACTTAAGCGAAGCCCGGCCATTGTGGCTTAGTCGCTTAAGCGACGTCCCAACAGCTTAAGCAATGCCCGACCATTCTGGCTTAGTCGCTTAAGCGACATCCCCGCCACTTAAGCAGTGGTCACTTAAGTGAATTATTTGGCTGCTTAAGTGGTCGATGCTGGTATAATATAAGTACTTTTTTGCAATTTTCATAATTTTTGGACCTTTGAGAATTTGAATGATTCTTGAGGATTTCCTTATATTTGAAATTGAGTAACCTCCAAAACCTTATTCCCCATTATTTCTCATTGATTATATCATCAAAAAACACCTTTTTTCTTTCCATTACTAGTTAACTCATTTTCACATAGGTTTTATCATGTAAACTCCTATAACCTTGAAAATTGTGTCTTTAAAACAAAATTTCAATTTTACCTCTTTCGTTTTTAAACTCATTTTTAAAATCTGTTTTAGTCCCGACCAAAATATGGGCAACATAGGTATCGCTAGCCTTTTTAATGCATAAATAATATTTTTGAATATTGTAGCTGATTCAGATACCGTTCGTAAGGGGAAGGCTCCGTGTTGAAGCACTTTAGGCAAAAAATTTATCATTTTAAGGTAAGTTAACTTCTTTCATATTGAGTTGGATCGTTAATATACAAGTATAACATGCCATGGGTTGGAAAAATAATTATGAAATTTAAATTTTCAGATTATTTCACAGTTGTATCTCCGTATGGGGGCTTATTTTATGTTGTTGTTGATTTGTGATATCTGATATTGTGGATTACCCGTATGGAGATCTTATTTGACATCATTGGCCTTATTTGTGAATTTATATGCCTTTATTCCAGATATAATGTCCATATGGGGGCTTATTTTGCTAATATCGATCTTGTTTGAGCATTGATTGCCTTCATCATGATAGAAATACCTAAGTTCAGGGTTTATATGATATAAGTGATGTCTTACATGCATATTTATTCTGATGGTGCCTAAATTGAGTTGAAATCATGAATTTTCAACATGTTGAGTTGATTTTGGGGATTACTTATATATATACGTGTTGGATGAATTGGATATCATCATATTGAGTTGCTTGTGAGTATTACATCCTCGCTCTATAAATATTTATTTATGAGATATCAGTATCATTGAGAAACACTATTTTTGAAAAAAATGAGACACTTTTATAAAAATTCTCTCCGTGAACACGATATAGAAAGGTGAGTTAAGATTGAGATATGAGATATAGTATATAGGTCGAACCCTCTATGGGTCCTACCTGGGATCTGCAAGCTTAGTGGGTGTATACATGAAGTTATGTGATGGCTTTCACTATTCATCTCATGCACATTGCATTGCTTTGCATTTGCATTTGCATATTTCATGAATTCATTAGTTTCCTTGGTCTGTATTTAATTTCAGTATAATCTTCGTGTATCTCTATATTGCTTTCATTTCTGCATATATATATATATATATATATACACACACACATATATATACACACACACACACACACATATATACACATACATACACATACATACATACATACATACACACACACACACACACACACACACACACACACACATATATATATATATATATATTAAATTGTTAGTGGGACGGCGCAAGCTATTGTTTGGGACTTTTTTGCTTGCAGGTGGCGTGCTCATAGTATATTTTACTTATGTTATTTCCTACTTTGCTCAGTCAGCCTATGATATCTACCAATAAGTGGATAGTACTCACTCCTACTGCTCCTTTTTGGTGTAGATTTGAGTATGAGTACAGGATGCGATAGTTGATTACGTGCGGATTGGAGCAATGTTTGAGGTACTGGATACTCTAGAGATTTCAGAGCCAACTTCAAACCTCCTCTTATCTTGCTTTATGTCTTCATTAAATTTCAAAGACAGATATATACTTTCAGATTCAGTTATGTACTAGATACTATTGAACTATAACACCAGATTTTAGGACTTAGGTCATTTTTTTAGACTTCCGTTTTAATTATATTTCATATTAGCTTGACTTTGTTCTAGAAGTCTCACCTTGGTTTATGTTATTGTCGATTTCATTTTTTCTTTATCTGTTTGGGTGATTGGCTTACTTATCAAGTCTTAGCCGCGATAAGTATTATCATGACTCGTCACCTGCTAGGCGGAAGTTGTGATCTTCCTAACTACGATCATGATAAAGAAAAAGTACCCAATAAAGAATTTTCTCAGGTAATGTCTGGAGCTGAAATTTTCGTTAAGAGGTCCAAATTATAAAAAAAGTAATTGTAGGAAGAAGCCAAAGAGATTCAACATCTAGTATATATATACATTAAAAATAATTTTACCTTAAATATATAATATAATTTTTCGCCCAGTGAATTCTATTTGGATAACCCCCTTGCACCCATGTGGCCCTGACCATGTTTTCTATATTCAAGAATCAAACTCAAAATTTCTCTAATTAAGGGTGGAGGCATCCTGCTCATATTCCCACTTGAAATTTCTCTAATTAAGGGTGGAGACATCCTGCTCATCCTCCCACTTGTTCATTACAATTTGCCTTAGCTTTTTACAACTCCTTAATTTTTGTTTCTTGCGTAAATTGATGGTAAAGTGTTCACTCTCTTTAAGATCATTATTTTTAATTACTTTTGTAGGTTTTATATAAGCTGCAAGATTAATTTCTTAAAACTTAATTAGAACCAAAGCCTTCAAACTCCAAGTTATAATACCTCTTTGAGAAGCGATGTTGTGGCATTACACCCCAACAAGCCTCCTAATATTGTCTGTGATAGAACTCTTTAATTTTCAAGATATTCAACATTTCAAATGATATTTTTTTGCTGGAATTGCTAAGCATGTTTTGCTAATCCTTTGTCTTTGGGGAAATTCGTTAAGGATATTGAACTTTGTACTAATTTTAACGTGTGAATAACTTAAATAGTCTTCCAAGTATAATAATTCATCTACCAGATTCGCTTATCTTTAACTTGTATTAACGACGTCATTTAATTTGAGAAATTTATCTCTCAAACTCACTTATCTTTAGTTTGTATTAACGGCATCATATAATTTAAGAAGTTTATCTGCCAAACTTACTTATCCTTAGTTTGTATTAACGACGGCATTTAATTTAAGTTAGACCATTTTATCTACAAAATCATTATAACTAAAAATCTAAAAGGATAATTCATAAACCTCCATTCAAGTTTGATGCTGTGATGCTAACTTTCGTTGTAGTTTATAATATTGTGCCTCCCTCATAATATTAGTGAAAACAAATGAGACCTAATGTCGTAGTCCAGGATTAGCTCATGTATGTGTCAGTTTCTTATGTAGATTGATGTAAATATTTTTAGTGTCCTCTTTGTACCAATATAACCTGAAGAGATGATACCAAACATAATGGACATTATTAGTATTTTAGGTATGAAAAAGAGAAGATACTACAGTATTACTTTTATTTTTTTGCTTAAAATAATTAATGTTTTGCTTCTTTTTAAGTTTGTCATAGTTTAAAAAGTTAAGTGGTCATTTCACGACGTATAATTTTACTCTTTTTTTTGGAGTTTAATTTCGGAAATCATGGGTCATAAAATTTTGGAAATTCAATTTGAATATTGAGATTTGACAAATATCGAGAAATTGTTTTTAACTTTTTTAACTCCATATCACTCATAAAAGATTGAAAACAACTCTATTAACTTCATGGTTGGTCAAACATAACTCCTACTTCTAAGTTTCACTTTGAAAATAAGAACACTTTTGTACCAATTTTACAATTAAAACTCATTTTTCTCTTTCATAGAATGCAAAAACATACCATTAAACTGATATAAACTCCTTAGAATTTGTAGTTTAATTTATATTATGTTAAAATTTACTATTTGTTTTATACTGAAACTTTTAGATTAGTAATTAACTCTATTTTGCCCCCTTTTTTAATTATATATTTTAATTTAGTTGAGTTGTGTAACTCTTTTTTATTGTCTTCTATTTGAAAATAACAACTTTTCAGGAGTACTTCAAAACAATAAAAACTTTTAGATTTTGTTAAAATCAAATAGTTAAAAAAAACTTTAATCAGTTAAATTGATTTATTTGTTGAATTTTTTCTTCAAATTTAAATAATCTAATTGTTAAGAAATAGAAGTAGATAATTTGTTGTTCCTTCTATTTTTATTATTATTTCCATCTTTTTATTAGTGTTTATTGTAAAAAAAAAAAGGAGTATATATATAAAAAAAAAAAAAAAAACCATCAAATCTAGCTTATCGTGTTGAATACTAGTTATACTATTGGTTATAGTCGGTTTTGGTTGAATTCACTTGTGAAAAACTCTGAGTCCGACAGTGTTTATATTTATCTCTAGACTTCAACACATGTTCAGCATAGATTGAATAGACTCCTCGTGTCAAAATATTTTGGAAAAATTTAGATCCAAATTATCCTTTATTATATTTCAGCAAGGTCCCCGTTGAAACTCTAGCTTAGTAGAATCAAAGGCAGTGAAAAGGGGCAGTAACAAGAGCGCACTACATCTCCGGGATAAAAAGTTAGTGTGTTGTTTGTAGTCTACTAAATCTCCCATTATATGCGAGATGGAGAAATTACTAAGAGTTTATTTAATGCAGTGCGAATGAAAATAAATCTTTTCGAATATAAGGCAAAAAGTGAGATTGTTGTCCGATCTTTATCATCGAATCCTCAAATTAATTCATTTTCAAATATGATTGGGAGACTTTACTCAAAAAATGGGTCAAAAAATGAAAAAAACAAAATCTGAAAATAAATATGATACCGATGCGGACAATCTATATCCTGTTGCAACTGTATCAAGACTAGAATAACAAGAAATGTTTGTATTTGTATATAATAAGTTGTACTCTATCTTTCCCGTCCATCTTATTTCATATTGAGAGGGAACATCTGAGGTAAGTCTGATGATGAAGAGATAGAGACACTGTCAACATGATAAGGTTCTTTTTTATTATTCCGAATGACACACACTGCTTTAAATAAAGCACAATAAATAATATGTCAAACCACCTGACAAGTCAAATCGCTCTCTTATAAAGCAGGTAAGCCACAAAAAGAGCCTAATCAACACAAATGGAAGCAATATAAATTAAATTTCTTATTAGGTAATTAATTGTGTATCCCTCAATACTAACTTGAATTTAGGGAAAAGGGTCAAATTTACTCATCTGTTTTAAAAAATTTGTTAAATATATTCTTCGTCATATTTTGAGGTCAAATTTACCGTTGTTGTCATACTTTGGGGTCAAATTTACCCTCCTTATTAAGAAAATTTTCACTCATATCCTTTCTTTTAACAGAAAAGCTCAAATCAACGTAAAATATCTCATTTTTTAAAAATAAAATGTACCCTAATCTAACATGTTCAATCCGACCCTACCCACAAAAAAATACAAATAAATATACCTCTCCCTCAATTCTGTTGGTCAAATTTCTCCAATGACCAAATATACTTCTACAAATGAGCAATAAGTAAAATGAAATGGGGTTACACAGAAGCATGGAACTAGAGAAAATATCAGTACAAACTCCACTCCTATTTTATGTTCAAATTTTAAAATTTGATATACAATTTTATGTGCATCTAGATTCTAGAATTAGTGGATAAGTTTTTTGAGCAAATGACATGATGAAAATTTTGGGTAGATCCAAATTGTATTTAGAGACATAAAAATAAAAAAAACCATTATTGACACATAAGGAGTCCTCTTAACTCAATCATCTAGAGAAATACTTAGTGAGCCTAATCTGTTGCATTTGATCATCAAGTGTAATTTTTCATGAGATCTGCACTGATGCAGATTCATGAACTGAGGGAGGGATATATTTATTTGTGTCTGCATTG
Organism: Capsicum pubescens; assembly: GCA_030864215.1. NCBI lineage: Eukaryota > Viridiplantae > Streptophyta > Magnoliopsida > Solanales > Solanaceae > Capsicum > Capsicum pubescens. The sequence continues at coordinate 257,541,403 of CM061538.1, forward strand.
ATTATGCAATAATAAATATCCAGTGGTCAAATGTAAGACCCTTAAAATTTTAATCAGTTTATTTTTTACCTTTTCATGTTCGTAAGACAATACTCTTTCACTGTCATGGAGCCTTGACTTAGGTTCATAAACTCTTCTACCTTAGCTTCTCTCATTTCTAGCAGGAAAAATCTATCTAGAAAGGCACTCTGAAACTCTTGCCAAGTCACGGGCGATGCATTCTCCCCTCTACTTTTCTCCCACATCACTACCCAATCATGAGCAATATCTTTCAACCTATAAGATGCTAACTCAACACTCTCCTTCTATGACACATGCATAATCTGGGTGATCTTCTTCACTTTCTCAAGAAATAACTGTGGATCCTCACCTACTACTGACCCAAAGAATTTGGGCGGGTTCATTTTCATGAAGCTTCTAATCCTGGCTGCGGCAGAATTCCCATCTTGCTGAGGTGGGATTGCAGCCTGACGGTTGCCATGAACAATAGTCACCGCCTGGGCTAGCGCCTGGAAAGCTTTCCAAAACTATGCATGTGACACACTCTCATTTTCAGGATCTACTGGCTGAGGGGGATGATCATCAACCCTATGGAAAAAGTCTCTGCGAGGAGGCATACTCTGTAAATCAAAGGATCAACTTGAGATCATGCTCACTCTCATGAAATGATTACTGAAAGAAGAGGAACTGCTCCTAAGAACATCCTGTAGCCTCTTGTACATAAATGTGGCACGCTACACCCCCATGTACAAGACTCTACTAGATGCGGCTTTTCAGACTCCCTAGGATACTGTTGAACCTTAGGCTCTGATACCAAGTTTGTAACGCCCCAAGATCCCATCCCAAGACGTCACACTGTGCTTATGGACCCGAAGGACTACAAGCTAACCCTTTTCTGATATCTGTACCTGTACACTGTATAATAGCTGGAAAAAATATGGAAATTTGCCATAAGGTTCAACACATCTATACATACTCAAAACTGAAAACTAAATACTAATACATCCGTCTGAAAAGCCTCTAACTATCTGAACTATGGAGTTGATGGGACATGTCCCCAACTAACTCCGTCAACAGAAAATAAACAAAGTCTGAAATAATAGTAGTAAACTGAGACTCATCCTCAAAAGAAGAGGACTCACTGCTACTGCTGCTGACTGGACCAAACTGCTAAGGATAAACTGGATCCTGTGCCTCTAAACCATGGTTTCAAATAAAACACCATAGCGCAAATGCATCAGTACAAAAATGTACTGAGTATTTAGACGGGGTAGGCTAATGCAAGGGTTCATGCATGCACAATATCTAAACTGAATAATCATGAAAATGCCGCATGAGAACACATACATGAATGCACAGAACATGAACACAATTATCGCAACTCTAGATACTAAAACTCAGATACCACTTTACTGCAGACTGAACTCACTACTGACACTGAGATACTGAATCGCTGACTCATCTGATACTGCTAACTGAGGATCTGGATGTGCTAACATCAATGACTGAATTCTTGGACTTACTGCTTTCGACTAACATGATTAGAGATCAACCTTTCTAACAGATGATTTTGGAAGCTTTATCAATGATAAGAAATATGATTATATCTGAATCTGACAATAAGAATACTCAATAAAAATTTGATACTGTGATCAAGCCTATCTGACAGCATATCTCTAAATATAATATCAAATAACTGTATGTGAGAACAAGTCTATCTGATGGGATGGCCCATAAATCAATGGAACTATCTGAGTTCCTCACAATGATAGAAGACTGTATCTGACAGTCCTGATTTCTGAAGACTGATTCTGAAACTAAGACTGAATCTGAAACTGAAACTGTGGGAAGTAGTCACTTAACCGACATGCCCCGACCTACAACATGTGGGGTCCAACATGTGCCCCAGTTGGAAGGATGTTATTACCGCACCATTGGTAAAGACAACTCTATGTGACCCTCATCTAACAGGTCCTCAAACGAGAACGGTGGAGCCCTTATCTAGCAGGTCAAACCACCTCATCTACCCTTATCTAGCAGGTATGATGTATCTCATCCACCCTCAACTAACAGGTGTGATGCCTCAACCTATGCTGGCTACGTAGTTCTGGAGCACAAGGACTGCATCTAAAAATCACACCCTCTACTAGTAGGTGAGTTCCCATCCTTAAGCTCGCTCGGTTCTAGTTTCTACTCCCAACTGAAAGACTCAGAACTGAATTCTCAACTGAACACTGGTTGAACTGAATCTAACACTGATCATATTACTCAAAAGGTCTGACTGAGTTACACTGAGATCACTTGGTTCTGTATCTAACGGAAAAGATATCGAATCATGGTATCTGACTGACAATACAGAGCTTGAATAGATTACTCGAATCGCTTTTGAGATTAGGATTGAATCACTTGAATACAATTAGAACTGAGCTGATTACAGGTCTGAGGCTAGATTACTAGCGATATAGAGATTACAGAGATAACTGATATTACTGATCTTTATTAAGATTCGCACTTGTCTGAGGATACAGAGTTCTATAGTTCACTGAGTTCTGAGAATCATGGCTCGATTGGAATTATCGAGAAACTGACACGGGCTCTAGACAACAGCTTTATTTTCGGGTATAAATACTCCCAGGACTTGATAACATAAAAGTAAGACATAATCATTCTTCATGACAAATCATTCATGCATTATCACGGTCATCCATTCATCACTTCAATCATTCATTCATCATTACAAGCATTCATTCATCATTACAATCATTCATGTATCATCACAATCGTTAAAGCATCACTTTAAGTAGTTGGTCATCGTAACATACTTTCCCTCTCAAGATCCTTAAGACATTTCATTAAGCATTTAGGAAACATAAACCTCTATTCATCATCACAACCGCAAAAGGGTCACTCCAAACCTTTAAGGATCATCAACATCGGTTCACCATCATATACTAGCCTAGGAAAGACATGATATAAGATTATACCCCATTCAACGAGATCTTACATCAAGTACTTCATACCTATATCGGTCTGGTCATGTATTTGGATATCACTTGATTTGGGGAAAACTTCATACTAACACGTCATTATTTACTTGCTAACCACTTGACATGTATTAAAAGCTTAGCATTTATCAAAGAGCACAAAATCGGGGAATTTACAACCATCATATCTCGACTTGTTCACTAGGGTCTTTCAACAACCACTAGACACGACCGATTTTACACCTACTTGGGGATTTCATGCTATCTTTGCACATTTCACTCACTAAGGCATTTTATCAAACACTAGGCATGCATGGACTAGCTCACAATTTGGGGTTTCCTATTCAACATACTATAGTGGCCCTTATGCTTCACCTAAGCTCTTTATCAAACCTATGGGGAACGTTCTTCACTTATTCAACCATTTTTACACCCAAAAGTCATGAACACATCACATGGAAAAACAACTTCAAGAGGGTCTATCACAAACATCACATGAATTCTACATACTAGGGTCAAAGCTCATAAATTTTGTAGGGAAACATAAATCAAAACTCAACAACACATTAAACATCTATTTCAACTCATACAAATCATTTACAACCCATAAACATAAAAATCTTTTAATTTTAAAAAGGGGTTTTGAGCTTCTTGGATGAAAGGGACCCAAGAATCAACATCTACATACCTTAACCTTTGAAATTGGATGAACTTTAGTGCTTGAAACTTTATACACACTTGAAATAAATAAATTCTTGAAGCCCACACTATGAGAAACTTGATTCTTGAAGAAACCTTGAAGAATTTATGGATGAATTTTGGAAGATTAGGGTTCTTGAATAAAACTCTAGATATTCTTGAGAGAATTGGAAAAGAAAATGATGGAATTAGGGTTTGATTGAAGGTTCCTCATATTTATAAAGGCTCAAAAAAGGTGGGAAATGACCAAAATATCCTTTCAAAAAAGCCCTTGAATTGCTAGAAAAATATACTTGACGCCATCCGTGACAGGCCGTCAGGTCCGTGATAGGCCGTCACGAATGGTCGTCATAAAAGGGGTCCGAATTCTTGATTTTCTGCCCAGGGATGAAGATGTCGTCAGAAATGTAATCAGAATGTGACGACGTCGTCAAAAAGGTCGCCAGAAACGTGATAGCCAGTCAGAAACGTCGTCACCGTTTTCCAGCTTGACATGCTGGAGTAAAATGGGCATAACTCTTTGCTCCGATATCGGATTTAGGCGAAATTGGTATCGTTGGAAAGATAATTCAAAGATATTTCATTTGATATATAGAAAGCCACTCATTTCTTCATATACAATGAGTTATGGTCGATTTAAGTTGACCCAAATTTTGACGGTCACTAAAACTTGAACGATAGGAAAGTTTTCAACTCGTTCATGAGTTAGGGGACCTCTATGATCTTAATTCATGCTCAAATACATTTCCACATGATTCAAAGTATTTCATACTTGGGAGGATATTTCTGAAACATTTTGACTCGGATTTTTGCTTTACCAAATTCGCTCTAAGGCTCAGACTGGAAGAGGATTTTGCGGGGCATTACAATACACTTGCTATAGGACTTATTTTTACCCAAATAGTCACGACCTGCAGGGAACAATCTATGTTCATGTACCGTATCGGTGTGGTACCCGATCCAACATATACATATCCGTACCGGTGTGGTACCCGATCAAACATATACATATCCGTACCAACGTGGTACCCAATCCAACATATACATATCCGTACCGACGTGGTACCCGATGCAACATATACATATCTGTACCGGTGTGGTACCCGATCCAACATATTCATATCCATACCGGTGTGGTACCCGACCCAACATTTACATATCCGTACCGGTGTGGTACCCAATCCAACTTATACATATCTGTACCAACGTGGTACCCGATCCAACATATACATATCCGTACCGGCGTGGTACCCGATCCAACATATACAAGTAATATCAATATCAAATTTACGCTACCTCACAGCATACAACAAGATGTAAAAGGTTTACAAGTATACTTTAAGTCATAAGACAATTCCATCAAGTAAAATTTTCAATAATCATTTATACACGCATCAACAATCCAAACATCAACAATTCCAAGCATGTCACAATACCAATCAACAAGTATTAAATTTAGGAGTATACACACAATTAAGTCATGTCTAAACTCCAATTAAACCGTAACCTATTATATACATTATATTAAATTCACACTATCTTTCGGGATGCAATACGACGTACTAAATTTATAAGTGTACTTAAAATCATAAAGAAATTCGATCAAGGGCTTTCATTTATCAATATTTTGATGCTCTAACGGGTATTATTTTAATAAATCATCACGATCATTAACAAGCCATTCATGGCATTAATACAAGGACTTATCATTATCGACCAAGCCTCTCATAGGCACATTTCAATAAATCATCATTATCACCAATTTAGCCTCTCATGGGCATCCAATAGATAAAGTGCTTTTATCAATACCAAAATAAGACTATCATAAAATAAATCACAATTTAACACTTAAACGTGCAAGTCACTATTGGAGTATTAATTACTCATTAATTATTAAAATCTCACTACCCTTTTCTATGTAATACAGTCATTACACTTACTCAAGTCATCTATCTTTTAGATATTACTATTCTAATCAATACTTGATCCTATCATGATTCTCCTCATCATATTATTGTCCAATACATGCAACTTAACATCATTATAACTACTCAACTAGGTTCATCACTAAAACGCCTAAGAACTATCATGTCCACATACAACAATCTCCTTGGGGGGACATAGCACATAATATCACAAGTATCACATAATTAATCAATAATATACTTTTTGGGATTAAAGTTAAGTACTCGTGTCTTTATTCACCTCAACTCCATGCCCGCAGGCCTAGACATGCTTTCTCCCATCAATTCTAAATTCTAAAAATATAAAATAACATAATCTTCTACTCATTAAACCAAACTACCTAGATGTCAAGTTTTTGGAAGAAGCAAGATACAACAAAGATGCTCTTTCCTTCCTTTTATGCCTTGGAACAATCAATCATCTAAAAATCAAGCAGTTATAAGAGTAACTAAATATTTACTCTTCAAAGAAATATCTTGGGGATTCAAACCCACTAATTCTACCCTCAATTCAAGGTCTATATCATTTCCCAATGTCAATTAGCCATTAATTAGCTCTTTCAATCTTAACTCATCTCCATTAATGGAGTTTTTATACTAAAGGTCTCATCTTTACGGAATTCAAGATTCCTAACCATCAAAATTCATAATCTTGTTTATGAAATTCATGTTAGATATCTTTAATTTACAGTTTAGAATTAGATCTAAGCCATATTAAAAACACCCATGAGTATTCCCAAAATATTCCACCGTTAAAGAACTTTTTCAGGATTCTAAGATGTTAAAGAATTAAAAGACGAAGAAAATAATGGAAAAACTTACCTCAACGAAGGAATTTCACCTTAAGCTTTGGGAAATCACCTATGTAGGGTTGGGGAATGAAATTTGGGGTTTTTAGACCTAAGATACGACTGAAGCTGATTTAAATATCATTAGAATTTTCGCTACCGCGAAATCCCATTTCAGCCCGGACAATTCTCACTAAAACAGCCATAACTTTTTACTTAGAATTCGGATTGGGGAACAGTTTGTAACGTTGGAAAGAGGACTCAGAGATATTTTATTTGATACGTAGTGGGACCCCTAACACATTATATTATAGGATATATGGTTGTTTGAAGTTAACCCTAATAGAAACCCATATCAAAACTGTATCGGAAAGAAAGTTATAAACTTAACTATGTGTTAGGGATATTGTACGCACTCAATTCATCCTAAAAGAACTTTTAAACTAAAGTATTGATATTAGAACTCATGAATAATTAAACTCATCGAGCTTGAGTCTATCAAGACACATCCGTAGGCTAAAATATTCGCTGAAAAGTTTGAGGTGACGTAATAAATAAAATATTGGCTATTTTGGACCCAAGTTAATATTAAGGGATGAAAATTAAGAGTTTTTCATGAATTTAGCATGGATAATTTAGTAACAACAAAATGGATCATTACAATCAGATTCCAATTTACAATTCGTTCGTCCCCAAACGAACATTCAGTGGAGAAAAGCACAAGGTTGGAATTTGAGAGACATTACTAATAGAGTTGCTTATACTACGCCCTATTCACTCACTTGGTATCATTAGCGACCAACCCATATTCTATACTCAATCATTTTATCAAAGCTTTTAAAAATACGAAGATGCGGAGCCAAATATTTACACACGAATCACCTATTGTCCTTTCAACAACCTAAGTTCAAAACTTGAGTTTTACGAAAGCAAGATAAATATGGTTAAAAGATTCACCTTGAAGAAGATAAATATTCAAAAATACCTTCTTCTTTTTTTCCGAAGCTCTAGAGCCCCAAATTCAATTCTGAAAAGTGCTACGAGATGCTACATGAATCTACTGCTCAAATTTTCAACACTAGATAAGTCACATCTAATCCATCCAATACATAAGCTCTCCCTTAGACACCGAACTCAATTTTTAGCCAAGAATACCCCATGGAGAACCTACATTTGATCATATTTAAGCTACCACACCACTTACAAGTCACATAACTTAGCTATCCGCATGAACTCAATCAAGACTATTAAATTCATTCTATAAAGCTAGCTTCAACATTTCATAAACACTATTATTTTCACCTTAAGATTACCACGATTTCAAGCTTAGTATTTACTACTATACATAGATGCCAACATAACCTCTCTCTCATTACACAGGCTTACAATTGTTAGCCATAAAGATCCTACAGAATTATAGCCTACAACACATTCTCATCCACAACATCGCTAATATTCATCTAATCATCATACCTTAATCATTCAATAAGAAATATCCACCAAGTATCACGCAAGAAAGATCAATCATGCCATTATTAATTCACATATTCTCCCATTCAGGATCATTCTTAATTATTTTATGAGTGTAACTAAGTCATTTGATTTTGCGTTGCCACTATGATGGAAATTACTATCCTCTAACAGTGTCATATATATCAGTCAACTCTGTGGGACAAGCAAATGTATAATTCAGCCACAAGGTCAAGTCAATAATAAATTATCTTCTCAAGATTTTCCCTAATGCATAAATCCATAGCTACAACTTATGTCGCGACAATCACTAACTCAATATTTTTCAACGACAAACACTTCATGGTCAAGCCAAACCACTCTTATATCACCAAACAATATTTTCATTATTGGCTTTACTTAACTCTTAATCACCTCAAGAGTGATCCCCACACCACAAGCACACAAGCAAGGCCAAACAAAATAAATCGATTACAGGTCATTAACAGTCTCATCACCAATGTCACATTCCAAACAAGTTATCAAATCGATCAAATTCTGTAGGTATCAACAACCTCTACTAATTTTTGTCACCTTTATTTAAAATTCATTATTATACCAAGCATTAAAAATCTGTTCACATAAGGACCTCAAAAATAATGTCACTTAGCTAGTCCTCACAAAAAATTCAATAATAGAAATACACAAAAATTCTAAATATAGTCTCAATGATCAGACCATATAAGGATCCCCACATAATATCAAATAATTGAACCACACAAGGATCCATCCACAACATCATTAACAAGAACCCCTCATTACAGAAAACACATATCACCTCAGTCTTTTATTCATGTAACTTTTTCACCATCCTTTCTTAACATCATGGTCTTATATCATCCTCTCAATTCTCATACCATCAATTTCATCAGTATAATAGTACAAAAAAATAAGTAAGCACCATAGAATTGCTAGTTTCACAATAACAAGAAATCAAATAATTCCATCACAATTATCAATAAAAATAACTTCGTCAATTTTCATCACTTAAATTCAAACAAAAACAATTCACAACAATGGAAAAAATCTGGCAACACAAGTTTAGCCAAATATCAAACACAGGCAATCAATAAGTTCACAACTTTCACAAGTCTTTACCTATTAACAATAACTTTTAGACCTTATCAACATATACCAATTGAAATCTCCTAGAAATTTTTTTTCAAAATTACTAAGATACCAATGGGAATTAACTACATTCCAATTGAGCTCTGTTAAGATACCAATTAGAATTGTCTAGATACCAATTGGATTATATCAAATAACCCAAGATTAGGATGGTACGATGGATAGAAGGAAAGAAAAATGACTTTTACATGCCTCATAGCCTTCCGAAGATTGGGTGTGGCGCCCTACACACCAATCAATGAAACTCTACTTGACATTGCTCTTGTACTTGTAGGACCGGTGAACCTAACGCTCTGATACCAACTGTCACGACCAAAATAACTGGACTGTGCAGGAACCTACACTATTCTAAGTAGCTAGGAGAACCCTTACTACCCAACTAAAAATATGCAGAAGACTTCTGTTTTTAAGAAAATGTTGGATTAAATTTAATAACATAAATTAAATATTAATAATTAAACTTTTTCAAAAACTTCTTTCACTATCCCTAGACTTGGCTAGACATGTACAAGAGCTATCTACTACAGCATAAACTGACAATAAAATAATAATACAAAAACTCAAACATCTGCTAGGATAAAAATGCAGAAGTTAGTGTTAAATATTGCCATTCATCTAGTAACTACAAACTAACCTGCATCCAGTCTATAATTAAAGAAGGAATGTAGAAGAGTAGGGTCAGTACAACCACATGTACTAGTAGGCATCATCGGTCGACCGTGTTAGTTTATATAATCATAAAATAGAATTAAGGAAAATAAATCATGACATCTTGAATGAAATATAATTCAACTAAGGTTGTAATAATATTATTACTTTACCTATATAAGTTGCATCATCCAACTACTCTTCCAACTCCATCAATATTATATTCGCTACTAACATACTCTAGCCTCATTAATTCACATAATCAACCACAATCCAATGCTAAAACATCACTATTTCTCTTTTTTCACATTATCTTTTTCATTACTCATATTCACAAGAATAAACTCGAAATCATATACAACCCACACTAAACTCTCGGGCTAACAACCAAACGCTCTCTTATAATATTAAAGAATGATAACTAGCCATTCTGGAAAGCTACGATTAAAACAAGTATAAATGAAGCAAGTCAACCAACATATAAGTAAGCACAAAGTTTTACTTTTCCAAATACATATCACACAATCAAATACCCAATGAATCAATAATACAGCAATAACAGATCAAACAGTGCTCACAAACAAGCCACATAATCATCAAGAGTATCAACCTACTGTAAACATCCACAGACTCAACACAAATATGTACACACATGCTATGGGACTTAGTTTTTCCCAAATAGTCATGACCTGCAGGGAACAATCTATGATCATTTACCGTATCGGCGTGGTACCAGATCTAACATATACATATCCGTACCGGCGTGGTACCCGATCCAACATATACATATCCGTACCAGCATGGTACCCGATCCAACATATACATATCCGTACCGGCGTGGTACCCGATCCAACATATACATATCCGTACTGGCGTGGTACCCGATCCAACATATACATATCCGTACCGGAGTGTTACTCGATCTAACATTTACGTATTCGTACCATTATGGTACCCAATCCAACATATACATATCCGTACCATCTTTGTACCCGATCTAATATATACATATCCGTACCGGTATGGTACCCGATCTAACATATACATATCCGTACCGGTGTGGTACTCAATCCAACATATACAAGTAATATCAATATCAAATTTACACTACCTCACAGCATACAACACGATGTACAAGGTTTACAAGTACACTTTAAGTCATAAGACGATTACATCAAGTAAAATTTTCAATAATCATTTATACACGCATTAACAATCCAAACATCAATAATTCCAAGTATGTCTGAATACCAATCAACAAGTATCCAATTTAGGATCATACACACAATTAAGTCGAGTCTAAACTCCAATTAAACTGTAATCTATGATATACATTATATTAAATTCATACTATCTTACGGGATGCAATACGATGTACGAAATTTATAAGTGTACTTAAAATCATAAAGAAATTTGATCAAGTTCTTTCATTTATCAACATTTTGATCCTCTCACGGGTATTACTTCAATAAATCATCACGATCATCAACAAGTCATTCATGGCATTAATACAAGGAGTTATCATTATCAACCAAGCCTCTTATAGGCACATTTCAATTAATCATCATTATCACCAATTTAGCCTCTCATGGGCATCCAATAGATAAAGTGCTTTTATCAATACTAAAATAAGACTATCATAAAATAAATTACAATTTAACACTTAAGCGTGCAAGTCACTATTGGAGTATTACTTACTCATTAATTATTAAAATGTCACTAGCTTTTCCCATTTAATACAATCATTACACTTATTCAAGTCATCTATCCTTTAGATATTACTATGCTCATCAATACTTGATCCTATCATGATTCTCCTCATCATATTATTGTCCAATACATGTAACTTAACATCATTATAACTACTTAACTAGGTTCATCACTAAAACACCTAAGAACTATCATGTCCACATACTTCATTTACAACAATCTCCTTGGGGGGACATAGCACATAATATCACAAGTATCACATAATTAATCAATAATATAGTTTTTGGGATTAAAGTTAAGTACTCGTGTCTTTATCCACCTCAACTCCATGCCCGCAGGCCTAGACATGCTTTCTCCCATTAATTCTAAATTATGAAAATATAAAATAACACAATTTTCTACTCATTAAACCTAGCCTACCTGGACGTCAAGCTTTTGGAAGAAGCAAGCTACAACAAAGATGCTCTTTCCTTTCTTTCATGCCTCGGAACAATCAATCATCTAAAACTCAAGCACATATAAGAGTAATTAAATATTTACTCTTCAAACAAATATCTTGGGGATTCAAACCCACTAATTCTACCCTTAATTCACGGTCTATATCATTCTTCAATGTCAGTTAGCCATTAATTAGCTTTTTCAAGCTTAACCCATCTCCATTAATGGAGTTTTTATGCTAAAGGTCTCATCTTTATGGAATTCAAGGTTCCTCACCATCAAAATTCATAATGTAGTTTATGAAATTCATGTTAGGAATTTTTTATTTATAGTTTAGAATCAGCTATAAGCCATATTTAAAACACCCATGAGTATTCCCAAAAGATTTCACCATTAAAGGAATTTTTAAGAATTCTAAGATGTTAAAGAATTGAAAGATGAAGAAAATAATGGAAAAACTTACCTCAACGAAGAAATTTCACCTTAAGCTTTGGGAAATCACCTCTCTAGGGTTGGGGAATGAAATTTGGGGTTTTTAGACCTAAAATACGACTAAAGATGATTTAAATATTACCAGAATATTCACTATAGAAAAATCCTATTGCAGCCCGGACAGTGCTCACTAAAATAGCTAAATGTTTTACTCCGAATTCGAATTGAGGAACAGTTTGTTGCGTTGGAAAGAGGACTCATAGGTATTTTATTTGATAGGTAGTGGTACCCCTAACTCCTTATATTATAGGAGATATGGTCATTTGAAGTTGACCTTAATAGAAACCCCTATAGAAACGGTATCGGAAAGAAAGTTATAAACGTAACTATGTGTTAGGGATATTGTACGACCTTAATTCATCCTAAAAGAAGTTTAAAACTAAATTATTGATATTAGAACTCATGAATAATTAAATTCGTCAAGCTTGTATCTATAGAGACACATCCGAAGGCTAAAATCTTCGTTGAAAAGTTTGAGGTGACGTAATAAATAAAATATAGGCTATTTTGGACCCAAGTTAATATTGAGGGATGAAAATTAAGATTTTTTCATGAATTTATCTATAATGCCCCGATTCCCGAGAACCGAAATGCCACACGGTGCTTATGATCCCCAAAGGACCACAAGCTAACCCTTTTTCTGATATCTGTACCTGTTCACTGCATAATATAATAAAATACATGCGAAAACTGGCTAACACTTGCCATAAGGTTCAAACATCTAGAAATATATAATACCTTAAACCACACACTAATACATCTGTCTGAAAAGCCTATACACTGCCTGAACTGTGGAGTTGAAGGGACAATTCCCCAACTAACTCCATCTACTAAAATCAAATACTGTAATAACAACATCCTCGGATGATGAGGACTCACTGTTGCACCCACTGCTGCTTCTATACAAGTGACTTCTAAGATGCTCCAAGTTTCACTCCTCTGAACCTATGGTGCCCTAAAATAAAAGAACACCATAGCGCGAATGCGTCAGTACTAATATGTACTGAGTATGCAAGCAGGTGAGGCTAAATACAAGGGCTTATGCATGAACATTTAATCAACAGAATAATCATGAGAATAACGAACAAGTACACATATATGAATGCACAGTTCACAACCACTATAACAATTATAACAACTCCAGATACCACAGCTCGGATACCACTTTACTGTCCTTGGAACTCAGTACTGTACTGGGGTACTGCATTACTGAATCACAGAATACCAACACTGATCAATCGAATACACTCACACCCCTGACTCCTGAAGATTTATACTGACACAGAAACCGTGGGAAGTAGTTACATAACTCACCATGACTCCTCATAAGCAACTGAATATGTGGGGGTGCACGTAATAATTTGAATAATATCTTTGATTTCGTAAAACATGCGTACAGAAAATGAAGACTCACATGGCTTAAATTTCATTATCCATACTTCTCATAATATTATAAAGAGGAAAACATAAGTAAAATCCCATAAATCATCATAAAATCATGAATATTCATAATAAATTCTCATGACTCATCATAGACAACCAAACTCATCAACTCAAGACTCGGAGCGACTCGATAGTTCAAGAAACATACTCTTATGGACAGGGGAGTTTTCTATAACCGACAATCCCACGTGAGCCGCGTGGAATACCAACGTTTTCCCTACTAGGGAGAGCACTCCCATTGGTGGGAGTGTTGTACTCTTGCCAGGGAGTACAACCTTAAAGCTTTCATAATCATAATTCGGCTCTCTGGCCAACAATATCATCATCAACAACCCTACGGTGGCACATAGGTTTGGGAAAATACCAAATTTCCCTCTCGGTGCTAAGTAATACTCCCCGACTAGCTTAGAACATGTTAGGAAATCCACCACAATATTACAAGGGTCTATCATAAAGACCAAATCAAATCTCTTTCTCATTTATCAAATTATATCAATTTGTGGATTCCTAACTCAACACATTTTAGCTTAAAACATTTTAATTTTCCTCAACATCAACATGGTATCAATAACAAAAGCATTTCGTCTCTGCGAGCTTAAAATCAATATAAATCATCCCGACTCTGCGGATGCAAATCAATATTCTCAAATGATTATTCTTTTATTTCAATATTCAAATCATGACAATAGCTTTTGAAAAGCATTTAAGATCTTCAAATCATAGTAAGATTTTGTATGTCGTAATGTAACTCAAATCATGGCTCTAATATCAAGAATCCTCAAACAAAAAAATTCATAGTAGTGGTATGCAATTTATGGCATAAAATCTCAATTCAAGAAAACAAGATAATAAGGTTATTATGTATACCAATATTGGACGATTCAAAGTTCCATAAATCATATCTTGAAAACACTTGAAATATCAACTCATGGTAGAAATATGAAATTCACCATATCAAATCATAACTTGGGAATAATAAAGTAATCATGTACATCAAAGCTTAAACAATTTATATTTTCATAACCTCATAATTCGTCATTAAAACATCTTGGGTATTTACCCACTTTACAAAATCATGAAATTCCAATGATAAAATCAATTCTTTGGGCACAAGAATGAAAAGATATTCTTGTTCAAAACCCCACATACTAAGTTCTCACGGAATTCATTTTAAGTTCTCAAATCATCGGAAATTCATCGATCGTAGCACGACTAAGATTATTGCGGAACTGACTCAGCTCTAGACCAGCAGACTATTTCAGGCATACGTACCCCCAGCAATCAATAACATAAGTAATACGTAGTATACAACAACGCATACTCACATGCCCACAGGCCATCATGCACCATGCATTCATTAACACCTCACACCAATCATTTGAAGATCATATTCATATACAAGTATTGGGATCTCATGCCATTACATCGTAGATCATTCAACAAGGATGCATATGGTTAAGGAAGAATACAACATAACATAGTTCATCCAATCGGGATACACACAAATAACATACATTCAACACATCATGGTTCACTTCTCAAGGTTCTTTCCTTTAAGATCTTGATATATGCAATTCGACCCATAATTAGACATTTCACACTTAGCATGGCCTAATGGCCTTATCATTTTCCTTAAGCACCATAGTAAACACGTAGCATGCAAGTATGGTATGAACTCATAACTTCGATCACAAGGGGTCATACGGTCCATTCTTCTTCAACTAAGCATTTCTACAATTACCTTGCATGCACCATTTAGGGAATAGTTCAGTATGAACAATTACATGTGCTACAACACCATCATTCATCTTAATTCCACCAACTAAATCCCTCGTCCGTACTTACAACCATATCATAAGCCTTCCACACAACATCCCCAATTTTAGATAATAACATGGAGTTCATGTTGAACGTATACATAGAAAGTAGTCTAGTCATTTAGATCTTATTCTATCCTAAGAACGTAAATTTATAGCCTCTTAGACAATTCCACAAACACCTTACATGTACTTTTAGGCACTGGTGAATTCGTCAAGTTCTCATGTTTTCCGCCACCCCATATATCTCATCCAACACACATAATCATCACATGCATGTATCAACCAACATACACCATCACCACACATATATATATACCAACCAACATGCATAATCATCAGATATATATATATATATATATATATATATATATATATCAAGTAACATACATAATCCTCATATATATCTCAACCATCAAATATCAATCAACATATAAATATATACATCATCAAAGTCTAGAAAATATATATACATATACATATATATATATATATATATATATATATATACATAACTTGAACTTTCAAAAAGGAATTCGTGGACTCTATGGACGAAAGGAGTCCATAGATAAACACTTGCATACCTGGATATTGAAAACCCTTTGAAACTCTTTAGACTTGCAACTTGATTTCTTGAATTTTGGAAGATAAATAAATTGGAAACCCTAACCCTAAGCTCTCTTATTATTATTGAGAGAAAAAGAAGAGAGAAATGAGAGAAAAATAATACAAGTTCTCAGCTGAATGGGGTATTTATAGAGGTTTAAAAGAATGGTGAAAGACCAAAATGCCCCTAAGAAACAAATAAAATCCGAATCTGTCCATGAGGGACTGTTTTGATAGGCTGAAGTAGATCGACCATAACGTTTTACTCCAATATCCAAATTGAATGAAACCAATTTCATTAGAAAGAGAACTCTCATATCTTTCCGTTGATATATAGTATCTCACCCAGATCATTATGTACATTTAGTTATGGTCGTTTGAATTTGACCCAAAAATTTGCTTTTGGTAGGCTGAACTAGATGGACCATAACTTTTTGCTCCGAGAGACAAATTGGATGAAACCAAGTTCATTAGAAAGGGGACTCGCAGAGATTTCTGTTGATATATAGTAGATCACCTAGATCATTATGTACAAGGAGTTATGAATGTTTAAAGTTGGAGAAAAAATACGCCTGGCCTCAGTACTTTTTCCTGCACGTTTTACTGTTCACAATTCGATCAAAATGGTCGTAGTTTGATCGGAATGGTCGTAACTCATCGCTCGAGTGTCCGTTTTGGGTGATCCACATATCGTTGGAAATTTTATTCGACGGTCTACGAAATGGTGGGTCGAAATCCAAGAAATGACACACAGAAAAATTATAAATCATTCTCAAAGATAGGATCCCGACACGTTTAAGCACAAAATTTCAACGAAAAAAAATTTCGGGGTATTACATTATCATGGATAATTTAGTAACGACAAAATGGGTCGTTACAGATACTTTGAAGTCAATTTGGCTAATTGGTTTTGCAATGGCATAATGAAATTGGCTTTCAAGCTTAAACTTTATTTGGCATAACAATACCAACGGTAAATGTCTAATTAAAAGACTACTTGTTTGATGGATGGGAATGTGTGTAAATGATTTTAGCTTGGACCTAAAGGGGGTTGTGTAGCTCATCGTGGAAGGTGGAGGTTTCGAATTTCTCCGGTTCTTGTGGCTAACACGTACCAAGGACCTTTCAGCAGGGGGAGCTGAACCCATATAGCCCTTGGGTGCCCTTAGGATGGATAGAACTACACAATCAAGGATAATAATTTTAAATCATATGCTTAAACCTTGTTCCCGACATCTTATATACGTATATAAACGATGTGTGCATATGGTCTAGTTTGGTTTTGGATTTTGTATTATTTTATCCTAATCCTGAGTTACATGCCAATGCTCATCCCACTGACCGTCCCCGAACGCTACTTTGTTTCATGATGTGGGGTCCTAGGAATTTTCTGTTTACTTGCACAGTGTTAGGTGATTCTGGATTCTTCTATTGGTCAGCTTTGAAGTGATGAGCCTCCATTCTCCAGAAGGCCTGTCATTTCATAGTTTTGTTTTCATTTATGTTTTAGACTATCTCCTTGCATTTCTTTTGGCTACAGTTGGGGGCATGTCCTGACTCAGGTTGGTATTCGAATGTTAGAGGCTTTTGTGGACGAGTGTGAGTGGTTAACTATTGTTGATTCTTAGAACCTTTATCTTGGTTTATCTATCTTTCAGATTACTATTTGGTTGCTTCCGCTATTTATCTTTATTGTGTTCGGAAGGCTAGGCAAAGTGGGGTGGTCTCCGGTCCTCAGTGGACTTGAGATACCTGTCACAGCTAGGCCATGGTTCGGATCGTGACATCAAATTTCACTGAAAAAATTTGACCGACAGAACTGAGGGTGGGTATATTTTATTTGTGTCATTTGCTAATCGGCTTGGATTTATGGGTTATATTAAGGTGTGTTTTAATTTTAAAAAAATGATGCATTTAACGTTGAATTGGGATTTTCTGTTAAAAGAAAGGGTCCAGGTGAAAAGTTTCTTAATAGCGAGGGTAAATTTGCCCCCTAAGTATGACAACGAGGAGAAATTTGGTCCTAAAATATGAAAACAATAATAAATTTGGCCCCAAAGTATGACGAAGGGTATATTTAGCCAATTTTTCCAAGTAGAGGGGTAAATTTGACCCTTTTTCGTTGAATTTAATTTAAGTAAGAAAACCTCAAATTGTTAATTTTTTCATTTAATTTCTCATCGTCTTTACTAGACTGTGTAATTGTTGTCTTAATAATTACACCAATTTCAATTACCAGGTGATTTTTCAAACATACTCGAAATAAAAATTATCATTCTCCATATTTTTTTCAACCATTAAGATTTTAAAGGTTCAATTCAATAAGTGATTCCCTCCCCGAGAGAGGAATAGTCATTAGGTCATGAATAGAATGCGAGGAAGAGAAATAAGCAGTTGACGGGGACTATCCTTTATTGGTCCATATTGGATAGATCCACCCCTCTCATTCTCTGATCCTTTATCTACCGTTCATTCTAATGATTCAATTTCTTCTCAACTGGCCTATTATGCACTCGGGCGAGTTTAGAACACTAATTTGAGCCATAAATTGATCCACAGCTAGTGGTGGAACTACCAAGACAAGACTAGGCACAAGTATCGATGCTACTAGACTCAACTTTCCCCGCATCATCGGAGGAGATGTAACATGCTTCTCCTACACTATCATGCGGCTCACCTCTTCACACTCGTACCATTATATTCTTTTGGTCAGTCCTGACATCAAAATTGTCGGTTAACTGCATTGGTATTGAAACCACGCCATTATATCCAAATTTTGGTCATTCCCCTCAAAGATTAGATATTGTTCAGCGAATAACTCCATAGATTGTGTTGGCATTCATATGTTGAAGTGTTCAAAGTATTCATTAAATTTGCTAATATTGATACAAACTAGCAACGTATTATTACATTAACATGTTTGCTAATTCTAGATGTGCAACATGAAGTTTATATCTGTCCATACTAAGTTGTTGTTCCTCTCTAACAAAAAGAGCATCTAAAAAGTTAGGACAAATAAGGTCCTCCCTCGACTCATTTTCATGAGCCAAAGTATCAATTATGATGCCCACTAGGCTGGACATATTTTGGTTCAAACTACAAAGATTGAAAAACCAAAGTGAAATTTAATTTTTGTTTTGATTTTTTAGTCTTTCGGATCAATTTCAATTTCAAATTTTAGAAATTCGATTAAACAGTTCAATTTTTTATTTTTCAAAAAAAATATAACATTTATATATAATATTATTATATATAATATATATATATATAGATATTATTATATATAATCAGTATAAATATATAATAAGTAACTCAAACTTATGCATAATGTAGTTATGTATTATGTTAAACTTATGGTTATTTCATTTCATTTCCTACATGTTGTGTTATTTATACTTGAGAATGAAAAATAGGTTTGAAAAAAAAATATTTTTTCTAAAAAAATCATCAATTTTAAATGGCCAGTCATGACAAAGAATGGCCCACCACTTTAATTTTTAAAACCGAAATAAAAATCCAAAATAACCGAATCGAATTTGTAGAAATTGAACCAAATCATTTTTTTTCGGTTTGATTAGAGTTGTCATTTTCGTCAACTCGAAAACCAAAAAATTAAATTGATATTAAAAAACCAAATCGAACAAATCGAATGCCCACCCCTAATGCCCACATCTTGCTTGCGCATAACCACGATCCAATACTCATCAAATTGGTAAATAATTAATCCTCCAAATAATTTTGTCTTGTCTTAAAATGGAAAAATTGAAAATACTAGGAACGGAGCTAAAAATTTGACTACTAATTTACTCAAACTCATTTTTGTTTAACTAATATATTTATATTAAAAATTTATTAAATATATAATTATTAAACTTAAAATCAAATTATTAACACTTGGATCGTAATTCTAATCTAATATTTAGAACCAATGTTTTTAAAGACAATTTTGGGACCCGCCCCACAGCGAGCACTGCCAAAATATTTCGGGACTCAAGTGTGGGGCTTAGTTCTATGAAGCTTACGCACCAAGTGCCCGATTGTATGCCCTAAACACACCCAACGTCCAACAATCGGGGTTCGTCAAATAGTTCATACACAAATTGTGTCAAATCACTTAGCCAACACTATCGATCCTCATAACTTTTTAATAAATAAATGATGCTTAGTAGTTTTTTTAAAAGTAAAAAAATTGAAAGTAACTCAAATAACAAGCCATATTATTGCTTCTTTACTATTTGAGAACACTTGAAGGGTGAATATCACTTAACAATTTTATTTAAGATACATATTCAAATTTTCACATCTTTATTTATCATTGGTCTTTTATGTTTTTATCCTATATCTCAAAATTATCATATTTTATGATTTTGTTATTTGAAAGTATTTTATTTTTATTCCTTAAAATAGTAATATTGTATTGATTATTTTTTTAAGGAGGTAAATTGCATAGTATGTTAGTCATATATTTTAAGAAATTGTGGCTCTTTTTATTATTTGAAAATTAAGATTTTAGCGTTGATTTGCATCCCATAATAACTTTTATTTCACTGTATTATTTCTACTTGTAAAATGATGTTGGGAGTTTTGATTTCTATGAATTTTTTAATCATGTTTTAAATTTTTTAAAATTATTAATGTATTTTTTTATTTATAATTATTGTGTTTATTATACTGTTTTTACTATATTATAAACTAAATATTAAAAATCCATGGAGCTTACACCCCATGTCCTGAGGCTTACGCCTCGTTCCTGGTACATAAAATGTCTCACCTCACGCACCCATTTTTTAAAACATTGTTTAAAACCATAGTTTCTTCTTTTGTTAATTTAGTAGGTGTTTAGTCATGAAAATTAATTTTTTTTGAAATTGGAGTTGAAGTTGTATTTGACCATGAATATAAATTGAAATTATTTTTTTACTTTTTGTGAGAGAAGTGAAAGTGAAAAAAGTGCAAACCAATTTTATTTGTTTTCATCTTTTTAAATATAATTTCAAATCCAAACATTACAATTTTCAGTAAATGAAATAATATAGCGAAAAAAAGGCAAAAATTCAGATATAAGTAACTTTTATTCCATAATTACAAGGCATGGTTAAAGTTTGCATAATTACAAAACATAGATATACCTTAATCCCTCCCTTTCTCTCCTTCTTTCTCGACTCTCTCCTCCTTTTCTCTCCTATCTCTCTCCCCTTCCTCCATTTCCATCCCTCTGTCTCGCTCCCTCCCCTCCTTTTTTTCTCATTCTTTTATTTTTTTTAATTTCAACAATCATATATTTGTACATACATTGTGCAAAATATATATGTACACGCTCAATACACATTCTGCAAATGTATATATACAGATATATAGTTATTTTTATACAATATGATAATATATAAACATTCAGTTATCAATTGAAAAAAAAAAATTAGATGTACATATACAATTAACAACTTATACATATATGACTTATATAATTTACATATACAATTGACAAATATGACTTATACATATACGACTTATACAATTGACTTATACATATACGACTTATACAATTACATCATATATACAATTAATATACAATTTATACATATATGCCTATATAATTGACACATAATATACAATTGATAACAATTTAGTTGTATTAAGAAAATAACGATTGAATTAAAAAAATTGTATATACACTATGCAAAATATATGTGTACATGTCATTCCCCTATTATTACACAAGGTCAAAACAGGAATGACATTATGGACTCTAAAAAAGAAATAATTTTGTACAGAGTCGCCACCTAATTTTTAAGGAAAAAATAGGAAACCTATTTATTTGTTTAACAAGTATGACTTTATTTAATCTACGAAACCAGATTGAATTCTAGGTAAGGGTTCAAATTATTCTGAAGGAAAGAGATTAGGCACCCTTCAGAATCCACAAATGTGGTTCCCAGCCAGACTTAAGTTTATTAAAAAGGAGAAAAGAAAAAAAATCAATATTTATAAATATAAATATAAAATATGTATTGAAATAATATAATGCATTCTCTGTCGTAAAATATATATAAACTAAGTATACAAATATGTATGTAAAGACAAATTGAATAAAGAAAAATTATTCAAAAGAAAATACTACGTAATATTTGTTAATGTAAAAACAAGTGTGAATTATTTAACTAAACATATAAATCAATTTTAATATAGATATTAACGGCATAGATTTGCCTAACGCGTAATGAGAATTGCGTGAATAAAGAGTATCCCGTCCAACACCCCAAAAAATAAAATTTTCACTATGATAATATTTGTACAAGTATAAGAATATAAAAATACAACACAAAATTTAAAATCTTCTTTAAAGGCCATTCCCGACGAGTATTCCCAATAACCTGTATAAACACTTGTAATAAAAATGTTAGTAACAAATAAATAATTATCAAAATAAATTGAAAAGATATGTGTACATATATGTATTTTAAAAATATTTTTTTTTTTTAAAAAGCGGGCTCAAATAAAGTTTTAAAAAATTGTATAAATTTCATCATTGTCCCAAATATTTATTTTATTACATATTTGTATACGTAATGTCCGTCTTTTATTTGGGAAGGCCTAAAAAATCGACGAAAAATTTCTTCATCGTACAAGGTTTCTATTCTTGATATAAAATAAATAACTTGAAAAAGTAAAGTTCGTCTTTTGTAATGAGATGGCCTCAAATATCCGACATAGAGATAATTTCATTGGCCAAGTGTTGGCCTTTAATATAAAATAATAACTTTGATAAAATAAAGTCTGTCTTTTGTAATGAGGTGGCCTCAAATATCCGACGGAGAGATAATGTAATCAGCCAAGTGTTAACCTTTAATATAAAATAATAACTTTGATAAAATAAAGTCTGTCTTTTATAATGGGGTGGCCTCAAATATCCGATGGAGAGATAATGTCATCGGCCATATCAGTGTAGTATTTATTTCTTATCAGTATAGCTCATCCACAAATTAGTAATACAGTCTCAAATTTGTAAATACAGTATAGAGCTAAACAGAACCATAAAAAGATTGACAAAGTCACAAAACAATAACCAATCCAAATGCTCAAGCTAATATGTACAAATACAGCAACAATTAGCCAAAATAGTCATAAATAGATCCCAATGCAGTGTTGTTCAGTAGAGACAACCAAAATTTTGCCAGAAAATTCAAAGTCGAAAGATGTCAAAAGATCCCAACAAAAGTGAAAGGAAAAAAAAAGTTAGAGCACCCCAAACAACACAAATCTGTAAAAAGTACATATTAACTAAGATAAAAATGGGTGTTTCTTCAATGACAGATGTCGGAGCAACGCCGGAGAAGCACAAACCAGCCAGATCTGGCCATTTTCCAATGAGGCAGTGCCTGTGGTGTTGTTCGTCGGTCACCGATGGTCAAATTCGACGAAGGCGATGGAAAGAAGAGAAAGGGCAAAGGGGCGGCGTGGTGATGATGGCGGTGGCAACGTATAAATGGAGATAGAGGGGCGGAGGCGGTGTGCTTGCCGGTGTTGGTTCCGTGACTGGCGGCGGGATCCGACGTGAAGGAGGAGAAAGTGGTCGGAGCCCATTCGCCGGAGCTCCAGCGGCAGTGAGGGCAAAAGAGGGAGAGATGTGTATGTGTGTGATGAATTGTGTGTTATGTGTATTGTTGTTGTGAGAAAGATGACAGTGTATATATATTGTTGTTTTTTAGAAAATTGTCAGTGTGTACCTGGGGCTCCCCTTTTTTTATGCTGAGAGGGTAGAAATTTAAAACCTACCCTCTGAAGTTTGTCTCCCCCTTTTTTTATTTTGTGTTATACTGTGTAAAAATAATTAATTCAACACAGTATTTGTGGATTATAATAAATATAAAAAAATATAGGTATTGATGTGTAATTACAAAAAAATATTAAAATTATTGAAATGTAATTAATTTGAAAATATTATTAAAAAAATGTGATGTCATTATAATGAAAAATGTTAAAGATGATAATGAATTGATAAAAAATTTTATATACGGAGAATTATCAATAAATTATAAAAAATAAAAATATAAAGATAAATTGATCAAATCCTAAAGTAAAGATAGATATCAATAATTTATTAATAATTGTAAAAAATATGTGAACATTATATTTTGATATGATTCAAATGGTCGCCTTAGCTTTCAATGACATCATTCGAAGTCAGTACGTGGGGCATCAAGCTTTGGTCGTATTAAGGAAATGGGATCCTACATGGAGGGGTCGATTTGAGTACACCAAAGAGCAATCCCACGTGTGAAAGATTGCTTGGAGCATTGAAGATTGAGGACTCACGATTTAGGGCCTTCATTAAGGACATTTTGGTTACGTAGCCTTGTCCAAGTAATACTCCATGACCACCCCTTTTTCATTAAGGGTATTGTGGTCATTTTGTTATGTAATAAGTTAGACTATAAATAGGTTCTATTAGTTCATTTGCTAGTTAGTTTATGAAAGATGAAAAATTAAAACACTTGAAATCCTCTCTCTTGAGAGTAGACCACCTTAGTATAGTCTTAGTTAGGACTTGGAAAAGTCATTCTTAGTATAGGGCTTGGAAAAGCCAATATTGTTCTTTGCTTGGAAACGGTGGATCTTGAGGTGAGTCGATTACCTTGGCGATCACCGTAAGAGTGTGGTTTTGATTATTACATTCATTAGGGGTTAATGCTTAAATATACTTGGTTCTTAATCTTGTAATAATCTTGGTCTCACTAGCTATCCTTTTATTATTTTGCAAATCCGTTTGTTTTTGTGTTTGTCATCTTGTATCCCTTTGTATTGCTTGTTCTTCTCACATTTTGTGGACTGTTTTGGCATCTTGGTGGACTGATTTGTATCATTTGGTATCAGAGCAAGGATAGTTGTGTTCCTATACTACCAATCTTGGGTTCTCTTGGACGAAAATTAAAAAAAAAGTGTTAGAAAACTGAAAAATTAAAAAAAAGGCAAATCTGTCCATTTTTTGTGTTCTTGGCCGAAATTGTGTCCTTGTTGTTGTTGTTTTGGCCAAGATTTGTTTCTAAATCTAGGTGTGTTTTGATTGTCTTAGTTGTTTCTAAGTGTTAGTTTTGTCTTCACTAACACCCTTTAGTCTAGATCCAAGTTGAGCTTGAACATTGTTGTTGGTATTGTTGTTACGGTTTCAAGAACTTGAACATTGTTGGTGTTGTTGTGTGGACCAAAACTTGAAGGTGGTTTGAGCTCGTGTTGTTGGTATTTTGTTGTGGTTTTTAAGCTTGAAAAAGGTGTTGTTAATTGTTGGAGGTTCAACGTGAGGCTAGGTTTTCAAACTTCTTTTGAAAGTTCTTGTTATTCTAGACTATCTTCATGTCTAGTTGCAAAAAAGCTCTACAATAGTGTTGTTTGATCCAAAAGCCAAGTGAAAAGAAGTGAGACCTTTGTTAGTCTTTAAAACAAATCCAAAAGACCTACCAAAAGGTAAGGGGGACAAAAAGATCTACAAAAGACTTGGTACTAAAAGAGGGAAAAAACACTTTTCTAGGTGTCCAAAAGAGGAAAGGGCCACCAACCCTTCAAAAAGGTGTCTTGCCCAAAAGGTGTAAGACAAGTCAAACCTTTTTGAATGTGACAAAGGGCTCCAATCTTGATATTTTTCATCCCTAAGTCCGAAATACACTTCTTCAAGAATTGAAAATTGAATCAAAATTTCAAACTTGGAAAAATAAGAACCTTTCAAAAACCGCAACCAATCCTAGACCACCACATCACCATTTTTTGTACAATACCGAAACTTAGGGATCAAAATCTTGGATTCTTAGTTTCTTATTATTGATTCTTAGTTTCATTTTTTTTCATTCTTATACTAATTGGCAACTAGTAAATACCTACTAAGTTGTAAATTAGTTTTTGAATACGTTTCTTTCGTGTCTTCGTTATTTGTGTGCTTTTCTCATTTGTAACTCGTAGTAACTTCTTTATTTCAGGTTCATAAGTGAATTTTATTTGTGTCTTGAGTCAATCAAAATCAGAATCCATTCCGTCCGCCAAGTAGGATTGATATCTTATTGACTACCGGAGTATAAGCAACTTTCAATATTCGTCGCTCCAATTGTGAGAATCACAAAGGTGAGTGTATCGAGTATTGGTAAGGAGCTTTTTGTTTTCTTTTATTTGTTGTTGTGTTTTTTTGTTTTGTTAGGTACCATGACTGCATATAATTTCAAGGCCACGTGTGATCGCATCCATGACGATATTGAAGATATGCAACAATACATTGAAATTATATGCCAATTGTTACCCAAATTCTTCCCTCAAAATCCAATTGTCCAAACAACTTGCGATAAGAGCTTTCTGAAGGAAGTTGCTGCCCAATCTTGTGATGGACTTTCACACCGAGGTAAAGACAAACATACTCATGAACGTCAAGGTAAAATAGCTAACCCTTACACTTTTGTGCATGTGAATGATAATTATGTGGCTAGTAGCCCATTGAGTGTGAGTTATAGCTTACCTATATGTGAGTCTATTGTTTCTTTGACACTTGATGATGATGTACTTGTTGTGAGTATGGATACACTATTTGATCCTATTGATGACCGAATCGACTCTTCTTATAAGATAGATTTATGTCCACCTAGTGTTGAAACCATTGTATTGAATGAAAGTACATCGTCTTGTGAAATTTATATTGATCAACTTTTGTGTGAAAATTGACCACCACTTGAGGATGTGTGTGATTTGATTAATGAATCTCAAGTGTGTGATGATGTTGAAAATATTGATCAAAGGAATAGGAGTGATCCCGAGAGCTATTCTTGGGATAATCTTGCACTTGAAATCTCTTTGAAACTTGATATTGATCTTTTAGAGAGTGATGAACGTGTTTGTTCCGAATCTACCCATGAAATAGATCATGCTCTCTTAAGGTATAATGTCTTGTTTGAAGATGATATAACCACTCCTAATGAACCTAGTGGTGGAAATAATGGTATAGCTTGCCTTAGAAGCTATAGCCGATATGCTAACCCACTATGTTGTGACAGCATTCCTCCTAAAGATGGAAATCTCTTCTTGGAAGATGAGAGTACTCTTAAGGGTAAGGGATATGTGGTTTTTGAAACTACTTCTCCTTCTTCTTTGTGTGACTTTATTGTTGAGAGTACTCATGGTGATTATTGTGAAACTAGTAGTGAGTACACACATGAGGGCACCTTAGTAGAAGTCGACTTGAGTGATACCTTTCTCTATATTTTATTTGCTCTGGATAATATGTATGCTATTGTAGAGAGTATGCCATTTATTTTGGGTGGAGACCACAGGAAAGGGGAGTGTTTTCTAGACCCGTGTCTATGGACACTCTTCCCATTTGACCCCGGTGCCAAATATAGAATTGGTGATGATGGTGCACCCAACTTGTTGCTTGGTTTACATGACAAGCAAAGTATCATTTTTGGTGAATTCTATAGCCAAATCCTTTGTGCATTTTTCATTAATTATGTAATATTTAGTTCAAAGTATCCTTGGTTATATTCTAAATATGTTCAACCTTGGTATGTTGAGGTGATTTATCATGCTTACCCTAACCCTCATGCCATGAGGAGTTTGTATTTGTGTGTCCTTTCTTTGGTTTTGTAAGGTTTGGATTTGAGGTCGAATCCTTTTCAATAAGAGGAGGATGATATGATTCAAATGGTCGCCTTAGCTTTCAATGACATCATTCGAAGTCAGTACGTGGGGCATCAAGCTTTGGTCACATTAAGGAAATGAGATTCTACATGGAGGGGCCGATTTGAGTACACCAAAGAGAAATCCCGCGTGTGAAAGATTGTTTGGAGCATTGAAGATTGAGGACTCACGGTTTAGGGCCTTCATTAAGGACATTTTGGTTACTTAGCCTTGTCCAAGTAACACTCCATGACCACCCCTTTTTCATTAAGGGTATTGTGGTTATTTTGTTATGTAATAAGTTAGACTATAAATAGGTTTTGTTAGTTCATTTGCTAGTTAGTTTATGAAAGATGAAAAATTGAAACACTTGAAATCCTCTCTCTTGAGAGTAGATCACCTTAGTATAGTCTTATTTAGGACTTGGAAAAGTTATTCTTAGTATAGGGCTTGGAAAAGCCAATATTGTTCTTTGCTTGGAAACGGTGGATCTTGAGATGAGTCGATTACCTTGGCGGTCACCGTAAGAGTGTGGTTTTGATTATTACATTCATTATTGGTTAATTTTGAAATATACTTGGTTCTTAATCTTGTAATAATCTTGGTCTCACTATCTATCCTTTTATTATTTTGCAAATCCGTGTGTTTTTGTGTTTGTCATCCTGTATCCCTTTGTGTTGCTTGTTCTTCTCATGTTTTGTGAACTATTTTGGAATCTTGGTGGAATGATTTGTATCATATTTTGTGCTCTTTAATGATCAGAAAGCATGAAGACGTTAATTTTAAGTACGAAGAGCAAAAATTGAGTGTTAACAGTTGCCCTTTTTCTTTGAGGATGATGTAGAAGTCTTCAAATGAAAACGTTGATGTGTAGCTAATTTTGCTCGATAAAAATGAAATATATTTTTTTGTTTTTGAAGAAAATTCGATCGAACTCTAACTCAGAGTTGCCTACCTACCTCAAGTTGTATGAGGATTAGGTCGGGTGTAGTTCAAAATATAAAAATAGGAAAAAAATTTAGGTGTTTATCAAAATTTGGCCTAGTGTAGGATTCATGACTAATATTTAGAGTGGCGGTCCAATGTGTCTCATTGAAAGGTGGATGACCTATTTTGAATGTAACATGTCACTTTGAATGGAGTAATGGTTCAATGTGTCTCATTGAAAGGCGGACGACCTATCTTGAAGGTAATATGCCACTTTGAACGGAGTGACAGTCCAATGTGTCTTATATAAGCCAAATGACCTATCTTAAATGTAATATGTCACTTTGAACGAAATAATAGTCCAATGTGTCTTATTGAAAGGCAGATGACCTATCTTAAATGTAATATGTCACTTTGAATGGAATGACGGTCTAATGTGTCTCATTGAAAGATGGACGACCTATTTTGAACGTAACATGTCACTTTGAATGGAGTGACGGTCCAATGTGTCTCATTGAAAGGTGGACGACCTATTTTGAATGTAACATATCACTTTGAACGGAATGACGATCCAATGTGTCTCATTGAAAGACGGATGATCTATTTTGAATGTAACATGTCACTTTGAATGGAGTGATGGTCCAACGTATCTTATTGAAAGGCAGACGACCTATCTTAAATGTAACATGCCACTTTGAACGGAGTGATGGTCCAATGTGTCTCATTGAAAGGCGGAAGACCTATTTTGAATATAACATGTCACTTTAAATAGAATAACGGTCCAATGTGTCTTATTGAAAGGTGGATGATCTATTTTGAATGTAACATGCCACTTTGAACAGAGTGACGATCTAATGTGTCTCATTGAAAGACAGACGACCTATTTTAAATCTAACATGCCACTTTAAGCAGAATGACGGTCCAATGTATCTCATTGAAAGGCGGACAACCTATTTTGAAAGTAACATGTCACTTTGAACGAAATGACGGTCCAATGTGTCTTATTGAAAGATAGAAGACCTATCTTAAATGTAACATGTCACTTTGAACGGAATGACGGTCCAATTTGTCTCATTGAAAGGCGGACAACTTATTTTAAATATAACATATCACTTTGAACGGAGCGACGGTCCAATATGTCTCAATGAAACGCGGACGACCTATATCAAATGTAATATATCACTTTGAATGGAGTGACTGTCCAATGTGTCTTAACTGTAGTTGGTACCTATAATTAGTAGTGTGTATTAAAATTCCCCATCTTTTTCCCAGTTAACCGAGATCGACTTCCGGATAACACCTATAGTTTCAAGTGGTACCTCAAACATGCCTAATTATCGACAAGATTTGTTCGTCTTTCTTCAAACATAAATTTTGAACTATGCCTATTTTCATGTTTCAAGTGTCCTCTCAATAAAAAATGTATCGTTCTCACACCTATTTGAGTATTTTTCTGTTGCATGTAGAGACGTCCAGAGATATACACTTAACTCAGAAAGAAATTCAATGAATGCAATTGTCATACCATAGGCTAGACCTTTATGTAAGTATCCACTAATGTGATGACACTTAGAGTAGGATCTTGTAGGAATTATTATTGGCTTGTAATGTAGGTTTGGAGACAGGTAGGAAGATATTTGGGTTGAAAGTGACTAATTCCTCAATGAGCATTGCACTGTATCCGTACTTTTGACATTCGTTGCGCTTTGACGCTCGATCTTCTTTGTTGTGCTTCTTTGCCCCTTATTTTGTATTTGCTTTGACTTGTGTTGGAGTTTTTTCCCCTTTTTTTCAACATATTTTCCTTTCTTTTTTTTTGGATGATGATGATTCTCCGCCTTTGTCATAGTTATCTCTTTTTTTGTGGGGGGGGAGGGGGGGGGGGGGGTTCTTCTTCTGAAGTTATTTTTTTTATGTTTGTTTATCTGGGGCAATATATTCTTTATCTTTTGCGTCTTTGATCTTGAATCATTGTCCGCAATTTGCACGTATTTAGTGCGTTTAATGAGGTAGGTCCAAGAGAGGGATAATACGTGTAAACACTCAAAAGGTATAGGCTCAGATGTGGTTATCCAAAGAAAAGGGTTCAGGATCAAAGGGGGAAATACTAGGGATTAATGTCATTTGGTGGGTTGTGAAAGGCACAATCGGGTAAAAAAAGGCCTACAATCCTTTCCCAAACTAAGTGTAACTCAGAATTTCGCCTCAAAAGACATTCAGGCCAAGTTCTGGATTAACAACGCAATGCAATGAAGTAGTCTAAAGCTCACCACACAATGTACTTAAAACGATGAGGTTGGCTTTGTTCTTGTATTAGATGTATGCAAGAGAATTTTTGAGTGTTACTCAGGTTTGATTAAAAGGTACCAAAGGAAACTATGATTTACCATAAAGTCGATCCTCTTCATCATACCAATTTATTCTTTCTCATGCACACTCCTAACTGTGTTGGTACCAACCAAGTCAAAATTCTGAATTTTTATTCATTTGAAAAAAAAAATGGGACCGGACCCAAATAAAGGTGGTATACGTATCTTGTGAAAACAAGAATCAAGTCTGCGTAGTTCAGGTAAATTTGTAAATTTATATGTGCAATATATAATTGTAAAAAAGGTGATGGTCATCCGTGAAAATAATGTGAAAGATGATTAAAAAGAACTGTTTTTAGCATCAAAATTATTTCAATCAGATGATTGAAAGGATGTGTGTCAAGCATGAGGAGAGCTTTGACACAACTTCAGTATGCTGACAGGATTGAGAAAGTCAGACATTGAAGGAATTATGACATTATTTTGCCATGGTTGGCAGGATTATTATGAAGGAAAGAATATTGAACCCTTACTTTGAAAATGGGGATCGATACATCATAAATTTAATGGTTTACGATGTTCGAATAAAAGAATCTAGGTGTTCTTGGATCAAAATTGGGTGAGGATTTGGAGGTAGGCCGGCTAGGCACTAATGTTATTGGGAATTGCGCTCTTGAAGATTTTTAGAGAGCGTTTTGAACTGTTTTTGAAAAATTGCCCCAGTTGAATTTCAGAGAAATTATTTCAAAATAGTGAAGAGACCGAACCCTAATGCAGGATTGCCTACGTATCTTGTCAAGACAAGAATCAAGTCAAAACGTAGTTCAAATCTATACACGGTTATCGACAATGTTGCTAAGGTGCATCTTTTAACTGATCCTGGCATGCAAAACAAAGGTTGGATTACATCTTCCTACTAAAGTAAAATCAGTTTAGAGCAAATAATTAATTTATATGCATAATCATTTTTCAAATATGTACAGAGATTATGATAACGTGCCACTTGGGTCATGAACCCTTTGGACATTCGGATAAAGATGACTAATAATGCATGTACCTAAAAAGATGTTGGTTTAGTTCTATTCTATGAAGAGTAGGTTTGATAGACTTATGATTCCCGAGCGGACTACACGAGTGAGAAGGCTACACGAGCAGATAGAAAAAGATCCAGACACCCCGTGCATATGCCAACTCTCCTAAAATTTAGGAATTTAAAAGAAATTTGCGGGTGCGCAAAACGCACCTCACTTGTATGTATGACTGGGTCAGCTTTCCCAAAGAGAAGAAATATGAACAAAACGACAGTTTATATAATGTAATAAACAAATAGATAAGCTATACAAAACAAATAACAATTTATACCACATAAACAAGATAAATCAAGACAATTAGAAAGAAAGAAATAAAAATGCAGAAAAATATAAATATTTACCTAAATCTGTAATGGTTAGAATCTTTCATTCCCAGCAGAGTCGCCATTCTGTCATGCCCCTATTTTTACATAAGGTCAAAACAGGAACGACATTATGGACTCTAAAAAAGAAATAATTTTGTACAGAGTCGCCACCTAATTTTTAAGGAAAAATAGGAAACCTATTTATTTGTTTAACAAGTATGACTTTATTTAATCTACAAAACCAGTTTGAATTTTAGGTAAGGGTTCAAATTATTCCGAAGGAGAGGGATTAGGCACCCTTCAGAATCCACAAATATGGTTCCCGGCCAGACTTAGGTTTATTAAAAGGGGAAAAAGAAAAAAAAATCAATATTTATAAATATAAATAAAAAATATGTATTTAAATAATATAATGCATTCTCTGTCGTAAAATATATATAAACAAAGTATACAAATATGTATGTAAAGACAAAATTGAATAAAGAAAAATTATTCTAAGGAAAAGACTACATAATATTTGTTACTATAAAAAAAAGTGAATTATTTGACTAAACATCTAAATCAATTTTAATATAAATATTAACGGCCTAAATTTACCTAATGCGCGATGAGAATCGCGTGAATAAAGAATATCCTGCCCAACACCCCAAAAAATAAAATTTTCACTATGATAATATTTGTACAAGTATAAGAACATAAAAATACAACACAAAATTTAAAGTCTTCTTTGAAGGACATTCCCGATGAGTATTCCCAATAACCTATATAAACACTGCTAATAAAAATGTTACAACAACAACAACAACAAACCCAATGTATTTCCATAAGTAATAAAAATGTTAGTGACAAATTAATAATTATCAAAATAAATTGAAAAGATATGTGTACATATAAGTATTTAAAAAATATAATTTTTGTTAAAAAGAGGGCTCAAATAAAATATTAAAAAATTATAAAGATTTCATCATTGCCCAAAATATTTATTTTATTACGTATTTGTATACGTAATGTCTGTCTTTTATTTGGAAAGACCTCAAAAATCGACGAAAAATTTCTTCATCGGCCAAGATGTCTATTCTTGATATAAAATAAAGAACTTGAAAAAGTAAAGTCCGTCTTTTGTAATGAGATGGCCTCAAATATCCGACGGAGAGATAATTTCATTGGCCAAGTGTTGGCCTTTAATATAAAATAATAACTTTGATAAAATAAAGTCCGTCTTTTGTAATGGGGTGGCCTCAAATATCCGACGGAGAGATAATGTCATCGGCCTAGTGTTGATCTTTAATATAAAATAATAACTTTGATAAAATAAAGTTCGTCTTTGATAACGGTGTGGCCTCAAATATCCGATGGGGAGATAATGTCATCAATCATATCAGTGTAGTATTTATTTCTTATCAGTGTAGCTCATCCACAAATCAGTAATATAGTCTCAAATTTATAAATACAGTATGGAGCTAAATAGAACTATAAAAAGATTGACAAAGTCACAAAACAATAATCAATCCAAATGTCCAAGCCAATATGTACAAATACAACAACAATTAGCCAAAAAAGTCATAAATAAATCCCAAGGCAGTGTTGTTTAGTGGAGACAACCAAACTTTTGCCGAAAAATTCAAAGTCGAAAATTGTCAAAAGATCCCAACAGAAGTGAAAGGAAAATAAAAGTTAGAGCACCTCAAACAACACAAATCTGTAAAAAAGAAACATATTAACTAAGATAAAAATGAGTGTTTCTTCAACGACAGATGCCAGAGCAACGCTGGAGAAGCACAATCCGGCCAGATCTGGCCATTTTCCAATGAGGCAGTGCCTGTGGTGTTGTTCGTCAGTCACCGGTAATCAAATCCGGCGAAGACGATGGAAAGAAGGGAAAGGGCAAAAGGGGCGGCGTGGTGATGATGGCGGTGGAGACGGAGCAGTGAAAAAAGAGAGGCAACGATGGTATGCTTAACGGTGTTGGTTCCGTGAATGACAACAATCCGATATGGAGGAGGAGAAAGTGGCCGGAGCCCATTCGTCGGAGCTCGACGGCAGTGGGGCTAAAGAGAGAGAGATGTGTATTTGTGTGGTGAATTGTGTGTTATGTGTATTGTTGCTGTGAGAAAGATAACAGTGTGTATATATTGTTGGTTTTTAGAAAATTGTTAGTGTGTACATATGGCTTCCCTTTTTTGTGCTGAGGGGTAGAAATTTAAAACCTACCCTCTGAAGTTTGTCTCCTTTTTTTTTTATTTTGTGTTATACTGTGTAAAAATAATTAATCCAGCTTAATATTCGTGGATTATAATAAATATACAAAAATATAGGTATTGATGTGTAACTATAGAAAAATATAAAGAATATTAAAATTATTGAAATGTAATTAATTTAAAAATATTATTTAAAAAATATGATGTCATTATTGTGAAAAATGTTAAAGACGATAATGAATTGATAAAAATTCTAATATACGGAGAATTATCAATAAATTATAAAAAATAAAACTATGAAAATAAATTGATAAAATACTAAAGTAAGGATGAATATCAATAATTTATTAACAATTGTGAAAAATATGTGAACATTGTATTTTGTGCTCTTTAACGATCAAGAAGTCTGAAGATGTTAATTTTAAGCACGGAGAGCAAAAATTGGGTGTCAACAGTACACACTCAATATACATTCTGCAAAATGTATATATACAGATATATAGTTATTTAATATACACTATGATAATATACAAACATTCAGATATACAATTGAAAAAAAAAAAAGAAATTAGATGTACATATACAATTAACAACGTATACATATATGACTTATATAATTGACATATACAATTGACATGTATGACTTATACATATACGACTTATACAATTACATCATAAATATAATTAATATACAACTTATACATATATGCATATATAATTGACACATAATATACAATTTATAATAATTTAGTTGAATTAAGTAAATCTTCTATGAAAAAATATAACAAATGTGTAGGGAAAAACACAAAATATCAGAAAATTTGGAAGAAGAAATAGAAAGAAAGATATTCTTTGTATGTTAGAATAAACTTTGAGATCTGTTGAATTAGGAGGAATACATACTGCCGCTAAAACGTTCAATAAAAACTGACCTATTGTCGCTAAACACTCCAATCAGTTAAGAGATTAAATAAAAAATTAATTATGAGAGAGAAAGTTTTACTTACATTTGATATATACATTAACCATATCATGTAATTATTAAAAATTATTAACTATGAACTGTAATTTTTTAAAACATTAATCATACCATGTAATTATTAAAGCCAAAATTATATAAACCCACATCTTATGTTTCATTTATTACAAAAAATTTCATCCCCCCAAACATATTATATTTATCCCACTTTTTAAATTTATCTCTCCTAAATTACATATACAAACAAACCCTCTTTTACTTTCACCATATCTCTCCCCAAAATACGGCTAAACCACTTTTTACTTTCACCGTTTCTCCCCCAAAAGTACGGCTACAATCAAGCGAGTGTTTCCAAGTTTGAAATCAATCGTGTATCTGTCCAACTCCTAGTCAAGGGTATTCAATTTCAACTTAATATTCTTCAATTTCAACTTAATATTCTTTTAACATTCTAAATGTTTAATTTTTTAGGATTGTTAAAAAAAATTCATTACATAGTTAAAATTTTCGAGAATTTTCAAAGAAGATTTTGTTGCATGTTTTGATTAACTAATTTTATGAGTTTCTACTTTACCAAATTATAGTTTAATTAGCTGCAGTTAAAAAAAAATTCATTACATAGTAGAAAGTTTTGAGAATTTTCAAATAAGATATTGTTTCATGTTTTGATTAACTAATTTTATGGGTTTCTACTCTACCAAATTATAGTTTAATTATTTGAATTTTTCTTTTTTTAAAAAAAATCATCTATTTGAAGTAATAAAGTAACAACTTAGTACTTAGTTAATGGAGGATTCTCCGTCGTTTGGTTTAGGATTAACTCAGTTAGATAATACCGAGACAACAAATTCGCTAGTTGATTTCGTTCCCGTAGTATTTGATTATGAGGCACCTAACTTTGATGAAAACAGATTCAAAAATCTGAACGAACCCACCAGGATGAAAAAGATTATTAAAGCATCAATTTCAAGGTCGAAAAAATAAATTGGAGAATCATCAAGAAAATTGAGAAAAAAGTGCAATGATCGGCCTCGTTTACCAAACATATTTCATCTTTTATTATTTTTTTTGTTATTGATATATTGTGTTTTTTGAAAATTGTATTTAACTGTTGTGATTGTTTTTTGGGATTATGAAGTTATGTGTAGAAATTGGATGTGCAAATACAAACTCTGTGTATATATTCTGCATATACATTTTTGTTGATGCTATTGGTTTGAATACATTGATATTTATAGTTCATATACATATGTGCTTAGTGTTTGTAGCTACTAGTAAGTATGTAGGTGTTCTTCACATACATTACTCTTTTTATGTTGTTGAACATATACATAAATTCTATTATGTGTGTTTTGTGTACTGTGTTTTGACGCATTCAATATTTACATATGTATATGTAAATCATATATATATGAGTTGTGTTTTGTTGTGTATAGTGTTTTTGGGGTAAGGAATATTACATATGTATATGAGTTGTGTTTTCTTGTGTATAGTGTTTTTGAGCTAAGGAATATTACATATGTATGTGTAAAACATATACATGAGTTATATTTTTTTATTTTGTTGTGTATTGTTGTGTACATATACATATAACATATGTATATTTAGTAGATATACATATGTTACCATGTGTTTAAGGTTATGAATAGTACATATGTATATTTCTAACATATACATGTCTTATATATGTTGTTATATGTGTAATGAAATGCCTTGTTTATATTCATTATTTTTTATCTATTGTCCATATATTCGTCTATGTGTTATTAGATGTTGTTAGAAGTGTAATGAAATGAGTAGTTGTTATGTACAGTATATCTTTTGACCATAAAATCTCACATATTATGTGTTCTTCATTTCAATAGGGTATGAAATACCGGATAAAAAAATGTTCCTGCACGTTCTTTGCATTTCGGTAGTTATTGCAATCGCGTATTTGGTTCAGATATAAAGAATTGTGCTGGTGAAGAAGCTTACAATCTTTTCCGTCAAACAATATTTGGGTCCTTTCTAGACATTCCCTAGTGTAATTTTTAGGGTCAGATTTCCAAATGTATACTTATGCTTGAGTTAGAGCAAGAAAATTTGGATGAAATTCACGTTTACGTGCAAGGAACCATTCTCAAATTTACTATCACTGAGTTTGCTTTAATATCTGGACTTAAATGTACTGGAAACATTGAGGAACACCTGTATACTCAATCATCTAAGTCTGTATTAATGGCGAAGTATTTCCCAGGTTCAAAAAATTCTACCAAAAAGTGTATTTTTGTACAGCGATTCAAGGCGGGAAATTTTGACAACAATACCGATGCTTTGAACATGTCCATCCTATACTTTATTTATACCTTTTTATTTTCACAAATACGTGATACTAGTATTAGCAGATCGAACTTTGTGATGGTGGAGGATGGCAGATACGAACAATTTTCATGGGGGAAGACTTCTTTTCAAAAGCTGATTGCAACATGGAGACAAGAGTTTTTTGTTGAAAAACAGCTATACTTTATTGAGGGAATGCCTCATGTTTTGAATGTTTGGATGTATGAATGTTGTTCTGAGGTAGACAGTACTATAGTTGAGCGTGTCGGTAATGTAATTCCGAGGATTTTTAACTAGAAGGTAGTTGGGATTAAGGTTAAGTATGAGAAGTTCATGGCCGGTATATTCAGCAAGGTAAACATTTACTACTATATTTCGAGTTAAAGTTTTTATTTCACTCTGCTGACTTTTCGGTGAATCTTAATGTAGCCATTTTTTATGCTTAACAGTTTGTATACATTAATTTATGGCCAACTCATGAAGAAGTGCAAAGGCTTGGTTTGTCAATGATAGACGGTGTTGAATTAAATGATGATGAATCTGCCTTCTCACATGATACTTATCCATATTGTAGTGGTAAAAGGTACGCTGTCGACATACATACTCAATCGGACATGGACCATCAAGGTGTTGAGGATTTTAGTACTGTCTCACCACCTGAAATTCTAAGAAAGGCAGGTCTGAGTACTGATGCATCAGCATCGCAACCTACGAAGAAGAGGAGGACAGTCCGATTTGATGCTACAATTGTTCCTATGCAAGATAATGAGAAAAAGCCATCATCTATTTCAGGAAAAAATACGCCAACAGATCAATTACGAAATTTTGATTCAGAGCGTGTTAATGCACCAACGATAACTCTATCATCATCTGACAAGTCAGGTCACCAGGTCAGTTCTGACCAAAAATGAAATGAGATGAAGTTGTTCTTAAAGTCTTATGTAAGTTTCTACATATAGTAAACATTATGTACAATTAAATTATAGAAACATTAAGAAATTTGTTGTCTTTTTATATGCAGGTTGATCAAAAATTTACTTTTCTTCACAAACTAATGGTTAAACAACATGAAGAAACAAATTATAAGAGAGATAAACAACACGCTGAACTAATGAGCATGCTGAAACACATCAAACACACCCATGAGAAGGTAAATTAAATTGATTTTACGTTTCATCATTAATGATTTTGTATTTAACTATTGAATTATATTTGTGCCATTATCATTTTTCTGGTTTAAATTTAAAAAAAAAATCCATAATATTGATATACATCGTAAATTGTTGAAATGATTTTTTATTTTAATTTCATTCAGAATTGTTCACTTAGATAGAATTCTTAATTGTACATAAACAGGTTGTTGATTAATCAAACTTCAAATGTAAATACGATACGGTTATGGATGTTACAAAATACACACACACAGAGTTATGTATATATCTAAATATTCATAATCTATGTTTTGGACATTAAATAATTTAAATAACAAAGTTATGTATATTGTTCAATATACATAACTTTGTTATGTATATTTAGTTTATATACATAACACTGTGGTGTATATTTTATAATATACATAATTGTGTGGTCTATAGTACCCAACATACAAGACTGACTTGTATATATTTCTAACTTATGCATACATAATGAATTATTTATGTTGGATGCAATAAATATTATGTTTATTACTCTACGTATTATATCTTTATCAAATATTTGGGCAGAAAAAAATCATTCATTGTAAGATTTTTTTTTTACATTATTTTTTTCAAAAAATAAAACAACAGGATCATGATGTGGAATGTTTACAAAAGAAAGATGTTCCATCAAAAGAGCAGGTTGTTGATATGAATTTCTTTTCAACAGAGGAAGACAATGCAAAAGTGGTACGTTTTATAACTATGCAATTTTTGTTATCCTACGTTGATGTTGTTCTTACATATATGTAATTCTAATGTCATAAGGATGATGAACTTGGAGGGTTTAAAATTGGGGGTGTACCATCACTAGACAATGTCGAAAAGATGGATATCATCACTAGTTCAAAAGATAAAGAAAAAAAGATATTCTTTACAAAATGACATTTTTCCTAGTGAGATATGGATATTACAAAATATACACACACACATTCATGTATATATCCAAATATATTTCATCTCTGTTTTGTACATTAAATAATTTAAATAACAAA
The DNA here is from genome assembly GCA_030864215.1 of Capsicum pubescens. Lineage (NCBI taxonomy): Eukaryota > Viridiplantae > Streptophyta > Magnoliopsida > Solanales > Solanaceae > Capsicum > Capsicum pubescens. The sequence continues at coordinate 257,581,597 of CM061538.1, forward strand.
GTTATGTATATTTTTTAATATACATAACTGTGTATGTATATTAATTTTTCATACATAACTATTTAGTTTATATTTTATAATGAACATAAATGTTTTGTGAATAGTACACAACATACAGTACTGTGTAGTATATATTTATAACTTATGCAAATATAATGAATTATTTCTTGTATTTTTTCAAACAACATCAACAGCATCAACAAGATCATGATGTGGAATGTTTACAACAGAAAGATGTTCCATCAAAAGAGCAGGTTGATATGAAATTCTTTTCAATAGACGAAAAAAAAGGAAAAAAGGTATTTTTTACAAAATGACAGTTTCACATAGTTAGTTTCATATTTTATATTAAAATAAAATAAAATATATTGTTAGATTAGTTTGTTGTGTATGTTGACTGATGTTTTGGGTAGTTATATTTGTCATTACTTTGTATATGTCATCTGTCATACGTATATGTTTATAATATACATAGTTAATGCATCAACAAAGAGAACATCATCATAAACATTCGATACACATTTTAAATTTTTAAGTTCTCGGCGACATTAATAAATTATTAGACACAGTATTTGCTGATGATATAACAATTGATGTGTTTATTGAAGGGATCCACAACAATGAACAAAAACCTTTTGAGGTTGAGGTTGGATATATCTCATAGTATAAAAGTTATTATTTCGTAATAATAAACTTATTTAGTTTTGTATATATTTTTGTACTATATAATAAAATTTAGTGCGGATGTTGCAACTTTCACAATAAATGCTTTTGTCGAAGAAATGGTGAATCAGGAACCGGAGGATATTTGAATTGCTACATTGAATTCTCTTATCGATGCTGTTGTAAATCAGAATTCGGATTACTCCAAAGTAGAAACACCTATGACTAAGAATATCCATAAAGATCATTCGGTAAATACATAAAGTGATTTTTTTTCATAATTTTAGTGTCAAATTTTATAGACATAAAAATATTTCTACTAACGCGTTTAAACAAAACTAACATTATATACATTTTGATTTACCTTTATAGGATGAATACTTGAGTACCATTCCAAAATCTTCTCAAGTGGAGATAGATGCTATAATGCAAGGTTTGGCAGAACCGGTAGATGATATTCCGCTAGAAGTTATTAAACCGGTAGATAAAATAGTTAACTTGCATTCCCTATCTGATAGCTAGATTCCATCAGATTATCTTGATTCAGTTGTTGCGGCTCATCTAGCTGCAAAAACTCTTACTAAACGGACCAGGACTAGATCCAGAATTTTTAAGTCATTATACACGACAGACTATGCTTCTGGTTCAAAGACCCTAGAGGATGAAAACACAGATTTAAAAAAGAAATTTGCATTTGAAGGTTATGAAATATTTGATGATATGTCAAATTCTATCATTGAAGAGTACAAGAAATAGGTTGATGAGGGTCTGTTGAAGTTTCATTCCAAAAAGTGAGTTCTAACAATATAAATCTTATTTTCTTTGTGAATATGCATGTAGAATTTATACATTTTTATTAATAAAATTACTCAACATTTTATAGGAAAATGAATGATGACCACTACAAAGCAAAAGCATCTTCCCTTGGAGTTCAACAATATGACTTTGTTGTTGCTCATGCTCGTTCTAAAAATTAGTTTTACTTGATGTCCCAAAAGAATTCATGCTGGAATGATGAGGTATTTTTAATTTGAATATTACCTTTTAAAAAATTTCATATATACATACATATACGGGAATCTTATTCATATTATAATTACAAAAAATGTGTTATAATTTTTTGTCACCGTCTATTTCAAAGTGTTTGCCTTATGTATATTCAAAAAATTTATATATATGTGATCCTGTTGAGATTGATATTAAATAAGTTTATTTATATTTACACATTACTCGATAAGTTGCGAGTGATTGATAGTAAAAGTAAACTTTTTTATTCTGGTTCAATACCTTATTTATAATTTGTTATCAGTGTAATACATCAGACAGTTTCCTACGCATGTCATGTACCAATATCTGAAATATTTTTGTTTACATAATACGCACCTAGTGATTGTGAAAGAAGGAATTTTAAAACTAAAAATTATTTGTTATGATGAAAAATGTTTTCAAGTAAACAAGTTAGGTAAAGATCAGACTAACTTTGTGTATATGTACGATTCATTATATGTATGTGCAGATTGTAATGAATATATATATGTATGTGCAGATTCATTATATGTATGTGCAGATTGGAATGTTTTATCGTAATTGCCTGAAAGTTATATATATTAACTCCACAATTATGTTTACTTTTTTTTAACTATTATTACTATTTGTAAACATATAAATATGTCACATTGTACATCAACATAATGCCTCTTCTTTGTATTTTAATTTTGTAGCATATTGATGTGATATTTTATCACTTGCGCAAGAAATTAAAATTACGGAATGATCAAGAATACTGATTTACAACAACAAATTATTTTTTCAAGAACTTTGTTGAGAAGACGAACCGTAGATAGTATCCCAATGATTCAAATACGGTACTTTCTACTCAACAGGATTATGCTGAGTCTGTTGTTGTGGCCGAGAACAAAATGCAGTAAACAACATAATCAAGGGATTTTTCATTTCAGGTGGGTTGCCATGGCACCTTGTTGATGAGGTGTATGTTCCAATCAACTGCAATCAAAATTTTCACTGGGTGTTAGCTGTTATAGCTTTAAAGGATAGACGTATACGCGTCTATGATTCCCTATCTAACATAAGGAATATGGATTCATCGCCCGAGATTCACAAGTTGGCGGTGATGTAGCCAACCTATTTGTCTAACAGTGAATTTTTTGAACAAACATCCCGTACAGATTGGCCAAACCTTAATCCATACAGGGATAAACTGAGTGATACGACACAGTTACTGAATACCAATCTATTTGAGGTTGAGTATGTTCAAGACATTACTTAACAAGATTGTGATATCCTGTAAGTAATTCTTATTTAATATTTTCTTAAATCTTATTTACAATGTGTTATAATTATATGACGTGTATATTTTTTTGTGATAAAAATTATGGAGTGTTTGTTGCTGGATATGCAGAATACATAAGTGAAGGAATGACAGTCCCATCAGTTGGTTTTGAAGCAACATACCATCGTATGAGATACGCATCACTCCTTCGAAATTATGATCTTCGAAAAGCAAGAAAGGGATATGTCAGTGAGAATGAAGACCCTACAAGACCAAGGCCAACAAAACACTCAATTCCTGATGAAATGGTCATAGTTAGCATTGGGTAGGATGGAAGTATATTATGGTTTACAGAATGTTTACTAATATGGATTTTGTCAAAAATGTTGCATTTTCAACTACTTTAGATGTTTTGTTATTACAAATTTATTTTAACAGTTTTTTAAGTAATGCTTATGAATTAATGATAACAATTTCTTTGCCTTATTATTGTTTTGTGTACATGATTTGTCATTTTATTTATATTCGTGAACTAATCTACATATACATATGTGTACTCATTGATAATGATAACCAGATGCTTACATAACACATTCCTTTTCTACAAATTACATAGCATTTATGTTTATGATTTTATTATTTTAAAGATGAATGTGCACGTCAACATATACATATTGTATACGGATTATGTCATATGTCTATTATAGGCTTATTACCATGCGTGTATAAGTCTTCATATATATAAGATAACAATTATACACACAATAAACAAACCAATTATTTAAATAATATATGCGAAAACAATTAAATCAAATTAACTTATTGATTGAGTGTATATGTAGTAATGTACACAACATTTTATTGTACAAAAGATATTTATTCTTTTCAATACATAATAACTTAGTATATTTCTTTTTCTTCTTGAATGTGTGTATATGTCAACATATACATATTGTTTATATCTTAATTCTTATGTCTAAATGTGATTTTTAAAATGCTTGTATATGTCAACTACACTGCATTTATATGTCTATTATAGGCTTATTATCATGTGTGTATAAGTCTTCATATACATAAGATAACAACTATACACACAATAAACATAACAATTGTTTAAAAAATATATAGGAAAACAACTAAACCAAATTAACTTCTTGATTGAGTGTATATGTAGTAACATACACAACATTTTATTCTACAAAAGATATTTCTTCTTTTCAATACATAATAACTTAGTATATATTTTTTTCTTCTTGAATGTGCGTATATGTCAATATATACATATTGTTTATGCCTTAATTCTTATGTCTAAATATAATTTTTAAAATGCCTGCATATGTCAATTACACTGTATTTATTCTTTATAAGCTTATATATGTCGGAATATTAATAAAATTTTATTCAACATCAGTCATTATAATTTCATAACTAAAATCATTCATAGATAACAGGTATATAAAGATTTTTTTGTGTTATTTTTATTCATTCTGTTGAGTTATTCATTTTACACTCACAAAGTTTGATTCCATGTATATCTATTCATATACATACAATATTTTGTCACCTGTTGTAAATACCTATATAATCAGTATAAACTAAAAATTTACATATACATCTGAGTAATTATTAACATATATATAGTCTTATAAGCTAGACAAATTTAGATATGATTTGTTTGTCATTAATAAAAAATATTTATCAACAAGTAAAAACATATACACAAATAAAATGAGCAAAACATGGCAAACTAAATTTGATCGTTGATGTCATTAACTCAACAAACAAATACTTAACTTAGTTTTTGCAATTTTAAATGTTAAAATAGCAAACTAAATCTGATCATTGATGTCATTTACTCAGTAAATAAATACTTATAAAAAAAATAATTAATACCAGTAAACATATACACAAAAAAAATGAGCGAAAAAATTATCAAAATCAAGCATAAACTAAAGAAAATTCTTAATTATTTCAATGTTAAAATAGCAAACAAAAAACTGTTCAATAAAGTCATTTCTAAAAAAATGAAAAACGATAATCAAGTGATTAATCTTCAAAAGTCAACAGAAACTAAAACTTCATTCTCCTTTGGGAAGAAACTGCAGGAACGCCTATTGTGCCCTTCATGTTCACAACGTCCACAATGATTTGTGCTTGATGAAAGTGTTTTGCTAGATTTTTTCTTCCGCCCTTTCTTCAGTCTTCCTGGAAGTCTTTTGAATATCGGGGCCAGCACTTCTTCCTCAGCTACACTATTAGGAACATCTCAGTCTTTCTTATCTGGCATTAGAATGATTGAAACTTCATAAGTCTTTACCAAAGTGGTTGGTTTGTAGTATTCAGAACAATATGGACCAAATTTCTTTACAGGTTTAGACTTTAATACGACAATAGCGTAAGCACAAGGTATTTGATCTATTTAGAACCTCCCACAGTTGTATGACTCACTTTCAAGGTTGTCAATGTATCTTCATTCGGATTTATAAACTGAGTATATATACGGTGAGGACGCCTTAACCTGAAGAGAATAAAAAATTCATACATTGAACTTTATATGGAATTTTTTTTCTTTTAAAAAAAAATAATGTTTAATAGTGAATAAAATAATACATATAACTGCATAGTAAAAACTAACAAAAATTGATACATACCGTCATCCTCAAAGCTTTCAGACCATTAAGAGTTAAGATTTCATCAAATCTACGACCCAAAGTAGTACTTGTATATGAAGTTATCTCACTGTTTTAACAGTTCCAAGATCCAAATAACATTCGCACTTCTTCTAAGAATTCATATATTGGCAATTCTCTGGCTTCCACCAAACACTCGTTAATAGACTCAACAATATTCAAAGTCATCATCCGACCTCTATTTATCGGTGAATAAAACCTACTACACTTTTCATATCCTACTTCTTGTAGATATTTTTTCACTCTCGGATCAGCTTTTTCAATCTTTGCCATTAGGTAGTCAAAATTCTCTTTTCGATAAGCCTTAGCCATTGAATAATATAAATCACTAATACTTTCTTTGCTTTTTCGAAAGTAACCACAAACATTTTTTAGAGATGCCAAATACAGGCAAGGTGTGGAACATTTGGATATACAACACTAACCGCTTTGATGATACTTTTGTTACGATCAGAGACAACACACATGTTGTCACGTTCTCCAAAAGCAGCTTTGAACTGGTTGAAAAATCATGAACATGAGCTGTCATTTTCCTATCCACAACCCCGTATGCAAGCAGTAAAATGCGTCCTAATTTACATATAAACTATATTAATAAAACTCAACATAAAATTTTTAAATTTTATTAATTTGTCAAAACTAATTTGTTATACAGCAACAAATTTTTATCATGAAATACAAAGTCTGAACAAATATAAAAGGAAAATACCCATACCTGCACCGTCGAGTGTACTTGCTGAAAGGAAAGTCCCTTGATATGGTTCACTTAAATGCACACCATCAACAACTACAACGGGTCTACAAAACTCAAAACCCCTTATCATTGGATGCAATGCTATAAAAAGATACATAAACTGATTATCCCACGACTTATGCATTGCAATGTGTGAATTTGGATACACATTATTTAACATATACATGTATCTCGGCATCTATCTAAAACCATCAGTCGGACCACCCCTGAGCATCGCTATGGCGCGGTCCTTTGCACGTCATGCCTTCATATAGTTTATATCAACACCATAAATATCTTTCATTTCTTCCATGATGTCTGCCGATGTGTGCTTTCTCTTATGGTTAACTAACTTAGGAGCAGTGAATTCACACACAAAAGCAGTAGTCGTCATAATATTCTTCAGAATCCTATCACTCAAACGACACGAATGTTCTGGATTAAATCTCCTGATGATAAAAACATCTATTTTTTTATAGCTAAATGCTTCCAATGTCTATTTACAATCCTCATTGTAACATAGGAGGACATAGTTGCAATATGCATTAACATATACTATAATAAATTTTTGTGGTAATTTATATGTTCTTAACATTTCAATGTTACTAATCAGAGATACTTTAACAAAACCAGAAAAAAAAAATATACAGCACACCTAACTTTTTTTGGATGTAAAATACTTTTATATAATACAGTACAAAATAAAATTGATTTTATTCCACAATTACAAAATATAGATTATTTATATGTTATAAGTTAAAATTAAAAAAATGGTTATACATATAAAATATCTAATATTTATAAAATGTTTATACAAAAAAACATATACATAAGAAATACTATGCATATGTTACACCTAAAATAGTACATTAGCTTCTGCAAATTCTTTTTTCAATTGCTCTGCTACTACAATACTACATTAACATAAACAAAGACTTTAGAATGTTTATGTAACTTACAATCAATCACTTCATGTGACAAATTTTTTTAGTTATTTTACAATTAAGTTCATAACTGTAACGCACCGAATCTGGTACCCGAAATGCCACACGGTGCTCATGATCTTGATGGATCACAAGCTAACCCATGACTGATATCTGTACCTGAGCATAGTATAATATACCGTATAAATACGGAATGAAAGTCTGAAAGTCCATAAGGTTCAAATATCTGATAAAATATAACATCTGAAAATACGGTATATCAATACCAAAACAAAACTGAAATAACTGTCTGAACATGCTATAGTCCGGAAGCCTCTAAACTATCTAAAAACTGTGAAGTTGATGGGACATGTCCCCATCTAACTCCGAACTACTGAAATAATAAAGTAATAAAATAATTATGCTATCCTCGAATGATGAGGACTCACTGTTAGTCTGGTTGTTGAACGTCTGATCTACTAAGGATACACTGGAGCTCGTACTTTTGAACCTATGGTATAAAACACCATAGAGAAAATGTGTCAATACGATTGAATGTACTGGTATGCAAGTGAAGTAGGCTGAATGCAAGGGTTCATATGCATGAACAATACTGACTAACTGAGTAACATGAACGTGGGAATACATGTATGAATACATAACTGTAAATGAGATTGTGACAACACTGATTACTAAGTCGGAATACTGATAACATAGATTTCTAATAACTAATATAACTGATACTGAGCGACTGTGTCTGACAGTCCAGGTTCTGATAGAACTAGCTGAGTTCCGTACTGAGCTGAGTGACTATATCTGACAGTCCTAAATTTTGTAGAACTATCTGAGTTCTATTACTGAGACCTGAGACTGAGACTGTGGAAAGTAGTTATCTAACTGACATGCCCCAAATGAGATAATATAATTGAGCTTGGGTCCAATCTGTGACCCCAATTGGAAGGGTGTCAATACCGCGCCACTGGTAAGGACAAGCTATGAGTAATCCCTCATCTAACAGGTACTCTAAAGAGAATGGTGGGACCCTTATCTAACAGGTTAGATGTCTCAACCTACGCTGGCTACATAGTTCTGGAGCGCAAGGATTCCTACTAAGAATTACACCCTCTACTCATAGGTGAGTTCCCATCCTTAGGCTCACTTGGTGCTGAATCCTACTCCCATTTGATTAGACACTGAATTAATTATACTGAACTAACTGGACTGAGTTCACTGAGTTCCGTTGACTGACGGAATATTACTGAGATTTTATAACTGACTGAGATTACTAAGATTACTGAGATTACTGAGTTTTCCTGAGTCATGAGACTGACTGAATTCTACTGAACATGGCTTGACTGAGAGTATCTTGAAAACTGACTCTAGGAACACAGCTAAATTATCGGGTACAAGTATCCCCAGGACTCGATAGCATGAAACTGACAAGACATGACACTTCCTGGACTCACGACCATAATCAACAATCCATAATACAATCATTGGGGAATTTTATGAGTCACTTGATTATCATGGTTTGGTACATGAATAGGAATGCATATAAACATGTCATAATTTCATAGGATTAATCTCCTGAACAATCCATCAAACAATTTCAATGCATAACAATAACATGGAAGTCATTTTGAACATAAGGGTAAAGCATGGGTTCATGAATATAGTCATAATTGATTCCTAAAGCATGATTCTTATTCTCTTGGGCATTTTATCAAACACATTTCATGCACAACCTTAGGCTTAGGCATATACACTAGTTCACACATCATGCTTACTTTAATTAACTCAATTTAAAAGTTTCCAAACCCACATACTAGCATAATTTCATGAAAATTACATAAAGACTCCAACTTGGAATTCATACAACCACATCAACATAATTAAAATCAACTCACCACATGAAAATCACAATTCATGAGTTTAAAATGGGATTCTTGAGCTTCATGGGTGAAAGAAACCCATGAATCAACACTTTACATACCTGGGAGGATGATTTCTTAAAGATTGGTCGAGGAAAGCTTGAATTCTTGCTTTGGGATTAGACGCCTAGGGTTTCTTGTTCTTAGGATGGATCTTTGAGAGAAACCCTAATTTGGTGTTGTGGATGAATAATGAAGTTATGAACTCTGGTCTGGTATAATTAGTGGTCAAAATGGATGGAAAAAGACCGAAATACCCTTTTAAAAATGGCTTAAAATCGATGATCGAAAGTGGCAATGGTTTGGGCGACGGTCCATCGCTGGCTCGATGGTCCGTCGGTCCATCCCATCGTACTTAACTAGAACCTGAAGTTCCTGCCTCGTCTGCGATAGTTTGGGCGACGGTCCGTCGCTAGCTCGACGGTACGTCGGTCCTGACCATCGCACTTGGCCATAAGATGGGTTCACTGCCTTAGTCACGATGGCTTGGGCGACGGTCTGTCGCTAGCTCGACGGTCCGCCGGCCTGACCGTCGTTTCTGGGCAGTTCCAACATTTCTCTGTAAAACGTCCATAACTTTTTACTCCGATACCGGATTTGGATGAAATTGGTATCGTTGGAAAGCTAATTCAATTTCCCACATGATAAAAATTCAAAATTGGGGAAATTCTATTTTATTTAAACATTAATCATTTAGGAAGTCATCACTAACTCTTCTGGAGACTAGATTTGACTTAAAGAAAGTTTGGGGTATTACAATATCTCCCTCTTGGGAACATTCATCCTCAAATGGGATTGACTAGACTGGGAAAGTTGATAGACTGATCTTACTTAAGGGACATGAACATTTGAACATGTTTATATAACTAGAACTTCTGATATACTAAAATCTCATACTGAATATGCATGTCTGATACATGGATAAGTGATAGATAGTCTTCATGAATGCATGACTAAAATTACTGAGAAGCTGAGATCCTCATGATAAGAATATATATCTGATGCATAAATACATCACTGACATGATACATGAACATATGACTGGATATGCAAGGGTATTTGATACCAAGTTTATAACTGAAATCTGAACATGAAACTGAATAAGCTTAAGAAAAACTATTACCTTAGGTTGAGTCTGAGTTTAAGGAGAAGATGTGAGGATACTCGGTCCGTATGTCTGCTTCTGCTTCCCAAGTAACTCCTTCAACGAACTAATTCCGCCAAAGAACTTTGACTAGAGGGACTTCTTTGTTTCTCAGTCTGCGAGTTTGGTAGTCAAGAATTTCGATTGGGATCTCTTCGAAAGAAAGGTTGTTCTGAACGTCTAAGCCCTCTACCGGGACTATAACTGCTAGGTCACCTATGCACTTTTTTAGCAAGGAGATATGGAATACTGGATGAACTGAGGCTAGATTTGAAGGCAATTCGAGCTCATAAGCTACCTTGCCAAAATAACTGATAATTATGAAGGGACCGACATATCGGGGACTGAGCTTTCCCTTCTTGCCGAATCGCTTCACTCCCTTTATGGGAGAGATTTTCAAGTACACATAATTACCAATCTCAAACTCGAGATCCTTTCTACGTATATCTGCGTACGATTTCTGTCGGCTCTAAGCTGTCGTGAGCCATTCTCTGATCAACTGAACTTTCTCTAAGGTGTTGAATACCAAGTTAGGCCCTACTATTGTGGCCTCACCCACTTCAAACCAACCGATTAGAGATCTGCACCTCCTACTGTAGAGAGCTTCAAATGGATCCATCTGAATACTGGAATGATAGTTGTTACTGTATGCAAACTCAATCAAAGGCAAGTGGTCATCCTAACTCCCCTTGAAATCAATTGCACATGCCCTTAGCATATCTTCCAAGGTTTGAATGGTCCTTTCTTCTTGACCATCTGTCTGAGGATGAAAGGTTGTACTGAGGTGAACTTAGGTACCAAGACCCTTTTGGAATGTTTTCCAGAAGTGAGAGGTGAACTGGGTACCTCTATCTGAAACAATAAACAATGGAACACCATGCAATCTGACCAACTCCCTGATATAGAGTTTGGCATAATCCTCGGATGAATAAAAGGTATGGACTGGAAGGAAATGAGCTGATTTTATCATCCTGTCTACAATGACCCAGACTGAATCATGCTGATGACGAGTACGAGGAAAACCCATCACAAAGTCCATATTCACTTCTTACCACTTCCAAGTGGGAATATTGAACTCCTGCATGGACACCCACTAGGATTCTGATGCTCTATCTTAACCCGCTGACATGTCGAGTACTTAGCCACAAATTCTACAATATCTCTCTTCATCCCACTCCACCAATAGATCTCCCAAAAGTCATGGTATATCTTAGTAGCCCCTGGATGAATAGAGTAGCGTGCACCAGGCACTTCTTCAAGAATTCATTGCCTCAATTCATCTACACCTGGAACACACAGATGACCCTGACAATGGAGAACACCATCTTCCCCTAGGGAGAAAACCTCTACCTTCTGATCTCTGACTGACGCTATCAACTTAACAAGACTGGGATCTCTATCTTGCTTTTCTTTCACCTCGGCTACTAAAGATGATTCTGAACTATTATGAAACCATATACTACCTTCTGCTGAATCGACTAAGCGGACACCTAGTCGGACAAGCTGATGGACTTCCTGAGCTAACTTTTTCTTGCTATCCTCAACATGAGCAACACTACCCATAGACAGTCTACTGAGAGTGTCAGCCACTACATTGGCCTTGCCCAGATGATAAAGGACACTCATGTCGTAATTTTTCAAGAGCTCTAACCACCTTCTCGGACGAAGGTTAAGATCTTTCTGAGAGAATACGTACTGAAGGCTTTTGTGATCTGTGAATACATCTACATGAACATCGTACAAGTAATGCCTCCAAATCTTTAAGGCAAAAACTAGGTCTGCTAACTCAAGATCATGAGTTAGATAATTCTAAACTACGTCTGCTAACTCAAGATCATGAGTCGGATAATTCTTCTCATGGGGTTTAAGCTATCTGGAGGCATATGCTATGACCTTACCATTCTGCATGAGGTAGGGGTGGGCATAAATACCGAAAAACCAAAATACCGAACCGAACCGAATTATTTTGGTTTTTTGAGTTTCGATTTTTCAGTTTGGTTCTATTTTTTTTTATAATTTTGGTTTTTTGGTTCGATTTACGGGTTTTATGTTCATGTAATTCGGTTTTTTGGTTTAAACCAAAAAAATTTTAATGTACTTTTTTTAATTATATATAAATTATAGTATATATTTTATATTTAATGCTCAAAATCAGATAATAGAAAGTAGATACATTGAATTAAAATTATCTATATTTAAGTCTGGGCCCACTACTCTATAAGTATTATTTAATAATATATTTCATTTTCCAAAAGGCAAAAGCCCTAAATTCCAAAAGGCAAAAGCCCTAAATCGTTTATTATTCAACTCAGCAGTCAGCAAGAACAAAAAGGCAATAACCTTAATTCCTAAATTCACAAGAACCCTAATTCCTTAATTCACTCTCTTAACTCTTAAGAACGGCGTCGGAGCAATGAGTGGTGAAGGAGAACAACGAACGGGCGAACCAAGTCCAACGAACCAGGTACCCTTTGGCGTTTGACATTTGTTCGAAACAATTGATAAATGTAGTATTATTCCAATTTCACCTAATAAAATCAACAACAAGTTTGTTTACCTTTGAAATTCATGTTACTTGTTAGTTTACTGAGATCTGGCTCTAATTTGGTTTGTTGAGATACATTATTTTTTTTTAGTTTTGACTTAATACACTGTGTTCTGGTCTTCTGGAGAACGATATTCGTATTTCACCTGAAAATCAACATCAACATTGTTTAGCTTCAAAATTCATTTTAGTTTACTGTCAATTGGGCTCTGATTTGATTTTCTTGTGATACTTTATGCCTTTATCTAAAGAAGTTTAGTAAAGATCGTTTATGTACATCTTATGTTTGTTGAACTTTATTTAATTTAAGAGAATTTGATTGCTCTCTATATTTTTTTTTTGTTAACTTATAAAATTCTGGTTCCAAATAAGCTAATTATAGGATGTCCACATATTTTAGTAACTGGTTTTTGATTTTACACGATTTCAATTTTATCTTCTATTTGTGAGATTTTCATTCTTTTGAAAGTTATGAATGTATTGATAATCGCATTGACTGCATTTTAGGAGAGAATTATTTTGATTACTATGCTCCTCCTGATGTAATGTCTACAATTTTGTTTTCTCTTTCAATTTTACATAGATGGATGGTGAAAGTTGCGTTAGTGTGGCTGGTTCATCTGATAGTGTACCCGTAAATAGTACTGATAACTCAATTGACACTCTTGATCAAAAGAAAAGGAAAGAAATGAAAAGTAGATCTACTGCTTGGCAACATTTTGAAAAGATATTTGAAAATGGTAAATTAGTTAAAGTAAAGTGTGTGCATTGCCATCAAAATTATGCAGCTCATTCAAAAAATGGAACAAGTGAACTGAAACGTTATTTGAATAGATACATAATGTATAAGCCTCTGCCCACCCCGTCTAGTGGTCAAACATTGTTAAACTTTCAAACAAAGGAGTCATCGGGAGAATATTGGAAATTTGAGCAAGAGGTAGTTAGGAGAGCTTTAGTCGAGATGATAATTGTAGATAAACTACCATTTAGCTTTGTAGAAAATGAAGGCTTTAAAAATTTTATGAGTAAAACCCAACCTTTGTTTCAGATTCCTTCCCGTAGAACAATAACAAAGAATCTCTATGATGTTTATGGTGAATTGAGACTAAGCTTGAAGAGATCTTTTAGAGAAATGCAACCAAGAATTTGTCTTACAACAGATACATGGACATCAGTACAAAGAATAAACTATATCTGTTTGACTGCTCACTTTATTGACAGAGATTGGGTGTTTCATAAAAGAATATTGAATTTTTGTCCTATCACTAGTCATAAAGGTGAGCATTTGGCGGAGTGTATTAGCAATTGTTTGCTTGATTGGAATTTGGACAATGTCTTTAGTGTTACTGTTGACAATGTTTCTTCAAATAATATTGCGGTTTTAGCTTTGTCTAAGAAGTTAGATATATGGGGAACCAATATCATGGATGGTAAGTATCTCCATATGAGATGTATGGCTCACATACTTAATCTAATTGTGCAAGATGGTTTAAAGGAAATTGGTCCTTCCATCACATGGGTAAGATAAATGGTTAAGTATGTTAGATCCTCTCCTGCAAAAACAAGAAATTTTATAAAATATTGTGAAATGCAAAAGATAGAATGTAGCAAGATGTTATCATTGGATGTTCCTACTAGGTGGAATTCCACCTATTTGATGTTGGAGGTGGCAGAAAAGTTTGAGAAGGCTTTTGAAAGGTTTGATCTTTATGATGATAACTTCAATTCTTATCTTTTTACTAATGTTTGTGAGGATGGTACTATTGCGGGTTTAATTCAAAGTGATGATTGGGTTAATGTGACAAATGTCATCAAGTTTCTTAAAAGATTTTATGAGTTCACCCTAAAGGTTTCAGGTTCATGGTATGTCACTTGTAATGTTCATTTTGAGGATATATGTGAACTTGATGCTTATTTGAAAGTGAGCATGACTAGTGATGATCTTGAGTTGCGCAAAATGGCTATGGGGATGAAAGAAAAGTTCAAGACTTATTGGGGGACTCCAGAAAAGATGAATAAAATGATTTTTATTGCTTCTGTATTGGATCCTCGTAATAAGTTTGAGTATGTTAGCTTTGCGCTTGAAGAGTTATTAGGGAAAGAAAAGAGAAAGAAAGTAAGTGATGAAGTAGAATCTTATTTGAAGGATTTGTTTGCTTTCTATGTAAAAAAGTATTCAAAAGGTTCTAAAATAATTCATCTTCACCCGGATATACTTCATCTGACTCATCTGGATCTGATTCATCTAACTCTGGTCATCATCAAAGTTTGAAGACAAATACTTTGAGAAATAAGCTTTACATGAAGAAAAAGTCTAAAGATTGTGGTAGTATCGGAGGTACTAAATCTGAGTTGGATAAATACCTTGGTGAAGACCAAGAGCCTGTGCTCGAGCCTGGATCTAAATCTGAATCTGAGGAGTTTGATTTCTTAAATTGGTGGAAAGTTAATTCTCCTAGATTCCCAGTCCTTTCACAGTTGGCTCATGATGTATTGTCCATTCCAATGTCAAGTGTGGCATTGGAATGTGCATTTAGCACCGGTGGTCGTATTATTGATCCATTTAGAAGTTCATTGACTTCTAAATGTGTGCAATGTCTTATTTATGTGCAAGATTGGCTTAGACAAGAGACTAGTCCTATATGTGTTGAAGAAAATTTGGAGTTTCTTGAGAAACTTGAACTTGGTAAGTAAGACTTTGTATTTTTTGAATGTTTTTGAAAAAAAATTAAAATACTTATTCATGTTGTAATTTGACATATTTGTTTAATTTTTTTTTGAGATGGCAAATAGTGGACAAGACTCTTGCATTGTTGATGTATGATTTTGATTTGCTAGTACTTAGTAGTGGTGATGATTGGTGAGCTCAATACTTTATTTATTTGGTTATATTCGTTTATCTTGTAAATTATAAGATAAATTCTAACTTTTGATTTCATGTTGAAGGGTCAAGTGATGCCTCCTAAACCTAAAGCGTACTCGGCTATTTGGGAATATTATGAGTTGGTTGAAGACAATGAAGAAGTTCGTAAAGCAAGATGCTTGAGATGTGTCTTAATACTTACTTGTCATCCGAAAAGATGTGGCACATTTCCTTTGCATAAACATTTCAAGAAGTGTCTTATAAGAGCCGAGAATAAGTTTCTTCGTCATTAAACACTTGAGAGTTGAGATGATTCTCCCTAGTCCCTAGTTGTTTTTAACTTTTAAACTTGTTGTTGCTACTATTTTGTTTATTTGCGGGTTCCTAACCGGCTACTGTTTTAGCCTTTTAGGATGCTACTATTTTTACATCTTATGTGTGTTTATTTACCATTTAATTGTGTGTTGATTTGCAGATTTACATATGTTAAAGCCTGTGAGCCTTTGACAGTGAATATGTGTGGCTTGTGAGCCTTTGACAGTGAATATGTGTGGCCTGTAAGCCTTTAACAGCATATATATGTGGCCTGTGAGCATGTGATTGCGTATATGTGTGGCTTGGGAGCCTGTGACAGCGTATATGTGTGGCCTGTGAGCCTATGATAGTGTATATATGTGGCCTGTGAGCCTGTTTCTACATTGTGTGTAGCCTGCGTACTTAGTGCGTTGTGTGTTACTGGATGACTACTGCTGTTTCTGTCATTCTGAATTCTGATTTCTGTGTGATATTAGTGTTATTTTCATAAATGATGTTGTTTGTGTAGTACAAGGCTATATATATTGTTTAATGTCTGTGTTGGTCCTCCAATTTGTTTTCTCTGGTCTAAAGGAGTTGTAGATTTGTAATCTGTTTAGACAATTTCTAAAGGATCTATTGGTCCTTCTAAAGGCTATATATACAAAGTAAATTGTATAAGGATCTGTGTTGGTAAGTAAATTGTAATGTTGAGTTGTTGACAGAAATAGGTCCTTTGTTGTTTTCATTAAATGAACAATATTTTTCTTTTGTTGTTTTCATGAATGTTGTTGTTTGTATAGTACAGCTGTACAGGGCTATATATATTATTTAATGTCTGTGTTAAGAAGAAATGGGCTATTTGGGACTATTGGTATTATTAATGATATATGATTCCATTACATAAAGAATGAGATGTAAAATAAGTAGCTTTTCAGTTGTAGAATAGGGAGAAAGGGGTCTGGTTAGTGGTTAGTCTATATACTTGTCTTTTTTTTCCAGTTTTAATTTTTAAGGTATCTGTACTTATAAGTTATAAATATAACGTAGCCCATTAAACAGGCCTAAAATCGAAAAACTAAAATTATTAAACCGCAATAAAACCGAACCAAAAATTATATAAACCGAACCGAACCGAACAAATTTGGTTTGGTTTTAGGTTCTTATAATTTCAAAACCAAAAACCGAAAAAAATGAAATAAAAAAAACAAACCCGAACCGAAGTACCGAACGCCCACCCCTAGCATGAGGACATAACCCAAATCTACTTTGGATGCATCACAGTACACTACGAATCCATCTGAACCGTATGGAAGAGTCAAAACTGGAGCTTAGGTGAGTCGAGTCTTCAACTCCTGAAAACTCTTTTCGCATGAATCTGACCACTGAAACTGAACCTTCTTCTGAGTTAATCTGGACATAGGGGATGCAATAAATGAAAATCCTTCAACAAATCGACGGTAATAGCCAGCCAAACCCAAGAAACTCCTGATATCTGATGGAGATATGGGTATGGGCCAGTTTCTCACTGCTCGGTCTTTTGAGGATCAACTCTAATGACATCACGGGAGATGATATGACCAAGGAATGCTACTGACCTTAGAAAAAATTTGCACTTACTGAATTTGGCAAACAACTGATGTTTCTGAGAGTCAGCAATACTATTCTGAGATGGTCTGCATGATCATGCTCACTGCGGGAATAGAAAAGAATGTCATCTATGAAGGCTATGAAGAATATGTCCAAGTACTGTTTGAACACACAGTTCATCAAGTCCATGAAGGCTGTTGGGGCATTGGTAAGACCAAAGGACTTGACTAAGAATTCGAAGTGACTATTCCGAGTACAGAAAGCTATTTTCAGAATGAGCTGATGATAGCCTAATCTGAGGTCTATCTTGGAGAAATAGCTGGCACCCTAAAGTTGGTCAAACAAATCATCGATTCTGGGAAGTGGATACTTGTTCTTGACTGTGACTTTATTGAGTTGATGGTAATCAATACACATTCTGAGAGAACCATCTTTCTTGCGCATGAATAAGATTGGTGCACCCCACGGGGACACACTGGGTCTAATGAAACCCTTATCTAGGAGATCCTTCAACTGATCTTTCAATTCTTTAAGTCCTGCTGGTGTCATTCTGTATGGCGGAATAGATATAGGCTGAGTATCTGGAAGAAGATCAATGCCAAAGTCTATTTCCCTTTCAGGAGGAATTCCAGAAATATCTTTGAGAAAGACATCTGAATATTCAATCACTACTAGGACTGATTTAAGACTGGAGTTTCGAAACTAGAGTCCTTAACTCGAACAAGATGATAGACACATCCCTTAGATATTATTTTTTATGCCCGAAGGTAGGAAACAAGATGACCTCTGAAAACTGAAGTACTACCCTTCCACTCTAGGACGGGTTCATTCGGGAACTAAAACTGGACAACTCTATTTCTGTAGTCGACTATGGCATAGCAGGAATGAAGCTAATCCATGCCGAGAATGACATTAAAATCAGTCATCTCTAATTTGACTAAGTCTGCTGAAGTGACTTTCTGAGATACCATAACCTGTATACCCTTTGGGCTATGATAGGTTTACCCACTAGGGTAGAGACTGAGAAGGTCTCTACCAGAATTTTGGGACTGACTCCAAAATCAATTGTTATATAAGGAGTAACAAAAGACAAAGAAGCTCTTGGATCTAGTAAGGCGTAAAAATGTACATGAAAGATCTGTAACATACCAGTAACCACATCAGGAGAATTTTCCTGATCCTGTCTGGACTGGAAAGCATAGAGTCTATTTGGACGTTGCCCACTGGTAGCACTGGAAGAGGCACCCTGCTGATTCGGGCGACCGGACTGAGCTGGAGGGTGATTACGCTGACTCTGAGGACCTGGCTGGGGATAATCTCTGACTCTGTGGCTTGGCTTGCCACATCTAAAGCAAACATCACTGCCAGCTCTGCAAGTACCCTGATGGTGCTTGCCACATGTCTGACAAAGAGGATAGGTTCGGGCACTGCTAACACTACCCTGAGACTTAGAGCCTAGCACCCTATCTCTGTTGCTGTCTCTGAATTTTGGCACTGGCCCACTAGCTGAGTAAGGATATGGAACGGATGACTTTGGGAAAAATTGAAAATGACTTCCACCCTCTGACTTAGGCTGAGCAAAGTTGAAACTATCTGTCCTTGCTCTCTTATTCTGCTTCTCCCTCATCTTAATGTTCTGCTCTTCTATCTGCTGAGCATGGATCATAAGCCTGGCTATGTCCATCTCACTAATCAACATTGCAGATCTGTACTCATTAACCACACTATCATTCACCCCAGAAACAAACTTACTCATCTTAGCCCTGTTGTCTGCCACTATATGAGGAGCATATCTAGCTAATTGAGTAAACTTAAGAGAATACTCTTTCAATGTCATGTTGCCCTGCCTGAGGTTGATAAAATCTAACACCTTAGCTTCCCTCAGCTCTAGGGGAAATAATCTATTAAGAAAAGCAGAGGCAAACTCCTCCCACTCTATGGGTCCTATATCTATACCCCTCTCATATTTCTACTGTTTGAACTATGTGTGAGCCACATCCTGCAACTGATATGCATCTAGCTCAGCACTTTCAACGGATAATACCCCCATGATATCTGTAACCTTCTAAACCTGATCAAGGAATTCCTAAGGGTCCTCGTCTGACTTAGACCCAAAAAGGGATGGAGGATTCATTCGGGTGAAGTCTCGAATACTCTTATGATATCTGTAACTTTCTAAACCTGATAAAGGAATTCCTAAGGGTCCTCGTCTGAATAAGACCCAAAAAAGAAAGGAGGATTCATTCGGGTGAAGTCTCGAATCCTGGCTGCAGATGAATTAGCCACTGGGTTGGCCGGAAAGACAGCTGGTCGTTCATTCTGGGCAACAACTGAGTTAGCAAGAGTAGTGAATGCAGCTCTAAACTCTGCATGAAATACATGTTCGTCCAAGGGATCTGCTTGGACGGGCTGAAAATGTAGTTCTAATAGCATGGGCGATTGTGTCTGACAGTCTTGAATCTGATGGAACTTTTTGAGTCCCATGCTATAACTGAATTTGACTGTATCTAACAGTCCTGGTATACTGATATCTGAAGAACTGTCTGAGTTCTTTTATTGAGATTGAGTCTAAAACTGTGGGAGGTAGTTGTTTAACCGACATGCCCCATGTATGCCATTATGGCTAAGTTGGGGTTCAATCTCTGCCCCGACTGGAGGGGTATCAATACCACGCCACTGGTAAGGACAATTATGAGTGACCCTTAGCTGGCAGGTACTAGAAACGAGAGAGGTGGGAACCCTGAACTGATAGGTTAAGCCACCCCATCAACCCTAATCTGATAGGTTAAGATGTCTCAACCTATGTTGGCTACATAGTTCTGGAACGCAAGAATGACTGCTAAGAATCATACCCTAAACTGGTAGGTGAGTTCCCATCCTTAGGTTCACTCCGTGCTAACTTCAACTCCCATATGAAGAGACTGAACATGATTCAATTGACTATACATGGACAAATTAACTGACTTCCGTTGACTGACGGAATAGTACTACTATCTGAGAGTTAACTGAGATCATGAGATTTTTTAGGTTTCCTGAGTCACATGACTGACTGAATTCTATAGATTTAGCTTGACTGAGATTATCGGGACAACATAACATGGCTCTAGGCACACAGCTATATTTTTCGGTTACGAATACCCCAGAACTCGATAGAAGGAAACTGACACACATGACATAACTTGATCATAAGATTGGAGTCCATAATTCATAATATCATAAGTAGGGAATCTTATACTTCATGTAGTTATTAACATCTTAAACATTGTAGGGATTTCATGGATATATTTCGTGTACATATTATACATATCCATTATCATACATGCTTCATACCACAACAATAGCAACACATCAATAGCATGGAATTCATATTTAAGTATATAGCTAACACATACTTGTCATTTAGATATCATGGAACCATGTAAACATAAATTCCAAACATCCCAAGCATTTTATCAAACACCTAGAATGCATTCCTTAAGGCATAGGTGTATTTCATAACTTGCACCATATTACACCATCTAAAGTTCATAGTTTTCAACTAACAACCATATATATTCCATGAAAACACCTTTAGATATCATCTTAAAATCATATATCGCTCTGGAGAGCATTTTTAACAATCATCAATATGTACATGCTCATATCACCACAAAAAGTTCACAAAATAGTATTTGAAACATGGTTCTTAAGCTCTATGAACGGATTGGATCCATAGATGAACACTACGTATACCTTAGATTAATAATCCGTGAACATAGTAGTGAAATAAGCTTGGAATTTGAAACCCCCAATTGAACCCTAGACTTGTTCTTGGTTGTTCTTGAGTGAATTTTGATAAAAATTAATGTAAAGAGCTGATTTAGGGCCTCAATACCGTGTTTGGGACTTATATAGGGGGGGGAGGATGACCCAAATACCCCTCTAGATACGTCATTTAATTTCTGTGAAAATTATCCGATTTGGGCCCCCAGCGCGATGCGGAGACATCGCGTTTCCACCTGTTTATGACCTGGAAACTCACTGCGACGCACTGGAATCGCGGAGAGACACTGGAAATTGATGAACGTCATTTTGGCTTACGGCGACGCGCCACTGACTGAAATGACGCAGCTAAAACTTTAAATCACCATAACTTCTTCACCGGGTGTCCATTTTAGGAGAATTTGGTATCGACGGGAAGCTTATTCAATTCTCTACAATTTGGAGGGTATAAATCTGCCAAAATATCACCTATAAACCAAGTTATGCTCGTTAAAATATGAGCTATGTGAAATCACATACGAAAGTTTGGTGGATTCAAAAGTTCTTAGCTTGGCTTACTCTAAGTGACTCTTATGAACATTCTTAACACATAATAAGCTCTATTATCACTAGGATACTCATCCTAATTCATGCACTCAAATATTAATCATAGGATAAGAGGTTTCATGTGTAGGAACAATGGTTTATTTTCTAGCTTAGAAATATACGGGGTATTACAATATCTCCCCCTTGGAAATATTCGTCCTCGAATGAGACTGACTGAAATGAGGAGAGACGATAAACTGGAGTACGTACAAGACATACACTACTGGAACATGATCTCATGACAGACATGACTGATAAGCTAAACATATCATGCTGGACATGCATATCTGATGCATGAATAACTGATTCATGAATGCATAACTGAGACTTATGATAACTGAGTTATCCCAATGAAAATGCATATTTTATGCATGATTATACACTGGACTGATACATTAATGCATGACTGAATATGAAACGGTAATAGATACCAAGTTTATGATGGGAACATGAACATGAAACTGAGTATGCTTAAGGAGAACTATTACCTTGAGCTTTATCTGAATTGGCGGAGAAGAGGTGAGAATACTTGGTACGCATATCTGCTTCTGCTTCCCAAGTAGCTCCCTCATGAGACTGATTTCACCAAAGAACCTTAACTAGAGGGAATTCTTTGTTCCTCAATCTACGAGTCTGATAGTCTAAGATTTTGACTGGCATCTCTTCATAAGAGATATTGTTCTGAACGTCAATGCTCTGAATAGGGACTACAACTGTTGGGTCACCTATGCATTTCTTGATCAAAGATACATGGAAGACTGGATGAACTAAGGCTAGATCTGAAGGTAATTCGAGGTCATAAGCTACCTTGCCGAAGCAACTGAGAATCCTGAAGGGACCGACATATCGGGGACTGAGTTTTCTTTTCTTGCCGAACCTCTCCACTCCCTTCATGGGAGAGATCTTGAGATAGACATAGTCATTGACCTCAAACTCGAGATCCTTTCTACGAACATCTGCATAAGACTTCTGTTGGCTCTGAGCAGCCCGGAATCTCTCTCAGATCAACTGAACTTTCTCTAAGGCGTCGAATACTAAGTCAGGACCTATAACTGAGGCCTCATGAACTTCGAACCAATTGATTGGAGATCTACATCTCCTACCATAGAGAGATTTGAATGGAGCCATCTGAATACTGGAATGATAGCTATTGTTGTATGAAAACTCAATCAAAGGCAAGTGGTCATCCCAACTTCCTTGGAAATCAATTGCACACACCCTTAGCATATCTTCGAGAGTCTGAATGGTCCTTTCTACTTGACCATCTGTTTGAGGATGAAACGTTGTACCGAGATGAACTTGGGTACCAAGACCCTTTTGGAATGCTTTCCAGAAGTGAGAGGTAAACTGGGTACCTCTGTCTAAAATAATAGATAGTGGAATACTGTGTAATCTAACCAACTACCTGATATAGAGTTTGGCATAATCCTCGGCTGAATAAGAAGTACGAATAGGAAGAAAATGAGCTGACTTGGTCATTCTGTCTACAATGACCCAAACTGAATCATGTTGATGACGAGTTCTAGGCAAACCTATCACAAAGTCCATGTTCACTTCTTCCCACTTCCAAGTAGGAATGGTGAACTCCTGTATAGAACCACTAGGTTTCTGATGCTCTATCTTAACCTGCTGACATGTAGAACACTTAGACACAAACTCTACAATATCTCTCTTCATCCCACTCCACCAATAGATCTCCCGTAAGTCGCGGTACATGTTAGTGGCCCCTGGATGAATAGAGTATCGTTCACCATGCGCTTCTGCAAGAATTCGCTGCCTCAAGCCATCTACACCTGGAATGCACAAATGACCCTGACAACGAAGAACACCATCTCCCCCTTGGGATAAAACCTCAACTTTTTTATTCTGAACTGACTCTTTCAACTTGATAAGGATAGGATCCCTGTCTTGCTTTTTTTTTACCTCGGAAACTAGAGATGACTCTAAACTACTCTGAACACATACACCACCTTCGGAAGAGTCGACTAACCGAATGCCTAGTCTGGCTAGCTGATGGATTTCCTGAGCGATTTTCTTCTTGCTATCCTTAACATGAGAAACACTACCCATGGAGAGTCTACTAAGAGCGTCGGCCACAACATTGGCCTTTCCCGGATGATAAAGGACGCTCATGTCATAATCTTTCAAGAGCTCTAACCACCTTCTCTAACGAAGATTGAGATATTTTTGAGAAAAGACATACTGGAGACTCTTATGATCTGTAAAGACATCTACATGAACTCCATAAAGATAATGCCTCCAAATCTTCAAGGCAAATACTACAGCTGCTAACTCAAGATCATGAGTAGGATAATTCTTCTCATGGGGATTTAGCTGCCTGGAGGCGTAGGCTATGACCTTACCATGCTACATGAGGACACAACCTAAACCCACTGTGGATGTATCACAATAGACTACGAAACCGTCTGAGCCATCTGGAAGAGCTAGAATTGGAGCTGAGGTGAGTCGAGTCTTCAACTCTTGGAAACTCTTTTCGCATAAATCTGACCATTGAAACTTAACCTTCTTCTGAGTCAATCTGTACATAGGAGATGCAATAGAAGAAAATCCCTTGATAAATCATCTGTAATAGTCGGCCAAACCCAAGAAACTCCTGATATTTGATGGAGATACGGGGCGAGGCTAGTTTCTTACCACTTCGGTCTTCTGAGGATCTACTCTAATCCCATCACCGGAAATAATATAGCCGAGGAATGCTACTGATCTTAGCCAAAATTCGCACTTACTGAACTTGGAGAATAACTGATGATCCCTGAGAGTCTGAAGAACAATTCTGAGATGGTCTGAATGATCATCCTCAGTGCGAGAATAGACCAGAATATCATCTATGAAGACTATGATAAACATGTCCAAGTACTTCTTGAACATCTGGTTCATCAAGTCCATGAAAGCTGCAGGGGCATTGGTAAGACCAAAGGACATGACAAGAAATTCGAAGTGACTATACCGCGTACGGAAAGTTGTCTTCGGGATGTAATATTCTCTAACTCTGAGCTAATGATAGCCTGATCTGAGATCTATCTTAGAGAAGTAACTGGCACCCTGAAGTTGGTCAAACAAGTCATCCATTCTAGGAAATGGATACCTGTTCTTGACCGTAACTTTGTTGAGCTGACGGTAATCTATACACATCCTGAGAGAACTGTCTTTCTTGCACACGAATAAGACTGATGCACCCCATGGGGATACACTAAGCCTGATGAATCCCTTATCTAAGAGATCCTTCAACTTATCTTTTAGTTCCTTGAGTTCTGCTGGTGTCATTTTGTATGACGGAATAGAAATAGGCTGAGTATCTGGGAGAAGGTCTATGCCGAAGTCTATTTCTCTTTTGGGAGAAATGTCTGGAAGATCTTCGAGAAAGACATCTGAATATTCATTAACCACTAGGACTGATTCGATACTGGGAGATTCGGAACTGGAATCCTTAACATGCACGAAATGATACACACACTCCTTAGAAATCATTTTCCTTGCCCGAAGGTAGGAAACAAGCTAACCCTTGAACGCTGAAGTACTACCCTTCCACTCTAGGATGGGCTCATTCGAGAATCGAAACTGAACTATCCTATTTTTGCAGTCGACTATGGCATAGCAGGAATGAAGTCAATCCATGCCGAGAATGACATCAAAGTCAGTCATCTCTAACTCGACTAAATCTGCTGACATGGATTTCTGAAATATCATAACCGGGCAATTCTTGTATACCCGCCGAGCTATGATGGTTTTACCCACTGGGGTAGAGACTGAAAAGGGATCTGCTAAAATTTCGGGACTGATTTCGAAATTGCCTGCTATGTATGGAGTAACAAAAGACAAGGATGCACCTGGGTCTAGCAAAGCAAAAACATGAACATGGAAAATCTGTAATGTACCAGTAACAACATCAGGAGAATTTTCTTGATCTTGTCGGGTCTGAAGAGCATAGAGTCTATTTGGGCGTTGCCTACTAGTAGCACTGGAAGTGGAAACCTGCTGGTTTGGGCGACCGGACTGAGCTGTGGAATGGTTCTGCTGACCCTGAGGACCTGACTAAGGATACTCTCTAATCCTGTGGCCTGGCTTGCCACAACCAAAATAGACATCACTACCAGCTCTGCAAATACCCTTGTGGTTCTTACCACAAGTCTAACATAGGGGATTTGTTTAGGCACTGCTAACACTGCCCTGAGATTTAGAGCCTGGTACTCTATCTCTGTTGCCGTCTCTGAATTTTGGCACTGGGGAACTGGCAGAGGAAGGAGCTGGAACACTGGCGGAAGAATGAGCTGGAGCTGATGACTTCGGACGAAATTGTTAACGGTTTTCTCCCTCTGATTTGGATTGAGCAAATTTGAAACTGCCTAACCTTGCTCTCGTTTTCTGACTCTCCCTAGTCCTAACCTTCTTCTCCTCTATTTGCTGAGCATGGATCATGAGTTCGGCTAAAGTCATATCGTTGTTCAGCATCACAGATCTACACTCATTTACCACGCTATCATTCACCCCTGACACAAACTTTCTCATCTTAGCCCTATTTTCTGCAACCACATGAGGGGCATATCTGGCTAGCTGAGTAAATCTAAGAGAATACTCTCTAACCGCCATATTTCCCTGCCTGAGGTTGATGAACTCAAGAACTTTGGCCTCTCTCAGTTCTTGGGGAAAGAATCTATCTAAGAAAGCCGTGACAAATTCCTCCCACTCAATAGGACCTGCATCGTCTACCCTCTCGGACTTCCACTGTTTGTACCAAGTATGAGCGACATCCTGTAATTGGTATGCGGCTAACTCATCACTCTGAACAGAAGTAACTCCCATGATATCAATGACCTTCTGGACTTGGTCAATGAATTCCTGAGGGTCTTCATCAGACTTAGACCCGAAGAAAGATGGAGGGTTCATTCGAGTGAAGTCCCGAATCCTAGCTGTTGCAGAATTGGACACTGGATTGGCCGGAATAATTGGTGGCCATTTATTTTGGGCAGCCACGGGCTGAGCAAGTGTGGTGAATGTGGCTCTAAACTCCGCATGAGAGACATGTTCGCCCAAAGGATCTTCGGGCTGAGGAGCTAGCTGGTTTCTTCTCTTTGGGGCCATATTCTGAAATAAGAGAAGAACGGATTATACTGAGAGTTTAACTTGAGATTATGCTCACTAGCACAACATGAATACTGAACGAAGGGAAAATATTCTTAAAACATCTCATAGCCTCCTATACATAAATGTGGCGCGCAACACACCCATGCACAAGACTCTACTAGATGCGGCTTTCAGACTTCCTAGGACTCTATTGAACCTTAGGCTCTGATACTAAGTTTGTAACACCCCGATTTTCTGAACCGGAATGCTACACGGTGCTTATGACCCCGAAGGACCACAAGCTAACCCATGACTGATATTTGTACCTGTGCACTGCAATATATAATGTAATAATGCGGAAAACATTAATATGTAGGCCATAAGGTTCAACTGAATAAAAAATCTGTAAAATAGTAACATCGTGTGGGTGAAAGATTACCTAGAACAACTGAAAACTGAATCAAATCTGAACTAAATCTGAAAGCCTCTAAATACTGTCTGAATAAGGTGTTGAAGGAACATGTCTCCAACTAACTCCGTCTAGCAAAACTGAGTTGAAATAATAAATAAAATAAAATAATAGCGTATCATCCTCGAATGAAGAGGACTCACTGCAACTCTGTATACTGGAATGCAGCTGCTACTACTGGTATGGAACTCATGTCTCTGAACCTATGGTGTAACATGAAAAGAAATCACCATAGTGCAAATACGTCAGTACAACTGGAGTACTGAGTATACAAGTGAGGCAGGCTAATGCAAAGGGTTTACATGCATGAATAATGCTAACTGACTGACTAATATGAACGTAAGAGTACAAACATACATACATAGTAACTGAGATCGTGAGTATGTGATAGATAAATCTGTACGTTAATACATAGTTTACTGATAACTGACATGGCTAAAACTGTAGTTCTAATAGCATGGACGACTGTGTCTGACAGTCTTGAATCTGATAGAACTTTCTGAGTCCCGTGCTATAACTGAATTTGACTGTATCTAACAGTCTTGGTATACTGATATCTGAAGAACTGTCTGAGTTCTTTTAATGAGACTGAGTCTGAAACTGTGGGAGGTAGTTGTTTAACCGACATACCCCATGTGTGTCATTATGGATAAGCTGGGGTCCAATCTATGCCCCGACTGGAGGGATGTCAATATCGCGCCACTAGTAAGGACAGTTGTGAGTGACCCTTAGCTGGCAGGTACTCAAAACGAGAGCGGTGGGAACCCTGAACTGACAGGTTAAGCCACCTCATCAACCTTAATCTGACAGGTTAAGATGTCTCAACCTATGCTGGCTACATAGTTCTAGAACGCAAGGATGACTGCTAAGAATCACACCCTAAACTGGTAGGTGAGTTCCCATCCTTGGGTTCACTCGGTGCTAACTTCTACTCCCATCTGAAGAGACTGAACATGATTCAACAGACTGTACATGGACTGATTAACTGACTTTCGTTGACTGATGGAATAGTACTACTATCTGAGAGTTAACTGAGATCATGAGATTTCTGAGGTTTCCTGAGTCACATGACTGACTGAGTTCTATATATTATAGCTTGAATGAGATTATCGGGACAACATAACATAGCACTAGGCACACAGCTATATTTTTTGGGTACGAATACCCCCAGGACTCAATAGAAAGAAACTGACACACATGACATGACTTAATCACAAGATTGGAGTCCACAATTCATAATATCATAAGTAAGGGAACTTATACTTCAAGTAGTTATTCAATATCTTAAACATTGTAGGGATTTCATGGATATATTCCGTGTACATATTATACTTATCCATTATCATACATGCTTCATACCACAACAATAGCAACACATCAATAGCATGGAATTCATATTTAAGTATATAGCTAACACAGACTTGTCATTTAGATATCATGGAACCATGTAAACATAAATTCCTAACATCCCAAGCATTTTATCAAACACCTAGTATGCATTCTTTAAGGCATAGGTGTGTTTCATAACTTGCACCATATTACACCACCTAAAGTTCATAGTTTTCAAATAACAACCATATATATTCCATGAAAACACCTTTACATATCATCTTAAAACTTAAACAACAATCATCAACATGTACATGCTCATATCACCACAAAAAGTTCACAAAATAGTATTTAAAACATGGTTCTTGAGCTCTATGAATGGATTGGATCCATAGATGAACACTAGGCATACCTTAGATTAATAATCCGTGAAGATAGTAGTGAAATAAGCTTGGAATTTGAAACCCCCAATTGAACCCTAGACTTGTTCTTGGTTGTTCTTGAGTGAATTTTGATAAAAAGTAATGTAAAGAGCTGATTTGGGGCCTGAATCCCGTGTTTGGGACTTATATAGGGGGGAAAGATGACCCAAATACCCCTTTAAATGCGTCATTTAATTTCTATGAAAATTACCCGATTTGGACCCCCGGCGCGACGCGGAGACATCGTCTTTCCACCCGTTTGTGACCTGGAAACTCACCGCGACGCACTGGAATCGCGAAGAGACACTGGAAATTGACGAACGTCATTTTGTCTTACGGCGCGACGCGCCACTGACTGAAATGGCGCTACTGAAACTTTAAATTGCCATAACTTCTTTACCGGGTGTCCGTTTTAGGCGAATTTGGTATCGACGGAAAGCTTATTCAATTCTCTACAATTTGGAGGGTATAAATATGCCAAAATATCACCTATAAACCAAGTTATTCTCATTCAAAGATGAGCTATGTGAAATTACACACAAAAACTTGGTGGATTCAAAAGTTCTTAGCTTGGTTTACTCTAAGTGACTCTTATTAACATGCTTAACACATCATAAGCTCTATTATCACTAGGATACTCATCCTAATTCATGTACTCAAATATGAATCATAGGATAGGAGGTTTCATGTGTAGGAACAACGGTTTATTTTCTAGCTTAGAAATATACGGGGTATTACAATTTCATACATCATGGTTACTTTAATCAACTCAATTTAAAAGTTTCCAAACCCACATACTAGCATAATTTCATGAAAAGTACATAAAGACTCCAACTTGGTATTTATTCAACCACATCAACATAATTAAAATCAACTCACCACATGGAAATCATAATTCATGAGTTTAAAATGGGATTCGTGAGCTTCGTGGGTGAAAGAAACCCATGAATCAACACTTTACATACCTGGGTGGATGATTTCTTGAAGATTGGTGGAGGAAAGCTTGAATTCTTGCCTTGGGATTAGACACCTAGGGTTTTTTGTTCTTGGGGATTGATCTTTGAGAGAAACCCTAATTTGGTGTTGTGGATGAATAATAAAGCTATGAGCTCTGGTCTAGTATAATTAGGGGTCAAAACGGGTGGAAAAAGACCCAAATACCCTTTTAAAAATGGCTTAAAATCGCTGATCGGAAGTAGAGATGGTTTGGGTTACGGTCCGTCGCTGGCTCGACGGTCCGTCGGTCCATCCCATCGTACTTGGCCAGGACCTGAACTCCCTACCTCGTTTGCGATGGTTTCGGCGACGGTCCGTCGGTCCTGACCGTCGCACTTGGCCAGAAGATGGGTTCACTGCCTTAGTCGCGATGGCTTGGGCAACGGTCTGTCGCTAGCTCGACGGTCTGTCGGCCTGACCGTCGCTTCTGGGCAGTTTCGACAGTTCTCTGTAAAACATCCATAACTTTTTACTTCGATACCGGATTTGGATGAAATTGATATCGTTGGAAAGCTAATTCAATTTTCCACATGACAAAAAGTCAAAATTGGGAAAATTCTATCTGATTTAAACATTAATCATTTAGGAAGTCATCACTAACTCTTCTGGAGACTAGATTTGACTTAAAGAAAGTTCGGGGTATTACAATAACTATTTCAATCCATAAAAAAATCAACATAACTAACATAACATAATCTATACAGTTTACAAAAAAAACTTTCTAACACAACAAAATAAATGTATTACCTTTTTTTATCGGAACGTTTAGCTCTGGAATTGAATCCATGTGTCACAACATATTTTGACATCACAGAAACGAGCGTCTTTTAATCCTTATACATCTGTTTCACCTTCACATCAATACTCTTGCTATCACAAATTAGATTATTAACCTCAAATTTTGGAACATACAACGCATATTGATTATGTGTCTCTGCAACAGCGAGAGCCATAGCGTCTGATTCAACACCCTCCACGCAAACAATAGCTCATGTGTCTCTATCAAACTGTATGTCATCGGAAGACATATCAATTGTTGATATGCACAACGGATACATCACGAATGTTGGTTGAGCTTTCTTCAACTCGACATACAACCGTACTCCATTGTCATTACGGATATGAAAAGGTGAAGCACTGTCGTCGACTACATAGCGTACATCAATATTTTTTTGCACTTCATCAATGTTTAATTCGGTAGCGATTGATGAAATCAACTTCAAGTAACTTATTGATTCCACAACAACTATCCCTTCGCTTTTATAATTTACATATTTCATTTTTGTTCTCCATTGACCAGCGTACCTCGAAAGGATAGCAATATTCATCTTCTTGAATTCAAATTCAAATTTTTTTTCTTCAAAAAAATTAATAAAATCAGTGACTGGACTTTTTTGTGTGTGTGAATTTCGTATTATTTGTTTTCTTGAAACCGAATACAATTTTTTTCCTTCAACAGGATCAACAATATCAGTGATTCTTTTTTTTGTGTGTGTGTGAATTTCGTATGAGTTTTTTTTTAATGTATTTGATTAATTCAAAATTTGAAAATCAGAAGTTGTTACATAATTTAAGGAAGGCATTAATCCACTAAATTAATTAGTTGACTTAAAAGCGTCCTTAAAGGAAGGAATCCGTTATTTCCTTTTTCTACGCCAGTAGCAATATCACATATACATAGGATGATATGTATATTAATCGTAACTTATGTATATTAAAGAGAAAAGACATATTTTCCCCCCTGAACTTGTCATCACAACTCACTTTAGCACTTAAACTTAACTTCCGTTTATTTACCCCCCTTAACAACTTTCAAATGAATTAAATTCCCCCTATAGCTGACGTGGCAAAAAAAAAAAAGAGCGAGTGATTTTTTATTTTTTTTAAAAGACCACTTTATTGCTATTTTTATTATTATTATTATTATTATTATTATTATTATTATACATACATATATATATATATATAACATTAAAAGAAAAATGTCTTCATAGAAGACATTTTCATCTTCTTCATCACTCCCCTTCCCCACCCTCACGCCCACCCCCACCCCACCCCCAACACTCTATTTCTTCATCTTCTTCATACCCCCATCCTGTTTCTTCGTAATTCCCTTCCTATCAAGTCCTAATTAATCCAAAATTTTATTTTTCGACAATTAAAAAGGGTAAAAGATTGATGAACAAGTTTGATTCTTGGCCAAGAATTTCATGTCATGCGAATATCATCTATGTCATTTTTAAATTTCGGACTGTTTATACCATTTCTGTAGACATTTTTGAGTAAGAAATTGAAAATTTAGGAGTTTTGGAATTTTGGATTTTGGTTAATGTGAAAGAATTTGGATTTGAGATTTTGTGTATTGATGTGTTTTTGTGATCATGTACTTGTATTTAGTTCATTGATGGATTTGCTCAAGCTAATTCAACTTAATTTTGCATTTGATGAAGAAAAAAATTCATTGAAAAAATTTGTGGTAATGGTGAAAGAAATAGAAAAAGTGGTGCTTTTATGTGAAGAAGAAGAAGAATGAGGAGGAATGGGAGGGGACGGAGGCTGCTGTCTAATGAAAAAGTAGAAGGAATTGGGGTGGGGTGGGGTGGGGGCTGTGAAAGAACGAAGGGGGTGGAGGTTGTGAAGAAGAAGAAGGAAGGGGGGTGGGGTCTATTTTATTTATATAAAATATATTTTTTATAACTCTTTATATATATATATATATATATATATATATATATATATATATATATATAAAAAAAAAAAAATAGTATATATAAAATATATAAAAAGTTAGTGTGTGGGATTATTAAAAAAAAAAAAATCTTTAGTGTGTGGGATTATTAAAAAAAAAAAAATCTTTCGTGGCAAATGACATGGCACTGATTTGGCAATGACGTGGCGCGTGTGTAGCGCACTCTCCATCGTGAGAGTGGTATTCAGTTTTGAGGGGTGAAAATAATTCACTTTAAAGATGTTAAGGGGGTAAATAAACGGAAGTTAAGTTTAAGTGCTAAAGTGAGTTGTGGCGATAAGTTCGGGATGGAAAAGATGCCTTTTCTCTATATTAAAAAGGAAGAGAGAGTAAACTAATTAAGAAAAATAGAAGAGGGTGTAATTAATTATAAAATGATTGATATTTGTGTTATTTATACATTACTATTAAATTATTTTATTATAACGTGTAATTTTTCCCAAAAAAAAAAAAAAGTGAGGTTGTTCGGAAGCGCAATTGTCCAAACACCCCCATTAGAATCCAATAGAGTTAGAAATAAGTAAATGGGGAAAAAAAAAAAACAGAAAACATTTAACTAGTGAGGGTAACAGTTTTGTGGTGAGAGGCAGTAGTTGTGTTGGAGTCTTGGAGACCTATAAATAAAACTATGACGATTGACGACTCCCCTCCTCTCCCCCTAACTCATCTTCATTAGGTATCCGCCCTAACAACTACACCGCCCAATGCCGGCCCCCTTTTTGTTTTTTTCATTTTTCCAGCTGAAATGGAGAATGAGGAAGAGGCATATTTCACGTTTGTGCGTGAATCTGACAACCCTTCTCATCATCATAATGATGATTGATGGGTGTGTGTCTGTTAGATTCACGCACAAACTCGTAATATGTTTTTTCCAATCTCTGCTCCTTTGATTTTTGGACAACTCTGCCCCAGTAGAAGAGATTTTTTGTGATTAGAGGTGTGACGTTTGACCTCTTTTCCCATCTGGGCTTCCGTGTTCTTTACTGATTTGATTCATTCTTTCTTGGGATTGGGAATATCTTGTTAGCCACGAAGCTTTTTAGGTAAGTCTTTCATCTTTTATTATATATATAATGCTTCTTAATCTGCAGATTCTCTTTTGAATTTTCTCTGCCATGGGCTAACGGACTCTGTTATAGATTAGAAATCATCATTCTTTTGTATTTTTCTTAAGGATCTGAATGGATATAGTGGTTTTCATATAGGTGAATCGAGTAATTTTGATTGTTATGTTTCACTTGCTTAAGTTCATGGTCTCCCAAGCTGTTTTGCTCAGGCTCCTCAAAACTGACGCCGCACCCATATCAGATTCTTAAAAAATAGACTACTTTTGGAGAATCCGACACGTACCTGTTGCCATATTTGAAGAGTCCGAGCAATATAGCCCCCAATGTAATTTCGGTGAACAGTTTAAGAGTAGCTCTCACTCAACAAACTGAAAATGGTAACAATTAAATTGGAAGTACCAATTTAAAAAGGAAACTGGTCTTTTTCTTCTGACACGGCATAAACATCTCTCATTTCCACAAAGAGTTCACTAATACTTAGAACAAAAATGATGGAACAGATATGATAACAACTTCGTTAGTGAATGGAGGAAGCAGGAGGCAGGTAGAATGCCAATGGCATCAACTACCTAATGGATAAGAACAGATGGTGAATTCAAAGTCCATCAACAGATATATGAGGCATTTGACATGCAGTTTTGGTTAACAATTGTCAAATTATCTTGATCTCAAAACTCTATTTTGTTTTTCTTACTAAATGAATGTCCCTTGCTCCAAATACTTTATTGTTTCCTTTCATTTTAATTTAATGTAAACATGATACTATTCGTCATCTTTATTTTCTCTAGTTCTCAATTGATGAGTAAGCTGGCCATAGAATGAATGAGGTGATTTGCCATAGAACCAATTGAGACAATTGCTTAATTTAACACTTAGTGATGTGGGAATATGCTTCTACTTCTTCCCTTTATAAGTCAGTAACTTGGGTGTCACATGTTAAGTTGCAAAAGGTCTATGCATTCATCATTTAATCCATCTTTAGTTTACGATTCATGCTATTCTGTATGACGATTTCCATTCCTTTTTTGTATGTACATGTACGGTAAGATTGATGTTAATTGCTCCAAGCTAGTTCAAGCGAGACACTCATAACTTCCCAATGAGAATTCAAGTCCTTGCTGTAGAGCTGCAGAGTCAAGTAAACAATCCCGTTAAATATGCCATGGAGTGTCTGTGGAAGTCAACTTCAAATTCATGAATTTGCTTTATGGGGAAAATGGTTAATTTTGGTGTTAAACAGTTTTGTAAACTTGTAAGATCCAGAAAGGCATAATGAGGTAAACCTCACAATGTATGCTTCGGTATCTTTGACTCTCCTTTTTTGTAATTGCACATCGCATCTCTGCCTAAATTATGAAAAGGACAGTTGGGTAGTTGTATTCTTATAAGCATCTGGTTTTTACTATAAAGCATAAGACTACCCTTAGTACTTCTAACTGTTAACTATTAGGTGTAACTGATTACTGGATTACCTTACAGCTCATTACGCTTTAGAAGCAATGAATCCAAGGACAAGAGTAAAAAGGATCAATATTATGCGAATAACTTTACAAGAACAACAACATACCCACTAATATCCGATAAGTGAGGTCTGGGGAGGGTAAGGTGTACGCAGACCTTACCTCTACCTCGAGGAGGTAGAGAGGCTGTTTCCGGAAGACCTTTTCGGCGAATAACTTTAAAAAGTTAAATATGCTATATTAAATTGAATTATTACAGAGTTATGTCTTTACTTGGTGTGAGTACCTGGTCTGGTGTCTATTTAAGCAACACTCATGGACACAGGTTGGGTTGTTTCAATTTGATCTGAATATGATGTAAGGAAACAGATATACTGCATACTACTTGAAGTGCCAAAGGAGAAAATAATTGCTCTTTCATTCAACTTAATTCCTCTTTGCTCCCATTGGACCTATATGCTGAACATGTATTTGATCCTTTTTTCCTAATGGACATTAACTGATCACATTAAGTGAGGTGAAGACACTGTTAGGACAACGAATTTCTATCCGCTGTATGAAATTGTATTAAGTGAAAGGTGATCATTACCATCAGAAAAATGTGCAGTATGCTTACTGCTCTGCATTTGGAAGAGCAAACAATAAATGGTTGGGTAAACATGATGATCCGATGAGGTAAATTTTACTAGCATTGAAAAATAAAAGAATGATTTTGTAAATTAGATTCTACTCATTCACATACCATATTAACTACTATGTTTTTCCTAAGGCCCAGGTTTTTTCAGCTTACAAAGTTACTCAATATAGTTGTAACATCCTTAAAAAACCCTTTGTTGTTGGTCTTCTCCTCTGCTTGAAGATCTACTCCTGTTGGCACTACCAAAGGATGGTGCTTGCAATAAGTTCCATTCCGTTCGAAAGCCCTGTAGAGTTCATGATAAAGTTGAAACATGACGTCACTGTCATCCATTTGTTTCCTGTAGTTCAGGAGAACATAGTGAGCCGTTGTCCTGAAGTATCCCTTTACAAAATCATGGAAGTTTATGGGGGGATCCCTCAGCATATAAAGCATGCCCTTGCATGTCAAGGTGAGGGCTTTCTTGTATTTGAGCCATTCTGAGTTGCGGGAAACTTGCAAATCTTCTCCACCATTAGGATTTAAAAGGTTGGTACTCAATATTGATGTTTGAATAGCTGTGAGCACTTGCAATATGTTAGACTTCCATGGATTCCACTTTTCTTGAGCATTGCAATACCAGTTAGTCAGCGGGCTTCCACATTCCAGGAGGCCAAGGGAAACCTTGCCCTTGGGGTCTAAATATTGGTTCGAGTCAACATCATAAGAAAGGTAATGAAGCCTTGGAGGACAAGCTGGGTAGTTACTTGGAAAAAGTATATCGAAGAAGAAGAGACCATGGGCGTAAGGCGTGTCGGGAGGACCAACTATGACTGCCCTCATAAGATCAATCCTCTTTTCATAAGACTGGACAAGAATGGAACTAGGAAGATTGTTTCCCAATAAAAGCCATTCTTTTTCAATTCTTTGGTAAAAGTCAGTTCCCGATACCATGTTTTTGGAATTTCTGTTATACCTCAAGAAGTGGTGATCATACGGTGGACTGTAAAACATGCCAAATTTCTTGATCTGCTTAAACCTTTGATCGACATCGTCTAAAATCTCTTCTATTTCCCCAAAAGACTTGTTTGACTCGTCCATTTATTTTCTTTCTGGTGGCTTATAATGAAGTGCAGTTGAAAGCAAGCAATTGTTGTTTTCTGGTGTATATACTGTGTTGGAAGGAATTCGTTTTCTACTGCAATTCTAACACTTCCACCAAGATTCTTGTGTTAGAATGAGAGTAGAAATCTATTGATTTGGGACTCTATTTGAGACGTGGTATATTTAAGAGACATAAACTACTAGTATTCTCAACTAAATAAGGAAAAAAAACGATCGACAATTAAGGCAATTATTTGAATTGAACCAAAACCTTCAATAGAGAATACTTCATGAATCCTTATTGAATTGTAGAATAAATTCCTAAAATTGTAAAACGGTAAAAGGAAGTAAAAGTTCTATTTAGAAAGGGAGACGACAAATCCTATATTTGGTTTGCAAGGAAAACTTTTAGGAAAAAAAAAAAAAAAAGTTTAGCCATCCTTCCAAATATAGCTAAAGAGTAGTTATTTTTTAAATCGAAAATAAATTTGGACAAATACTTCTATTTGCAAGTTAAAACTTTACGATTTTGTCCTCGAGTTCAACAAAAAACACCATTGATAAAATAATGTGACAAGAACTATCTCATTCATTGACATTTGGATTCAAGGATAATGCAAGTTGAAACTCTATAATTGATCCTGGATTTGAAACAAGCCTAGTTATAAAGTTACAACAAGAAATTTTATGTTAAAAACTTGAATTTAAACTCCAACATACTATATTGAAATTTCGCCTTAAATTGTTCCGATAAATTGGGAGTTTTGAACTCCAACATAGTATAATGTTCACTTATAAAACTTTCGAACTCCAAGCACATATTGAGTTTTTTTGCGCGATAAGTAAAAGTGATTTGTCCAAAAATTATTTTTCATTAAAAAATTATTAAATTGAATGATATGAAATAATGCTTAAATTTAATTTCTGGTCTAACAAGCGACTATTTGTCAATTTCTTTTGAAAAGGAATGTGTTTTCTTGGGCTGCTTTGAATTTCAAAGTTGGACGTGCAAAAATAACCGAAGTGTAAACAACATAAATCCCCTAGTTAATGAAAGTAATTACACAAAATCTCTTATTGTTTTCTCTCTCAAATTTTGCAAAGATACTCATACATTCGGCCAACTATTATATATTGGTCGAATGTATGATGAAACAGCTAATCCTAAATTTAAGGTAAGAAAAATCATTAATTATTTTACAGTTCCTTAATTAACGGCAATAATTAGCTAACATTAACTCGTTTGTGGATAAAACTAGTAACTGATATTTGAATTTCAAAAAATTTCTTAAACGTCAATTTTTTTTTTTTGTAATCTGGGATTCAAGATATGGAAAGCAAAAAAGCAACCAATTTCTTCTTCATACGTTCTTCCATACTACTAAAATCAATATGAATATATTCATATTGTTGCGACATTCTGGAATCTGAGAGTCAGGAATTAGTTATGAGTCATACAAAAGTGACGCAATAATTATTTCAGAAAGTATAACTTACTTGACATTGGTTTCTACAATCGTCATGGAATTGGATATCGACGAAGTACATAAAATAATTGAAGTTAAATATGTGGTTGAAGGAAATTCTTCTCCAATTGTCATAAGAAACGACAATGGAGTGAGGGTTTACGTTGAGTTGAAGAAATAATTTTCTGAATTGGTTAATTTTCCGCTTTGTATTTCAACTTTCGACAAATCCAATAGTGAAATAGAGTTTGATAAAGAAACATGTGATGTATTGTGTATTGAGGGTAGTGAATATGATTCGGTTGCGTTAACGATTGTTGAAACGGATAATTAGTATGCTTTATATGTTCCTGAAATTGAAGTGAAAAACTTCATTACTGGTTGCAAGAACACCGAAATAATGGTGAATCAGATTTACAAGGATAAGCAAACTCTTGTTTCAGTAATGGCAAGACATGCAATAGCTAATGGCTTCAACACCAAAGTGAAACGATCCGACAAAAAAAGGTACGCTATAAAAGTGTCAATTTTATTTGCTGAGCTTATAATCTATGGTAATTTGTTTTTTGAGGTTTTGAAGAAGTGTTTGTTCTAAAGTTGGGTCGTTTTTTGATGTAGCTCATAAATATACGAATGTATAATGTGTTACTCCCTCCGTCCCATTTTATGTGTCGCCATTTGACCGGGCACGGAGTTTAAGAAATAAGGGAAGACTTGATAAAGTTTACCAAATTATCCTTTATCAAAAAATGTGCCAATATCTTTTTTTTAATTAAGTGGGACCAATAAGGGTAAAAGGGTAATTGTGCCTTTAAAAAGTTGCCAAATAAGGAAAGGCGACACTTATTTTGGGACGGATTAAAAAGGAAATGATGACACATAATTTGGGACGGAGAGAGTATTATACATGCCTGCTAATGTATAATGAATCTGTGCCAGTCAAAGAAATGTATGATAATATGATTTAAGACATTCTGAAGTTGCTTGTGTTTTATAGTTGGGTATTATGTTGAAATACGAATGTATAATATTTGATTATACATTCAGAGAAATGTATAATGTAGTTGGGGCAGTTCCAGGATTTGCATTTTTTTTTATCTATTTTTATTTGTAATAGTTTTGTTTAATACATTGACTCAGTTTTTATATATTGATGCAGTTATGTACTGATTTGTCGTAACAAAGATTGCAAGTGGGTCTTGAAGGCGTCTTGTATGAATGAATCGAAATTGTTTGTGATAAAAATATTTGATTCGGAGCATACTTGCAGTCTTAGCGACAGAGTGCTGAATAATGTGGTTGCAACAACAAATTTTGTGAGTGAATTTACAACTCCAAAATTAATCAATCACAAGAGAATACACACACCCCGCGGACATTATTGAATAGATGAAGGTTGTT
This sequence comes from Capsicum pubescens, assembly GCA_030864215.1. Classification (NCBI taxonomy): domain Eukaryota; kingdom Viridiplantae; phylum Streptophyta; class Magnoliopsida; order Solanales; family Solanaceae; genus Capsicum; species Capsicum pubescens. The sequence goes on from CM061538.1 coordinate 257,621,771, forward strand.
TACGGAGTTGATATTAACTACATGAAAGCCTAGCGCGCAAAAGAGAAGGCGATTGCGATGCTTAGAGGTGGACCACCAGATGGATATAGAAAAATGCCCCGTTATATCTATATGTTGAACCACATGTATCCGCAATCGAACATTCGGGTGTATAAGACAGTAGATAACGAGTTTAAATACTTGTTTATTGCCTTGCATCTCATGATAAGGGGTTTTGAATTTTGTCGACCTGTTGTAGTTGTTGACGGGGCTTATTTAAGTGGTCCATACAAAGGAACCTTTGTATCGGCAAGCACATTAGATGGTGCAGGTACTGTGCGATCATGTTTTATTATACTGTTTTATTTTTATGGTGTTTACTATGTATTATATGAGCTTATACATTGATGTTTTATGTATAATAATTCATATAGCTACTAAATTAGTACCTTTATCGTTGACATATCTTCTTTTTTTTTCATTGTTTTCCTTGTTTCTTTTTTATTTAGGTTGTATTCTGCCATTAGCTTATGGTGTTGTTGATTCGGAGAATGACAATGCGTGAACTTGATTTTTTCAGCAGTTTAGAGAGGCATTTGGTGAACGAGACAACATGTGTGTTGTATCAGACAGAAATGAAAGTATCATAAAAGGTGTAAGCATTGTTTATCTTAATGTCCCTCATCTAGCATGTATTTAGCATTTATAAAAAAACGTTTGCACCCAATTTAGAAAAAGCAAAGATAGACTTAGTGACCTTTATTATTCCATGGCTAAAGCTTATAGAAAAGAAGATTTTTATTATATTATGTCAAAGGTTGCTAAGGTTGATCAAAGAGTTAAGAAATATCTGGAGGATGCTGGGTATGAAAAATGATCTCGATGTCACTCGCCTGTAAATAGAGGTAGAATGATGACCTATAATATAGCTGAATGTATTAACGGTTGTTTGGTTAAAGCTAGAAAACTTCCAATTTTAGGTTTCCTTGAAGAAGTTAGAATTTTATTTGTTGCCTGAAATTGTAAGAACAACGAAATTACATCTTACACAAATACAACTCTTGGGAGAAGATTTGAAGAAATACTGACTCTTAATGAGGTTAAAGCTCTGCAGATGACGGTATGTATTAGAATAATTATGTAACAGAAACTTTATTTTTCATTGATTATATATTCTTATTTTATATTTTTTACTGAATATGCATTTTCTAACAGGTTAAGCCAGCAGGTAGTTATTTTTATTGTGTATATGATTCAGGACGGTGGTACATTATCGATATTGAGTGTGGTACGTGCCTATCAAATTGATGAAATACTGTGTCCACACGGAATTGTTGTATTAAAAAGTAAAAATATAGATGTAAAGGATTATGCACGTTATTGCTCTGAATTGTACAAGCCAAACACCATAGTCAAGACATATGAACTCCCGATAGTTCTAATACCAGACAAGAAAGATTGGAATGTTCCACGTTTTGTTGATGATAAAGAAGTTTTGCCGCCCAAATAGAAAACCGCCTGGTAGGCCAAAAAAAGGAAGGCATTTGAAATCAAGTGAATCACTGTCTTCAAGTTCGAACCGTTGCGGTAAATGCGGATGAGTCAGTCACAACCGGAGGACGTGCGGTTTCTTTCCAAAGAACTCATGATGAAGCTAATATTTTTTTTTTATCTGCTGATGCTTTGAATGGTTTTATTTGTATAAACATTTTTATTAGATTTTGTTGGAATGCTGGAACAACTAATATTAAGCTGTTTAATTGCTATTTGATTTTCACTTCTTTATTCAATGTTTTATATTATAAGAACAATTTTAAGCATTTTTCATATATAATATTTTGTAACCATATAACTTGTAGTTATAACTGATGGGTATATTTAGTATGTAACTTGGGAACTATTACAGTAATCAATTGTTGAAACATAAATTGTAGCAAACTGTTATACATTATAGTTAATGTGTAAGAAATGTATGATATAGCGTTATAATTTTTTGAAGTGTATTATGTTAGACAGAAAAAATGACATTTAACTGACTTCTTTTTAAGAAGAAAAAACAGTACATGAAATATCAAAATCATGTTTTATGCGTATTATTACACATTATACGTTTTTGTAAAATATATGATGTTCATTTACGAATGTATAATATTAGATTATACATTTGTATCAATGTATGAAATAGTATCATACTTTATAAAAGTGTATGGTGTAAACTATTTTTGTAATTTTTTTCCAAGAAAAAACGTATGACAACATGTATTATGTTATGCAATACACATATTTAAACGTATTAGACACTAGTTCGTTGTATTTTTAACTTATAAGAAAATGTACGTAACAGTAAAAATATAATGTGTTCAAATACAATATCAGTTTAATTTGATATTTGTTTCTACACGTTTAAAAAAAATGAAAGGCAAACTCAATATCTTTTAAGAATTAGTTGGTAACATTAATGAAGTGTGTTAGTAACTGCAAATTATTTTTTTCAAAAATAAGATGACATCCATAAAATGTGCATTAACATCCAGAAAGTAATCTTGGAATTGTTTAACATCAACCACAAAACTAAGAATTAGTTCTTTCAATGCCGATTATTATAAAACAATGCTACTCTAAAGTAACAATTGCATTTGCATCAATTTCTTTGATAACACTATTCCTTGGCCAAGGCGAATCGCTATTATCACTCGTGTACCCTTCATTTGCCTTTTTCACTCCGTAATGCCACAATAATGAAGCATAGCGTGCACGTTGACTTGCAGCATCAAACTCACATGAATGAACTTGCTGCCCTTCACTTAATATTTCTTCATAGGCACACACAAAGACGCCACAGTCCCTGATTTCAAAAAATAAAAAATGAAATAATAATCAGTACATTACTTATAACAGTAAAATAAACTGTAATTTACTTACAAACTATCAGATGCTTGTTGTGGGATGTTTTGAACATAGTCAAATCAAATGAGATGTATGAACATTTCATCAACGTTAGACAACAACATAATTGACCTTGTTGTTGATCAGCAATTTTCTCCTCCTATATAACATGGATAATCTGAATGTATGAACATTTCATCAACGTTAGATAAAATTGAATGAAATTTAATTGTTATACCTCTGATTGCTTATTTTCTTCATTCTTCAATGCTTTGACGACCTCAGCAGGTATTTTTGATATTAATGTAACCAGCTCAGCCATCTTTTTAGCGAACTTATAACGTAAAGAAGAAAAAAATTAGTAGAAACACACCATGCTTTTCAAAAATAAAAAAAATAAATAAGAAAGTTAACTTACACATTTGTTAATGTAATTCTTTATTTCATCACCATTTAAACTTGACATAGAAGTCCCTTCTGGCTGTCTGAAAGATGAAGGAACAAACTTGTGATGGTGACGCTCAGTAGACACACCAATTTTTCCTTGTTGATGATGTTCAAATTTAATCCCACCAATTTCTCCTTTGTCTGTTGCATCCTTTTGCGTTTCACGATACAAATCAGACACATGATGTACTGCATGATCATGTGTAGATGTATCATCGTCCATCACTGCTGGACTATCTTGCTAAACATCACAGTTTTTCTTCTCTTCAAAGGTTGGTCAGGTGATACAGGTGAAGCTAAACCAGCCTTTATGAGGATTTTTCGCGATGGTATAGTGCTTAAATCACTAAATTCTTCAGCAATTGTACCGACACGCTGTTGAAATTCATCTGCTGTCCTTTTCAACGTTCCAGCAATGGATGTTGAAGCAGAAGTTGTTGGATCAAATGTCTCAAAATCTTCAGAAAAAGATAAATCCAACCTACGAACTTCTTCGGTTGTAGATTTTATATTCTTGTACGGATGCTGAAAAAAATAATTTTAAAATAAAATATTGCACATAAATAAAATGACTTGAACAAAGAAAATAAGTACAATGTTAAACAATTACCTTACTGAACATGCCAGACATAAAAGATTTGTACGTAGGCCTTGTACACTCCACAGACCAGTTTAGTATTCTTGGGATTACGTTTCTCTATCAGACAACAATTTTTTATTCTACCTCGGAGCAGCACTCAAACATCCAAATATTTAGAGCTTGCGGCATTCCACCCAATGAATATAACTGCTTTGCGATATTGAAACCCTGCCTCCAGGAACTTATTAACTTTTTAAATGTACTCTTCTCCCATGGAAAGTGAATGTACCGACCGTCCTCGACCATCTGAAAGTGAGCTACACTGATTGGTGTTTTCTTATGCTGAGAAAACATGAATGTATGAAAAAAGAACAATATCGCCAGGTTCAGAGCATCTTCAGAGTTATCAAAGTTTTCCATCTCCACACGTGTTATCAGTTTTGACCTAGTTATTGCTCTTTTATTGTCGGAAAAATACTTCGACATCAACGCTGATTTTGATGATGAAGCATACATATAATCATCAATATTACTGGTACACTTAAGATCGGTAATAATGGCAAATTCAAGAATTGTAAATTTGAGAATTTTCCCTTGTACCCAAACATGAAGCTCGTCCTTATTATCCTGCTGAATTTCAAGCATAAGAAGACATTTTGAAATTTGTCCTATCCAGTTGCACTGTGGCAAATCCAGAAATGTCCTAAAAATCGTATTTCTAAATGCTCCTAAAACATCCTTTCCAAAATATCTCTTTATCTCTTCACCGAAATCCCGATTACATAAGCTCCCCATATACAATGGGTGTGGTGGGACTTTGTTAATTCGGTATTTCAAGCCCTGAAAAGAAATATACCATAATTAGCTAACAGTTACACATTGTATGAGGGTCATTTATACGTTCAAAAACTAAATCAGACCCACATTAAACAACTGCAAGACATGTATGAGGATAACTTATACATTTACAAATAAACTGCATTAATGTATAATAAAATCAGACCCATATATACACTAGAGTTATATATGTATGAGGGTAACTTATACATCTCAAAATTAATATAAGTTGTTATTCATGTATGAGAGTAACTTATGCATTTACAAATAAATTGCATTAACATAATAAAATCAAATCCTAACCACACTATAGCTACACATGTATGAGGATAACTTATACATCTAACAATTTATATTAGACTATAAATAAAACAACAGATAAACATGTATGAGGGTAACTTACACACTAGAAATTTTCAATCAGGACCATAATAAAACAACAAATACAAATGTATGATGTTTATTTATACATCTAACAATTTATATCAGGCCATAAATAAACTACAATTACACATGTATGATGGTAACTTCTACATCTCAAAATTAATATCAGCTTTATTAGGCCAATGTATAACCTATAGAAATATATTTCAGAATACCAACATTATACATTAGTGTGATGAAAAAACTAATGTATCATGTCTTATTATACATATGTCAAATTACACATAAACTCATAATCAATACCTTCGGAAGACGTGGTCGGTCGGAATCATCAAACTTCTTTGAACTAGACTTCTTCGATTTAGAAGAGGTCTTATCCCTCAATTTCTTCATTGTAACGGGGTCGTTTCTGTGCTTTGACCGACTCTCAGCAAATTTCAGATCCTGTTCATCAAATGCACCAGGAACAAATCCAAGTGAATATCTTTTTCATTTGCATCTAACTGAGAAATTTCTAAACTAAAACTTGGAGGATAATCCATTACCAATTAATACTATATTGACTTAACAGTAGTGTTAAATCGAACTACAAAATAAGAAAATTAAAGATCTACCTTGTACTATATGAAAAATAACGAAAAACAACGAAAAATACGAACTACTGAACTTGAATATGATTGAACAATACTGTAATTTGAACGTGCAAAAAAATAAAAAATGGAAAACCACTGAATTGGTAAAGTTGAATGAAAAAATTCAAAAAATTAATGAAGTAAATTATTAAAAACAATTAAATCTTGATAACTTACAATTTGATAACCACTAGGTAGAAGTTACTTCAATTTTACCGTAAAAGATGGATTTCAAAAATGGAGTAAAAATCGGATGGATAATGGAAGTAATGGAGAGTAAAATACGGAAGCCAAAATCGGTGATTTAGATGTATAATATTTAGGAGAGAGAAATTACCAAATAAGGGAATTTTTGTAATTATTTTGGGATTTCTATAAATACTTTACCAATTTAAAATTTAATGTAATTATGTAACTTTAACTTGTTTATATATGTAATTTTTAGATAATCAAAATAGTCAAACATAATAGGGTTATCTACAAAAAAATTTCTAAACTTTAAATTAATTACCAAACATCTCAGGATTTGGAAAATTTGCATGTATCTTAGATACACGAGACTCAAATAGCAATTTTACCTATTTTATAACAGTGTGTATCTAAGATACACGTGACACGCATGTATCTTAAGTAAAGATACACACAACACGCATGTATCTTAGGTAAAGATACACGCGACTTGATCAGTGTGTGTATTTTCGATTTCAATGTCGCGTGTATCTGAGATAAAGATACACGTAAAATTAAAGCAATTTCTTGACATATCTTGTGATTATTGAAACTTAGGAGGTGCCTTGTAATTAGTAGTCAAACCTTCAAATTTTTTATTGTTTCTTGGTAATAGCTTTCTTAGGGCAAGTGCACACATAACTGATCTAGTTATGTTATTTAAGCCTTGATCAAAGTTCATAAATTTTTATAGATTTTGCCGCTTTATTATTCTGATGAATGGGTTTAAAGTTAAAAATATCTACAATTTAAAGGCATTTTTATTAAAATTAATGTTCTTAAAGGAATTTTCAGAACGAGTCTCAGGTCGAGTTTTGGGGCAAGGCGCACAAAAAACTCTTCGCAGCGCAAATGAAAAATGTAGATTCATAGGGTGTAACCCCTAGAATTTGGGGCGGAAAAGTATATGCCCCGCACGTTAATTTTGTTTTTGTTATTATTTTAAAAATTTTTTGCTATGAATCATATTTTTATTATTGGTCTAGTGATATTTATACTTTGCACTTTCATGTTTTCATATTATAGTAGTTTTTTTAAAATATATAAATAAAGAAAGCAACTTTCAAAAAAAAAAATTTAATATTTTTTTTTTGTGGTAATTTATTTAAATTTATTTGTAAAATTATTGAAAATCCTATATTTTTTCCTTATTTTCTTAGTAAAGAAACATAAATGTCAAGATACATATATGAGATACGCTCCATAGATTCATGAGATTTACGTCTCGTGTTTCAAGTCTTATGCCTTACTCCATGCTATATAAAATACCTCGCTTTACGCCCTCACATTTTAAAACACTGGTTAAAATCTAACTTCAGTTAAAATGATTAAAGTTTGACATATTGCTTGCGCGCGTAAACTTTAGACATTTAACTATGAAAGTTTCAATTATATACAAAAAAAGTTAATAGTTCACAACAAAATTAGTCAAGTTTTTGTTTACAACAAAAACTTCCATTAGGTCTTTTCTTTCTTGTCCTCCTCTTTTTCAACAATTTTTTTCTGCTGCGTTTTTCTTAATTAAGAAAAGTTTTCTTCTTCAAACTTTTTTCGTACAACTTTTTTTTCATGTATCAATATTGTATAAATGGTATATAAATATAGATATATGATGCACAAATAGTTATGTAGTGTATATTTAATGTATCGGTACTGCATAAATATTCATACAGTGTATATGCAATGTATCGATATTATATAAATAGTGTATAAACATGTATATATGATATACAAAATATTTATGTAGTATACATGTAATATATCGATATTGTATAAATGCGTATCAATATTGTATAAATAGTTATGTGACGTATCTACATTGTATAAATGGTGTACAAGCATGTATTAATATTGTATAAATAGTATTTAGATATGTATTGATATTGTATAAATAGGTATTGAATATATTGACATTGTATGAATGGTGTATAATCGTATATCGACATTATATAAATAATTATATAATGTATTAATATCGATATTTATCTGACTATCATTCTTTCCCACCTTAATAAATAAAAGTATAAAAAAAATAAAAAACATAAATATTTATTTTTTCCACAAAAAAGTGAAACGATTAAAAAAGGAAAAAGATTTTTTTAAAGAAAAAATAGCAACAAAAAATCTTAAATAACGATTTTATTTTTTAAAATAGCACATTAAAAAAAAAGTTTTTTGACAAATAAAATGGCCAAATTTCCGAATGGCCAAACGGCCAATCATTCACGTAAATGACGAGTTTTGGTATCAATTGGCCGATCAGCCATTTTTAATAATAACTTTGGCTGGTTGGCCATTTTAAATTTTTAAAAAAAAAGTGGATTAGTTTTTGTGTAAAAAAATTTTCCAATGAACATTTTGCGTGATTTTTTCTTTATCTATTCTACAAAATTAATACCAAATTCTTCACTAAAAATGAGGGAAAATTAATTTTGATGGCCAATTTTCCAACCACTTGTTAATACCATCATTTAAAATGTAATTCGTCAAAACAGCCACCTTTTAAGAGAATAACATTTGAACAAAAATACTCCTATTTTCTCTCTCTTATTATATAAGAGTGAGTTGGGCGGCTCAATCAGCTCTCCATCGACATGTCTGATTCAGCTGCTTGCTCCGTAATTTTAATATTACGCTTGATTAATTATTATAAGTTATTTACATAGTAAAATAATAATAATATTTAATAAAAAAATTAAAATAGACATTTATGGCATGTCTGCTTCAGTTGTTTTAATCATAATTTTACTAAATACCACCTTAATTAATTATTATAAGTCATCAAAATATTAAAAAAATATATTTAATAAAAAAGATAAAATAGATATAAAATGATAAGTTAACTCTTGATATTTTAAATTAACTTCACGTCTTATATGAGGTCCACTTAATTTTTTCACAAGTATTTTTTATAGTAATTTTATACCAATTGTAGGGGGTGCGGATAACTTGGGTAACTTTAATAGATCTATTATAACTCTAATGGATCTATTTTTTGTTTGTGCGTGGATATTTCTTAACTTCTCTAAACATTTTTATTTTTAGTTTATTTATTTTAATTTTATTAATGTTCATATCTTGGGGGTGATTGGATGGTATTTAATTAAATGCTTTACTGTAATATTCTTTAGTTTTTTCTCTTAGTCTTTGCAATTCTTGTATATTATTTTGAAGGTATTCTAAATATTCTATATCCTTTGTTCTGAAATATTCAATTAAATTCTCTTTCATAAGTATTTCTGTTAATCTTATTTCTTCCATATCTTGTCTCCAATATTTTAAATACTCATAGTCTATCATTTTATCCTAAAGTAGTTGTAATACTGCAAATTTTTTTGTAATAATTTATTCTAATTGTACTATATCTGATATTAAATTCTAGGTTATCTATTTCGTTAATTATCTTGTATTTTTCTTCTATGAATAATTTTATGTCTAAGTCATATTCTAAACTGTCTTTTAATTCTAGTTGTTTTATGGTTTTATTTATCCAAATTAATCTTTCTTTTAATTGTTCTCTTCCACTTCTAAGCTGGTTTCTATAATTAATTTCTTCGTATAGCCAACTTTGTTTTTCTCTAACTCTTTGAATATATTCTAGCATTTTTAATCTGTATAATATCCATCTGAATTATTTCTACCATAGAAATCTATATTTTCTAATTCATCTTCTATCCAATTAGTACTTAGTAACTCATCTTCAAAATCAAATATTTTTTCCCATATTATTTTCTTTATGTCTTCTAATTCTAAGTCTTTTATGATATATAAAATAAGTATCTTAGTTTCATCAGATATATAACTTGTCATATTATCCTTAGGTTTCTACGAATAACTTGGATAACTTGGAATTGGATTCTAGTAATTAAATGCTTTATCATAGTATTTATTAGTTGTTTGTTTTAATTTTAATAACTCTTGTATATTTTCATTAAGGAATTCTATATATTTTATATCTTTAGTTCTCATATATTTTTCTAGATTTGTTTTCATTAGTTTTTCTATTAATTGTATTTTTCTCATATCCATTTTCCAATATTCAGAATATACGTAATTTATTATGATTGATGTGTAGGTTTGGTATGTAAGTATTTGTAAAAATAAGTAGGTAGGTGGGGTATGTAATTTATTCTAGTCATAAAATATTTATCAAATATTTTTTTCAATATGATTTTTCTTATATCTACAATTTCTATATCCTTAAGTATATACAAAACAAGTATTTTAAATTTATCTACCATTTCGTCAGATAAATAAGTATTCATTTTTCATATGATGCGTTTTTCAAAATATTCCCTTCAATCATACACATAACAAAATATGATCATTTTAGATTACTATATACTAGATTATTCTTAAATAACATGTTCTTCGGTCACTATTAGTATGGTAATCTGGATACTTTTTCCTTAAACAGCGCCTCTACTCTGGCTACTCTTCTATCACGGCTTTCTTGCCTCACTGGTTTCACCTTTAGGATGGCATAGTTCTTTAGGGATTTTTCTCCTTTTCCACTTTGCTAATAAAATTCTTAACATGCTATTTTTCGAATAATCCTACTATAAAGTAACTAACATGAACTTATTTTATCATATCATGATTGTCAGGAATTTATGAATTTAGTTATTCATAATCACAAATATAAATACATGTTCTGGTAAATCTGATAATTCTAGATTTTCCATAGTTATTTGATGATTCATAACTTTTCCTTGGAAATATACCTGTTTTTATTAAATAATTCAAAAGTTTTTTGTGTACAAGAGGGTTTTTTGCTTCAACTCATGAAGACTTACCCTTTATCTGAGCGGATGCTCGTCTATTTATAACCAAAAAATGAAAACACGTATACTATTTTACTTTACACCTGTCCTAATATAATTCTACAAAAACTACTTTACAAAAAGTAGAAATCAAAAAGTCTTAAAGGCTATTAAGACTAGTAATGATAGGTATTAAAAAGTCAAGAGTAATAATGACACTCTAATAATGCTATACATTTTACGTAAAAATAAGTTAAGAAAAAATAACTATTCTTCCATATCTCGCTTTCTAACTTGTCTCCTTTGTCTTTTATTTCTCTATTATTGATCCGTTGTTATTTTCTTCTTGTCGTATCTGATGTTTTTTTTTATCTTCTTGCTATTGTAGCATCACATTTGGAATAAAGTTGTGTCTTCCACTACATCTGCTGCATATGTGGTCATCGTATCTTTGGTCAACCTGTTTACAGAATTGATCCATAGCTTCTTCTGAAATAATTCCTTTCGTAATAAATCTTGTGACTGGTAATTCTTCTGGTTTTAGGATCGTTATGACCCATTTTCTTATCTCTTCTCTGTCATTTTCTCTAATATTTTTACAAGTAGAGTAAACTAATAATTGATTTCTGTTATAGTAAATCCAAACGGGGTTTTGATTTATATAATTATTTGCTAACTCAGTCAATATACTGCTAAGTCCAATAACTCTCTTGTTTCGGTAGAAGTTCGGTATCTGATTTTTGGTTATCTCTTCTTGTTCGCATATTTCTTCAGGGATAATATAATCTCGCGTCATTCCTATCTTGACAGCAGTAATTGTCTATTTTATTTCCTCAAATAATATTTCTGCTGGTGCTGAGTAGAAACGGACATAGAATAACTGTCCCTTCGTAATCCTTTTATAATCCATAAATCTTTTGTGAATATCTGGAATTTCTATTAACTCTTCTCCAGTAATTATGTAAACTGTAGATAATAGTCCATAATAGTAACATGAAGCAATTAAGTTTGCACTGGTGCCAGGCAAAGCAATAAGTTTGTTATAGTTCTGACATTTTTGTGTAATATATCCTTGGTGTTGTTTTGCTAAATCTTTACTCTGGATAGGTTTTGTATTTAACAATTTTTGTAAAGTATAAATATTATCAATATATGTATGAGTGATATGGTTATAAGTCTGCTTTTGTTGATTGAGTGATTCGAAATATGTGTGTATCTGGGGAGGTATAAATGACTCTGATTTTTGTATATTTGGTGTATATGGTTTTGAGAATATCTGGTTGAGGTTATAATTCTTTTTCTTTGGTGGTTCAGGTTTATTTTGAATGAATATATTCTTTCCTTTGGAGACATCTCTTGCGCCTGCAGCTGTAACTGTAATTTCGTTAGTAATTTGAGTTTTTAGGTGCTTCTCATCGTCACCTTCTAGGTCTAGTTTTTTAATGTGCTCTTCTTGCACAGTATCTTTGCTAATAGCTTTTTCTTGTTTTTTATAGTGCTCAACCTGCACTTTTACATCTGTAACTTCAGTAGTTAATGTGATAACTCGTTCTTGTAATAACTTCATTTGTTCAAACATTTATAATATTAAGTCTCTTTGGGTATCTTTGACATCAGCTTCTTCCATTGGTAAATCAGTTTGAGTAGCTTTGTCTTGATATTTAATCTGCAATAACATTCTTGTCAGTCTTGATTACTTCAATCGTAAATGTAAAATTTAATATATTCAATAATAATCTCCGAATTTCCTTCCTCGTAACTGAGTTTTGTATTTTTCTTGTTAACCACCATCGAACCTGGGTATTATCTGTTCTCACAATAAATTTGTTATATACAATATATGGTTCAAATGCTAATAAACATTTATACAATGAACATAATTCTTTTCTATTTATTTTTCATTTTATTTTTGTTTCATTAAATGTTCCTGAATAATATCTACAATGGTGTTCTAATTTTTCTTCTTCATATCTATATTTAAGTACTCCTCCATGACTATATTCACTTGCGTCTGCTTCTACTATATATGTAAAAATTTTATTTTCATCTGGGAATTATAATTTTGATAATTCTTTATAAAGTATTTTTATTTTCTGAACTTGTTTTTTATCTTTTTTCGTTGTAATTATATTCTACATCCTTTTTTAATTTTTTCTGTAAAGGCTTTAGGTTTTCTGCTAATTTTGGTATATATTCTTTTACTTGATTTACTAATCCTAAAAATGATTGTAATTTCTTTTTTGTATCTAATTCTTCTTTTGATTTTTTTTTTGTACTATATGTTGTTGCATTTTTACTCCACTTTTATCTATTTGTATTCCTAAAAACTCTATCTGATTTTTCATAATTTCGGTTTTCTTTTCACTTAAACTTATTCCTGATTTTTCTATTATATATGTAAATTGTTCTAATAATCTTAAATGTTCCTCTTTAATTTTTGTATATAGTAGTATATCATCTATGTATACTATACAATTAGGTAATTGTTTAAAATAACTATCCATAAAGTGTTGGTATCTACCTAGTGCATTTTTGTATCCAAATGGTAATACATTCCATTCATAAAATCCTTGTGGTACCGTAAATACGGTTAATTCCTTGGAATTTTCATCTAACTTTAAGTGGTAAAATCCTGATTTACAATCAAATTTACTAAAGTAGTTATATCCTTGTATTTGTCTTATTTTCAATATCTTATTTGGTATTGGATAATTGTATGTCATAATTTTTGCATTTAAATTTCTATAGTCAATAACCATTCTACTTTTTCCTCTTTTTTGTTCACTATGTTTATTTACTATAAATGCTGGACTATTGTGTTTACTATTACTTTTTTGTATATATTATTTTTTTAATAATTCATCTATATGCATTTTAAATTCTTTTAAATCGTCAAAATTATATGTTAATGGTTTTTGAGTTATTATGCTATTTTTATCTATTAATTTAATTTTTATAGTAGTTTTATGTTTTTTCCATCCTTTTAATGGATCTTCACTATATAATTGTCTTAATCTTTTCTTTATTATTTCTACCTTATCTATTGAAAATATAGTTATTTCTTTTTTATTTATCGAAAATACAACTAGTTCTACTGTGTCTTCTGTATTTTTTTATATTTTCTAACTTTTGTGTAATTTCTTCACTTCCTTTGATCCAATCAGATTTCTTTCTTATTTTATTAATAACTCTTTTTGCTCTTACTTTTTGTTTACATGGTGTTGTAAACCACCAATCTGTTTTAGTTATTATATGTGGGTATAATTTATCTAAAAATGGCATTCCTAAAAGCATATCCTTTGATGTTAGTTCATAATTATAGATTTCTTCTATCGTTATTATTTTATCTCATATCTGTATTTTTACATTCTTAGCTTTATATGTAATTAAACTACCTTCATTATTAAATCCTTTGACTACTATTGGTACTTTTAATTTATCCATTTACTTTCTGGTAAACAGTTGTATCTACATAAGTTTGTTTCTGCTCCTGTATCTATCATAGGTGTATAATACCTATTATAATATCCTTCTACTAGTATTTTTACAAGTACATATATTTTCATGTCATGTCAAAATTCTTTTTATGAATAACTTTTCTTTATTATATGTTATAGATAATTGTGTATGTTCTACATTGTATGGTTTTACTTGTTCTAACCATTTTATTCCTAATATTATATCTGCTTTTTGCATTTCTTCTTTTATTTCAAATTCTATTTTTATTTTTCTTACTCCTATTATTATTTCTTTTTCTGTCGTATCTTTAATGTTTATTAGACTCCTTGGTAGATCTGGGCATATATTACTATTAGACTTTATTTCTTCACTTTTTACTAGATATTTTGCTATATAATTTTCTTCTTGTCCTGTGTTTAAGAGTATTAAATATTCTTTTTCATTTATTGTTCCTGTTATGTAATATTGATTTAAATTAATTGTTGAATTGTTTCATAACTTGTTCTTTTTGATGAGCTTGATAATTCTGTTTTTTCATGATCTATTTTTTTTTGTGTACTTATTCTCTCATTTATTATTTCTAAATCTTCTTCTATGTCTATATTTTTGTAACTATAATCATTATTATCAATTATTTTTACAAATTGTTCAAAAGGACTTTCTATTTGTATTTTATTAATTTTATTTTTTCCTGTTATTTTATGTTTTGTTGTTAATGCATATAGATTTTTACATGTTGCTGTTAATATTTTACTTCCTGGGGTTAGTTCTATTCCTGATATTTTCCAATATAATACTAATGATTTATCTATATTTTTATATGTTATTGCTACTGAATAATTCACACTTATTATAAATTTAAATTTTTAGTATATTAAATTTTCTTTTATGGCAGTTATTATACTTTTTTCTATAGGTTTTATAATTCTATCATCTGCTAAATATAATTCTATTGGTGTATCTATTCCTTCTCTAAAATATGCTTTTATTAATATCTTTGTTCCTCCAAGGTGTACATATTTTATAGGGTCTTTGCTTTTTATGTCGTTTATTTCTTTATTAATTAGTCTTTTTGTTACTAGTGGTATACTAGCTCTTCCTTTGCATATCTACAGTCTATTACATGTTCTTTTTGGCTTACTATGTAGTATTCTTCCTTTTTCTACTAAATATATTTTTTATTGTTGGTATTTTGAATATTTTTTCTACACTTAAGTCTAACTCTTTCCCTTTTATTTCATCAAATATATTATTATCAAATATTATTTTTTGATCAGTTCCTTGTTCATTTAAATATTCTTCCTTTGTTATTATTTTTATTTCTTCTTCAGTCATTTGGTTCATTTTTTTATCTTCTTCAGTCATTTGATTCATCTAATTCACTATCTATTTCATTATCTGTTTCATTCTCCGAAATTTCATATATACTATCTTCACTTTCTAATTGATAATCTATATAATCTACCTGCATATATTCTGTATTTTCTATTTTTATTTCTGATATTTGTTTCTTTTTCAGGTTTTTTGGTAATTTACAATCTCTAGCTAAATGTCTTAGTTTTCCACAATTATAACAAGTACTTTCTTTTATAGATTTCTTTTTCCTATATGGTCTTTTATGTTTATAATTTTTTACATAATATCTTTTTCTTGGTTTCTTATACTTATATTTTGATTTCTTGTATTTCTTATATTTCTTATATTTTTTTCTTTTCTTATAATATCTTTCTTCACATCCAAATTGAGGTGCTATTTTATCTTTGCAACATGCTAAATTTCTTATTAATTTTTTTTTCTCTATACTTTTCACATAGATTTCTATACCATTGTTGTAAAAATTTTATTCTTGCTCCTAGGGTATCTACTATTTTTGCTTCATCCCAACTCTTTATTATTTTTGAACTAAATGGTACAGGTGATTTACTAAAATATAATCTTCTTATTTCTTTACTTTCTTCTATATTATATGTTCCTTTATAATAATATTCTTTAAATGTGCACGTATATTCATCTATATAGCACATATTACATATTGCTAGTTTTAACATTAAATTTCTATTCGTATCTTTTTCTTTATTTTGCTCTTCTTCTTCTTCTGTTGTTACACTACTAAATTCATCTCTTATAGCTATTTCATATTTTTTCAATATTTCTGTTGGTAGTATTTAAGTAGTTGTTGATGTTCCTTCTGTTTTGTTATCAGATCTTAATACTTTTTTACTTGCTTCGGCTAGGTTTAAAAACCATAATTTTACTGTTCCTATTAATATTTTTTTCTATATATTCTGGTGTGTTTGTTGTATCTATTTTATTATCTAATAATTATTTTGACATGTATCCTACCCATAGTTGTATTATTTTATTTGTGTCTATTACACAGTCTAAATCTAAAAAGTTGTAATTAATTATTTATTTTGGTGTCCATTTATTATATTCATCCTTTGGATTATATCTTTTAAACTTACTTTTGTAATTATATGTTGGTTTTCTTATTTCTGATGTACTAGGTATTATATTTTTATCTAGAGTATTTACTTCTGTATTTATTAGTTCTAGATTTTCTTTATTAATTACTTCTTGTTTTTCATTAATTTCTAGTTTTCCTATGTTTTCTAGAATTTCTGTATATGTTTCACTATCTTCTGAATCATAATTATCTGTTTCTTCAGCATCTATTGTATTTATTTCTAATTCACTGATTTCTGATTCTTTATTTTTTATTTCTAATTTTTCTTTAAATTGATTTATCTCGTTTAATAATTTTTGTTCATTATCTTTTTCTTCTTTTTCTTTCTGTCTTTTTTCATACAAATCTTTTAGCATTTGTAGTTCTTTTTCTAATTCAGCAATCCTACTATTTTTAGTTTCTTCTATTTTTCGTATTTCTTTTGTGGTTTGTTGTTTTATTTATCTATTTCCTTTTTTCTGTCTATTTCTTCGTTTTCTCTTTCTATTCTTACCATGACTGTCAATTTATCTTCTAATTTTAATTCTTTTTTTTTTCTAACATTAAATATAAATGTTCACCTATTTTCTTATATCTTCTTCCTAAATTAGAGAATACTATTTTTATTTTTGATCCTTCGTGATTTTCATATGTTTTTTCATCTATTATAAATTCTTCTTTGTTCATTTTACTTAAATGTACATAGGTTATGTTGATATATATATATTCTAGACTATTTATTGTTGATGGAAGAATAGTTAATTTTTCTTAACTTATTTTTACGTAAAATGTATAGCATTATTAGATTGCCATTATTACTCTTAACTTTTTGGCACCTATCATTACTAGTCTTAATAACCTTTAAGACTTTTTGATTTCTACTTTTTTGTAAAGTAGTTTTTGTACAATTATATTAGGACTGGTGTAAAGTAAAATAGTATACGTGTTTTCATTTTTAGGTTATAAATAGACGAGCATCCGTCAGATAAAGGGTAAGTCTTCATGAGTTGAAGCAAAACCCTCTCTTGTACACAAAACTTTTGAATTATTTATGAAAAACAGGTATATTTCCAAGGAAAAGCTATGAATCATCAAACAACTATGGAAAATTTAGAATTATCAGATTTACCAGAACATGTATTTATATTTGTGATTATGAATAGCTAAATTCATAAATTCCTGACAATCATGATATGATAAAATAAGTTCATGTTAATTACTTTATAGTAGGATTATTCGAAAAGTAGCATGTTAAGAATTTTATTAGCAAAGTGGAAAAGGAGAAAAATCCCTAAAGAACTATGCCATCCTAAAGGTGAAACCAGTGAGGCAAGAAAGCCGTGATAGAAGAGTAGCCAGAGTAGAGGCGTTGTTTAAGGGAAAAGTATCCAGATTACCATACTAATAGTGATCGAAGAACATGTTATTTAAGAATAATCTAGTATATAGTAATCTAAAATGATCATATTTTGTTATGTGTATGATTGAAGAGAATATTTTGAAAAAATATCATATGAAAAATGAATATTTATTTATCTGACGAAATGGTAGATAAATTTAAAATACTTGTTTTGTATATACTTAAGGATATAGAAATTGTAGATATAAGAAAAATCATATTAAAAAAAATATTTGATAAATATTTTATGACTAGAATAAATTACATACCTCACCTACCTACTTATTCTTACAAATACATACATACCAAACTTACACATCAATCATGATAAATTACGTATATTCAGAATATTGGAAAATGGATATGAAAAATATACAATTAATAGAAAAACTAATGAAAACAAATCTAGAAAAATATATGAGAACTAAGGATATAAAATATAAAGAATTCCTTAATGAAAATATACAAGAGTTATTAAAATTAAAACAAACAACTAATAAATACTATGATAAAGCATTTAATTACTAGAATCCAATTCCAAGTTATCTAAGTTATTTGTAGAAACCTAAGCATAATATGAATAATATGACAAGTTATATATCTGATGAAACTAAGATACTTGTTTTATATATCATAAAAGACTTAGAATTAGAAAACATAAAGAAAATAATATGGGGAAAAATATTTGATTTTGAAGATGAGTTACTAAGTACTAATTGGATAGAAGATGAATTAGAAAATATAAATTTCTATGGTAGAAATAATTCAGATAGTTATTATTCAGATGGATATTATACAGATTAAAAATGTTAGAATATATTAACAGAATTAGAGAAAAACAAAGTTGGCTATACGAACAAATTAATTATAGAAACCAGCTTAGAAAAGGAAGAGAACAATTAAAAGAAAGATTAATTTAGATAAATAAAACCATAAAACAACTAGAATTAAAAGACAGTTTAGAATATGATTTAGACATAGAATTATTTATAGACGAAAAAGACAGGATAATTAACGAAATAGTTAACCTAGAATTTAATATCAGATATAGTACAATTAGAATAAATTATTACAAAGAAATTTACAGTATCACAACTACTTTAGGATAAAATGATAGATTATGAGTATTTAAAATATAGGAGACAAGATATGGAAGAAATAAGATTAACAAAGATACTGATGAAAGATTATTTAATTGAATATTTTAGAACAAAAGATATAGAATATTTAGAATACCTCCAAAATAATATACAAGAATTACAAAGACTAAGAGAAAAAACTAAAGAATATTACAATAAAGCGTTTAATCAAATACCACCCAATCACCCCCTAAGATATGAACATTAATAAGATTAAAATAAATAAAATAAAAATAAAAATGTTTAGAGAAGTTAATAAATATCAACGCACAAATAAAAATAGATCCATTAGAGCTATAATAGATCTATTTAAGTTACTCAAGTTATCCGCACCCCCCTACAATTCAATCGTGATTTTACTATATCACCTCTAATTAATTATTATGGTTTAAACATTATGTCACTTAAATTGAAATATAAAGAAAAGTTTTATAAATCACAATAATTAAAATCTTAGATTATTTAAAAAATGTAATTGACTATCAATGCCACAAAATTTTGGATAAGGAGAGTAACATATATTTTTTGAAAATTACATAAAAAGTATTATAAATTACAATAGTTAACAGCTTAAAATATCTAAAAAAAATAATTAATATGTTATACGTACAAAATATTATAAATCACAATAATTAACAACTTAAAAAATTTAAAAGATATAAAATATTTGATTGACTCTCAAAATTATATCAATGCCACTTAAACTGGAATAGAAAAAAAATATTATAAATCATAATAATTAAAAAATTTAAATTATTTTTAAATATAATTGACTATCAATGCCACAAAAGTTTGGAAAAAAAAGTAACATATATTAGTTGAAAACTAAAAAAAATTATAAATTACAATAGTTAACAGCTTAAAATATCTAAAAATATATTAAAAGTATGATTGATTATCTAAATTTTATTTGTGTCGCGTAAATTGAGATAAAAAAATAACATATATTGAGCCAGTGTTATCTAAAAAACAGTAATATTGACCCATCGAAATACAATTGTAGAGTTTAATTTTAATCGTGAATTAAATTTTTGAAATATAATTATATATTTGAATAATAAATCATGATTATTAATATAATTATTATTATAATATTAATTTTGATTAAATTTTAGAGTTTTTTTGATAAATTCAGAATTGGATTCGAAAATTTTAGGAGTTTTGATTTTTTTGTTGTTTAATGCTCCTATTAAACGTATGTATAGCAGTTTTGTGCCTTCAATGGCATGGTTTGTTATTTCAATTACACTTTAGGGTTTTTTTGGTAAAATCAGATTTGATTTTTTTATTCCTTTGTTTTTTCTTTAAAAATTAAGGTTTTGTGGATAATTGCCTAATGTATATGTTATCTTGTCATTGTACAAGTTTTCTAAATAAATGGACATAATTGTAACACTTCAATTCACCTATGGGGTGTCTTTTTGTCAGACCCTGATTTAAGGTATGCAAATGGAGTTCGTATTCCTGATAAAATTAGAGTAGATGTTGATGAGCTTCATGTTATGTTGTTTCATAACTTAGCAGCAGATTTTGATGTGGAAAAAATTGAAACCTTTAGGTGTAAAGTAAACAAAAAGAGCTATTATTACAAGTTAGAAAAGGATGTTGATGTTTTAAGCCTTATAAGTAGTTTAAAAAATGGAGATTTGGTTGATGTATATGTGGTTCACCAAATTAGTGAACCTATAGTTGTTAATGATGATGTGGCAGCCACTCCACCATTATTACTACTTAGTAATGGTGATGTGGCATCACCTTTTGAACCTGATAGGGCTGATGTGTCTTCATCTCATCCATTGGATATAAATGAAGATGAATATATAGATGAAAATCAGTCTCTTAGGGCAGAAAAAGGAAAAACTAAGGTTTCTTGTGAAGACTTAGGTGAAGGTCAATTTAATGATTTCTCTACATACCATCTCCAAACATCTGATTCTGATGGTGATTCACTTTATGATGTTGATGAAAACATTAAAGAGTTGAGTGATTTTGATGAAGAGTTGCTTCAAGCTAGAAAGGCTAACATTGATAAACAAGCAAAAGAAAAGACTGGTAGGGTGAATCTAGATGAGATACCATCTGGACTAGTAGGCATAGATGCTGGTTTTGAGGATATTTGTAAGAACAAGGGGGCTAGATATGAAGGTAAAATGGGTGGGGATGACCCTTATTTTGATAGTTCAGATTCGAATAGTGACATTAGTGATGAAGAGAAAGGAGATCCTGTTGATGATGATGAAGTGGTAGATCACTACCTAGAACTTCTTCTAGCAAGATCTACTTTGATAAAACTGCAAAAAAAGTATGTTTTCAGTTGTATATGATTTTTTTGAATGTTATTGAATTTAGAGAGGCACTATAGAGTTACTCTATTCAAAAAGGTGTGAACCTTGAGTTAAAGCCTAATGAGAAGGAAAGGGTAAGGTCTAAGTGTAAGCATAAGGGTTGTCCTTGGATTATTCTTGGAAGTGTTGATAACATAGGATTTTTTACTGTGAAAACTTACTTCCCTGTACACAAGTGTTCTAAAAGGACAAGAAATAAGATGTGCAACTCTTTGTGGATTAGTAAGCATTACAAGGATAGGATTATGAGTGATCCATCAATAAAATTGCATCAGATTCAAGCACTTTTAAGAAAGGACTATGGGCTGTATGTTAGTAAAACAACCTGTAGAAAGGCAAAAATCAGAATATTGAATAAAAATTTTGATGATTTTGTTGAAGAGTTTCCCAGGTTGTATGACTATGCTGAACAGTTGAGGACCACCAATCCTGGTACCACTGTATCTATTAGGACATCCAAGAATGCAATTTCAGGAAAAGAGGTGTTTATGGGCATTTACATTTGTCTTGGGGCCTTAAAAAGTGGATGGAAAGAGGGCTGAAGAAGAATAATTGGTTTAGATGGTGCCTTTCTCAAGGGTGTATGTAAAGGTATCTTGTTGTCTTGCATTTCCAAAGATAGAAATAATCAAATGTACCCTGTAGCATGGACTATGGTTGATAAAGAAACCAAGGACACATGGTCTTGGTTTCTTAGGTGCATCGGCCATGATTTGGAACTTGAAGAAAATGGGAGTGAAGGCTTGACAGTAATGTCTGATATGCAGAAGGTATGACTGTTCATATGTTCATATTTTTCAGTTATTTATTTTTTAGTTTGCTGCAGTGATGTCTTTAATGTTTAACTACTGTTTTACATGTTTTGATAGGGTATTCATTTGGCACTTACTAATCTACTGCCAAATGCTGAGCATAGATGGTGTGTTAGACATATATGGGCCAACTGGAAGCAGGTTTGGAGTGGTGAGGAAAGGAGAAAAAAATTCTGGCAGGTTGCAAGGGCCCCATTTGAAGTGTACTTACAAAAGAAACTTAATGAAATAAGTGAGTTAGGTGATGGAATTGTGGAGGATTTGCTCAAGTACAACAAAGATGCATGGTGTAGGGCCTTTTTTAAGGAATATAGCAGGTGTGATGTGGTTGAGAACAACATGTGTGAAATTTTCAATAATTGGATTTTAGCTGCTAGGTTCAAGACAATTATCACTATGTTGGAGGAAATAAGATGCAAAGTCATGGAAAGAATGAATCAAATGAGAGATTTTTCTGAAAAATGGATCACTGATGTATCACCAATAGCTATGGAAGTTCTTGCAGAGAATGGTGAATATGCAGCCAAGTGTGAGGTGAGGTTTAATGGTGATATGGGCTTTGAGATTGGTGATCCATCTTATACACATGTTGTTAATGTGAAGAGGAAGTAATGTAGTTGTAGGTCATGGCAACTAAAGGGAATTCCTTGTGCACATGCAATTGCTGCAATGCATTACAAGGGATGGAATATGGAGTCATTTATTGATCACTGGTATCAAAGGGAAACATACCTGAATGCATATGATAAGTATATTCAACCAATGACAAATATTAATATGTGGCCAAGAAGCATAAGACCACCAATTGAGCCACCTGAGATTACTCCCATGCCAGGAAGGCCGGGTAAAAATAGAAAGAAAGCTAAGGATGAAGTTGTTAAGAAGAAGTTTGAAAAGGCTACAAGAAAGGAAAGAAAAATTACATGTTCTGTGTGTAAGTGTATTGGACACAACAAGAAAGGATGTCCAACTTTGGTAAGTTAAATCTTTTCTTATTGATGAATTTTACTCTTTTTGAATGTGTTTTAAACCTTTTCATATTTTTTTGTAGAAAAAGATTTCAGTAGTAGCTGTGGCAGTCAACCAAGTGTGTAAGCCAGCACTAGTACTGCAGTTGTTGCTGCGGAGAGAGATGCAAATGCTTCAACAGTTGAAGAGATGCCTGTAAATACTAAATCAAGCAACAAAAGGCCTGCAAGAAGGCCTTCAAATGCTCACAGTGCACCAAGATGTTCAGGAAGGCCTGTAAATGCTCACAGTGCACCAACAGCTACAGGAAGACCTGCAAATGCTGCATCAGTTGGTGGTGTGAGGCTTGCAGCTGCTGTGATGCCCACTACCACTTCAGCAGTGGGTGCTACTGCTACATAATCTACAACTTAGCAGTCTACTAGTGGTGTTGGTGCCTAAAAGAGTAAGACTAGTACATCTTTGAGAGGTGGTGCAAATCTGGCATATAAAAGACCAAGGCAAAAGAAGCAGGTTTTGGTGTGCTATTTGGACCAAGTGGTAGTGTGGTAGAGAGGGTAAGCTTCATATAATGTACTTTACATTTAACTGGTTTTAATTAGTGCATGAATAACTGTTTTTTTTATTTTTACAGTCTGGAAATACTGAAAGAGTATTACATAGTCCAACACTTATTAGTTCAGTTCCAACCAATATTGACTTGGGTTTCAAACCAAATGGACTAAGGTGGAAAGGTGGAGCTGCAGTAACTCAAAGACAACTACAACAATAGAGTAACAAAAGATCAAAGGCAAAATCATCTCCAACCACTCAACCCACATCAAGCACTCAAGCCAGCAAGAATCAGTCCACAACAAGCATTCAAGGAACACATTAGTGTAATTCTCTTTCTGTATTGATCCTAAAATGTTGTTAAGACAATTTTTTAATACTTCTGGTTCATTTCTCATTTCAGATATTGTTAAGACAAGCATTTTGATGTTAACTCTTGTTAAGACATTGCATATTGCAGATTTCTATGTTGGCAATGGTGTTTGTCAATAAATTTTAATTTCATTTCATTGTACATACCAACTACATAGATCAAGCCATCTTAAATAATACAACAGATAGAAACCAGATGACAACAATAATGATAACAGTGATATCAATACTAATGCTTGGTCTTTCATGTCTTCCATGCCTTCCATATCTTCCCAGTCCTTGTTGTCTTCATTGCCTTCGATGTCTACCTTTATATTGTTCATTTTCATCCATCAAAAGAATCCACAACCAATACCAACCTGATATTTTTGACAGCTCCAAAACATTCTTCCCGGATTGGTTGGTGTTCTTGACATCTTAAGTTTCGCGTAAAGTCCATAATAACAAATTCGAACTGTCATGGTGTTGCAAAAAATGACATAAAAAATTAATTTTCCAATATTACAAGCATAGCAGGAAAAAAAATTAAACAACAAGAACTTGGAGAGAGAAAAAATAGACAAGAAGGGATGAAAAAAAGCTCAAATTGCTCCAACAATGGTATTGGAAGCAAATGAGGAAGAAGGAGCATTTATAATGGGTGTTGGAACCCTTTTTTGACCGTTGGGGCCCTTTATTTTATGGCTAACGCGCGGCTGGAGACTAAAACACACGCTCCTCTGTGGTCCCAACCACATAGGATGTCACATCAGAAATTGTGTTTAAAAAGTTGTTTTTTAGTGGGTTCAGGGATTCAGATAACAAACATGTAAGTTGAAGTGTCCAACTTACAAAACCGACATAGTACAAGAGTCCAGAAGGTCATTTTGCCTAAGTTTGCTGACATGCGTAATTTTTTCAGTTATTAATTGTCATTTATCAATCCAAAAAAATGATTATTGCTCATTTTTCTCAGAAAATTCCTCTGGATTAGGCCAGGTTGGCCCAAAAAATAGGGAAACTGGACCGAAAAACAAAGTTTAAAATTAAAAGACGAGATTTGTATTACATGACGTATTGAATCCATTTTTATTCTATTTCGATTATCTCTGGTTGTTAAATTTTGCTTTTAAAGAAGGAGAAAATATAATAGGGAAAAAGACATAGGATGATCATCTAAAATCAAATGGCCCATGTTTGAGCCAGTTGACAGTGAATGGCGGATCGGTCAGACTAATTCCAGTCAATGGCCATTTGCTTTCTTTCCAAATTTGGGTCATCAACCCTTTTTAAAATGGGAAAAGAATAAAATAGCAATCGTGTTAAAACAATTTGATATTAAATAACTTAAAAAATTTAAATGTCACATTATAGTCATCCTTTAATGTTATTCTCTTTTTTTCGACGACTTCACTCTTTTTTTATTTCACAAATACGTTTTGCTGCTTGTTTTATCCCTTTTTGGATTTATATAAAAAAAAAAGGGATAAATTATTTGTAAGAAAATGGTTCTTGATTTCTTAAATCATTTCAAAACTTAGAACTTTTTTTAAAATAATTCAAGAAATTTTACAGAGTCGCCACTTAATTTTTATAGAAAAAATCAAGAAAACTTAAAATAATTCCAAAGGTTCAAAAACAGAAATAAACCTTTAAAATTAGAGAAAATGAGTAAGGGTTCAATTGACGTCCTAAGAAGGTTTTTAAGGTACCTAAGAACGTCCATTTTAAAACGGTTTAATCAAATTATTTTGATTAACTTAAAATGGCTAACTTTACGAAAATATCAATTTTTTATAGGAATATCAAATTTGAATCGAACGATTTTTGCAAATAGCTTTATTTCGTTCAGGTCCAAATAGTCCATTTTTAGTTAAGAAGAAATGACTTGAAAGTAAAAATTAAGTCAAAACTTCATTTTATTTCATCATTATTATTTCTAAACTCAAAATAAGTAAAAAGAATTAACCAATTATGTAAAAATGAAATTTTCTTTTTTAGATGAAACCAAATTGAGAAAAAATTATTTCCTTTTTATGTTTAAGAAAAACTCTATTTAGCCTGAATGATACTAATTAATACATGGACAAATAAAAGTCATTTTAATGTGAAAGGCTTGGTTCTAAAATAATGAACATGAAGTCTCTTTTTATTCATTTTTTAAAACAGGATAATAATTTTTACTATTTTTCTTTATTTATTTTTTTAAAAAGAAAATTCAAATAAGTAGAGAAAGGAAAAATGAAGATAAAATAAAATGGCAACACCCTGAGAAATTTATCTAGATTGATTAATTTAAGTGTTCAAGCAAATACAAATAAATAAATTAGAATGGATAATATTTTTATTTTTTATATATTGAAGAGCCACAACTAGAACGACCAAGGGCAAATTTGTCAATTAACAAAAAGTTTTTCTTAAACTTATTGTACATCATGCAAAGAGTGATGAATTTGAAAAAAAAAAATTTCATGTTTCAGAAAATTCTAATGATCATGCTTTGAAATTTTTTAAAAAATCAACTGACATCTTAAAGAAGTGGATTGTTTTTCTTCAAAAGGTTATGGAGAAGTTCTTTTCTTAAAATTTTCTTTATGTAATATCTTTAAAATTCATGATCATACACTTTATTTTAAATTTAAATCAAATAAAAAAATAATTTTAAATTTAAAGAGAAATTATATTTGAAGTTTTTTCATTTAAATATTTTTTAATTTTGATATTCAGACAAACTTTCTCTCCTCTTATCCAAAATCATGGAATAAACATTGTGAAGTTTTTTCAAGATAGCCATAACTAGGACGGCCAAGGGTAAATTTGTCAATTAACAAAAAGTCCAGCTTAAACTTATTGTACATCATGCAAAGAGTGGAGAATTTCAAAAAAAAATTTATGTTCCAGAAAATTCTAATGACTATGCGTTGAAAAATTTATAAAAATCAAATGACATCTTAAAGAAGTGGGCCTATTGTTTTTCTTCAAAAGGTTACGGAGAAGTTCTTTTCTTAAAATTTTTTTATGTAATAGCTTCAGAATTCATGATCATACACTTTCTTTCTTTTTTTCTTATTTATTTAAATAATATACTTGAATCAAATAAAAAAATAATTTTAAATTTAAAGAAAAGTTATATTTGAAGTTCGTCCCATTTATGTATTTTTAAAATTTTTATATTCGGACAAACTTTCTCTTCTCTTATCCAAAATCATGGAATAACTATTGTAAAGTTTTCTCAAGATAGCCATAACTAGGACGACCAAGGATAAATTTATCAATTAACAAAAAGTCCAGCTTAACTTATTGTACATCATGCAAAGAGTGAGATTTTTTTTTAAAAAAAATCATGTTCCAGAAAATTCTAATGACTATGCTATGAAAAATTTATAAAAATCAAGTAACATCATAAAGAAGTGGGCCCATTTTTTTTCTTCAAAAGGTTATGGAGAAATTCTTTTCTTAAAATTTTCTTTATGTAATAGCTTCAGAATTCATGATCATACACTTTCTTTCCCTTTTTCTTATTTATTTGAATAATATACTTGAATCAAATGAAAAGAATAATTTTAAATTTAAAGAGAAATTATATTTGAAGTTTGTTCTATTTAAATAATTTTTTAATTTTGATATTCAGACAAACTTTCTCTTCTCTTATTCAAAACCACGGAATAAATATTGTGAAGGTTTTTTTATGTATCTTGAATTCGATGTCTAATCAAAGTTATATAAATTGAAATATTGGGAGACGTAGTTTATTAGTGAATGTGTAAATACTCACATATGTTTCATAAATGATAAAAAAGTAAAATTAATTTTGGCCACACATTTAATTGCATAAAGTAGTTATTACTATATTATAGTAAGATAATAAAAAAAATACTCATAATTATTGAATATGCGTGTATCTATTATACACAATAAGCGAATCCCTCCATAATTTCAAAACTTCACTTGATACATATCATTACAAAGATTTAACATATAAATTATGAAAATCTAATTACATACTAATCATCTGTTAAAATTATTTTAAACAACTTATTAAAAATGTAATATTAACTACATCATGTTAAATTGGTACAATATATATCATGTTAACTTTTGTTAATTCTTTAGATTCTCCTTATTTGAGGTAATAAATTTCCTCATCAGATAGACAAACCATTTAAAAAGAAATTTTTTGCTTACTATATTAAATTAATCTCCTATTTTTGACGTATATAAGACAAAACATAAAAACAATCTTTTAACATTATGATTCATAAAAACTTTCATCCATGTCCTTATTTCTATTTGTTAAACACACATGAAACGAATTTAAATGTATTTAAAATCAATTTATGTATGGATTAGTATTCTTTATTGCTTCGTCTGATTCTATAAAAAAATGTTAATAAATAGATATTTATAATTTTAATTTATTCTCTTGTATAGTTTTCAAATAAAGTAGAACACTAAAATTAGTTATTTAAAATAAGAAAATGTGTTTGATATTAAAATAAGAACTAGAGTGTTTGATATTTTAATGTTAATTATGAAAATTTAAATAATTTGTAAGATATGATTTGATTTTATAAAAACAAGAAGTTATATTTTATTATATAGTGTGATTTCTACTTATGCTTTCTATTGTGTTTATTCAAAAATATTAATGATTATTTTTATAAAAAAATAATTATATAACTATAAATATATTTAAAATTGTAATATTGGGCCCGTAAACGGGCCCTTCATTATCTAGTTATTATATAGAAGAGTGAGTTGGAAGACGACCAAGGGTGTATTTGTCATTTCACATCTAAATGGTACAATCATTCTCAATAGTAATATCAACAACGAACTCCGTTAGTCATTTATTTTCTAGCTTATTCGTCTACATTTTCTAAGTGAACCCGTTATGTGGCTAACAACATTTTTACTTCCAAGTCCTAACTTATTTAATCACATTATTTACAAAGTAATATTTTAAATAAATTTAAATTTATGATCTGAATATTCTTTCATGAAATATTAGATTGTTTATATAGAACTAAAATTATTTTTTATTTTTATGTGGTAAATGTTGATTTTTTTCCTTATATTTTAAACTTTCCAAGTGAAAGTTCTGAGTCCGTCAAATTTTTCAATACTCTAAGTTGTTAATATTTTAATTTTTTGCTCAAAAAATACTATCACGCATGAAGTTGGTGGGTTAAAAATTTAAACTTGTTAACCTAATTACATATTTTTTTTTGTTCATTATCAAATAATTTTACAAAAAAAATTATTAAACCAGTTTATAAATATTTTACTAGAAATGAAATAGAATTACATATGTAATATTCATACAAGGCTTTAAACGCACAATATTTATATTCACTTACGATTTGTAGGTGTAATCACAATTGATGTGCATGTCAATATGCAAAATAAATCTTTAAAAGATAATTTTTTAAAAAATATTAAAGTACATTAAATGGTTAGTGTAAAGAACTTTTACTATATTATATAAATATATTTATATGTAAGCTTTTCACAAAATTGAGATTTGTAATCTTAAAAATAAGATATATAATACTCCATTCATTCCTTTTTATTTGCTCCATATGGATTCTGCTTATATTCCTAAATATTTGCTCCTTCAATTAAGGCAGGGCATAAAATACCAAAAATCGAATTACCGAATCGAACCGAAAAATTTGGTAATTGGTATTCAGTAATTTGGTATTTGGTATGATATTTGGGAGTAAAATTTTAATATTTCGGTATTTGAGATTGGGTTTGGTAAAAGATATTAATACCGTTTGGTAT
Source organism: Capsicum pubescens (assembly GCA_030864215.1). Taxonomy (NCBI): domain Eukaryota; kingdom Viridiplantae; phylum Streptophyta; class Magnoliopsida; order Solanales; family Solanaceae; genus Capsicum; species Capsicum pubescens. Next base: position 257,651,766 of record CM061538.1, read on the forward strand.
TCGGTATTTACCAAATATCGAATTTTATATATAATCATGCGATATGTCTAACCAACTCAATAGACAATAGTATTAGTCAATCCCAAAGAATCTCTTGGACCTTGGTAATATATTCGTAAAAAGCAACAATAGTAATACTAAATAGGGTTTCTATTAAATATATTTTTTGAAGTTTAAACGTACATTGGATATTTCCAAGTTTAATATGGTATTACCAAAAATCATACCGAACCAAAGTTTAATTTACCGATTACCGAATTACCGAATCGATGTTTATAAGTATGGTATGTGGTATATACTTTCAAATACCGATTATCGAATTACCGAATCCAAAATTTAAAAATACCAAACTGGATACCGAACGACCACCTCTACCTTTAATCTTTAAGGAATAGTTTGAACAAAATCTTTGTTCAATAAATGTAATCATCATTGATTTGAAAAAAGGATTTAATTAGGGGTATATTAGTGAAATTACTTTTAATTTTATAGGAGTAAGAGACTAGAGAAAATTGTAGGAAATGTGTCTTTTAAGTCTTAATGAAGGATTGATGACATTGACCAACTTAAAAGGTCAAACATCATTAGGAAACTTGATTAAGTTAATTGTGGACTTGATTAATATTTTTAAAACTTTCTAATCTTTTCAAAAATACAAATCAACCCAACCCACACCCCTCTACAACCCAAATCAACCACTCTCTCCTCTCTCTCGACAGCTTCTCTCAACTCTCTCCCAACCGACAGTTCTGCAAAATTTCTCCCTTCAACCCCTGACGACTTCTACCTCCGACGATAAATAGTTGGGCTTAGAGTTCCCCTCTTCAATTCAAATCAACCTGTCTCTCATCCCCCTCCCGATAGTTTCTCTCAACTCTCTCCCAACCAACTGTTCTGCAAATTTCTCATTTCAATCCTCGGCGACTTCAACATCCGACTACAAATAGTTGGGCTTCGAGTTTCTTTTCGACTTCAACCTTCAATCGACGTGACATCTTTGCTCTCCGGCCACAACAGCTTCTAATTCTTCATCGTTTCTTTTCTTCTTTCACTGGTAAAAATTTATGGCCTTTTTAGTTTTGAAGAAAACGAGGAACTTGAGCCAACTTCTCTTATAGTATTGATTAATAATTTCAATATTTGTTGCATTAATTTGAAATGCGGTCTGAATAAAATCCTAATTTCTGATATTTCTTCTCTTATCTTTACGAAGTGAATTATGATTTTTTGTTGTTTGTTGCACTTTTTTGAAGTTTGATTTTTATTGTTTGTGTTTATAAAAAACAAAACAACAATTTGGGTTGATTTGTTCTGTTCTTGTTCTTGGTAAAAATGGTGAAATTGTTGTTTTTTTGTTGAACAAAATCGTGCTACTGTTTTTTATTTTCTCCAACAGATTATCCATTTGGTGCAATATATTAACCATCTGATGCAACAGATTTATCATATAATGCAATAGATCAATCATCTGATGCACCAGAGGAACCATCAGATTATAATTCTGATGCAACAGATTAATTATCTAATACAACAGATTAACTATCTGATGTAACAGATTAACCATATGTTGCAATAGATTAAACATCAGATAAAAAATCTGATGCAACTAATTAACCATCCGATGCAATGAAAGAACCATCAGATTAATGATCTGATGCAACAGATGAACCTCCTGTTGGATAAAATCCTATCAACTCTTCCAACAGGAAATGTCCAAGACTTGATTTTTCCATCTGATCATTCATCTGTCGCGATAGATGACCCTATGTTGGAAAAAATCTAAACAATATTGACCGTTGATAACTGTTCCAACAGATCACTCATGTGTTGCAACAGATGTGTGTTCTGTTGTACAGACCATTCATCTTTCTCAACAGATGAGAAATATGTTTTGTATCGTAATAGATTACTCAATCGTTGCTGCAGGTTAGTTAATTGCTCTCAGATCACTCATATGTTACAACAGATGTCTGATCTGTTGCACAAACCATTCATATTTCTCAACAGATGAGTGATATATTTTGTATTGTCGCAATAGATTACTCAGTCGTTGCTACAGGTTATTTAACTATTCCAATAGATCACTCATATGTTGCAACAGATGATGTCACAATAGATGTATGATCTGTTGCACAAACCATTCATCTTTCTCAATAGATGAGTGATATATTTTGTATTATCGCAATAGATTACTCAGCCATTGCTACAGGATATTTAACTGTTCCAACAGATCACTTGCATGTTACAATAGATGATGTTGCAACAGATGTGTGATCTGTTGCACAGACCATTCATTTGTTTCAACAGATGAGTGGTTTATTTTGTATTGTCACAACAGATTACTCATCTGTTGCAACAGGTTATTTAACTATCCCAACAAATCACTCATATGTCTCAATAATGTGTGATCTATTGCACAGACCATTCATCTATATTAAAATTTGAGTGATATATTTTGTATTATTGCAACAGATTACTCATCCGCTGCAACAGGTTGGTTATATATTGCAACAGATATACTACCTGGTGTAACAGATCGGTGATCTGTTGCAACTGTTATTTTACTAGTTTGCTAGTTTGATTTACCGTTATCCCTTTTTAACGATGCATTAATCAACTATAATATATTTTTTTATGTTCCTGTTAATTTTAGATAATATGGTTCCCAAAAGAACAAAAACTGAATCAAATCCAAGTAAAGGAACAAATGAAGCAGCTACGCTACATCCACCACTCTATGAGCTTGCTTTACAAGTGTTATCTCAATCGGGAGCAGAATATGATGAACACGGGGAGGAGGAATATTTCAAAAGAGATGATGCAAATGCTGATAGCCCTTTCACCGAAGAGTTGGTCAAAGCCTTCAGCATTGATCGTTATCCTGTGAGAATACAGTGAGATGGTGCCACAGATTTAACGTGTGATTTTGTGGTTGTCAGCCATGAGAAAATCTTTCGACGCCTTCAGAAAAATATTTTGAGAATAAAAATTGGATGCTTATTTCAGGGACAGCTTCTTTGGGAAATATCTTGATTTATCGGAAGACAACAATGCTCGTTTCCAAATGAAAATGGTATATGAACTTATTAAGCGTATGTTTATGTATGAAAACAAAGATAAGATGGATGAGGTGTGGATAAATTACTGTGGCATGCCTGTTTGTTTTGGTTGGAAGGAGTTTGCCATAGTTACTGGACTAAAATGTTATCCTCCTTCTCAAGTTATACCTATTGTAACCCAAAAAAAGCACCCCGTACATCCAAAAAATACAAAGGCAAGTCGTGTGATTGTGATGACCTGGTGTCCATTGTTGGTCCAAGCTTCAAAAACAAAAATTTGATAGAAGCTTTGAAAGGTAAAGGACTTTCAAAGAAGCACAAACAGTCATTGTGCTTGGTTTGGTTTGTACATAATATTCTTTGGGCGAGAGGCGTTAACAACAACATAAGCCTTAATTTAATAAAGCTCTCCGAGGATCTTGAGGCGTTTAACAGCTATCATTGGGGGTATGAAAGCTTCAAAATAACTGTCAAATATTTGTTGACTCCATTAACGCCAAAGACAGTCAACTTATATGGCTTCCCATGGACTTTCATGGTAAATGTTTCTTTCTTCTATTATGATATCATTCATTTTTTTACTCAATAATGGTTTTGATTTATTGGCATTATTTTATAGGCTTGGGCATTTGAAGTCATACCTTATTTGAGACAACAAGTGAACTATTAGGAAGGAGTCTCCTATCCAAGAATCTTGAGATGGTTGTCGGCCAAAACTGATAAAAATGCAAAATTTCTTGATCTCTTCAACTCCCCGAAGGATGCAGTAAGTATATAATTAATTTTTTCTTTTAATTAATGATTTTTTTTGAATGATCTAATCATCATTCTAATATGTGTAATGATTTATGTTAGATTGTGTATCCATCGCTAGTTTCAACCAATCGAGAGTTGAAGATGCTATTTTTTCTTACTTTACGGTCTGTGCAAACTTTATCAGACCCTAAGGTCATTGACAGAATAAAAATGGAATTGTTTGGAGCAACAACTATTACAAGAAAAATAATTTTGGTGGGTGGGCTTGTTGTTGATGATGATCTTAGTGGTGATAGAGCTGTTGGTGGTGGTAGTGGTGCTGTTGTTGGTGCTAATAATGCTCCTCTTACAGTATTTAAAGCAAACAATTATGAGTATGATCATACTGGTTATACAAATTTTGCCTCTCCCAGCGAATGTTCTGCATGCAAATGTCAAGACTGTAGGGCAAAACATGATGTGGTGATTAATGCTATTAATGCATTAATTGCTTCTGTAAAGGAATTGACATCTAAGAGGGGTCTCATTCCATCAAAGAGGATTTTATTTCCATCCTCTCCATTAGAGATTAGGGCTAAGAGGAGAAGGAGAGTGATTTATAGGGCATTATCAAGCATCCAAAAAAGCAAAATTGCAACTCCTCTGTCTGTGTGTTGCACTGAGCAATGTACAATGTCCAAAGGAGAGCAGCATGAGATGAAGAAGGTGAATATATATGTATTCCAAATGACAAAACAAACAAACACATATCTGTTTCAACAAATGACATATCTGCTGAAAATTATCAAACAGATATATACATCTGTTGCAACAGTTGACTAACTTATTGCACCAGATAAAGTATCTGTTGCGACATATGTCTCGTCTTTTTTAGCAAATCAAATAGCTCTTCGTACCGCTTTTATTTGTACCAACAGATGATCTATCTGCTGCAATAGATGATTCATATGTTGCAACGGATGGTTCATCCATTGGAAATTATCATACAGGGTTTTCCTCATGTAAAAATTTGTCCCAACAGTTGATTCATTGTTGCAACAAAAATATAATCTGTTTGGGACAATTTAAAACAGGAGGAAGACCTGTTTGATTTGCTAGAACAGATGAGTTATCCTTTTCCATTTTGTTGTATCTCCGTGATTAGCATTGATCAATTCTGGCTTTCCAGGTGTATGTAGAAGAAGCTACTACTGAAAAACATTGACAATATGCTACTCTTTTTATGGAACTATGGAGAACAGAAAGCGCAGAAACTGTACGTAAGCGACAATAAAGATCCACGACGAGCAAAGCCGAATTTCATAGCACTGGATGAAGAACAACTTGTCCATACTGAGTTGATCTTTATAGCTTGAGCCTGTCAAAGTAATCCTTAGCATCATACTTAAATGTTGTTGATGTATTTGTTGAGATCTGTACCCATAACAATTTTTTTACATTTCATTTATTCGTTGACTTATTTCAGCTAATTTCCAAAGGCTTTGATTTATTTTATTTTGTCTATGAATTTTATTTATTCCTTAGATTTAAACTTATTAATCAAAAAGGAATATTAGATTCAAATATTGCAACAAATAATGTATCTATTGCAACTTACGGCGCATCTATTAAAAAAACAAAACAAATTTAGACATATGTTGCAACAGGTAGGTAATCTATTGAAATTCATCAAATAGGTCTTCCCATTATTGCAACAGATGAACTTAGATAGAAACATCGAGATAATACAACAGATGACCAGCCTATTGCAACAGATAAATTATATGTCAGAACAGGTAGAATAACTGTTACAACGGATGAAGAATCTGTTGCATTATAAAAATTCAACTTTCATTGGACATAAAAAATTGCCACTACATGTAAAAAGGTTAAAGTGACTTGAAATAAAAAAGGCGGAATCCATCGATGGTGTTCAGTTCAAACACCTAAAATAAAATAGGCATCAAGTAGACAGTGTTCATTTTAAACACGTAAAATAAAATAGGCATCAAATGTGTCAGTCTGGCACATTTTGCTGACTTGCTGTCACTTTGCCCCCAACAGTCATTCTCCCCCCCATTGTCTTATATATTCATCTTCCTCCTAAAATTTAATCCTAAATTCCCAAAGCTTCTTCTTCATCGCCATCTTTTTTTATCTATCCAAATTCTTCAAATTATTTCTTTTATTTTTTTCAACTGAGCTTGACAATGTCGAGCGCATCTTCCACTGTTTTTTGTGATAAAGATTTTTGATATTGTAAGTGCTGTCATAAAGCTCTGTTAAAGACTTCTTGGACTCAACAAAATCCAGGTCGTGGGTTTTTTACTTATAAGATTTCAAAGGTAATATTTTTTTGTTTAATTAGTTGATTAATTATTGACTTGTAATTGTTTTGTAATTGTGTTCTCCTTTTTATAGAAATTGGGTGGATGCGATTACTTTGATTAGTATGAAGAATGACACCCTTCACAAGAAAATCGTATAATCTGGGATTTGTTGAATAAAGTCAAGGCTTCTGAAGAGAAACAAAATCGAGTAAGAAGATACTACATTGTTGCCGTTATTGCTACTGGTTTGGTGTTGTTGGGCACATGGATATGCAAGCCTAATTGCTAAAATTTTCATGGTGGTGTGTGTTTGCTACTGGTTTGGTGTTGTCGAGCACATGGATGTTCAAGCGTAACTATTGGAAAATATAAAAAAGATTTAGGCATATGTTGTAAAATTTAGATCATCTGTTGGAAATTATCAAACAGGTCTTCCCACTGTTGCAACAGATTAAACTTAGATTATTAGATTATTCATAGAAATAACATCGGTGTAATGCAACAGATGACCAACCTCTTGCAACAGATAAACTATCTGCCAGAACAGATTCAATATATTTTACAACAGATTGACAATCTATTGCATTATAAAAAACTCAACTTTCATCAGAAAAAAATTATTGCCACTACATGTACATGTAATAAAGTGAAGGGTGACTTGAAATTAAAAATTGCTATTTCACAGGCTCTTCTATATACATAGGCTTCAAGCGTCCAGTTAGTACCCCATTAACCCAGAAGTCTTGCAGGTTTGCCACAACATTGTCACATAAAAAAGTCGTTGGCTCGACTATTTCTATGCCAGTCAGCAAACATTCGATGTATGCAAGGCGTGCAAGCCGATCGCTTTAGCGACATCATCTTTTGGAAGGATCATTCCCTTGTTTTACCTTCAAAATACCATAATTTCTTCATCTACACTTCCTTTGGCAAATGATTCATCAGTTTAATCTCCCTCAACAAGATGGGCAACAGCACCATCAGTGGCTCTACGAGGAGAAAAAGAACAAAATCGTCGATGAGAGGTACGTTGAAGTCATAAACATTGATCTTTCCATCCTTGAGTAGTATCTCAACAGCCCGATAATGCATGTCGTTCACGCTAATAACTGCAAGAATCCTCTTTTCCTCGGTCCAGCTCTTGCCGTGTGGATTTTGCCTTTCCCCTCTAACATATTTTATCATTTCTTCTTCATCCAAGAACAACGTAGGAACTAGGAAATCAAGTCCCACGCCAAGGGCTAACGCCTCCCGATTGAGTTGATCGTACCTATCCTTGAGCTTCTTGAAGAAGTCGAGGTCCATTGTCCTATTGACAACATCATAAGCTTCCCGGTATATTAATTGTCTTTTCCTCACGAGGCAGAGAATTATGTCAATATGCTGTGATATAAGAAGTCAATTTTTAAATAGGTTAGTAATTGTGAAGATGCAACGGATGGTCCACCGATTGTATAGGGTTCTCTGAATCAATAATCGAACGAACTTATGCAACAAATAGATAATAAGTTGCAACAGAACCACTACCAGTGGCACCAGTATACCTAGCTGTTGTAACAGATGTGAAATCTGTTGCGTAGCTTCTTCTTCATGGGGTAAATTAGAAGGTCTAGGTTAGGAAAAGTAAACTTGCCTTGTCCTCGTACGGCATACGCATATCAGTCATACTCTGGAAGTCTTGGGGGTAAAAGGTAGGCCTGGGGTAATTTGGTGCGCCTGGCTTGGCATTCTTGGCCTGTCGCAGATCCCTCTTCTCTTCGGCGCCAAGTTTCGTATATATTTCCACCTTCTTGACTGGACCTTGAACTTTAACAACTTTTAGAGAGGGAGGAATTACAATTTCTTTTGATTTTCGACTAGAGAATACGTCTCTAATTGCTCTTTTCTTTTTCCTAACCAACACTGTAGGAGTGTGTGGCTCCCTCACCTTCTTGGATGGTATGACACACCTCTTGGATTTGAATTCCTCGATAGCTTTAGAGATAGCCTCTACTTTTTCAAAGAGTTTATCCTGTCTGTCCTTGCACTCTTCGCATTTGCAATGAGAACACGAGGGTGAAGAAGGGTGAGAGGGACCTGTGTAAGGGTGAAAAGGGGTATTTTCAAACATATTTATTCTTTATTAAGCATCAACATGCTCATCATCACGAGTGGTAAAAGCATCAGCATGCCTGCCACCAACACCAGCAACTCCACCAGAAGAAGTACCCGGATCTGCCTTAGTAGGTTGGTCATGAAAAGCCTTAACATTAGGCTGACCTTGCCTAACTGGGCTTTTTATGGCTGTTGCTCCAGCCAATTCCTTCTTTATTAACTCCACCGTTGGGTCTGCTATAGTATCAACATGACCTAGAGTAATATAAGAAGTCATCACTGACTCCTCCCCAGTAGGCACGATCCATGGATGCACAACCTATAAAAAAGAAAAAAATAGATGCATTTAAATCATATAATATAATAATTTTCACAGTTGGGTTATATTTAAAAAAAAAAGACACATCTGTTGCATAGTTTGCAGTATATGGTTAAAATTCATTTGAGTCTGGTTCAGAGAAACAGAGCAATACATGGATAATCTGATGCAAAATATCAATCATCTGTTTCAACAGTTGCACAAGATGGGTAATCTATTATACAACAGATGATCTGTACGTCGCAACAGATGAATAATATATTATCAAATTACACATCTGTTGCATAATTTGCAGTAGATGGTTAATCTGGTAGGATCCAGATTCAGAGAACTAAAGCAACAGATGGGTAATCTGATACGAGATATCAATCATCTGTCGCAACATATTATCCATTTGTTGCACCGATTGGCACAGGAAGGGTAACTTGTCGCAACGGATGTCCCATCTGGTGCATCAGATATAACATCTGTTGTACCAGATATAACATCTGTTCAATATCTTTCTTTGAGTAAAAGTATTTTACTTGAAGAAGACATACTACATCATTCAGAGGGTTAAAGAGATCAGCCTCCTTAATATTGGTGTTGCTCTTTGCAGCCAACCACCTAAACATCCTTGGATGAGAAACCTCATCCTGGTAATCCATTAACTGCTTTCGGAGGGGAAGAATGGCTTCAAATGCCCAAGCCAACAAATATAAACAGGAAGCAAGCAAAAAAAAAAGTCATAATAACTATATACAATATAAATTAATGGATGAGCAAAATTAGTGATTAATTTTACCATAAAAGCCCAAGGAAAGCCGTATAATGTGGTCATCCCCGAGGATAGCTTTGTCAGTAAATATTGGACAGTCAAGTAGAAACTGTCATATCCCCAGGGATAATTGTTAATTTTATCAAAATCCTCAGCACACGCCAACAAATCATCTTCTATGACCTTATTGACGTCTCTTGCCAATATAATCGAATGGGCAAACCAAACTAAGCACAATTGCTCCCTGTACTGCTCTGGTATGGTTTTATCCCCGAGATCTGTCAACAAATCCGATGCTTTGTAGCCACGTCGAGCAATGTCAAACAACCCATCTATTTTTTCCTTGCATTTTCTTGCCTTGGATCTTTTGCGAGGTGGTGGTTCTTCTAGACGATGGCACCTCAAGCCCTTCACTATGGCAAACTCTTGCAAGCCAAAACAAACAGGCATGCCACATTAGTTGATCCAAATTTTATCCATCTTCTTTTTGCCCCCTTCCCCCGGATCTTTATCATCCCCCACATACTTAATCCTGCGCTTGAGAAGACTATATACCATCGTCATAGGGAAACGGATATGGGAAGAGGGGTCCTCAGGAAGCTCAAGAAAGCGTCCAAAGCAGCTCTTCTTAAAAAGTCCGCTTATGTTTTCATTCTTCATAATTTTCATAAAATGTTCAAAAAATTTCCCCATCTAACATTTAAGTTCAATTTGACCAGTTAGTTGTTTTGCATCTGGGTTATTTATCGGCATCGCAACTTGAAACCTGTCAATACTAAAAGTTTTTACAGGATTATGCTGGGATGTCGATATTAATTCACGCCCCATTGGTGATCCATTATCATCTTGTTGATGATCATCCTCTTTCTCACTCTCCAATTCCGCCTCTTTCGCACTTTTATTTTCTTTATCACTATCTACAGACCTTTGTCCACCTCCCTCAACATTGTTTTCACATCTCTCCTCAGCTTCACTTTTCCCTGACTGAGATTATTCAAGAAGCTCCTCCGAATCCCTCTGTACTGTAGCCTTTTTTTTTGGGTGGTCAGACGTTGATCCACTTTCACTTTCTTTTCTTTTGGGAGACATGTTTTACCTACAAACAACAGAAAAACAAAAACTACATTACAATTGATGTATGCATAAATTTTAAAAAATACATTACAAACACCACGAATACTGACACACCAACAGCCACCACCACAAACACCACCAACCAATGTCATAAACAAACACCATGAATACCGCTACCACCGACAGCCACCACAAACACCACCAACCAATGCCACCACCAGTGCCACCACGACGACCAAAAACACCACCACCACCACCACCACCACCACTAACACCATCCAACAATACCACGACAGTCAACGGAACACTGCGATGGAAACTAGGGATTTCTCGAGTTCTTCCTACGATTTTACCATCAAAACTCAAAATTGTAAACCCATTCTCAAAGATAATACAACTAAAAGTTTTATTTTTCATCATTAACTTAAAAGGCCTTATTTTTTAGAAAAAAATAACAAATATAGAACTTTTCTCGAACTCTGTTGCCTACGAAGACAAAGAAAACGACCGATACAAGCAAGAATGAAGTAAAAAATATCACCTATGTGGTCGAAAATGAGAAGAAAAGCAATTTGTTGTGGAGGGTTGAGCAAATTTGTTGAGTAATTGTTGTCTGTACTGTATTGTTGAGTGAGAATGAGAGAGAAAGAGCGAGAACTCGAGATTTAAAATGATGAAACATTTTGTATGGTTGATTTGTATTTTGGAAAAGAATGACAAGTTTTGAAAATGTTAATTTGGTCCGAATTGATCTTAATTATTTTTAAAATTATAAAAGATATGCATAATTTTTAACCCTCTCATCATGCAATTGCCAAAAGGGTACTATTTTTTCTAACATATGAACTCAATTGAAATTGTATAAAAATAATTGAAGTTGTAGTTGACCGAGTACTCTGGTTGATCCTATGAACTCACCCCTGGTCCTAGATTAATCAATTTAGGTACTATTAGTCTAACATATGAACTCAATTGAAATTGTATAAAAACAAATGTTCAACATGTTGCATCAGATTTCGCATCTATTATAAATTATCAATCAGATTAGGTAACAACAAATTACAAATCTATTGTAAATTACCAAACAGATTAAGTCATATGTTGCGACAGATTACCTATCTGTTATAAATTATCAAATAAATTGTCATATGTCACAACAGATTACCCATATGTTGTAAATTATCAAATAGGCGATGCCATCTGTAGCTGGCCCTATGAGAACTCACCTCTAGTCCTAGATTAATCAATAGTTGACCATATGAAAACTCACCCCTATTCCCAGATTATTCAATTAAGGTATTAGTACCCTGTCCTAGATTAATCAATTAAGGTATTAGTTGAACATATGAGGTAGTAAGAATCGGTTCGGCTCAGAGTTAACGATCGACGACTCTGGTCGGGAGGAACGCAGTACCATCTCATCATGTAATTGTCAAAAGACTCAATTGAAGTTGTAGTTGATCCTATGAAAACTCACCCCTAGTCCTAGATTAATCAATTAAGGTATTAGTACCCTAGTCCTAGATTAATCAATTAAGGTATTAGTCTAACATATGAGGTAGTAAGAATCAATTCAGCTCAAAGTGACCGATCAACGACTCTGGTCGGGAGGAACTCAATACCGTCTCATCATGCAATTGCCAAAAGACTCAATTGAAGTTGTAGTTGACCCTATGAGAACTCACATTAAATTAAGGTATTAGTCTAACATATGAACTCAATTGAAATTATATATAAACAAATGTTCAACCTGTTGCAACATATGTCTTTTCTGTTGGATCAAATCAAACAGATTAAGTAATTGGTTGAAACATATTACGCATCTGTTGTAAACTATCAAACATATTACGTCATTTGTTGCAACATATCACAAATCTGTTGCAAATAATCAAACAGATTAAGTCATCTGTTGCGACAGATTACCCATCTATTGTAAATTATCAAATGGATTAAGTCATATGTCGCAATAGATTACCCATCTGTTGTAAATTATCAAATACGTGTTGTCATCTATTGTAGTTGACATTATGAGAACTCACCCCTAGTCCTAGATTAATCAATTAAGGTATTAGTTGAACATATGAGGTAGTAAGAATCGGTTCGGCTCAGAGTTATTGATCGACGACTATGGTCGGGAGGAACCCAGTACCGTCTCATCATACAATTGCCAAAAGACTCAATTGAAGTTGTAGTTGACCCTAAGAGAACTCACCCCTAGTACTAGATTATTCAATTAAGGTAGTAGTACCCTAGTCCTAGATTAATCAATTAAGGTATTAGTCTAACATATGAGGTAGTAAGAATCGGTTCGGCTCAGAGTGATCGATCGACGACTCTGGTCGGGAATACTGTCCTAGTCCTAGATTATTTAATTAAGGTATTAGTACCCTAGTCCTACATTAATCAATTAAGGTATTAGTCTAACATATGAGGTAGTAAGAATCGGTTCGGCTCAGTGTGATCGATCAACGACTCTGGTCGGGAGAAACACAATACCGTCTCATCATGCAATTGTCAAAAGACTCAATTGAAGTTGTAGTTGACCCTATGAGAACTCACATTCAATTAAGGTATTAGTCTAACGTATGAACTCAATTGAAATTATATATAAACAAATGTTCAACCTATTACAACAGATGTCTTTTCTGTTGGGTCAAATCAAACAGATTAGGTAATTTGTTGCAACATATTACACATCTGTTGTAAACTATCAAATAAATTACGTCATTTTTAAAACATATCACGAATTTGTTGTAAACTATCAAACAGATTAAGTCATTTGTTGCGACAGATTACCCATCTATTGTAAATTATCAAATGAATTAAGTCATATGTCATAATAGATTACCCATCTGTTGTAAATTATCAAATAAGCATTGTCATCTATTATAGTTGACATTTTGAGAACTCACCCCTAGTCCTAGATTAATCAATTAAGGTATTAGTTGAACATATGAGGTAGTAAGAATTGATTCGATTTAGAGTTATCGATCGACGGCTCTGGTTGGGAGGAACGCAGTACCGTCTTATCATGCAATTGGCAAAAGACTCAATTGAAGTTGTAGTTGACCCTATGAGAACTCACCCCTAGTCCTAGATTATTCAATTAAGGTATTAGTCTAACATATGAGGTAGTAAGAATCGGTTTGACTCAGAGTGATCATCGACGACTTTGGTCAGGAGGAACGCAATACCGTCTCATCATGCAATTGTCAAAAGAATCAATTGAAGTTGTAGTTGACCCTATGAGAACTCACATTCAATTATGGTATTAGTCTCACATATGAACTTAATTGAAATTATATATATACAAATGTTCAACTTGTTGCAACAAATATCTTTTCTGTTGGATCAAATCAAACAGATTAGGTAATCTGTTGCAACATATTATGCATCTGTTATAAACTATCAAACAGATTACGTTATTTGTTGCGATAGATGATCGAGCTTTGGAAATTTCCAAACAAAAATTGTCATCTGTTGCACTTAAATGTTTTAAGATCCTTTTTTAAAAGCAATTTAGGTATTTCCTGCCCGAGATAAAAAATTTAAAATACTAAGGCGGTGAAAAATATTACTCGGTACTACTTGGATAACTCAAAAATCTCCTGAGTGAGTAGTCTTATCTGGTCTTTTCAATGTTATCGTCTCCTCATACCCCTCAAAAGTTATTAATGAATATTTAAAACCCATATCTAGAACTCTCTTCTTCAGCCATAAAGTAGTCTAGACTCAACTCAAGTAGTCTAGACTCAACTCATCACTCTTCTTTATTCTCAATTCTTAATTATATTTATTTCCTTTTTTCCTTTTTTTTCTCTCTTCTTTCGGATGAGGATCCTTTAGGATCTCAACCAATCAATATCTTTTCTCGACTGAACTGGATGTTTTGATCCGTTTGCTTTTTTGACATTGTAGGTACGATTCATTGTTGCTCTTTCCGTCTCTTCTTCTTTGTATGCCATTTAAATTATATATTTACATCTATTGCTTTTAATGATTTACCCATTACCAGTTTCCTATTTATTGAAAAATTGAAGGAAAGATGATTTTTAAGTCTTGAATGAACGAACCGTTCTTTTTATTAAAATATGCAAAAAAGTAATCTGTTAGGAGAACTTAAAAAGTCTTGTTGTCAGTATAATTTTTTTTTTGTCTTTTGTTTGGTACTTTGGTTGTGCTATTGTTGGGGGTGGTGGTAGTGTTGGAACATGTGACATTTGTGTTGTGGATGGTATTGGAACATATGGTTTTGTTTCTTTGTTGTTGATGTTGTTGGTAGTGGTGTTGCAACAGTTTCCTCAACTGTTGCAACTGATGAATCAGCTGTTGGAACAAACAGAGCAACTGTTTGAAGAAATTAAACCAGTAGCAAGACTGGTTTGATTAATTCCAACAAATGACCCATCTGTTGCAACGATGCCTCATTGGTTGAATAGATGGGTAATTTGTTGCATCATATTGGTCATTTATTGATTCACTCAATTTTGTGTTACCCTTTGGTAATGTTCTTTTTGTTTTCTTTTTGTTCTTCTCTTGTTTGACATCAAATGTATTTCTCTTGTTTGCAGATAAAAAGAAGTGAAAATGGATCCACTTTGCCCAGCCAGCATTAAAGGCAAGAGTAAAGATGGGTTCGGAGGAATAAGCTGTTTGCAGATGGAACCACTTCATATGTGGGAGATATGTATTACTGATCAACCTATCATGAAAACACACATCCAGTACAATGATTTTGTGAATGTTTCTTCTTTACCTATTAGGCTTTAATCCTTCAAACAAGTTATGACATTTTACAGTTAAGATTGTTAGGTTCGTAATGGTAAGGCTGAGGGACCAAGACGGTGGTATCAATACCCCGTTACAATTTAATGATTATTTATGCTCATGTTTTTATGTCAAGTTTGGGGAAGGGTTCAAGTTTTTTGGCGGCAGTGTAAATATTTAATAGTGATTGGACCGGTTTTAATGGCTTAATGGACTTGTTGAAAGGCCTTCGAAGCCTCGCACTACAACAAACAATGATGGAACCAATAGAAATTCCCCTGGTTCAAATTTATATGGATGGGTTGTTGGAGGAGACTATTATTTAGTAGAAGGTGTTTGGGAGAAAACCTATGCGAGAAGGGGGAGGTTGAGAAGGCCATATATTATCTCAGTCCTTGTTTAAGTGGAAACACAGGGTGGGAAGGAAAGTGTAACGAAATTGGCTGATGAAATTAACATGAAAAATGAAAAAACTGAATGAGGTGCGAATGTGAAAGGGTATCCAAAAATGAAAATTCATCAGTCATTGAAGAAAAAGAAGAATGGTCACAAGACTGGAGCTGGACACTTTGCTCGAGAATGCAACTAGCGAGCGTGGTCTAAATGAAGACTCTCACAAAGTGAAGGACCAGAACTCTAAGGAAGCTGCTTCGCGAGCACGAAAGGTGGTAAGATTGTCGGTTTGAATTGAAACCTGAACCAACTATTCTTTCATTAAAAATACGGGATCATGTCAATTTCATTGGTGTATAAAAGTCTGAGTTCAGGTTTCTCATGTCAATTTCATTGGCCATATATCAAGGTCTGAGATGATATATGGCCTTCTCCACCTCCCTCTTCACGCACAGGTATTCTCCCAAGCACCTTCTGTTGTATAAAAGTCTCCTCCAGCAATCCATCAAAATTAATTTTGACTAGGGGAATTTCTATTGGTTCCATCATTATTTGCTGCATTGCGAGGCTTCGGAGGCCTTTCAAGAAGTCCATTGCGACATTAAAATCGGTCCAATCACTATTGGATATTTACACTGCCGCCAAAAAATTGAACCCTTCCCCAAACTTGACATAACAACATGAGCATAAACCGTCATTAAATTATAATGGGGTATTGACACCACCATCTTGGAACCCTTCATCCTTATTAGTTCGCACCTGTCAAGCTAAACTGTACAATGCAGGATCTTATTTGAAGGATCATTGTCTAATCGATAAAAAACTGCATTCACAAAATCATTGCACTTTATGTGTGTCTGTCACGGTAGCCTGATCAATAATATACATAACTCACACGCATGAAAATAAGATCCATTGCACGCACCTTATTCTTCCTACCCCATCAGGACATGTCAGACAGTGTTGTTTATTCATCTGTATGCATGTGATGACTATTAAAAAAAAGGTATGAAGAGTCGTGACTTTTTATTTTAACACATTCAAAACAGCTGATGAATCAAAATCTCCATATGTTGCAACTAACGAATCAGCTGTTGGAAGAAATCAAAATATCTCCTCCAACATATGGTTCATCTGTCGCAACAGATAATCCATATTTTGGAACAGATGGTAAATCTGTTGCAACAGACCAGACTGTATTTTTATTCATCTACAAGCATGTGATTACTTCTTGCTAAAAATGTTAGTTTCAATTTAGTTGTCCTATTTATAAAATCAAGAGAATTTTATTATATATTCTTCCAAGACTACCCCTATTATTAAATGAATACATAAAGTATATTATTCACATTTATACTTTCAAAGCATAATTAATGAGGCCAATTTGGTAAAATAACCACCTAATTTATATTTTTATCAATTGGTGTGCCAAGCCCATAGGGCCCAACTAATACGAAACGGAGGGACTATTAAAAAGAGGTGAAGAGTCGTGACTTTTTATTTAACACATTTAAAACAGATAATGAACCGAATACTCCATCTGTTAAAACTGATGAATCAGCTGTTAGAAGATATCAAAACATCTCTTCCAACATACTGTCCATCTGCCGTAACAGATAATACATATGTTGCATCAGATGTCTTATTTGTGGCATATACAAACCATTTTTGCCACAGATGATAAATCTATTTTGACAGACCATTTGTTGCACATTCAATCCATTTGTTGCAACAGATGCTAAATCTGTTATGACATATGGACGATCTATTGCAACAACTCAATAATAACGTCTTTTATCGAGTCTCAAACCATTTTGAAAGGGTGAGAAGTAATTAATGTAAAAGAAAAAGTCGCAACTTTTCATAGAAAATAAAATGTCACCAGTTTGAATATAATTAATACAATGGAGCTGAACAGTCATACCTTTTGGCCTGACACGTCCAGATTCAATCCTCTATAAATAGGTCCCTCCTTAATCTTCATTCAACTCAACTTTATTTATTTCTTGCATTTTTTCTTTTCGTATGACATCTTCAACCACTTCTCTTCAAAGAGCATATTCCTTTCTCGTTGAGGTAAGTTTTTTTCTAGTGTAAATTTACCAGTTGGTCGTATACGTTGTATTACATTTTGGACTTTTTTATTTACATTTGTCAATTCATGTATGTTCTAGATGTGGTTGATCCTTTTCTGGACATTGCTATTCTACGCGACATAGTGCGGAAGCTTCAGAGGCAGGTTAATGAACTGAACAGGGAGTTGGTCGCTGTGAGAGTGACGATGTTCAGAGAGATACAGAGGCTGATGAGGGCCCTGCCGCTGCGAGTTGATTGGCCGGCTGTCATTAATGATGATGATAACAATAATTAGAATGTGTTTTTTCTTTTAGCGTATGTATTTTAATTTTTCTATATCGGATCTATACCTAATGTATTTTATTTTTCGTTTAATGAAAAATTTACTTTTAGTCAGACTTTGACATTTTAATTCTTATTCAACTTTCATCCTGTCTATTTCTTCTAATCTAAACATACATACATGTTAACATGTCGACGGTTGGAGGCAAGGAGCTATGTTGAATCCAGTAGCACTAGCAATATTGGCTTTTGAGTTCTTTCAACAGATGGACCATGTGTTGGAACAGATTGATCATCTGTTGGGTTTCTATCAATAGATTATCCATCTGTTTCGACAGATTTGTCATCTGTTGGAGGAAAACATTCCAGTTATTTGTGCAACTGTTGAGAATAATTGTGGTTTGCTGTATTATTTAGTTCATGTTTTGCCTATTTTTATTGATGCACAAGTTATTACAAAAAAGATATTTTATATATAATAAATGATAACATTAGGTTCACAACAATGAGTTAAATATATAAAAGTCCACAACAAACAAACAAACGACAACACAAGTTTCTGCAATTATAACGATCATGGTGGATTACGATTCGGGCATGTAGTTCTTTTGTGCAGCGCACTTACATATGGAGCACTTGTTTCTTCTTGATGAAAATGATTCTCCAACTCCACGCCTCCTCTTATATGGATTTTTTCCCAGTTTGATAGTGCTCGGGTCAATATATAGAGGAGATATTAATCTCCCCATAAGCTCTGCTGGAACAATCCAAGATTCTTCGGGAGGCACCGGAATAATATGCCCACTATATGTCATTTTATATTTTTTCACCGAATAATATTGAGAGGAGTGCTCGTAAACTTCAGGTCCATATTTATGACTGTATTGAGATCGAAGCGCTGCCATAGCATATGGACAAGGTATTTTGTCTAAGTCAAAAACTCTACACGTACAAGATCTTGTTTGAAGATCGATCGTGGCAGCATCACCATGACCGGTGATACGGAATTTGTAATCCGCTATTTTATGAGAGAATAGCTTATTCCCCAAACTGATGTTCGTTGATATTTGTTTTTGATTTTGAGAACAAATCGGGTTCTTTTTTTGGGCACTTGAACTGCACACGCCTTTCGTTAAAAAATAGATATACTTCTCGCTTATTTTTTCAAACATAGCCTTGATGGGAAATTCTCTTTCATCGTCAAACAATGAATCCACCGATTCTGCTATGTTTGACGTTATAGTATTGTACCTGTAGGAAAGAATCGCTTAGTACGACATCATACTAAACTTGTAAATCAAACAAGACATTAAATTCATAAGAATGTACCTATTTGATGGACAGAATGTTCGGCTCTATCTCTCGAAATCGACATGTGCGAGAAATTCTGCTACCTTGGGATCACATCCACTATTTGATTGAAATGGTCTAAAAACTCCTTTCTACTATATGCTTTAGCTGCTCTATAAAAAAGGGTGACGACGCTTTCATTGTGATAGTTGTTTCGAATGTTCTATCCAAGATGCCTGACGCAACAACCAAAGTAAGCTGAAGTGAAGAAAAGTGAACCCATCTTTGGAATACTTGGATGCTTATCCGATACAAACACAACTCTTCGGTATCTTCAGACGCAGCGTCACAATTGTTCAAAAAAAAATCCATAAGAGGCATCATATTCCTTGTTCGCTACACAAAAAGCGACAGGAAAGATGTGATTCTCCGCATCCTGCGCCACCGCCGCTAGCAGAACTCCATTATACCTGCTCCTCAAGAAGGTACCGTCGACGGCTATGCCTTTTCTCAAGTGTCGAAAACCTTGAATCCAAGCACTATAGGATACAAAAAAGTACTTGAACCTTCCATTTTCATCCAGATGCAATGTCATCTTACTTTCGGGTCGCAACAAATTACTTACTTGTTGGGATTCATGTTACACTCCTGAATATCTGTTGCAACAGATAAAACGTCTGTTGGGATTGATGTTACAGTACTAAATCACCTTTAAAGCTGATTCCAACAGATAAGTGACATGTTGCAATAGATAATTAACCTGTTGCGACAGATGACTTTCCTGTTGCAACAGGTTAGTAATCTGTTGTAACAAATATTTACCTTGTTGCAACAGACAACACTTCTGTTGGAATCGTGTTCAGATTCTGTTGCAACAGGTTACTAATCTGTTGAAACAGATATTTATCATGTCGCACGATAACTAATCTGTTGCAACAGATGTGTCAAATGTTGCAATAGATGACCCATCTATTTAAACATGAATCCAACATATCAGTTTTCCATTGAAACAGATGTCTCATTTGTCTCAACAGATGATTTATCTGTTTAAAAAGATGGATCTTATATGTTGAATTCATGATTGAGTTCTATCCATTGTTGGAAAACAAAAACACAATAGCAGTTACTCAGATGACAAATTCAACTAAAAATCATAATTTGACTTACCAAGGTCTCCTATGAAGTAATGTCAAAGTGGAAAGTGATGTTCGAAACAAAATTTGACCTAAGAAATTGGTCAAATAGCAACAGTAGCGGTAACAACAACAACAACAACAACAACAACAAATGGTCAACAAGAAGAAGATGAAGATGATAATGAAGCAAAAGATGATGAATGAAGCAGTAGCAACAATGAACAACAAAAATCGCCAAGAGAGAGAAAACAACAATGGGTGAGGAGAGAGAGAAAAATGCCTTTTCCCCTCTATTTTCCGTTATATAAGCTAACATTTGAATCAAAGTGTAAATTTAAAAACTTGGGGGTTATTTTCAAACTTCCCCAACTTTCTTAATTCATAATAAAATAATTGTCACCTCCACCTAATAATTAAAACTTGTGTCACTTACATCTCATTTTAAAACTCTTTTGTCACCTACAGTCCAAAGCCCCAAGAGTCTAAGCTGTGTGTCTAACTTAAATAGATCACATAAAAAGGAATGAAGAGAGTATGATATAATAGATAAATTAACCTGTATGTAAAATAACTTTAAACTAACATTAAATAACATATATTTTTTAATCTCTTTGATAAAAAATTTAAATTCAACAATATTAATTTGATTTTTGCTTTATTTTTATATAGATAATTTTGAGCTATCAATAATATATCTTTAGTATTTTTATATTATTTCATTATGAAAATGAATATAGGATATATTTATATGGATAAGAACAATGTCTTATCTCCATAACAGAAATGCATTAATTATTTTTATTTATATAGTATACTAACATATTTGTCCGCGCTTCGCGCGGTTTTAAAATTCTGTAGCAGGAGATAATATAAGAACAATATTTTAAATTAAATATGAAAGCAACTTACTTAAATTAGTATATATAAATGAGAATAAGAAATATAAATTAAAAAAATAACAAAAAAGAGTACAAATATCAAAAACAACAACAACAACAAACCCAGTATATTCCCACATAGTGGGGTCTGGGGAGGGTAGAGTGTACGCAGTTCATACCACTACCTCTAAAGAAGTAGAGAGGCTGTTTCCGATAGACCCCAGGCTCAAGATAAAAGACAATATACAAAAGCATCAAAAGCATAGAACATGATAAAATAACATAGGTACGACATCCACAAAAAAATTGTACATTGCCAAACAACGGACACCAAAGTCAAAGAGAAAAAATATCAATTTAAATATTTGAAGGATGTAATATGATTTAGATTGTTATTTGTCTTTTTTTTTTTGAAGGCATTTTTAGTATTTTGTCTTTTAACATGTTATTAATACATTTATTTTCATAAATTTTTATATTATTTTCAATGCAAAACTTAAAATTAAAATTAAAAAGTAAAATAAAGTAATAGAAAAAGATAAGACATAAAAGTTGAGTAAAACATCAATAAGATTAATTGATATGAGTAGTGAATCGAACCGAGACTTGTTTACATAGAGTGGAATGTATTGAAGAAATACTGAGTTGATTTTAACACGATATATTTGTCCAAACTTCTTGCCTGTCACCTATAATGCTTTTTTTTTCATAATCTTGATCATAATTACATTGTTGCAATATATTAAGTAGTAAAGAGTGAAGTTGTCGGGATTTAAACATATATAGAAAAGCAATGTAGTGGAGCATATCAATAGAGATGAAAGATTTTCTATAACTGACGATATAATCAACTATTAATCATAAAGACAATGGTAATGAAAATATAATTAAATAAAAAATAATGCATGATTCTTGTGATTTTTTCATTAGCCACGTGAAGACAAATAACATTACTAAATGATTTATCGAACGTAATAATTTTTTTCAACCTTTTTTAGATAATAATTTTGAAAAGTAGTTTAGACCACCATATGATTGTAATGATCTACGAAAAGCTAAAAGTAAATTTTTATCAACAACAAAAATATGAAAACTTGAGGATTGCATGTTTATATCACAGTATATAATTTTTCTATAAATTAAACTATATTTTAGAAAGTACTACAAACTAACTTTACTTTCTCATTTCTATCAATAGGCTTATTAAAAATTTATGTAAGGATACATATATAGTTTCTTCAGCAACATGCACGTATGAATTGAGTTGTCTTCTTTTCTCCACTTTTAAAAACACAGTAACCTAGAGACATAAAATATTAATGTCATCAATTAAAAAATAACTAAGCATGAAAAATGTAAGAAATACTATAACTAAGAATTGAAAGGGAAAGATGAACTACATTACAATATAACATAACAAATTATTCTAAAAAGAAAATAAAAAACTAAGCATGAAAAATGCAAGAAAATACTATAGTTAAGAGTTAAAAGGGGAAGGATATAATATTTTGCAACATAGCATATTCAAATCATTCTAAAAATAAAATGAAAAAAAAAAGAGACAAAATAAAAATTATGTTTTAAAGAGGTTTTTTACTCACATCTTGTAGGAGCCATTATCAAAAAGCTCTCATTTGTTGCTAGCACTTCAAAGTATACCATAGCCAATATGACTCAAAATAATTTTATTTAAATAGGAATAAATTTATGTGGGATTTTAAGGGTCATAAAATTATTTATTAAATAATTGGAGTTATAAACATGAAAGTTTTGGGAGTTATAGATGTTACTAATTCTAATTAAGAGTAGATATTCTGAAGATTAAAAGATATGAGTTATATAGATGATTTTTTATAGAAAAATAATTTTAAAACTGAGAAAAAAATTCAAAAATGGAGAAAATAGATAAATAGGAATGAAGGTTATAGAGATGTGTCACATCACCTTGTACTCTCCTTTTTATTATATATGGATTAGGTAAAAAGACCACATTTTAAGAAAATATTACTCATAAGATTTCATAAAAATATTAATATAACGACACTTATAATTTTAATTTATCCTCTTGTATGATTTTCATAAAAAAATAAAAAATAAAAACACTAAAATTAGTTACTTAATTCAAGAAAATGTGTTTGGCATGATGTGAAAATAAGCATTGAAGCATATTATATTTTAATTTTAATTAGAATAATTTAATTAAGTGTAAGCTATTATATGATTTTATAAAAATAAAAGTGTGATTTCTATTATCATTTTCTATAATATTTATTTAAAAATATTAATTTAGTTTTTTTGATAAACTAGTTAAATAACGATAAATATATATAAAACTGTAATATTGAGCTCGTAAAATGGACCTATCATTATCTAGTTAAATAGAGAGGAGTGAAAATTGGGTGAATCTAAAAAATAGACCCAATTTGGGGTGACTTTCAAATTTTAGCCCCAAATAAAAAAGATTCCTCAAAATAGCCTTTACCTATTAACTAATATTTTTTGGACAAAATTACCCCTAATCAATGGAGTAGATTACATAAATGATCCTTATAATGCATAACAACTCCATATTTATATCTTTCAACTTTTTTTTTTCTTTTTAATTTTACTTTAATTTTTATTTTTAATTTTCTCAACCCTTACTTTTTTTCTTTTTTCCTCTTTTCCTCTTTTCCTCTCAACTTCTTTTTTTTTCTTTTTTCTTTTTTTATTTTTAAATTTTTATTTCCTCTTTTTTTTTTCTTTTTAATTTTCTCAACCCTTACTTTTTTTTACACCTTTCAACGTCTACTTTTACAAAAAAAAAAAAAAACTTTTTTATTTTTCTTTGATTCTTTTCTTTTTAATTTTTTCTCGACCTTTATTTTTACTTAATCTTTATTTTTTTAATCAACCTTTTTTTTTTTTTCTATTCTCTCTCAACTTCTACATTTTCTTTGAATTTTGTTTTTTTTTAATATTTTTCTTCATTTTCTTCTTTTTTCGCAATTTTATTATTTTTGTTCTTCTCTTCGATTTCTTCAATTCAAGTTACATCTCATGAGCAAGAGTTGATACTATCACATTATAAAGCCAAGACTTATGACTTTCGAACAATAAGCTACGTTTCATGGGCAAGAGTTGACATTACTATATTGTAGAGGCAAGTCTTATGACTTTCAAACAACAAGTTATGTTTCATGGGCAAGAGTCGACACTACCACATTGTATTTTGATTGATGAAATGTTTTATAACTTTTACCTTAGAGGAAAGACTTAGTTCAAGGACTTTGAAACAATAAATTATGCCCCACGGGCAAGAGTTGACTCTATCACGTTATGTTTTCATTTATGAGATGTTCTACGACTATTTCCTTAGAGGCAAGACTTAGCTCAAATACTTCCAAACAACAAGTTATGTTTCACAGGCAAGAGTCGACACTACCACATTGTATTTTGATTTATGAGATGTTCTACAACTATTGTCTTAGAGGCGAGACTTAGCTCAAAGATTTTCAAACAACAAATTATGCCCCACGGGCAAGAGTTGACACTACAACGTTATGTCTTCATTTATGAGATGTTCTACAATTATTGCCTTAGAGGCAAGGCTTAGCTCAAGGACTTTCAAACTACAAATTATGCCCCACAGACAAGAGTTGACACTACCATGTTATGTTTTCATTTATGAGATGTTCTACAACTCTTGCCTTAGAGGCAAGACTTAATTAGCTCAAGAACTTTCAAACTACAAATTATGCCCCACGGGCAAAAGTCGACACTACCACATTGTATTTTGATTTATGGGATGTTCTACAACTATTGTCTTAAAGGCAAAACTTAGCTCAAGGACTTTCAAACAACAAATTATGCCACACGAGCAAGAGTTGACTCTATCACATTATGTCTTCATTTATGAGATGTTCTACAACTATTGCCTTAGAGGCAAGACTTGACTCAAGAACTTTCAAATTACAAATTATACCCCACGGGCAAAAGTTGACACTACCACGTTATGTCTTCATTTATGAGATGTTCTACAACTCTTGCCTTAGAGATAAGACTTAATTAGCTCAAGGACTTTCAAACTACAAATTCTGCTCCATGGGCAAGAGTTGATTCTACCACGTTATATTTTTATTTGTGAGATGTTCTACAATTATCACCTTAGAGGCAAACTACAAATTATGCCCCACGGGCAAGGGTTGACACTACTACGTTATGTCTTTATTTATAAGATTTTCTACAACTCTTACCTTAGAGGCAAGACTTAGCGCAAGGACTTTCAAATAACAAATTATGTCTCACGGGCAAGAGTTGACACTATCACGTTATGTCTTCATTTATGAGATATTCTACAACTCTTGCCTTAGAGGTAAAACTTAATTAGCTCAAGGACTTTCAAACTAAAAATTATGCCTCATGGGCAAGAGTTGACTCTACCACGATATATTTTTATTTATGAGATGTTCTACAATTATTGCCTTAGAGGCAAGACTTAGCTCATGGACATTCAAACTACAAATTATGGCTCACGGGCAAGAGTTGACACTACGACGTTATGTTTTCATTTATGGGATGTTCTACAACTCTTGCCTTAAAGGCAAAACTTAGCTCAAGGACTTTCAAATAATAAATTATGCCCCACGAGTAAGAGTTGACACTACCACATTATGCCTTTATTCATGAGATATTCTACAACTCTCGCCTTAGAAACACAACTTATCTCAAGAATTTTCAAAGAATTACGTAACAACAATTTATGTCCTTAAATTTGCTTTGATGTAAAAAAAAAGATATCTTTGCGGATTATTCAATTTTTTATTTATTAGCAAAATATAACAGAAGTTGAGAAAAAAGAAAAAAACGATCAAACAAAATAGAGAAATGAAAAAAATTGAGAAAAAAAAGGAAAGAAAAAAATAAAGATAAAAAAAAAGTGAAGAATCAAAAAAATTGAGAAAAATAAAAATGAGAGGAAAAAATAAAAATAAAGTTTGAAAAAATGAGGGAAAAAAATAGAACTGAAAAAAAGAAAAAATCGATCAAACAAAATAGAGAAATGAAAAAAAAGTGAAAAAAAAGGCATGAAAAAAATAAAGATTAAGAAAAAAGCGAAGAATTAAAAAAATTGAGAAAATAAAAAATGAGAGGAAAAAATAAAAAAAAAGTTTGAGAAAAATGAGGGGAAAAAAGAGAACTGATAAAAAACAAAAATAAAGGTTAAAGATAAATGAATTAAAAAAAAAAGAAAAAAAAAGAAATAGATAATGCTTGAGAAAAAAATAAAGGTTGAGACAAATGAATTAAAACATGAAATTAAAATTAAAGGAAAAATAAAAAGTGAAAATAATAAAAAATAGAATAATAAAATTAAACGAAAAAATAAAAAGGTGAAAATAATAAAAAATAGAATAATAAAATTAAAGGAAAAAATAAAAAGTGAAAATAATAAAAAATAAAATTTGAGAGACAAATAAGTATGAAAAGTTAAAAAATATATTTGAGGTGTAGAGTGGCAAAATGATACTTGTACTATACTTAAAATATAAGAAAGATTATTCTTTAAAGACATTTCTTATTGGGGTTAAATAGCTAAAGTCACCCATATTTGAGTCTATGACATGCAATTTCCTGGTGAAAATTGGGCCCCTTTGGCCCATTAAAAATCTGTCCAATTTTGGACCAATTCCATGGACTTTAGCCCCTTTTTAGCCTCTGTATATCTGCTGTATATCAACAACTTCTTTCCTGCGTTTTCCTGTATACTCCTGCATATACAGTGTATATCAGAGTGGATACCTACGTATTTTGCTCTAACTTTTCATCATAGACTGGGATAGCGTGCAGCTGCTGCTTACAATGTATATTCACTGTATATCAGAGTAAACAATTGTATACCAGCCTGTGTTTCTTGCATATTAGTCCCTTTTTGGACTTGGCATGGGTCTTGACTCGATGGACGTTGAGTTTAACCCAACCGAATGTGAGAAATGGGAGTACGGGGGACTCATAAGGGAGTTCAGGCAATAAAGAAAAGGTAAGGATTAGTTATTCAAGTTTCGACGAAGAAAGGACTCAGATAAAGATGATACTTATAAGCTCATAGTCGACCAAAAAAATGATGTTAAAATAAACATCTAATTCATTATTTCTAGCTAGCAAAGGTAAAGAAGGCAAGATTCCATGGACGGATGCACACTTAGCTTGTTACTTTTATTTCAAAGATCTCAAGAAATAGAAATACAATTTTATGCATAGAAAAAGGAAAACCAAAATTCACCGATGGTATTAATTTAAAGTATTATGTAGTTAGGCACATCTCATGTATGTTTCAGCAAGAAGGAAAGTGTGAAAGTAAACACTACAAATGTTACTAGTGCAGATGCAAACGATAGAAGGAAAAAAAAGGTTCAAGTCTTTAACTGTAAAGCCTATCTCATTTAGGAATTCTTGCCTAGAGACTTTAATTAAAACTTGGATCAAACTTCAAGCCTAACCAGGAAAGCACATCATATACTTAGTTCATAAAGGAATAAAGGGACATATTCTAGAAGGAAATATCTAGCCATAAACGGATCAAAAGGAATGGAAGAGTATGAAAGAACTCAATATACTCCCCCAATTCTCTATCACTTTTTGTTAAACCTTTTTTTTTTCATAAGAGTGAATAAAAACCCCTTTTATAGGCCAAACTGCAACGGTACTTGGAGAAGCTTTGAAAAAAAAAAAAAATCAAATTGGAATTTTGATGTTCTTGAGAACACCAATTGCAGGAGATAATCAGAGAGATTGACAATGAAGAGAAAGGGGTCACCTTTTCAGCTGATTTTAAGGAGTGACGGAGTGGGGTCGGAGAGGCTTGGACCCGTTGGTTTGAGTCTTGATAGCTGTCGAATCGACGACAAGAGCCTTTTGAAGCAGATGGATGTTCCATTTCTCCATCTCTTCCTGAAACTGCAGAGCATTGGGCTTTGGTTTTCTTGAACAATAGTGAGGGAAAGTCAATTGATGTTGATGTAGATGAAAATAGTAGGGGAGAGAGGAGACAGACGAGGGGAGAGGTGGAAAACCACCGGATTTTCAATATCCGGTGGTTCGAACGTTGATCGACTCGATATTGTCAATGTTGTCGTTGCTGGTTGCGGCACGCGTTTTGCTGGGGTTTGTACTCCATGTTATTGCTGTTGTACGTTTGTTGTTTGTGCTGTGTAAAACAGAAAAGATATGTGGGCCGGGTCGGGGCGTTTCTATTGGGCTGGGGAAAGTAAAGTTATTGTTGTTGGGCCGGATCACCCGTTGAAGTAGGCTGCTGGGTTGAATCTTCTTTAAAGGAGAAATGGGCTGACAGGTTGGGTAATTGGGCTAGATAACATAATTAAAAGTATAAATAACATAAATACCAATATTTAAAAAGTAATTACACTCTCTCACACTTTTTTAATTACTTTACTCTCTCTCCCTATTAATATACATAACATAGCCGACATATACATAACATTCTGTGTATATGTGGAATTTTTGTAATATGTTTAGGGAGTTGAGATTTTTTGTAATATTAAAAACATAAGTTGTGTATTTGTATAATTTTTAGTAATTAAAAAGGACTGATTTAGAAATGGGCAAAATTCAGAAATAACATACTTATCCCCTTAATTATAAGTTTCATAGCAACAGTTTTATAATTACATAATATAGCAAGTTGTATTTTGTATTTTTACAAACTGTTGCTACTAAAATACAAATACATATGATTTTTACTGCCTTTATGATCGATATGTATTTTGTATTTTTGCAAACTGTTTCTACAAAAATACAAATACATATGGTAAAAATATAATTTGATAAAAGTGTTGTTATTTTTTGTAATTTAATACTTAAGTATGTTATTTTATGTATTTTTTCCTTTAGAAATAGGAGTTTAGGATTAGGTTAGGTTTAGGCTATTTATTAAATAACCCTAGATTAGAATTTTAGTCAATTTATATTAATTTAAATTTTAATCATATTGAAAATCAATTGATCAATTACATTGATATTTGGCCAAAAGATTCCAATTATGATCAAAATTAAATAAATTGAAATAAAATTCGATATGAACTACGTACCGGTTTAATTTTGAGCTTCTTGGTTTACTAAAATTGAACAAATACTTTTTTGAATAAATTATTATTTTTGAGAACAAATTATATCCAAATCAAGATTTTACTCATTTGAATTAATTTTCAATAATCCTTAATTAAAATTTGAATTTTTTCCGTAAAATAATTATTTAAGTAACAAATTTATATGATTTCATATATACGTATAAGAAAATATATAATTGTTACTTAAAGTGATAAAATTACCTAAATAAATACTTTTGAATTTTTTTTATCCAGATAAAAATAAATGTTGTAATTTTATTTAAAAGCGAAGAAACTCGAGATTATACTTAGTCATGGAAGGAAAAAATTAGGTGTCAACAACTGCTCCCTCCCTTTGGGTAGAGTGAATGCAAGTAACCCTAGGCAAAGGGAGTTTAACATTCTTAATTTGTCTGATCACAAATTCATCTCTCGGAGGAGGTCAATATTCGCACGAGTTTTGTGGAGTTATGGCCGAACCCCGGTACTGGGTTTCTTACATATCTCGAATTTCATGAGAATTCAGGCCACTCGTAGTTCATAAAGCTTGATTTTAAGCATGACTTTCAAAGAATTTACAAGTTGTCCCGATTCTCGAATTTTGGTGGAATCGAAAAGCTGGGGAATAAGTGAATTGAGGGGAGGTTGGAATGTAGTAGAGTCTTCAACAAAGAGCCCAGCCTACATATCCATGAGAGTCAGGGAATCATACTGCCTGTAGTTCGACTTGATCATTGAAAAAGATAGTTCCTTATACTAAGACGATCTTTAGCTCACGATGAGCAACAAACAATCGAGCTAGGGCCTAAAGACTTGTAATTATCTCAATTAAAAAATATGGGGACCTGACACATGTAAACATGAGATACATGGGCATAGGTCTTAAAGCTCTAGGTGTATGTCACCCATATTTGGAGGAAAAGGAAAGCTACTTTCGCGTGAGTTTAGAAATACCCCAAAAGTGAAAATGAAACCAAAATTCCAAAGTATTTATTTACATCCAAAGATTTTAGCTCACGTCCCAAAGTATTTATTTCTTATAGGGATGTGGTTTGATGGTGGTGGAAGTCATATTTTAGCTCACGTCCAAAGAGTTTTATATTTATCTTCGGACTATATCCCAGTTTGCTGCTAAGAAAAAGTTCCATGTTGTGCTGCATCCTTTTTGGAGTTGTTCGTACCTATGATTTTGGTTTGAGATTTTCATCCCTCTGGATGCTATCGACAATATGTCAAGAGAAATTATTAGTAATAAACATAATTCACTAAAGGGTCCTCTTGGACATCGACCACACTTCGTATAGAACGGTCCTTGCAACCGCGTAATTCTACACTGGTGTGGTAACCCTTTTGGTCACCTATAATGCTTTCTGTATTTGACCTCAGAGAGTCTTGCCCATCTTTCGTATCGATATAATTTATAGATATCCCTCAAAATTTCTGTCTTTAGGTACTTTTGTGTATCATTTGACATTAGATATGAGGCGACTTACAGATAGCATTTGAGTTGCTAGATTCTGGGTAATCATGTATATTATCCGACCTTAGATAAGAGATGACTTACAAATATTCCTCGAATCTCCATCTCATAGATAGTCCTGCACAGTATCCGACCTTGGATACAATATGACTTATAGATATCTCTCAAACTGGTAGTCTTTGGGAAATCCTACGCATAATCAATCTTGGATATCAGGCGGCTTATAGAGAAACCTTATACATATCAATATGATAATCTTGCATATTTTTTGGTAAGGATTTAGTTGTGACTTATGGATAGCCTTCAAACTAACGATCTTCAGCTAACCTTGCACACTATCCGGTTAGGATGTTGTTGCAGCTAACGGATGGCCCATGGACTGTCAACTCCCAGATAATCTTGCACAATATCTTATCTCAAATAATATGACCTATAGATGACCCTCGGATTGTCAATTTTTGAAAATCTAGTACATCGTACGTCTTCGAGTAGCAACTTATAGACATCCTTCGGACCAAATATTTCTTTAGATCCGGTGGTGAACTCCATTTGATCTTTGGTAATTGATGCACTTGAAGCTGATGAGTATCTTTCAATGCCAGATTGTTTTTCCTTTACACGATTTGATCAAATATAAATGCTTCAAAATATCCTTCAGCGCCAGACCCTTTTGTCTTTGCATGATTAACGAATATATATATATAAATACTTCAAAATTTCCTTCAACACTAGACTCTTTTGCCTTTGTGTGATTAACAGATATATATGGAAATGCTTCAAAATATCCTTCAACACTAGACTCATTCGCCTTTGTGTGATTAACGAATATATATGGACATGCATCGAAATATCCTTCAACACCAGTCTCCTTCGCCTTTTGCGTGATTAACAGATATATATGAAAATGCTTCAAAATATCCTTCAACACTAGACTATTTCGCCTTTGTGTGATTAATGGATATCGAAGACTTTTAATCAATTATGGACATCAAATGCAAGTTAGAGATGCCTTTGGATTGTTGTCTCTTTGAAACTAGTCAAAGAGGAGAATATGGAATCTGGGACATGGCCCTTACTACATGGCCTTTCTGGCATGGCCTTTATGGCATGACCCACTTGGCATGGCCCTTTCGGCATAGCCCTTATGGCATGGCCCTTTCGGCATGGCAACCCTTTTGGTATGGCCCTTTCGGCATGATATGATGAATGTAAATAACCGTGACGCGATTGTGGAAAACATCACCTTGACCATCCATTATCATATTATACCTTCTGCATATACCATTTTTGAACATCACATGTTCTTTATGATCCTTGATTTGTTGGGGATTTGAATCAACCATCATTTTTCTTTCCACGTATGGTGATACCTGTAACCACAGAAAATTTGTCAGTTTTGGGAAAATCAACTATTTTTAGCTTCCTGACCATCTCGGCCCTTTGTTATTGGCCTTTGGATATTTGGATTTGTTGTTTTCCTTTAAACCCTAAGAATATGTTGAATAACTGGTTCTTCTTTTTGGTTTTCTGTTGGCTTCAGGATAACCTGCATCCACAGAAAAGTTGTTAGTTTTTGGCAAAACTGATCTGTGTTGACTGTCTTGGTCTTCATCTCTAGTCATTATCATTGTCGAGTTGTCCTCTTGTTCAGGTGCTTGTCATCTTTTGACTCCTGCTTCTACTCCCCGAGTTTGTGGGTGTAAGGCAAAATCAAAGCATAAATGAATTTCAAGTAAGTATTTTTGCAAATACTGAATTTTCAAAAATTATTTTATAAGATTGGGAGGGGTCTCTGTCAATTAAGTTATGTCATGTACTAGTTTAATGAACATTTTGTCTCGAGGCATTGACACATCTGTCATTCTATCGGTGAGCTCTGGAGATCTTTAGTATTGCGGTTGGGAAGTTTTGGAGATGAACCTTTATAGCTGAAGGTCCATGAATTTAAATATGCTCCTTCGGCGTCGATAAATCTTTGGTGTCCTGTCTATGAGCTCTTTAGTATGGTATGATGGAAATTTTGAGGTCTTCCTCAAAATTTGTGCCCCAGTTATTGGTATTTCCTTTTAAATTAGACCTTACTATATCCTGGTGTGATATTTTCATTTGAATTGCGAGAAGACGACCTTCTTTTGAATTTTTGAGATTTCTTCTAAAAAATTCTTCCTCAGTTTCCATTGCCTGGGGTGATATGACCGAGCTGTTGTGGCGCCTACGTATCCTATTGAACAGGAGTCAGGTCAAACGTAGTTCGTACAACATAAAAGAGAATAATTATAAAAATGGGTGACCAAAGCCGACATAGGATGCCTACATATCCCATTCTTGAGAATTCAGGTCATAACGTAGTTCAAGAGAATATAAATAAATTTTCATAGGGGTTGACCGAAGCCGATAGAGGCAGCCTATGTATCCTCTTCTTAGGAATTCAGGTCAAACATAGTTCGTTTATAGAAGGAAAGGGAATTTTCTTCTAAGGGGTTGACCGAAGCCGACATAGTCTGCCTACTTATCTCATTCTTGAGAATTCA
This sequence comes from Capsicum pubescens, assembly GCA_030864215.1. Taxonomy (NCBI): domain Eukaryota; kingdom Viridiplantae; phylum Streptophyta; class Magnoliopsida; order Solanales; family Solanaceae; genus Capsicum; species Capsicum pubescens. Next base: position 257,685,072 of record CM061538.1, read on the forward strand.
GGTCAAACGTAGTTTGTACAAAAGGATAGGGAGTTCTAAAGATATTTTAAAGCGTAAAAACGATTACAATTAGGAAAAACAAATACGCAAAAACAAACACAAAAATACCACATCAGACATAATATCTCTTTACTGCATCAGAGTTGATTGGCCTGGTCCACCTTTGGCCATCCATCTCAGACAAAATCAAGACTCCTCCATATAACACTTTGCAGACTACATACGACCCCTACTAATTTGGAGTGAACTTTCCCTTATATTCCTCTTGGTGAGAAAATAAGTGTTTGAGCACCATTTGTCCAACTTCGAACGTGCGAGCTCTTAATCTTTTGTTGAAAGCATGAATCATTCGTTATTGATATAATTAGCCATGGAAAACAACACTCATCCTTTTTTCATCGATCATCATAAGTTGTTCATGGCGGGCGTGGACCCATTCTTCATTACTCAACCCTGTTTCTTGGACGACCCTTAAAGATGGTATTTCAACTTCTGCAGGTATTACCGTTTCTATCCCATAGACTGACTCATAAGGATCTGCCCCAATCAAAGTTCTGACTATCGTACGATATCCCGCAAGGCAAGGAAACATGTTGTGCCACGATCGGTGACTATCTACCATCTTTCTTATGATCTTATTGATGTTCTTGTTGGAAGCTTCTACTACTCCATTCATTTGAGAGCGATATGCGGTTGAATTACGATGAGTGATCTTGAACTGTTCACATATCTCTTTCATCAAATGACCATTCAAGTTAGATCCATTATCTGTGATGATTGAATCGGGTATGCCAAATCGACAAATTATGTTGTTTTTGACAAAGTCTACCACTACCTTCTTGGTTACAACTTTGTATGAAGCATCTTCCACCCACTTGGTAAAGCAATCAATAGCAACCAAGATGAATCTGTGTTCATTAGAATCTGGTGGCTCAATCGAGCCGATGACATCCATGCCCCAAGCTACAAATGACCAAGGTGAGCTCATAGCATTTAGTTCATGTGGGGGCACACGAATCAAATCCCCGTGTATCTGACACTTATGACATTTTTGCACAAACTTACTGCAGTAGTTTTCCATGGTCATCCAGAAATATCCGGCTCTTAGGATCTTCTTGGCTAGAGTGAACCCATTCATATGAGGTTCACTCATTCTGGTGTGGATTTTTTCAAGCAGTTTTGTAGCTTCGACGAAATCTACACATCGTAGAAATCCCAAATATGGGGTCCTCCTGTAAAGGAATTCCCTATTTATAAAGAAATTATTGGCCATCCATCGAATCGCTTTCTTCTGATTGACAGTTGCATCTTCGGGGTATGCCCCAACTTCTAGATACCAATTGATATCAAAGTACCATGGCTTTCCATATGGTTCTGCCTTAACTTGTGCACAATATGTAAGTTGCTCCTTTAAATTTTTTTCCAACGGATTGATGTAACTCTGATCCGGATGTTGAATCATTGAGGATATAGTGGTTAAAGCATCAACAAACTCATTTTGTATCCTTGGAGCGTGCTTGAATTCCACTTTCATGAATCTTTTGCATAGCTCTTATACCAAATCTACATATAGGGTGATCTTAGAGTTTCTTATGGTCTATTCACCTTAAACTTATGTAACACCCCGAGTCTGGTACCCTGGACGCTACACGGAGCTAACAATCCAGAAGGACCACTAACTAACCTATGACTGGTACTTACTGTGAGCTCTACATAATAGTAATACTGTAATACCAATATAACTGATATAAATGGAGAAATCTGGAGAAAATCTGCCATAAGGTTAAAAATTGAATAATACTGGATAAAACAATGTCTGAAAAAGGTATAACAATACCCAAAACTGAAAACAACTGTCTAAATTACTCAAGTCTGAAAAGCCTCTAAACTGAACTGTCTGAATAAGGAGTTGATGGGACAATTCCCCAACTAACTCCATCTACTGAAATGCTGAATCTAATGAGAAAATGAAATAAAAAAAAATATCCTCAAATAATGAGGACTCACTGCTAGTCTACTGTTGCTGGATGAATATCTGAATCGCTAAGAATGCTCTGGGGCTCATACGTCGGAACCTATGGTATAAAACACCATAGCGCAAAAGAAAAGTATGCGTTAGTACATGTGAATGTACTGGTGCGCAAAGTGAGGTAAGGCTGAATGCAAAGGTTCATATGCATGAATTGTACTGACTGAATAACATGAACATAACTGTGTGAGAATACATGCATGAATACATAACTGTAATTGAAGTCACAAGGATTCTGAATACTGAGTTTACTGATAACATGGATTACTGATAACTGATACAACTGATAACTAATATACTATTTACTGAGTGACTATGCCTGACAGTCCTGCTTCTGATGAAACTAACTAAGTTCCATACTGAGCTGGGTGACTGTATCTGACAGTCCTGAAAATCTGTAGAACTATCTGAGTTCTTTACTGAAGACTGAGACTAAGATTGAGACTGTGGAAGGTAATCATCTAACCGACTTGCCCCTTATCTGAATAAATTTGGGGACCTGTAAACCCAGTTGGAAGGGTGACAGTACCGTGCCACGGGTAAAGACACTGAAGAGATACCCTCATCTGGCAGGTTCTCAAATAAGAACGGCGGGACCCTCAACTGTCAGGTTAATCCACATCATCAACACTCATCTGACAGGTTTTGATGTCTTAACCTACACTGGCTACGTAGTTCAGGAATGCAATGACTGCTTCTAAGAATCACACCCTCTAATGATAGGTGAGTTCCCATCCTTGGGTTCACTCGGTGCTGAATCCTACTCCCATCTGAATAGACACTGAACTGATTATACTGGACTGAACTGGACTAAGTTCATTGAGATTACTGAGTTTTCCTGAGTTTTATAACTGACTGAGTTCTGAAATTGACTGAGAGTACTACTGATCGTGACAAGACTGATATTCCTCTGTAACTGACACTGACTCTAGGCACACAACAAAATTTTTGAGTATTAAATACCCCCAGGACTCGATAGCATGAATATTAAAAGGACATGACGCTTCTAGAACACATGACCATAGTCAACAATTTATAATTCAATTATTGAGGGATTTCATGAAGCACTTGATAACCATAATCTTGTATATGAATAGGAAAGCATCGTAATATAACACAATTTCGCAATTCTAATCTCATGAGCATTTTATCAAACAACTGCAAGGCATAGGTTTAGCATGGGAGTCATTTTAAACATGAGAGTATAGCAAGGATTCACCATTTATGTCACTATTGAGTCAAAATGAACAATTTTGCTCTCTTAGGTATTTTGACAAACACATAGGATACATATCTTTAGGCTTAAGCATGAACGTTAAACCAATACATCATGATTATATTAATCAATTAAATTTATAGATTTCAACCCACATGATAACATAATTTCGTAGAACACATTAAAGATTCCAACTTAGAAATCATAAAACACATCAACATGGATTTAATTCACCCCACAACATAGAAATCATAATTCAACTTTTTGAAAGAAGATTCTTGAACTCCAAGAGAGGAAGGGACCCTTGGATGAACACTTTACATACCTTATTGCTTGGATGAATACTTTACATATCTGCATGGACCCACTTGGCTTCTGATACTCAATCTTAACCTGCTGACATATTGAGCACTTAGCCACAAACTTTGCAATATCCCTGTTCATTCCGATTTACCAATAGATCTCCCGTAAATCGTGGTATATCTTAATGGCCCCTGGATGAATCGAGTAATGTGCACCACACGCTTATGCAAGAATTCGCAGTCTTAAGTCATCAACACCTGGCACAAACAGACGACCCTGACAACGCAGAACACTATCTCCCCCTTGGGAGAAAACCTCTACTTTCTGATCCTTGACTAATTCTTTCAACTTGACTAAATAGGGATCTCTATCTTGTTTTTCCTTCACCTCGGAAGCTAGAGATGATTCTGAACTACTATGCACCCATATACTACCTTTAGCTGAATTGACTAAGCGAACACCTAGTCGGGCTAATTGATGTACTTCCTAGGCTAACTTCTTCTTATTTTCCTCAACATGAGTAACACTACCCATATACAATTTACTGAGAGTATCAGCCACTACATTAGCCTTGCCCGGATGATAAAGGACACTTATGTCGTAATCTTTCAACAACTCCAACCACTTTTTTTATGGAGGTTTAGCTCTTTATGAGAGAATACATACTGCAAGCTCTTATGATCAGTGAACACATCAACATGCACACCATACAAATAGTTCCTCTAAATCTTTAAGGCAAAGACCACTGTTGCTAACTCGAGATCATGAGTAGGATAATTCTTCTCATGGGGCTTAAGATGTCTGGAGGCATAGGCTATCAACTTACCATGATGCATGAGGACACAACCCAAACCTACTCTGGAGGCATCGCAGTACACAACAAAGCCATCTGAACCATCTGGTAAAGCCAAGACTGAGGCTGAGGTAAGTCAAGTCTTCAGCTCCTGAAAACTCTTCTCGCAAGAATCTGACCACTGAAACTTGACTTTCTTCTGAGTCAATATTGACATAGGGGATGTAATAGATGAAATTCCCTCAACAAACCACCGGTAATAGCCAACCAAACCCAAGAAACTCTTGATATCTGATGGAGAGATGGGGCTGGGCCAGTTTCTTACTGCTTTGGTCTTTTGGGGATCAACTCTAATGCCATAATCAGAAATGATATGACCAAGGAATGCTACTGACCTTAGCCAAAATTCTCACTTACTGAATTTAACGAATAACTGATGATTTTATAGGGTCTACAATACTATTCTGAGATGGTTTGCATGATCATGTTCACTGCGGAAATAAACAAGGATGTCATCTATGAAGACTATGACAAACATTTCCAAGTGCTGCTTGAACACACGGTTCATCAAGTCCATAAAAGTTGCTGGGGCATTGGTAACACCAAAGGACATGACTAAGAATTTGAAGTGACCATACCGAGTATGAAAGGCTATTTTTGGAATATCACATTCTCTGACTTTAAGCTGATAATAGCCTGATTTGAGGTTTATATTTGAAAAATAATTGGCACCCTGAAGTTTATTAAACAAGTCATCGATTCTGGGAAGTGGATACTTGTTCTTGTCTGTGACCTTATTGAGCTGACGATAGTCTATGCACATACTGAGAGAACGGTTTTTCTTACTCACGAATAAGACTGGTGCGCCCCACAGAGACACACTGGGCCTAATAAATCCCTTATCTAAGAGATCCTTCAATTGTTCTTTTAATTATCCGAGTTCTGCTGGTGCCATTTTGTATGGCAGAATAGATATGGGCTGAGTAGCTGGAAGAAGGTCCATTCCAAAATTAATTTCCCTTTTGGGGAAAATATCTGAGTATTAATTCACTACTTGGACTGATTCAAGTTTAGGAGTTTCTGAATTAGAGTCTCTGACTCGTGCGAGGTTGATGTGCGTGCTTGATACTAGCACATTTAAGGCTTTTAACTCGAAATAATTGTAAATTCTTAAGCAACTTTTATGGTTTTTGATTGTTTTCTCTATGATAGTGTAGGTGAGCTAAATTGTATGAAAACCAACGACAAATGAGTCAAAATAGATAGATTTTGAGTAAGCATCCATGAACAGTACAGTTGACGACTTGTCTGATAAGTCATTAACTTTGTGAATAGCCGTCAGGAATATCGTCAGCCTAAGACAGTGTGTAGGAGTTGTAGTGAAGAGTTGACGACATTGTCTGATATGTTGTCAATATCCTGATAAGCCGTCAGGAATATCTTCAGCCTAAGGTAGTGTGTAGGAGTTGCAGTGAAGAGTTGACGACATTGTCTAATATGTCGTCAACATCCTGATAAGCCGTCAGGTATTGTCATCAGCCGAAGGCAGCAACATATAAAATAGGAAGAAGATTTGATGACATGTTTGATAAGTGATCAACATTTTGATAAGCCATCACATATTTTCGTCACATGAGTCTGACTATGAAGAAGAGAATCCATAGCTCAAAAGGTACAAAAAGAAGAAGAGTCCAAATGTAGCTTCACCTCCTCCACAATCTAAGGAAGAGGTGGATAAACAAAGTGAGACTGAAGAACCATCATTGTCTACATATACACCCTATGAGAAAACAATTTTTGAGCAACCAAACTCCACTTATGAACATACATCATCTGCACAGCCTAACTCTGAAGAACCTTTACCAGAGAACCCTTCTTCTGAGCAGCAATCAACCAGTGAAGATTCTCCGATATGGGGAAATCTGATCAAATGCAAGAACCCCGGTGTCCGAGAAAGTGCTAGATAACAAATTCCTGGGCAAAGACGATTTTCTATGATGGGCTTCTCAGAACTCAAAGAAGATCTGCTAAAAGGCCAAATTTTGAAGAAACGGGAATCATTACTACTGAGTTGAGCAAATATCCTTCAATGGAGCAGATATTCTGAGACTACACTTGGCATGGACCACAAAAAGAGGTAATTTGTTCTGCCCTTCACTAGTCCGCAAATTCTACACGAACTACCAGGATACCTTGAAAAACATGTGTAAGCAAAAAAAAAGTGGCAGATAAGCCCTTGTTAGAGAAAGTTTTGATGAGGGGCGTAATGGTAGATCTCTAAGTAAGAACTATCAACAGATTCCTTTATGGTCCCTACTTCACTCCTCAGGTTACTTCACCAACATTCTACTCTCGGTTAAAGAATCATGAAAAATAGCGTCCTTGGTTAGCCAACATCATAGCTGAAGGAGAACCGGAATGGTTGATCGACCCAAATGAAAAAATAGTCAACTCCTCCCATACTCAAGAGGCAAGGTTATGGTGAGGTGTATTTCACACCTGGTTGATGCCTACGGTGGGAGATAATATTCTTGGTGATGATAGAGCAGTGTTAGTTGCGATCCTCGTGGATATGCTTCATTTAAACTTCAGGGAAATTATTGCTGATGAAATTAAGATTTAGGTATCAAGATCCGACACAGCATATACTTTCCCTTTCTCATCATAAAGTTATGCTGGGCTGCTAATGTACCAAAAATTGCAGGGATAGACGACAAACTTCCTGCTAAGAAGACCCATGACCCCATGAGATACGATGAAAACCACTCTAGGCTGGTGCTAGACAAGGGAGCAGGGGTTGCATTAGATCCAGTCGGGGTTGCTGAATTATAAACATCTGCTACGGGTAACCCCTCAGCCCAAATGTGGAGGTACAAACTTCCAAAAATGTATAGACAACACCCCCTTCAGGGGAGAATCCAGTGCATGAGAATGAAGCAAACCCCACAGCAGAAGCTCAGGTATCAGCGTTGATATTTAATGCTCTTAATTTCAAGAGAATGGCGAAACAAGCAAGGCGATGCAAGGCACAACTGCAGCATTTTGCCAACCAGTTTGCCTCGGCCGTGGATAAGAGGATCAGGGTAGCCCTTGAACCCTTCTAGGCTTTTCCTAGTTGGGTTGATGAGTTGGAGAACTATTTCAATGCACGGTTGAGAGAAATATCTGCCCCAGATCTTGCACTATTTAGAGAAACACTAGATAAGGTGAAAGCTGATGTTGGGGCATTACAACAACACCAACTTATGGTTTCTGTGGATCTAGTTGCTGATAAGTATGAGGATAAAGTTCCCCTTCTTGATCTTAATGGGGAACCAATGTAGCAAAGAAAGAAGAAGGACGAGAAGAAAGATAAGGTAAAGAGAAAAATACATGATAGCGAGAAGAAAGAAAAGTGGAGAAGAAGGCGAGAAAGAAGACTGAGAAAACAGAGATGAAAAAGGCGATGCAATTGTCCAAAACGGATAATGAGAAATGAGAGGAGGCCCTAAGAACGAGGGTTGTAGGTGCCTCAACCAGTCGGCCACTAACAAGTACTACGCCAGAGGCGTCAGAACGGAAGGAGGCTCCCGATGGGGATGAGGTAGCTGAGGATGCAGCAGCAGGATCAGCTACCCATGATTCGCGTGCTTGAGCCACTACAGGTATGTTCTAACCCCTATGATTTCAGTTTATCTTTAGATTTGCAGTGGGGATAATGCATGCTCTTTTTATTGTTAAAACACCTCTTAAATGGTATGTTTTATAACTGTGTTCTTTGCATCCATATGTGACCATTGTGCATCTTGTTATGGAATTAGTACTAGTGACATGATAAATATTGAGAATAAATTGCGTGATCCGGTTAGGTAGTAGCTTGCAATGTACTTGGGTGTTATGTGTGTGTGAGATATTTCTTGGTTCCCATTGTGTGTAAATCCAGAACTTGCTCGGTTGGTCTTGCCTTGGTTGTAGGATAGTGGTTAGGAAAGGATCATAGGCTGTTGTTGATGTTAGTCCACTTTTCGCCTAAATAACCTTCCCAGTGTGAATGATATCCCTTGATCTCGATTTTAAGCCGATATGCCTCTTTCTTTGTTTTTATACCGATCACCTTCCCATTTTTATCACAATGAACCTGTTTTGGCTCTGGTCCTCCTTGGACATTGTGCACTTTGATTTAGGCAAATAGCCTAAGTTGAGGGTGGCTATCATAGTGGTGCGTGATGCAAAATGAGTATGAAGAAAGGTAAAATAAGAGAAAAAAATAAAAGGCTAGGTGTAGTGAAAGAAGAATAAGAAAAGAAAAGTTGCAAAAAAAAAAAGAAATAATTGACGAAAAGACCGCACCCATCCGGAATATGTTGAGAGAAATAAAGGAGAAGATTAGGTAAAGGTTAATAAGTGAGACCCCAAAAGTTAGTTTAAGTTCCAAGGAGGCTTAGTCACTTAAAATATCATCAATTATCATACCAGCCACTAGCCTACATTACAAGTCGAATAAAAGACCTATAGTGATCCTAGATCACGTGTCTGAAAACCTCGGTACAGAAAATAAGGGCAAGCTTATGGTATTTGGAATACATTAACTGGATCTTCTTTCTAAGAGTGAGTGTTTCTTGATTGTCCCCACGTTTACATACGTGATTTCTTATATGAGTGAGGAGGGACTTCTTTGTTGTGAGGGCACACTGGTTATATTGCAAATTGCTAACTTGTTTGGGTAAGTGTAACTTGTACATATACATGGTTATTTTTGCTAGTTAGATTCCATATATTGATTCCCTTGTGTCACATTGTTGATCTTCATTAAGATACACAGTTGGGTTTAAAAGTGCTTGAACTTGGAGAGGATAATATGTTTTGTACTGAGATTGATGATTGACTGCCGCACGTACTTCACATTCTCTTGGTTGAACATCATGTCACTATAATGTGTTAGTTGCTTGTGGACAAACAATTGTTTTAAGTTGAGGGTGTTGATGTGCGAGCTTGATGCTAGCACATTTAAGGCTTTTAACTCAGAATAATTGTAAATTCTTAAGCAACTTTTGTGGTTTTTGATTGTTTTCTCTATGATAGTGCAGTTGAGCTAAGATCTATGAAAACCAATGACAACTGAATCAAAAGAGATAGATTTTGAGTAAGCAGCCATGAAGTGTAAAGTTGATGACTTGTCTGATAAGTCGTCAACTTTGTGAATAGTCGTCAGGAATATTGCCAGTCTAAGGCAGTGTGTAGGAGTTGCAGTGAAGAGTTAATGACATTGTCTGATATGTCGTCAACATCCTGATAAGCCGTCAGGAATATCGTCAGCCTAAGGCAGTGTGTAGGAGTTGCAGTGAAAAGTTGACTACATTGTCTAATATATTGTCAACATCCTGATGAGCCTTCAGGTATTGTCGTCAGCCGAAGGCAGCAACACGTGAAATAGGAAGAGGAGTTGATGATATGTCTGATAAGTCATCAACATCCTGATAAGCCGTCTCATGTTGTCATCACTTGTGCTAGGAAAAAAGCTGTGATCTATGATTTGCTTCCAAAATTAGGCTGAGTATTTAAGGCAGAGAGATGGGTTTTCTAGGGAGCTGGAACTTCACGATTGTTTTGAATTTTCTCTCCAGCTTCTGGTTGTAACATTGCAATTCCTTTTTGGGAGATTATTATTATATTTTCTTGGGATTTCTACTGTGATTGTGAAGGAGAAACAACTATTACTAATCATTAGTCTGTAAGTTATCATCCATCGAATTATGAATGCAATTTGTACTGTTGTTTTTTACATCATGAGTAGCTAATTTCCTTAACCCGAATTGTGTGATCTATGGGTTCAATCTTGTAATGTCACTAGTGGGTTAAGATTCGTTAGCTTTTAGGGACTTCTTGATAATTCCTCTATTGTACACGTTATCTATTGGTTGTAAATGATAGATTATGCCTAACTAGTGATTTGCTTGAAATAAGAAATCAACTCTAGTGGGAAGTGAATTATCTACAGGGACTTGGAAGCATTAAACTTCCATTTAATAATTAACGTTGTAACAAGGTTAATTAATCTGATAAAATTTGGTTCATAAATATGAATTCCCTAAGTTCGATAGGATTAGGTAATTGAATGCCTAAAGGGGTTGAGAGATATTTAGGCATTGCTCCGATATAGATGATCGATTATTCCTATCTGTAACAACAATCTTGAATCTCTACTAGTGTATGTCAAGCACCAACACCCATAGTGAACACAATTCTGGTTTCTTCCATAATATTGACTTGAAACATGAAATACTAGTAACAAGTGATAAACTTGAAGTGAGAAATAACTACCTGCTTAACTTCGAAAAACCTTCATTTACCAGAAACTACTAACTGTTAATTGGTTGACTCACGAATAACTTAATTTAACACTATATTCCCTGTGGGATTTGAAACCAACCTAGTTGGGTTATATATTTGACAACGACCGCTTACTCTCTCATAAGAGAGGTATAATTTGGGCGTATCAAATTTTGGCGCCATTACCAGGGAGCCCGTCGCAGGATTTGGCGTCATTGGCATCAGATTTTATCATAAAAAAAGCCAAAGATAAGGAACATTCTAGATAACGCTGACGACATCTACGATGAGCTATCTCAATTATGATAAGCCGTCAGATTTTGTCATCAAGGAAGACAAAGATAATGTATGTTCTGGATGAGGCTGACGACATCTGTGATGGGCTATCACACTTGTGATAAGCCGTCAGAAGTTGTCGTTAGAAAACTTGAAATTAAGCAACACTCTGCCTTGGTTCATGTAATCATAGGTCTAATTAATGAAATCCGACCCGGCCCATATGCCAATCTTCTCACCTTTCTGCTTTTCTTTTCTTTAGTTTATTTTCTTTCCATTCTTAGTTTATTCTCTTGCCTATTTTCATTATTTCCTAGTAAAACAAGAAAAATTCTTTCCTTGTTGGCCGTTGGTTCAGATTTCAAAAGCAAGAACTCCCTTGTCCTTTCATCTTCTCTATCCCATTCGAGAAGCAAAGTCAAAATTCTCCAAGTTTCTAAGTCGCCTAACAGGTATGCTCAAAGCTCATCTCTTTTTTTCTTTTGTAAGTAGTGGGGATGATTTAAACCTTGGTTTTCAAGGGTATTGAGTCAAGGTGTAGAAAAGCATTGTGTGAAACCTAAAATTAAGGTTTACAGTTCTGCATTGAGCACAAAAATCTAAAATCTCAGCCCAAGAATGTAACTCCATGGGTGTTGAGAAAGAATTGGGATAAGATTATGTTAAAATTGAATTGGGGATTGTGTTATGAACTGACGACATGGATGATAAGTTATCATAAATATGATGGCCTATCAGACCATGTAGTCACAAGTATCAAAAAAGGATCCTGCTCTATTTAAGGCCGACGACATAGCTGATGAGCTATCACAAATGTGACAGTTTATCAGACTATATCGTCACAACTTTCTTCAAGGGAACTGATAAACCCCTTTCAAGAGATTTTGAAATTGATCGATATTCTTGTGTTGTTTAACCCTGGGTATTGAGTATTTGTTTTCTCTTGTTACAGAGTTTATTATGCCACTAAAAAGAAAATCAACTAAAGCAGCAAAGAAGGTGTCTAAGGGAAGCGTACCTCGAAAGCTCTTTGATGAGTCTGACTATGAAGAAGAGGAGCCACAGTTCAAAAGGTACAAAAAGAAGAAAAATCCAAAGGTAGCTTCACCTCCTCTACAATCTGAGGAAGATATGGATGAACAAAGTGGGACTGAAGAACCATCATCGTCTGCACATATACCCTCTGAGTAAACAGCTTCTGAGCAACCAAACTCCACCTCTGAACATACATCATTTGTACAACCTAACTCTAAAGAACCTTCACCAAAGAACCCTTCTTCTGACCAGCAATAGACCAGTGAAGATTCTCTGATACGGGGAAATCTGATCAAATGCAAGAACCCCGGTGTCCGAGAAAGTGCTAGATGGAAAATTCCTGGGGAAAAGATTATTTTCTATGACGGGCTTCTCAGAACTCAAAAAAGATCTATTAAAAGGCCAATTTTTGAATAAACTAGAATCATTACTACCGGGTTGAGCAAATATCCTTCAATGGAGTAGACATTCCCAGACTATGACTTGGCATGGACCACAAAAGGAGGTAATTTGTTCTTCCTTTCACTAGTTCGCGAATTCTATGTGAACTACCAGGATACCTTGAAAAATATGTGTAAGCAAAAATAAAAAAGTGGTAGATGCCCTTGTTGGAGAAAGTTTTGGTGAGGGGAATAATAATAGATCTCTCAGTAAGAACCATCAATAGATTCCTTTATGGTCCCGACTTCACTCCTCAGGTTACTTCGCCAACATTCTAATCTTGGTTAAAGGATCGTGAAAAATAGCATCCTTAGTTAGCCAACATCATAGCTAAAAGAGAACCGGAATGGTTGACCGACCCAAATGAAAAAATAGTCAAGTCCTCCCTTACTCAAGAGGCAAGGTTCTGGTGGGGTGTAGTACGCACCTGGTTGATTCCTACGGCAGGAGATAATATCTTGGTGATGATAGAGTAGTGTTAGTCGTGAGCCTCGTGGCTAAGCTTTATTTAAACTTCAGGGAAATTATTACTAATCAAATTAAGATTCAGATAAAGTTATGCTGGGCTGTTTATGTGCCAGAGATTGCAGGGATAAACGATGAACTTCCTGCTAAGAAGACCCATGACCTCATGAGATACGATGAAAACCACCCTAGGCTGGTGCTAGACAAGGGAGCAGGGGTTGCATTAGATCTAGTTGGGGTTGCTAAATTGTGAACATCTGCTACGGGTACTCTCTCAGCACCAAATATAGAGGTGTAAAATTCTGAAGCTGTACATCCAACACCCCCTACAAGGGCGAATCCAGTGCATAAGAATGAAGTAAACCCCACAGCAGTAGCTCAGGTATCGGCATTGACATTTAATGCTCTTAATTTTAGGAGAGTGGCAAAACAAGCAAGGCAATGCGAGGCACAGTTGCCGCAATTTGCCAACCAGTTTGCCTCGGCTGTGGATAAGAGGATTAGGGTAGCCCTTGAACCCTTCCAGGCTTTGCCTGGTTAGGTTGATGAGTTGGAGAACCATTTTAATGCACTGTTGAGATAAATGTTTTCCCCAGATCTTGCACTATTAAGAGAAACACAGGACAAGGTAAAAGCTGATATTGGGGTATTGTAGCAGCACTAACTTATAGTTTTTGTGGATCCAGTTGCTTATGAGTATGAGGATAAAGTTCCCTTGCTTAATCTCATTGGGGAACCGGTTAAGCAAAGAAAGAAGAAGGGCGAGAAGAAAGATAAGGGTAAGATAAAAAGGCATGATAGCAACGAAGAAAGAAAAGCGGAGAAGAAGATAAGAAAAAAGGTTGAGAAAACAAAGATGAAAAAGACGATGCAAGCGTCCCAAGCGGACAATGATAAATGGAAGGAGGCCCTACGAGCGAGGTTTGTAGGTGCCTCAACCAGTCGGGCACCAATAATTACTAGGCCAGATGCGTTAGAACGGAGGGAGGCTCCCAATGGGGATGAGGCAGCTAAGGATGCAGCAGCAGGATCATCTACCCATGATTCGTGTGCTTGATCCACTACAGGTATGTTCTAACCCCTATGATTTTGATTTCTCTTTAGATTTGAATTGGGGATAATGCATGCTCTTTTCTGTTGGGGGTGGGGTATCTGTTTATTGGTTGTGTTGGTGTTTTGCTCAGTGTTATGTTTAACTAGGAGAGTTCGTATGGCAATCATCATTGTTGAAATACCTCTTAAATGGTATGTTTTAAAACTGTGTGATGTTCATCCATGTGTGACCACTATGTATCTTGTTATGGCATTAGTACTAGTGACATGATAATCATTGTGAATAAATTGCATGAACCGGCTAGGTAGTAGCTTGCAATGTACCTGGGTGCTATGTGTGTGTGAGATATTTCTTGGTTCCCATTGTGCGTAAATCCAGAACTTGCCCGTTGGTCTTGCCTTGATTATAGGATAGTGGTTAGGATAGGATCATAGGCCATTGTTGATGTTAGTCCACTTTTTTCCTAAACAAACTTCCCTGTGTGAATGATGTGCCCTGATCCCAATTTTGAGTCGAAATACCTCTTTCTTTGTTTTTATACCTATCACCTTCCCATTTTTATCACAATGAACCTGTTTTGGCCCTGGTCCTCCTCGGACATTGTGCACTTTGACTTAGGCAAATAGCCTAAAATGAGAGTGGCTATCATAGGGGTGGGTGATGCAAAATGAGTATGAAGAAAGGTAAAATAAGATAAAAAAAATAAAAGGCTGGGTGCGGTGGAAGAAGAATAAGAAAAGAAAAGTTGTGAAAAAAAAATAATTAACTAAAAGACCGCACCCATCCGGAATATGTTGCGAGCAAGAAAAGAGAAGATTAGGTAAAGGTTAATAAGTGAGACCCCAAAAGTTAGTGTAAGTTCCTAGGAGGCTTAGTCACTTTAAATATCATCGAGTATCATACCAGCCCCTAGCCTATATTACAAGCCGAAGAATAGACCTATAGTGATCCTAGCTTACGTGTCTGAAAACCTCGGTATTGAAAATAAGGGCAAGTTTATGATATTTGGCATACATTGACTGGAACTTCTTTCTGAGAGTGAGCATCTCTTTACTGTCCCCATGTTTACATATGTGATTTCTTATATGAGTGAGGAGGGAATTCTTGATTGTGAGGGCACACTGGTTATATTATGAATTGCTAACTTGTTTAGGTAAGTGTAACTTGTACATATGCATTGTTATTATTGCTAGTTCGATGTCATAACTTGATTCCCTTATGTCACATTGTTGATCTTCATTAAGATACACAGTTGGGTTTAAAAGTGCTTGAACTTGGAGAGGATAATATGTTTCGTACTGAGATTGATGATTGACTGCCGCACGTACTTCACATTCTCTTGGTTGAACATCATGTCACTATAATGTGTTAGTTGCTTGTGGACAAGCAATTGTTTTAAGTTGAGGGTGTTGATGTGCGAGCTTGATGCTAGCACATTTAAGGCTTTTAACTCAGAATAATTGTAAATTCTTAAGCAACTTTTATGGTTTTTGATTATTTTCTCTATGATAGTGCAGGTGAGCTAAAATGTATGAAAACCAATGACAACTGAGTCAAAAGAGATAGATTTTGAGTAAGCAGCCATGAAGAGTACAGTTGACGACTTATCTGATAAGTCATCAACTTTGTGAATAGCCGTCAGGAATATCATCAGCCTAAGGTAGTGTGTAGGAGTTACAGTGAAGAGTTGACGACATTGTCTGATATGTCGTCAACATCCTAATAAGCCATCAGGAATATCTTCAGCCTAAGGCAGTGTGTAGGAGTTGTAGTAAAGAGTTGACGACATTGTCTGATATGTCTTCAATATCCTAATAAGCCATCAGGTATTATCGTCAGCTGAAGGTAGCAACACGTAAAATAGGAAGAGGAGTTGACGACATGTCTGATAAGTCATCAATATTCTTATAAGCCATCACATATTGCCGTCACCTGTGCGAGGCAAGAAGCTGTGATCTGTGACTTGCTTCCAAAATTAAGCTGAGTATTTAAGGCCGAGAGAAGGGTTTTCTAGGGAGCTGGAACTTCATGATTGTTTTAAGTTTTCTCTCCAATTTTTGGTTATAACATTACAATTCCTTTTTGGGAGATTATTATTATATTTTCTTGGGATTTCTACTGTGATTGTTAAGGAGAAACAACTATTGCTAATCATTAGTCTGTAAGTTATCATCTATCAAATTATGAATGTAATTTGTACTGTTGCTTTTTACATCATGAGTATCTAATTTCCTTAACCCGAATAATGGGATCTATGGGTTTGGTCTCGTAATGTCACTAGTGGGTCAAGATTCATTAGCTTTTAGGGACTTCTTGATAATTCCCCTGTTGTACATGTTATCTATTGGTTGCAAACGATAGATTCTGCCTAAATAGTGATTTTCTTGAAATAAGAAATCAAATCAAGTGGGAAGTGAATTATCTACAGGGTCTTGGAAGCATTAAACTTCCATTTAATAATTAATGTTGTAACAAGGTTAAATAACCTGATAAAATCTGGTTCATAAATATGAATTCCCTAAGTTTGAAAGGATTAGGTAATTGAATGCCTAAAGGGGTTGAGAGACATTTAGGCATTGCTCTGATACAGATGATCAATTATTCCTATATGTAGCAAGAGTTTTGAATCTCTACTAGTGTATGTCAAGCACCAAAACCCATAGTGAACACAATTTTGGTTTTTTCCATAATATTGACTTGAAATACTAAAATATTGGTAACAAGTGATAAACTTGAAGTGAGAAATAACTACCTGTTTAATCTAAAAAAAAAACATTTACCAGAATATACTAACTATCAGTTGGTTGACTTACGAATAACTTAATTTAACACCATATTCCCTGTGGGATTCGACCCCAACCTAGTTGGTTATATATTTGACAATAACCACTTACTCTCTTATAAGAGAGGTGTAATTTGGGTGTATCATAGGTGATAGACACATCCCTTAGAAATCATTTTTCTCAACCTTAGGTAAGAAATAAGTTGACCCCTGAATGTTGAAGTACTACCCGTCCACTCTAGGACGGGTTCATTCAGAAATTGAAACTGGAAAATTCTATTTATGCAGTCGACTGTGGCATAGCAGGAATGAAGCCAATCCATGCTGAGAATGGCATCAAAATCAGCCATGTCTAATTTGACTAAGTCTGCTGAAGTGATTTTCTGAGATACCATAATCAGATAGTTCCTGTATACCCGTCGGGCTATGATGGATTTACCCACTGAGGTAGAGACTGAGAAAGGCTCTGCTAAAATTTCGGGACTGGCTTCAAAATCAACTACTACATAAGGAGTAACAAAAGACAAGGAAGCTCCTGGATCTAGAAAAACATAATCATGTATATGAAAGATCTGTAAAGTACCTGTGACCATATCAGGAGAACTTTCCTGATCCTGTCGGGATTGAAGATCATAGAGTTTGTTTGGGTATTGCCCACAAGTGGCACTGGATGAGTCACCATGCTAATTCGAGTGATCGGACTGAGCTGGAGGACGGTTTTGCTGACCCTAAGAACCTGACTGGGGACAATCTCTGACTTTGTGGCCTTTTTGGCCACATCTGAAATAAACATCACTGTCATCTCTGCAAATACCCTGATGGCTCTTGCCACAAGTCTGACAAAGAGGATTGGTTTAGCACTGCTGACACTAACCCGAGACTTAGAGCCTGGAGCCCTATCTCTATTGCTGTCTCTGAATTTTGGCACTGGAGAACTAGCTGAGGATGGAGATGGAACTGAGGATTTAGGACAAAACTAAGAAACATTCCCACCCTCTGACTTAGTCTGAGCAAAGTTGAAACTACCTGTTCTAGCTCTCTTATTCTACTTTTCTCTCTATTTATTCTTTTTCTCCTCTATCTACTGAGCATGGATCATGAGCCTAGCCAATTCCATCTTACTAATCAACATCAGGGTCCTTCACTCTTTGACCACACTATCATTCACTCCAGACATAAACTTACTCATTCGGAATCTGCTATCGGCCACCATATAAGGAGCATATCTAGCTAATTGAGTAAACTTGAGAGAATACTATTTCACCATCATGTTGCCCTACCTGAGGTTGATAAACTCTAACACCTTAGATTCTCTCAGCTCTAGGGGAAAGAATCTATCTAGAAAAGCAGTGGCAAACTCTTCTTATTTAATGGGCCCTGCATCTGCTGCCCTTTCTACTTTTCACTATTTGAACTTAGTGTGAGCCATATCCTGGAACTGATATGTATCTAGCTCAGTACTCTCACTACTGTCACTCCCATAATGTTTGTAATATTCTGCACCTGATCAAGATACTCCTGAGGTTCCTCATCTATCTTAGACTCAAAAAAGAAGGAGGATTTATTCGGGTAAAGTCCCGAATCCTGGCTGCCGCAGAATTAGCCACTGGGTTAGCCAAAAAAATAGTTGGAGATTTATTCTGGGAAGCAACTGAATGATCTAGGGTGGTAAATGTTGCTCTGAACTCCACGTGGGAGACATGATCATCCAAAGGATTTGGCTGATCGGGCTCAGGAGCTGGCTGATTTTCAATTCTCCTTTCGTTATCCTTTTTGGGAGGTATGTTCTGTCAACGAAAGGAAGAAATGGATTAGATTGAAAGTTTAACTGGAGATCATGATCACTCGCACGACATGAGTACTGAAAGAAGGGAAACTATTCCTAAAACATCCCATAGCGTCTTGTCCATAAGTGTAACGCGCTACACATCCATGCACAAGACTCTACTAGATATGGCTTTCAGACTTCCTAGGACTCTATTGAACCTTAGGTGTTGATATCAAGTCTGTAACGCCCCAAGTATGGTACCCCAAACACTACACGATGCTAACAATCCCAAAGGACCACTAGCTAACCCATGACTGGTACCTGCTATAAGCTCTGCTTAATAGTAATACTGTAATACCAATATAAATGAGATAAATGCAGAAATCTAGTGGAAATCTGCCATAAGGTTCAAAACTAAATAATACTGAATAAAATAATGTCTGAACAAGGTATAACAATACCCAAAACTGAAAACAATTGTCTGAATTACTCTAGTCTGAAAAGCCTCTAAACTGAACTGTCTGAATAAGGAGTTAATGGGACAATTCCGCAACTACATCCATCTACTAAAATGCTGAATCTAATGAGAAAATAAAATAAAAAAATATCCTTGAATGATGAAGACTCACTTCTAGTCTACTGTTGCTGGTTGAATGTCTGAACCACTAAGAATGTTCTAGGGCACATACGTCGGAACCTATGGTATAAAACACCATAGCGTAAAAGAAGAGTATGCGTCGATATGTGTGAATATATTGGTACACAAAGTAAGGTAAGTCTAAATGTAAAGGTTTATATGCATGAACTGTACTGACTGAATAACATGAATATGACTGCGTGAGAATACATGTATGAATACATAACTGTAACTGAAGTCATAAGGATTCTGAATACTGAGTTTACTGATAACATGGATTACTGATAACTGATATACGGTTTACTGAGTGACTGTGTCTGACATTCCTTCTTCTGATAGAACTAACTGAGTTTCGTACTGAGCTGGGTGACTGTATCTGACAGTCCTGAAAATCTGTAGAACTATCTGAGTTCTTTACTGGAGACTGAGACTGAGATTATGGGAGGTAATCATCTAACCGATATGCCCCTTATCTGAATAAATTTGGGGTCCAACCTGTAACCCCAGTTGGAAAGGTGTCAGTATCATGCCATAGGTAAAGACACTGAAGAGATACCCTCATCTGGCAAGTTCTCAAATAAGAACGGTGGGACCCTCAATTATTAAGTTAAGCCACCTCATCAAGCCTCATCTAATAGATTTTGATGTCTCAACCTATGCTGGCTACGTAGTTCTAGAATGCAAGGACTGCTTCTAAGAATCACACCCTCTACTGACAGGTGAGTTCCCATCCTTGGGTTCACTCGGTGCTGAATCCTACTCCCATCTTAATAGACACTGAACTGATTATACTGGACTGAACTGGACTGAGTTCATTGAGATTACTGAGTTTTCCTGAGTTTTGTAACTGACCGAGTTCTACTGAGTTCTGAAACTGACTGAGAGTACTACTGATCGTGACAAGACTGAGATTCCTCTATAACTGACACTAACTCTAGGCACACAACTAAATTTTTTAGTATTAAATACCCCCCAGGACTCGATAGCATGAATATTAAAAGGACATGATGCTTCTAGAACACATAGACATAGTCAACAATTTATAATACAATTATTGAGGGATTTCATGAAGCACTTGATAACCATAATCTTGTACATGAATAGGAAAGCATCGTAATATAACACACTTTCACAATTCTAATCTCATGAGCATTTTATCAAACAACTGCAAGGCATATCTTTAGCATGAGAGTCATTTTAAATATGAGAGTATAGCAAGGATTCACCATTTATGTCACAATTGAGTCAAAATGCACAATTTTGCTCTCTTAGGCATTTTGACAAACACATAGGATGCATATCTTTGGGCATAAGTATGAACATTAAACCAATACATCATGATTACATTAATCAATTAAATTTATAGATTTCAACCCACATGCTAACATAATTTCATAAAACACATTAAATATTCCAACTTGAAAATCATACAACACATCAACATGGATTTAATTCACCCCACAACATAGAAATCATAATTCAACTTTTTGAAAGAAGATTCTTGAACTCCAAGGATGGAAGGGACCCTTAGATGAACACTTTACATACCTTATTTCTTGAATTTGGAAAGATTGATGGTGAAATCTTGAGTTCTTGATTTGAAATTAATCTCCTAGGGTTTTCTTGTTCTTAAGTAATTGTGAAATAATGAATATCATTAGCCAAAAAGGGCTAAATTTCATGTTATGAGGACTCAAGGTCAGGGTAAAAAGACCTAATTACCCTTAAAGACACGACTTTAAAAGGCAAAAACGTGCCCAGCGACACTATAGACGACACGGCGCATCAAGGGTACCAACGCGATAACAGTCGCACCACGCCGACATCGCATCGATTCACTGGAAATTGCCTTGAGCTGAGGAAAATTTCACCTGTCGACGCGATGGACGACGCGACGCGCTAACATTGCGTTGACTCACTATTTTGGCCAATTGAACATGGTCTAAACAAGGACATTAAGGTCGCGAAATAAAATTGCCAACTATTGACCTTCTTGATCGGGAAATTGAACTTATTCGGGAACACCTATTGACCTTCTTGATCATGAACTAACTAAAGTACAGACCGTTAAAGGACATTACGGTCGAGAAATAAGATTGCCAACTTTCGAAGGATAAAAATAAACTAAGTCTGGAAACTTAGCTAAAATATTCTAAGTCTGGACCCCTTGACAAGCTTAAAGGACTAAATTAAGCTAGAAATTTTGCGGGGTCTAACAACTTGGTGAACTAGTAGATCAGAATCTCCAATGACTAGTAGCTCTCAAACATTTATATCAATAACCAATCTGAGACCGAGAATGCAAGCTTCATATTCAGCCATATTATTAGTGCATGGTAAGCATAGTTTGGCAGTAACCGGGTAATGTTGACCAGTTTCTAATATTAAGACTGCTCTAATTCCTGAACCATTGAAATTAACTGCCCCATTGAAGAACAATCTCCAACCTGGGTATACTTTAGCAATGTCTTTTCCCATAAACAATACCTCTTTATCTGGAAAATAAGTTCAAAGTGGCTCATATTCTTCATCAACTGGATTCTCTACTAGGTGATCTTCTAGGGCTTTCCCCTTGATTGCCTTTTAAGTTATGTATACAATGTTGAACTCACTCAACAACATTTGCCATTTGGTCAATTTCCCCGTGGGCATGGACTTTTGGAATACGTACTTTAAAGGATCCATTCTGGAAATAAGATATGTTGTACATGACATCAAGTAATGCCTCATCTTCTGGGCTACCCTGGTCAATGCACAACACATCCTCTCCAACAGAGTGTAATGAGCCTCATATAGAGTGAACTTCATACTCAAGTAATAAATTGCTCTTTCCTTCTTTCTGGTTTTATCATGTGTCCTTAAGATATATCCAAATTCATTGCCTGAGACTAATAAGTACAACAATAGAGGACTTCCTTCTCTTGCTAGTACTAGAACAGGTGGACTATATAGATAATCCTTGATCTTGTCGAAAGCTTTTTGGCATTCTTTGGTCTATTCATTTGGCGCATCCTTCTTTAACATATTTGTAACATCCTGTATCTTACTTGTACTTATTCTAATTATATGGAAAGGGTATGGTCACATGGTATAGGTAACAGATGAGATTTTTTATGCAAGTATTAATAATGTAGATGGATTTATAGAGGCTGCCCATACAGTTTAATGTGATGCAACCAAGTTAACGTCAATACGACCATTTAAACTTGGGATCGTAAGCTGGTATTTGAATTTAAAGTTTAAAGTGTCCAAGTGTGTATAAGTTGTAAGTTAGATTAAGGTGATTAGAAGCTGTAAATGGAAGGAAATATTGAGGTGCTTGCTTGACTTAATTAAGCTAGTAGGTGAGTCACCTACTAGAGCTATATGATCCAAGTTAATGGACCAAGTCCATGAATCAGATTTAGGCCTTTATTAGAATACTTATTTGGGCCAAAATTAAGTGAAAGAAGAAGAAAAAATGGGGAAAAGGCCCA
Source organism: Capsicum pubescens (assembly GCA_030864215.1). NCBI lineage: Eukaryota > Viridiplantae > Streptophyta > Magnoliopsida > Solanales > Solanaceae > Capsicum > Capsicum pubescens. The sequence continues at coordinate 257,707,656 of CM061538.1, forward strand.
ATCCTCAAATTTGCCAAGGCCTAAATATAATTGAGCCCAACTAAGAAATTAAGCAAGTAGGTGTATCACCTACTTTGACATTTTGAGCTGTTTGAACTCCTTAAGTAGGTGCATCACCTACTTGGGCCAATTTGATTAAATTTGTGGTCCAAAATCAGCTAAGTGGATGGCCAAAAAAATAGAAGCTTTATAAGAAGAAGTTGCTGGACATTTCCCTCATTATTAAGTCATAAAGAAGGGTTACATTTCACAAACTCTCTCTACTTTATTTTATGAAGCTAGGAGCAGCCCTATTTTTCTTTCTAGGGTTCTTGGAGAAACCCTAACTTTTGCAGCAAAAGGTAAGTGAAAACACTTTAGTTTTTGTTTAATTATCTCATAGAAGATTAGGAGAATATGTTAGAAGTTCTTAATTATAAATATATGGCAGAATATAGAACAAGCAATCTGCTCACTTTTCTTTGATATTAAAGAACTTCTCTTTTCTTCTTTGGTTTAAAGTGTGAAGGAAAGTTCAAGTTCTTGAAGAGTTCAATTAAAGGAATAAGTTGTAGAATTGAGGTAAGGTGACTGCTCCATTTTGGTTCTCCTTGTATATGAATTTGAAAGAGAGTTATGGATGTGTTGTTATTGAGAACTCAAGAGATGATGAGTTCAATAATGGGTTGCTACAATAAGAGTGATTTGCGACTCTTTGGTGGACTGTTTTGTATGTTCATGTTATGGGCTGCCATGTTGATATTGGATAAGGGTGTGATTAGTTTGTAATGAAATATAGAAGAAAGGTGTGGTGGTACACCACCAAACTAATTATTGCTCGTGCTTACTGCCCGATTACTATTTTGATGAAGTTAAGTAGCCTAAATGTGTTGGTTGGTTGTTGATACTAGTTTACCATATATTCTATTGTAGATAAGTAATCTAAAAGGCGGGAAGTCAAGTTGGTTTAGTTTTGGAGTTATATAATGATGATAGGCGAATTTACACGCCTATAGTGCTATATTTTACCCATATTTTAGCCATGTTTTGAGGACAAATTATATAATTCATGCACTTTTAGTCCTTTTTCCTGTAAGTGAGCTAGCGAACATGATTAGCAAGTTTTCAGGTATAAATGAGGCAGAATTCAGCATTTTCTGGATAACTTGACGCCAAAGAAAGCTTCATGAAAGGAGGAGAGCAAAGCTTGGACGCCAAGGACCAAAAGTGGCGCATGGAAAATCTGTCCCGGGCAAAAACAACAATTCTAAAGACTTTGGGGACTAGCAGTAACTTATGAGGATTAGGATAATGATACCTTAACCTAGTAGGATTGGGTTAAGTAATTCATTATCTTAGTAGGAATAGGATATGGGTATTATAAATACCCTATTTTGCTAGAGATTTTAATAATTCCCATTCTACTTTTAATTCATTCTTCTATTATTGATTCCTCTACCCTTCCAACCATTCTAATAATTCTACTTTTTATTCTTCTTCTATTCATCTATTCAATTCTTAATTTCCGCAACAAGAGAAATGTTACTTTGCAAAGAAGTCACGCCTAACGCCTACCACACCTTACTACACGAGATCTTTATTGTGGTATAATAATAATGTTTATTGTGAGTTCCTTCGCACTCATGGGTAACTAAACTTCTCTGTTGGGGTTATGGAAGCCTTATGAGATACTATCTATTGCTATGAGTTTGTGAAGTCGTGACACGTGTGTTGCTTATATCATTATTCTCTTCATCTTAATGCAAATTCTTGTGGCTGCAGACGCATAGAATACGCCAGTATAGCATTAACTTGTTCGAAAGAAAGGTTATATGTCTGGAAAAGAGATAATGTCAAGGTAATAGGGTCCCATCCCCTATTAAAAAGTTAGTGCCGTAACTGGATTAACCTCTTGGAGAATTTGTACCGTTAGATACGCTTTAAGCTCGAAAGAGTTAAAGTGAAATAGTCCTTGTTTAGGTCGAAAGAGCTTGGATTTACCATCGAATACAATTCTCTATAAGCACATGCATGTCTGAATTCCGCATAACTCATAGCCAATAGAGACGTACAACTCATAAGGTGGACATTACCCCAACTTCTCAATTCTCATCGTTTACATCTTACTAAACATTCTTTTTTTTTACTTTGCTATTTTCAGTTTTTACTCTATTATTTTTGGTTACACGTTACAATCCCCCCTTTTTACGAGACTTGCACTAAAAGTCTAGTAATCTTTGCTTACTTGTTGACCAAGCTATTCCCTGTGGGATCGATACCCAACCCAGTTGGGTTCTATATTTGACAAACGACCGCTTTACACTCCTACGAGAGCTGTAGATTGAGCGTTATCAAAAATTGGCGCCGTTGCCGGGGAATACAAGTGTCAATTAAGTTCGTAATAATTACTAGACCCTTTGGTCAAAGATTCTCGTACTTTTACTTTTAGTTTTTGTTTTTGTTTACTGCAGTTTTTTTTTAGTGCATGCCCCATACCCGAAGTTCTGGTCAACCGTTATTACCTATTAATCCTGAACCACAACGTATTCGCAGAATGGAGGCACAACACGAAATTGAAAGGATGGCTGCTCAACAGGAACAGGCGAGACTAGCTGCGCTAGCCGCCGCTCAAGTGCATCAATAGAATATTGATAACCCTGGGCGAGCAACAAATTCTGACGATGAGGATCTAGGTGATGACGAGTTACTAAACCCTAGGCATGCCGCTGGGATCGCAACACCTGCCAACATAAGAGATCGTCAAGCTAGGTTTAGGCCTGAACGCCGAGCTATGCAACCAGCTTTTGACGATGATGATGATGATCTTAATGGAGCCGGAGCCACAGGAGCCATTATTCCTCCACCATTGGCACCCGGAGCCAAGTTCAACATCACGAGCACTATGATTCAGTTATTGCAACTCAAGGGATTATTTGGTGGACTAGCAGGCGATGATCCGAATGTGCATCTCATCAACTTTATTTCTACATGCAAGTCGTTTGACAATCCTGGAGTTGGTCAGAATGCAATTCGGTTACGCTTATTTCCATTGTCTCTGTCTGGGGAGGAAACTCTATGGTTGAATGGGCTGACTCCTGATTCTATTACAAATTGGAGGCAATTGAGAGACGCTTTCCTCGAAAGATTCTTTCCGCCATCCAAAAGAGCACAATTGAGAGATGAAATCAGCAACTTTCGTCAGCTTCCAACTGAAGCCCTTCATGAAACATGGGAGAGGTTCAAGACGAAGCTAATGAGGTGCCCAAACCATCACATGACTAATGTTCACCTAATGGAGATACACAGAGCCTTGAATTCAATAACTAAACCAATTGTGGATAATGCGGCTGGAGGATCATTCATGGATCTCACCTTTGGTCAGGCAAGCAATATGCTAGACCGGATGACGAAGCAAAGTAGAGCTTGGCATACCAGGGATTCTGAGGTAGCAAGCCCCACTTTATCTATAGGCATGACTGCAGACCAAAGGAGAAGAGAAGAAGAACGTGATCAAGATATGGCGCACATGAAGACACAAGTGGATCTTCTTACAAAGCATCTATTATCAGGGAAGACTGAAAAAGTCAAAGCTGTTGCGTCAAAAGGAAGAAACGAATCTGATTCGGAAGAAGAAGCCAACTACTTGAACAATCATGGGGTTTCCGAGGCAATGCCCAAGGAAACCAAGGTCGGAACTATCATGGTAAATCTGGAAACATGGACCAAGGTAGTTGGAAGAACAAGAATAACAGTAGTGGTTTGTATGTTCCCCCTGGAAGACGTGACGCCACATGTCTAGTTCTGGATGTATGGAAGACATGATGGCTAAACTATTGAAAGGAGTGGAAGTAACTAGCGCGGGAGTAACGGAGGAAATAAATGATTTGTCCGCTAGGAAGCAATTAGTTGATTCACATTCCACTTCAATCAAGCAAATAGAGCAGCAATTGAGCCAACTTTCAGCAGCACTCAATCAAAGAAAGGCTGGCACTTTACCTAGCGACACTGTGCAAAATCCAAGGAATGAGGGATCATGCATGGCTATTACTACTCAAAGTGGTAAGGCGCTGGAAACTTCATCTAAGGGCAAACAAGTGGTCGACGATGTAGCATAAAACGATGATAAGGCTAATGAAGAAAACGCCATGGAAGCTGACCAAGACGTACATGACGTTACCCCTAGTAGGTTGCAGCCTGAAACTACCAAAATTCGGAAGCAAGAGAAGAAGAAAGCTGTGGAGAAAACAATTCCATATCCACCACCACCTTTTCTTCAAAGATTGAAGAAGCATGCGGATGAAACAAAATTCGGCAAATTCATGACTATGTTAAAGCAGCTGACCATTAATGTTCCGTTGGTGGAGGCACTAGAACAAATGCCTGGGTATGCAAAATTTATGAAGGATATTTTGACAAAGAAGCGGGCAGCAAGCTATGAGTTGAAAGATACTGTTCATCATTGCGGTGCTATTGCCACCCGATCACTAGTTCAGAAAAAGGCCGACCCCGGTGCTTTCACTATTCCTTGCACGGTTGGATCTATGAATTTTGCCAAAGCATTGTGTGATTTGGGAGATAGCATCAATTTGATGCCACTATCCATCTACAGAAAGTTGGGATTGGGCGACCCTACACCAACCAATATGCGGCTCGTGATGGCGGATAGGTCAGTAAAACGACCTGTGGGTATCTTGAATGATGTGTTGGTGAAGGTGTCTACCTTCATTTTTTCGGCAGATTTTGTGATTTTGGATTGCGAGGTGGATTCTGAAGTACCCATAATCTTGGGACGTCCTTTCCTTGCAACGGGAAGCGTGCTTATTGACATGAGATCTAATGAGCTTTTATTTCGGTTGAATGACGAAGTGGTCCGCTTTGATATATGCAAAGCAATGAAGTAGCCCAGCGATATGAATGTGTTCTCTGTAGCTGATGTTCATCATGAGGATAAGAAAGCATTATCTGTAGAGAAATAACTTACTGTTGAGCCATTGCCTGCTGCGCTACTGAATGTTGAGCATGAGGACGATGAAGATTATAAAGAACTTATGGGTGCTCTAACAAAAATAGAGTCCTATTCCCATATTCCTAAGTAATCGGACCTTAATCTTAAGAATCAACCGTCACCAACAGCGAAGACTTCCATTGAAGAGCCACCAATGCTAGAATCGAAAGAGCTCCCCGATTATCTAAGGTATGTGTTCTTGGAAAGTGGAAATATACTTCCGGTAAGTGTGGCGGATGAGCTAAGTGAACAGCACGTAGAGGCTCTCATCTCTGCTCTGAAGAGATACAGGAGAGCTATGGGTTGGACTATTGATGATATAATTGGTGACCCTCCGGGGAGACGTATGAGTCATCTTGAAGAAGATTGCATGCCTACAAGTAAGCCTCATTATCGTCTGAATCCATTCAGAAAATGATCCACCATCTATCTCGACGAAGTCTAAGTACTCGAGGTAACTATGTCGTGCCGCGACAATAAATCAAGCGCTATATGGGAGGCAACCCATCGTTTATCTTTTTTCATTTTTCTTTCATTCTATTACGTGTTTGATTTTGATAAATAAAAAAATCCAAAAATAAGAGTCGTGCCACGACCAAAACTAAGGCGCTTGATGGGAGGCAACCCATCATTCTAATCGTTTTTATTGTTTTTGAGCAAATGTAGGTGCAAGAGGTATAAAACGAGGAGATTGGTTTCAAATTTTTATTTGGACGTATTGTATGTTAAAGGTGGTAAGTTAGGAATGAAGAAGCAAAAGGCTATGGATTGGGCATTGCTTATGAAAATATAGGCAACAAACAGGGTTAGGCCTAGGTAAAACTAGGCCACGAACAAGGAAAGGCCTATACTATGGCCTAAGATCTCGGAATCTAGTGTGCCATAGCATAGGCGCCGCCCATGCACAAGTATGCCATAGCATAGGCGTCGCCTATGCTAATGCCTTTTGTCTCTGAATCTCATATGCTAAGTGAAAGGCGCTGCCTATGCCTAGGAATGCCATGGCATAGGCGCCGCCTATGCTAAACAATGCTTTGCAAAAGGCGCCGCCTATGCCAAGCATAGGCAAAGCAAAAGGCGCCGCCTATGGTCACTTCTTGTCTCCAAATCCGATGTTAAATGGGTTAAAACCCGACCCAAACTTCTCCTATAAATATGAGACTTAGTCTTGAACCAAAAACACATTGGAAACCTAGCTTAAGCGCCGCCTATAGTCCCCAAATCCTCTCAAAAATTTTCCTTTTACTCTCTTACTTCACAAAAACATCATCCAAAGTCATCAATCAAGTAAGTGCTTCTTTGTTCTTCATTTATATTCCGTAAGTACTACATTACTAAGCCTATTATGAATTGCTAAATCTTGAAGTAGTATTGATGATTTGAAAGTGATTGAATTGTTATGATACAACCAAGTGAGTGAATGAATACGTAAGGATGATCGTAACTTATTTCCAACTTGAATTTGATGCACTGTCTTACTTTTGCGGAATTGATATGGTCACAAAAATTGCATAATCTTGTCACTTGAATACTTACATGTTGGAATGACTTGTTCATCGGGATAAGAATTATAGTTGCCTACCGACATAGGAGGTTGTGATTATTTCTAGATGCTATACCTTGATTCAATCTCTATGTAGTAGTCTTGATATCTCACACATGCAAGTATTGCCAAGATTACAAGAAGTATGACTGCACTGATTTTATTGTTGGAATAGATCACCTAAAACGTATGTCGATGAAGTCTGAGTAATCGACCACTTTCACTTCACTAGTCTGTACCAACAAACTAAGTGTGGGGTGGTGCCACTACTGCTTGTTTATAGATTGTATCCATCGAGATGATGCTAACATGAACATTGTTTTAAGTCTCAGGTACAATGGCACCCAAATAAAGACAAGGCAAAGATAAGGCTACCACTTCACAAAAAGGCAAGAAAAGAGGCCGAAAAGAGCAAGGAGAACCCTCCTCGCTGCAAATACCTCGACTCACTCTTGGAATTAAGTGGTATACTTATGAGGAACTTCTGAGGATGACGACTCTGATGATAATTCCGACGAAAGGGGTATGACCCCAGACATAGAGGATGAGTCCGACTAACCAGGTTCTTCTTATTTATTTTCCACTGAGGACAGTGTGTCCCGTCTAAGTGTGGGGTGCTGGTATTTTCATGCTATACTTCTCTATCCACATTTGCATTTATTTATGTTTGTTTGTTTTGTTAGTAGTTAATTATTTTTTTCAGTAGTTAATTTTTTTTTTTAACTTAGCTTTGCATGAAATTATTCTAATAGGTAGCATGAGATTATGACAAGAGTTTGTGCTAAAATCATGACTATTGAGACGTTTAGGCTCTAATTGTGACTCACTATGTGATATTGTTTGGTTTAATTCCTTCATCTGTTGGGTCAAGAGTCTATACTACTCCCAATAAAGTCGACCATGTGCCTTGTGTGTGTGAGATAATAGTATATTCTGTGCTTGTGGCTGATGCTAGAACTTGCCTGGTATGTATGTAAAGCGAAAATAAAGAGTGCAAGTTTAGGAGATAATTTAGGCATTTCTTTGGCAACCTATGATTGTTTACCTTCTTTATACCTACCCATGGACATCATCCTAGACAAAACCCTTTTGAGCCTTTAGCCTATTTTCTTTGACAGCCTCATATGTAAGTCGAATCCATTTTTTTTCAAGACCATAATTTGATCCAAATTCCTAAGTGCTTTAAAGTGTAAAATTCATGTGACAGAATAAGAGGAAATTGGGTGAATATGATGCTTTAGAATGTATTGATGCTTGAATTCATGATGAAAAAGAACTGCTATCATAAGAGGAATGTTATGAAAAGAAAAAGGAAAGGAAAACTAAAAAGTTGGTTATGTTTAAAAATTGAAAAACAAAAGAGGAGAAGAAGGGTGGTAGAATAAAAGAAAGTAGAAAGGTTGTTTGAAAGAAAAGTGTTAATGGTATAATGTGATGTATCAAAGCGCTTAGGAACATAGTCACTATTTCTGGCCAAAATAGTCCTACCCGTCCCTTAGCCTACATTACAACCATCAAAAGACCTATTTGATCCTAAGCTTAGCAGTCTGACATTTAGTGGAGCATTACACTAAGGGCAAGCCTATGGTTATCAGTTACAACATATGAATTCTTTGTGAGAGTGAGAGCAAGGATATTTTTATACCCATGTTTAAAAAAATATGCTATACATGTGAGTGATTATGGGTAATACATTCTGAGACACACATGGTTGATGAGTTTTGGGTAGTCGTGTATGATTCTTTGTGCCTTAACCTTTGAATATGAGTTGACCACCATCACGAGTCTATGCTAGAGGTTAAATTGTTTCTACTAATGATCGGAAAACTACTCTTTGTTGATAATTGTTGTGCTTGTCTTGACGAATATTTCGTGTTGTTTCTGTGAAACCCTAAGTAAATGTTAAGAGGGACATGATATTTTGTTCGAGGACAAACAAAGCTTCAAGTGTGGGGTGTTGATGATAGGCGAATTTACACGCCTATAGTGCTATATTTTACCCATGTTTTGAGGACAAATTATATAATTCATGCACTTTTAGTCCTTTTTTCTGTAAGTGAGCTAACAAACATGATTAGCAAGTTTTCAGGTATAAATGAGGCAGAATTCAGCATTTTCTGGATAACTTGACACCAAACAAAGCTTCATGAAAGGAGGAGAGCAAATCTTGGACGCCAAGGACCAAAAGTGGCGCATGGAAAATCTGTCCCGGGCAAAAACAACAATTCTAAAGACTTTGGGGACTAGCAGTAACTTATGAGGATTAGGATAATGATACCTTAACCTAGTAGGATTGGGTTAAGTAATTCATTAGCTTAGTAGGAATAGGATATGGGTATTATAAATACCCTATTTTGCTAGAGATTTTAATAATTCTCATTCTACTTTTAATTCATTCTTCTATTATTGATTCCTCCACCCTTCCAACCATTCTAATAATTCTACTTTTTATTCTTCTTCTATTCATCTATTCAATTCTTAATTTCCGCAACAAGAGAAATGTTACTTTGCAAAGAAGTCACGCCTAACGCCTACCACACCTTACTACACGAGATCTTTATTGTGGTATAATAATAATGTTTATTGTGAGTTCCTTCGCACTCATGGGTAACTAAACTTCTCTGTTGGGGTTATGGAAGCCTTATGAGATACTATCTATTGCTATGAGTTTGTGAAGTCGTGACACGTGTGTTGCTTATATCATTATTCTCTTCATCTTAATGCAAATTCTTATGGCTGCAGACGCATAGAATACGCCAGTATAGCATTAACTTGTTCGAAAGAAAGGTTATATGTCTGGAAAAGAGATAATGTCAAGGTAATAGGGTCCCATCCCCTATTAAAAAGTTAGTGCCGTAACTGGATTAACCTCTTGGAGAATTTATACCGTTAGATACGCTTTAAGCTCGAAAGAGTTAAAGTGAAATAGTCCTTGTTTAGGTCGAAAGACGCTTGGATTTACCATCGAATACAATTCTCTATAAGCACATGCATGTCTAAATTCCGCATAACTCATAGCCAATAGAGACGTACAACTCATAAGGTGGACATAACCCCAACTTCTCAATTCTCATCGTTTACATCTTACTAAACATTCTTTCTTTTTACTTTGCTATTTTCAGTTTTTTCTCTATTATTTTTGGTTACACGTTACAATCCCCCCTTTTAACGAGACTTGCACTAAAAGTCTAGTAATCTTTGCTTACTTGTTGACCAAGCTATTCCCTGTAGGATCGATACCCAACCCAGTTGGGTTCTATATTTGACAAACGACCGCTTTACACTCCTACGAGAGTTGTAGATTGAGCGTTATCATATAACCAGGTATGTAAGGCATACTCTATTTCACACTCTTTGGCATGAAATCGTACAATTGTTTCATCAAGTAAGTTTCCGAGGTTATCCTATAACAAAGTGATACATAATGGCAGCACATTACACTCCATGTATCCAATGACCTTGTTACCACTCTCTAACGCATTAGAACACCTCAATATGTTCTTATTATTAAATCTGCGCGTCTATCTTCACTAGAAAATTTCAGGAGTTCTCTGTTTGTTCAAATAAGACCCATGTGTTATTTCAGCTCCTAAACACTTTATTTGTGTGCCAACATCTCCCTACCTCATTTTTGTTTCATTAAGTGTCTATTTTCATGTCTCTTATTAGCGTATTACTGATTTAAGGTACCATAATGTGATCACCACCAAAGTAACAATCTCAAAGGCTAAATAAACTAAGTAATGCAAATCTAAAAAATGATGAGTGGAAGCTCAGGGGCATTTTCCTAGCATGGGCCGATCTCGATACCTTTATTTGTGGGTGGCAGCTCAGGGGCATAAGCCTAGCATGGGCCGATCCCAATCTTTATATGTAGGTGGCAGCTCAGGGGCGTAAGCTAGCATGGGCCAATCCTAATTTATCTATTTACCACTGATCAGCTGGTTATTTGCATTATATGGCTTATAAAGATTATGAAGTAAAAAGGTAAAACGAAGAAAAGAATGTAATGTACATTGTCCCACAAGTATTTATAAAGGTGGTCTACTAGTACTACTTATACACTTGTATCAGATTTCTATTGAGATTTTGTATCAAGTGTGTTGTTACCTTCTGCCTTACATATTCAATACATATTTTTGTACTGACGTCCCTCGCGGGGGACCTGTATTTCATGCTGCAGACACAGGCACTTTAGCTCATACATTTCACTAGTAGGAGCGCAGGCTTTTCAGGGACTATTGGTGAGCTCCAGGTTGATTCAGGGCTTTTCGAGTCTATTCCATATATTTTGGTGTTGTACAGTAAGTCAAGAGTAGGGAGGGGGTTTGTACCGACCCTAACTAAGTCTATGTATCTTTTAGAGGCTTTGTAGACTAATGTAAAGTTATGGTAGTATTTTGTCTTTAGATGTGGTGGTCCCAATGGCCAAGTATTGTATATATCATTTTATGTTTGCATATGTAATTATTCTCATCGATAGATAATATCATGTTTGTCAGATGTTTTAGTTGTTATAGTTACAAGCATGGGAAGTACAAGTTTCTGAATTGGTTCTCTTGGGCCTTTACGGCTACGAGTGCCTGTCCGCCCTAATAGGATTTGAGGTGTGACAAAAGTGGTATCAGAGCGGTCGTCCTAGGGAGTCTACAAAGCCGTGTCTATATAGAGTCCTATTTATGGGCATGTTGTGCACCACATCTATAAATAAGAGGCTATGTGACATTTAGGGGTTGTCTCTTTTTCTTTATATCTTAGATCGTGTAATAGAGCCCATGTTGTAGGTGAAGTCATATTTAACCATTGAACCTATTTTTTTCCTCTTATTATAGTAAAGATGCCGGTTACAAGAAGGAGTAAGAATACAGGTAAGCGAAAGGATATGGCTGCCGGAGAAGGGACCAGCAAGTCACCACCTAGACAAGCTAATCAAAGTGAGGCTCAAGCTAAGTTTGTATCCCAGACTTCTTCTACTCCTCCCTCTACAGAAGAGCTAAGAAGGAGAAGAACCGCATCCTCAGAACCATCTATTAATGCTACTGACCAAGATCTAAGGAATGTAGTGCAATTATTGGCTCAAATAGTTGCTGGACAAGCTCAAGGACCAGCCATTCCAACCACGGGTTCTAGTGGTACAGATAGGGCAGCTAGCCTACGGACGTAGGATTTTCTTAAATTGGATCCTCCCACATTCACCGGATCAAATCTTACTGAAGACCCACAGGACTTTATTGATAAAATCCAAAGGGTTTTAGATGTCATGCATATGTTGGGTAAAGAGACAGTTGAGCTAGCAGCATATAGATTCAGAGGGAAGGTTATATTATGGTATGAAGACCGGAAATAATCTAGGTGTATCGATGCACCTCCAGCTACTTGGAAAGAGTTCAAAGAGGCATTTCTTGATCATTACCTTCTATATGAGATTCGAGAAGCCCTTGCAGATCAGTTCCTGAATCCTTGCCAAGGGAATATGAGCGTGAGGGAGTACAACCTTCGGTTTAACTATTTGGCTAGGTATGCTCCCAATGTAGTATCTACAATGGATGATAAAGTTCATCGATATGTAGATAGATTGGATCCATATCTAGTTAGTGATTGTACTATTTCTGCTTTAAACAAAGACATGGACTTAGAAAGGATACAAGATTTTGCACAAAAAATGGAGGATCAGAGGCAAAGAAGAAGAGCACAAGAATCAGAAAAAGGGTATTCCAAAAGGACTAGATCTACGGGGCAGTTTATGGCATCCCAAGGAGAGTTTAGGCCTCGGTTTTCTTATAGACCGCTTAGGCCATTATCTTCTTATTCTACAGCTAGTGCTCCACCACAGTTTCAAGGGTCTAAAGGAAACCAGTTTGGACAAAGAAGTGAGAGTCAGAGTTCATGAACAACGGGGTATCAAGAGCAAGGGAGTATAAACCGATTAAGGCTTCCTCGACAAACATGTAAGAAATGTGGAAAGTTTCATTTATGTGCATGCTGATTCAGAACAAATGCTTGTTTTTGGTGTGGTGGTCAGGACATATGATGAGAGAATGCCCTTAAAGGGCCATAGGTGGTATGACACGACCTACTGGATCAGTCGTTGCATCATCATCATCGGTGCCTTATTCAGGTAGAGGTGTACAACCTATGGGTCGTGGTAGAGTTGTTAAAGGAGCAGCTAGCTCTAGTGGAGTTCAGAATCTTACATATGCTTTAGCGGATCAACAAAATTCAGAGGCTTCTCCAGATGTGGTTACAGGTACATTGTCCATCTTTTCACATGATGTATATGCATTAGTTGATCCGGGTTCTACATTATCGTATGTCACTCCATTGGTTTCTGAAAAGTTCAAAAGAACACCAGAATTGCTAGTTAAGCCACTTGAAGTATCTACACTGATTGGTGAATCTGTTATATCTAAGAGAGTGTATCGAAATTGTATAATAACTATTTGCAGTCGCGATACAATGGATGACCTGTTTGAGTTAAAAATGGTTGATTTTGATGCTATAATGGGTATGGATTGGTTGGCTTCTTGTTATGCCATGGTAGATTGTCGAACTAAGAGGGTATGTTTCTATTTTCCAAGGGAGGCAGTCCGTGAATGGAGGGGTAATATTGGTGCGCCAAGAGGTAAATTTATTTCTTATTTTAAGGCAAAAAGGATGATTTCCAAGGGTTACATATGTCATCTGGTTAGAGTGAAGAATACAAATATGGAGCTACCAACTCTTCAAACTATTCCGGTAGTAAATGAATTTCCTAATGTATTTCCTGAAGACCTTCCAGGTTTGCCTCCTGAATGAGAAGTGGAGTTTGGTATTGATGTGATTCCAAGCACCCGACCAATCTCAATTCCTCCGTATAGAATGGCCCTGACAGAATTACGGGAGTTGAAAGAGCAATTGAAAAACTTGCTAGAAAAAGGATTCATAAGGCCTAGTGTGTCCCCTTGGGGAGCACCAGTGTTATTTGTGCGTAACAAGGATGGCTCGTTAAGAATGTGTATTGATTATAGACAACTGAACAAGGTGACTACTAAGAACAAATATCTCCTTCCAAGAATTGATGACTTATTTGATTAGTTGCAAGGCCCCAAGTGGTTTTCGAAGATTGATTTAAGGTCTGGTTACCACCAAATAAGGGTCAAAGAGAATGACATACCCAAGACAGCTTTTCAAATATGGTACGGTCATTACGAGTTCCTAGTCATGTCCTTTGGGCTAACTAATGCACCTGCAGCTTTTATGGATTTGATGAATAGGGTGTTCAATCCATTCTTGGATGTGTTTATGATAGTTTTTATAGATGATGTTCTGTTTTATTCGAGATCAAATGAGGACCATGCCAATCACTTACGACAGGTGTTGTAGATTCTTCGTGATCGTAAGCTATTTGCAAAGTTCTCTAAATGTGAGTTTTGGTTAAAATCTGTGGTATTCTTAGGTCATATTATATCTGATGAAGAAATAAAGGTTGATACTCAAAATATAGAAGCCGTGAAGAACTGGCCAAGACCTATAACGCCTATAGAGGTTCGTAGTTTCCTTGGGTTGGCAGGTTATTATAGAAGGTTTGTTGAAGGATTTTCTTCAATTTCCGCACCTTTAACAAAGCTAACACACAAAGCATCCAAGTTCCAATGGAATGATGCATGCGAAAGAATTTTCCAAGATCTGAAGAATAAGTTGACTTCTACACCCGTATTGGTGCTTCCAGAAGGCACAGAGGGGTATGCAGTGTATTGAGATACTTTAAGAATTGGCTTAGGGTGTGTATTGATGTATCATGGTAAATTCATAGAATATGCCTCGAGAAAACTTCGGCCACATGAGAAAAATTATCCAACACGTGATGGCGTCACTATCTATACGGGATTTATGTTGACATATACACTGACCACAAGAGTTTACAGTATATCTTTAGTCAGAAGGACTTGAATTTGAGGCAGCAAAGATGGCTTGAATTATTAAAAGACTATGATGTTGATATCTTATATCATCCGGGAAAATAAAATGTGGTGGTATATGCATTAAGTCGTAAAGCTATGGAGCCATCTATAGAAAGACAAGGAATGACTAAGGATCTACACCAACTAGCTAATTTGGGGGTTCGTCTTCTTGAAACTCCAGATGAAGGGTTTATTGTGCATAATGCAGCAGAATCTTCACTAATAACTGAAGTAAAAGAGAAGAAATATGCAGATCCTATTCTATTATAGCTTAAGGAGAATGTGCAATGTGGTATGACAAAGGCATTTGAGCTTACGCAAGAAGGGGTACTTCTGTGCCAAAATAGATTGTGTGTACCTGATGTAGACGGGCTAAGAAAGAGGATTATGATAGAAGCACATCATTCAAGGTATTCTATCCATCCAGGGTCAACAAAAATGTACCATGATTTGAAAGGGATGTATTGGTGGGGTGACATAAAGAAGAACATTGCAAAATTTGTAGCCGAATGTCCAAATTGTCAAAGAGTTAAAGTAGAGCACCAAAAGCCCCGGGGTTATATGCAATGTATAGATCTTCCAATAATGAAGTGGGACATGATCAACATGGATTTTATCACTGGTTTGCCTCGTACATTTTGAAGGTTTGATTCCATATGGGTGATAGTTGATAGGCTTACCAAATCAGCACACTTTCTACCGGTTAGGACCACTTACACAGTTGAAGAATATACCAAGTTATATATTAAGGAGATAGTTCGACGACATGGAGCTCCAATATTTATTATATCGGATCGAGGAGCTTAATTTACTACAAATTTTTGGAAGTCTTTTCAGAGAAATTTGGGGACATAAGTAAATTTAAGTACATCTTTTCACCCTCAAACGGATGGACAAGCAGAACGTACCATTCAAACACTTGAAGATATGCTATGAGCTTGTGTATTGGACTTTAAAGGTAGTTGGGATGATCATCTACCTCTCTTCGAGTTCGCCTACAACAATAGCTATCATTCAAGTATCAAAATGGCACCATATGAAGCTTTGTATGGAAGAAAGTGTAGATCACCAATTGGATGGTTTGAAGCGGGTGAAACTGCCTTATTCGGGCCAGATCTTGTTCTTTAAGCTATGGAAAAGGTTAAAGTGATTCAACAGCGACTAGAAACATCCCAAAACAGACACAAGTCATATGCGGATGTTAGGAGAAGGGGGCTAAAGTTTGCTATAAGTGATTGGGTATTCTTGAAGGTATCACCAATAAAGGGGGTTATGAGATTTAGTAAGAAAGGAAAGTTAAGTCCATGTTATATAGGCCCATACCAGATTACTCGGAGGTTTGGCCAAGTTGCTTATGAATTAGAGCTACCCCAAGAGCTCTCAACAGTTCATCCGGTATTTCACGTCTCAATGCTTCGAAAGTGCATTGAAGATCCATCTCATATTACCCCTACTGAAGATGTACAAATTACAGAAGATCTTACCTATGGAGAAATACCTATTGCTATTCTAGATCGACAGGTTAAGAAGTTGAGGAATAAAGAAATAGCTTCTGTAAAAGTGTTTTGGAGGAACCAACAAGTAGAAGAGATCACGTGGGAAGCTGAAGAAGCGATGAAATCCAAGTACCCCATTTGTTCAAATATGAAGAAAAAGTCCAAGATGCTGAATCGGAGCAATAACAAGTAAGTGTAAAATATATAGGTCCTATATGGTAATAGGGATATTAAACTTAGGCCTGAACTTGTTTTGGTTGGACAGTTAAGCTAACATTCGAGGACGAATGTTTCTAAGGGGGGAAGGATGTAACATCCCGTATCTTGCTTGTACTTATTCTAATTATATGGAAAGGGTATGGTCACATGGTATAGGTAACAGATGAGATTTGTTATGCAATTATTAATGGTGTAGATGGATTTATAGAGGCTGCTCGTACAGTTTAATGTGATGCAACCAAGTTAACGTCAATACGACCATTTAAATTTGGGATCGTAAGCTGGTATTTGAATCTAAAGTTTAAAGCGACCAAGTGTGTATAAGTTGTAAGTTAGATTAAGGTAATTAGGAGCTGGAAATGGAAGGAAATATTGAGGTGCTTGCTTGACTTAATTAAGCTAGCAGGTGAGTCACCTACTTGAGCTATATGATCCAAGTTAATGGACCAAGTCCATGAATCAGATTTGGGCCTTTATTAGAATACTTATTTGGGCCAAAATTAAGTGAAAGAAGAAGAAAAATGGGAAAAAGGCCCAATGCTCAAATCTGCCAAGGCCTAAATATAATTCAGCCAAACTAAGAAATTAAGCAAGTAGGTGCATCACCTACTTTGACATTTTGAGCTGCTTGAACTCCTTAAGTAGGTGCATCACCTACTTGGGCCAATTTGATTAAATTTGTGGTCCAAAATCAGCTAAGTGGATGACAAAAAAAATAGAGGCTTTACAAGAAGAAGTTGTTGGCCATTTCCCTCATTATTAAGTCATAAAGATGGGTTACATTTCACAAACTCTCTCTAATTTCTTTTAAGAAGCTAGGAGCAACCCTATTTTCCTTTCTAGGGTTCTTGGAGAAACCCTAACTTTTTCAACAAAAGGTAAGTGAAAACACTTTAGTTTTTGTTTAATTATCTCATAGAAGATTAGGAGAATATGTTAGAAGTGCTTAATTATAAATATATGGCAGAATATAGAACAAGCAATCTGCTCACTTTTCTTTGATATTAAAGAACTTCTCTTTTCTTCTTTGATTTAAAGTGTGAAGGAAAGTTCAAATTCTTAAAGAGTTCAATTAAAGGAATAAGTTGCAGAATTGAGGTAAGGTGACTGCTCCATTTTAGTTCTCCTTCTATATGAATTTGAAAGAGAGTTATGGATGTGTTGTTATTGAGAACGCAAGAGATGATGAGTTCAATAATGGGTTGCTACAATAAGAGTGATTTGCGACTATTTGGTGGACTATTTTGTATGTTCATGTTATGGGATTCCATGTTGATATTGGAGAAGGGTGTGATTAGTTTGTAATGAAATATCGAAGAAAGGTGTGGTGGTACACCACCGAACTAATTATTGTCGGTTACTATTTTGATGAAGTTAAGTAGCCTAAATGTGTTGGTTGGTTGCTGATACTAGTTTACCATATATTCTAGTGTAGATAAGTAATCTAAAAGGCGGGAAGTCAAGTCGGGTTAGTTTCGGAGTTATATAACCAGGTATGTAAGGCATACTCTATTTCACACTCTTTGGCATGAAATCGTACAATTGTTTCATCAAGCAAGTTTCCGAGGCTATCCTATAAAAAAGTGATACATAATGGCAGCACATTACACTCCATGTATCCAATGACCTTGTTCCCACTCTCTAACGCATTAGAACACCTCAATACGTTCTTATTATTAAATCTGCGTGTCTATCTTCACTAGAAAATTTCAGGAGTTCTCCGTTTGTTCAAATAAGACCCATGTGTTATTTCAGCTCCTAAACACTTTATTTGTGTGCCAACATATCCCTACCTCATTGTTGTTGCATTAAGTTTCTATTTTCGTGTCTCTTATTAGCGTATTACTGGTTCAAGGTACCATAATGTGATCACCACCAAAGTAACAATCTCAAAGGCTAAATAAACTAAGTAATGCAAATCTGTAAAATAACGAGTGGTAGCTCAGGGGCATTTGGATAGCATGGGCCGATCTTGATACCTTTATTTGTGGGTGGCAGCTCAGGGGCATAAGCCTAGCATGGGCCGATCCCAATCTTTATATGTAGGTAGCAGCTCAGGGGAATAAGCCTAGCATGGGCCGATCCTAATTTATCTATTTACCACTGATCAGCTGGCCATTTGCATTATATGGCTTACAAAGATTATGAAGTAAAAAGGTAAAACAAAGAAAAGAATGTAATTTACATTGTCCCACAAGTATTTATAAAGGTCGTCTACTAGTACTACTTATACACTTGTATCAGATTTCTATTGTGCTTTTGTATCAAGTATGTTGTTACCTTCTGCCTTACATATTCAGTACATATTTTCGTACTGATGTCCCTCATGGGGGACCTACATTTCATGCTGCAGGCACAGGCACTTTAGCTCATACAACTCACTAGTAGGAGCGCAGGCTTTTCAGGGACTATTGGTGAGCTCCAGGTTGATTCGGGGCTTTCCGAATTTGTTCCATATATTTTGGTATTGTACAGTAAGTCAAGAGTAGGGAGGGGGTTTGTGCCGACCCTAACTAAGTCTATGTATCTTTTAGAGGCTTTGTAGACTAATGTAAAGTTATGGTAGTGTTTTGTCTTTAGATGTGGTGGCCCCAATGGCCAAGTATTGTATATATCAGTTTGTGTTTGCATATGTACTTATTCTCATCAATAGATAATATCATGTTTGTCAGAACCTTTAGTTGTTATAGTTACAAGCATGGGAAGTACAAGTTTTTGAATTGGTTTTCTCGGGCCTTTACGGCTACGAGTGCCTATCCGCCCCAATAGGATTTAAGGCGTGACAATATTGAGGATAGGTTCTCAAATAACCATTGATTGGGCTATAAACCTACTGATGTAATTCAATCTTCCTAAGAAACTCATGACTTCCTTTTTTGTCTTCGGAGGAGGTAGTTCCTGGATCTCTTTAATTTTTAAGGGTCAAGATCAATACCTCTTCAAATAACTATGAAACCCAACAATTTCCCTGCTAGTACCCCAAAAGCACACTTGGCAGGATTCAACTTCAAACTGTACTTCTGTAATCGGTCAAAGAACCTTCTCAAGTGGGCTAAGTGGCCTGAACTCTTGTGGGACTTGATGATCACATCGTCCACATACACTTCAATCTCTTTATGTATCATATCATGAAATATGGTTGTCATGGATTTCATATATGTGGCACCGATATTCTTAAGATCAAAGGGCTTCACCCTATAGTGATAAACACCCCAAGGTGTGATGAAAACTATTTTCTCTACATCTTCTTCATCCATCAGTATTTGATGATGCCCAATAAAACAATACTCGAATGACTGTATTTCACGCCTTACACAATTATCGATGAGAATGTGGATGTTGGGCAATGGAAAATTATCTTTAGGACTGACTTTGTTCAAATCTCTATAATCGACATAAATACTGATCTTTTCATCCATCTTTGGTAGTGGGATAATATTGGCTATCCATATTGGATACTTCGTGACTTCAACCATATTGTCCTGGATTTGCTTGGTGACTTCTTCTTTGATTCTCAGACTCAGATCTGGCTTGAATTTTTGAGAATTTTGCTTCACAGGATTAAACCCTGGATCAATTGGCAACTTGTGTAATACGATATATGTACTCAATCCTGGCATGTCGTCATAGGACTAAGCAAACACATCAAAGTATTATTTAAGCAATCTGATAAGTTCTCTTTTCTGGTTATTCGTCAGATGCACACTGATTCTGGTTTCATTGACTTAACCCTCACCACCTAGATTAATTACCTCAGTCTCCTCTAAGTTGGTCCTTTTTCGATCCTCAAAATCTTTTAATTCCTCTGTTAGCCGGTCTGGGCCATAGTTTCTTCGTCATACTCTTCCTATTCATCATCATTTTCTTTGATTTGTTCATTTAACTCTTGACACGACATGACATTGGCAGGTTTTAAATATTATTACTGAAATCATAAACAACATAAGTAAAATTATAGTGATCAGATAATGCAATAAAAATAGAAGGCAAATATCTTCACAATAAGGGAGACTTTCATTGAATATTTAAAAAATTACAAACATTGGCTATGATCCGCACTAGTGCAAGTTTGAGTCTTTTGGAAAACACAAAATATGAAAATGAGGTAAATAAATTTAAAGGGTGGTCTTCGGGCCTCATTTGGATTACCACCGATTTTGCAAAAGTAAAATTTCATCCTTTCATCTACCACATCAACCGGGGAGTCATGATTAGAGTGTAAGTCCAGTTCGATAGCTTCTTCCCTGGTTTATCTGTCTTGTTTTCAATTCTCTCAGGAAAATCTTTTACAATAGCATCACCCTCTTCGAACAAGTTCCCTATTCCATCCTCATGACTGTCGCTTGTGGTCTTTACAGATATAGGAAATGACTGTTAGAGCAGAGGTAACCTCTTTGCGAATTCTGGACCTTTATTCTTCGTCTCCCTTTTATTTGGTTTATTTGGCACATAACCTAACCCATTTTTGGGAAAATTTTCTTGAATCACAACAAGCTCAATGATCCCATCCAAAAAATTTCCTAAGCCGCATCCGAGATTAAAACCACTTCTCAGCATAACAATGGCCAACATCTTATAGATCGAAGACATTGACTTATAAGGAGTTGTGTCTTTCTCAATTGCATTCACGATATCTACCATATAAAAATTACTCCCTCTTGGGACTTCTTTGATCACAGAAACATAACCATTGGGGTGATTCAGATGAATCTCTTCGCCATGGATGACCACTTCATTATTTTCCCATATAAATTTACTGACTGGTGTAATGTTGAAGAAACAACCCCTACTGCATAAATCCAAGGCCTTACTAAGAGCATATTGTAACTTGTGGTAATGTCCATCACTTGAAACTCAGCTAAAAATTCTGCAGGCCCCATTTGAAGTCGCAACTTAACTTCCCTGATGGTGTTTCTCTGACCCCCCCCCCCTCAAAAGCTCTTACACTTACTATGTTCTGATAAATTTTCCCTATATCACAGTTCAACTGAGTTAGAATAAATAATGGGCAGATATTCAGACCTGATCCATCCTCGATTAGTACCCTATTAACGATCTTATCTTGGCATTTGACAGTGACATATAACGCCTTGTTATCATAACTCTTTCAAAAGGTAATTCATCTCCACCAAAGCTAACGGCATAGTCTCCCACTACTTTACTTATCATAGCCACCAAATTCTCAGTACTTATGCCTACAGGTACTTATGCTTCTTCAAGAACTTTCAACAAGGCCTGTCTATGATATTGAGAACTCATAAGCAACGCCCAAATAGAAATTTGAGCGGGGGTCTTCTCCAAATGTTTCATAATAGAGTATTCTTTCGATTGCATTCTTCTCCAAAATTCTTTAGCTTCTCCTTTAGTGACTGCCTTTTTTTAGCACTCTTCTTCTATGCATCATTAGAAATCTCTTCAGGAGTATAGCACTCCCTAATCTAGTCATCCCTTATGCAATGACGACTTTCACTATAAATTTTTCTCTGGAGGGCACCAAGGCAAAGACTTGATGAGGTGCAGTGAATGTAACAAATTTGGGCTTCGCAGTAATACTAAAGACAACCACTACCTTTTCTATTTCTTTCACTTTGTCCACTTCTTCAGGGTTGGGATGCACTATAGACTTGTTCACTACCCACTCGTCATCTATTTCTATTATACTGATGGTTGCCCCTTCATAGGTTGGGAGTGGGTTGGTAGTAATATTTGGAGGAGTTGTTTGAAGTGAAATCACCTTATGATCAAACAAATCTTGAATCTTGTGCTTTAAATTATACATTCCTCAGTCGTGTATCTGACACCTCCTGAATGATATGCACAATATTGATCGACATGGAAGAATCAGGAATTGGTATTAGCGGGTTTTGGTGGGATAGATTGGATTGACCTGCTGCCTTTAACCCCTCAAACAATTGAGTCCTAGTTCAACCAAAGCAGTGAAACTCCTGGTAAATTTCTTTTCTTGATACGGGCGAGGAAGAATATGATCATTTAGGTTGGTGGAATGAGAGATTTGATGGTAATTTTGGTTAATTGAGGCTTTTTGGTAGGTTTGAAAATTTGGAAGTGGAGCTTGGTAAGCGGGCTGATAATTTGCCAATGGAGCTGGGTAATTTTTATTGATTGGTAGAGAAATTTGATTGTGGAACTTGGGGATTGGGTTGGGTATAAAACACAGGTTGAGGATTTTATGGAGTTGGGGGTATATAGACGATGATGATGTTTTTCGAAATTGGACCCAAAAAATTTCTTTGACTTTTGGTTTGGACTAGATGATACAAAAGACATATTTTCTCTCTTTTCTTTGGGAATCTTAAAGATCTACGTTGGGCAAAGGCTTTGCTAATTTTCCCTGTCCTGAGTCCTTTCTCAACTATTTCTTCGATCTTAACCAAATCAGCAAAGGTAGCATGAACTGTTGATATTATCTTATTATAAAATTCCCCTTCTTGAGCTAGGGTAAATACAACAACTATTTCTTCTTCTGTCATAAGGGGTCATACCTTTGCTATATCTTTTCGCCAACGATAGGCATATTCACGAAAGAATTCATTAGACTTTTGCTTGATGTAATTCAAAGAATATCGGTTAGAAACCATTTCAACACTGTAGGCAAATCTATTGGGAAAATCCCTAGCCAAAGCACTCCATTCAGGCCATTTTTCAGCTCTTGAGAAGCAAACCATTATAACTCTTCTCCACTTAGGCTTTGACTGAAGAGCGTCATCAGTAATGCTTTATTTCTACTAGCACCTACCATTTGGTCATAATATCCTCTCAAGTGAGAAGTAGGATTTCCAGTGCCATTGAATTTTTCAAACTTAGGAAGTTTAAATCCCTCGGGCAAATTCAAATTGGGGTAAATGCAAAGGTGATTATAACCAAACCCCATTGCATTGGGCAAACTATACATTTGATTTATCTTGGTGATCTATTCTTTTATCAGCAGTAGCTCCCTAGAATGTTTGTCTTTAGGAGCCTTAAACTCATTTTCCATCTCCTTAAAGTGGTCGATTTCTTAGTTTTGGGGGAACGTATAGTAAGATGTAGGCATTATGGTGGCATGGAGGGTGGCGAGAGGCATATTTGGGTTAACAAAGGATTTTGGGTAGTATGAGTGGATTTTTGATATATGGGAATTGAGTTTTGAGGAACATTGTCATTGAAATTAAAAGTGGGATGAGTGTTTTGGGAAACGAAGGCATTTGGGGAGGTATTTTGGTAATTTGGAGTGTAGTTTTGAAGATGGTAAATATTTGGATTTTTATCGCTGTTGGTATTATGAGTTTGGAATGATGGATTGATGGTATTAGCAAGAGGTCTAGGCATAGAAGCAGAAGGTACATCATTTGGTTGGTTCTCATTATTGGGAGAGCTAAAAGGAGGGCGTCGGAGTAGAAGCGCGCGATTATCCAAGGCTGGCATATTAGAAAAAATGGACAGATTAGCCATATCTTTTGCTCGTTGTACTTCCTCATAAAGTTCCTTCATTCTTCTAGTTAATTTGGTGATCATCTCACTTTGTGCAGTTATCACACCATCCCTAACAGTAATTTCGGTGAGACCATTTTACTCGCTACTACCAGTCATTCTTTCCTTTTCAGTAATGAAGTAACAGTCAAAGAAGGAATATTTATTTGCCTTAGATCTAGTGAAGTATTGATGTTTCGCCAGTTTATAACATAGATCAGTTTCTACTTATTGCCTGATAAAGAAAAACAACTCAAAGAGTAACCATGTTAGCTTCCGTTCATAACAAGAAATATAAGATATTTGATGAAAGGTAAACACTTAAGAGCTTCTCTTATCAAAGGTAAATTGATCTATGGATTAAGTGTTGATTTGGATAGAACTTTGTGTGTTTACTTTTGGAAAATGATTATGACAAGAAGGTTGACTTTGCTGAACATAGATTCTTCTGTTCTCCAGCTTATTGAATTCTAAGATCTTCATCCTAAATGGGGAAATATAATACTTAAAAGATAGGGGCCAAGACTTATGTAGGCTGCCAACATACCAACGTAGTTCAAATTACATAAAGATAATCCCAAATTAGTTTGAATAACATCATAGTTCAAATAACATAAAGATAAAGTCCAACGGTGTTTAAATTACATAAAAAAATCTAACCATACCTTCCCTAAAGTAGATAAAGAGACTAGGCTCAAAAAGAGCTTCTACGTACCCCCAATGGGCTCAAGTTTTGCGTAGTTCTTAATTAAAAAGACATCATAAAGTGAACTATAAACCTAGGTTCTACCTGAGCTGCTCTTTGTTAGTCTTAAATGAACGAATGGTGATCCTACACTCTTCACCCGAACCTTCATCTACTTTGGTTGTTTCCTTTGTAGGGACATTGTTTTTCAGCATTAGGTTTGAAACATTACTAATAAACCCTCTTGCATGATACTCAAATTTTGAGGCCCTTGTAAATTCCCTAGAGATGTCAAGGATTTCCTGATCGACATCAGCAATATGCCATTTTACCAAAGTTGTTTCTGCTTGAACCTTGTTGACCTCTCCGCACAATCTCTTTTCTTTCTACTCCAATTCTGCTAATTTCTTCTTTGTTGCAGCTATTTTTTTATCCGTTTCAGCAATTGTCTTCAACAACAAATCTTCAGTCTCCTCATCTCTCACCAAGTCGATAATTGCGATTGGTGAATTGATGTTTCTTTCTGACATCTTAGAAAGTCAACCTTCTTGTTTAATAGGAGTAAAGTTTAGAGGTTTTCTGAAAAGTTTTAGGATTTTTTACTAGTCTAAAAGACTTGGATTTTTTTTTGGTCGGACTTTCAGATGGTGAAATTATATTTCTACCTAAAGGTTCTATAAAAGATAGGAGTGGATCCATTTACCTTTAATCAGAGCAACTCACATAATAGCAAAATGATAGCACGTAAATATTCGCGTCCTAAAATGGGTGACCCTTTTATGCCAAGGGCGAGCCTAAACGTCAAATATTCGTGGTTATGATAGATTGATCCAAGCAATCGTGTAACGACCCGAGACTACCCCCTAGTCATCACACGATGCTTAGGACCACAAGTGATCCCAACCTAAACCTTCTACTAGCATAACTCATAAGCAACTAAATAAACATGTACAAAATAACTGAGTTTACTATGCGGAAATATAAAAGTAATAGAATCTGTGAAAATACAATACTGAAACATTCTGATAAAGTCTAAGAAGAGGGACTGAAATTACAAGACTGACTCTAACTGATATCTGTGAAGCCTCTACTATACTGACTATAGATAGCTAGGACGCGACTCCAACTACCACTAATCAATACATATGAGTAAGAAAGTAAAGAACATAAGTAAATCTAACTGAAGTCCCCGAAGTAAAAGGACTCATCATCTTGCTAGCTGGAATATGCAACTATCTGATTCTGAATGTGCATACTAAACTTGTACCTACATTATGAGACAATGTAGCACATACACATATATGTGGATCAGTACTTTGAGGATATACTGAGTATATGGGGGTGAAATGCATAAGTAAAACATAATATCAATCATCACAATTTGTAAAAACAATGCATGCTAAATGTAAATGACTCACATAAGCTGGAGTATCTGAAATACTAAAATTTGAAGTAATAAGAAGCAAATCATACTTTATAAATATAGTGAGTCATAACATTTTGTTCTAAAAGTTGTACTTTTATTCTCTCTTTAAATCATACTATCTAAGTGTAGAAAGGACTTACTCTTAAATCTTAAATCTGAAGCTAATATCTTTTTGTAAAGCATAATCAGAGTAAAATTTGTGAGCCTTCACACTTAGTTTTCTAAAAGCTTTTCTGTTCTAAAATCTGTAGTCTGTAAGCTTTAAAACTTTAGGGAAAATACTTCATCTCAAGACTTGTAAAAAATCTTAAAACTATAGCTTCCAAAACATATGCTTTTATCTTAAGGCTTTAAACCAATAGACTGTGTCAAGAGTAGGGGACATGTTTTGGGAAGTTCTTCTAACCGACATAAACCATGTGAGAACTCATGGAGTACAATGTCTTACCCACATTGGGGAGAGCTGTTCTACCCTTGCCATCGGAATAGAACCTTTATATTAAGTGATCACAATCTTAGTCATCCACGTAGAAGTGGTAATAATCTTAATCCTACGGTGGCACATAGTTTTGGAGCATGAAACCTTGGTAGCATACCCATCTCGGTGCTAAATACTACTCCCATTCTTATGCTCAGGATCATAGGAAAACAACTTCAAAATGGCATAATGGTTTACAAGAAAACCAATTATGCTCTTTCTTTTCTTTAAATCTCAAGTCATATAAACAAAGTGGATTCGTTATCTTAGCTTAGGATCAAAACATCAACTTCCTTTAAATATTGGTAAACAATTTGTTAGAGGAAAGTTTAAGACCATAGTCTTCTTGAAAACTCAAACTCATTCTTGATATGAACTTAACAATCAAAACTTTTGAGAGCATGATCTTCTTAAAAATCTCAATACTTAATCTTTGGGCTCAAAATTCATGCTTTAAACTCATGACAATTCACGATAAAACTTTATGCTCAACATCATTCTTGAAATTATTCAAAAATATCAATTCATAGAAAAAGAAGTGCAATTCATGATAATAAACTTCAATTCAAAGCATCAATAGGTGAGATAAACATGCAATTCATGGCTTAAATCACTTATAAATTCATAACTCAAAACAAGATAATTTGGGTATAACCCCCTACTTGCAAATCATGTAATCTTTAGTAAAATTTAAGTTTTTGGGCACAAAAACGAAAGATTTGTCCTTGTTCAAACCCCACATACATTAATAGTTTGGATTTGATGAATTGAATGCAAAAACTTGAACTTTTGAATCCCCAATGGTATTCTTAAAGCTTCTTCTTGAAGTTCTTGAATTAGTAAGCTTAGATTCTTGACTATCTTGAAGGAAATTTGATGAAGTTTCTTGGGTGTTCTTGAGGGGGCTAGGTTTTCTTGGAGAGAAAAAGATGAATGAGAATGTATCTAATGTTTTTAGAGGCTGAAATTTAATGTATGGACGGATTTGGATGAGGGGAATTGACCAAAGTAACCCTAGGCCCTTTTGGAATTGAATTAGCATGTAAAACACCTTTGGATCCGTGTCAGGTTTCGTGTCGAGGAGCAATCGATGTGACGCGTCAAGATCACATCGGCTTACTGCCTCACATGGAAAATGTCATAACTTCTTACTCGGTTATCAGTTTTTTGCAAAATTGGCAACTTTGGAAAACTACTTCAATTATCTACAATTTGGTGGATCTTGAGCTGAAAAATTCCACATATATAAAAAGTTATACATATTTAAAGTATAACCTTGTAAAATCCAATATCAAACTTAGGACAAATCAAAGGATCTTAGCTCCACTAGGCTCTAAGTGACTTCTATGAACATTTTTCACCTCAAAATCAAATCAAACATGAGGATAAACATCATGAAACTCATATTTTCATGGGAATAATTTAGATTATAGCTCATACACGTAGGAACGACGGTTCAAAGACTAGCCCAAAAATGTGGGGTATTACATTATCTCCCCCTTGGGAACATTCGTCCTCAAATGTGGCTAATTAAGCTGAAAACACTGAGGAATATGAGGCTATAAACTATCATGCACAACTGAAATAAAATGAATAGTTGAATCTTAAACATAATGAGTTACTGAACTGATCTACGAGTGCATGAATTCTCATGAAAAATAGCTATATGGCTGAGATAGAAACGAGAGTGTCAACTTATGAGTAACCATTACTTTAGGCTGGATCTGATTTCGGGAGAAAAAAATGATAGGTTTATGACATGAAAACTTGGGGTATTACAACATCCCCCCTCGGGATCGTTCGTCCCCGAATGATACTGATTTGGTTGAAATACTAGGAAAAGACAGATGATACACAGGATACTTACAAACTAAATCATGACTTAATATCTGAAACTGAAACTGATACATGAACTGAGCTAAATTCATAATTTACATGGATGCAAACACATTACCTCTTGGAATGGACATACATATGAGACTGCGAATAGTAAGACTAGATGGAAAAATGGAAATCTATAGGAGCTTATCTGATTGATTGTTAAACAGGATTGCATGTTATATGAACTGGATCATACTGATTACCCATACTCAAATGGAGTGTTTCTTCAACGCTTTGCTACAAAATTCTAATAATATTAGGGAGCAAAGAATTTTGGGCATGATCTGAACAAGACATCTGACTAAAGAATCACAACATTGATACAACTCTATAGCTTGGAACATAGAATTATAAGCTAGGTTAGAGTTTCTAAGCCTTAGGCAATGCAACTTCTTACTTTCAAGATTAGCAACACTTCTCGAATATTCCCTCAACTATACTATTCCCCTTATTTACCATACTCACTTGATTCAACTTCTAATTCTCACATGGCATTGATAAACCTATCTACTAAGGTCTAAACTAAACTAAATCCTCTCACCGTGGTCAATCCTAACTCAAAATCATGGGGTACTAGATATAACACCATAACTGAACTGGACTACTGGCGCGATATGTGACACGTCGCATTGCTCCCTACCAACACAATATACAATGCGCCGCGGCCATATCACGTTACCTCACTATTTTACCATCTAAATAGGTCTCAAACCTCACCCGAAAAATATGAAACTTACACAAGATGTGCTATTGACAACCCCAATCATGAATTCACTTAAAGATTTACATTCTAAGGTCGGGAAGGTTGGAAACTAATGCGCACCACATTCATCCACTTATACACCAACATGGCATTCAAGCCTATTGTTATAACCACATATGAACGTCGAAACAAACACCCATAAAGGCATACTTATCATATTCTCTAAACCTCTATCGCAACAACTCCCGTGCACTACCCCAAGAACATACACACACCGTTTTCAACTAACCACAACATGTATCAAAGACTTGGACTCAACCTTACTTCACACTTATAGCCTTAGCTAAAACAAGTATACAATGATCTTTCATCAACAAGAAATATTTACTCATCACCACTATCATTACATAAGGAGGAGTCACTGAAAGGTTAGAAGATGAGACCTTGAAGCATGGAAGGATACTATATGTAACTTGACACTTAACTGAGGCCTGAGGAATAGAAAATCAACATCATGGATTCATCAAAGAGGTCTAAATTGAGGGCATACATGGCTATAAGATGAATCTCGCAATCACTAGGAGTGTAGCATGAGTTATGGGGACTGAGTATACTATAAAGCATGATTACATGAGTCATAAGCTGCATGACCTGATTTTGGAGTTCATAAATTCCGGGAACATGATTCGTACTATTGAATGACTTAGAACTCCTCATACTTGGGACTAGGAGAGTACATGATTTTCTATGATATGCATGAACAGAACTATGATCATGGAGTTGACACGTAAGGCATGAGTAGACATCATTATGGTTGGGGTACTAATACTAAAATAAGAATGAGTCGGGCGTCTTCCTCCCACACTAGAAGCACTACTAGAATCTGAGAATTTAACTTGGTTACCTATCTTATCATCTCTCCCTTAGCTTTAAGCAACCATTCTAAGTCTGTGGAACCCTTTTACTAAACTCTAACTAAAATATAACCATTTTACTCTAGATCCCGGGGGTATAACAATACACGTAAATAATAGAACTTAACCTAAAAGACTACACCTGAAAGTGTAAAACCCACTGCCAATACTTTCTTCTGAAATACAATTCTATCTTTCTATATCCCCATAGTCATCATATACTAACTCAAACACTTACTAACTTAAAATCTTTATGCGTATCACCATATCCTGAGTTCACACCGTCTAGAGCTTCAACTCTTATTTCTATTTGCTCAATCTTCAAGGATTCAAACTTAGACTCTAACACTTAACACAAATATCATCAACCTGTAATAAACCATACTGCTCTTTGTCATAGCTTACTAATATCACATCTCTAAACTTATATTTCTAAACCACGATAATCAAGATCATACCAAAAGGGCTCAACATTGTCTACCCATAACTCCTTAACTTAGTTATTAAGAACATAATATACTATATAACTAGTCTCCTTCCTCTTAGCAACTCAGCGGTGCTACTAACCATACACAACACGTAATAATTTTGGAAAATAATGCAACCCCATATCACCTTGGGAATACTTCTTCATCATACATACAATATCATACTAAATTGCGAATAAATAAACTTAAGCTCTTGCGCACACTGTTCAAGCCTACTAGATCACTTCTATAGCATGCATAAGTTTATCTCTATACCTTCTATCAATCTCCATTCCCACTTTTCTTGTCACTATTCTTCTATACCCATACTTCCAACTATAATAAGGTTCTACTATTTCTAAATCATAACACTGAAGTTCATAATATCCCTCGAATGCACACTACATTAAGCAGTCTAGGTTCATACTATTTCCTTTTATAAGCATTATCTTTATTGAACGGTTCAATGGGAAATCTGAATACATATATAATTCTGTATCAACTGAACAATTCATAAGAATGAGGACATAACTTTCAACTTTAGGGACTTATGACACACTAGAGAGCTCCTCTCAAGCCCTTTGTGTGACTTCTAAAATTTTTGCTAGTAAATATGAAAGCATTATCTGGGGAGGAATTGAAACTTGCTAATTAAGTTATCTCAAGAATAATACATAGATGAGGAATTTTGGGGTAACACACGAATAGAAAGAAGATTTTGAGAAAACAACTTTACTGTATGATCAAGAGTAGGAAAGAAAGGAAACTTTTCCTAAATGGCTCGTAGCCTCTCAAAGAAAAGTACAGACGTCTCCGCACCGTTCCGCAAGACTCTACTAGATATGGCTACAAAGACACCCTAGGACACTTGAATCTTGTGCTTTGATACCAAGTTTGTAACGACCCGAGACTACTCTCTAGTCGTCACATGGTGCTTAGGACCACACGTGATCCCAAGCTAACCTTTCTACTGGTATAACTCATAAGCAACTAAATAAACATGTACAAAATAACTGAGTTTATTGTGCGATAATATAAAAGTAATGGAATCTATGAAAATACAATACTGAAACAATTTTTACATTCTGATAAAGTCTAAAAAGAGGGACTGAAATTACAAGACTGACTCGAACTGACATCTGTGAAGCCTCTACTATACTGACTATAGATAGCTAGGACGTAACCCCAACTACCACTAATCAATACATATGAGTAAGAAAGTAAAGAACATAAATAAATCTAAATGAAGTCCCCGAAGTAAGAGGACTCATTATCTTGCTGGCTGGAATCTGCAACTTTCTGATTATGAATGTGCATACTAAACTTGTACCTACATTATGAGACAATGTAGCACATAGACATATATGTTGATTAGTACTTTGAGGATATACTGAGTATATGGGGGTGAAATGCATAAGTAAAACATAATATCAATCATCACAATTTGTAAAAACAATGCATGCTAAATGTAAATGACTCACATAAGATAGAGTATCTGAAATACTAAAATATGAAATAATAAAAAGCAAATCATACTTTATAAATATAGTGAGTCATAACATTTTGTTCTAAAAGATGTACTTGTATTCTGTCTTTAAATCATACTATCTAAGTGTAGAAAGGACTCACCCTTAAATCTTAAATCTGAAATTAATATCTTTTTGTAAAGCATAATCGAAGTAAAATTTATGAGCCTTTACACTTAGTTTTCTAAAAGCTTTCCTGTTCTAAAATCTATAGTCTGTAAGCTTTAAAACTTTAGGGAAAATACTTCATCTCAAGACTTGCAAAAAATCTTAAAACTATAGCTTCCAAAACATATGCTTTTATCTTAAGGCTTTAAAACAATAGAATGTGTCAAGAGTAGAGAACATCTTTTGGGAAGTTCTTCTAACCGACATAAACCATGTGAGAATTCATGGAGTCCAACGTCTTACCCACATTGGGGAGAGCTGTCCTACCCTTGCCATTGGAATAGAACCTTTATATTAAGTGATCACAATCTTAGTCATCCACGTAGAAGTGGTAATAATCTTAATCCTACAGTGGCACGTAGTTTTGGGGCATAAAACCTTGGTAACATACTCATCTCGGTGCTAAATACTACTCCCATTCTTATGCTCAGGATCTTAGGAAAACCACTTCAAAATAGCACAATGGTTTACAAGAAAACCAATTATGATCTTTCTTTTCTTTAAATTTCAAGTCATATGAACAAAGTGGATTCGTTATCTTAGCTTAGGATCAAAACATCAACTTCCTTTAAATCTTGGTAAGTAATTTGTTAGAGGAAAGCTTAAGACCATAGTCTTCTTGAAAACTCAACTCATTCTTGATATGAACTTACCAATCAAAACTTTTGAGAGCATGATCTTCTTAAAAATCTCAATACTGAATCTTTGGGCTCAAAATTCATGCTTTAAACTCATGACAATTCATGTCAAAACTTTATACTCAACATCATTCTTGAAATTATTCAAAAATATCAATTCATAGAAAAAGAAGTGCAATTCATGATAATAATCTTCAATTCAAAGCATCAATAGGTGAGATAAACATGCAATTCATGGCTTAAATCACTTATAAATTCATAACTCAAAACAAGATAATTTGGGTATAAACTCTTACTTGCAAATCATGTAATCTTTAGTAAAATTCAAGTTTTTGGACACAAGAACGAAAGATTTGTCCTTATTCAAACCCCAAATACCTTAATAGTTTGGATTTGATGAATTGAATGTAAAAGCTTGAACTTTTGAATCCCCAATGGTATTCTTGAAGCTTCTTCTTGAAGTTCTTGAATTATTAAGCTTAGATTATTGACTATCTTGAAGGAAATTTGATGAAGTTTCTTGGGTGTTCTTGAGGGGGCTAGGTTTTCTTGGAGAGAAAAAGATGAATGAGAATGTATCTAATGCCTTTAGGGGCTGAAATTTAAAGTTATGGACGGATTTGGGTGAGGGAAACTGACTAAAGTGACTCTAGGCCCTTTTAGAATTGAATTAGCATGTAAAACAGCTTTGGATCGGCGTCAGGTTTCGTGTCGAGGCGCAGTCGACGCGACGCGTCAAGATCGCGTCTGCTTACTGCCTCACAAGGAAAATGCCATAACTTCTTACTCGGTTATCAGGTTTTTGCGAAATTGATAACGTTGAAAAGCTACTTCAATTATCTACAATTTAATGGATCTTGAGCTGAAAAATTCCACGTATAAAAAAAGTTATACAAGTTTAAAGTATACCCCTATAGAATCGAATATCAAACTTTGAACGAATCAAAGGATCTTAGCTCCATTAGGCTCTAAGTGACTTCTTTGAACATTTTTCACCTCAAAATCAAATCAAACATGAGGATAAAGATCATGAAACTCATATTTTCATGGGAATAATTTAGATTATAGCTCATACACGTAGGAATGACGATTCAAAGACTAGCCCAAAAATACAGGGTATTACAAATCGACAAGGATTCGTCTAACATATCAAGTCACACAAAATATGCTCATTGATCGATGGGTCTCAAAAACCCGTCGACACACAGGTGAATATCCTAAATGTGAAGTCGATACCAAAAATCAACTCGACTAAGGTATATGCATGAATGACTTCAATTGAAAAAGGGCGGCATGGATCTATCTTAAGTTTTTCTAAGATTTGGGTACACACGAACTTGGATTTCCTATATGAGAAGGTACGTGGTCCCCCAACAGTAAAAATCCCGCTCACACCAAGTATGCGCCGACTCTCTAAAGTAAGGTGATTTGAAAGAACTTTGGGAAAGTACAATGTACAATTCGCGTTTACAATGTGTGTGAGTGTCAGTTTTCCAGAGTGGGGGAAATATGAATGGAACGACAATTTATATGAAATTTAAACAAATAAACACATAATAATTAACCACAACAAGTTAGAAAAAATTCTTTTGGTTAGAACCTAGATAAATCCTCAGCAGAGTCGCCATTTTTGTTTTATCCCTTTTCGAATTTATCAATAAAAAGGGGATAAATTATTTGTAAGAAAATGGTTCTTAGACCTCTTAAATCATTTCAAAATGTAGAAATTTTTTTAAAATAATTCAAGAAAATTTACAGAGTTGTCACTTAATTTTTATAGAAAAAAATCAAGAAGACTTAAAAGAATTCTAAAGAATCAAAACAGAAATAAACCTTTAAAATTAAAGAAAATGGGTAAGTGTTCAATTAACGTCCTAAAAAGGGTTTTAAGGCACTTATGAACGTCCGTTTTAAAACGCTTTGACCAAATTATTTTGACTAACTTAAAATGTCTAACTTTGCAAAAATGTCAAATTTTTAGAGGAATATCAAATTTGAATTGAACGATTTTTGAAAATAGCTTTATTTCATTCAGGTCCAAGTAGTCCATTTTTAGGTAAGAAGACATGACTTGAAAGTAAAAATTGAGTCAAAATTTATTTTATTTCATCATTATTATTTCTAAACTCAAAATAAGTAAAAAGAATTAACCAATTATGTAAAAATGAAATTTTCTTTTTTAGATGAAACCAAATTGAGAAAAAATTATTTCCTTTTTATGTTTAAGAAAAACTCTATTTAGCCTAAATGATACAAATTAATACATGGATAAATAAGTCATTTTAATGTGAAAGGATTGTTTCGGAAAAAATGAACATGAAGTCTATTTTTATTCATTTTTTAAAACATGATTATAATTTTTATTATTTTTCTTTTTTTAAAAAAAAAAATCCAAATAAGTAGAGAAAGAAAAAATGAAGATAAAATAAAAATGGCAACACCCTGAGAAATTTATCTAGATTGATTAATTTAAGTGTTCAAGCAAATACAAATAAATAAATTAGAATGGATAATTAAATAGAGAGGAGTGAAAATTGGGTCCCTTTTGACCCATTAAAAATCTGTCCAATTTTGGAACAATTCCATGGACTTTAGCCCTTTTTTTGCCATTATATCTACTGTATATCAGCGGCTTCTTTCCTGCGTTTTCCTGTATACCCCTGCATATACAGTGTATGTGTGGATACCTACGTATTTTGCTCCACGTTTTCATCATAGACCGTGGGATAGCGTGCAGCTGCATCTTACGATGTATATTCAGTGTATATCAGAGTATACAATTGTATATCATCCTGTGTTTCTTGACTTGGCATGGGTCTTGACTCGATGGACGTCGAATTTAACCCAAACGACTGTGAGAAATGGGAGTCCGGGGGACTCATAAGGGAGTTCATGCAATAAAGAGAAGGTAAGGATTAGCTATTCAAGTTTCAACGAAGAAAGGACTCGGTTAAACAAGATACTTATAAGCTCATAGTCGACCAATAAAAATGATGTTAAAATAACCAAAAAACTTGAAACATCTAATTCATTATTTGTAGCTAGCAAAAGGTAAAGAAGACAAGATTCCACGGATAGTGCACACTTAGCTTGTTACTTTTATTTCAAAGATCTCAAGAAATAAAAATACAATTTTATTCATAGAAAAAGGAAAACCAAAATTCACCGATGGAATTAATTTAAAGGATTATGTAGTTAGGCACATCTCATGTATGTTTCAGCAAGAAAGAAAGTGTGAAAGTAAACATTACAATATGTTCACTTCTTTCCTTCAAACTCAAACGAGCCTCCCTTTACGTTATGCTACTAGTGCAAATGCAAAAGATAGAAGAAAAAAAAAGGTTCAAGTCTTTAACTGTAAAGCCTATCTCATTTAGGAATTCTTGCCTAGAGACTTAGATTAAAACTTGGATCAAACTTCAAGCCTAACCAGGAAAGCACATCATATACTTAGTTCATAAAGGAACAAAGGGATATATTCTAGAAAGAAATATCTAGCCATAAACGGATCAAAAGGAATGGCGAGAACATCCTCTTTTAGGAGCGCATTCAAGTATGGAGTAGATCAAAACCAACGGCCACTCGAGCTCAAAAAGAAATCTGATCTCATAGGCTACGAAAATACTTTCACATAAGGGAGTGAGGGGAGGAACCTGTTCAAAGTGTGTGAGGAAAAGAGAGGAATAGAATAATGAACACCATGAGGTATTCTTCTTCTATCCTGTGGTGCCAATGGATGCATCCCTTTACCATATACTTATTTTGAGTCAAAATAACTAATTTAGACGGTAAAAGGGCAGCAAGAAAAACAACATGAGATATTCATGAGGGAATATCAGGTGGGAAGAAACTTACGCAAAATTTATTGAGGAAAAGAGAGGTGAAAGTGACTAACACCAAAGTATATCTTCTTTTGATGTACAACGCTCACATGAACATCCCCTCATCTCACATTTCTACCAAATAGCTAGATAGGAGTACTCTAAGAAATCGATGGGGCGGGAGGAAAAGGAGAAGAATTTGTACAAGTTAGGAAAAAGGGAAGTAGTAGTAGCAAACATGGTAAGGCGGTAGTTATTCATTTTATGATGCATATATGATCATCCCCTTACCCCATGCTTGGATTAAATTCTAAAACAGTATGCTAAGGAAATTAAAGGAAAAAGAGCAACAAATCCTAGCATGAACAGATATGAGAGTCGTGAACCACAAACATGGGCTTAAAATAATCTCTTTGCTTAAAGAGAACTGAAGCATTAGGAGAAAATAGGAATGGGGGGAGATTTGGAGTATCTTACGAGCAGAGGATGGAGATAAACGCCGAACGTCATGTGACGTTCTCCGTCTTCCCATAACGTCCATCAAAACGCTCCTCTTAGCCTATACTCTTTCAACAGTCATAACAACTAAGCAAACAACTACACTAAATGTTCATATATTAACATACAATGGAAGGGTATATAAAAGGTATTTAGCCATCACAAAGCCATATAGTCGCAAATATCAACAAAACGAGAAAC
This sequence comes from Capsicum pubescens, assembly GCA_030864215.1. Classification (NCBI taxonomy): domain Eukaryota; kingdom Viridiplantae; phylum Streptophyta; class Magnoliopsida; order Solanales; family Solanaceae; genus Capsicum; species Capsicum pubescens. The sequence goes on from CM061538.1 coordinate 257,744,714, forward strand.
GAACAAATACAGTTGGACAGAAAAGGAGGAAGAGAGGTTACCTTTTATGGTGCAGCGAGCTGAGACAACGACGAGACAAAAAGGCTCTTCACCACCAACTTCTACTTTAGGTCTCAGAACGAAACAATGACAGCGACAGAACTCAATATATTCCCCCAATTCTCTATCACTTTTTGTTAACCTTTTCTTTCCATAAGAGTGAATAAAGCCCCCTTTTATAGGCCAAACTGCAACGGTACTCGGAGAAGCTTTGAAAAAAATTTCAAATTTGAATTTTGATGTTCTTGAGAACACCAATTGCAGGAGATAATCAGAGAGATTAACAATGAAGAGAAAGGGGTCACCTTTTCAGCTGATTTTAAGGAGAAGTGACGGATTGGGGGTGGAGAGGCTTGGACACGTTGGTTTGAGCCTTGATAGTTGTCGAATCAATGGCAAGAGCCCGTTGAAACTGATGGATATTCCATTTCTCCATCTCTTCCTGAAACTGTAGAGCATTGAGCTTTGGTTTTCTTGCACGATAGTGATGGAAAGTCAATTGATGTTGATGGAGACGGAAAATGAGTAGGGGGGAGAGGAGACAGACGAGGGGAGAGGTGGAAAACCACCAGATTTTTCAATATCCGGTGGTGGAAACGTTGATCGACGTTGATATTGTTAATGTTGTCGTTGCTGGTTAGTGTACGCGTTTTGCTGGGGGTTTGTACGCCATGTTGTTGCTGTTGTGCATTTGTGGTTTGTGCTGTGTGAAAGAGAAAAGGCATGTGGGCCGGGTCGAGGCTTTTGTATTGGGCTTGGGCGGCTGAAGTTGTTGTTGGGCCGGATCGCCCGTTGGAGTGGGCTGCTGGGTTAAATCTTCTTTAACAGAGAAATGGGCTGACAGGTTGGGTAACTAGGCTAGATAACATAATTAAAAGGGGAAAGGACAAGAATAGCCACTCTGCTAAAATAATTCCGGCCGAGTGGCCATTGATTTTCAAATTTCAAAATATAGCCATTTATGCGATATAAAAGTGTATCAATGTGGTATAAAAGTGTATCAATGCAGTATAAAAGTGTATCAATATGGTATAAAAGTGTATCAATTGGGTATAGAGACTGCATGCGATGACGGGCCAAATGGCTAAAAATCGAAATTAAATTGGGCCGACTGGCTCCAATTGTCCAACTTTTACATGAGCTGTCCATTTAAAAAAAAATGGCCCAAATTTGAAAAGGTGGACATGGGTTGTCCAGTCGGCTAAACTAATTCCTTTTTTTAGCCATTTGGCCCAAATGGTTACATGCAGTCTCTATACTCAATTGATACACTTTTATACCAAATTGATACACTTTTATACTATATTGATACACTTTTTTAAAAAGAGAAGGAAAATTTTATGCAAGCACATGCAGTCCTTATACCCAGCTGATACTTTTTTATACCCCATTAATACACTTTTATACTATATTAATACACTTGCAGTGTCCATATACTCAATTGATATTCTCTTATACTAGATTGATACTTTTGTAGAATGCATGTAGAAACTATATAGAGTCGTATAAAACATGTATCTAAAAAATAATTGTAGTTAAAAATTGTATAAAAATGCTATAAATATTATATAGAATATGTGTGCATATAGAAACTGTATCATTATTATATATAGTTATATATCTTTAACAATTGTATTATATTAAAAGTATATGATATTGTATTTTATTGTATAAATAAGTAAAACTAAACAAAACAAATAGTATGTTATTTTAATAGTGTTGATGAATGCAAAATAATCTGGAAAAAAAAAAACAATTACTCAATTGTTTAAAAAAATAAAAAAAAAGTAGAATCTTTAAAAAAGAAAAGTACTAAACTTATTACAATTCATTTTGAGTGCTGGTTGATAAATCCATGCAAAAATTGGAAGAAAATGCAAAAATTAGTCACGAAAAAAATGGAAAGTGAGGTTGCATGGGAGAAAAAGAAACGGCGGGGAGGTGAAGTACTTATAAACATTTTAGAGTCAACTCAAACATACTGGTCAGAAATTCAAATTATCCTCGATTCGAAGTTAAGCTCTTCTAATTTTTTTCATGAAGAGATAACAAAGAATTAGGACTCCTTTTACATTAAATTTGATTTTTTGAATATTGTACATTTATAGCCCAGCATAGTCCATGCACAAATAATTCAAAAATATAGATAAAAAATTTATATATGTAAAATTGTAATTCATACTAGTATCTGACAAAATTTCAAAAAGAAAGAAAAAAAGGTCGAAAAAGATCATACAAGAAGGGCATATGAGGGAGTTTGTTATTTATGCAGAAAAGGATTATATTTGTATCTCTATTTCACGAAAAAAAATAAAAAGTGAGGTTGCATGGGAGAAAAAGAAATGGCGGGGAGGTGAAGTACGTGTAGCCATCGTGATAGTGGACATCTTGGGATAAGCAGTGCCATGATCGAGTGGCTATTTACTAGGTTTTTAAATTTAGGTGCTAGTTTTGTGGAATTATTTTAGTTTTAGGTGTTATTTTTGTCCTTTCCCCATTTAGAAATAGGAGTTTAAGATTAGATTAGGTTTAGGCTATTTATTAAATAACCTTAGATTAGAATTTCAGTCAATATTTATTTATTTAAATTTTAATCATATTGAAAATCAATTGGTCAATTACATTGCAGTTTAGCCAAAAGATTTTAATTATGATCAAAATTAAATAAATTGAAATAAAATTTGATTCGAATTATGTACCGATTTAATTTTTAGCTTCTTGGTTTACTAAAATCGAACAAATATTTTTCAAATAAATTATTATTTTTGAGAACAAATTATATCCAAATCAAGATTTTACTCATTTGAATTAATTTTCAAGATAACCCTTGATTAAAATTTGATTTTTTTTGATAAAATAATTATTTAATTAATAAATTTATATGATTTCGTATATACGTATATGAAAGTATATAATTGTTACTTAAAGTGACAAAATTATCTAAATAATTATTTTTAAAAAAAATTTATCCAGATAAAAGTAAATATTATAATTTATTTAAAAGAGAAAAAATTTGAGATTAAACTTAGTTGTAGAGGACAAAAATTAGGTGTTAACACTGCTTTCTTTTTTGTGCAGCCTTTGTTGACCTTTCTTTCTTTCTTTCTTTCTTTGTTTTGCTATTTTTTAATTATTTTTTCACTTTTTTTGTTGCTCTTTTTTATTTTTATTATATAAAGTGTATAAAAAAAATTACTGCTCTTATTTTTCACTTTTTTTGTAGCTTTTCTTTTAAAATATTTTTTAAAAACAATCAAATAGAAAAAGTATATTTTTTAAAATAAAATTAAAAAGTGCATTACAATATAAAGTATCCAACTTAAAATAAAATTTGTGTAATATAAAGTATTTCTCATTTAAAAAAAGAAAAAAATTTGTCTCAACATTTATTTTTTGTATTTTTTGTTTTTATCATTTCTCATTTTTCTTCCTTTTTCCATTTTCTCAAACGTTATTTTTCTTTTTTTTTCTCATTTTTTTCTCAGCCTTTATTTTTATTTTTTATTCTTCTCTTTTTTTTCTTAAATTTTTTATTTTTTCTTTTTTCTCAATCTTTTTTATTCTTTTCTTTATTTTTTTCTTCTCTTTTTTTTTTCTTAACTTCTATTATATTTTGTTAATAAATAGAAAAGTTGAATAATTCACAAAGGGATCTTCTTTCTTCGACATCAAAGTAAATTTAAGGGCATGATCACTTATTGTTTGGAAGTCCTTTGTAATAACTTTTGCCTCTAAAACAAAAGTTATAGAACATCTCATAAATCAACACACAATATGGTAGTGTCAAGTTTTGCTCGTGGGGCATAACTTGTTGTTTAAAAATCCTTGAGTTAAGTTTTGCCTCTAAGGTAAGACTTATAGAACATTTCATAAACCAAGATACAATGTAGTAGTGTCGACACTTGCCCATTGCGCGTAACTTATTTTTTGGGGGTAGAATCTTGGGCGAAGTCTTATCTTAGAGGCAAAACTAGTCGAGCATCGCATAAATCAAGACACAATATGGTAGTGTCAACTCTTACCCATTCCGCACAACTTGTGGTCCAAGTCTTGCCTCTAAGGTAAGAGTTATATAACATCTCATAAATCAAGACACAATGTGGTAGTGTCAACTTTTGCCTATGGAGTGTAACTTGCAATTTGAAAGTCCTTGGACTAAATCGTACTTCGAAGGCAAGAGTTATAAAAAATCTCATAAATAAAGACACAACATGATAGTGTCAACTCTTACTCATGGGAAATAACTTATTATTTAAAAGTACTTGATTTATAAAATATCTCATGAATCAAGATACAATGTGGTAGTGTCAACTCTTATCCGGCGTAACTTGTTTTTTAAAAGTCTCTGAGCTAATTCTTGCCTCTAAGGCAAGAGTTATAGAGTATCTCATAAATCAAAACATAATGTGGTAGTGTCATGAACTCTTGTCCATGGATCGTAACTTGTTGTTTGAAAGTCCTCAGATTAAGTCTTGCATTTAAAGCAAGGGTTATAGAACATTCCATAAATTAAAACACAATGTGGTAGTGTCACTCTTATCCACAGGGCATAACTTATTATTTAAAAGCCCTTGGTCTAAGTCTCGCCTTTAAGGCAAGAGTTATAGAGCATCTCATAAATCCATACACAATGTAGTAGTGTCAACTCTTGTCCATGGGGCATAACTTGTTGTTTGATGGTCCTTGAGTAAAGTCTTGCCTCTAAGACAAGAGTTATAAAGCATTTCATAAGTAAAAAATACAATGTGGTAGTGTCAAATTTTGCTCGATGTACGTAACTTGTTGTTTGAAAATCCTTGGGATAAGTAGTGCCTCGAGGCAAGAGTTGTAGAACATCTCATAAATCAAGACATAACGTGGTAATGTCAACTCTTGCCTCTGGGGCATAACTTATTGTTTGAAAATCATTGGGCTAAGTCTTGCCTCTAAGGTAAGAATTATAGAACAATCATAAATCAAAACACAATGTGATAGTGTCAACTCTTGCCCATGGGACGTAACTTGTTGTTTGAAAGTCCTAAATCTTGAATTAGATCTAAGGCAAGATCTATAGAACATATCATAAATCAAGATGTAATGTGGTAGTCCCAACTCTTGCCTATGGGGCGTAACTTGTTGTTTGGAAGGAATAAAAGAAAGAAAAGAAAAAAAAATAGTAGTTGCAGAAAATAAAAAAAATATTTAAGAAAAAATAAAAATCAAAGAAATAAAAAAATAGAAGTTAATAGGAGAAAACAAAAAATTAAAAAAGAATAAAAAGAAAGAAAAGAAAAAATAAAAATCAAAGAATTTTTTTTTAATAAAAAAAGGAGAAAAAGAATAGAAGTTGAAAGGAGAAAAACTAAAAAATAGAAAAAAAAAATCTATTGTAAATAAGCAACTTTATGGATGTCATTTACATACTACACACACTATTATAATATCACTACCCCAAGTAATATATCATCCACATAATACACACACACTATTGTAGCAATATCACTGCCCCAAGTAAAGATATCATCCACATACTACACACACACACCATTGTAGCAATATCACTATCCCAAGTAACAAATTGCCTATAAAAGAGCATGCCATACTACATTGTAATAGACACCAAAACGGAAAAATAAAATCATATTCTTATATCTATACATCTTTTTTTTTTTCATTTTAGTCTATTATAGTATATTTATTCTCAATACGTTATTAGCACTAGATCCCTTATAAGTTTCACTATGTCAAATTTATCGAAACTTGAGTTTGTGGCACTCGACATTACCGAAAAGAATTATTTATCATGGGTCCTTGATGCTGAAATTCACCTTGACACTAGAGGTCTTGGGGATACTATCAAACAAGAAAATAACGCATCTAGTCAAGATAAGGCAAAAGCTATAATTTTTCTTCGTCATCACCTCCACGAAGGATTAAAAACTGAATATTTAACTGTGAAAGATCCACTTGAATTATGGACCAGCTTGAAGGACTGATATCACCACCTAAAATTGACGGTATTACCGAAAGCTAAATATGATTGGATACATCTTCGGTTTCAAGATTTTAAAATCGTAGTTGAGTATAATTTTGTTATTTATAAAATACGTTCAATATTAAGATTATGTGGAGAAACCATCACTGATGAGGACTTACTAGAGAAATTTTTTTCTATTTTTCATGTTTCTAATGTATTGCTACAACAACAATATTGTGAAAAGGGATTTAAGAAATATTCTAAATTGATTACATGCTTACTTGTGGCAGAGCAGAATAATACTTTGTTAAGAAAAAATCATGAAGCTCGTCCCACTGGATCTACTCCATTCCCTGAAGCGAATGTGTAGCAGCAAATGATCAGCCTGAAATAAGACAAAATTATTATCGCGGTCGTGGTTGAGGCGATGGACGAGGACGTGGCAAAGGACGAAATAATTATCGTCATAATAGTGAAAATAAACATGAGAACAATAAAGGTTCTCAAAATAATTCTTCAAAGGGTAAAGTTAATATTTGTCACCGATGTGGTATGAAAGGTCATTGGGCACGTGTTTGTCATACGCCTGATCATTTTGTCAAACTTTATCAAGCTTTCCTTAAAATGAAAGAAAATGATGTGGAAGAGCACTTGACCTTTAGAGGTGATGATGATGAAGCAGCTCCATCAAATACATATAATGATATTGAGGCAAACCTTGCTTACAAAGATGATGACTTTAAGGGCCTCTCAGATATTACTCATTTGAGAGATGAAGATTTCTATGAGAATATTGATTGAAGAACTGATTACCTTATTGGAGAATAAGTTATAAAAAAAGTTGTTATTTTCTTTTGTTTGCAATTATGTTTTTCTGTTTTATTAATGTACTATGTATTTCTAACTTCTACATTTCTAATGCAATTTCTTATGTTAGTTTTTTTCAAATTTCTTATAGTATGCTTTTCTTTTTGAAGAATATGAAAATTCTCCAATCATCAATTGGATCCAAAATCAATTACATTGATATATGTCTTATAGATAGTGCTACTACACATACTAATTTAAAAGATAAGAAATATTTCTCTTATTTAGTGATAAAAGAAGTCAATGTTAATACTATATCTAGTAGTACAAGATTAATTGAAGGTTCCAGAAAAGCTAACTTATTACTTACCGGAGGAACAAATTTGATAATTGATGAAGCATTCTATTGTAGTAAGTCTCAAAGAAACTTATTAAGTTTCAAAGATATTCGCCAAAATGGCTATCATATTGAGACTACAAATGATGAAAAGATTGAATATCTTTATATTACTACAATAATGTTGGGTAATAAATATATACTTGAAAAATTACCTGCTCTTTCTTCCGCTTATACTACACAAGTATTAGCACTGTTGAAACACATGTCATAGTAAATCAGAAGTTAAATATTTCAAATAATTTTATTATTTGGCATGACCGGTTGGGCCATCCGGTTCTAATATGATGCAAAAAATAATTGAGAATTCATATGGACACTCATTGAAGAACCAGAAGATTATTCAATTTAAGGAATTCTCTTATGATGCATGTTCTCAAGGCAAATTAATTACTAGACCATCAATAATTAAAGTAGGAATTGAATCCCATGCATTTTTGAAATGTATACAGGGTGATATATGTGGGCCCATTCACCCTCCATGTGGACCATTTAAGTATTATATGGTTTTAATAGATGCATCTACAAGATGGTCACATGTATGTTTATTATCAACTCGTAATTTGTCATTTGCGAGATCACTTGCTCAAATAATAAAGTTAAGAGCATAATTTCCAGATTATACAATAAAGACAATTCATCTGGATAATGCGGGTGAATTTACATCTCAGGTTTTTAATGATTATTGTGTATCAACTGGAATAACAATTGAACATTCGATTGCACACGTTCATACTCAAAATGGTCTAGCAGAATCATTGATTAAACGCCTCCAATTAATAGCTAGACCAATGCTTATGAGAACAAAACTTTCCATTTTGATATGGGATCATGCTATTTTGCATGCAGCAACTCTTATGCGGATAAGGCCCATAAGTTATCATAAAGTCTCCCCATTACAATTGATTTTTGGTCAAGAGCCAAATATTTCCCATCTAAGAGTTTTTGGATATGCGGTATATGTTTCAATTGCTCCACCGCAATGCACAAAAATAGGTCCTCAAAGAAGGTTGGGAATATATGTTGGGTATGAATCTCCTTCTATTATAAAAATATTTGAAACCTATGACTGGAGATTTATTTACGATAAGATTTGCTGATTGTTATTTTGATGAAATAATATATCCAACATTAGGGGGAGAAAATAAGCAGATGAAAAAAAAATAGACTAGAATGTATTATCATTATCTCACTTAGATCCTCGTACAAATAAATGTGAACTAGAAGTTCAAAAGATAATTCATTTGCAAAATATTGCAAATCAACTGCCAGATGCATTCACTGACCTAGCAAGAGTTACAAAATCTCACATTCTAGCTGTTAATGCTTCCATTCGAGTTAATGTCCCGATAGAACAACTGACTACTGCAAATGAGTCTAAACCACACTTAAAACATGGTAGATCAATCGGTTCTAAAGATAAAAATCCTCAAAAAAAAATGAGCAAATGATCAAAATAATCATAATATGAAGAAAGATACTCAAGGAGAGTAGCAAGATATAACAATTGATAAAACCTCAGAAGAGGTTCAGGTATTTGAAAATAATAAAAATAGAGAGATCACAGTCAATTACGTCTCATCAAGAAAAATATGAAATCTAAATGATATACTTATCGACAATATGTTTGCTTATAATGTTGCAAATTAAATAATGCAACAAGGTGAGGATATTGAACCAAAATCTATCGAAGAATTTAGACAGAGAAATGATTGGCCAAAATGAAAAGATGCAATCAAGATTGAATTGAATTCGCTTGAAAAATGCGAAGTTTTTGAACTTATAGTCCAAACACCTGAAGGTATAAAGCCAGTGGGATACAAAAAGGTTTTTGTGCAAAAAGAAATGAGAAAAATGAAGTCGTAAGATATAAAGCACGACTTGTGGCACAGAAATTTTTGCAAAGACCTGACATTGATTATATGAAGACATATTCTTCGGTGGTGGATGCAATCACCTTCAGGTATCTTATTAATTTGGAAGTTCGTGAAAAACTTGATATGCATCTGATGGACGTCGTCACAACCTATTTATATAGCACATTAGATAGTGATATTTGTATGAAAATTCCTGAAGGATTCAAAATGCCTGATGTGTATAAAAATTCTCGAGAAAATTATTCAATCAAGCTTCAGAAATCCTTATACGGATTAAAACAATCAGTACACATGTGGTATAATCGCCTTAGCGAATACCTATTAAAAGAAAGGTATAAAAATGACCCAATTTATCCCTATGTCTTTATTAAAAGGTCTGGATCTGAATTTATCATAATAGCTGTATATGTTGATGACTTGAATATCATTGGAACTCCTGAAGAGCTTCCAAAGACAGTAGAATATTTGAAACGGGAATTTGAAATGAAAGACCTCGGAAAGATAAAATTTTATCTTGGTCTACAAATTGAACATTTTAAGAATGAAATCTTTGTCCATCAATCCACATATACTAAAAATATTTTAAAGAGATTTTATATGGATAAAGCATATTCATTAAGTACTCCGATCGTTGTGAGATACTTGATATTAATAAAGTTCCATTTCGACCTCATGAAAATGATGAAGAACTTAATGGTGCTGAAATACCATATCTTAGTGCAATTGGGGCATTAATGTATCTTGATAGTAATTCACGACCAGATATATCTTTTGCTGTAAATTTATTAGCAAGATTTAGTTCCTCCCCAACACGAAGACACTGGAATGGCATTAAACATATATTTAGATATCTCCGAGGAACTATTAATATGAGACTATTTTACTCAAATGAGTACGATTCATAATTAATTGGTTATGCAGATGCAGGATATTTGTCTGACCCATATAAAGGTTGATCTCAGGTTATTTGTTTACATGTGGAGGTACATCTATATCATGGCGTTCAACAAAACAAACCATGATTGCTACATCTTCAAATTATGCAGAGATAATAGTCATTCATGAAATAAGTCGAGAATGCGTCTGGTTGAGGTCAATAACTCAACACATCCAGGAAACATGTGGCCTTACTTTGAAAAAGAATATTCCAACAATATTGTATGAAGACAATACGGCATGCATAGCTCAATTAAGAGGAGGATAAGTCAAAGGAGACAGAACAAAACACATTTTACCAAAATTATTTTTTACTCATGATCTTCAAAAGATGGGTGAAATAGATGTTCAGCAAGTTCGTTCAAGCGATAATCTAGCAGATATGTTCACTAAAGCATTTCCAACATCAACCTTTGAGAAATCGAGATACAAGATTGGAATACGTCATCTCCCAGATATTAAGTGATATTTTTATCAGGGAGAGTAAACACGCGTTGCAATCTTTTTCCTTTAATCAAGGTTTTTATCCCACTGAGTTTTTCCTAGTAAGATTTTTAATGAGACAGCAAACAATGTGTATTATAAACCACTCTGTACATCTTATTTTCTTTAGAATTTTTTTTCGCATATGAACATCCAAAGGGGAGTATTGTAAATAAGATACTTTATGAATGTCATTTACATACTACACACACTATTGTAATATCACTACCCCAAGTAATATATCATCCACATAATACACACACACTATTGTAGTAATATCACTACCCTAAGTAAAGATATCATCCACATACTACACACACACCATTGTAGCAATATCACTATCCCAAGTAACAAATTTCCTATAAAAGGGCATGACATACTACATTGTAATAGACACCAAAAAGGAAAAATAAAATCATATTCTTATAGCTATACGTCTCTCTCCTTCCTTATCATTTTAGTTTATTATCGTATATTTATTCTCAATAAAATCAAAGTAAGAGAAAAAAGAAAAAAAATAGAAATTTAAATCTACCTATAATATATTAATAGTGTAAAGACCCTTAGAAAAGTGATTCGAACTTCTTGCTCTTCTTTAAAAGTCTCTGCTTTAGACAAAAATATATTTTTAGTATTTTTTCTCACTGATTCGACATTTGCAATATTTTGTTTTTCGTTTAATTTCGTATTTCAGATGTTTCATGCTGATAAATACTAAAGTTAGCCAAGTCGTTGAGAATACTTGAAGATAGTATTATAGTAAATTTTCTCTTCTTGATTGTTAAACTGTTTTATTTTCATATATTTACTTTTGGTTTGTGATGTGTGTGTGTATATATATATATATATTTTGTATAAATTTTTGTATTTTGATTGTGTTATGAGATTTACATATGTTAATTTTTCTTCAATCACCTATTGCAGATACTAATTAGATAAATACAATTAGAGTCTCAATTTGAGAATCGTACGAAAAAAGATCTGATCACAAGGACCTATTGTACGCAATCATAATATTTGAAATTATCCTATGAAATTACCGACATGTAACATATGACCTGAGTTTTTTCTCCTTAAGATTTTATTTTTAAGTAAATTCTTATTTTACACTTTAATTTAATATTTTGCAGCATGTTATGTATATTTTATGATTTAGAAATATGATATACTATGAGTTTTCAATTAATTTGTAAAATAAGCATGTACTCTAGGTTTTCGTTTAAAATTAGGATTATTATTTGACGTTCAATAAATAATGCTAATGTGATGTTTGATTTTGCTTTGGGTGCATTTTGCTTTCCTCTTGGTAATAGAATGTGACTTGTTTACTAATACCAATCTATTAAATTGCATTATATTTACTCTAAGTTCTTAACTTTATAGTATTGCTAGTGCTACTAAAACTTAGTACTATAAATTAGTAATCACTTAATCATAGATGATTTAACTTATTACCTCTACTAACGCAGTCTAATTTAGACTTTCAAATTATGAGTATTTTCTGCATCTTATGTATTCCTCAAGTGTCAAGAATCATGTGAAGTAGGGACAAATTAGTGGTGATCTAAAAAAAATAATACGAATTTATTTTTGTTTTGGATATAGTCAGGGGAGGGTCAAGCATATTGGTGATCTAAGGCAAAATTAAACGGAGGTCTTAAAGGCTCAAGCATATTGGTGGCCTAAGGCGAAAATCAAACGGAAGCCTTAAATTTTTAAGAAAAATAATTTTTTTTACTTACTCTATTTTCAAAATTATATAATCGATTTTTTTTAATTATTATTTTTTAAATAATAATATAATTAATGCATTTAATCTTTCTCGAGACATAATACTCTAGATATGTGAACTTCTAATAATTCTTTCCTTTTATATAATTTTTTTTATAAATAATATTTTTTAAAAAAAGAAATCTATAATTTATTATCATAAAAAATGAGGCCCCTCAAATTTGGAGGCCTAAGGTGGCCGCCAATTTTTTTCTAACATAGAGCCGCCCCTGGATTTCGTATTTATACAGGGTGATATAATTAATAGTATTAAACACATCATTATCAAACCCAATTGGTAAACTTAATATTGATTTAACTTTTTCTCCATGTTGCTATTCTCAGTTATTGCGGTTCTGTTTCTAATGTCCTATGTTTAGACATGTGATCCATCCCTTTGTTGGGTTTAGGTTAACAGGAAAGAAAAATCACTTTGATAAGTTGTGCATATATATGTTTTGTGAGAAAATTGACGATGCAATTTAATATTTATTTTTATTATCATGGAGATCTTTCAAGGATAATTTTAGTGTTCATCTTTGTGATATGGGTTCAATATGTAACTCAATTTATTAGCATAAACGATTTGTGTGTTCTCTCATAATAAAATTTTATATCTTTTACAAAAAATTTGGATCGTACTTTAATTTGATTTTTTTTTTTATAAAGGTTAGATCTAATCATATTGTTCTAATATCTCGATTATTATAATTTTAGAGTATTTTTTTGTGATTTATGTTCTGTTCAAGTTTATATTATAGATGAATGTTCGACCGGACTCTGATTTTTTTAAAAAAAAAAAATTAGGTCTAATCATATTATTCCATTATCTCTATTGTTGTGGTTTTTGTTTTGTTACTATTATTGTTTTTCCTGCTTATTCTGCTTAATATAGGTGCTAGATGAACGTTTAATCAGGGTTTGATGATTTTTTATGTAAACGTTAGATTTAATCGCATTGTTCTGATATCTCAATTATCGTATTATTTTGTTGTAGTTTGCAGGTAGTAGATGAATGTTCGATCAGGTTTTGAGAAATTTTTGCGTAAAGATTAGGTTCAATCGTATTGTTTTGTTGTAATTTCTGATCTATTTCTATGTGTTGTTTTTATTATCATCAATTATGTAATAGATTACGTCATCGGAGATGGATTATAGTATCATATTGATGTATTGTTGCACTGGTTAACTTACGTTGAAACTAAATTTGAGTTGATGGTATGAACTATTATTCATGTGTTGTTTATTATGTTTGGTTTCTTTTGAACTTTTTAGAAGATATTTAGCATGATAAATCAATTATTACAACTTTTTTTAAGATGATGTATCACTCAAAACTTAAGCCAATTATATATTTTACCAAGTGAATTTTTCAAAGGTGGAAAAGATTTAGCTAGCTTCTTTATCAGCATGTATTGAAGTCACATGATTCTACTTTTGTCTTACTATTGCATGTAAAATTATCCATCTTAGCACATCTAATTATCATATCAATGGATCATTTTAACATCTGCAATACTGTAGGCTTATGTTTTCCACTAACCTCCATCCACTTGCTCTTCAAGGTCATCTAGCATTTGTCAGTCTGAAGGCTAGCAGCTACATATATATTTATAGTCAATTTATGTTTAATTTTCAGAGAAGACGTTGGAGTGACGGACTTCGGCAAGAAGTAGAAGCAAAGGAAAGGCTATCCATTCAAAATGAAACGGTGACCTTAGCATCAATAATTACCAAAACTTCATTCTCCAGGTTGAGTTTCCTTGGCGGATATAGTACATCCCCATTTCTCTCATGTTTGTCTAGGCTTTAATGATAACTTTAATTTCAGAACTAAAACTTGTGATATTTGGTTTGATGAGCTTATATTTCTCAAAGCTTTGTGGCATAAAGAATTGTTTTAAATGAGCAAGAAAATACCAAAAAAGAAAAAAGATAGAAATTTATTTCCTATACAATTTTGCCCACTTTTAAATTTTATTTGTGAAGATCATCAAGTGCAAGCTCCGACAAACAATATCTGAGGATAGTAGAGTGTACACATCTTACTCTATCTTAGAGGTAGAGAGTGTGTGTGTTTGATAAATCGTTGTTAGTCTTTGCTTACTTAAACATATTCTTATGTTGTAAATAATATTGAATTTCTAATGCAATAAAATTATATGTCTTGATCTCTAAGCTAACCAAATAATGATGTGATATTGATTGACAAACTTAAGAAATTTAGAGGGTATGTCAACTACCTCACAATCTTACACGAAATGAACTTTATTTTACATAAAAAGTATTTGAATTTTTTATTATATAATTAAAATCCCCAATCGAATTGGTGATAGAGTATTATCTAAGAAAATTATTTACTCTAACATGGAATCACGCGCAAAGCACGTACACTATACTAGTATAAATAAGTATGAAGTTGATTGAAAATATTTGAGGTATAGAGAGATAAATAGATATTTGTTCTATACATTAAAAAAAATATTAATTTTATAGAACTTTTTTTGTGAGAGGAAAAACACAAGTCAAATATTATAAGGATCATTATTATTATAGTTTACCCATTAATAATGACCCTAAGTTTGGTTCAAACAAATGCCTTGGGCTGGCTTTAGACTTCTTACTCTATGAAACAGGTTAGTTAATAGAATGAGCTCCGAGGTATGGTTTTAAACTTTTAGTCCTCCTTGTCTCATAGATCAAACTTTAAGTTTAATAACTTTTGATCTTGAAGATTTGCGCATATTGAAAGTTCAAAAGCACCGATTTTCAAGGTCATTAAATTTATTTTCTGTTCATGGATCATGTGATTTGAATTGAGATTTGTTGCTCAGACTAGTCCTGATTTAACTATCAAAAGATCACATTTTATCAGAACCTCAAAGCAAAAGATCAGGATATTTATAAAAATGATATTCAAAGTAGATGGTCTTTAATGATTGACCTTGAGAATTTGTCTACTATATAAGTGGAGTTCGAAAGCTTAAAATCACTAATTTCTCAACTTATATTAGATTATTATAAATGTCAAGAAACTTTTAAAATTTTTATAAACATTTCTATAGGAAGGTGAGGTTCAACGTGGGTTTAGTTGGATAAAGCAGTTGGTAACTCTAGTTGTTGATGACAAACCGACACAAGCATTATCCATGCGATAAAGATCCCATGAGTTGTTGGTTGATACTTGGTAGAGTAGTTATTTTTCGTTGCTTCCTAGTAAATTTGGTAGTTACACTAAGGACAAAACATTGGTGAGCAGTTAATTAGTCAGTTCACAGTTGTCTTAGTCAACTGGTTTTGCAAAAGACAAATTTAAGGTTCTTACTTTCACTGCTTTTTGAAATTGGTCGGCAAGTTAAAGATAATGATATAGATGGATGGATTTTATAACCATGGACATATGTCTGTGGACATATATCTATCCAAGTCTCTACCTTTCGATGGTTCAACCAGAATTCCAACCGTTAAAAAATGTTCATTTACCAATTGCGTAACGTCATAACCAGAGAACAAAGCAAATTAAGAAAGGTGTGACCCACCACAACACGTGTTGCCAATGGAACTTTGGATTAAAAAGGACAAAGAAGTTATCAAATTAAGTGGGAGTCCTTTAAGTTTTTAAAATTAGGTGGGAGGGACAACTTTTTTTTGAGTTTTTTTTTTGAAGTTTTTTCGTCCCAACAACTTGTTTCAGTTGTAGAACAACTTTGGTAGTTGTTCAACAACTTTGCGAAGTTGTTCAACAACTGCCAAAGTTGTTCAACAACTGCGCAAGTTGTTCAACAACTAGGCGCAGTTGTTCGACAACTACCACAAGTTGTTCAACAACTGCGTGAAGTTGTTCAGACAACTAATATAGTTGTCCAACAACTATCCCAGTTGTTCAAAAAGACTTAGTTTTTTTTTTAATAAATTTATGGGATCCACTTATCCCCTTTTCTTTATTGGAAACTTGGAAGGGTCTTTTGACTTATTTTTTTCGTTGCCAATCCCATTGTCTTTTTTGCTCGTTATGACGTCAAACAATGTCAAAATATTTTTAATTAATAAGATGGTATGACTTTAGCTTGAGTACATTGTATGTTAGTCTGATGAATCTGGATTTGTATCGAGTAGTCTTAGGTTTTTTTTTTTTTGTCTGATTTTCTTATCAAAATTAAGTTTTACTTTTTTCTTGAAAGAAAAATAAAAGTAGTACCATAATTATTTTTATTTTTTCTTAAAGGAAACTATAAAGGAAAGGTTTTGGACATCTATAAATAGAAGATTCCCTTCTCATACCATAACACAATAATATCCATAATGTAGTTCTTAAAAGAGTCTATTTTAGGGGGAGATTTCTCCCAATAGATTTTATATTTTTTTCAATATTAATTTTTTCATATGTAGGTCGTTTTGACCAAACATATCAATAATATGCCTTTTTTGTATTGTTTTATGTTTCGTCTGAATTATCGTCTTTATGATTTGTAAACGTTAAGATTCTGTATGATGCCCCCTCGTTTCGCATCGCAACACGTGTTGACAATCCCATTGTCTTTTTTTGCTCGTTATGAAGTCAAACAATGTCAAAATATTTTTAATTAGTAAGATGGTATGACTTTAACTTGAGTACATTGCATGTTAGTCTAATGAATCTAGATTTGTATCGAGTAGATCTATTTGAGGATTTTTTTTTCAACCAAAACCTTTTTATACACAAGGTTCAAAATTGAAAGGCCTAATTAAGGGAGAAATAACCCTTATTTATTGCACTGCATTCTTTGGTGTTATATATGTGCTTCATTTATATGGCAGTTAAATTTTTTAGAGAGAGGAGTTTTTATTTATTTACTCTTTCCGTTCAATTTATTTGACCTACTTTTCTTTTAGTCTGTTTAAAAAAGAATGACTATTTTCTTTTTTAACAATCTTTTAACTTCTTTTCACATGAATTTTTTAAAACCACAAGATTAAAGGGTATTTTGGTACATTTGATATATCTTTAATTTAAGACTACAAGAGCCAAATTAAAATTTTTCTATATCTTCTTAAATTTCGTACCTAGTCAAATAGGTCAAACAAGTTGAAAAAAATGGAATATTTGTGTCCAACCAGAGCTTAAATTATTATTATTATCAACAAATTTTTTTTTTTGGTGGACTGGAAATGCATTAAAAGGAAAAAGTGTACATGGTGCCTGGATTACCCAGGATCAACAAAAATGGAGTTTGGGCTTATGCCCTCTAGAGCAATATTACAACTTGTTCGTCTAGTGAAGCTAGTTCCTAGAATGTTTGCCCAAGCAGCCTTAGCAACATATATTGGAGGAACTACAAAATAGTTTTTCTGGCCAAAAGTCTCCAGTCTTGCACCTCCTTAGCTAATGCATCCGCCACTATGTTTTGTTCACTAAAGCAATGCTAGATTTGTGGACGTTCCATCCTCCTGATTAGCAACCTGCATTCATCAATAATGACATTATAGTATAGATTAACTTCTTTGAGTATGATGATGACCTCCTTGGAGTCCATATTGATATCTATAGGGACTAGGTACATCTCTTCTGCCATTTTTAGTCCCTCAAGAAGTACGAGTAGCTCCATTTGATTGCTAGTAGCTACTGGGAAGCTCTTATGAAAACCCATAATCCAGTTTCCTTCATGATCTCTAACAACTCCCCTATTCCACCCTTTCCAGAGTTACCCAAGCACGAGCCATTAGTATTAAGTTTGAATCTACCTCTGGGTGGTGATTCTTACTTAACAGTGGTATCTCTGGATCCAACCCTAGGGGAACTAAGCTTAGTTATATATTGGAACTCTATAGCTTCAGAGTAAGTCTGATTGAACATAGGTTTAGTAGTAGCACCATTGAAAGAGATATGGTTTCTATTCCTCCACATAGTCCACATGCAGAATGAGAGGATAACACCCCAGGTAATGAGGTTGTCAAAGTTCTTATCTTTGAGATTTGACCAGGTGGTGTCCTATATAGCTGGGTTTAGCTCAGGGATGGCTAGGAAATGATGCCCACTGGAATTGCTGATGGTAGTGTGCCAGGATTCTTTTGCGAGGGGCATTCATAGAAGATGTAGGCAATATCCTCTATGGTATTAGTGAAAAGGTTGCACATAGCATTAGGGTTGATATCCCTTTGATTAAGAATATGGTTAGTGGGGAGCCTATTATAGTACCAAGTCCAGAGGAAGAATTTTATTATTTTTTTTGGGAAGGGGGGGCTATTAAGCTTTTAGATCCACCTAAAGCTTCTCTACTGGATATCCCTGGATTTGGTACATTCTTTGTGAAGGTATTGGTATATACTTTTAGAAGAGAATATGCCATTTCCAGTTAGCTTCCAAATTAGACTATATTTAGTGATCCTGGTGTTAGGATATACGGAGGAGGTGATATTCTCCTTGACCTCTTGAGGCAAGTCAAAAAAAGTGGGTTTGAAATATCAGTTGTTGTTGGACCAAACATCAGAGAGCTTGATAGTGTGGCTTGAGAGGGGACCTCACATAATAGTTAAAGGCAGGGGAATTAGAAATCAAGTTATCTCTCCAAAAAGCAATTTGTTTCCCATCATGAACAATCCACTGGGAAGCCTCTTTATACTTGTTCCAAGCCTTGCAGATACTTTTCCAAGTGGTAGAGTGTAACGCCTCAAAAATGAGTCCCGAGATGCTACACGGTGCTCTAGACTATAAGTAGTCCCGACCCAACCCTGAAAGCCTGCTACTCATTCTGATGACTCAAATAAAGGTGATATACGTATGTGGTACACTAAAATACTGAAATACTTTCTGAACTGAACTGAGTTTAACTGCATGAAATGTCTAAAAGTACTTAACTAAGAAAAAAATCTGATTGCAATGTATCTAATAGTCGGACAAGCCTCTAATGATACAACTAGAGAGTCGCTGGGACAGGACCCCAACTGACTCGAACTGTCTGACATAACTAAATAAACTAATCTAGAAAGCTGGAAATCTGAATAACTGGGTCCCCGAACTATGAGGACTCACCACTGTCAGGATGTAGATAGAGATGCTCGCGGTAAATCATGCTGCTAGAATTGAGCACCGGAACCTACATTATGAGACAATGTAGCACATAGACATATATGTGGATCAGTACTTTTGAAATGTACTGAGTATGTGGGGGTGAATGCATAAGTAGAAATAATATCTCAATGTTATCAAAACTCATAAAATATGCATGCTAAATGTAGATGACTCACATAAGCTAGAATATCTGAAAACTAAAAAAAAATATAACCATGGATAGAAAAACATACTGCATAAATTAAGTGAGTCAAAATATTTAGTTCTGAAAGTTCTACTTTTACTTTTCTGCTAGTGAAATAAGTAGGACTGAAGTCAAGTCCGTTTTCAAATAATTTAAGCTAAGTGTAAAGGGACTCACCTTTGTATTTGTTAACTAAAAGATGAAATCTCATAGCTAATGACTTATGCAAAACAATAACTGATTAAAATCGCGAGCCTTTACACTTAGTTTCTAAAAGTTTTTATGTTGTTCTTTTCTATTATAATTTCTCTGTTCTGTAGGGAATTCTTTTAAAAACTGTTTTGTAAAGCTTTTCTATTTAGGAGGTTCTTCTAACTGACAAACACTATGTGAGCTATCATAGTGTCCAGCGTCTAGTTCCCTTATGGGAAAACCTCGCATTGGGGAGAGGTGTCATACTCTTGCCAAGGAGTATAACCTAATCTAAGTGATCACAACCTGTATCTGTATCCATATATAAATAGAATATAATCTGAATCTATACGTACGTTGGCTCGTAGTTCTGGGGAAGTAGGATGCGCTAAACCCACATTTTTCGCTCGGTGCTAAATACTACTCCCCTTAATCCGTATGCTCATTCTGTAGGAAATCAACTTTAAAAATAGCATAAGAGCTTACAATGAAAACTAGTTATGCATCTATTTACTTTAAATTGTAATCAAAACTGTGATCATAACTGTAATCAAAACTGTAAAGTGGATTTCATATCTTAAAAATCTGAATGTAAACTATTCATGGGATGCTTAAAGGCATCATCATCTTCTTGAAATATCAATACTCATACTTAGGGCTTAAAACCCATGATCAAACTTATGTCAAATTATCATAAAGTCATGCTCAATAATCAAAATCTTGAAATTCTTGCATAATTCTAGTCAAGATAGTAAAATTTAATTTTCAATGTATATAAAATCATCTTACACGCATAAACATGCAAAAGTAGAGAGGCAATTCAACATTTAACCACTTGAAACATCAACATCTTCAAATAATGATAATTGGGTATGAACCCTAAACTGTAAATCATATAAATTCATATAAATTCAACTTTGAAAACTAGTTTTGGGGCACAAGGATAAAAGAGGATCCTTGTTCATAACCCCACATACCTTGCTTGATGAATTGAATGCAAAGGCTTGAATCTTTGACTCTCTAATGATGTTCTTGAAGCTTCTTCTTGAAGTTCTTGAACCCGGAACTTTGGATTATAAGTTTTCTTAGAGTAAGAGTTATAAGATTATTGTTGATTCTTTGAGCTAGGGTTTAGTTCTTGGGAAAAAAAAGATGAATAATGAAGCATCTATGCTATTTGGAGTTAAAATTGTGTGTATTGGGCGGATTTAGGTGATGATAAATGACTCAAATACTCCCATAACCCATCATTTAACACATAAAAACTGGGCACCGATGCAATCAGTGATGCGTCACGTCGCTCACTGCGATGCGATTAGCGATGTGTCATGTCGTCTACATCGATGCGGCCATTGATGTAGTGAAGTGATATCGCATCGAGGTTCTGTTTTGGCCAACCAAACATGCCCAATCCTTCTCTGAAAATTCTGAAACTCACCTCGGAGGTACTATGGACTACCCTGATCATGAAACAACTTAGAAATTGACATTCCAATGTCGGAAAGGTCGAGAATAAAGTTGTCAAAGTTTAGATCCCAAAAGTGAGACTAAGTCTTCAACACTTAGCTAAAATTTCAGGTCCTAAGTCTCTAATGTGCCTCTTTTAAGATGAATTGAACTAGAAAGAATATGGGGTATTATAATATCTCCCCCTTGAGAACATTTATCCTCGAATGAGATTAGTTAAACTGATGATATTGGCGAACTGAGACTATATACTGGCATGCACAACTGAAACCAAAATTGTATGAATGAATCTAAAACATGATGAGCTACTGAACCAATCATTGAGTGCATGAATTGACATAAAGATAACCATATGGCTGAAACTGAGACTGAAAATGAACTGAATTAAGGAAGATTGTTACCTTTGGTTAAATCTGAGTTTGTGGAGAAGAAGTGAGAGTACTTGGTTCGCATGTCTGCTTCTGTTTCCCAAATGGTACCCTCAACAAACTAATTTCACCACAGAACTTTAACCAAGGGAACTTCTTTGTTCCTTAGTCTACGGATTTGGTGATCAAGAATCTTTACTGGAAGCTCTTTGTAAGAGAGGCTATTCTGAAGATCTGTGCTTTCTAGAGGTACTATAACAGTTGAATCGTCCATACACTTCTTCAATAAGGATACATGGAACACTGAGTGAACTGATGACAAGTCTGCGGGTAACTCAAGCTCATACGCTACCTTCCCCACACGACTCAAAATTCTGTAGGGACCTACATACCGGGGACTAAGCTTCTTCTATTTGCCAAATCTTTCACCCCCTTCATAAGTGAAACCTTCAAATAAACAATATCATTAACCTCAAACTCAAGATCTCTCCTTCTTATATCAGTATAAGATTTTTGACGACTCTGAACTGCTTTCAATCTCTCTCAAATTAACTAAAATTTCTCCATGGCTTTAAAAACCATATCTGGACCAATCAAAGTGGCCTCACCCACTTCGAACCAACCGACTAGTGACCTACATCTTCACCCATATAGAGCTTCAAACGAGGCCATCTGAATGCTAGAATGGTAACTGTTGTTATAGGCAAACTCAATCAATGACAAGTGGTCATCCCAACTGCCTTTAAAATCAAGAACACATGCCCTCAACATATCCTCTAAGGTATGAATGGTCCTCTCTGCCTGACCATTTATCTGCAAGTGAAAAACTAAACTAAGATGAACTTGGGTACCAAGACCCTTCTGAAAGGCTTTCCAAAACTGAGAGGTAAATTGAGTACCCCTATCTAAGATAATGGACAAATAAATTTCGTGCAATCTAACCAACTCTCTGATATACAGATTAGCGTAATCTTCAGCTGTGTAGGATGTGTGAACTGGAAAGAAAAGAGCTGATTTGGTCAATCTGTCTACTAATCAAATTATGTTGCCGATGCAAATGGGAAAATCCAGTCACAAAGTACATATTCACCTCTTCCCACTTCCAAGTGGGAATACCAAACTCCTGTAATATGCCACCAGGTCTTTAGTTCTCTACCCTAACCTATTTACAAGTTGCATACTTGGCTATAAATTCTGCAATATCTCTCTTTATACCGCTCCACCAATAGACTTCCCACAAGTCGAAGTACATCTTGGTGGCTCCTGGATGAATGGATTAACGTGCACCATCCGCTTCTGCCATAATTCGTTGCCTTAAATCATCAACATATGACACACACAATCTACTATGGTATCTCACACACCATCTCCTTCTTGGGAGAAAACCTCTACCTTTTGGTCTTTAACTGACCCCTTCAGTTTGACCAAACTAGAATCCCTGTCTTGCTTCTCTTTCACTTCAGAAACTAGAGAAAATTCTGAAATACTCTCAACCCAAACATTCCCTTCAGCTGAGTCAACCAACCTCACACCTAATCTAGCTAACTGGTGAACTTCCCAAACTAGTTCTCCCTTATCATTCTCCACATGAGCAACACTATCTATAGACAGTCTACTAAGAGCGTCTACCATAATATTGGCCTTACCCGGATGATATAACACACTCATGTCATAATTTTTCAATAATTCTAACTACCTTCTCTGACAAAGATTTAACTCTTTTTAGGTAAACACATACTGCAAGTTTTTGTAGTTCATAAACATATTAACATGCACCCCATAAAGATAGTGCCTCCAGATTTTCAAAGCAAACACAATAGCAGCTAATTCAAGATCATAGGTTGGATAATTATTTTTGTGAGGCTTAAGATGTATAGAGGTATAGGCTATAACCTTACCTCTCTGCATCAAAACACAACCCAGATCGATCTTGGAAGTATCATAATACACAACGAATCCATCTGTACCATTAGGTAGTGCTAAAACTAGAGTTAAAGTGAGTCGAGTCTCCAACTCCTGAAAACTCTTCTCACAGGAATCTGACCACTGGAACTTAACTTTCTTCTGAGTTAATCTAGACATAAGGGATGCAATGGACGAAAACCCTTCAACAAACCATCTGTAATAGCCAACTAAACCCAAGAAACTTCTAATGTTTGATAGAGAGATAGGTCTAGGCCAATTTCTTACTGTTTCTGTCTTTTGGGGATCAACTCTAATACCCTCACTGGAAATAATATGATCGAGGAAAGCTACTGACCTTAGCCAAAATTCATATTTTCTTAATTTGGTGAACACTTGGTGATCTCTAAGAGTTCGCAACATAATTCTAAGACGGTCTGCATGATCATTCTCACTACGAGAATAAACAATAATATCATTGATAAAGACTATGACAAACATGTCTAGCTACTGTTTGAACACTCTGTTCATCAAGTCCATAAAGGTTGCTATGGCATTTGTTAGTCTGAAAGACATGACTAGGAATTCAAAATGACCATAATGGGTTCTGAAAGCTATCTTTGGAATATCACATTCCCTTACTCTAAGCCGATGATAGTTGGATATGAGGTTTATCTTGGAAAAGTCACTTGCACCTTAGAGTTGATCGAATAAGTCATCAATCCTAGGAAGAGGATACTTATTTTTTATTATGACTTTATTCAAGTGACGATAGTCAATGCACATTCGCAAAGAACCATCTTTCTTTAGCACGAATAGGATGGGAGCACCCCATGGAGAGATACTGGGCCTTATAAAACCTTTATCTAAGAGGTCTTTAAGCTGCTCTTTTAATTCTTTAAGCTCGGCTAGATCCATACGATATAGAGGAATAAATATGGGCTGAGTATATGGGAAAAGGTCAATACCGAATTCTATTTCCCTATCGAAAGGTACCCATGGCAAATCTTTGGGAAAAACTTCAGGAAACTCATTGACTACACGGACTGACTGAATTGTTGGAGCCTTAGACTTAGTGTATTTGACTCGACCTAGATAATAGATGCACCATTTTGACATCAACTTCCTGGCCTTAAGATAGGATATAAAATGACTTTTGGGAGAAACTAAATTACCTTCCCACTCAAAAACTAGTTCATCTGAAAATTGAAACTTTACCACTCGGGTGCGACAATCTATAGATGCATAACAGGAATGGAGCCAATCCATACCAAAAATTAGGTTAAAGTCGACCATATCTAACTCTATTAAGTCTGCTAACATGATATTATGAAGGACAGTGATAGGACACTTTCTATAAATTTGTTTGGCAACAACTGACTCACCCACTAGGGTAGAAACCAAGAAAGGATCGAAAAGTTTTTCAGGACCTACTTCAAAATTTACTGCAACTAGTGAGGTCACATAAGAGAAACTCGACCCGGGGTCTAACAACACATAAACATTAAGATGAAAGGCACGAATAATACCGGTAACAACATATGGTAAACTCTTCTTCTCTTGATGGGATGGTAAAGCATAAAATCAATTCTGGCACTGAACACTACAGGTACTGGATGATGTGCCCCGAGAAGGTACTGGGCGGCCTAGAGGAGCTGGTGCACTAGTATCCTGAGTCTGGGGACGATCATCCCTGTTTCCCTGCTTAGCATGCGGACACTCTTTAATTCCATGACCCAACTTACCACAACCATAACAATTTTTCTGTCCCAATAAGCACTCAGCAAGATAATTCTTACCATACTTAGCACATGGAGGATAACTGGGTCTTCCACTCACACTATTTTGAGATCTGGACATAGAAGTCTTACCCCCACTACTCCTGCCTAGCCCTGGGGGTGGGAGCACAGGATGAAGACGGTGCTGGCATAGATAAATGACTCTGAAACTATGAACTATTTCCCCCTCTAAACTTAGTCTGGCCATAATCAGACTGCCCGATTCTAGCCTTCTTATTTCCTTTTTTTTTTAATTTTTCTGCCTCAATCTGTTGTGCATGAATCATCAGTCTAGAAAGATCCATATCCCCAATAAGCATGGCATTCCTATACTCCTTGACTACCAAACCAGATACTCCAGTAATAAACTTACTCATACTAGCCCTAGGGTCTGCCATCGTATCAAAGACATACTTAGGTAACTGATTGAACTTAAGGCAGTACTCCTTCACTGTCACCAAGCCCTGCCTCAGGCTCACAACCTCCTCTACCTTAGCTTCTTTCATTTCATGTGGAAAGAACCTGTCTAGAAATATGTCTTGGAACACCTGTCAACTCATAAGAGCTGCATTCTCACCTTTATCATTCTTTCACATAACCACCCAATCATATGCTACATCCTTTAGCCTATAGGATGCCAACTCCATACTCTCCTCTTCAGTAACATGTATAATCTGGGTGATCTTCCTCACCTTATCTAAGTAAAGCTATGGGTCCTCACCTACCTTTGACCTAAAAAACTCAGGCGAATTCATCCTCATGAAGTCAAGAATTTTGGCTGCTGCTAAATCCCCATTCTGCTGAAGTGGGACTGCCGCCTGATGGTTTCCTTGAACATTAGCAGTCACATCTTGGGCCAACGCCTGAAAATCAGCCCAAAATTCAGCATGGGATACATTCTCATTTAGAGGGTCTGTAGGCTGAGGTGGCTGGTTATCATTTATACATGCATTACCTCGACGAGAAGGAATTTTCAACTATCATGTAAGAGTAAGAGTTAAAAGCATATAGAGACACTGTAAGCACGATAGATCATGAAAGAAAGAGATGATTTTCTAAAAATGTCCCGTAGCCTCTTGCTCATAAATGTGGCGCGCTTCACACCCATGATCAAGACTCTACGTATCATGGATGATATGACTCCCTAGGACTCTTGTAACCTTAGGCTCTGATACCAAGTTTATAATGCCCCAAAAATGAGTCCCAAGATGCTACACGATGCTTCGGACTACAAGTAGTCTCGAGTTAACCCTGAAAGCCTGCTACTCATTATGATGACTCACATAAAGGTGATATAATCATGTGGTACACTAAAATACTAAAATACTATTTGAACTAAACTAAGTTTAACTGCATGAAATGTCTGAAATTACTTAACTAAGAAAAAAATCTAAAGAACTAACACTGAAAAATTGTAATGTATCTAATAATCGGATAAGCCTCTAATGCTACTACTAGAGAGTCGCAGGGACAGACCCCCAGCTGACTCAAACTGTCTGACATAACTGAATAAACTAATCTGGAAAATTAAAATCTGAATAACTGGGTCCCCAAACTATGAGAACTCACCACTGTTGGGATGTAGATAGAGATGATCACGGTCAATCACGCTGCTGGAACTGAGCACCTGAACCTACATTATGAGACAATGTATCACATAGACATATATATATATATATGGATCAGTACTTTTGAAATGCATTGAGCATGTGGGGGTGAATGCATAAGTAGAAATAATATCTCAATGTTATCAAAACTTATAAAATATGCATGCTAAATAAAGATGACTCACATAAGCTGGAATATCTGAAAACTGGAAAAAACATAACAATGGATAGCAAAACATACTTCATAAATCTAGTAAGTCGTAACATTTAGTTCTGAAAGCTGTACTTTTACTCTTTCTGCTAGTGAAATAACTAGGACTGAAGTCAAGTCCGTTTTCAAATCATTTAAGCAAAGTGTAAAGGGACTCACCTTTGTATCTATTAACTAAAAGCTGAAATCTCATAGCTAATGACTTGTGCAAAACAATATCTAATTAAAATCGTGAACCTTTACACTTAATTTCTAAAAGCTTTTCTGTTGTTCTTTTCTATTATAATTTCTCTGTTCTGTAGGGAATTCTTTTAAAAACTGTTTTGTAAAGCTTTGCTATTAGGGAGGTTCTTCTAACTGACATACACTATGTGAGCTATCATAGTGTCTAGTGTCTAGTTCCCTTATGGAAAAACCTCACGTTGGGGAAAGGTGTCATACTCTTTCCAAGGAGTAAACCTAATCTAAGTGATCACAACCTGTATCCGTATCCATATACAAATAGAATATAATTTGAATTTGTACCTACGTTGGCTCGTAGTACTGGGGAAGTAGGATGCGCTAAACCTACACTTCCCACTCGGTGCTAAATACTACTCGCTTTAATATGTATGCTCATTCTGTAGGAAATCTACTTTAAAACTAGCATAAGGGTTTACAATGAAAACTAGTTATGCATTTATTTACTTTAAACTGTAATCAAAATTGTGATCATAACTATAATCAAAACTGTAAAGTGGATTCCATATCTTAACTGAGGATCAAAAGATCAAATATTTTCTGAAAAATCTAAATGTAAACTAATCATGGGATGCTTAAAGGCATCATCTTCTTGAAATATCAATACTCATACTTAGATCTTAAAACCCATGATCAAACTCATATCAAATTATCATAAAGTCATGCTCAATAATCAAAATATTGAAATTCTTGCATAATTCTAGTCAAGATATTGAAATTTAATTTTTAATGTATATAAAATCATCTCACACGCATAAACATGCAAAAGTAGAGAGGCAATTCAATATTTAACCACTTAAAACATCAACATCTTCAAATAATGATAATTGGGTTTGAACCCTAAACTGTAAATCATATAAATTCATATAAATTCAACTTTGAAAACTAGTTTTGGGGCACAAGGATGAAAGAGGATTTTTGTTCATAACCCCAAATACCTTGCTTGATGAATTGAATATAAAAGCTTAAACCTTTGACTCTCTAATGGTGTTATTGAAGCTTCTTCTTGAAGTTCTTGAACCCGAAACTTTGGATTGTAAGTTTTATTTGAGTAGGAGTTATGGGATTGTTCTTGTTTCTTAGAGCTAGGGTTTTGTTCTTGGAGAAGAAAAATATGAATAATGAAGCATATATGCTATTTGAGGCTAAAATTATGTGTTTTGGGTGGATTTGGGTGAGGGTAAATGACTCAAATACGCCCCATAACCCATCATTTAATACATAAAAACTAGGCACCAATGCGATCAGCGATGCACCGCATCGCTCACTGCGACGTGATTAGCGACGTATTGCATCGTCTACATCAACGCGGCGTGGCGATATTGCATCGAGGTTTTGTTTTGGCCAAACAAACATGCCCCAATCCTTCTCTGAAAATACTGAAACTCACCCCAGAGGTACTATGGACTACCCAGATCATGAAATAACTTAGAAATTCACATTCCAAGATTGGAAAGGTCGAGAATAAAGTCATCAAAGTTCAGAGGCCAAAAGTGAGACTAAGTCTTCAACACTTAGCTAAAATTTCAGGTTTGGAGTCTCTAATGTGCCTCTTTTGAGCTGAATTAAATTAGAAAGAAGATGGGGTATTACATAGTGGAGTTGGTACTAGAGGTAAAATTGTTACCTCCATATTTTTCTCTAAGGAATTTGCCCAGTAGAGTATCAGGCTGGTTCCAAATTCTCCAAGCCAGATTGCAGTGAATAGCTTTATTTTTAGTCTTGGCCTTTTCGATTCCTAGACCCCTTACATCCTTATTTTGTCTAACATTATCCCACCCAATAAAATGCATTTTGTTCCTCATATTAGTAGTGCCCCAGGTGAAGTTCCTCTAAGATTTGTCGATAAGCTTGAGGATTTTACTATAGAGGATGATGTACTGCATGACATGATTAGGAGTGCTGATTAAAGAGCTTTTTTCTATAGTAGTTCTACCAGCAATGTTTAGAAAGTTAGTTTTCCAATCAGCTAGTTTAGTGTTCAGGTTGTCCACTATGAATTGAAAGTTAGAATTAGTGGGTTTTTTGTGCAAAATAGGAAATCCCAAGTACCATCCAAAGAACTCTTTAATAGTGATCCCAAGAATATCAACCAGATCCTACTTCAGATTATTACTGTAATTCCAAGAAAAAATCACTTTAGATTTAGTATTGTTGATCATTTGGCCGGAGTGCTGGATGAAAGAATGCAGGGTATTTAGGATGAAGATTTTAGGGCCATCCTGAGCAAACAAGGTAAAGCCATCAGCAAAGAAGAGGTGTAAAATTCTGGGTCCTTTCTTGCTAAGGATATGGGGTTCCAGTTAAGGATGTCCATTTCATGGTTTATTCTCCTGAAGAGGAGTTCCATGCAGATGATGAATAGCTAGGGTAATGTAGGATCACTTTGTCTAGTTCCCCTACTAGGCTAAAAAAAATTATTATTTATCCATTTACAAGAATGGAGATGGTAGAGGTAGAAATACAGGACATAATGAGATCGGTGATGCCCTGAGGGAAGTTAAAGAATTTAAGAGATTGTCTGATGAAAAAACATTCAATCCTATCAAAAGATTTTTCTAAGTCTATCTTGAGGAGCATGCTAGATTTTTTGTGCTTTATTTTCTCCAAATGACTAACATACTCCTTGACAATGATGACATTATCAGAAACTTTCTTATTGTCTAAGAAGTTGGATTCACTTTGGCCAAAGGTAGAGGGGAAGGGGGATTTTATTCACAATAATTTTTGTGATAATCTTTTATTAGGTATTTCATAGAGTAATTAGTCTAAAGTTCCTGAGAATGGTGGCATTAGAACACTTAGGAATGAGGAAAATATGGGTGTTATTTACTCTAGGGTCTATTTGAATAGCTGTTAAAGTATCAATACAGAAGGTGGTGAGCCTTTGGGAAATAGTATCCCATTACCTTTGGTACATTAGAGGGTAGGTACCACATAGTCCTAGAGCCTTAGTAGGGTAGAAAGAGAATACAACTTTCCTAATTTTCATAGGGGTAGGGATTGTATCCAGCATAGAGTAGCCCTCAAATGCTATGGAGCCAGTACTAGAAGGATTCTTGCTGCAAGACAGAATGGTTTGAATGTGATTAGTGGTGCACAACTAGAGTAGTAATCCTAAATAGAGTTACTAATCTCCTGATAGTTGTAGATCCAGTTACCCTCCTCAGCCTTAAGGGTGTTAATCTTGTTTTTTCTCCTTCTGTTTAGAGTAAAAGTGTGGAAGAACGTGGTATTAGAGTCCCCCTCAGTGAGCCAGCTGATTCTGTACTTGAGTCTCCGGAGCTCATACTCTTGTCTAAGTATTTCACTAAACTCCTTGATAAGATTTTGCTCAAGGTTTTGGAGGAAGCAACTAGTGGGGTAGTGGTTTGATTTCTGAAACCTAGAAAGCCTAGCAAGGATTTTTTTTGTGGGAAATGTTACCAAAGGTATCTCTATTCCAAAGTCTTGTCTTAGTTTGGATGTCATCAATGGAGTTAGTGAGACCATTACTATTGAGAAAGGAGTTTCTGGCCACATTGAAGAAGTTTAGATAGGAATACCGTATGATTTCCATTCTAAAAGGTTTGTTCTGGATGTGGTGGTGATTGGTTATAGTGACTATCAGAAGACAGTGGTCAGAGTGAGTCCTGGTCATGTGAGTGATAGCAGCTTCAGGGAAAATGTGGATCCAAATGTCATTGGCTAAGCATATATCAATTCTTTCTAGAATAAGGTTGTATCTATTCCTATACCTTTTTATTGGTCCAGGTGTACTTACTCTCTTTGAACCCTAATTCAATGAGCTTGCATGAGTGAATGCATTTCCAGAAAAGGTTAGCTCTGGTATAGCTGGTAGGATTTTCCCCAAACTTATCACTGGACTTAAGGATTTCACTAAAATCCCCACCTCATTATTAGGGTTATTGCTAATGGTTTGAGAAAATAACCTCAGCTGGTCCCAAGGGGCTTTCTATTATCTAACATGGTACTAGCATAGATAGCACTTAAGAACCAGAGATCACAAGAGTTACTAACCTTGATGGACACATGGATGGATATAGAAATTTCTATGATATTTAAATTCTCCTCATTCCACATGATAAATATTCCCCCAGAGCTACCTATTGCACTGGATTGTAGGTATTTGTTGAACCCAAAATCCTCAACCAGAGCCTTGTGATCCCCCATTTTGGTCTCAAAATATTCTAACAACTTTGGGCTATGGATATTAATCATAGCTCTGTAGTGTCTCCTAAATTCAGAGATATTTGCCTCTATGGCATTACATATGATGCAGTTCATCATCATCTTATTTTTGTAGGGGGGCTTGGATGTCATGACTTTCTTCCCCTTGCCAAAGGGTTGGATGTCCCCTCCCCTTCTTGGTCTTTATCTTTCTAAACATGGAGATGAGATTAGTAGCATAAAAAAATTTTGTCATAGGGCTTGGACTTAGTATGTCTAGATCTATCCTCGTGATGTCTAGAGGGAGCAGCACCATTTCTATTCGGCTTATTAGGTCCACAAACTTTAGGTTCAATGGACCTCTTAAGGTGGGTAGCTCTGTCCTTGGGACTTTAAGACTTATAGAGATGTTAGGATCTCCTTTATTTCTCTGTTGTTTGCTTTTAGCATCTCCAGTGTCTTGCTTCTCTCCTTGACCTCCTTATAAGTAGGTTGTGGTTAGTATAGGTCCCTAACTTCTTTTTAAAAAGATGGGCCTATTTAAAGAAGAAATGGGTTTGGTGGAGAGAAGAAGGGTAAGCTTTGGCATACTTGCCTATTAGATTGTTCAATGCCTCTGTGGTCAGGCTTTCTTGCAAATTTGGACTGACTACGGTCATCATGGTTGTCATCCAGACATTCTGGCCAAAGTTCGCTAGCCCCTGGCTTAGATGATGCGGGGTCAACATTACCAGGTAGTGCGGGTCTTGGATTTTTAGTAGTATTTGTCTCCCTTCTATTTCCACTTTTAGTGGTACTGAGGTGTTGCTCAGCCTCATATCCAGCTATGATGCTGAAAAGTAATCTTGTGTTGGTGGTTTGGTGCTGAAGTTCAGAGTGTTCATTTGGGGAGAAGAGTAAGGGTTTATTGCTCTGAAGAGAGTGAGACTTAAGAGCAGGAGAGTCTGTCAAGAAAGATAAATGAGAATAACATATGGGACTCCCCATAGAGGTATCTATGGCTTGTTTTAGAGGGTCAGGAACAGTGACATACATCATGTCACTTGTGCCGCCATCAATAGATTGATGGGTCTAAGCCGGCATATTTCCTAGGAAACTGCCAGGCAATTGGGATTTGCAGTAGTCTTTTTCCATCACTACCTAGGTAGACAGAGTTGACTTAATTACTTAGGTGGATTGGGCCTGATCCAAGTCCTTAGTAAGGTTGGGCTTGGCTTTTAGGCCCACTGACTTGGGGGTCTAGGGAGAAAGAATAAAGTCACTGCTTGGGTAGAAAATGGGATGATGGATAATGGACCTTTTCTTATTAGTCTCAATTGTAGAACGTGGGGGGCTAATGGGCAGACCACTTGGTTTTCCCTCTCTGTGGCCCAAAGTTTGACCCGTTAGGTCACAGTTTCTATCATTCATCGGCGTTTGCCTTAAATTTTGAGGGAGAGCCCTTAGGGGTGTCTAGAAACTTACTTATTGTCGCATTGTATGTTTTGACCTTCACATTGTGATTCGTTGTTCCCAAATTTGGAACCTTTTTGTAATGCTTTCGTCTTCTGAAGGCAACTGTGTGATATTCACCTTTCCCCCCATTTTCGATGGTTATTGGTGGTCCTCCTTGTTCCTATCTTGCTGGGTTGGGTTGGGTGTAGTGTGTGGTCAACCCCTTTAGATATGGCCCAATCTTCCACAAGCCGTGCACGGAATGCCCTTCCCCTTGTATAGAATTGATTGTTGATGGTTTCCAATTTTTATAAAGGTTTTAACTGGAGTTTCTTGGGGAATTTAAACACAGATGCGTGCATATCGGCCTCTGAGAGTGGCTGATGTGCATGCATCTACTTTTAATAGTTTCCTAATCTTTCTTCCAACCTTCTCTAAGATCTGAGCATCGTAAAATTTCTTCGGTAGCTATGGTAGATAAACCCAAATTGCTGTGGATTGAAGTTTTGCTTCATTTGGGACAAAATTCGATTCCCAGTATCATATAAAGAGGAATTTCTGGCGATAAACCATGGTCCATCATGCAGTGGTTTCCGTTGGTTTTTCTCCCGTGAGAATTTGACAATGAAGAAGTCTTGGCCCATATCTATAAGCGAGAAATTTTTCGATGGTCGCCATAGCTCAGACAAAAATTTTCTCTTTGATAAACTGGTGGTTAAACTTGTAACCCACCACTTTGATAATTACTGAGAACTTCCAAGGGACATAGAGGCGGATTTTATCTTCCAATGACAAGGTGATAAGATCCTCTTCGACTTCCGTTGGTTTAGGTTGCTCCAGAGTCGTCTCTATCAAACTTGGTTGAGAAGAGAGGTTGATTTTTCCTCTTGCTATGTTGGCGTATGAATGGGAGTTATCCCTTACTTCTTTCGATTTTACATCTGAATTATCTGATGTTTCCGGTGGGAAGGGGGTAGGGTCCGCATAGCCAGTGGAGGGTGGGTCATACTCTCCTATGGGGTTGATTTTTAGGCATAAGAATTTGGACCTTTGCTAGACACCCCCACACTTTAAAATATTTCAAGTTGGGTTTCCTTCCTTTCCATTTTTCATAAGGAATTGATTGTGTCTTACTATGGTGAACTCTGTTGAGTATACGATTGGCTGTAAGGATAGCCTCCCCCCATAAGTTTTGCGGTAAACCAGAACTTATAAGTAAGGCATTCATCATTTCCTTCAAAGTTCGGTTTTTCCTTTTCACAATTCCATTAGATTGAGGTGAATATGGGGCCGTAGTTTGATGGATGATTCCATTCTCTACACATATTTGCGCAAAGGGAGATTCATATTCTCCGCCCCTATCACTTCTTATCATTTTTATCTTTTTGTCTAACTGATTTTCAACTTCAGTTTTATATTGCCTAAACGCATCTATTGCTTCATCCTTACTATTTAGCAAGTAGACATAACAGTATCTAGTGCAATCGTCAATAAAAGTTATGAAATACTTTTTCCCACCACGCGATGGTGTTGACTTCAAATAAAAAATATCAGTGTGTATTAAGTCTAAGGGATTGGAATTCCTTTCAACGGACTTATAAGAATGCTTTGCATACTTTGATTCCACACACGTTTTATACTTTGATTTATTGCACTCAAAGTTTGATAAAACTTCTAAGTTAATCAATTTTCGTAACGTTTTGTAATTAACATGGCCTAAACGTTCATGCCATAAATCATAAGACTCAAGCAAATAAGAAGAATTTGAACTTTTATTTATTTCAACAGTCATTACATTCATCTTATAAAGGCCCTCGGTGAGATAGTCTTTTCCTACATACATTTCTCCTTTGCTAATTACAATTTTTCCAAAAATGGTTACACATTTAAATCCGTTCTTTTCTATAAGTGAAATAGAAATTAAATTCCTACGTAACTCCAGAACATACAAGACATTGTTAAGTGTCAAGACCTTTCCTGAAGTCATTTTCAAGCATATTTTTCCTATTCCTTCTACCTTAGCAGTAGCGGAGCTAGCCATGTAGATCATTTCTTCTACTTGAGCCGGATCAAATGAAGAAAATAACTCTTTGTTGGCACATACATGGCGGGTGGCACCAGAATCCATCCACCATTTGCGAGGATTTTCCACCAAGTTGTATTCTGAGAACATAGCACACAAATCATGGCATTGTTTGTTGGATTCAATCATATTTGCTTGATCCTTTTTCTTGCCCTTCTTTGGGGCACGACAATCCGTGGACTTGTGGCCAATCTTGCCACAATTGAAGCATTTTCCCTTGAATTTCTTCTTGGGTTGATGGCTTCCTTGTTCAGATTTCTTCCTTTTCTTAAAACTGTTTTGATCATCTTCTACAATATGTGCTCCCTTAATTATAGAATTCCCTTTTGACCTTCTCTCGGCAGCCTTATTATCCTCTTCAATACGCAGTTGGACAATAAGATCTTCAACAGTCATTTCCTTGTGTTTATGCTTCAAGTAGTTTTTGAAGTCTTTCCACAAAGGTGGTAGCTTCTCAACTATCGCTGCTACTTGAAATGCATCATTCACAATCAAACTTATAAAACAGTTTATGTGAGTATTAAGAACATTTTTAATTTGTTCAACTAAAGTATTTTCCAAAGAAATACCTTCTGCTAGGAGATCATGTATGATGACTTGCAACTCCTGCACTTGAGAGACAACCGATTTGCTATCTATAATTTTAAAGTCCAGGAACCGTGCAACAAGAAATTTCTTAATTCCTGCATCCTCTGTTTTATATTTTCGTTCGAGTGCCCCCCACAATTCCTTCGATGTCTTAGTTCCACTGTAAACATTGTAGAGGTCGTCTTGGAGACCACTCAGAATATAATTCCTGCAAAGAAAATCTGAATGTTTCCAAGCTTCTACAATTACGAAACGCTCTTTGTCCGAGGTTTCCTTGAGCACCTCAGGAGCGTCTTCGCTAGTGAACCATTGCAGACACAAAGTGGTGAGGTAAAAGAACATTTTTTGCTGCCATCGCTAAAAGTCAATGCCCGCAAATTTTTCGGGCTTCTCCGCCGGTGCCATTGTAGGCAGAGCATTTGTGCGACTTGATGTGGCAATATTAGTTGCCCCTACAGACGTTTCCGCATCTTGCATTTGACTTTCGCTTGTCATTTTTCCTGTCACCACAAGACAGAAAAATTTAGTATTTTCAGAATACTACTTATAAAGTTAAATAACTTTTAAAAGTTTTCTTCTTGTTTCTAGTTAACGATGAAGTTTTTGTAACTTCAAATCGCCAACCAAGTGAACTTTAACTTGTGATGAAGATTTTATGTCTTCTAATCACTAGTTAAATTCAAGCGGAGTGGAAAGCTTAAAGCTTTAATCTCCAAAAATAAGTAATACAGATTGTGTAAAATTATTTCCTTAAGATTGTTATCTTCCTTCTACGGGTACAAGAATATGTATACTAGAAACAACCACTTCAACTAGTTCAAGTTTATAAACCAAGAACACAATGAAGTGCAGAAAATACCCTCAACACAAGATCAAAGTGATCTTTCCAAGAGGTGTATTTTATTTTTAGAAATAAAGATGAAACAGAAATGACCAAGTCGCTCGAATTCACGGACTTTCCTTAAGGAGATAATTCCCCTCACTGTACCCGAGGTTGCGGAATTTTCCTCCCAGGATAAAATGGCCAAACAAACCAATTGTAGCGGTACCTCAAACAATTAGAATATCGTCGAACTCACTGAACGTTTTGAGTGATCATACAGAATATTTTTAAGGCAAGAAGAGTGTTTTTATTCTGAATGTTTGTTCATATTAAAACCTGTGAATGAAACCAGGTTTATATAGCCATAAGATGCCTCTTCTGAAAAGTGGCAATGGTTCATTCAAAAGGTGTAACCTTTTCTGAAAATTCATGTCCATTCGTCCAAACAGTGTGTCTGTTCCGAACAGGAATGCCATTTCGTGAATCAGTGTGTCATTTCGTTGAAGAATTGCATCCCTCTGAAGCATCAGTTCGAAACAGTGCAACTTTTCTGAAGCATCAGATCAGTTCGAACATTGCATCTGTTACTGTTACTGCATGCATATAAATGGAGTATTAAACACACAGAAAAAATTTCCTGCGTTTTTGTCATTGATCAGATTTCGTCAAATTAAAGTTTGTCCAAAAAGATAGATCTCATCGATCGTTTTCCAAAAAATTAAATCTGAAGCCGAGCCGAGCGAGCAACGACGATGCGAGGCATCTCTTATTTCTTGCCTCACTTATCATGTGGAGTAAGTGTTCTTGATTATAAACACTTCCATGTTCTCTTCTTCCACCAATGTGGGAGAAAGAGTAAACTTTCTAATTTAGGAGTACACTTTCCATTTTAGTGTCTCCTTCCCTCCACCATTTTACTCTCCATTTTTTCATTCACACTTCTTTCATATACTATGAACCCAACACTTAGTATACATTATTGAATTCTCAATATCAAGATATTTTAAAATCGGTGGAAACGGCAAAGGAAATACAAGTATCTCCTCATTCTTTTTAGTTCCAACAGTCTATAAGTCCATGGCAAGTTTATTGAACACAACTAGATGGTCTTGCAATAAAGTACCTGAGTTCATCTTAAATGTGTGAGGACGTTGTTGTAACAACATCTTTGTTGTCACCGGCTGGATAAGTGAAGTTCGAAAGTTCAAAATCACCAATTTCTTAACATAAATTAGATTATGTACATACATCATGAAATTCTTTAAAATTTTATAATACCTAATCGTGAACTTAATTATACTATAATATTAATTTTAAATTGCTATAAAAGAGAGGCTCAGTGTCGGTTTAATTGGATAAAGCAGTGGGTAATTCTAGTTGTTGATAACAAACCGACAGATCCGTTATCCACACTTGGCAGAGTAGTTATTTGGCAGTTGTTTCCTAGTAAAGTTTTTACTTACACTAAGGACAAAACACTGGTGAGCAGTTAATTGTTAGTCAGTTATGAGATAGTTGGTCATGCAAAGGACTAATTTTAATGTTGTTACTTTGACTGCCTTTTGAATATCAGTTATGAGATAGTTGGTCATGCAAAGGACTAATTTTAATGTTGGTACTTTGACTGCTTTTTGAATATGGTCGGCAAGTTTAGGATAATGATATGGATAGATGGATTGTAGAGCCATGGACATATGTCCATCCAAGTCTCTAGCTTTCAATGGTTCAACTAGAATTCCAAATCTGAAAAAATATCATTTACCAATTGTGTAACGTCATCACCAGAACTAAGCAAATTAAGAAAGGTGTGACCGACCCGTTACAACTAGGGATGTTTATGGTCCGGTTTGGATTAGTTTTTGATTAAATCATAATCAGATTAGTTAAGTCGATTTTTAAAATTCTAAAATCAAATCAAATCAGATAAGAAATCATCGATTGGTTTTTGTCGGTTTGATTCGATTTGATTTGATTTTTCAATTTATGATTAGCTAATGATAAATCGATAATAGTAAACAACGGGACAAGAGATAACTTTTTTCAAATGAACTTTAGGAATAAATTTCTCTCAATTATCACAAGATGAATGCATATGAATCTTCTATTATTTTCAACATATTTTCAAGTTTTAGCATGTTTACGTTGCATAATTATAGAGGTTCTTTCACTTCACGTGTCTAATACCATAGAATAAATATACATCTTTAAATAGAAAGGTCAACCTGTAAATAATCAAAGGAGAAAGTTATTGAAGAGTAGATGGATCTCTTAGTAAAGAAAATTAAAAGCTGAAAATACACCACACCACATATATATAATTAGATAATTAGACTTAGATTGTTGCGTTTGGGCATACTTTTTAAAAAAATGAGAGTTAAAAAATATTGTAGTGCAAGTGAAATAATAGACTAAAATCAAATCAATGATTTAAAGATATAAAATATTTATAACTATATATGAAAAACTAATATTACATATTCACATGATTATAAAATTTATAATTGTTTTTTAAAATTTTCAGTAAAACCATAAATAATTTAAATATTATTAATTTTTTAATTAATTTAATTTGATTTTTAACCAATTCATGAACACTCCTACACAATGTGTGTTGACTGTTGCCAATCTGATTGTTTCTTTTGCTCGTTATAAAGTTAAACAATGTTAAAATATTTTTAATTAGTAAGACGGTAAAGAGTTTAGCTTGAATACATTGTAGGTTAGTCTGATTGATTTGGAATTGTATTGAGTAGCGCTTATTCGAAGTTGGATCTTTTATCAAAGATTTTTTTATATTGTGACAAAATTGAGAGTTTTGATTAAGGGAGGAACAATTTTCATTCACTGCATCACATCATTTGATGTTATATATGTGCTTCATTTATTTATACGGAAAAGGGCCAGAAATACCTTTAAAGTATTGAAATTGGCTCAAAAATACCCTCCGTTAATTATTGGGTCAGAAATATCCTTCAGGTATGAAATTGGTTCAAAAATACCCCTCAATTCACCTTTATGGCTTAAAAATGTCCTTACAACTAACGATTTTTTAAAATCATAATTAAAAAATTAAAAATGGGTCAGAAATATCCTTCAAGTATTAAAATTGGTTAGAAAATACCCCTCAATCCACCTTTATGGCTCAAAAATACCCTTTCAACTATCGTTTTTTAAAATTATAACTAAAAAATTTTATCAAATACGTGACGGCTTTCTATTGGTTGAAACTAAATTAATTAAAATATTAAATTCAATTCGAACCCAACTGAAACTACAGACCCAAACCGTACAAAATTTGCCCCAACCAAAACTACCCAATAGTATGAGTAATTTTTGCTAACAAATGCAGGAACTTTGTTGACTTAAAATCTATCAGTCTAATGTAATGTTGCGAAGAATTCTATCCCCTAATTATAATGTTAGTTTGGTATTTCTTTGTGATGTATATTTCTCCGTGTTAGCTAGCAAAACTAATTGAGATGTCTTGGTTATGTCACGTCTTAGGCAACACTATCTTGTTACTTTCTCCATTTCATTTTACGTGATACATTTAGTTTGTATAAAAAAATACTACATTCTTGTCACACCCCTTATTCTACGCGTACTCCAAAACATGGAATATTTTTAAAGTTCGAAAGGGTTTTATTATTTAAGTGACAAGAAATAAAATTTTGTTTCGGAAAAGGATTATTTGCATTTTTATTCAGAGTCGCCACTTGACATAATCCGGTGTGCCAAGTCACCTTTAAAAAATCCCTTTTTCGAAACCAATTGACTCTTAAACCGATTTGCGCACAGAGATTCCGGCTAAGGAATTCTGTTGACCGAGGGGAAGGTGTTAGGCACCCCTCGATCCCGTGGTTCGATCACGGTCGCATGGTGGAGTGTATCGACTAATTTGGCATTACAAATGCATAAGCCACACAAAAACACATAAAACAATCCATCAAACACATGAAACAAAACAAACTCCAAAATTAGTGTCCAGTCCAATTATACAGTCCCAAAAATAAAAAATGCATAAAAATAAATCCTATTCTCAATTAATCATAGACTAATGCTCTAATGCCTTACCCGATGCCACGGGCCTTCATCACGATCATTCTTCGGGTACATGATACGTCGGGGCATTCCCCGGTGAATAAATATATACAGGTACCTCGGGGCATCCCCCGGCCAAATGAATACATTTCTTAGTGCGAAAAAAAATAAAATAAAACTATTCAACAACATTCCAAACATTCCACAGAATTTCCAAACATTCAACCGAAGCCACAAATCCTAAATTTTGCCTACCCAAACTATGTTCGCCTAAACCAATCGGCGCATCATGATACTACAAAGTTCGATTAACGTTCATTTCGAAACCAAACAACCAATGAATCAAACTAAACAAAATTCAACCATTATGCCAAGTTTTCAATTCTCCCTCCCACTCGTTTCATCATTTTTTTTTTATCAATTATACCTTCAAAGTTATTCCGATTCATTCCGCTTATCAATGAAATCACATTGTTAAAATTCTAACATCATAACATCAACCAAAATCCAACAACCACCACGGATAATCACAAACGATTCAAATAATCGAAAAATAAAGAACGAGAAGACGGGTTAAAGAAATGGACCTCGATAGAACGTTCTTGTATAATAATAAAGAGACCCGAACACCAAAAATAACTCGAACGGAGAACCTCAACTGCGAATCCCAAAAATCCGAACTCGATATCGGAAATAATCAAACGGACCCAACAACTTGACCGTAAGAGCTGAAACTCGGCATTGACCGAACTCCGGTGAGCTCCAACGACGAAACAGATGGGAACGGACCGGATTCTAGCTGAATCTCATCCCAATATTGGAAGAAAATTAGGGATTTTCGCGACTATAGAACAGATTCGACTAACCAAGAGTTGATTCCGGCGAATCTCACTATTTCCCGACCAGATTCTCGCCGGTGATGGCGACGACGATGTGGTGGCTTAGGTCGTCGGTGGCTGCTACCAGCGGGGGAGGGAAGGACGACGGAGAGATGACGGAGACGACGGCGCTGCTGCCGTCGTCGTTGGTCGGACGAAACTGAAATCTGAGAGATGGAGACGACGGCGAGAGAGAGATGACAAGGTTGCCGTCTAGGAACTGAGGTCGGAGCGGCCGGAGGAGAGAGATGGAGACAACGGCGAGACGACGGAGACGATGGCGCTGCTGCCGTCGTCGTTGGTCGGACGGAACGGCGGCCGGAGAGGTTTGTTGAAGAGAGAGTGAGAGACTAGAGAGAGAGAGAGCCCATTTTCTTTTTTTTTTCTTCTCTTTGCTGATGTCTATCTCCTCCTCTTTAATTGTGCATAAGTGTGTATATATTAGGATGGGGTAGTGGGGTAGGGTAGGTAGGTGTTGTTTTTTAATTGGAGGGATAAGGGTTAGGTGTCCACTTTTAATTGGGAAGGTTGTTAATTTGTTATCAATTGGGATTATGTGGGGATTTTGGGATAAGATTTGTTTAGAGTTGGTTTTGATTTTTGTCATTTGTGGAGGGATAATTACATGATTGAGGGTACACGGTAGGATAAGGTAAAAAATGGGTAAAAATGATATTGCGGAGGGACGAAATTAGGTGTCTACATCATGCCCCCTTTGAATGTAAACATGAAGTGTTTTCAGGCAAAGAAGTAGACAGCGAGATAGAATTTTGTCCCGACCATTATTCAAAGAAAGAAACAGGAGAAAGAAAGACTACCGGGTCTTGAATTAGGAAAGCCTACCCACCCAAGTTATGAAGGGATCAAGTGATAAGTATCTCCAAGGATTGGACGGAGATGGACTATACCGAGTTGGAGAGTCGAGTGAGGCTCCGTCGAGGTTCCGGTCCGCGGCTCTGTTATTACATCAAAATGAAAATTACAAGTAAAAACATAAGTGAAATTACGAAAATCCTATCTATACAGCTTCTGTTGGTTCTTGACTCGACTTTCATCACCCTGTTCTCCAGGCGGGCTCCTGACTTGCAATTTCATTCCCTTTGTTGCTTGACTTTTCATTTTCTTCACTCTGTTCTCCCGGTGGGCTCCGAACTTGCTATTTCATCACCCTGTTCTTCAGGCGGGCTCCTGCCTTGCTATTTCATCACCCTGTTCTTCAGGCGGGCTCCTGCCTTGCTATTTCATCACCCTGTTCTTCAGGCGGGCTCCTGAAACTCAAAATTAAAACTAGGAAGAAAATTATCCCAAACAAGAATTATAAATAATTAGTATTTCATTTTTTTATTTTTTTTTGAAAGCATTGTCCCATTTCCAGGAGGGTCCTGAACAGAAAGTAAATTCCCATTTTTCAGGAGGGTCCTGAACATAAAGTAAAATATATCTAAACAAAAACTAAAGTCCCATTTTTCAGGAGGGTCCTGAACTGAAAGTAAAATCCCATTCTTCAGGAGGGTCCTGAACAGAAAGTAAAGTCCCATTTTTCAGGAGCGTCCTGAACATAAAGTAAAATCCCATTTTTCAGGGGGGTCCTGAACAGAAAGTAAAGTCCCATTTTTCAGGAGGGTCCTGAACAGAAGGTAAATTCCCATTTTTCAGGAGGGTCCTGAACATAAAGTAAAATCCCATTTTTCAGGAGGGTCCTGAACAGTAAAGTCCCATTTTTCAGGAGGGTCCTGAACATAAAGTAAAATCCCATTTTTCAGGGGGGTCCTGAACAGAAAGTAAAGTCCCATTTTTCAGGAGGGTCCTGAACAGTAAAGTCCCATTTTTCAGGAGGGTCCTGAACATAAAGTAAAATCCCATTTTTCAGGAGGGTCCTGAACAGAAAGTAAATTCCCATTTTTCAGGAGGGTCCTGAACATAAAGTAAAATCCCATTTTTCAGG
The DNA here is from genome assembly GCA_030864215.1 of Capsicum pubescens. Lineage (NCBI taxonomy): Eukaryota > Viridiplantae > Streptophyta > Magnoliopsida > Solanales > Solanaceae > Capsicum > Capsicum pubescens. Next base: position 257,787,938 of record CM061538.1, read on the forward strand.
AGGGTCCTGAACAGAAAGTAAAGTCCCATTTTTCAGGAGGGTCCTGAACAGAAAGTAAAATCCCATTTTTCAGGAGGGTCCTGAACATAAAGTAAAGTCCCATTTTTCAGGAGGGTCCTGAACATAAAGTGAAATCCCATTTTTCAGGAGGGTCCTGAACATAAAGTAAAGTCCCATTTTTTCAGGAGGGTCCTGAACATAAAGTAAAATCCCATTTTTCAAGAGGGTCCTGAACAGAAAGTAAAGTCCCATTTTTCAGGAGGGTCCTGAACAGAAAGTAAAGTCCCTGGATATGCATTTCCAATGGTAGCTGAATCAAGTGAAACAAATTTGCCCCTGTTTCAATCAAAGAAAAATTTGTCAGTTAAAAACTTAGTGGTGGCTTGCAGATCTTGGCTTTTCAGGTATCTGCTCAACACTCGTTCCTTTCATCTTTGTTTCAAATTGCTAACACTTGTCGTGTCTTGCCGCATCATTGACCTGGATCCAGATTGAGGGAAATGAGTTCTGACTCTAACAATGGGTTTCCATTTTTACCATGCCCCTGAGGTGCACTCTTTTCCCAAATCCGAAATGCTTCTACGAATCCAATAGCCTGTCGGTTGATAGACTTCCTTTGCTTCGTGTTGAATTACGATCATATTTCTTTTCTGTGTTGTTCCTTGGCTTTTCCTCATATAATTGGAAAGACTGGTAGTAAATTTTGGAAATCCTTTCTTGCTTGTTTTGACACAGACTTGACTTAAAATGTAAAGAAATGATGGTGACTTTTATTTTGATAAATGACATAAAAAAAAACAAAAAGCATGAATATGTAAATGAAAGAAAGAGGGAAATGTCCCATATTCAAAAAGAAAACTTATCTGAATACGACAACCAACTCCAATGAGTATGACATGCATTTAGGATTGAACTGCCTGATCTTCCTATCCAAAACTCCCCATTTGTTGTCGAGTTTGTGCCTTTGCCGTTGAGCCGCTTCTTCAAATCTATTGGACTCATACATCACATTCGACTGACGACATCTAAAAAGACATTCGCCAACAAATCTCTTTCTTTTCACTTTTCACTTTTCTCTTGAACTCTCCCTCGCCTTACGGTGCCCGTGAGGGTTTTCACCAATAAGACTTCTCTCATTTTTGTATTTCTCTCAACTCACCATCGCCTTATGGTGCCTGTAAAGGTTTTCACCAATAAGACTCTCTCATTTTCATTTTCTCACAACTCACCATCGCCTTACGGTGCCTGCAAAGGTTTTCACCAATAAGACTCTCTCATTTTTGTATTTCTTTCATGATTTCTTATGCTGAGGGAGATAAGCGGTACTTCGCAATGTATCGTCATATCCATTACATGCTTAGCCTTAACACTATCAAAAATTGATCTGAAGGACTTTCTTTGGTTGTAACTTGGCTTTTGGTCAAGGTTAGAAAAGATGGTAAGAGGCTCAAACGATACTTGAAGTGGGGGTGGGACTTACAACTTTTGGAATCGACTAAAACAATGCATTAACTCATGCCCCAGTTTTGTTGACTGGGTGAATCTTAAATCTTTATTTGGTTGGACCGAGCCCGAAATAGGGCAGCCTACGTATCTCACTCCCAAGAGAGGAGAATCAGGTCGCACGTAGTTCCATCTGCTTGTCCTTTGCTTTGCTTTGATTTTTTTTTATTTTTTCTATTATTTTTTATTTATTTATTTATTTTTTTCGAACTCATTCTTTTATTCTTATTTCTTGACATTTATCTTTGACTCTATTTTGATTCCAAAAGAGGGATATGAAAGGAAAATAAACGAGGCTCAAAAGGGTAAACAAAGGATGACACAATGTTTGGACAGAAGAATAAAATTCCTTCGTCATATCAATCTTCAAAAATGCAAGTACTAAACATGCAATAAAATCAAACAAAGGACCAAATATCATACATAGTATCTTTTGACCGCATCAGCATTGATAGCCATTTCTGCCATTTTGCCTTCAATATCTGTCAAATATAAGGCTCCATTGGGTAACACTTTCTTCACAACGAAGGGACCTTGCCAGTTAGGGGAGAACTTGCCCTTCGCTTCAACCTGGTGAGGAAGGATACGTCTTAATACCAACTGACCAACTTCAAAATTCCTGGGACGGACCTTTTTGTTATACGCACGAGCCATCCTCTTTTGATACAACTGGCCATGACACACGGACGTTAGCCTTTTTTCCTCGATCAAACTCAAATGTTCCAGTCGGGCTTTTACCCATTCGTCGTCATCGATCTCTGCTTCTACAATGACCCGAAGAGAAGGAATTTCAACTTCTGCAGGGATGACTGCTTCTGTCCCATACACTAATAAATATGGAGTTGCCCCTGTTGAAGTGCGAACAGTGGTGCGATAACCTAGCAATGCAAACGACAACTTTTCATGCCACTGTCTAGAACCTTGTACCATTTTTCGCAGTATCTTTTTTATATTTTTATTGGCGGCTTCTACAGCACCATTGGCCTTTGGGCGATATGGAGTAGAATTTCGATGTGCAATCTTAAACTGTTGACACACTTCTTGCATCAAATGACTATTAAGATTGGCAGCATTGTCTGTAATAATCATCTTAGGAATTCCAAATCTACAAATGATATTGGCATGAACAAAATCTACCACAACCTTCTTTGTCACCGACTTGAAAGTTACTGCTTCCACCCACTTTGTGAAGTAGTCAATGGCCACCAAAATGAATCTATGTCCATTTGATGCCTTCGGCTCAATCGGTCCAATCACATCCATTCCCCAAGCTACGAACGGCCATGGAGCGGCCATTGCATGCAACTCAACAGGAGGAGAACGTATCAGATCGCCGTGCACCTGACATTGATGACACTTTCGAACAAACTGAATAGAATCCCTCTCCATAGTAAGCCAGTAATAACCTGCTCGAAGAATCTTCTTTGACAAGACGTGACCGTTCATATGCGACCCGCATACTCCAGAGTGTATTTCAACCATGATTGCCGAGGCTTCTTTTGCATCTACACACCTTAGAAGTCCCAGATCTGGGGTTCTCTTATACAAAATTCTCCCGCTCGAGAAAAATCCACTAGCCAAACGCCTAAGAGTCCTCTTTTGATCGTTGGTGGCATATGTTGGGTATTCTCCTGATTGAATGTACCGCTTGATATCCAAGAACCAAGGTTCTCCATCGAGCTCTTCTTCAACCACATTGCAGTAAGCATGCTGATCACGACTCTATACATGCACTGGATCGATGTAGGCTTTGTCAGGATGCTGGAGCATTGAAGACAAAGTGGCCAACGCATCAGCAATTTCATTACGAATCCTTGGAATGTGCCTAAATTTTACTAACACAAATCGTCGGCATAGCTCCTGCAGACATTGTCGATACGGGATGAGCTTCAAATCTCGCGTCTCCCAATCGCCTTGAATTTGATGGATGAGTAAATCCGAATCTCCCAACACCAATAATTCTTGGACTCCCATATCAACAGCTAACCTCAAACCAAGGATGCAGGCTTCATACTCTGCCATATTGTTAGTACAGTAGAATCGAAGTTGTGCTGTTACCGGGAAATGTTGTCCCGATCCAGAGACAAGAACCGCACCTATTCCGACTCCTTTCATATTGACAGCTCCATCGAAGAATAACCTCCAACCTGGATCAACATCTATAACGACTTCATCGACACACGACACTTCCTCGTCAGGAAAATATGTCTTTAATGGCTCGTACTCTTCATCGATGGGATTCTCAGCAAGATGATCTGCCAAGGCTTGGGCTTTCATGGCGGTTCGAGTCACATATACGATGTCGAACTCGGTAAGCAAAATTTGCCACTTTGCCAATCGACCTGTCGGCATAGGCTTCTGAAAGATATACTTCAAAGGATCCATGCGGGAGATGAGATAAGTAGTATAGGATGAGAGATAGTGCTTCAACTTCTGTGCTATCCAAGTTAGGGCACAACACGTCCTTTCAAGAAGAGTATACCTGGCCTCATAAGTGGTGAACTTCTTGCTAAGATAGTAAATAGCCTGCTCTTTTTTGCCTGTGACATCATGTTGCCCCAGGACACACCCGAAAGAATTGTCCATGACTGACAAGTATAAGATCAAAGGCCTACCAGGCTCCGGGGGTACCAACACGGGCGGATTTGACAAATATCTTTTGATTCGATCGAACGCTTCCTGACATTCTTCAGTCCATTTTACCACAGCACTCTTTTTCAGCAACTTGAATATAGGCTCACAAGTGGTTGTGAGTTGAGCAATAAACCTGCTAATGTAGTTCAGTCTACCAAGCAAACTCATTACCTCCGTTTTATTCTTGGGCGGGGGCAAATCCTGAATGGCTTTGATTTTCGAGGGATCTAATTCAATTCCCCGACGACTGACTACAAACCCCAACAGCTTTCCAGATGGAACTCCAAATACACATTTTGCCGGGTTGAGTTTGAGGTTATACCTGCGAAGTCTTTCAAAGAACTTTCTCAAGTCTTTTACATGGTCGGCCTGACTTTTTGACTTAATAATCACATCATCCACGTAAACCTCAATCTCCTTATGCATCATGTCATGAAACATAGTGGTCATGGCTCTCATGTATATTGCTCCAGCATTCTTCAAACCGAACGGCATCACCCGATAACAATAAGTTCCCCATGGTGTGATAAAAGATGTCTTCTCCGCGTCTTCATCATCCATAATGATCTGGTGATATCCGGCATAGCAATCCACAAAAGAGGCAACCTCGTGTTTAGCACAATTGTCCAGCAAAATATGGATGTTGGGCAGTGGAAAATCATCTTTTGGACTTGCCCTGTTCAAATCGCGGTAATCAACACACACTCGAATTTTGCCATCTTTCTTTGGCACGGGAACAACATTGGATAACCACATGGGATAACGAGCCACTCGAATCACTTTGGCTTCAAGTTGTTTCATGATTTCCTCTTTGATTTTAATACTTACATCTGTTTTAAACTTCCTCAACTTCTGTTTGACAGGAGGGAATGCGGGATCCGTTGGCAATTTGTGAGACACTAATTCAGTGCTTAAACCAGGCATATCATCATAAGACCATGCAAAAACATCCTTATAATCCATTAACGTTTGAATCATTTCATCCTTTAGCTGGGGCAAAACATGTACACTGATTTTAGTTTCCCTAACATCTTCTTGATCCCCTAGATTTATTGGCTTAGTCTCATTCAAATTAGGATTCGGTTTGTCTTCAAATTGTTCCAACCCTTTGCTTATTTCTTCTAATGCTTCTTTTTCATCATATTCCTCATCCTGCTCCATTACATCTGGATTATTTTGGATTTTAAGACCAGGCTGAAAATTCCGCATGCATGTCATGTCATTAGAATCAGCATAAAGAGAACTGTGTAAAAAGAAAAACAAACTATATTAGACACAAAACAAAAGGGACATTGCATTTCATTAAATAAAAGCTAGAAGGGTTTAAACACAGACACCAATATAACATAAACAAACTAAAATCCGAATTACAACCCTGAAATAACTCGGATAAACAGAAAGGAAAACAAAATAAACTACCAAAACTCCCTCCTGACGGGGAGAGGAGTGACTTCCCAATTATTAAGCCGGACAGCTGGACCTATGAATTGCACATCTGCCATACTGGTACCTTCTCCTGCTTCAACCATATCAACTTCAATAAAAAAGTTCTGGAGGTCACCCACCAATTCAACTTCAGATTCCACATGCTTCGCGACATCGCTCTTAACGAATGACTCACTGAGTAGTGGCATTGGGCGAGGGAGGGACCATATTTCCTTCTTCCTTCCCCTGATTTTCTTCAGATCTTCAGCTGTAGGCTCAAATCCCAGACCAAACGTGCCCACGTTCTCACTCGGACATATGGGATGAACTATACCATGCAGAGATGCTCCCAAACCTTTTCCTGGTTCAAATCTGTATTTCCAAAGTTCACTCACCATCATGATAGAAGCAGAAGACAATTGTGGTCCCGGTATAGCTTGCCACTCAGGGATACGACTCACTGGCACTGTATCAAAAATTTGATAGACGAATGTCTCCTCTACGTTATTTGCTTCAATAAAGGACAAGGGAGAATCTTCGTAGGCTGATAAATCTCCTTCACCATGAATAACTACTTCTTGCCTATCATGCTCAAACTTAATCATTTGGTGCAGCGTGGATGCAACCGCCTTGGCCTTGTGGATCCAGGGCCTTCCCAACAACAGATTGTAAGAGGATTCTACGTTCAATACCTGAAACTCTATGGAAAACTCAACAGGCCCTATGGTCAACATTAGTTCTATTTCGCCAATGGAATTTGACTTTGCACCATCGAAAGCCCTAACACATACATTGTTGGGCTTGATCCTATCAGCACCAACATTCAGCTTTTGCAAAGTAGAAATAGGGCAAATATTTGCACCTGAACCTCCATCAATCATAACATGAGTGACGTAGAAATCCTCACACTTCACTGTAATGTAAAGACCCCGATTATGCCCTGTACCTTCAACAGGCAATTCATCATCAGAAAAGCTGATCCGATTGACCTCAAAGATTTTTCCCACCATTTTCTCAACCTGGTTGATTGTAATCTCCCTTGGAACATATGCTTCATTCAATACCTTCAGCAAAACATCACGATGCTTCTCGGAGTGCAACAGCAAAGATAAAAGGGAAATTTGAGCAGGGGTTTTCTTCAACTGGTCTAATACTGAATACTCTGGCAATTTCATCTTTTTCAAAAAATCTTCGGCTTCCTCCTCAGTGATAGGCCTTTTGACAGACGACGGTTCACTCACCGTTGGCTTAGACTTTCTTAAGCTTTCAGGCACGAAGCATCTTCCTGACCTGGTCAAACCTCCTACCTCATCTACATCTTCCACAACTTCTTTCCCGTGATAGGTCATCACAGTCCGCCCATAATTCCAGGGAATCCTTTTCATATCAACTATCGGAGGTTGGGTCACCGGATTGAGGACAATAGGTGCTGCCAGTGCTCCTTTCACCGTCAAGATAGGCTGACTCAAAGCTCCCACCACTGTCAACTTAGGTTTATCCTGACTCGAATCACCATACCTTCCGGCGCCTTGTACTGTGATCAGGGGCTTCTTTGTGCTTTCTCGGGATTTATCCTCCCTCATTCCTTCCTGGCTCAATGACATTGCTTTCAAAGACTCTGCTACATTCACCGATTTCTCCTCAGTGGCGTGTATCTTGACAATAGGCTTATAACCCCTCGAAGACTCTTTCCCATCATATATCAATTCTAACATATTAGCTTCAGCATGGGTTGGCAGCGGATTCTGGTTAATGTTTGGACCCTCCGGGGCTTGGACCAACATCTGATTTGTGTCAATCAAATCTTGGACAGCTCTCTTTAAATGCCAGCATTTCTCAATATCATGGCCTGGCATATCAGAACAGTACGCACACCTTAAAGAATAATCGAGATTCCTTGGTGGTGGATTTGAAAGCCTTCCTTGAATTGGGTTTAAAACCTTCAACTTCCTCAACCTATCGAACAAGCTAGCATATGACTCCCCAAGAGGTGTGAATTGATTTTTGACCGTTTTCTCCTGCTTATACTCGGGCCTAGGCTGAAAACTGGGTCTGGGGGGGTTTTGGTAATTCGGTGGAGCGAATGGGCGATTTTGTGAAGTTTGCGCGCGCCACTGCGGGTAAGAAGGGGTTTGGGCATATGGTTGCGCACTATATACTGGGTAAGGGGGTGGTGGAATGGAATATAAAGGATTTTGTGGAGGGTAGTAATGGTGGGGAGGAATATATGGAGCTTGGGCGTAGACTTGGGCTTGGGATTGGGGATAGGGGCGAGGTGGCCTTTTAGGATAAGTATGGGTTCCGGCTACGACAGTCGCAACATCCTCTTTCTTCTTTTTTCCTCCAAATGCGCCAGATCCACCTTGAATCGCTTGTGTGGTAGCTTTTAATGCAGCAAAACTCACTATTCGACCGGTCTTAATCCCGTCCTCTATCATCTCCCCCATTTTGAGGACTTCCATAAAAGACTTTCCCATTGCCGGAAGTAAATGTTGAAAATAGGTTTCATCCTGCGCCAGAATGAAAACTTCTACCAACTTACTTTCCTTCATTGGAGGCTTTACCCGAGCGGCCTGTTCACGCCACCTTATAGCGTATTCCCTAAAACCTTCAGTGCTCTTTTTCTTCATGTTGACCAAGGATTTTTCGTCCGGAATCAAATCGATGTTGTACTGAAAATGTTGAACAAATTCAGAAGCCAAATCATCCCAACTGTTCCATTTATCGATATCCCGATCGATGAACCATTCTGAAGCCAGATCTGAAAGACTCTCGCCAAAGAAGGCCATGAGTAGTTCTTCCTTTCCTCCTGCAGCCCTCAACTGGTTGCAATAACGTCTCAAGTGTGCAACAGGATCACCGTGTCCTGCGTACTTCTCGAACTTAGGCATCTTAAAACCGGGAGGCAGGTTGATGTCAGGGAACATGCACAGGTCTTTATAGGAAACACTTCTATAATCTCCAATTCCTTGCAAATTCCTCATAGCTTGTTCCAAACTCTTCAGTTTTCGGGCTATGACATCCTGTTCCTCCGTTGCGACAGGTTTCTCCGTATCAAATGGAAATGTAGGCGGCTGAGTGTACCCATACGGTTCATTCAATTGCAGAGTAGGCTCCGTAGCATAATACTGACCATCTGAAACCTTCAGTGCTGGCTCACTGGAAGACCGAGGAAGCCTCATTGTGGGACGCCCAGCATATATGGGAGTTTCTTGTGGTGGCGGGGCCGCGAATACCGGTGTGATCGGTGGCGCTGGCTGAGCAGCTGGTCTTGATTGGGGAGCTGCCAAGGGCACACCAGAATTGCCAGGATAATAATGTCGCGGAGTGAATCCTGGCGCGTGCTCAGGTGACTCAGTAGGAGCAGAGAATTGTGCTTGAGAGAGCGGTGGGCAATTAGAGATATTCCCAAGACCTTCAGGGAGCGGAGGAGGAGGCATTCCGCTGTCCCATGCCCGGTGAAAATCTATCAATTGTTGCCTGAGTCTTACTACCTCATCATTGTGTTCTGAACTTTCTTCCCTGTGATCCTGATCCGGGTCAATGAGCGAATTTTCAATCTCCCTGCTAGCCATTGCGAGCTTTGCTTTGGATCTAGTGAAGTATGGGTGACTAGCCAAAGTGCTGCAAACCTACCACTTTTATCTGAAAGAACATGCTCATCAAAGACGACATCCGTTAGGATTAGGGTATACCAAAAGCATGGGAATCACATTGGTAAAATTGCCCTAAGTTCACGTTCATTTCTACCAGCTTTTGAGGGTAGCGAGGTCATTTCAACATCATCCCGATTTTTATTTACACACTTTTTTTTTTTTATCTACACCTATTACTATTTTTTTTTTATCAATATCCGCTCTTTTCCTCACGTTATATACCTTTATTTTATCATTCTTTATGGCTTTTGTTTTCCTTAAAAGAGGAAAAATAACGAAAAACAACGAAACAAAATGATTAGATCGAACCCAAAAGTAGGTTGCCTACGTATCATGTTGTACATGAATCAGATCTTGCGTAGTTCGGGCAGCTTATGCATAAACATTACACAATTGAAGGTTTTTTTAACATTTCGATGAAAGATAGCAAAACATACAACGAATTTAGGACCACTTTAAAACTAAACAACAAATACAAAAAAAAACACTTTAAACCCCTAACGATATGCGTGCAATAAATACCCGAATATAAAAAACAACTTAACTCCGACAGACACCAACCTACAATGACAGAAACATAAAAGACTCAAACTACATAAAGATAAGACAAGTTCTTTCAAACTGGTGCTCTGTGTGAAGCCCCCGGCTGAGATGAACCCATCTGTGAAGTCCCCATTTTTTCACTTAGACTTTGCAACATGTCCTGCAACGACGTTTTAATACCCGGAAACAAATTTCTTGCCCGTATCCCCGCCTCTTGGAGAGTACACCCGCAAAGGTTTCTCTGACACCCATCCATAGTTGTGATCAAACGCGACAACTGAACTCTCAAAAACTCCACCTTGACACCCGGATCTTCCTGCTCATCATCTTCTACCATGATTGCTTCCCGTATTCTCCCTCTAAGTTGGGCTGGTAAGGGTCTACTAATGCCACGGGGCATAGATTGTAGCCAGATTTCATAGTTTTGAGTGCATCCTGGATTTTCCTCGAAAGTATCGGCACCCAACTTTATCGCGTTATTCCAGAATTGCCCATATTTGCTTTCCCCTACGGCTTGGTCTTTAAAGTACTCTACATCCTTTAGAAGGTCAATTATTGGGGGGACGTCCTGCATTCTACCCAACTGACGCATCACCCTTCTTGGACTGTAAGGCCTAGTGCAGTTAAGTCCTATCAAAACTAGAAAGAGTTGCATTTGAGATCCAATCAAGATTTTCTTAGGACAAAACCACATATAGCACCAAAGAATGTTGTTTGGAGTTCTTGATCCGAGAAATTCGATCCAAGAATCGACTCCAATAGGAAAAGAAAATTTGTCAAAACGCATTCTTTCTTGCATGGCTTGCACTCGATCATTCAGACAACGGTCGATCACATCTTCTCTAATCAAAGAAGGCGTATGCAAGTGCTCCATCATCCACAACTGCAATATCAGATTACTCCCCTCAAAAAATCGTACCCCTCCTTTTACTTCAGTTAAAGCCTTATATATTTCTGTTAGGATCATTGGTACAATGGTGACCTCATCTTTTTTCTTGAATAAAGCTATCACCACTAATTGTAGACGAGTATTGATACACCTCTCATCTAACGGAAACACTAAGATACCCAACAAAGCCAGACAGAAAACCTCCAGACGACGTTGTTCCCAGATTTTTTTGGTAGTGCAGAATTCATCCCAAAAACAGTCGAAACCCTCTAAAGACCCAAATCTAGCAAACAAATAGTCCAAGGAAATCCAAGATTGTTTGAGACATCCCAGATGCTTGTTATCTTTTAATCCACAGAGTCGAAGGAATTTCTTACGAGTATGATTGCGGGCTAAAATCATCTGTTGGTCCATGTAAGTCAACCGAAACAAACAAGATATTTCTGCCAGGGTAGGAGTCAACTCACAACTTCCGAACCTAAACACCAAATTATTTGGATCCCAGAAAGTCAACGCAGCTTCTATTAAATCCGGACGAGGCGTGAGATCCATGAGTGTTACAAGATTGCCTAACACTTTCCTCACTTCATGTTTTTCGGAGTAATTGAACGTGCCCCACCACTTGATCAACTTTTTGGGTACCTTGACAACCATAAGGACTCTAGACTTTGTGGACAAGTCCATCCTGTAGTAGCAGATAAGAAATTGTCTCAAAATTTGATAAGAGCAAAAGGTTCTCAACCAACGGGAATTTGATGCGGACATACGTCGATGGGACAGACCGCTTCATGACTCCAAATCGCCGAACAGTAATGCTGAATAAAATCAGCCTACTTGGCTAACAACTCTAAGTTACGGAGTAAAAGACCTAGCCTAAGACTAAAATGAAGACCAAAATAAAGGTTACCGGACCCACCGAGGGTTGCCTACGTATCCCGCCCCGAGGGACGGAAATCAGGTATGCATAGTTCGTCCAGATTGGACAACTAACGATTAACTAATAAATTGACCCTAACTTAAGAGACAAAACCAAAAACAAACGAATAAAAACTTTTTGGATTTTTCAATTAGACACTTTCAACTAAGACTGACGCCACCAATTATAAAAAAAAATCTTTTTGGTATTTTGTTTTTGACAGATAAGTAGACAAAGCAAAAAAAAAAAAAAAAACCCTCTTTTTTTTTTCATTCAATTTTTTTTTGAACTTACGGTACTTTGAGAAGATAAATGCAAAAACATAAAAAAATCTTTTTGAGTTTTGGGATCGTGAAGAACAAAAGCCATAAAGAACTCTAAAATAAACTTCGACACTCCTTTTGATTTATTCTTTTCGACTCACTTTTTTTCCTTTTTTTTTTTCTTTTTTTTTTTTTTTTCTTTTTTTTTTTTTTTCACACTTTACTTCTAACACATGTTTTCCCCGAATCGGTCCGTCAAATGACCACATTACCCTCAAATATGCAAACAGTCAGCACGTAGGGATGCTTTAAAGGCGAGTCTCCTACAAAGGACCGTGTAGGCCCCGCTAGGTCTCAATAAGATGCACATAAGAAATGACCTAAAGGCTGACCTACGTTGTGGTTTACTAACAAGGTCGTTCGGGGGAGCATATGGTCGATAGTGGCTGCTTTGCTTTCCACCTACTCCATACATCCAACGGCTCCCCCCCTAAAATAAAGGTGACTCAACTAGATTTTCGTGCGCACGACGTGCGCTCCGAGACTTGTTGCAGAAAGAAGGCCGGGGGGATGGACTCATGATGACAGATATAAAGCGGTAACACATAGGATAAATACTATAAACAAAGAGCACGAAAACGCACAAAAGTGAAAACAATAACAAAACAATAATCACAAACAATGCTTATACACTCGTAATGCCAAACAAAGCCGATACGACTCAAAAATAAGCTCGAATTCTGAAATGTCCCCAGCAGAGTCGCCAGAGCTGTCACACCCCTTATTCTACGCGTACTCCAAAACATGGAATATTTTTAAAGTTCGAAAGGGTTTTATTATTTAAGTGACAAGAAATAAAATTTTGTTTCGGAAAAGGATTATTTGCATTTTTATTCAGAGTCGCCACTTGACATAATCCGGTGTGCCAAGTCACCTTTAAAAAATCCCTTTTTCGAAACCAATTGACTCTTAAACCGGTTTGCGCACAGAGATTCTGGCTAAGGAATTCTGTTGACCGAGGGGAAGGTGTTAGGCACCCCTCGATCCCGTGGTTCGATCACGGTCGCATGGTGGAGTGTATCGACTAATTTGGCATTACAAATGCATAAGCCACACAAAAACACATAAAACAATCCATCAAACACATGAAACAAAACAAACTCCAAAATTAGTGTCCAGTCCAATTATACAGTCCCAAAAATAAAAAATGCATAAAAATAAATCCTATTCTCAATTAATCATAGACTAATGCTCTAATGCCTTACCCGATGCCACGGGCCTTCATCACGATCATTCTTCGGGTACATGATACGTCGGGGCATTCCCCGGTGAATAAATATATACAGGTACCTCGGGGCATCCCCCGGCCAAATGAATACATTTCTTAGTGCGAAAAAAAATAAAATAAAACTATTCAACAACATTCCAAACATTCCACAGAATTTCCAAACATTCAACCGAAGCCACAAATCCTAAATTTTGCCTACCCAAACTATGTTCGTCTAAACCAATCGGCGCATCATGATACTACAAAGTTCGATTAACGTTCATTTCGAAACCAAACAACCAATGAATCAAACTAAACAAAATTCAACCATTATGCCAAGTTTTCAATTCTCCCTCCCACTCGTTTCATCATTTTTTTTTTATCAATTATACCTTCAAAGTTATTCCGATTCATTCCGCTTATCAATGAAATCACATTGTTAAAATTCTAACATCATAACATCAACCAAAATCCAACAACCACCACGGATAATCACAAACGATTCAAATAATCGAAAAATAAAGAACGAGAAGACGGGTTAAAGAAATGGACCTCGATAGAACGTTCTTGTATAATAATAAAGAGACCCGAACACCAAAAATAACTCGAACGGAGAACCTCAACTGCGAATCCCAAAAATCCGAACTCGATATCGGAAATAATCAAACGGACCCAACAACTTGACCGTAAGAGCTGAAACTCGGCATTGACCGAACTCCGGTGAGCTCCAACGACGAAACAGATGGGAACGGACCGGATTCTAGCTGAATCTCATCCCAATATTGGAAGAAAATTAGGGATTTTCGCGACTATAGAACAGATTCGACTAACCAAGAGTTGATTCCGGCGAATCTCACTATTTCCCGACCAGATTCTCGCCGGTGATGGCGACGACGATGTGGTGGCTTAGGTCGTCGGTGGCTGCTGCCAGCGGGGTAGGGAAGGACGACGGAGAGATGACGGAGACGACGGCGCTGCTGCCGTCGTCGTTGGTCGGACGGAACTGAAATCTGAGAGATGGAGACGACGGCGAGAGAGAGACGACAAGGTTGCCGTCTAGGAACTGAGGTCGGAGCGGCCGGAGGAGAGAGATGGAGACAACGGCGAGACGACGGAGACGACGGCGCTGCTGCCGTCGTCGTTGGTCGGACGGAACGGCGGCCGGAGAGGTTCGTTGAAGAGAGAGTGAGAGACTAGAGAGAGAGAGAGCCCATTTTCTTTTTTTTTTCTTCTCTTTGCTGATGTCTATCTCCTCCTCTTTAATTGTGCATAAGTGTGTATATATTAGGATGGGGTAGTGGGGTAGGGTAGGTAGGTGTTGTTTTTTAATTGGAGGGATAAGGGTTAGGTGTCCACTTTTAATTGGGAAGGTTGTTAATTTGTTATCAATTGGGATTATGTGGGGATTTTGGGATAAGATTTGTTTAGAGTTGGTTTTGATTTTTGTCATTTGTGGAGGGATAATTACATGATTGAGGGTACACGGTAGGATAAGGTAAAAAATGGGTAAAAATGATATTGCGGAGGGACGAAATTAGGTGTCTACAATTCTTTCCTAAATAGTTGTCACTATTTTTATTTATATAAATCAAATTGTGTTGCTATCACTGACAAGTGCATTCCCTGTGCGAGATCACTTCACACCATTCACCGATCAAAATTATGATTAATTTTGTAGGATTTAGATCGGATAGTATTAATTGAGTTTGGATTGGGTTTAAGATTTTAATTAATTTAGTTTCGACTAATAGAAAATTGTCACGCATTAAATAAAATTTTTAATTATGATTTTAAAAAATTGTTAGTTGCAAGGGTATTTTTGAGCCATAAAGGTGGATGGGGGGTATTTTTGAACTAATTTCAATACTTGAAGGGTATTTCTGACCCTTTTCAGAATTTTTAATTATGATTTAAAAAATCGTTAGTTGCAAGGGTATTTTTAAGTCATAAAGGTGGATGAAGTGGTATTTTTGAACTAATTTCAATTCTTAAAGGGTATTTCTGACCCAATAGGTTAACCGTGGATATTTTTGAACCAATTTCAATACTTGAAGGGTATTTCTGGCCTTTTTCGTTATTTATATAGTAGTTAAATTGTCAAGAGAATTAAGTTTTTATTTTTCTAATGTCTCTGTTTAATTTGTTTGACTTACTTTTCTTTTTAGTCTATTTCAGAAAAGAATGACTCTATCCTTTTTCAGTAATTTTTAAATTTCAACTTTTCACATAATACGTTTAAAAAAATTAAAGAGTATTGTGTTACATTTAAAATATCTTTACTATAAGTTTAAATTAAACCAAAGGACATAATACATAGATCTGCTCTTTAACTTAGCTTCAACTTTTATCAATGTCCTCGAACTTTGAACGTGCATAAATAAACACTTAAATTTGTATAAAGTTGAACAAATAGACACATTGTTCTATGTGACATCCGACATGGTATTCTACATGTATTATGCCACACATGATATATGTGTCTACTTATTCAGTTTTATACAAATTTAGTTGTCTACCTGTGTACATCCAAAATTGAAGGTCATAAATATGAGCGAAGAACAAGTTAGATAACATGCTTTATGTATTGCTTATAAGCTATTGAAAAGTTTTTAATGTGCCCAACCAACCAAAGCATAAATTATTATTATGAGCATCCTATTAGTTCGTCTAGCCATCAGATATCCGTTTCTTGTTTCCTTTTTTTAATAAAAGATTGAAAAGTTGGGAGGACAGACAAAACCCTTCATACAACTTTTCCTCGAAAGTGTTTCAGTTTCAGTTTCTAAATTTATTATTCAAATTACCTGTTTCAGTTTTCCATTTTTTATTTTATTTCTGAACAAGGAGCAGAGCTAGCTCATTATTGCGGGCTCGACTCAACTCAATAGCTTTTGATTCAAACTCTCTATTGATATTTCAAAGAATTTATTGAATATGTATAAATATTATAACCTCTGTTTTTGAAACAATCTTCTTTGGGAAGTTACCATTGGTCAGTCGACAAACAAACCAACCTCTATCAAAAGCAAATGATGAAAAGTTAAAAAGAGAATTAATAAAAGGAAATACTTACATAAAGTTGTAGCATTCGGGAACATTAGAGATCCTTCTATCGTGTATTGAACTTCCGTAATTGATAGTGACACTAATGGAATCAGCAAGTAAACATACTAAATTAAGATGAATTTGCACTTGATGATTTCACTTTAATTCAAAATTATTATAATTAGTTGAACTGAATGCACTACTATGGTGCAAACATATTTTATAGTACATCACTAAAAAGACCACGTTACAAATTTACAAAGCACTAAAAAAGAAAAGTTACATAAGAAATGCCACTGGCTTCTTCGATCCAGGGAAGATTGAGGATCAATTTACCATCTTGAGTAGACCACACAAACTCAACTTCAGCACTATTCAAGTAACACTTGGTAGGCACCGCACTTGAGTAGGCTAAGAAATTCCCACCACCTTTAACTTCAACTTTTGCACTTGCATAATTAGCACCATGATCACCAGTAGCCTCCTCATATTGAAGTCCTTGTATGGCTCCTCCACTATTGAACATGTTGGTGAGTCCAATTGGAGCAAATTTAGCAATGGGACTGAGCTGTTTTATAGGTACAAAGCTAAAAATCTCAAAAGTAGATGGTTCAAGGGACATTGGAATTGTGTCTGAGGAAGGCTTTGTCAAAAGCAATTTCTCAGCTTGGTTGAGATACACAACATATTCTTCTGCTTTGCCCATTTCAGATGCTTCCTTCAGTTGGTCCCATTCAATGTCATCCACATGAACTGACCCTGTCATTGGCTTGTAGCAATTTGAGTATCCCTTGATTCTTTTCTCCTTTGGATCCCATCCTGCTCCTTGGCAATTGAATGCACCAATGACTCCTCCATACTATGCCCAAGAAGAAGAAAACCATAAATGATCTTTCGAATTCAGGGTTAATTTGTCACCGAACTTCACTTAATATGAGTATAAAGTAATAAAATGACAACTTCACTGACTAATCAATGGAACAATTTCTGCACCTCGATCTCAAATAAGTGGTTGTTGGCTATATGAATCCTCAATGCCCATATTTCTCCGTTTAAATTTATCTCAGACCCACATCTTAATAAGAAAACAGTAGTCACAAAAACATCAAGTTACTGACAACAAAAAATTTCTTATGGGGCTCTTAGAGTTTAGTAACATTGTTTTTATAGCACGTAAAAGTTTAGTAAATTCAATGTGACAGAACAATAGTTTTGTTACTTTACTTTTCCATCGATAAAGTTTAATTATCATGCCCTACCTAGGCATGCAAAATAAAATTCAAGTACTTAGAAAATTGTGTGTGGGCATACCTTGTTGAAATTCCAAATCTTGAGTATGGTTTTGCCATCAAAGAGTGGATTTTTGAAGATGCAATCCCTAGTGGGGAGTGCAAAATATTGGCACTTGGGAATGGTGCCATCAGGGAAAACTAGCCTTCTTAAAAGATCAAAATCATGGCCACCCACGGAGTCACTCACATAAACGGGACCTCCACATATAGCCCTGGAACCGGCATGGAACTTTGCACAGACATGATCAGATTGGAACATGTCCCAGTCTGGTTGAATAATCTGACCCATCCACATACTGTTATAGGCACAATGAATCATGTGAACACCCTGTAGCCAGTATACTCCATTGGGGTCACCATTTGGATCTTGGAACCAAAAATCATCCCCTATAATAACCACAAGAATATTACTACTACCTTCTACATGTCCTAATAAATTACATTATGAAATGGACAGGAAGAAATTCTTACCAACTCTTCCAATAGAGATTTGCTTTGTTCCTAGGAGGAAGAAGTCATTACATTGTTGCATACTGGATATGAGTCCAGTACCGTTGAAGTTCTTTGCTAGGGATTTTGATAGCCCATCGTAATATTTCTTTGCGAGCTCAACTCGACCACCATATTCCTCACTGACATATTCCAGTGTCTGCAAGAAAAATTACCAGTTAAAATTTGCTTATAAAATAAAATGGAGACGAGAAACCACTTGCTAAAACTGAACTGGAACTGAAGAGTATTGAAAAAACATACATGGATAACGTCGACTTTAACTCCTGTAATTCCCACTTCAGAAAGGTAAGAATGCATTGAATCATAAAAATCATCAGCTTGATCAGGATGAACAAGTCCAATGCCGCCTTCTACTATTTTGATCACTGCAAGATCATCCATGGTCCCATCAAGCCCCTGAGAAAGTTGACAAGGGGTTATCTTGGAATTTAAGTGGGTGGTTCCAGGCCTTACACCACCCCAAGCACCACACAGGGCATGCCATACATAAATATCATCCAGGCCTTTGAACTGTGTTCTCAAATCCCTGGTGAACGCTTTCATCCCCGAGTTGTCAGAATTGCAAGAGCTGCTTCCACACCCTTGGCTGTTAAATTGCAGTTCTTCACCATTCTTGCACGTGGACTGAAGAGAGTTTTCTTGGTCCCCACCAAACATCTCATTCAGTTCTTTCTTCAGTTTCTCAATCTTTATGTCAAACTGTGACAGATCATTAACTCCAGACTGAATCGCCTTGTCACGAGCCTTTTCTGTATGCTCAATCTCAATTGCCTTAGAGATTAGCATCTTTGGCTTTTTGCGGTCAAAAAGTGGTAGATTGGGTCCTAACAAGGATCCAGCCTTGTACTTTCTGAATTTCTCACCTTCATCAAGCCTATGGAGCCTGGCAGTCATTTGGGTTCCCCCAAGAACCAAATTTTTGGCATCTTCATGGGGTTCTTGATCATCAAAATTGATACTTTGCCAGCCATCATCGATAATAAGAAACCTAGGAGAAATCCCGCCTTGTGAAAATTAGTTCACTCCGTGCCAGACCCCTGCTGGTTCCACAGTTAAATAAAAAGCATCCCAAGTGCACCAACCAAATTTATCTACAAGGGATGGAACTGATTTCTCTTCCAAGAGCTTAAAGGTATTTAGATAAACTCTAAGAGAAGTATAAGCCTCTTTCATCAAGTTATAAGGATTATCAGATACATGAACATACGCGATAGCACCAAAGGATGATGTTTTCACTTGGCTAGAACCACTCTCAGCGCAGATAAGGACATGACCGTCTGTGCCAGGGTGAAGTGCAGACCTGGATTTCCCTTCAATTATTGGTATAATAATAACATAAGATTTTATCTCAGGGACATCCAAGAGAACCCATTGGGTTTCCATTTGCAAATCTGAACCAGAATTCCCCACCCACTGAGTAGACCACCAAGTCTTGAACCTGAAAATGCTGAGGAAATCTCTGTCAGTGAATTTCCCTAATGAATTCATCAAGCAGCGAGATGGCTCCTCTTTGCTGAACCCCAAGAATCCACCTTTAAAAGACGTTGAATGTGCACGATGGAACAAGGGAAGTGGAGCACTGGATGTTTGGCAAACTGAAGAAAAGTTTGAAAAACTAACATTGCTCGGAACTTCAAAGAGCAATGGAACGTTCTTAACGAGGAGCTTTCCATTAGACAGTTCAAAAAAGTTATCCTCTTTCTGAGTTTTCAGGACATTGAAAACCGAGTTAACTGGATCATTTGGAGGTGCCATCACAGGGGAATTACTTAATAAAACACAGGACACAAATGAGATGGGAAAAAAAAAAAGAAAAGCTTTACTAGTACTACTAACTTTTAGAATGAAACTTTGAAACTAAGACTCAATTTTGAAAAAAAAAAGTTCAGAATGAAGACGTGAGGAGAACTGGAAAAAAAATTGTTGTTATGTTGGCTTGTGACTTGTGAGTAGTATGGTTAGGAAGAAGCAACAAATGTTGTTTGTGACTGAAAAAGTAAACTGCTGAGTGAAATGAATGAATGTATAGTACCAAAAGAAGAGAATGTATAATCAAGGTAGAGAGTTGAATGAATTGAAAGCAAGAGTGCAGGTATATATAGAGGCACTAAAGCTTCCACTATGCGCAAGGGTCTATTATCCTGTATTTGTGCAGTGTATTTTCACGGCTTGAACCGGTGATAATCTTTCCTATTAGTTCAAGGTTCCGACAAATTCATGTATATGAAATATCAATACTCATACTTAGATCTTAAAACCCATGATCAAACTCATATCAAATTATCATAAAGTCATGCTCAATAATCAAAATCTTGAAATTCTTGCATAATTCTAGTCAAGATAGTGAAATTTAATTTTCAATGTATATAAAATCATCTCACATGCATAAACATGCAAAAGTAGAGAGGCAATTCAACATTTAACCACTTAAAACATCAACATCTTCAAATAATGATAATTGGGTTTGAACCCTAAACTGTAAATCATATAAATTCATATAAATTCAATTTTGAAAACTAGTTTTGGGGAACAAGGATGAAAGAGGATCTTTGTTCATAACCCCACATACCTTGCTTGATGAATTGAATGTAAAAGCTTAAAACTTTGACTCTCTAATGGTGTTTTTGAAGCTTCTTCTTGAAGTTCTTGAACCCGGAACTTTGGATTGTAAGTTTTCTTGGAGTAGGAGTTATGGGATTGTTCTTGTTTCTTGGAGCTAGGGTTTTGTTCTTGGAGAAGAAAAAGATGAATAATGAAGCACATATGCTATTTGAGGCTAAAATTATGCGTTTTGGGTGGATTTGGGTGAGGGTAAATGACTCAAATGCCCCCCATAATCCGTCATTTAACACACAAAAACTAGGCACCAATGCGATCAGCGATGCACCGCATCGCTCACTGCGACGCGATTAGCGATGCATCGCGTCGTCTACATCGACGCAGCGTGGCGATATTGCATCGAGGTTTTGTTTTGGCCAACCAAACATGCCCCAACCCTTCTCTGAAAATACTGAAACTCACCTTGGAGGTACTATGGACTACCCTGATCATGAAATAACTTAGAAATTGACATTCCAAGATTGGAAAGGTCGATAATAAAGTCATCAAAGTTCAGAGGCCAAAAGTGAGACTAAGTCTTCAACACTTAGCTAAAATTTCAGGTCCGGAGTCTCTAATGTGCCTCTTTTGAGCTGAATTAAACTAGAAAGAAGACGGGGTATTACATAGTGGAGTTGGGACTAGAGGTAAAATTGTTACCTCCATATTTTTCTCTAAGGACTTTGCCCAGTAGAGTGTCAGGCTGGTTCTAAATTCTCCAAGCCAGATTGCAGTGAATAGCTTTATTTTTAGTCTTGGCCTTTTCGATTCCTAGACCCCTTATATCCTTATTTTGTCTAATAGTATCCCACCCAATAAGATGCATTTTGTTCCCCATATCAGTAGTGCCCCAGGTGAAGTTTCTCTAAGCTTGAGGATTTTACTACGGAGGGTGATGTACTGCATGACATGATTAGGAATACTGATTAAAGAGCTTTTTTCTTTAGTAGTTCTACCAGCAATGTTTAGAAAGTTAGTTTTCCAATCAGCTAGTTTAGTGTTCAGGTTGTCCACTATGAATTGAAAGTCAGAATTAGTGGTTTTTTTGTGCAGAATAGGAAATCCCAAGTACCGTCCAAAGGACTCTTTAATAGTGATCCCAAGAATATCAACCAGATCCTGCTTCAGATTATTACTGTAATTCCTAGAAAAGATCACTTTAGATTTAGTATTGTTGATCCTTTGGCCGGAGTGTTGGCTGAAAGAATGCAGGGTGTTTAGGATGAAGATTTTAGGGTTAGCCTGAGCAAACAAGGTAAAGTCATCAGCAAAGAAGAGGTGTGAAAGTTTGGGTCCTTTCTTGCTAAGGATATGGGGTTCCAGTTAAGGATGTCCACTTCATAGTTTATTCTCCTGGAGAGGAGTTCCATGCAGATGATAAATAGGTAGGATAATATAGGATCACTTTGTCTAGTTCCCCTACTGGGCTGGAAAAAATTATCCTTTCTCCATTTACAAGAATGGAGATAGTAGAGGTAGAAATACAGGACATAATGAGATCGGTGATGCCCTGAGAGAAGTTAAAGAATTTAAGAGACTGTCTGATGAAAAAACATTCAATCCTATCAAAAAACTTTTCTAAGTCTATCTTGAGGAGCATGCTAGATTTTTTGCGCTTCATTTTCTCCAAATGACTGACATACTCCTGGACAATGATGACATTATCAGAAGCTCTCCTATTGGCTAAGAAGTTGGCTTCACTTTGGCCAAAGGTAGAGGGGGGGGGGATTCTATTCACAATAATTTTTATGATAATATTTTATTAGGTATTGCATAGAATAATTAGTCTAAAGTTCTTGAGAATGGTGGCATTAGCACACTTAGGAATGAGGCAAATATGAGTGTTATTTACTCTAGGGTCTATTTGACTAGTTGTTAAAGTATCAATACAGAAGGTGGTGAGCCTTTAGGAAATAGTATCCCATTACCTTTGATATATTAGAGGGTAGGTACCATCTAGTCCTAGAGCCTTGGTAGGGTATAAAGAGAATACAACTTTCCTAATTTTCATAGGGGTAGGGATTGTATCCAACATAGAGTGGCCCTCAAATGCTATGGAGCCAGTACTAGAAGGATTCTTGCTGCAAGGCAGAAAGGTTTAAGTGTAATTAGTGGTGCACAACCTAGAGTAGTAATCCTGAATAGAGTTACTAATCTCCTGATAGTTGTAGATCCAGTTACCCTCCTCAGCCTTACGGGTGTTGATCTTGTTTTTTCTCCTTCTGTTTAGAGTAAAAGTGTGGAAGAACTTGGTATTGGAGTCCCCCCCAGTGAGCCAGCTGATTCTGTACTTGAGTCTCCAAAGTTCACACTCTTGTCTAAGAATTTCACTAAACTCCTTGATAAGATTTTGCTCAGAGTTTTGGAGGAAGCAACTAGTGGGGTAGTGGTTTGATTTCTGAATCCTAGCTAGCCTAGCAAGGATTTTTTTTGTGGGAAATGTTACCAAAGGTATCTCTATTCCACAGTTTTGTCTTAGTTTGGACGTCATCAATCGAGTTAGTGAGACCATTACTATTGAGAAAGGAGTCTCTGACCACATTGAAGAAGTTTAGATAGGAATACCACATGATTTCCATTCTAAAAAGTTTGTTCTGGATGTGGTGGTGATTGGTTATAGTGACTATCAGAAGACAGCGGTCAGAGTAAGTCCTAAGCATGTGAGTGTAGCAGCTTCAGGGAAAAGGTGGATCCAAATGTCATTGGCTAAGCATATATCAATTCTTTCTAGAATAAGGTTGTATCTATTCCTATACCTTTTTATTAGTCCAGGTGTACTTACTCTCTTTGAACCCTAATTCAATGAGCTTGCATTAGTGAATGCATTTCCGGAAAAGTTTAGCTCTGGTATAGCTGATAGGATTTTCCCCAAACTTATCACTGGACTTAAGGATTTCATTAAAATCTCCACCTCATTATTAGGGTTATTGCTCATGGTTTGAGCAAATAACCTCAGCTGGTCCCAAGGGGCTTTCCTATTCTCTAACATGGTACTAGCATAGATAACACTTAATAACCAGAGATCACGAGAGTTACTAACCTTGATGGACACATGGATGGATATAGAAATTTCTATGATATTCAAATTCTCCTCATTCCACATGATAACTATTCCCTCAGAGCTACCTATTGCACTGGATTGTAGGTATTTTTTGAACCCAAGATCCTCAGCCAGAGCCTTGTGATCCCCCATTCTGGTCTCCAAATATTCTAACAACTTTGGGCTATGGATGTTAATTGTGAACATGCTTCTATCAAGATCTCCTGCATAGTCATAATTCACATAATTGAGAACTGAAATAAAAAAGGTTAGACTAACATTAGATGCTCCTTTGAGATATCTCAATATCTACTTGACAGCTTCCTAATACCTCTTTCCTGGATCGGTTGCATACTCGTTTACCACACTTACAGATTGAACAATATATATATGTGTGCATAGCATAGCATACATAATGTGACCACCTACGCTAGCATAAGGAAGCTTTTACATATGCTCTACCTCATCCTCAAAATGAGGCGTTTGTAACTCTGAGTTTAAAATGAGGAGCTAACGGCGTACTTATAGGCTTTCTCATATACATATTGTATCTCTCAAGAACTTTTTTGATGTACCTCTTCTAAGAAAGATGTACAAACATCGTCTTTTCTTGATATCTTCATTCTAAAGATTTTTCTTCCATCTCCTAAATACTTCATGGAAAATTCCTTGCGCAACAATTTCTTCAAAGCATTTATCTATGTGATGTTATTAGCAACAATAAACATATATCAACATACAATAGAAAATAAATCATAGAGTTATCAGATATCTTCTTATGATACACACAACTATCAAATGCACTTCTTAAGAATTCATATAGTCATGAATGCATCAACCTCTTGTACCACTGTTTAAGGGATTGCTTCAAACTATATAAAGACTTTTTTAGTTGGCATGCATTTTCTTCTTTTTCCTCAGCTAGGAAACTTTTAGGCTGATCCATATAGATTGTCTTTTCTGTATCACCGTGCAAGAAATCAATTTTGACATCAAGCTATTAAAGCTCTGGGTCAAATTGGGAAACCAATGTTGTTAGCACATGAATTGAGCTTTGTTTTACGATCGGCGAGAACATCTTGTCATAGTCAATTCCCTCCTGCTAATTGAAATTCTTTGCAGTCAATCTCACCTTGAACCTAGCATCTTCCACTTTTGAAATTCCATCTTTCTTTCTACAAATCCATTTGCATTCAACTGTCGTCATTTTCTTTGGCTTTTCAACTAAGACCCATGTCAGATTCTTGTGAAAAGACTCCACCTCTTCCATCATAGCTAACCGTCATTGTGCATTATCATTTCAAGAAATTGCTTCAACATCTGAGGAGGGCTCAAGATCCTTAATTTCTTCTTTGATAGCTAAGAACATATATGCAATCAGATTTTCTTGCCCTATAAGGCATTTTGTTTTTTGTATCTGCCTTTTGTCTCTTTCCTTAGCAATTATGTATGGTTCATTGACAATAAGTTCTTCAAGATCTGCATCTTTTGAATCATCAACTTGAGTCCCTTGATCTTTCTCCTTGGTAAGCTCCATTGGCAGCTCCACCTACTCGTTCAATGTGGCATTTCTTGTGACAGCCCCAACACTCTGCATTCTTTTTGTTCATATAAGATTTTGATATGTGCTTTGATTTGCTCCTTCACTGTTGGCTAGTATGACCTCTCACAAAGAGCCAACTAACTTTATCATCTTTGTCTTCTTCAAAATGCCTTCGTACATCACAAAAGTTAAGTATTTATCGCACTTACTCAAGAGTGATATGCTTCTTAGTATACATTATTGAATTCTCAATATCAAGATATTTTAAAATTGGTGAAAATAGCAAAGGAAATACAAGTATCTCCTCATCGTTTTTAGTTCCAACAGTCTATAAGTCCATGGCAAGTTTATTGAACGCAACTAGATGGTCTTGCAATAAAGTACCTGAGTTCATCTTAAATGTGTGAGGACGTTGTTGTAACAACATCTTTGTTGTCACCGACTGGTCCTAGTAAAGCCCTTGCACCTTGTCTCATAATTGTTTGTTGGTCTCCTCGATACCTGTACTCACTTCACAAAGCACGTTAGGTGTAAGGGACAATTGGATGACACTTAATGCGTTGCTTTCAATCTTCTCCTTGTCGGAATCTGATGTACCATCGGGATACTTTCCGTCAATAGCATGGATTAAAACTTCCCTCTATAGTAACGTCATCATCTGAATCTTTCAAATATTGAAGTTGTTGTGCCCACTAAATCTATCAATTTCAAACTTCATAAAATTCATCGGTACTTATTTTTTCTCTTCTACAACAAATAGCATTTGAAAATACAGAAAAGCAAAGTAATTCTTTTCTGATGTAGAAGTTCAGACTATGTTGCAACCACAGAGAATACTCAGACAGAATCTTGGCTCTGATATCAATTGTTAGCGAAAACGTGAAATAAAAAATAAGAGAAAGAACATAAAATTTAACGTGGTTCGAATCTAAATGATCCTACGTCCATCAGAGAATAACTACCTTTATATATTAATAAAGAAAGGGGAGAGATCTCAAATACACCTAAGAAAATTGCTTCTCAAACTCTTGCAATGTATTTAACTGCGAATTTTAAGATGGTTTTACGATGAAGAATGTTCATTCTTTTATAGATGACAAAACTTAAGCTCCAAGTAACAAAATTTGACCTCCAAGGACAAAATAAGAAAAGAAAAAATAATGCAAAATTTGCCCTCCACAAATATTGTTTGCTCTCTAAATTTACTTCCTAAACAAATAAATTGGCACATGGAGTTTTCTTTCACGTAGATTAGACTCTACAAAAATCAAATCAACTCTTTCACCAAAGAGTGATTAACTGCTCATTTCTCCCCCAAAAAGTGCTTCTGGTGGTAGACCTGACAACTAGGTCAAGTTGGCCCCAAAAATAAGGCAAATCGGTCATGAAAAACAAGGCCCATAATTAACTCAAAAGACAAGATTCGTATCATAAATGACCTCAATGGAGCCATTTGTGCAAATGTCGAAAGCACAAAATCACTCCTGAGGCAAGTGGAGCTCAAACACATGCCTTGGGCTCAGTGATGGAGCCATAAATTATAGAAAGGTGTTCAAATGTTACATAAGTAGAAAAAAAAAACTGACGAAGGGACGCATCGAAGATTTTAAAATAAAATTATGTAATATTAATAATTAATTTTTTATGAATAAGGTAGCTTTTTTTAAAAAAAAAAAGTAAACTGCGTAATATTTACTTTAAATAAGTTCATGTTTGATTTAATATGAAGTGAATGGAAAGAGCAACGAAAAGAGAGAAAATTCAGCTTAAAATGAACTCATTTTTACGCTTCAAGCTTTTCAACAATAACAGTGAGATACGAAGAATGGATGTGAGCAAAATTAGATTTGGAGCCTCTTTGATAGAGTTATAGAGAGTTTTTAGGATTTGCTTATTAACTTTAAATTAAATAATTTTTTAAAATTTTATTTAGAAAATTTAATGAAAAGAACAAAGAAAATCAAAACAAATAATTGGAATCCAGTTGCTACTAAATTTTTATTTCATTCTTAGATTGTGTACGTCTCTAATTAGGAATAATTTTAATAAGTACATAATACTTAATTTTGAATTTCAAAAATAATAAATGTTTTAACTATTATATTTATATAACAAAATTGCTTAATGATCAATGATCAATAAAATAGGAGCTCCTTTGCAAAGTTAAAAAGAGGTAAAACAGATCCAAGCAGTCGTTGGAACTCAAACCTGCGTGGGAAGGTGTGATCTTGGCACTTACTGAACACCTTCCACCGTTGAGTTGCGCTCAAAACATTACATTTAACCAAATAATATGGCATTTTACTTATATACACAGTATAATTTTTTAAAGAAAGATATTCGTCTGATCACCCTTGCTAGGCCGTAGCTCCGCTCGTGCTTAGGCTAGCTCTAGGTTTCTTAATTACTCTATAAACAAGGCTATTTATAAGTATGAGCTTAGAGCCTCCTTGTCTCATGGGTCAAACTCCAAGTTTGATATCTTTTAATTCTGAAGGTTTGTGCATGAGGTAAGTGGAGGTCGAAAGTTCAAGATCAATCATTTTCAAGATTATTTAATTTAATTCTCTGCCATGAATCATGTGATTTGAATTGAGGTTCATTGATCAGGTTAGCCCTAATTTAATCATCAAAAGACCACTGTTAACCAAAACCTCAAAGCATAAGACCAGGTTACTTGTAAGAATGATATTAAGGGTGAATGGTCTTGAAAGTTTGACCGTGAGAGTTTGTCTATAAGATAAGTGAAGTTCGAAAGTTTAAAATCACCAATTTCTTAACATAAATTAGATTATGTACATACATCATGAAATTCTTTAA
Source organism: Capsicum pubescens (assembly GCA_030864215.1). Taxonomy (NCBI): domain Eukaryota; kingdom Viridiplantae; phylum Streptophyta; class Magnoliopsida; order Solanales; family Solanaceae; genus Capsicum; species Capsicum pubescens. The sequence goes on from CM061538.1 coordinate 257,815,885, forward strand.
AATTTTATAATACCTAATCGTGAACTTAATTATACTATAATATTAATTTTAAATTGCTATAAAGGAGAGGTTCAATGTCGGTTTAATTGGATAAAGCAGTGGGTAATTCTAGTTGTTGATAACAAACCGACAGAACCGTTATCCACACTTGGCAGAGTAGTTATTTGGCAGTTGTTTCCTAGTAAAGTTTTTACTTACACTAAGGACAAAACATTGGTGAGCAATTAATTGTTAGTCAATTATGAGATAGTTGGTCATGCAAAGGACTAATTTTAATGTTGTTACTTTGACTGCCTTTTGAATATCAGTTATGAGATAGTTGGTCATGCAAAAGGACTAATTTTAATGTTGGTACTTTGACTGCTTTTTGAATATGGTCGGCAAGTTTAGGATAATGATATGGATAGATGGATTGTAGAGCCATGGACATATGTCCATCCAAGTCTCTAGCTTTCAATGGTTCAACTAGAATTCCAAATCTGAAAAAATATCATTTACCAATTGTGTAACGTCATCACCAGAACTAAGCAAATTAAGAAAGGTGTGACCGACCCGTTACAACTAGGGATGTTTATGGTCTGGTTTGGATTAGTTTTTGATTAAATCATAATCAGATTAGTTAAGTCGATTTTTAAAATTCTAAAATCAAATCAAATCAGATAAGAAATCATCGATTGGTTTTTGTCGGTTTGATTCGATTTGATTTGATTTTTCAATTTATGATTAGCTAATGATAAATCGATAATAGTAAACAACGGGACAAGAGATAACTTTTTTCAAATGAACTTTAGGAATAAATTTCTCTCAATTATCACAAGATGAATGCATATGAATCTTCTATTATTTTTCAACATATTTTCAAGTTTTAGCATGTTTACGTTGCATAATTATAGAGGTCTTTCACTTCACGTGTCTAATACCATAGAATAAATATACATCTTTAAATAGAAAGGTCAACCTTTAAATAATCAAAGGAGAAATTATTGAAGAGTAGATGGATATCTTAGTAAAGAAAATTAAGAACTGAAAATACACCACACCACATATATCTATCTATAATTTATATCTATAATATATTAGAAGTGTGAAGACCCTTAGAAAAGTGATTTGAAATTTTTTTCCCTTCGTTAAAACACTTCATAATAGACAAAATCGTCATTTATTATTTTTTAAAAATAATTATCATTAAATTATTATTTAAATTCTTAGGATAAAAAAAAATAGGAAAAATCCCACACCTAAAAGGAATTAAATATAATGTGTGAAATTTTTTGTTAGGAGGCATATGCAATTTTTTAGGAGAAAAGTGATGTAAAAGGAAAAAAAAAAATAAGAACCAAAATTATGTTTGCTGAAAAGGAAACACGCATGGAAACTTCTAAGAAAATTTTTTTTACTAAACAAAATATATTTCTTTAAAAAAAAAAAAAATCTAAGCAAAAGGAAAAAAATTATTTGATTTAGGTATGAAATTGTATTATTTAACACTTCTAAATCAATTAGAATTTTACCTTATATTAAACTTCTAAATCATATAAAATTTTACCTTATATAATTTTTTTACCTTATATAAAAAAATGTTTATAATTCTATTTAAATCATATTTTGATCAAATTTTACTTAAAAAAAAATTGATTTGATAATTGATAACTAATTAAAGCTTTCTTCTTGCGTTCATGACTAGAGTTTTCTAGCCTTCTTTGTTATATGAATTTGTGAATTTTCTTTTAGTTTTCTATTATACGTATTTAGTTTAATTGTGAATAAATCATGAGATCTAACATATCATCATTATGTTTGTTAATAAACTTTATTTATTGTATTTTTTTAGGAGTATGACAATCCATATATTCTACCAGAATTTGTTTCTCCTACCATCCACCATTTTTTTAGTATTGGTTTCAAAATACGGTCATAAGCTGAATATTGTTTCTATATCTTTTTCGTCTTGAGAAAAACGACCGTCGACAGCCTCTTCATTTCTTTTCTTTGTTTATCTCAATTGTGGAGGATTTTAGCATATTGGGATCATTAAGTTTTTCATGTAAATAGATCTAGAAAAATGAGAAAGGGTTTATTACTATATTTTTTGTCTGTATGAAAACCTTAATTTGGTGTTATTGTGATCTCCACAATGTGTTCATGCAGGTCATTGAGATATCAAAAGGAAGCAAAGTCAAATATGAGCTAGACAACAAAATTGGTCTTATTAAGGTATATGGCATGATGATCTAAATTAAGTTAGCTCTAAGCGATCCTCTGAGGAGAAACATGATCATAGAGATAATTTTAATTTCTTTTATCAATTTAAATAATTATAATTCCTTAATAAATGATGTTTTGCAACTTGCAAGCATATTTTTCATTCAAAGTATTAGTTTAAAATTGGGACATAGCTCCTTTCTACTAACTGTTTTTTTAATTGTATATAAGTCAAAGTTGAAGTATTCTAGCAAAATTATTTATTTTAAAATTAATGACACTTTCTAATGATTTTATTGTTTGCATATATTTATTTATGATACTATATTTTGGAGAATTTATTTTCTCTGGGTTTTGTGTTTGTAATATTATTTTTTTAATGTGTAAGTCATTTAACTAAAGCATATTAAATATTATGTTATTTTTTATTATAATTTTCTTCACAATCTTATTTTGTGAATGTTTGTAATGTAAGCTTTGCATAACGTCATATTATTCAATTTCAACTTTAATTATTTTCTAGGTTCATAAATATATTTTTTATTATAGAAATTTATGAGCTAAAGCTGTAACTATTGTTAATGGATCTTCGTGATTTTCAGATTTATTTTTTTTTATGAACAAAATTTTTTATATTTATTTGTGTTTAATTAATAAAATGATTTGAATTTTGTGGTCGTGGACATGTATTACATTATAAGGTATGTTAATACCTCATGAAAATGATTATGAGGCCAATTTTTGAAATTTTTTCTTTTTGCAGGTTAGGAAAAATTTTCTGTTAATTTGAATTTAAATTGTTGAGTTGTTACTCAATTAATCATATTCATCATTTACTTGAACTTGCAATCTATGTTAAAGCACACATCAAAAAACTAATTTAAATAATAAAAAAAATCTAAATAGAATATTAATTGATTATAAAGGTCCAAGATTAAATGACATGAAAGACACTCTGATGACATAATGCGTTAAATTAAGTATATGTTTGAAAATACCTTAGATCAAAGGATGAGAGATTGGATTATAATAAATCTAACAAATAAAACGTGTTTTAACTTCAACAATTTTCATGAATTAAAAAAGGGTAATTTTGTTTTAAAAATATTTTTGAGAAAATACATTTAAAAGCACTTTTAAAGACTTTGTCAAATATTTAAAGTTAGTCAAATACTAATAGTTGCTCTGTTTCTAAATTTATTAGTCAAACACAAATTGATTCTCGTCGAAAAATAGACATCAAAGTAATTTTATAAAATTAAACTCATTGAAGCAAATTACACGCGTGGAAAGCGTATGCTAAGACTAATATAATTAGATAATTAGACTTAGATTGTTGCGTTTGGGCATACTTTTTAAAAAATGAGAGTTAAAAAACATTATAGTGCAGGTGAAATAATAGACTAGAATCAAATCAATGGTTAAAAGATACAAGATATTTATAACTATTTATGAAAAACTAATATTACATATTCAAATGATTATAAAATTTATATATATAATTTATTGATTCGATTTAATTATTTTTAAAAAATTTCAGTAAAACCATACATAATTTAAATATTATTAATTTTTAAATCAATTTAATTTGATTTTTAACCAAATAATCAACACTCCTACACAACGCGTGTTGACTGTTGCCAATCTGATTGTTTCTTTTGCTCGTTATAAAGTTAAACAATGTTAAAATATTTTTAATTAGTAAGACGGTAAAGAGTTTAGCTTGAATACATTGTCGGTTAGTCTGATTGATTTGGAATTGTATTGAGTAGGGCTTATTTGAGGTTGGATCTTTTATCAAAGATTTTTTTTATATTATGACAAAATTGAGAGCTTTGATTGCATGCGGAACAATTTTCATTCACTGCATCACATCATTTGATGTTATATATGTGCTTCATTTAATTATTTATATGGAAAAGGGTCAGAAATACCTTTAAAGTATTAAAATTGGTTTTAAAATATCCTCCGTTAATCATTGGGTCAGAAATATCCTTCAGATATGAAATTGGTTCAAAAATACCCCTCAATCCACCTTTATGACTCAAAAACGCCCTTGCAACTAACGATTTTTTTAAATCATAATTAAAAAAATGAAAATGGGTCAGAAATATCCTTCAAGTATTAAAATTGGTTAAAAAATATCCTTCATCCACCTTTATGGCTCCAAAATACCCTTTCAACTATCGTTTTTTTAAAATTATAACTAAAAAATTTTATTAAATACGTGACGACTTTCTATTGGTTGAAACTAAATTAATTAAAATATTAAATTCAATTCGAACCTAACTGAAACTACAAACCCAAACCGTACAAAATTTGTCCCAACTAAAACTACCCGATAGTATGAGTAATTTTGGCTAACAAATGCAGGAACTTTGTTGACTTAAAATCTATCAGTCTAATGTAATGCTGTGAAGAATTCTATCCCCTAATTATAATGTTAGTTTGGTATTTCTTTGTGATGTATATTTCTCCGTGTTAGCTAGCAAAACTAATTGAGATGTCTTGGTTATGTCACGTCTTAGGTAACACTATCTTGTTACTTCCTCCATTTCATTTTACGTGATACATTTAGTTTGTATAAAAAATACTATATTCTTTCCTAAATAGTCACTATTTTTGTTTATATAAATCAAATTGTGTTGCTACCACTGACAAGTGCATTCCCTGTGCGAGACCACTTCACGACACACTTCACACCATTCACCCATCAAAATTATGATTAATTTTGTAGGATTTAGATCGGATAGTATTAATTGAGTTCGGATTGGGCTTAATATTTTAATTAATTTAGTTTCGAATAATAAAAAATTGTCACGCATTAAGTAAACTTTTTAATTATGATTTAAAAAAAATTGTTAGTTGCAAGGGTATTTTTGAGTCATAAAGGTGGATGGAGAGGTATTTTTGAACTAATTTCAATACTTGAAGGGTATTTCTGACCCTTTTCAGAATTTTTAATTATGATTTAAAAAAATCGTTAGTTGCAAGGGTATTTTTAAGCCATAAAGGTGGATGAAGTGGTATTTTCGAACTAATTTCAATGCTTAAAGGGTATTTCTAACCCAATAGGTTAACTAAGGATATTTTTTAACCAATTTCAATACTTAAAGAGTATTTCTGACCCTTTTTCGTTATTTATATAGTAGTTAAATTGTCAAGAGAATTAAGTTTTTATTTTTCTAATGTCTCTGTTTAATTTGTTTGACTTACTTTTCTTTTTAATCTATTTCAGAAAAGAATGACTCTATCCTTTTTCAGTAATTTTTTAATTTCAACTTTTACGTTTAAAAAAATTAAAGAGTATTGTGTTACATTTAAAATATCTTTAATATAAGTTTAAATTAAACCGAAGGACATAATACATAGATCTGTTCTTCAACTTAGCTTCAACTTTTATCAATGTCCTCGAACTTTGAGCGTGCATAAATAGATATTTAAATTTGTATAATGTTGAACAAATAGACACATGTGTCCTATGTGACATCCGATATGATATTTTACATGTATTATGACACACAGGATGTATGTATCTCCTTGTTCAATTTTATACAAATTTAATTATATACCTGTATACATCCAAAATTGAGGGGCATAAATATGAGCGAAGAACAAGTTAGATAACTTGCTTTATGTATTTGCTTATAAGCTATTGAAAAGTTTTTAATGTGCCCAACCAACCAAAGCATAAATTATTATTATGAGCATCCTATTAGTTCGTCTAGCCATCAGATATCCGTTTCTTGTTTCCTTTTTTTAATAAAAGATTGAAAAGTTGGGAGGACAGACAAAACCCTTCATACAACTTTTCCTCGAAAGTGTTTCAGTTTCAGTTTCTAAATTTATTATTCAAATTACCTGTTTCAGTTTTCCATTTTTTATTTTATTTCTGAACAAGGAGCAGAGCTAGCTCATTATTGCGGGCTCGACTCAACTCAATAGCTTTTGATTCAAACTCTCTATTGATATTTCAAAGAATTTATTGAATATGTATAAATATTATAACCTCTGTTTTTGAAACAATCTTCTTTGGGAAGTTACCATTGGTCAGTCGACAAACAAACCAACCTCTATCAAAAGCAAATGATGAAAAGTTAAAAAGAGAATTAATAAAAGGAAATACTTACATAAAGTTGTAGCATTCGGGAACATTAGAGATCCTTCTATCGTGTATTGAACTTCCGTAATTGATAGTGACACTAATGGAATCAGCAAGTAAACATACTAAATTAAGATGAATTTGCACTTGATGATTTCACTTTAATTCAAAATTATTATAATTAGTTGAACTGAATGCACTACTATGGTGCAAACATATTTTATAGTACATCACTAAAAAGACCACGTTACAAATTTACAAAGCACTAAAAAAGAAAAGTTACATAAGAAATGCCACTGGCTTCTTCGATCCAGGGAAGATTGAGGATCAATTTACCATCTTGAGTAGACCACACAAACTCAACTTCAGCACTATTCAAGTAACACTTGGTAGGCACCGCACTTGAGTAGGCTAAGAAATTCCCACCACCTTTAACTTCAACTTTTGCACTTGCATAATTAGCACCATGATCACCAGTAGCCTCCTCATATTGAAGTCCTTGTATGGCTCCTCCACTATTGAACATGTTGGTGAGTCCAATTGGAGCAAATTTAGCAATGGGACTGAGCTGTTTTATAGGTACAAAGCTAAAAATCTCAAAAGTAGATGGTTCAAGGGACATTGGAATTGTGTCTGAGGAAGGCTTTGTCAAAAGCAATTTCTCAGCTTGGTTGAGATACACAACATATTCTTCTGCTTTGCCCATTTCAGATGCTTCCTTCAGTTGGTCCCATTCAATGTCATCCACATGAACTGACCCTGTCATTGGCTTGTAGCAATTTGAGTATCCCTTGATTCTTTTCTCCTTTGGATCCCATCCTGCTCCTTGGCAATTGAATGCACCAATGACTCCTCCATACTATGCCCAAGAAGAAGAAAACCATAAATGATCTTTCGAATTCAGGGTTAATTTGTCACCGAACTTCACTTAATATGAGTATAAAGTAATAAAATGACAACTTCACTGACTAATCAATGGAACAATTTCTGCACCTCGATCTCAAATAAGTGGTTGTTGGCTATATGAATCCTCAATGCCCATATTTCTCCGTTTAAATTTATCTCAGACCCACATCTTAATAAGAAAACAGTAGTCACAAAAACATCAAGTTACTGACAACAAAAAATTTCTTATGGGGCTCTTAGAGTTTAGTAACATTGTTTTTATAGCACGTAAAAGTTTAGTAAATTCAATGTGACAGAACAATAGTTTTGTTACTTTACTTTTCCATCGATAAAGTTTAATTATCATGCCCTACCTAGGCATGCAAAATAAAATTCAAGTACTTAGAAAATTGTGTGTGGGCATACCTTGTTGAAATTCCAAATCTTGAGTATGGTTTTGCCATCAAAGAGTGGATTTTTGAAGATGCAATCCCTAGTGGGGAGTGCAAAATATTGGCACTTGGGAATGGTGCCATCAGGGAAAACTAGCCTTCTTAAAAGATCAAAATCATGGCCACCCACGGAGTCACTCACATAAACGGGACCTCCACATATAGCCCTGGAACCGGCATGGAACTTTGCACAGACATGATCAGATTGGAACATGTCCCAGTCTGGTTGAATAATCTGACCCATCCACATACTGTTATAGGCACAATGAATCATGTGAACACCCTGTAGCCAGTATACTCCATTGGGGTCACCATTTGGATCTTGGAACCAAAAATCATCCCCTATAATAACCACAAGAATATTACTACTACCTTCTACATGTCCTAATAAATTACATTATGAAATGGGCAGGAAGAAATTCTTACCAACTCTTCCAATAGAGATTTGCTTTGTTCCTAGGAGGAAGAAGTCATTACATTGTTGCATACTGGATATGAGTCCAGTACCGTTGAAGTTCTTTGCTAGGGATTTTGTCAGCCCACCGTAATATTTCTTTGCGAGCTCAACTCGACCACCATATTCCTCACTGACATATTCCAGTGTCTGCAAGAAAAATTACCAGTTAGAATTTGCTTATAAAATAAAATGGAGACAAGAAACCACTTGCTAAAACTGAACTGGAACTGAAGAGTATTGAAAAAACATACATGGATAACGTCGACTTTAACTCCTGTAATTCCCACTTCAGAAAGGTAAGAATGCATTGAATCATAAAAATCATCAGCTTGATCAGGATGAACAAGTCCAATGCCGCCTTCTACTATTTTGATCACTGCAAGATCATCCATGGTCCCATCAAGCCCCTGAGAAAGTTGACAAGGGGTTATCTTGGAATTTAAGTGGGTGGTTCCAGGCCTTACACCACCCCAAGCACCACACAGGGCATGCCATACATAAATATCATCCAGGCCTTTGAACTGTGTTCTCAAATCCCTGGTGAACGCTTTCATCCCCGAGTTGTCAGAATTGCAAGAGCTGCTTCCACACCCTTGGCTGTTAAATTGCAGCTCTTCACCATTCTTGCACGTGGGCTGAAGAGAGTTTTCTTGGTCCCCACCAAACATCTCATTCAGTTCTTTCTTCAGTTTCTCAATCTTTATGTCAAACTGCGACAGATCATCAACTCCAGACTGAATCGCCTTGTCACGAGCCTTTTCTGCATGCTCAATCTCAATTGCCTTAGAGATTAGCATCTTTGGCTTTTCGCAGTCAAAAAGTGGTAGATTGGGTCCTAACAAGGATCCAGCCTTGTACTTTCTGAATTTCTCACCTTCATCAAGCCTATGGAGCCTGGCAGTCATTTGGGTTCCCCCAAGAACCAAATTTTTTGCATCTTCATGGGGTTCTTGATCATCAAAATTGATACTTTGCCAGCCATCATCGATAATAAGAAACCTAGGAGAAATCCCGCCTTGTGAAAATTCGTTCACTCCGTGCCAGACCCCTGCTGGTTCCACAGTTAAATAAAAAGCATCCCAAGTGCACCAACCAAATTTATCTACAAGGGATGGAACTGATTTCTCTTCCAAGAGCTTAAAGGTATTTAGATAAACTCTAAGAGAAGTATAAGCCTCTTTCATCAAGTTATAAGGATTATCAGATACATGAACATACGCGATAGCACCAAAGGATGATGTTTTCACTTGGCTAGAACCACTCTCAGCGCAGATAAGGACATGACCATCTGTGCCAGGGTGAAGTGCAGACCTGGATTTCCCTTCAATTATTGGTATAATAATAACATAAGATTTTATCTCAGGGACATCCAAGAGAACCCATTGGGTTTCCATTTGCAAATCTGAACCAGAATTCCCCACCCACTGAGTAGACCACCAAGTCTTGAACCTGAAAATGCTGAGGAAATCTCTGTCAGTGAATTTCCCTAATGAATTCATCAAGCAGTGAGATGGCTCCTCTTTGCTGAACCCCAAGAATCCACCTTTAAAAGACGTTGAATGTGCACGATGGAACAAGGGAAGTGGAGCACTGGATGTTTGGCAAACTGAAGAAAAGCTTGAGAAACTAACATTGCTCGGAACTTCAAAGAGCAATGGAACGTTCTTAACGAGGAGCTTTCCGTTAGACAGTTCAAAAAAGTTATCCTCTTTCTGAGTTTTCAAGACATTGAAAACCGAGTTAACTGGATCATTTGGAGGTGCCATCACAGGGGAATAACTTAATAAAACACAGGACACAAATGAGATGGGAAAAAAAGAAAAGCTTTACTAGTCCTACTAACTTTTAGAATGAAACTTTGAAACTAAAACTCAATTTTGAAAAAAAAAAAAGTTCAGAATGAAGACGAGAGGAGAACTGGACTAGAGTAAAGCACGTACACCAACGAAATCAGAATGGAGAATTCTTGTATGATTTGTGTTAAGGAGTCTGGAAAAAAATTGTTGTTATGTTGGCTTGTGACTTGTGAGTAGTATGGTTAGGAAGAAGCAACAAATGATTGTGACTGAAAAAGTAAAACTGCTGAGCGAAATGAATGAATGTATAGTACCAAAAGAAGAGAATGTATAATCAAGATAGAGAGTTGAATGAATAGAAAGCAAAGAGTGCAGGTATATATAGAGGGCATGTGCAGGTTCACCACAAGGATCTAATACATGTATTTTCACGGCTTGAACTGACAAATTCATGCGTGTTGAGAAAGTAAAATTATAGGTTGTCCTATGTCCAGATTAGTTGAGAAAAGGAGGGAAAAGGGGGGTTGGGGCGGTTGATTACACGGTAATTACTGTTTTATTTAGAAAGGGATTTCTCGAGGGTGGTTACCTATGTGGTCCTTCTAGTACACCAAAGAATTTAAATTCGGGCCCATATTTGTTTAATTGTTTCATTTGTACTGGAAACTGAAAAGACAAATACTACCCTCCCTTAATTCACTTTTACATATTCTTTTTTCTATTTTTTTAAAAAATGTTAATAATATTTGTATAATTTATAAAATTAATAAATATTTTATCTAATTTATTTATTTTACCCTTTATATTAAATATAATACATTATTCATTGTATTTTTAAAATAAATAATTTATTATATTTAAAAAATGATATAATATAATCATCGTTCTATTTATTGATTATTAATATATGTGTAAAATTAAAAGTGGACAAATATTTATGAATGGAGGAAGTATAACTGAAATGTTCTAAATTCAAGCATTTAAGAACGATGGGGCATTTTGTTTGACAATTTAAATTTTTAATGAAATAAGTAGTTTACACTATTAATTGTAATGGAGACGAGAGGTCTTGGATTCGACGTTTCGCTGGTATCTATTACTCCGTACTATATTAAAATGAAATTGTCACATGAAAATAAAAGAATGAGGCAAATACATTAAGGGAACGTGTTGAAGGCATAAATAAATATTTTCTCGGTTCGCTTTATTTGTCACTATTTCATTTTTAAAATTCAACCTGCATGAATTTTGACCAACATATATATTTTTCATCATTTTGATATGAGAAACATTGCAACTTATAGTATTTTTCGTATAGTTTTCGACCATCTAAATTTTAAATTTTAAATATGTAGTTATACACCTTAAATTATTGATCAAAGTTCATATAGGTTGACCTTAACAAGCGAAATAATGACAATAAAAATGAATGAAGAAAATATATAATCTATATCTATATCTATAATCTATAATATATTAAAAGTGTGAAGATCCTTAAAAAAATGATTTAAACGTTTTATCCTTCATTAAAAGTCTCCGCTTTTGACAGAATCGTTTTTTCACTATTTTTCTTTTAATTATTATTTAATTATATTTGTAATATTGACTGAACTCCTAAAATACATAAAAAGAAATATATTTGAATTAAGCACTCCTAAAATATATGAAAAAAAGTTCTTTTACATCTTTTTTTATTGTAGGTAACTTTTGAAAACTTTCTATTCGTATACAAATGCATCGTTTATTTTCAATCTAAAAATAAAATTTTAAATAATATAATTTGATAAAATATTGATTTTAAGCAATTCAATTTAAAAGTATTCTATTCTAAAAGGGAAAAAAGTACGAAAGTTTGACTTTCCTATAAAAAGTATATTTGTACAAATAGTTTGGCTTTCTTTTTTATATTATATTAAACAGATTCTTAAAATATATGAGACTTCTAAATATATGGAAGGAGAATTAATTAATATTTTTTGTGATTAATTAGAAAAATATTTCTAAAATAGGATAGAAAAATACTCCTAAAATAGGACTGTATTAAGAAAATATTTCTATAAATATTGAGATGCACGTTAAACTAGAGAAGAAATTGATTTACTTATTGAAAAAATATGATTGATGCTCATTTAACTGGATTCGATTGCATGTCTAGATTGGTTTATGTGTGTGTATATATCTTCTTTATTTTCATTCAAGTAATTTACAGGTGGTAGATGAATGTCGGTCGGCTTTGAGAAATTTTTTTTAGGTAAAGGTTAGGTTTAATTGTATTATTTTTATCTCTATTTTGAAATTTTTTTTTTGGTAAAGGCTAAGTTTAGTTGTATTATTTTGATATCTCTGTTATCGTATTATTTTGTTATAGTTTACAAATGGTAGATGAGCGTCAGACGACTTTTAGAAAAAATTTTGTGCAAAGGTTAAACTTAATTATATTATTTTGATGCTTCTATCATCGTATTGTTTTGTTACAGTTTACAGGTGGTAGATGAATGTCGATCGATTTTGACAAATCTTTTTGGTAAAGGTTAGATTTAATTAAATAAATTCTCCAAAAGATGTCGAATTTAATTATTATATTCATCTTTATTATTTAAACAAATATCTTATGTAGTATAACCTTTGAACTCAATAAAGTGCGGTATAAGCGCGAGGCGCATACACCTAAACAAGTATTTCTAATAACTTACACTTTTAAATAAAATAATTGTATGCTTAAATAGATATTAGGCGCAGAGAACACGTGTTTCAATGCGGGTTGTATTATATATGTATGCAAATTTTAGGGGGGAAATTTATTAAAGGCTTAACTCATCGCCAGACACCTAAAATTGTCTCGAAAAATTACTTAGACCCCTCAACTAAGACTTGTACCTATCAGGCCCGTAGCCCACTCGAATTTAATCCAATCAGGCCTTTTTTGTCTACGTGACACTCCGCGTGTTGTCCACTCAATAGGGGCGCGTGAGGCACGATTTTTTGAATAAATAACGAATGAAAACATGTCAATTGACACTAAGGGCCCCAAAAATTTTTAATAAAATATTATTTTTTTTTAAAAAAGCTCCTACCTCTCCCACCCAATCCAATACCCCCCCCCCCCCTCTTCATCTTCTTTCCCACTCTTCTTCCTCATTTTTTTTCTTAAACTTAACTTTCTTCTCATTTTTTTCTACTTTTTCTCCTTTTTTGTTCTTAGTTTTGAATTTATGTTTGAATTAGATTGAAATTTCTTTGTTCTTAGTTCGATCTAATTCTTAATTATTTTCGGCCATTAATTTGCGGAAAAAAATGAAACTTTGCCGGAAAAATGTAAATTCATTTTTTTCCACAAATCAACAAAATTATAAAAAAAATTCATGATTATGAAATGTGGGTATATTCCAAGTAGAACGATTAACTTGAAGCAGCAGATGATGTTTGTAAGGACGTGTGTTTGGAGCAGTAGTTCAGTTTAAGGTAGAGAACGAGTTTCAGTTGAAAATGGGGGGGGGGGGGGGCAGGGGGTTTAGTTTTTTTAAAAGTTATAATTTTTTTTAATTATAATTTAATTAGTTATGAAATATTTTTTAATTAATTTTGAATTCAATGTCAAGTGTTATCGTTTAATTCGTCGTTTGTGCCACGTAAGGCGAGTGTAACACACTCTCTATATACCTTTTGTTAATTGTGTAAAAAAGACTTGATTGGATCAAAATGCGAGTAGGTTAGGGACCTGATAAATACAGGTCTTAGTTGAAGGTCTAAGTGAATTTTTGGGACAACTTTAGGTGTCTGGCGATGACTTAAGCCTTTATTAAAAAGACATATTTATGTTGCATACACATCCAATTGTTTAAACGGTAGTTAGTTGATACATAGTACAACATTAACACTTGTTGGTCGAGTCATTTGCAACAAAAAAAGAAGGCCAAACCCATCGACGACCCCCTAAACTTGACACCATCTTTCACTTTGACACCTCAAGTGGACGTTGTTCACTTTTGGCATCTCAAGTAGCTATAAAACATGTCATTTTGGCACCTTTCGACATCAGCTCTGGTGCGTGGGTCTCACTCACTGCCAACGTGGATTACCCGACCAATTAATTTGTGTCATCTAATTTTACATTGCCACATCATTATATATACGCACAATTAATTTTTTTTTTAAAAAGGCCAAAATATATGAAAATTATATCCAATGAATTAATGACACATGTTTTATTTCCTAAATAATTACAAAAAGCTCCCCACATTGTCTTCTCCATCCAACTTTCTTTTAGCTTAAACCTCCATTAATGGAGATTGAACTTTTCAATAATGATAAACATACCTCCTCATTCTCTAACAATAATAGATCTACATTAATAGCTTCACGAATTCCAGATATATGATGAAATACGGAGAAGGATGAATTTCAGATCTACATTGATTCTTTTCTACTAGTAAAGAATCCACTATCCTTATGAAAAAGTAAAAAAAAATTGCATTTGTCCTCCTAAATAATGTCACTTTTCTTTGAATTTAAATTGTTGAGTTGTTACTCAATTAATCATATTCATCATTTACTTGAACTTGCAATCTATGTTAAAGCACACATCAAAAAACTAATTTAAATAATAAAAAAAATCTAAATAGAATATTAATTGATTATAAAGGTCCAAGATTAAATGACATGAAAGACACTCTGATGACATAATGCATTAAATTAAGTATATGTTTGAAAATACCTTAGATCAAAGGATGAGAGATTGGATTATAATAAATCTAACAAATAAAACGTGTTTTAACTTCAACAATTTTCATGAATTAAAAAAGGGTAATTTTGTTTTAAAAGTATTTTTGAGAAAATACATTTAAAAGCACTTTTAAAGACTTTGTCAAATATTTAAAGTTAGTCAAATACTAATAGTTGCTCTGTTTCTAAATTTATTAGTCAAATACAAATTGATTCTCGTCGAAAAATAGACATCAAAGTAATTTTATAAAATTAAACTCATTGAAGCAAATTACACGCGTGGAAAGCGTATGCTAAGACTAATATAATTAGATAATTAGACTTAGATTGTTGCGTTTGGGCATACTTTTTAAAAAATGAGAGTTAAAAAACATTATAGTGCAGGTGAAATAATAGACTAGAATCAAATCAATGATTAAAAGATACAAGATATTTATAACTATTTATGAAAAACTAATATTACATATTCAAATGATTATAAAATTTATATATATAATTTATTGATTCGATTTAATTATTTTTAAAAAATTTCAGTAAAACCATACATAATTTAAATATTATTAATTTTTAAATCAATTTAATTTGATTTTTAACCAAATAATCAACACTCCTACACAACGCGTGTTGACTGTTGCCAATCTGATTGTTTCTTTTGCTCGTTATAAAGTTAAACAATGTTAAAATATTTTTAATTAGTAAGACGGTAAAGAGTTTAGCTTGAATACATTGTCGGTTAGTCTGATTGATTTGGAAATGTATTGAGTAGGGCTTATTTGAGGTTGGATCTTTTATCAAAGATTTTTTTTTATATTATGACAAAATTGAGAGCTTTGATTGCGTGCGGAATAATTTTCATTCACTGCATCACATCATTTGATGTTATATATGTGCTTCATTTAATTATTTATATGGAAAAGGGTCAGAAATACCTTTAAAGTATTAAAATTGGTTTTAAAATATCCTCTGTTAATCATTGGGTCAGAAATATCCTTCAGATATGAAATTGGTTCAAAAATACCCCTCAATCCACCTTTATGACTCAAAAACGCCCTTGCAACTAACGATTTTTTTAAATCATAATTAAAAAAATGAAAATGGGTCAGAAATATCCTTCAAGTATTAAAATTGGTTAAAAAATACCCTTCATCCACCTTTATGGCTCCAAAATACCCTTTCAACTATCGTTTTTTTAAAATTATAACTAAAATTTTTTATTAAATACGTGACGACTTTCTATTGGTTGAAACTAAATTAATTAAAATATTAAATTCAATTCGAACCTAACTGAAACTACAAACCCAAACCGTACAAAATTTGTCCCAACTAAAACTACCCGATAGTATGAGTAATTTTGGCTAACAAATGCAGGAACTTTGTTGACTTAAAATCTATCAGTCTAATGTAATGCTGTGAAGAATTCTATCCCCTAATTATAATGTTAGTTTGGTATTTCTTTGTGATGTATATTTCTCCGTGTTAGCTAGCAAAACTAATTGAGATGTCTTGGTTATGTCACGTCTTAGGTAACACTATCTTGTTACTTCCTCCATTTCATTTTACGTGATACATTTAGTTTGTATAAAAAATACTATATTCTTTCCTAAATAGTCACTATTTTTGTTTATATAAATCAAATTGTGTTGCTACCACTGACAAGTGCATTCCCTGTGCGAGACCACTTCACGACACACTTCACACCATTCACCCATCAAAATTATGATTAATTTTGTAGGATTTAGATCGGATAGTATTAATTGAGTTCGGATTGGGCTTAATATTTTAATTAATTTAGTTTCGAATAATAAAAAATTGTCACGCATTAAGTAAATTTTTTAATTATGATTTAAAAAAATTGTTAGTTGCAAGGGTATTTTTGAGTCATAAAGGTGGATAGAGAGGTATTTTTGAACTAATTTCAATACTTGAAGGGTATTTCTGACCCTTTTCAGAATTTTTAATTATGATTTAAAAAAATCGTTAGTTGCAAGGGTGTTTTTAAGCCATAAAGGTGGATGAAGTGGTATTTTCGAACTAATTTCAATGCTTAAAGGGTATTTCTAACCCAATAGGTTAACTAAGGATATTTTTTAACCAATTTCAATACTTAAAGAGTATTTCTGACCCTTTTTCGTTATTTATATAGTAGTTAAATTGTCAAGAGAATTAAGTTTTTATTTTTCTAATGTCTCTGTTTAATTTGTTTGACTTACTTTTCTTTTTAATCTATTTCAGAAAAGAATGACTCTATCCTTTTTCAGTAATTTTTTAATTTCAACTTTTACGTTTAAAAAAATTAAAGAGCATTGTGTTACATTTAAAATATCTTTAATATAAGTTTAAATTAAACCGAAGGACATAATACATAGATCTGTTCTTCAATTTAGCTTCAACTTTTATCAATGTCCTCGAACTTTGAGCGTGCATAAATAGATATTTAAATTTGTATAATGTTGAACAAATAGACACATGTGTCCTATGTGACATCCGATATGATATTTTACATGTATTATGACACACAGGATGTATGTATCTCCTTGTTCAATTTTATACAAATTTAATTATATACCTGTATACATCCAAAATTGAGGGGCATAAATATGAGCGAAGAACAAGTTAGATAACTTGCTTTATGTATTTGCTTATAAGCTATTGAAAAGTTTTTAATGTGCTCAACCAACCAAAGCATAAATTATTATTATGAGCATCCTATTAGTTCGTCTAGCCATCAGATATCCGTTTCTTGTTTCCTTTTTTTAATAAAAGATTGAAAAGTTGGGAGGACAGACAAAACCCTTCATACAACTTTTCCTCGAAAGTGTAGCTTCTAAATTTATTATTCAAATTACCTGTTTCAATTTTCCATTTTTTATTTTATTTCTGAACAAGGAGCAGAGCTAGCTCATTATTGCGGACTCGACTCAACTCAATAGCTTTTGATTCAAACTCTATATTGATATTTCAAAGAATTTATTGAATATGTATAAATATTACAACCTCTGTTTTTGAAACAATCTTCTTTGGGAAGTTACCATTGGTCAGTCGACAAACAAACCAACCTCTATCAAAAGCAAATGATGAAAAGTTAAAAAGAGAATTAATAAAAGGAAATACTTACATAAAGTTGTAGCATTCGGGAACATTAGAGATCCTTCTATCGTGTATTGAACTTCCGTAATTGATAGTGACACTAATGGAACTTGATGATTTCACTTTAATTCAAAATTATTATAATTAGTTGAACTGAATGCACTACTATGGTGCAAACATATTTTATAGTACATCACTAGAAAGACCACGTTACAAATTTACAAAGCACTAAAAAAGAAAAGTTACATAAGAAATGCCACTGGCTTGTTCGATCCAAGGAAGATTGAGGATCAATTTACCATCTTGAGTAGACCACACAAACTCAACTTCAGCACTATTCAAGTAACACTTGGTAGGCACCGCACTTGAGTAGGCTAAGAAATTCCCACCACCTTTAACTTCAACTTTTGCACTTGCATAATTAGCACCATGATCACCAGTAGCCTCCTCATATTGAAGTCCTTGTATGGCTCCTCCACTATTGAACATGTTGGTGAGTCCAATTGGGGCAAATTTAGCAATGGTACTGAGCTGTTTTATAGGTACAAAGCTAAAAATCTCAAAAGTAGATGGTTCAAGGGACATTGGAATTGTGTCTGAGGAAGGCTTTGTCAAAAGCAATTTCTCAGCTTGGTTGAGATACACAACATATTCTTCTGCTTTGCCCATTTCAGATGCTTCCTTCAGTTGGTCCCATTCAATGTCATCCACATGAACTGACCCTGTCATTGGCTTGTAGCAATTTGAGTATCCCTTGATTCTTTTCTCCTTTGGATCCCATCCTGCTCCTTGGCAATTGAATGCACCAATGACTCCTCCATACTATGCCCAAGAAGAAGAAAACCATAAATGATCTTTCGAATTCAGGGTTAATTTGTCACCGAACTTCACTTAATATGAGTATAAAGTAATAAAATGACAACTTCACTGACTAATCAATGGAACAATTTCTGCACCTCGATCTCAAATAAGTGGTTGTTGGCTATATGAATCCTCAATGCCCATATTTCTCCGTTTAAATTTATCTCAGACCCACATCTTAATAAGAAAACAGTAGTCACAAAAACATCAAGTTACTGACAACAAAAAATTTCTTATGGGGCTCTTAGAGTTTAGTAACATTGTTTTTATAGCACGTAAAAGTTTAGTAAATTCAATGTGACAGAACAATAGTTTTGTTACTTTACTTTTCCATCGATAAAGTTTAATTATCATGCCCTACCTAGGCATGCAAAATAAAATTCAAGTACTTAGAAAATTGTGTGTGGGCATACCTTGTTGAAATTCCAAATCTTGAGTATGGTTTTGCCATCAAAGAGTGGATTTTTGAAGATGCAATCCCTAGTGGGGAGTGCAAAATATTGGCACTTGGGAATGGTGCCATCAGGGAAAACTAGCTTTCTTAAAAGATCAAAATCATGGCCACCCACGGAGTCACTCACATAAACGGGACCTCCACATATAGCCCTGGAACCGGCATGGAACTTTGCACAGACATGATCAGATTGGAACATGTCCCAGTCTGGTTGAATAATCTGACCCATCCACATACTGTTATAGGCACAATGAATCATGTGAACACCCTGTAGCCAGTATACTCCATTGGGGTCACCATTTGGATCTTGGAACCAAAAATCATCCCCTATAATAACCACAAGAATATTACTACTACCTTCTACATGTCCTAATAAATTACATTATGAAATGGGCAGGAAGAAATTCTTACCAACTCTTCCAATAGAGATTTGCTTTGTTCCTAGGAGGAAGAAGTCATTACATTGTTGCATACTGGATATGAGTCCAGTACCGTTGAAGTTCTTTGCTAGGGATTTTGACAGCCCACCGTAATATTTCTTTGCGAGCTCAACTCGACCACCATATTCCTCACTGACATATTCCAGTGTCTGCAAGAAAAATTACCAGTTAAAATTTGCTTATAAAAGAGAGGTTCAGTGTCGGTTTAATTGGATAAAGCAGTGGGTAATTCTAGTTGTTGATAACAAACCGACAGATCCGTTATCCACACTTGGCAGAGTAGTTATTTGGCAGTTGTTTCCTAGTAAAGTTTTTACTTACACTAAGGACAAAACATTGGTGAGCAGTTAATTGTTAGTCAGTTATGAATAGTTGGTCATGCAAAGGACTAATTTTAATGTTGTTACTTTGACTGCCTTTTGAATATCTTTTAATGTTGTTACTTTAACTGCTTTTTGAATATGGTCGGCAAGTTTAGGATAATGATATAGATAGATGGATTGTAGAGCCATGGACATGTGTCCATCCAAGTCTCTAGCTTTCAATGGTTCAACTAGAATTCCAAATCTGAAAAAATATCATTTACCAATTGTGTAACGTCATGATCAGAACTAAGCAAATTAAGAAAGGTGTGACCGACCCGTTACAATTAGGGATGTTTATGGTCCGATTTGGATTAGTTTTTGATTAAATCATAACCAGATTAGTTAAGTCGTTTTTTAAAATTCTAAAACCAAATCAAATCAGATAAGAAATCACCGATTGGTTTTTGTCGGTTTGATTCGATTTGATTTGATTTTTCAATTTATGATTAGCTAATGATAAATCGATAATAGTAAACAACGGGACAAGAGATAACTTTTTTCAAATGAACTTTAGGAATAAATTTCTCTCAATTATCACAAGATGAATGCATATGAATCTTCTATTATTTTTCAACATATTTTCAAGTTTTAGCATGTTTACGTTGCATAATTATAGAGGTCTTTCACTTCACGTGTCTAATACCATAGAATAAATATACATCTTTAAATAGAAAGGTCAACCTTTAAATAATCAAAGGAGAAATTATTGAAGAGTAGATGGATATCTTAGTAAAGAAAATTAAAAACTGAAAATACACCACACCACATATATCTATCTATAATTTATATCTATAATATATTAGAAGTGTGAAGACCCTTAGAAAAGTGATTTGAAATTTTTTTTCCTTCGTTAAAACACTTCATAATAGACAAAATCGTCATTTATTATTTTTTAAAAATAATTATCATTAAATTATTATTTAAATTCTTAGGATAAAAAAGAATAGGAAAAATCCCACACCTAAAAGGAATTAAATATAATGTGTGAAATTTTTTGTTAGGAGGCATATGCAATTTTTTAGGAGAAAAGTGATGTAAAAGGAAAAAAAAAAAATAAGAACCAAAATTATGTTTGCTGAAAAGGAAACACGCATGGAAACTTCTAAGAAAAAAATTTTTACTAAACAAAATATATTTCTTTAAAAAAAAAAAAAATCTAAGCAAAAGGAAAAAAATTATTTGATTTAGGTATGAAATTGTATTATTTAACACTTCTAAATCAATTAGAATTTTACCTTATATTAAACTTCTAAATCATATAAAATTTTACCTTATATAATTTTTTTACCTTATATAAAAAAATGTTTATAATTCTATTTAAATCATATTTTGATCAAATTTTACTTAAAAAAAAATTGATTTGATAATTGATAACTAATTAAAGTTTTCTTCTTGCGTTCATGACTAGAGTTTTCTAGCCTTCTTTGTTATATGAATTTGTGAATTTTCTTTTAATTTTCTATTATACGTATTTAGTTTAATTGTGAATAAATCATGAGATCTAACATATCATCATTATGTTTGTTAATAAACTTTATTTATTGTATTTTTTTAGGAGTATGACAATCCATATATTCTACCAGAATTTGTTTCTCCTACCATCCACCATTTTTTTAGTATTGGTTTCAAAATACGGTCATAAGCTGAATATTGTTTCTATATCTTTTTCGTCTTGAGAAAAACGACCGTCGACAGCCTCTTCATTTCTTTTCGTTGTTTATCTCAATTGTGGAGGATTTTAGCATATTGGGATCATTAAGTTTTTCATGTAAATAGATCTAGAAAAATGAGAAAGGGTTTATTACTATATTTTTTGTCTGTATGAAAACCTTAATTTGGTGTTATTGTGATCTCCACAATGTGTTCATGCAGGTCATTGAGATATCAAAAGGAAGCAAAGTCAAATATGAGCTAGACAACAAAATTGGTCTTATTAAGGTATATGGCATGATGATCTAAATTAAGTTAGCTCTAAGCGATCCTCTGAGGAGAAACATGATCAAGGTATGGTTAGGAAGAAGCAGCAAATGTTTGTGACTGAAAAAGTAAACCGCTGAGTGAAATGAATGAATGTATAGTACCAAAAGAAGAGAATGTATAATCAAGGTAGAGAGTTGAATGAATATAAAGCAAAGAGTGCAGGTATATATAGAGGGCACTAAAGTCTTCCACTATGTGCAGGGTTCACCACAAGGGTCTATTATCCTGTATTTGTGCAGTGTATTTTCACGACTTGAACCGTGATAATCTTTCCTATTAGTTCAAGGTTCCGACAAATTCATGCGTGTTGAGAAAGTAAAATTATAGGTTGTCCTATGTCCAGATTGGTTGAGAAAAGGAGGGAAAAGGGGGGCTGGGGCGGTTGATTACACAGTAATTACTGTTTTATTTAGAAAGGGATTTCTCGAGGGTGGTTACCTATGTGGTCCTTCTAGTACACCAAAGAATTTAAATTCGGGCCCATATTTGTTTAATTGTTTCATTTGTACTGGAAACTGAAAAGACAAATACTACCCTCCCTTAATTCACTTTTACATATTCTTTTTTCTATTTTTTTAAAAAATGTTAATAATATTTGTATAATTTATAAAATTAATAAATATTTTATCTAATTTATTTATTTTACCCTTTATATTAAATATAATACATTATTCATTGTATTTTTAAAATAAATAATTTATTATATTTAAAAAATGATATAATATAATCATCGTTCTATTTATTGATTATTAATATATGTGTAAAATTAAAAGTGGACAAATATTTATGAATGGAGGAAGTATAACTGAAATGTTCTAAATTCAAGCATTTAAGAACGATGGGGCATTTTGTTTGACAATTTAAATTTTTAATGAAATAAGTAGTTTACACTATTAATTGTAATGGAGACGAGAGGTCTTGGATTCGACGTTTCGCTGGTATCTATTACTCCGTACTATATTAAAATGAAATTGTCACATGAAAATAAAAGAATGAGGCAAATACATTAAGGGAACGTGTTGAAGGCATAAATAAATATTTTCTCGGTTCGCTTTATTTGTCACTATTTCATTTTTAAAATTCAACCTGCATGAATTTTGACCAACATATATATTTTTCATCATTTTGATATGAGAAACATTGCAACTTATAGTATTTTTCGTATAGTTTTCGACCATCTAAATTTTAAATTTTAAATATGTAGTTATACACCTTAAATTATTGATCAAAGTTCATATAGGTTGACCTTAACAAGCGAAATAATGACAATAAAAATGAATGAAGAAAATATATAATCTATATCTATATCTATAATCTATAATATATTAAAAGTGTGAAGATCCTTAAAAAAATGATTTAAACGTTTTATCCTTCATTAAAAGTCTCCGCTTTTGACAGAATCGTTTTTTCACTATTTTTCTTTTAATTATTATTTAATTATATTTGTAATATTGACTGAACTCCTAAAATACATAAAAAGAAATATATTTGAATTAAGCACTCCTAAAATATATGAAAAAAAGTTCTTTTACATCTTTTTTTATTGTAGGTAACTTTTGAAAACTTTCTATTCGTATACAAATGCATCGTTTATTTTCAATCTAAAAATAAAATTTTAAATAATATAATTTGATAAAATATTGATTTTAAGCAATTCAATTTAAAAGTATTCTATTCTAAAAGGGAAAAAAGTACGAAAGTTTGACTTTCCTATAAAAAGTATATTTGTACAAATAGTTTGGCTTTCTTTTTTATATTATATTAAACAGATTCTTAAAATATATGAGACTTCTAAATATATGGAAGGAGAATTAATTAATATTTTTCGTGATTAATTAGAAAAATATTCATAAAATAGGATAGAAAAATACTCCTAAAATAGGACTGTATTAAGAAAATATTTCTATAAATATTGAGATGCACGTTAAACTAGAGAAGAAATTGATTTACTTATTGAAAAAATATGATTGATGCTCATTTAACTGGATTCGATTGCATGTCTAGATTGGTTTATGTGTGTGTACATATCTTCTTTATTTTCATTCAAGTAATTTACAGGTGGTAGATGAATGTCGGTCGGCTTTGAGAAAATTTTTTTAGGTAAAGGTTAGGTTTAATTGTATTATTTTTATCTCTATTTTGAGATTTTTTTTTTTTGGTAAAGGCTAAGTTTAGTTGTATTATTTTGATATCTCTGTTATCGTATTATTTTGTTATAGTTTACAAATGGTAGATGAGCGTCAGACGACTTTTAGAAAAAATTTTGTGCAAAGGTTAAACTTAATTATATTATTTTGATGCTTCTATCATCGTATTGTTTTGTTACAGTTTACAGGTGGTAGATGAATGTCGATCGATTTTGAAAAATCTTTTTGGTAAAGGTTAGATTTAATTAAATAAATTCTCCAAAAGATGTCGAATTTAATTATTATATTCATCTTTATTATTTAAACAAATATCTTATGTAGTATAACCTTTGAACTCAATAAAGTGCGGTATAAGCGCGAGGCGCATACACCTAAACAAGTATTTCTAATAACTTACACTTTTAAATAAAATAATCGTATGCTTAAATAGATATTAGGCGCAGAGAACACGTGTTTCAATGCGGGCTGTATTATATATGTATGCAAATTTTAGGGGGAAAATTTATTAAAGGCTTAACTCATCGTCAGACACCTAAAATTGTCTCGAAAAATTACTTAGACCCCTCAACTAAGACTTGTACCTATCAGGCCCGTAGCCCACTCGAATTTAATCCAATCAGGCCTTTTTTGTCTACGTGACACTCCGCGTGTTGTCCACTCAATAGGGGCGCGTGAGACACGATTTTTTGAATAAATAACGAATGAAAACATGTCAATTGACACTAAGGGCCCCAAAAAATTTTAATAAAATATTTTTTTTTTTAAAAAAAGCTCCTACCTCTCCCACCCAATCCAATACCCCCCCTCTTCATCTTCTTTCCCACTCTTTTTCCTCATTTTTTTTCTTAAACTTAACTTTCTTCTCATTTTTTTCTACTTTTTCTCCTTTTTTGTTCTTAGTTTTGAATTTATGTTTGAATTAGATTGAAATTTTTTTGTTCTTAGTTCGATCTAATTCTTAATTATTTTCGGCCATTAATTTGCGGAAAAAAATGAAACTTTGCCGGAAAAATGTAAATTCATTTTTTTCCACAAATCAACAAAATTATAAAAAAAATTCATGATTATGAAATGTGGGTATATTCCAAGTAGAACGATTAACTTGAAGCAGCAGATGATGTTTGTAAGGACGTGTGTTTGGAGCAGTAGTTCAGTTTAAGGTAGAGAACGAGTTTCAGTTGAAAATGCGGGGGGGGCAGGGGGTTTAGTTTTTTTTTTTAAGTTATAATTTTTTTTAATTATAATTTAATTAGTTATGAAATATTTTTTAATTAATTTTGAATTCAATGTCAAGTGTTATCGTTTAATTCGTCGTTTGTGCCACGTAAGGTGAGTGTAACACACTCTCTATATACCTTTTGTTGATTGTGTAAAAAAGACTTGATTGGATCAAAATGCGAGTAGGTTAGGGACCTGATAAATACAGGTCTTAGTTGAAGGTCTAAGTGAATTTTTGGGACAACTTTAGGTGTCTGGCGATGACTTAAGCCTTTATTAAAAAGACTTATTTATGTTGCATACACATCCAATTGTTTAAACGGTAGTTAGTTGATACATAGTACAACATTAACACTTGTTGGTCGAGTCATTTGCAACAATAAAAGAAGGCCAAACCCATCGACGACCCCCTAAACTTGGCACCATCTTTCACTTTGACACCTCAAGTGGACGTTGTTCACTTTTGGCATCTCAAGTAGCTATAAAACATGTCATTTTGGCACCTTTCGACATCAGCTCTGGTGCGTGGGTCTCACTCACTGCCAACGTGGATTACCCGACCAATTAATTTGTGTCATCTAATTTTACATTGCCACATCATTATATATACGCACAATTAATTTTTTTTTTAAAAAGGCCAAAATATATGAAAATTATATCCAATGAATTAATGACACATGTTTTATTTCCTAAATAATTACAAAAAGCTCCCCACATTGTCTTCTCCATCCAACTTTCTTTTAGCTTAAACCTCCATTAATGGAGATTGAACTTTTCAATAATGATAAACATACCTCCTCATTCTCTAACAATAATAGATCTACATTAATAGCTTCACGAATTCCAGATATATGATGAAATACGGAGAAGGATGAATTTCAGATCTACATTGATTCTTTTCTACTAGTAAAGAATCCACTATCCTTATGAAAAAGTAAAAAAAAATTGCATTTGTCCTCCTAAATAATTTCACTTTTCTTTGCACGCTTTGTGTTTGATAAAATTCCCCAAAGAAGTAAATCATTGAACTTTTAGTGATTCTTTGCATTTTTGAGTAGTTTGGCGAAATATAATTTGAGTATTTTTTATTGAAGTCATATGTGTCTGTTCAATAGGTAAAAGAAAATGGAGAAAAAAGGAGTATTTTGTTGTGTTCTTAGTGGTTATACTTTGGGGTTATTTATACCCCCACCGTTATAAAAGTTCACATATATACCCTTCAACTAACAGAATAACCCAAATCACTTTAAATGACCCATTTTTTTAATTCAAACCCGACCCATCAAAAGACATAAACATAATACGCAGATTTTTCATCACTTCACCATTAGGGCTTTTCATCTTCACTAGAAAGAGACACAGTACGCGATTTTCTCATACTTCACAATTAGAGCTTTTCAAAAGAGATTCAATTGAAACAGAAGATAGTTCTGCTAATGGAATATACCTTCTCCCGCACTATTAACATATTTACCATCTAAGGTTTATAGATCTATTGAGGGAATCTCAGTAAAGGTATAATTTTTTTTATTTGAGCATATTTCTCTTCTTTCATGTCTAACTCCTTATTAACTAGGGTTTTTAATAAAGCTTCCAAAGTAGTTTATCATAAACTAAAGATTTTCTAACTGTAATAAAATGTCTAACTCCTTTACTTAGCTTTCTTTAATTGTTAGTGTTTTGGGTTTTAGATTTGGGCTAGTTTATTTACGAATTAGGGTTTTTAAAGATGTTCTAAGTTTAGAGTATATGTGAGTTGTTTTAGGGTTTTTACGATATGTTAGATTTGACGGGTTTAGGGTATTAAGGATGAATTGATTTGTGGTATTAGGTTTGCCTATATTTAGTAAAGTGCAAATTCAGTTATAGATTTTATTCCTTCCTTTTTTTGATTAAAAAGAATTGATTGCAATGTCATCAGAATAGGAAAAGAATTGAAATGTGGTCCCAAAATTTTATTCTTGTCTCCTAAATGTTATGAAGAAGTGAGACTTACTGAATTGAAAAATGGTTCCAACACATTTTTTTTGTTTGTTTTCCTTCAAGAAAACTTGTTGTTTAATCATTTTTTCTTGGCTTTTTGTAGCTTTTTTCGTTTATCTTCTATTCTTATTTGAAAAACATTTGTGGTATTAGGTCTAATGAAAACGTCGTTCTTGGTGTCTAATTATAGCATCTTTTATTGTTTATTCATTGTTCATTGTTTTAGTTTAGAAAATATTTCTTCATTTTTGTGCCACCTAAATGCTCTAATTACTTTCTTTATTTATCTATTATCTTATTTTGAAATTCTTACTGATTTCATATTATCTAAAATGATGCTAATTGACGTGGTATTCCACTATGGAGGTGAGTGGATAAGAGAGCAAGAAATACTATATTCAAGAAAGTTGGTGCACAAATGGAAAGGGTATGATTCTGATTTGTTATCGTTTATCGATATTGTGAATGAATACAATGATACATTAGGATTTCTTGGTGTTCAAAAAGTGATTGTGTCTTTCCCTTCTGGAAAATACAATGAAATAGTAGGTGATCAGGGAATTAGAACATTATTGTCTTAGGTGAATAACAAATTTGATGTTATAAACTTGTTTGTTGTTGAAGATAGTGAATTACCTGTAGATGTTGAAAACATAGTTAGACTGAAAGAGTCTGTGGTAGAGGTTGATGAAGCAAATAGTGAAGATAGTGGTTGCAAATCTGATGAAACTGATAATGATGGTTGTAATGCCTCTGATTATTCTAATTATGATTCTGAGGAGTTAGAGGTTCTCGCAAAATAAAGAAAAAAAACAATCAATGACAAGTTGTCTGAATACAAGGAGTTACATAGTTTTATGACTTTCAAAGATATATCTGAAGCTAGAAGATTCATTAGCTTGCATGCATTAGCAAATGACTATAACCTAACTATAAAAAAAACGACTCAAAAAGATTTAGGGTTGTTTGTTAAAAAGTGTGAAACTTTGTCTGCCTAATTTCTGGTGAGAAGAATTGTTCTGGTGTTGGTGTGAAACATTAACGGAAAAGCATAAATGTGATGATCCATGTGGTAACTATAAGGTTTCAGTGATACGGGAATTCCTAGCTCGAAACCTTTCACACGAAGCCAAGCACGTGAGTAGCAGCGACTCCAAGCCTTGTTCACATTCTTAGCCATATGTGAGGCCTTTGTGAGCCCATCTAAGGGCCTATATTTAATAAAATGTGAAGAGGCCCACCAAGACATCCCAAACCCACCCAATTAAATGCCAACGGTATTTTGATCTTTGTCCCTCCTTTCTAAGTGACTATATAAGCCATGTAATACGGCTAATCTTGCTTTAGTTCATTCCTATTATTCAAGAAACAAAAGACTTGTAAATTTTTTACTTCTCTTTCTTATTTAGAGAGGCCAAAACCGAATTCTCACTAGTAGAGTGATACTAGTATTGTATCTTAGCTAGAAACTAGGTTCTTGGGGTTCTTTGAGTTCCTCTTGGTCCAAGTAAGAACTTGGTATTGACATTTATTAGTCTTAGGGTCCTTTCTCTTGTTAGGGTTCTTATATTAATGAATATTGTGTGTCAAGTTTCTATCTCTTTATTTGTAAATCTTGTTAACATTGTGTTGTTGAATATAAAAGTCTAGTGAAGTCATGTGGGGCTCTTTCGATTCACTAGAAATATTGTTTTTTTGTTCTTTTTGTTAAACTCACTTTTCTAGTTCAAACAAATGTTGCAAGCCTAGTGAAGATGTGTGTGGACATTTTCGATTCACTAGCACTTGTTGTTCATCTTGTTGTTCTTGTGTTGGTTGGAATCTATTGATACACACATAGCATTGTATCATTTGGTATCAAAGCTCAAGGCTAGGTTTTGTTCTTACAAAACCAATCTTGGGAAACTCTTACCAAAAAGTGTGTTCTTGAATATTTTGGTCGAAAAATTGGTTATAGATCTACAAAAGATTTTACTTGTTTAGTTTGTTTCTTGTGTTGATTTCTTCCTCATCAACACAAAAAAATGTCTAAATCTAAAGTTGAGCTTAATTGGAAGAGAATTGTTGTTGTGAAAACTTGAAGTGGCCATGAGTTTTAACTTGTGTTGGGGCATTAGAAGTGACCATTGTGGTGTATTGTTGTTATGTTCTTGAAGGTGTTGATGTTGTGTTCATCCTAAACTTCTCCTCATCTTATGTCTTAACTTCTATAAAGAGAAATATATCCAAAAAAGGGTTGTAAGAAAAAATTGAAAAAACTTATTTGTGAGAAGACTTGCCAACATCACCTTTTCAAGACTTGACAACCACTTTTCCTTCAAATAAGGAACCTTGTCTTGTGGGACTAGTGACTTCAAACATCACCTTTTGAGTTTGAAAAAAAAAAAGTTGAAAAAGGTTACAAGACCTTATGTATTCTATCCCAATAATAAGTCATCCATTACAAAAGATCTAAGGGGACTAAGACTTCAAGTTGATGAACTACTTATGTGGACCCGCGGCCAATGATATGCTGCCACGTCACCTAAGTTACTGGTCATGTAATAATTAAGCTCAAATTTGGATGTTCTAGTTTCTAATTATTGATTCCTAGTTTCCTCTAATTGACTTGAGAACTAATTAACAAACTAGTACATTCCTACTAGTTTGTCAATTAGTCCCTTGAAGCCTTGTGTTCGTGTCAACGTTTGTTTGTGTGATTTTGTCGTTTGAATACATTGTAACTCTTGGCTCTAGTCCGATGAGAATTCTTTGAGTTTCAAACAAAAATCCATTCCGGTCAAGAGCATACTCATACCTTATGGATTCACAGGTTCCTAGCCAAGATACAACACTTGTGGAACTTGAGTGTGAGTGAACCAAAAGAGTGTGAGTGAGGACAGGGATTTTAAACTAACTTGTTTGTTTCTTGTGTAGGTGATACCTTGATAATGGAGTGAACCACGTCTCAACCCATGGATTCTAATTCAATGGAGAATATGAGGGTCACTCTTGAGGCTATGCCCCAAGCTCTTGAAAGGTTGAGTACGAAAGTGGGAGCCATAAGGGGAGAAGTAACGACTATTAGTGGGAGGTTAGAACAAGTGTAGAGTCAAAGGAACTCTGTTCTTATACTCCTTGACATATTTCGTCAAGTGAACATGATAAAAATTCCTCCGCCACCGTTCCTCTCGAAACATGGCCACAATTGCCAAATCCTTCACTAGCTCCACTAAATGCCGCAAGCCAAACCACTTATAACCCTCTAAACTGAGACTCCAATAGACCAACACATTCCCAAATACCTCAAGTTCCGCAAGAGGTACTCGACATCAAATACCTCTACAAAATCCAAACCCCCCCTTCCAAGCTCCACTAAACCAAATACCACCACCTCCACAAAATCCAATTCCTCCGAATCAAGCTCCAAATGTCCAAAACCGTCCCGTCCACCTTGAGAACTATGGTAGAGAGAATTATGAAGGGTATGGAGTCTTTGACAATGCCTACATGAGGGAGAAAAAGATGAGAGGGGGTCGTGTGGATCAAAGGAGATACCGAGGCTATGGAGAAAGGGGAAACCAACACCTAGAGAGAGACGTAGGCATCAATACCATCAAATTGAGCCTACCTATCTTTAAGGGTGAAAATGACCCTGAGGTGTATCTTGATTGGGAGTCGGCGTGTGATAAAGTGTTTCAAGTGAATGATATCTCGGAGGATAAGAAGAGTTGTTATGCCATAGCTCATTTTGAAGGCTATGCTAACACTTGGGGGGAATACGTCAAGCGGTTCGGCAATGAGTTGGTAAAGGGACAACCACCGCCATGGTTTCGGTTGAGGTACCTAATGAGGCAACGGTATCTTCTCGAAAGTTATCATCATGAGTTGCTTCCTAGTTTGTACAATTTGTGACAAGGGAATCAAAGTGTTATGGAATGCTATGACGAGTTTCAACAACTCATGTTGAAACTTGATCATCGGGGAGAACAAATTGGACATGGCATCATTCGGTTCAAGTGTGGGTTGAACAAAGAGATCTCCACTTATTTGATGTTTCACATGTTTGATACCATTAAAGGGATTTTCCAAGCGGCTTTTAAGATTAAAAGGGAGCTTAAAGAGAGGTCATCTTTCAAGGTAAAGGGACCATCAACCTCGGGTTGTCCGAGAAGGAAAGATATGGTTCAACCATCTTTGGGTTGGCCCAAAAACAAGGACCAACCCGCCACTACAAGGCTGCCCGAGCCTAAAATAGTCCACAAATTTCCTCCCCGGTAAGAAGCTCACAAGTATCCTAATCCTAAAGGGTTCCGATGTTTCAAGTTCCAAGGTTGGGGACATAAAGCCAATGAATGTCCAAACCGGCGCAATGTGATCCTAAGGGAAGGGAGATTGTATTACCTTGGTGAGGAAGTGGGTCTTGAAAAAAAAGAGAATGAGGCTGAGCCTCAAGATGGAGAGGAACCCAAAAATAATCCACTTGATGATGATGATGATTGTGAGGATGCTTATCCGCAAGAAGGGGAATGCGTGGTTCCAAACTTTGTAGTGAGGCGTGCCATGATTAGTAAGGCAATAGATGATCCTAACCAACGGGAGAATCTATTCCATACTAAATATCTTGTGAAGGGAAGTGTGTGGAAAGTGTGTGCACTATGGTGATAGATGGTTCAAGTTGTATGAATGTGGTTAGTGTTGGAATGGTGAACTTCTTGAAATTTTTGAGTACACCTTACACTAGTCCTTACAAATTGCAATGGTTGAATGAATGCGGCGAGTTAAAGGTCACAAGGCAATGTGTGATACGTTTTAAGGTAGCTAACTACCATGACGAGGTGCTTTGTGACGTGATACCAATGGAAGTTTGTCATTTGTTATTAGGAAGGCCTTGAAAATACGATAGGTCGACCAAACATGATGGAAGGTTCAATTGGTATACACTTGAGAAGGATGGCCGCAAGGTCTCTTTTCATCCATTATTGTCTTCCCAGTGAATGAATTACACCAAAAGATGTGAGAATTGAGGAAAAAGAGAAAGAAGGCCGAGAGTGAGGAGAAAAGAGGGGAACCCGAGAGTGAGGGAGTAGGGGAAACCGAGGGGCTCCTAATTTCTAAGGGGCAAGGAAGCGTGGTGATGACGGATAGGAGAAAAGAATTATTTGTGGATCATGATGAGGACACTCTGATGCTCCTCTTGGCTCATTATTTTAATACTAACGTCACTAACATTTCCATTTCTCCTCTTATTTCTCATGTTTTGCAGGATTACGAGGATGTCTTCCTAAAGAAATTACCGCAAGGATTGCCCCCACTTCGGGGAATTGAGCACCAAATAGATTTTGTGCCGGATTCATAATTGCCTAACAAACTGACTTATAGGAGCAACCCGATGGATACCAAGGAATTGCAATGCCAAGTTGAGAAACTCTTCAACAAAGGGTATATCAAGGAGAGTATGAGCCCTTGTGCGGTCCCGATGCTACTAGTTCTCAAGAAAGATAGAACTTGGCATATGTGCGTTAATTGCCAAGCCATCAATAAGATAACGGTAAAATATCGTCCCCTTATTCCTAGGTTAGATGATATGCTTGATGAATTGAGTGGTTTGTGTTTGTTTTCTAAAATTTATTTGAGGAGTGACTATCACCAAATTTGTATGCAACCGGGTGATGAATGGAAAACTGCCTTCAAGACCAAATTCGGTCTCTATGAATAGATGGTTATGCCATTTGGCCTAACAAACGCTCCAAGTACTTTCATGAGGCTAATGAATCATGTGATGAAGCCATTTATCAGAAAGTTTTTTGTTGTTTACTTTGATGATGTGTTGGTGTATAGTAAGTCCTTAGATGAGCATGTAAAACATTTACAATGTGTGTTTGATGTCCTCCGAAAGGAGAAGTTATATGTTAATCTAGAAAAGTGTTCTTTTGGTGTCCATGAGGTTTTATTTCTTGGGTTTGTGGTGAGATCAAGAGGGGTCAAAGTGGATGAATCTAATATTGACGCCATTAAAAATTGGCCAACTCCCAAAACCGTAGGTGAAGTGAGAACCTTCCATGGGTTGGATATTTTTTATAGACATTTTGTCAAAGAATTTTGCACCATTACCGCCCCCTTGACCGAAGTGATTAAAAAGGACCGTCCTTTGAAGTGGGGAGATGAACAAGCTAAGGCCTTCGAGGACTTGAAAGTTATGCTCATCTCGGCCCCTTTGCTACAATTGCCAAATTTTTACGAGACTTTTGAGGTCGAATGTGATGCTAGCAAAGTCGGCATAGGCGCGGTTTTAATGCAAGAATTAAAGTTTATTGCCTACTTTAGTGAAAAGCTCAAAGGAGCAACTCTAAACTACTCTACGTATGATTTAGAGTTGTATGCCTTGATTAGAGCCTTGGCCACTTGGCAACATTATTTGTGGCCTAAACAATTTGTGATCCGAACGGATCATGAATCCTTGAAGCATCTACGGGTACAAGACAAGCTTAATCGGCGGCATGCCAAATGGATTGAATTTCTTGAAAATTTCCCTTATGTTATTCAATACAAGAAGGGTAAAGACAATGTGGTTGCCGATTCTTTGTCCCAAAAATATATGTTTGTGTCTACGTTGTCGTCTAAGTTGATGGGGTTTGAAAGCCTCAAGTCTTTATATCCCAAGGACCCTCACTTCGCTCCTATCTATAGGGAAAGTGAAGAGTTGGATAGGGATAGGTGGGTTACGGATAGGGGTTCCCATCCCTATACCAAATTTGATGGATACTTGTTTAAAGGTAGATTATTGTATGTTCCCTCAAGTTCGTGGAGAGAATTATTTATGAGGGAAGAACACAATGGCGGTCTAATGAGCCATTTTGGGGTCGAGAAGACCCTCAAAATTTTGGAAGAATAATTTTATTGGCCTAGAATGCACAAAGATGTGGCCCGGATTTGCATCCAATGTGTTGAGTACAAAGGAGCCAAGTCACGGCTCCAACCCCACGGGTTGTACACCCCATTGTCCACCCCTTTGTGTTCTTGGATTGACATATCAATGGACTTTGTGTTGGGATTGTCGAGGACTAAAAGGGGGCGGGATAGTATTTTTGTTGCGGTGGATTGATTTTCCAAGATGACTCACTTTATTCCTTGTTCTAAATATGATGATGCGCCTAGTGTAGCCTCTTTGTTTGTTGATAAAATAGTAAAACTTCATGGCGTTCCGAGGAACATAGTGAGTGATAGGGATTCTAAATTCCTAATCCACTTTTGGAAGTCCATGTGGGGTAGACTCGGTACTAAGTTGTTGTTTTTTACTTCATGCCATCCACAAACCGATGGAAAAATGGAAGTAGTAAATAGGACCTTAGGGTCTATGCTACGGTCCATGGTTAAAGGAAAAATGAATTCTTGGGAGGAGCACTTACCGTTGATTGAGTTTTCTTATAATTGTGTTATACACTCGAGCATGGGGATGACACCCTTTGAGTGTGTATACGGTATCAACCCCCTCACCCATTTGGATTTAATCCCTTTGCCAAGTGATCTTGTGATAAGCTTAGATGGAAGCAAACGGGCCGAGGCCATGAAGAAGCTACATGAGAAGGTGAGGTTGCGGTTGGAGAAGAAAAAATAAGAAGTTGCGAGATGAGACAACAAAGGAAGAAGAAAGCTCATTCTTGAACCGAGAGATTGGGTGTGGGTGCACCTAAGGAAGGATAGATTTCCGTCTCAAAGAAATGCTAATTTGATGCCACGGGGGGATGTCCCGTTCCAAGTATTAGAAAGGATCAACGAAAATGCCTACAAGATTGATCTACCCCCGGAATATCAAGTGCACAACACTTTCAATGTGTATGATCTATCTCGGGTGGAAACGGTGGAGGATGGCAATGATCCAAATTTAAGGACAAATTCCCTTCAAGATAGAGAGGATGATGCGGGAATTCCTAGCTTGAGACCTTTCACACGAAGCCAAGAATGTGAGTTTCAACGAATCCAAGCCTTGTTCACATTCTTGGCCATGTGTGAGGCCCTTGTGAGCCCATCTAAGGGCCTATATTTAATAAAATGTGAAGAGGCCCACCAAGACACCCCAAACCCACCCAATTAAATGCCAAGGGTATTTTGGTCTTTGTCCCTCCTTTCTAAGTGACTATATAAGCCATGTAATAGGGATAGTCTTGCTTTAGTTCATTCCTATTATTCAAGAAATAAAAGACTTGTAAATTTTTTACTTCTCTTTCTTATTTGGAGAGGCCGAAACCAAATTCTCACTAGTAGAGTGATACTAGTGTTGTATCTTGGCTAGAAACTAGGTTCTTGGGGTTCTTTGAGTTCCTCTTGATCCAATTAAGAACTTGGTATTGATATTATTAGTCTTAGGGTCCTTTCTCTTGTTAGGGTTCTTAGATTAATGAATATTGTGTGTCAAGTTTCTATCTCTTTCTTTGTAATCTTGTTAACATTGTGTTATTGAATATAAAAGTCTAGTAAAGATGTGTGGGGCTCTTTCGATTCACTAGAAATATTGTCTTTGTTGTTCTTGTTGTTAAACTCACTTTTCTAGTTCAAACAAATGTTGCAAGCCTAGTGAAGCCGTGTGTGGCCATTTTTGATTCACTAGCACTTTGTTGTCCATCTTGTTGTTCTTGTGTTGGTTGGAATCTCTTGATACACATTTAGCATTGTATCATTCAACAACTACACTTGCTTATTACTTCTAGAAAAAATTGCAAGCTAACCCCAAATATAAGATCAAAGACATGAGAGTTGATCTCAAAACTGCATTCAACATTAATGCTTCTTTTGGGAAGTGTAAGAGAGCTAAAAGAATAATTTTGGAAAAAATGAAAGGCAGTTTTTGTGATGACTATAAAAAGCTTGTTTGATATACGAATGCTCTATTGGAAAGTAATGTAGTGAGTGATGTTAGCCTTAAGGTTTTACTAACTGAAGGAAAAAAACAGTTTTTGAGAATGTTTATCTATTTTGATGTACTGAAGAAGGGGTTTAAAGCTGGTTTGAGACCTTTCATTGGATTAGATGGAACTTTTTTGAAAGGTAAAGCCAAAGGTCAACTCTTATGTGTTGTTGGTCAAGACTCAATAAATCATATTTATCCTATTGATTGGGCCATCGTGCACAAAGAATGCAAAGCTACTTGGCTTTGGTTTGTGGAATTGCTTCAGTAGTCTCTAAGCCTCAACAACGGAGAAGGGATCACATTAATCTCAGATATGCAAAAGTTGGACTGAGACTTTTCAAATGGAAAATTATTTATTTAAAATAAAGAGCGGTTATTGCCAACAACGCTTATTATATGCAAAAGGTGAACTATCAATAGTGTATAATTTCATTATCTTCTTTAACATTGACATGATTATCACGATTTGCTGAGAACTGAATCAGTTCACTATTTTTTGATAAGTAAATAGATTTAGATCATTATTTGTTGAGAAATGAACTAAATCATTTCATTATCTTCTAAATAGTGAACTGAATCAGTTCATTGTTTTTTTTTATAATTATTCTTATGTATGTTCATTTATCAACTTATTGTTTTTTACTAATAAACAGGGACTGCTTGAAGCAGTCAAAATTGTTCTACCTAATGCCATGCATAGATACTGTATGAGACACATAGAGTCCAATTGGAGAAGAAATGAAAAAAAAATCTAAACAAATGTCTAAGATAGTATGGTGGTGTGCATGGAGCACCTACAAAGAGGAGTTGGATGATAATTTGAAGGAATTGGCTGAATTATCCGAAGAAGCCAAAAACGACCTGTTGTATTTTCCAATTGAAACTTGGTGTAGATTATTTTTAGACACAGTTTGCGAGAATCAAAAGGTAGAAAATAACTTGGTCGAGTCATTCAACTCATGGATATTGGAAGAAAGACAGAAACCCATCATTGAGATGCTTGAGGCTATCAGAATAAAGGTAATGAAGAATTTTATGAAATATGAAAAAGAAGTGAAGTCTTGGGATACTAAATGGAGTTCAAAAGCTATTGAGATGTACAATTAATACTTGAAAATTGCTAATGTGTGTGAATTAAATTTCAATGGTGACTATGGGTATGAGATTAGTGAGGGAAATGACAAACACATTGTCAATTTGAAAAATAAGAGGTGTAGTTGTAGGGTATGGGAACTTACTAGAATACCTTATCCCCATGCAATCAAGTCACTTCTTTGAGTGATCCTAGGGAAGAGATCCACTGGTGGTACACAAAGGAGGCATATCTCTTGACTTATCATTCAAAGCTACAACCAGTGTTTGGCCCTAAGTTCTGGAAAATTAATCTAGCAGAAGCAATGGAATCACCCACTTTGGTAACCCTGGATGGCAGACCTTCAACAACAAGGAAAAGAGATAAAGATGAAGCACTTAAGAGGAAAATTGAGTGGGCTGCAACAAGTAGAGGTAGAGTTATGACTTGTTCAACCTGTAGAATTCCAGGACACAATGTCAGGGGTTGTCAAAAGGTAACTTTCTGTTTTAATTAATCACTTCTAAATTTTTTTAAGAATTATAGATTTGTGCTTAAGTTGCTATTTTATCAGTTTCACAAAATGAGTGGTGAAGGCACTTCTAAGTCTGGCCAGTTGAAGAGTAAGAAACAAATGAAAGACAAACAACCAATGAAGGGTAAACAGTCAATGAAGAGGCAAAGAACACTAATTGATGAAGAATACGTAGAACCAAGCCCTCCCAGATTCCCATATCATGCAATAGTTGAGGGCGTGGCCTTGACAGCTCCACAGGCTAGTCAAGACAGTGCGTCAACTCAACGTCAACTCCTCTTTGGCGAGTCCTTTGATCAGTCCATCTTTGGTCCATCTCCAAGTTATCCTGAGTTTGAGTATCATGGTATTGAAGTTGAAAAAGATGTACCTTGGAAGCCAAGAAGTGTTTCAGAGTTCAAGTCTAAAATCTTACAAAGACAGAAACAACCAAAACCAATTGGATCAAGACAAATCAAATTTCTTCATGATGGTATAGGTTCAAATAAACCAAGTAACTTGTATACACCAAAAGGGCTCTCATGGAATGATAATGCATCTATTACCGAGAGACAGTTGGAGCAATTAAAAGTGGATAAACTTAAGACGAGAAAGGGTAAAGGCAAGGCACAACAGTGAAAATCTAGTATTGGCATATTTTGTGTATTAAGACAAAGGAATGGTCAATATTTGATGGTGATAATGGATGTTATATCTTTTTTTGTAAAAATTATGAACTTGTATTTTTGTTGCAACTTTTTGGGATTATAAGATAGCATCCCTAATGTAATGAACAAATTGTGGTTCAGTTTTTAGATAATTTAATACTTGTTTATTGCTATAGCGTGTGCGTTTTGATATTTTTCTATTAATTAATATATTTTTTCACTTTTGGGGTGACAAAGGACCATGTCTTCAACAGTGTAGTAACTAGTATGTTGTGACATTATGGGCCATATAATCTCACTGTTTTCAGTGTATTATGATTGCATTGAGGCTTTATAAATTAGAGGTAAATGCGAAGTTCGAGTTAAATTATTTATAAATTATTTATGTCTTCAAGGGGTATAGATGCCTATTTGTGGGATTACACTATGTGTATTGTTAAACGTATCTGTTATGGTTTGAAAATTTCTAAAGATCATGATTATCGATATCTAGGTTCTATTTGGTATATCTGGTTGTGAACTTGTGATTTCAATCTAATTTTTGCTACACATAAAAACTGCATCTTGTTTATTGCAAGTGTTACATATTTTTTTTTATAAAACATGATAGAGTATCGTATTTTGCCTTGTATAAATCGTGCAACATGCAATAGGTGTGCTTCGTGTGCTCGAATTTGTAGTTTTTGCTACACTAATTCATTAGAAAACTGTATTTTCCTATCAACAAGGGTTGTCGAATTGATTTATGCTTGTTTGTATCTTTTGCAGGTTGATATTGTAACGAATAACTACTATTATAAGTATGCGTACTGGGAGCAATTTTTCTCTTCGAATAGCTAATGATAGCCATATAGTATGGAATCACACCATTTGTATGGATATGGTGTGATAGGTGCGAATTTGTCATACGCGTACTGTAAGACTACTACTCCTTCAATACCTAATAGGCTGTTGGGAACGTTGAAATTTGATTTGGGAAATTCTCCGAATTCTCATAGTCAATGTATTTTTAGTGTTCCATAGATAATTTCATGTACCATAAACTATTTTTGTTTATACACATCTCATTATGTTCATCTGTTGGTCCCTTGGCTTAGAATTTTTCTTGCACAATATTCAGTGAATTCGCACCAAATAAGAGTTGTGATGTCCTAAGCAAATTTTGGGTCATATTTGAGACGATTTTGGTCCAAATTTTGGGTATTGAGTTTTAGCTACATTGGGTGCATTGGCATATGAAATAGAAGTTTGGTTATCAAATATTGAAAAAATGATTTTCAAAAAAAATATCGAGTTGAGGTTCTATCGGAAATAGACTCCCTACGATCATAAGGTAGAGTAAGACTGCGTGTACACCATCCTCCCTAGATCCTATGTTGTTGTTGATTTTGTTAAGAAAAATATTTTTATGTTGTACCAAATTGCATGTTTCTAGTGTGTGTTTGTGATTGTAATTTTGGTTTTCTTGTATCCATTATTCTTCAATAACTTTCTGTAACTAGTGTTTATTTTTATCTTTATGCTGCTAGTTGATAGCCTTCCTTATTCCCTTTTTATTTGCTTGTATATCAGACATCTTTTCCAGTGTACTTGGTAATTGATATGAGTAATTTATGCATTTATCTATATCACAAATCATCAATAGGAACAAATTCTTTTTGATAAAAACGGTTAATTAAGAAGTAAAATAGAATCAAAGTGAATTCTTGGACAAAGATTATTGTACAATTTATTTCACTTGAACTGTACAATCAAGTAAATTTATCTCTGTGATGTAGTGATAAGGTCTGCGTACACTTTGCCTTCTCTGGACCTCCCTCACCTATTGGGGTTTTGTGTGGGTGTGAGTCATGATGATTAGTATTCAGTAGTGACTAGGTAGGAAAGACAACCAATAAACTTAGGATCCTATGTATAACTATGTATAATGTGATAATTCGTCTCTATCTTTACGACTGTTATGGAACAGTTACTATCACTGCTGGTACTATTACTATTATGCAGTAATTGCTTTGAGTTTGGTTGTTTTCTGGGATCTGCTGCCTGCAATGTACATATTATTTGTTGGAAATATGTGGATTGCCTAAAAGGCGTTAGATTGAGTACAAAAGTGGTATTGGAAGGTTTATGTCACGCCTCAAATCCTATTGGGGCGGACTGGTACCCGTAATCGAGGAGGCCCGGGAGAACCAGCTCATAACCTTATAGTTCCCATGCATACCTCTATGACAACCCGAAATTCGGAAAGCATCATGTCGCATATAAAATGAAATAATCACCTGTATAAGCTCGAGTACACATATATATGTATATACAATACTTGGCCGTTGGAGTCATCACGTCTATTAACAAAACACCACCTTGACTGTACATTAGGTCTACAAAGCCTCTAGACAATACATAGAGTTTAACTAAGGTCGGGACACACCCCGCCATATAACTAACTTCTATACAATACCAAAAGTGACTGGATATGACACGGAAAGCCCCGAAGCAAACTGGAGCTCACCAAAAGCAGCTGGATATCCTGGCTCCTACTTGTGCGGTGTATGAGCTGAGGTACCTGTGCCTGCAGCATGAAATACAGGTCCCCCGTGGGGGACGTCAGTACGAAATATGTACTGAGTATGTAAAGTTGTAGATAATCACATATGATATAGGAGCTCAATAGAAATCAGAAACAAGTGAATAAATCGTAATAGGAGTGGACCACACTTACTAGAACTTGTGACAACCTGTACATTGTATTTATTCAATCACTTTACCTTCGTTCTTATCATCTTTGTAATCATTATTGTACTGTACTGTGACCATTAGGCTGCCTCCAGTACATATCAACTGGGATCGACCCATGATAGGCTTATGCCCCTGGGATACCACCCATAAACACATAAATAGGGATCGACCCATGATAGGCTTATGCCCCTGGGATACCACCCGATAAGAGAGGACTTTCATCACTTAGTTTAATTAATCTTTGAGATTGTTATTTCGGTCGCCACCGCATTTTTGATACTTTGAAACAATGATACATCAATAAGAGACATATAAATAAACTATCAATGCAATAACAATGAAGTAAGAACTCATTGGCACATCAATGAAGTGTTTTGGAGTCATCAATTCCATAACAATAAAGTAGGAACTTATTGGTATATCAATGAAACGTTTTGGAGTCATTAATAGCACATGGGTCTTGTTTGAGTAACCGAATACCTTCTGACATTCATTAGTGCAATAAACATGTAAGATTTGGAAAACAAGTAAGTATTGGAATGTCTTGACATCTTGTAGGGTGGAAACAAGTTCATTGGTAACGTAGGACATCATACAAAACCATTATGGATCACATGTTATTGAATAACTTTGGAAACTTTCTTAACAGAACAATTGTTCACTTTCATGCCAAAGATATGGTATAGAGTATGCTTTACATACCTGACTGTCAACCTTCAATACTAGTTCCAAATGGACTTTCCGTCTTTTCGGATTACTTATCTACAATGAACATAAATAGCAATCTAGTATTAGCAACCAAACGTCAGAATTCAATTATTTGAATTCACCAAACTAGTGGTTAAGTAGTAAGCCTTAATTACACCATAAAGGGTGTCACCCTAACCCTCTTATACTCCAATTACATTCACATGCCATGCATACTCATACAACATCCTCCAATATCAAGTTTGGATTCATTTATCCTTCCAACCAATCCATTAAACCAAATTGAGCCATAGACATAAATAATCATCAATTCAATAGTATATCACCATATCCACCTTCCATAACTCAATTACCATATCCACCTTCCACAATTCGATACAACCAAACCATGCAAAATAGTCCATAACCCTATTTCCATCACCTTTCAATAACATCCAATACATATAATCCTCTATCACACATATACATATGGAAAAGAACAAATACCAACAATATTCATACCTTAAAATTCACCTCTTGATTATGCAATCCTGTTTGCAAAAATAATAGGTGCCGTTCGAAGCTCTCGAGTTGACAAACGCAGTTATTGGATTACTTTGGAATTTCTACGGTTGAATCAAAAGTAATTTAAAGGACAAATTTGGCTAGGGTTTGTTATTTCTCAATGATTGATGATGAAAATGAGTTTTTGAACTCATATACATGTATATATACACATATTCTCGTCCATAATATAATAGGAAATGACCAAAATGCCTTTAAAATTTAAATAATGTCAAATTTGTCCTTTGGTGGACTGTTTTGATAAGCTAAAGTAGATTGACCATAACTCTTTTCTCAGATATCGAATTTGGATGAAATTGGTATCGTTGGAAGGATAATTCAAAGGGATTTCATTTCATATAAAGTAGGCCACCCAGTTCGTCCTGTACAAGGAGTTATGGTCATTTGAAGTTGACCCTAAAAATCTGTTTTGATAGGATGAAGTAAAACGAGTATAACTCCTTACTCAGACGTTGGATTTGGATGAAACCAATTGCATTGGAAAGAAGACTCAAAGATATTT
Organism: Capsicum pubescens; assembly: GCA_030864215.1. Lineage (NCBI taxonomy): Eukaryota > Viridiplantae > Streptophyta > Magnoliopsida > Solanales > Solanaceae > Capsicum > Capsicum pubescens. Next base: position 257,858,687 of record CM061538.1, read on the forward strand.
GTTTTCATGGGTCGCATCTCTCCTAGTTCATTATATTAAGGGATTTATGATCATTCAAAGTTGACCCAAAAATTTGGCTGGCCTCAGTAGTTTGTGTGCAGGAAATTTTCCTGCACATTTACTATTCCCAAATATCCCGACCACCGTTTTATAGTTTCAAACGTGCTCGATTATATCCAAAACCTATCCGGTTTTGGAAATATTTATATCATTGGAAAGCTTATTCAATAACCTTTGCATGGAAACATCGACGGGCAAATTCCGGTATAAATAAAATAAAAAATTAATTCCATATAAATAAGACCACTACACGTACTTGAATACGCCAATACACGTATTTGAATACGGAGTGTTACAGTTTAAGGGGATACTTATCTTGTTGTTACTTGAAGGAACAAATTGCTACAAGGTTTAAGGTTCTCAACTCTTGTATCTGACCTATCGTAAAGACATAGCTAGCTGGAAGTTATCTAAAGAAATGACAACTACAGTTGTAATCTAAATTTATTATGTAAATCTTTTGGTACTTTGGGGCTGCACACTTACATTACTCCAACTTGAGTTGTTCTTGTTCTTTTTAAACCAATTGTTTGAGTTTTTGAAAACATGATGCTTATGCCGAGCTGGATAATTAGCTATGAGTACCGGTAGTCTTCTATCGGTTAGGTAGTAAAAGGGCTTAATGCCAGAGGTTGGTGTTATTTTCTGATTTGATCTCATCATGTTTTTGTTTGCTTCATTTCTCTGAGAGTAGTTAGAAAGTAGTATTTCCCATTTAACATTGCCTCTGTTTCCTTGATGATTCACTAATCATTTCTTGGTGATATTTCCAGTTCCACCCATGAAAGAATGTTGGACTTGCCAATGTACAGATAAGTGTTTATCCACGTGAAATGCAACCCGAAAATGCCAACAGCTATAGAAATCGAAAGAGAGAATCCTTCAGATTACAACGTGAACGTAGAAAGGCAGGAAGAGAGGGTGTCATCCTTCAGCCTCAGTTGGTAGTTGCTTCTTCTGTTGAATCCTCCGAGGATAATCTCACTACCTCTTGTTGATATAGGTCTTTCAATTCTTAAACATTCTATTGTCACTTTGGTTGTTTCTAGTATTCACATATGCAGGCTACATGCTAAATGTGCTTCTGCCATTGGTGTCTTTTGTTTGTAAATTGCATTACTGGAAGCATAAGTCCATGTCACATGTCACATGTCACGGGCTGTATAAGGACAGAATGAAATGGATGTTTTGGATTCTATAACTCCATTGACGGAGAGGAAAAATGCACAAGTTCATTTTAATCCTTTGCCTTCCATGTTTGGTGCATATCTCTATACATACATACATAAGGTTTGAGCTGATCGTCGTGAATCGTGATTCTGTCGAACCTGCGGAACCACTCGAGATCAAACCATACACAAGAATCACTTTTTCTTGGTTTATATCCAAAAGCCTTTTTCAAATGGCGTCCTACTTTGCTAGTGTAAGTAATACAGAACTAGCCAAAGTAAATGCTCCTCCAACCTTTAGTAACAATTCCTCTGCACCAATTTGGAATTTTAGGAAGAACGAATAGTACTTTTAGAGTTATAAAATCTTTAATTTATCATAAACTATTTGGGAGAAGGTATATTCCATTAGCAAAACTATTTTCTCTTTCAATTGAATCTCCTTCAAAAAGCCCTAATTGTGAAGTATGAGAAAATGGCGTATTGTGTCTCTTTCTAGTGAAGGTGAAAAGCCCTAATGGTGAAGTGATGAAAAATCCGCGTATTATGTTTGGGTCTTTTGATGGGTTTGGTCGGGTCGGGTTTGAATTATTTTTAAAATGGGTCATTTAAAGTGATTTGGGTTATTCTGTTAGTTGAAGGGTAAATTTGTGAAATTTTATAACGGCGACGGTATATACAACCCCAAAGTATAACTGAGGGTAAAGTTGGCCAATTTTTTAAAATAGAGGGTTATTTTTGATCTTTTTCCCTAAAATCAAAAGTGGACAAGTATTTATGAATGGAGGGAGTATAACTGAAATGTCCTAAATTCAAGCATTTAAGAACGATGGGGCATTTTGTTTGACAATTTAAATTTTTAATGAAATAAGTAGTTTACGCTATTAATTGTAATGGAGACGAGAGGTCTTGGATTCGACGTTTCGTTGTTATCTATTACTCCGTACTAGATTAAAACGAAATTGTCACATGAAAATAAAAGAATGAGGCAAATGCATTAAGGGAACGTGTTGAAGGCATAAATAAATATTTTCTCGGTTCGCTTTATTTGTCACTATTTCATTTTTAAAATTCAACCTGCATGAATTTTGATCAACATATATATTTTTCATCATTTTGATATGAGAAACATTGCAACTTATAGTATTTTTCATATAGTTTTCGACCATCTAAATTTTAAATTTTAAATTTTAAATATGAAGTTATACACCTTAAATTATTGATCAAAGTTCATATAGGTTGACCTTAACAAGCGAAATGATGACAATAAAAATGAATGAAGAAAGTATATAATATTTCTAATAACTTAAACTTTTAAATAAAATAATCGTATGCTTAAATAGATATTAGGTGCAGAGAACACGTGTTTCAATGCGGGTTGTCTTATATATGTATGCAATTTTTAGGAGAAAAATTTATTAAAGGCTTAACTCATCGTCAAACACCTAAAATTGTCCCAAAAATTTACTTAAACCCTCAACTAAGACTTGTACCTATCAGGCCCCTAGCCCACCCGAATTTAATCTAATCAGGCCTTTTTTACCTACGTGGCACTCCGCGTGTTGTCCACTCAATAGGGGCGCGTGAGGCACGATTTTTTGAATAAGTAACGAATGAAAACGTGCCAAGTGGCACTAAGGGCCCCAAAAAATTTTAATAAAATAATTTATTTTAAAAAAAAGCTCCTACCCCTCCCACCCAATCCAATACCCCCCCCCCCCCTCTTCATCTTCTTTCCCACTCTTCTTCCTTATTTTTATTCTTAAACTTAATTTACCTCTAATTTTTTTCTACTTTTTCTCCTTTTTTGTTCTTAGTTTTGAATTTATGTTTGAATTCGATTGAAATTTTTTCGTTCTTAGTTTGATCTTATTCTTAATTCTTTTCGGCCATTAGTTTGCGAAAAAAAATAAAACTTTGCCGGAAAAATATAAATTCATTTTTTTTCCACAAATCAACAAAATTATCAAAAAAATTCATGATTATGAAATGTGGGTATATTCCAAGTAGAACGATTAACTTGAAGCAACAGATAATGTTTGTAAGGACGTGTGTTTAGAGCAGTAGTTTAGTTTAAGGTAGAGAACGAGTTTCAGTCGAAAATGTGTGTGTGGGGGGGGGGGGGTAATTTTTTTTTTTTTAAAAAGCTATAAAAAAATTTAATTATAATTTAATTAGTTCTAAAATATTTTTTAATTAATTTTGAATTCAATGTCAAGTGTTATCGTTTAATTCGTCGTTTGTGCCACGTAAGGCGAGTGTAACACACTCTCTATATACCTTTTGCTGATTGTGTAAAAAAGACTTGATTGAATCAAAATTCGTGTAGGTTAGGGACCTAATAGGTCCATGTCTTAGTTGAAGGTCTAAGTGAATTTTTGGGACAACTTTAGGTGTCTGGCGATGACTTAAGTCTTTATTAAAAAGACATATTTATGATGCATACACATCCATGGTTTAAACAGTAGTTAGTTGATACATAGTACAACATTAACACTTGTTGGCCGAGTCATTTGCAGCAAAAAAAGAAGGCCAAACCCATCGACGGACCCCTACACTTGGCACCATCTTTCATTTTGACACCTCAAGTGGACGTTGTTCACTTTTGGCACCTCAAGTAGCTATAAAACATGTCATTTTGGCACCTTTCGACATCAGCTCTGGTGCGTGAGTCTCACTCGCTGCCAACGTGAATTACCCGACCAATTAGTTTGTGCCATCTAGTTTTACATTGCCACATCATTATATATACACACAATTAATTCTTTTTAAAAAAAACCAAAATACATGACAATTATATCCAATGAATTAATGACACATGTTTTATTCCCTAAATAATTACAAAAAGCCCCCCACATTGTCTTCTCCACCCAACTTTCTTTTAGCTTAAACCTCCATTAATGGAGATTGAACTTTTCAATAATCATAAACATACCTCCTCATTCTCTAAAAATAATAGATCTACATTAATAGCTTCACGAATTTCAGATATATGATGAAATACGGAGAAGGATGAATTTCAGATCTACATTGATTTTTTCCTACTAGTAAAGAATCCACTATCCTTATGAAAAAGTAAAAAAAAAAAATTGCATTTGCCCTCCTAAATAATTTCACTTTTCTTTGCACGTTTTGTGTTTGATAAAATTCTCCAAAGAAGTAAATCATTGAGTTTTTAGTGATTCTTTGCATTTTTGAGTAGTTTTGGAGAAATATTAATTTGGGTATTTTTTATTGAAGTCGTATGTGTCTGTTCAATAGGTAAAAGAAAATGGAGAAGAAAGGAGTATTTTGTTGTGTTCTTTGTGTGGGTTGATGGAATGAATATTTTTTTTTATTTTGGGTGTTAATGATGTCGTGGTTAGAAGAGAAGAAATTTGGGTTGCTATTTTGGGTGTAATTTGGTTGTTGTTAGTGTGGTAGTGTGTTCCATTGATACTTGAAAATTCAACCTCCATTAATGGAGGTTAAGGTAAAGAAAAATTGTGTGGAGAAGATGAAATTTTAAAAATATTTAAAGATAAAAAAATTATTAAAATGCCCCTCAAAAATTACGAAAATATCCCTGAAACGCGTTCAAAAGCGAGTGTATTACACTCTCTTTGCTGAATCAGTAAAAGGTGCCGAAGTGACACAGTTTATGGCTACTTGAGGTGTCAAAAGTGAACAACGTCCATTTGAAGTGCCAAATTGAAAGATCATGTCAAGTTTAGGGGGCTACCGATGGGTTTGGCCAAAAAAGAACATGATTCATTAGTAATGAAGCTTGTACATTTATGCCTAGTGTTTTCCGAAGAAATAGTAATAACCTCGTATTTGAGTCAATTTACAATTTTACATTAGCGATTGTATTGTTTGCATAGAATTGCCCAAACAAACAAACCAAAAAATAAAAAAAGGGTCAAAAATATTCCTAAACTATTTGAAATAGATCAAAAATACCTTTTATTTATTTTTTGGCTCAAAAATATCCTTTTGTTTGATTTTTGGCTAAAAATTACTCATTCATTAATTTTTTGGCTCAAAAATACCCTTGTCTCTAACGGAATGACACCAAACACTCCACGTGAATTAAAAAAGTTACTTGATCAGTCCACGTCAACATACACAAATGAAAAATTACTTCATTTAATCTATCTACCCATCAACCCTTTTTTTTTTTAATTTAAAAAACCCAACCCCACTCATATATTCGATCCAAGAGGGAAAAGATTGAAGAATTTGATTGTTTATTTTTCATGTGATGGGTTTAAATATTTCAGATTGATCAAGGCGAAAGATGAGGAAACAATTAGGTCCTTAAATTGTTGATCCATAAGAATCGAATTTTAATCAGATCGACCCTACACAATTGGATCGTCAAATAGTTTATCCGATTTTTAAGAGCTTAGATTGCTACTGGATATCCTATCTGAATTTGTCTAATGAGAAACCTGATTGTAGTGAGAGGAATGGTAATTCAGAGACGAAATTGAAATTTGGAGGGTGAAAGTTTAGTGGCAATGTAGGACAACCACAAGTTGATGAGGTCAAGAATTACTCGAGTGAGTCTCGTAACTTTAAAATGTAAAATAATAAAATATAAGGCGGTGAAAGGGATGATATGAGGAAAAAAATTGAAGAATTGAATTTTGCCTCTTGGTTCGAATTTTTTGAATATGGATCGGATTGGATTTTTAAATAGAATAAAATGGGTTGATTGTTATGTGGATTAAATGGAGTGATTTTTCACGTGTATGCTGATGTGGACTGATTAAGTGACTTTTTTTTATCTATGCAATGTGTTTGGTGGCATTTTGTTAGAGAGAAGGGCATTTTTTAGCCAAAAAAATAATGAAGGGGTATTTTTGAGTCAAAAAATTAATGGAGGGGTGTTTTTTAGCCAAAAAACAAACAGATGGGTATTTTTGAGCCAAAAAATAAACGAAGAGTATTTTTGATTCATTTCACATAATTCAGTGATATTTTTGACCCTTTTCCAAAAATAAATAAATTATTTCAAACAGGTGTATGTCCATAAGCAGAGAGGATGTAAATACTTTGAACAATTTATGCTTTTAACAAAAAATTAGGCTAACTATGAGATCCACATGTCTCTTCATTTTTTTTCTCTTTATTAAATAAAACATGAACTTTTGGTAAAATAATAATGTATCATACTTTTCATAACATACTAAAAGAAAGGTCAAAGTCATCGATAGACACTCAAATTTGTTGCCAAAATTCACTTAGACACCTAAACTAAGGCTTGTTACTATCAGACCCCTAAACCCCCCACATTTTGTTTCAATTGAGCCTTTTTTGCTCTATCAGCAAAAAACTCAAAGTGTGTGTTGCACACACGCGATGACGTGGCAAAATGAGCTAATTGGAAGCTGACATGTGGCATTGTGGGTTCAATAATTATTAAAAATTAATTATAATTTTTTTAAAAAAGTATTTACAAATGGCATTGAGGAAATTATTAAAAAATAATTCTAAAATTATTTAAAAAAAAAAAAACTGATTATTTAAAAAGAATTATAAATTTTTTTAAAAAGTGAAATAAATTATTAAAAAATTATTTTAAAAAAAATAATTATTAATAAAAATTATAAAAAAAATTTAAAAAATGAAAATAAAAAATGGCGAGGATATAAACTATGAAAAAATAATTATAAAATTATTTGAAAAATAAAAATAAAAAACCGATTATTAAAAAAATTATTAAATTTTTTAAAAAATGAAAAAAATTATTAAAAAATAAAAAAAAAATTATTAAAAAAAATTATAAAACTTTTTAAAAAATGAAAATAAAAAATGGCATTGAGGATATAAATTATGAAAAAATAATTATAAAATTATTTGAAAAATAAAAATAAAAAACTGATTATTTAAAAAAAAATATATAATTTTTTTTAAAAAATGAAATTAATTATTAAAAAATTATTTAAAAATTAAAAAAATAATTATTAAAAAAATTATAAAACTTTTTAAAAAATGAAAATGAAAAAATGGTATTGAGGATCCAAATTATTAAAAAATAATTATAAAATTATTTAAAAATTAAAAATAAAAGCGTAATTATAAAAAAGAAATTATAAAATTATTTAAAAAATAAAAAACTAATTATAAAAAATTTTTAAAAATAAAAATAACCCCCCCACCTACCCCCAGCCCCCAGCGTATTGTTTTATTAAAAAAAAAAAATTGGGACCCCCTAATGCTTTTTTGCCTAATTATAAAAAAAAATATATATAAAATTATTTAAAAATAAATAACTAATTATTAAAAAGAAATTATAAAAAATTTTAAAAAAATAAATATAAAACTCCCCCACCTAACCCCAGCGTATTGTTTTATTAAAAAGGAAAAAAATTGGGACCTTCTAATGCTTTTTGTTTTATTAAAAAAGGTCTTTAATGTTTTAAAAAAAAATTGGGGCCCTCAATGCCACTTGATATTTTTTTATTTGTAAATTAGTAAAAATAATGTTCCTCACGCGTCTCCCACGATTGCACTGCACACGCAATGCCATATAGGTAAAAAAGGCCCAATTGAAACGAAATGTGGGGAGTTTAGGGGTCTGGTAAGAACAAATCTTAGTTTAGGTGTCTAAATAAATTTTGGCAACAAATTTGAATGTCTATGAATGTCTTTGGCCTAAAAGAAATGTTTCACGTAAAATGGAGAAGTTCAATATACATCATTAAACTGTTTAACAGAAATAATGAAAAGAGAGCACGTGGAATGCAGATGTGAAGAACATCTAGGAGTGGAGAAAAAGAAATATACGTATATTTTATTTCGTGGGAAAATGTGGATGGTGGATACTGGAAGGTTCCCAGTTGAGCTGTTTTATTTTTAGTATTAGTAGGGGCATGTGTTCAGATTGAATGTGAAAATTTAAATTTATGTTTTAGATTTTTGAATTAAAGAAATTATAATTCATCAGATTTTTTAAGTTCAATTTTCGAATAAATAATTTAGATATTTTGAATTTTCTATTTTGAGAGCGTAGATTGATCTGCTTCTTCCTTTTCTTACAAAAATATACATCTAAAATTTTTCTTTTCTTATAAAAACATTTATCCAAATCAAGTATTAATATTAAATTATTTTAATGGGTTACTCATTTACATCATAGTCATCTATATAAATTGGACAAGCCATGAACCCATTGTCAAGAAAATACAATACAAATATTATTAAGGTCATAAGAATTAACAAAAATTATTGGTGTAATATACTACAAATTTAATAATTATAGTTAAAATAAAAAAATAAATTAAAAAAATGAAGATAATAAGATAATCTTCTTCTTGGCTGAGGCGCAGATATCTGACTCTCAGGAGATTCAAGCCCACAGCGGCATAATCTACACCAATCCAAAAGTATATTTCTTGACTTGTCTCCTCTAGGATACAACAGTCCATCAACGATGTACAACTCAAGCAACTCCGGATTAGTTGAAGAGTTCAAAGCTCCACCACAAAAATATTTTCTTTCAAAATATAGTTACTCTCTTTTTACAGTAAATATAATTAAATTCTTAGAATATTTTCTTTGTCTCAACTCTCTCTTTCACTAATATAATTACTCTTTTTATTATAGTGAATATAATTAAAGACTTAAAATATTTTCTATGTCTAACTCTCTTTCACTACTACACATAATAATATTTTTTCACCTTTATCATCTTTTTCTTGTATCTCACAATATACTACAACTCATCTCTACATAACAAGAAAGAAAACACACTTTATATTGTTTTAGTATTTCTTTCATCTAGTAAATGAGGGAGTAGTAGATATTAAGTGAGGAAAATAAATGTTTTAGAGGTTACATATGTTATATGAGTTACAATACATAAAGAGGCAGAATAATGGTAGAAGTTACACGAAACTTATGATCATATTCTTATCACTAATTCATAAGATTAAAGGCACAAAAATAATAAGAGTAAAGGGATATTAAGTGATAAAATTATGATGAGATGTTATAATAGTTATCACAAACTAATGAACACCATTTTCTCTACTTTATAATATCCATAAATCATCATACAGTTTAATTTTAATATTAAAATGCACGAACATTAACAAAATCATATACAAATAGAAAGTATTCTGATAATAATTTAGTAAATTTGTAAAATTATATAGGAGGTAATGTCCAATGAATAAGTTGGACTCCTTAATATTAGGGATATGGGTAATAGATTAAGTATAAATATCATAAATATCAACCCTTTTGAAAGTAATTACACTCTCTCCCACTTTTTTAATTACTTTACTCTCTCTTCCTATTAATATACATAACATAGCCGACATATACATAGCATTTTGTGTATATGTTGGGATTTTTGTAATATGTTTAGGGAGTTGGGATTTTTTGTAATATTAAAAATATAAATTGTGTATTTGTGTAATTTTTAAATAGATTAATTTCTAATGGGTAAAGATTACATATAAGGCATAAAACTTTGAATATCTAATCGGGAAAGAAATTCAAATAACCTTTCATGTATGGTTAATTATAATTTATAGCATTATTTTTATTTTTGCAAGTTGTAGCAAAAAAGATATAAAAAAAAAATATTTTTCTAATAATATAAAAAGAAAAATACAATTTTTATATATGAAAAAAAAAAATTCATACCCATAAAAAGGGATGATTATTATTGTCAGGATATAAATTATTGCTTTAATTCACTCTGAAACGGTTTTACTCCTACTTCATTAATATCTAAACGATTTCATACTTTCAAAATCATTATTCTACCAGCAATTTCTTCTCCTTCATCATAAATTTTCTTCTTATTTTTCCTTTGTTCTATAAAAAAAACTGATATAAGAAGTATTGTTAATTTCTTTGTTAAATATTCATTGTATGTAACAACAAAAGATATGTCAATGGATATTAGAGAAAATGCTGAACAATTTGTTATTTGTGTTGGTGAAAGCATAAATAAGGATTTGGATGTAGATCAGAGTCTTTCTTAAGAATAATATAGTAAAAATTATCTTGTATATACTTATTAGACTGCTTCATGTATGAAATCTGTATAAAGTCAGTATGAAATATCAATATTCCATTCAAGGTTTATAAAATAGTTTCTTACATGTTATATTTATATGAATTAAGTATAATTATCGCAGAAGTTGATATAGAAATCGACCTTCACCAAATATTATACGTTATTATTTATTTTAGTGTGTGAAATAAGTATACAAACTTGTATTTTTGAATTATTTCGTGTATGAAACCTGTATAATATCAATATTACATTCAAGGTTCATAAAATAGTTTCTTACATGTTATATTTATACGGAATGAGTATAATGTGATTGTGATATTCAGTTAAGAAGATATACTTAAGATTATAAATTATAAAAGTGATTTCTTACGTGTCACATTTGTATGAAATGTGTATAAAATAGATATATAAACTGATAGTTTTGGATTGTGATATTCAATTTAGGTGATACCAATTTATATATCCATTCCATACACTACGTGCTTATCTCTTTGAATCAAGATTCTATCACATCTACTTTTGTACTAAATTAAGGTTTAATGAACACTGTCATCTTTCATATTGGAAAATAAAAAGAATCAATATTTATATAAAAAATTTTTTGCAGTACATCTAGTTCTTCAATAATGAATGAATTAAAAAAATATTGTGGTAAAAGGATGAAATCTGTGATTATCTATGAAGGATTTTAATTGATTTTGAGAAAATATATGTGGAAAACGTATAGAGTAAAATGGAGTGAAAAGAGGGAGAAAGAATCGTATAATTTATGAGAGAAAATAATAAATTTAGAGTTTTTTTTTTTTGAAAAAGGTAAGAAGTATAATAAATAAAGATATAATATTGAACAAATTTTACTCCTTCCATAATTATTAATATAGTTATTAAGGAGGCATTAATTACTAAACCCTAAAAAAAAAAAGTTACTTTTACTTAGAAATATTTAATCGATTTTTTTTAAAATAGATAAATAAATTTTTTTTTTTAAAAGTTGCTTCTACTTGCAATTAAAATAGCTAATAAAGTAATTATCTAAAAGTGTTTCTATAACTTACAATTTTCAATCTAATAAATGTATAGGGGATAATTTTTACTACCTACAAATATGAAGCACGCATCAAATCCAGTATTCAATTCAAAATCTTAAGATTTTGAATTTAATCCACAATTCAAAAATCTAACCAAAAAAATTAATTTCGAGTCAAATTTCGGATTTGCTAAACTGTATCCAATCATAAATATTATTCACTTCGTTTTAAAATGATTGACCCTTGTCAATTTTATACTTTATTGAAGAAAAAATTTATTAGAAATTTATTTTATCAAATTGGCTTTATTAATTATGCATTGAGAATATAATTTTGAGTATATACAATTTAATAGTCATTTAATAATAGTGATAGTATTGGATGAACATAATAATATTCTTTTAATTTTATAAATGAGACAACTAAATTGAAACAAATATTTTTACCAAGAGGGTCGACTATAACGAAATGGAAGGAGTCAATTTTATTATATTCTTTCAATATTACTCTTAATATTAAATAATTAAATAAAGTGCATATACTCAAATTTATATTTTAAAAACATAATTAATAAGACTAATTTAATAAAATAAGCTCATAATAAATATTTTCTTAAAAATAGTGTCTACTCACCAACGATCAACTATTTTAAAATGGAGAGAGGAATAAAGTTGAGCGGTATTCAGCTTTGACTTTACTCTAAAATATTAGGAGCTAATTAATACGTAATAAATACAGAAATTAATCTATTAACCAGAACTAGTAATTAATGTGTAACAAATTACTCTCATCATTTCAAAATAATTGAATTGTTAGGGTATGATACACCTCTAAAGAAAAATTATTTAGGACAAAAATTATAAGTTACTTTTCACTATTTCCTTTTAATTGTTCTTAAATTACTTTCCTAAAAAATGTGAAGTATTTAAGAACCTCATTAAATGAAAGGTAAAATTGAAAGAATTTTCTAACATGTCTTTTGAAGAATAAATAATTCATTTATTTTGAAATTGAGAGAGTATAGAATTAAGCAATCCAGAGCTTACTCTTCATTCCCTTGTTTCTGTTTTCTCTTTTTCTTCACAACATCTGCAGGAAATAGATTGTTTGTGCAACTTAAAAGTGTAAATTGTAAACTTTGTTGAAAATATATACTTAGTCAAAAATGTTATGAATATTAAAGTTGGTACGTATATAATTATAATAAATTAAATAATAATAGTCGCAAATATTAAAATTGGACAAGTTATTGTTGTTGATAAAGCAAGAAGGTTCTTGAATTTGTGAAAGATTCTTGGTGGAGTATAGTATGTCCATTATTTTCGTTGATTACAAAGCACTAGGATCTGAATTTGTTATCTTCTAATAATGCAAAAAATAGAGATATGGTTCTTATGGTAGTGGGCAATAGACAATAGGTTGTTGCGTGCTTATATTAGATAGATATAGGGCTATATAGGGCCAGCCAGTGGGGCACAATTTTGTTTCATATTGAATGGGCCAACTCTCTCAGTTGACATTTAGGCCTAACCCAGCATTAATTTCAGGTTCCCTTTGTTCTAGGGATTACCCTACTTATTATTTTGAGATTTTCACACTATATCTAAGGCTCATGGTGTTTTTTTTTTTCTTTAGACACTTTAATACTTGATATCGAATATTTTCCTTTCTGTCGTAATTCTAGTGCATTTTTTCAAAACTAGATAAGAATGTCCGTGTTTTGCACGGGCACAATGCATAATTATATGTATATATATACAATTTAAATTAAATAAATACATTTCAATATACAACTATATTGTTACCACAGACATATCATAAGATTCCAAATGTATGTTTTATACAACCATGAGAATATCATACTACTATATGGTCACATGACATTCACATATTATAGTGATTGTTGTCTATTTACATTGGTACATATGCATTTATAAATTCTATAATAGGAGATGCATTTTTATTCCTGCGATCAGTGTCTTGACATTCACGATCAAACACCTGTTAAATCAGATTTAATGATTAAACTAGTTTAGAAGTTAAAAATGTGAGAATAAAAGAAATCTTTATACAAAGAAGACATACACAATAGCTATTAGGATAAAAGTTTCAATAACCTAAGTTGTTATGGTATCAGAATGAGAATCTATTTGTAAATTGAAAGAATTACATTGTAGATAACATTAATAATGTCGTACGTACCTCTCTCTTTAAAATTTTCGTACTCACCTAGATAAACATTCACATACCCATTAGCAAAGCAACTGCATTTATCGTGGTATCCCTGAGATTGAACTCCTATTTGATTCCTGAAATCAAAAGGAAGTCAACTATCTATTTGTAAGACAGTGACATAATATATATACACAAAATAAGAAAAAAAATGTCAAAGAAGCAACTTATCACTTCAGAACATAAAACAAGCATCACCGAGTTACAAATTCATAACCGAAGCGTAAATACGCTTATCAAAAACATAAAAATAATCCATAACGATGGGGAATAGAAAGGATCAGATCATGTATGGATGACTGACTTGTGCAATCCAAGTCAACATCATTCTTGTTATGAAAAACTTAAAACATAATGCTTGCTTTCATTGTACAACAACAACTATGCCTCACTCCCAAGATAGCTGGATTTGGTTTTATATGAATTCTCATATTCAATCCGCTCCACTTGGACAATCCTCATTCCCCAAGACTTAAGACTACACTGCTTGGACCAGATCATGTATGGAGCTATTAATCTTTACTTAGATATAATGTAGCAGTCTGCATCTTATGTAAGTTGCTGGTTCTACTGTCTACAAGTACAGAAATACAACACAGAATTGTACGCACGCCTAATAGAGGTGACATTAGAAACTTAAATATTTAATTTGCATATCTTCTTAAAATAATGACTAATTGAATCAAGACAATTTACCTATAAAATAATATGGAAAGAACAACATCAAGAAAGATCCCCTAACTCAATAGCACTTTATTGTGTACGACAATGATGACATGAGAGTGTAAGAAATAATAATGATATTTGTAATATTCAAGCACACTTTATGGTGACAAATGATGTCTTCTCATAGATATTATTGTATTAATATGAAATTTTGTGTCAAGATCACCTTCTACAATGTATCTATACAACTCACTGTAACTATTTATTGTAAGATCAATGTACATTAAACTACTCAGCTAACTTGAGCTCGATAACCGACCAAGTTGCTATCTAAAGTAACATCTATTCTACCTCTCTAGAGAGCATTATACTTCTGAGTTGCACTATTTAGCTGTACATTATAGCTTTCTTCAAACTATCCTTAGTTGTTTCTCACTACAGAATAACTATAAAAAAACACTTGAAAGTAGAAAACAAATATTGTAGAAAAAGAATCACATATACCCTGAAATCTAGCTTTATCAAAAAGTAAGGGGCGGACAATAATAGCATATTGAGGACAGACAAATTTCTTAAAGCTAGTAACTTAGGTAGTTGGAGTTGATTGTTCCTAGAAATAATAAAGTAGAGATATAGGTCAAGATGATTCCTGTAAGGGTCTGGAGGTAGGTGAAATCAATTTAGTGGGTTTGGAATATAATGCATCGTAATAGCACTAAAAGGAAGTTTGATAATGTGGCTTTAGTAATACTGGATATAACATATGCTACATAATAATTGACATCAAATGCCAAAAAGAACCACTAATAAACAGGCTTAGCTCAGATGAGGACATAAAGATAGAAATGTGATGAAACATAAATGTATGCTATGACAAGCTAATAAACAGAGAATATGGTTAAGATGAACCTAGAGAAGATAAAATAAACTGAGATAGTACACACTAAGAGGATAAACAACATCGCTATACAAAGAGTTATGCTTAATTAATACGGTGAAGAGGTAAAGAAGAAGACGATGGTGAGAAATAACATGGGATGAACGGGAAAGGCTTGGTGTTGGACATGAAGTAAGGAGAGTAAAATGCTAGTAGTCCCAATAATGCAGTAAGGTATGTCGTATATTTGTGAATGGTTTTACTTATCAATTGTCTAATTTGTAAAGCTAAGAAATGCTTAAATGTGTTTTTCTTACATGAAAACCAATCAAAACATGTTCGATGTACTTGATAAAAATAACATGTGCAATGTAAACTAAAGATTAAATTTGAGATGAGACTGTCGTGTTGTTCATTTTAAAGTTTCATTAATTTAGGCATACCATGAAAAAATAAACACACTATTTTTTTTCTCCTTAATAGGTCAAAACATGAATTGGAGTAGATAACAACGATACAATTGAACATGTTCAAAACTTGAGAGGTACAATTAAGATTATCATTGTGGTTCAGGCAATGTATGAAGGGGATAACCAAAAGTGATAAGTTGTTATCACCCGTATAAAAAAATTGGCAAGTTGTTATGATTTACTTCCTTTGGCTTCCAAGGAGTAACTAAATTAAATTTACATGTTGTTCGCTTCTTTGTTGGGGAAGTCAGTAAGTAAGTAGGGTAACTTTTTATCAAGTCATTTGCTATCCATAATCAGCTTGTATAATTAGTATCGGTTGAAAAAAATTGGAAAATAATTTCTTATGTTCCATTCCATCACACCTTACAACATGAAGGAAAGATATTTCTTGGTGGGAAACTGACCACGGTGTGAGTGATAATCTAACTATGGTTGATGATTGAATATGTTGTACGTGTTTGGTCTATGTGTATCGAAAGATGGACATTCTTCTAAAATTCATGATTACGAAGGTACCAAATGGGGAGTGTAGCTCGGCATATAGGATTTGAGGTTGTTAACTTAAAAAATATATGACACTAAAACGGTAGTTGTTGTTAACTTAAAATTATAAAGGATGGGTTCCTTATAACGCAATATAGCATTTTCCCCGAGTTAAAAGACAGACCCCTTTATCTTCTATTAAAGATACTTGTTGCATCGGAAACTTTGAGAACTGTAGAAACCCCGAATATTAATATCAATGTTAAAATTGAAAGCCCCCTTTTGTTAACTCATTTCTAAGTTTTCATTTTTCTCCTTTTTTTTCTTTCCCCCTCCACTTACCCTTTAGCAGTTCCTAGGTTTTGGGTCCAATTATGTTTTCTTTAGCGGGTAAGTCGCGGAGAAAAAGGACTGAGTAATATTTTAGAGCTTTAATTTTTTGGTAACTGAATTGGAAGGAGGGCGTGGAAAGGGAGAAGCAGAAGAGAAAGGATAGATTGTCTTGGAAAAGCCATGCTCCAAGATAAGTAATGTGTTACTAACTTCCTCTGGCTCACTCTTATTGTTCTTTTCTGTATACTATTTTTATTTCAGTGCTGCACTCATGCAATGTCGTTTTAGAAAAAAGACATGATGTTGCTCAACTTTTTTTCTGTACCATTCAAGTTTTATTCTTTAACTTGTCATTGCCATTAGAAAGAGCTAATGATTCTTGTTCTTGTTTCTTATATTTGCAGTGGGTACTCTCACCAAAATACTTTAATTTTTCATTACTAATAACACTTACCATGATTCATATGGGCTTTTCGGGCTTTGTAGCTTTTCTTCTAATTCGTATTTTTAAGGTATTGTAATGTTATTGGTAATTATAGTGTTATCTATCTAACCGGGAATAAGAATAACATAAGAGTATGTTAGCTTCAATACATAACAGTCTATGCTAAGATCGGAGAACTTCCAAAAAAATTTCATGAAACTTTACGGGGCACATATTGTACACATTAAATAGACAAAAAAGACATCTATCCTTAAGGGAGTACTTTCTCATTTACTTGCCAATAAACTCAAATGTGGCTCCACATCACATGTTGGATCGATAAATAATTCACCAACCCTCACAGAAATTATGGTGCTTTAGAAGCAAAAAGATAACTTTAAGTGCAAAATTATATAAAAATATGCCAAAAAAATTAAATAGTACCAGTTGCTAAAAACAGAAGATAGTTTTTGACAACATGAACCCAAGATAGTTTAATGACACAAACTGCTAAAAACAAACTACAGCATGTCAGTCTCAAACATCCAAGGAGTATAGAAGCAACATTTTACTCTGAAGCCGGGCGAAGGCGTATGCACTTCGTCGGTCATTGCGAGTGATTTAAGAAACAAGCCTTAGGATCTATCATAAAGACAAAACATAAAAGTAATTTTTTCCAAAGTAATAAAAATCCTACCATCCACTAATGATGACAAAGGAATGAATTAATTCAACTATCAATATATTGTTCATCCCTAAAACAACTCTTTCATTGCTATGTGGGCAAATTTTTTAGTCCAGAACCCTCTATTTCATACGCAAAGGGTGTATTTACATCATTTGCACTGAACTTATGCCTTTTTGAGCCTTAAAATTGATAATTTTAAAATCAAAACACACTATATATTAATATTTCTAAAAAAAATACATGTTAAAATTAAACAAAAATACTAATTCTGTCACAAAGGTATACTTTTTTAAAACTCATAAAAATTATCACTTGATGAATGAATAAACCAGTGAATGAAAAAAAATGAGATTAAAAGATGGACAAATGAAGAGACTCTTAGTTATTTGTTTGAGTCACTTCTTGAAATGTTAATTCTAGAACATCATTTCTAGAATTGTCATTTAAATGTACTTGTGGTGGATAAATGGACACATGAATAGATATTAATTTATTTGGCTGAGAAAGAAGTGTCCTTTAACATGTTAGTGGTGGATAAGTACGCACATAGATATTTATTTATGTGTCTAAAAATAATTTTCTTGAGCTCATTTTATATTATATTTTACTATTTGATTAGATACGTAGTTTAAGAAATAAGTGATGATTTTATAAAGTTTATAAATTCTTTCTTTTAAAGTAGATTTAATATATATTTTTTTATTAAATGAGATCCAATAAAAATAAAATGAGAACAATGTTATTACGTAGTTGTTAAATAAGTAAAACTGATAATTTTTTTGAAACGAATTGAAAAAAATGACTACACATAATTTTTTTTTTTTTTTTAAAAATATAATTCTTCACTGATATTGTAGAGAATTTATTGTATTTGTTTATCTTGACACTTATCTACAATGAAAAAAACAAAAGGAGATTACTCTAATTTTTTATTGAACATTGTTCCATTTAAACAAAATTACTTTATTGCCCTTTATTTTAGTTAGATTTACTAAACTGCCATTAGTCGTCCAGAGTTATCCTTTCTATATAGTAGAAACTATCACTATAATATATTGGTTTTATTGCTTTTGCATGGGTTATTGATTTTTGATTCTTTTCTGTAGATTTCTATTTCTTTTCCTTAGCATATAGTTGACAGAACTTCACACTTCATTACTAATTTCATTTGTTATTAACCATTCTTTCTTTGTAAGCCTTGCATATTTGTTTTTTTTTAGCCTTACCTATTTGCGCGCCTTTTTATTTTCTTCTCTTATTGAGTAGTGACTTTGATGGTCGATGGTAGACTAGGGTCATGTCATAGGTTGGGGTTAGGGTCAAGATTGAGATCCAGGGTGAGGTCAGGGTATAGGTTAGGGTCGAGCTTGGGGTGAAAGGTAAAGGTTAGTAGGGTTAAGCGGGATAAGAGAACCTATAGGTTGAAAGTTGGGTCTTGGAACATAGGAACTCTTCAAGATAAGTCCATAGAGCTCGTGAAGATTCTTAGGAAGAGAAGGATTAGTATAGCTTATGTCCAAGAGACTGAATGAGTGGTCTTAAGGTGAAGGATGTGGACGGGTATAATTTATGGCACTCTGGTAGTGTAAGACGTAGGAATGGGGTAGGTATCTTATTAAATAAAAAGCTTAGAAGACAGGTAGTGGAGGTTAAGTGGGTCAATGATAGGTTGATGTCGATTAAGTTGATCATGGAAAAGTCTAACTGGAATGTTATTAGTGCCTATACTCCGCAAGAGGGCTTGGATGAGGAGGAGAAAAAATATTTTAGGAGATTTTGGATAAGGTGGTAAGAGGCATTGTGAGCACCAAGAAAGTTTTCATAAGAGTTGATTTCAGTGGGCATATCAGATCATTATCGAGAGGCTATGGTGATGTGCATAAAGGGTTTGGTTTTGGAGAAAGAAATGAAAGAAGAACCTCACTATTAGATTTTTCTAGGGACTTTGGATTGGTAGTAGCAAATTCGAGTTTTTCAAAGAAGGAAGAGCACCTTATTACCTTTTGTAGTTCGGTAGCCAAGACTCAGATAGACTTTTTGCTCCTTAGGAAGGGTGATAAAGCGCTATATAAAGACTGTAAGGTCATGCCTAGCAAAAATATTTTTGACCCAACATAAGATTCTGGTGATGGACGTGAAAATAAAAAAGGACAAAAAGAAGGAAGGCATGGAGGATTGATCCAGGATTAAGTGGGGTAGCTTGACTTTGGCTAGTACTTTGGAGATAGGAGAGAAGTTGACGACGATGACGGATTAGAAGCATATATGGGACGTGTATAGTATGTGAGAGACGACTATTAATTGCATTAAAGAGACAACTAGAGAGGTGTTAGGTGTATCGAGAGGCTGATCTGGCAAGCACCGAGAGGACTGATGGTGGAACAAAGAAGTTAAGAAGAAGGTAGAGACAAAGAAGTTAGTGTATGCAAAATTGGTAGAGAAAAGGTATACTAAGGAAAAACAATCGAATAGAGAGGAGTATAAGTTAGCTAGGAAGGAGGCTAAGTTAGTAGTTACGACGGATAAGACAATAACTTTCGAGAGATTGTATGTGGCTTTAGAAGAGAAATATGGGGATACAAAGTTGTATAGGATTGCCAAGACTAGGTAACGGAGGGCCCGTGACCTTTACCTAATGAAGATCATCAAGGGAAAGGATGACAAAATGGTTGCGGTTGACGCCCTCACTAGGAGGAGGTGGAAGTCTTATTTTCATAGACTTTTAAACGACGAGGGGGATAAAGGTTTAGTGTTGAGTGACTTGGAGAACTAAGATATCCATTGACATTATGGTTATTGTAGGCGTATTAAGATTGAGGAGGTTAAGGGTGCCATTCGTAGGATGCGTATGAGTAGGGCAACTGGGCCAGATGAGATTCAAATCAAATTTTGAAAGAGCACTGGAAGGACAGGTATGAAGTGGTTGATAAGGTTGTTTAACATCATTTTAGACAGGGAAGATGCCTAAATCTTGGAGATGGAGTATAATAGTTTCATTATATAAAAACAAAAAGGACATTCAGAGTTGGAACAACTATAGGGGTATCAAGTTGTTAAGTCATACTATGAAAGTTTGGGAAAGAATGATAGAGTTGAGGCTAAGAAGGATCTTGACCATTTTTTAGAATCAATTTAGTTTCATGCTAGGTCATTCGACTACCGAGGCATTTTTTTGTGAGGAGATTAGTGGATTAGTATAGAAAGAGGAAGAAAGACTTGCACATAGTGTTCATCGATCTTAAGAAAGTGTATGACAAAGTCCCTAGGAAGGTTTTGCATAGATGTTTGGAGGTTAGAGGTGTGCCTATGGCATACACTAGGTCAATACAAGACATATACGATAGAGAAAAGACTCATGTAAGGATGATAGAAGGAGATTCAGAGTGTTTTTCTATTTTGACAGAGTTGCACCAGGGATCGATTCTTAGTCGATTTTTATTTACCTTAGTGATGGATATATTGATGAAACATATTCAAGGGGAGGTGCCTTGGTGTATGATATTTGCTGATGATGTAGTGCTTATTGGCGAGACCGGGAAGGAGTTAATGATAAGTTAGAGTTTTGGAGACAGACCATAAAGTCTAAAGGGTTTAGGTTAAGCTGGACCAAGACGACGTACTTGGAGTGTAAGTTTAGTGATTTGATGTATGAGGATGACATGGTAGTGAAGCTAAATTCTCAGGCCATTCAAAAAAATAATTTCAAGTATCTTAGGTCTATAATTCAGGAGAATGGAGAGATTTATAAGGATGTCATGCACCGTATAGGTGTACGGTGGTTGAAATAGAGGCTCGCTTCGAGAGTCTTATTTGATAAAAAGGTGCCTCCTGAGCTTAAAGGTAAGTCCTATAGAGTGACAGTCAATCGACTATGTTGTATGAAGCTGAGTATTGGCGAGTTAAGAAATTCCATATCTAAAAGTTTAAGGTGACGGAGATGAAGATATTGAGATGGATGTGTGGACTTGCTAGTAGGGATAGAGTTAGCAATAAGGTTATTTGTTAGAAGGTGGAAGTGTTTTTATAGTGGAGCAAAAAGTGAGGTTGAGATAGTTCAGATATGTGATGAGAAGGTGCACAGATGTCCCAGCACGGAGGTGTGAGAGACTGGCTATGGATGATTTCATACATGTCATGACTCGAAGCTGCCCCTAGTCGTAACACGATGCTTAGAACCACAAATGATCCTAAGATAACCCATATACTGGTGTATTATTTGAGCAACTAATTTATAATATAAATAAAAGCTAAATTTGCTGAGCGAAAGCATAATCACGAGATAATCTAAATGAATGTAATACTGATAAAGTTTACGACCTGATAAATCTGAAGAAAGAACTTGAATTACATATCATGAATCTAACTGACTATCTATGAAACCTCTACTATACTGACTATAGATAGTTGGGACATACCTCCAACTACCACTAATCAATACATATGGATAAGCAAAATACAAAACATGAACTGCAACGGACTGGAGTCCCCGAAATAAGGGAACTCATCACCTACTGGTTGAATGTTGAGAATTGTCTGACCCTGGTGTGTGGACTACATCTGGTACCTACACTATGAAGGAATGTAGCCACAAACGCATATATGTGGTTAGTACGTTGGAATGTACTGAGTGTATGGAAACATGCACTAAATCATGAAAATATTTTTAAAAATGCTTTACAACTGAGGATATAAGCTATTTACTGAAATATGCATTTAAAACATGGTTGTATACGAAAATTGTAAATTATAGTGAAATTTATACGGTCATGAGCTGAAAACAATTCTGTAAGCTTAGAAGAGTAGAAATATGAATGTTATATGTAAATCTTATGTAAATAAGGATATGCTGTAAAGCTGTACTGAAGATTATGTATGAATACTGAGCATGAAAATATGACCATGAAGAATAAATGCAAGACCAAGTAAAGCATGTACTGACATTATATGAATAACTAAATAATCTGTAAAACTGATTGACTGAATAACTGGTAATCTGATTACTTGATCAAGCAAACCTAAATTGATATAAACTGAGTACTAACTGAAACTGTGGGAGGAATCATGTAACTAACATGCCCCAATTTAAGCTAATCATGATCCAACCTTTAACCCCAGTTGAAAGGGTGTCAGTACCTTACCACGGGTACTAACACACGACTGTTTGGATCCACTAAACTAGTGTCCCGAAAGTTTAAGGAATCATTCCTAAACTGGCGGATGACCCCTAAGAGAGTGTCAGCCCTAAACTGGCATGTTACATCTCATAATTCTACGCTGGTTATGTAGTTCTGGAACTTAGGGACTGCTACTAAGGACCCAATCCTAACTGTCGGGTGAGCCCCCACCCCTAGGTTTGCTCGTGTAACACCTTGTATTCAAGTACATGTATTGGCGTATTCAAATACGTGTATTGGTCTTATTTATATGGAATTAAATTTTTATTTTATTTATACCGGAATTTGCCCGTCGATGGTTCCATACGAAGGTTATTGAATAAGCTTTCCAACGATATAAAGATTTCCAAAAATGGATAAGTTTCGGATATAATCGAGCACATTCGAAACTATAAAACGGTGGCCGGGATATGGTGAATAGTAAATGTGCAGGAAAATTTCCTGCACACAAACTACTGAGGCCTGCCAGTTTTTTGGGTCAACTTTGAACGATCATAACACTCATAATATAATGAACTGGGAGATCTATGACCTATCAAAAGAAAGATCTTTGAGTCTTCTTTCCAATGCAATTAGTTTCATCCAAATCCAACATCTGAGTAAGGAGTTATACTCGTTTTACTTCAGCCTATCAAAATAGTTTTTTAGGGTCAACTTCAAACGATCATAACTCCTTGTACAGGATGAACTGGGTGGCCTTCTTTATATGAAATGAAATCCCTTTGAATTATCTATCCAACTATACCAATTTCACCCAAATCCGATATCGGATCAAAGAGTTATGGTCGATTTACTTTAGCCTATCAAAACAGTCCACCATGGACAGATTCGGATTTACTTAAATTTTTAAGGGCAATATGGTCATTTTCCATCACCTCATGGACGAAAATTGGTCATTATATACATATACTTAGCCTAATATCCATCATTCATCATCCAATTATTGAAGAATAAGGAACCCTAGCCTAATTTCAACTCCAATTATCTTGTGATTCAACCGTAGAAAGTCCAAATTGATTCCATAGTTGTGTTCACTGTCTCGAGGGCTTCGAGAAGCACCCCTTATTTGTGCCAACAGGACTTTAAAATCAAAAGGGCCATTTTATGGTAAGGATGTAAATTATGTTGGTGTTATTTATATGGATATGTATATATATGCATGTAAGCATAAGAAGTGTGTTATTTGATTGTTGTTGAAAGATGATTGGAAATGATGTTGGATTATTCTTGTGCATGGTTGGATTATGTTGAATTGTGAAGGAATTTGGTGTGATGATGTGGTATTGAAATGATGATTATATATATATATATATATACACACATAAACCTATTGTTCAAGTTGGTTTTTGGAATGCTTTGCAAATATTGGTTGTATGGAATTATGGAAGAGAATTGTGGTGTTGGGTTGCTAATACTAGATGCCAAACATTTCATTGTTGATAAGTGATTTGTAAAGGCGGGAAGTTGTGTTGAATTGGTATCCGAATCTACGACGAGGTATGTAAAGCATACTCTAACAATGTTCTTTGGCATGAAAACACCAATGTTCCATCAAGTAAGATTCCGAGGTTGTCCAAAAACATGTATTGTTCTACGTTACCAACGAAGTTGTTTCCATCCTATAAGGTGTCAAAATGTTTCATTGATATACCAAAAGGCTCCTATTTCATTGTTGTGATATTGATGATTCTGAAACACATTGTTGATATACCAATAAGTTCCTACTTTATTGTTATGGCATTGATGACTCCAAAACACTTCATTGATGTGCCAATGAGTTCTTACTTCATTGTTATTGCATTGATGGTCTATTTATATGTCTCCTATTGATGTATCATTGTTTCAAAGTATCAAAAATGTGGTGGCGACCGAAATAACAATCTCAAAGATTAATTGAACTAAGTGATGGAAGTTCTCTCTTATCGGGCGGTATCCCAAGGGCATAAGCCTAACATGGGTCGATCCCTATTTATGTGTTTATGGGTGGTATCCCAGGGGCATAAGCCTAGCATGGGTCGATCCCAGTTGATATGTACTGGAGGCAGCCTAATGGTCATAGTACAGTACAGTAATGATTACAAAGACGATAAGAACGAAGGTAAAGTGATTGAATAAATGCAATGTACAGGTTGTCACAAGTTCTAGTAAGTGTGGTCCACTCCTATTACGCTTTATTCACTTGTTTCTGATTTCTATTGAGCTCCTATATCATATGTGATTATCTACAGCTTTACATACTCAGTACATATTTCGTACTGACGTCCCCCACGGGGACCTGCATTTCATGTTGCAGGCACAGGTACCTCAGCTCATACACCGCACAAGTAGGAGCCAGGTCATACAGCTATTGTTGGTGAGCTCCAGTTTGCTTCGGAGCTTTCCGAATCGGTTCTTTATGTTTTGTTATTGTACAAGAGTCATGTGTGGGCGGGGGTTTGTCCCGACCCTAGTTATGTCATGTATATCCTAGAGGCTTTGTAGACATAAGGAAGGGTAAAGTCATGGAAGTTTATATAGTGATGTTATATTTGTATATGTGGTGGCCCCGACGGCCAAGTATTATATATATATATATTTTTGCGTGTTGTGCTGATACAGGAAATTAGACCCTTCTATATGTAACGAAGTGCTGCCCAAATTTTTGGTGACATGTAAGTGAAAGTACAGGTATTTGAACGGGTTCTCCCGGGCCTTCTCGGCTTCGGGTGCCAGTCCGGCCCAATGGGATTTTGGGGCGTGACAAAAGTGGTATCAGAGACAGGTTCGTCCTAGTGAGTCTA
Source organism: Capsicum pubescens (assembly GCA_030864215.1). Taxonomy (NCBI): domain Eukaryota; kingdom Viridiplantae; phylum Streptophyta; class Magnoliopsida; order Solanales; family Solanaceae; genus Capsicum; species Capsicum pubescens. The sequence continues at coordinate 257,884,093 of CM061538.1, forward strand.
CAAAGCCGTGTCTACGTAGATTCTTGTTTATCGGTGTGTTGTGCACCACATCTATAAACAGGAGGCTATGGACATTTAGGAATTGTTTCTTTTCTTCATGTCTTAGATCGTGCGATAGAGCTTATATTGTATATGAAGTCATAGTTGACCACTGAATCAGTTTGTTGCTCTTATTATAGTAATGATGCCGGTTACCAGAAGCAAGAATACCGGTAAGCAAGTAGATGTGGCTGCCGGAGAGGGGACTAGTAAGTCACCCACTATACCAGCTAATCAAAGTGAGGCTCCAGCTGAGCATGCATCAGAAACTTCCCCCAGTCCGGAAGAAATAAGGGGGAGGAGAACTATATCCCCAGAGCCACCTATTAATGTTGTTGATCAAGATCTTAGAAATGCAGTGCAACTTTTGACTCGTATAGTTGCTAGGCAAGCTCAAGGACAAGCTCAAGGACAAGCCATTCCTACTGCAGGTCCTAGTGGTATAGATAGGGCGGCTATCCTTCGAACACAGGATTTTCTTAAGATGGATCCTCCCACTTTTACCGGATCAGATCTTAACGAGGACCCACAAGACTTTATTGATCAGATCCAAAGAGCCCTAGAGGTGATGCATGTATCGGGCAGAGAGACAGTGGAGTTAGCCGCGTATAAATTCAAAGGTGAGGCTATATATTGGTATGAAGACTGGAAACGTTCAAGGGGCATTGATGCACCCCCAGCTACTTGGAAAGAGTTCAAAGAGGCATTTATTGATCATTATCTTCCATATGAGACTCGTCAGGCCCGTGCGAATCAGTTCTTAAATCTTCGACAGGGTAATACAAGTGTGAGGGAGTATAGTCTTCGATTTAATTCTTTGTCCAGATATGCTCCTAATGTTATAGCTACTATGGATGACAGAGTTCATCGGGATCCAAGCATTTGCACAGAAAATGGAAGATCAGAGGTAAAAAAGAAGAACATAGGAATTTGAAAGCGGATCTTCTAAGAGGGCCAGATCTACAGGGCAGTTTATGGCGCCACAGGGAGGTTTTAGACCTCAATTTTCTGCTAGACCACCTAGGCCATTATTTTTTTATTCTGCAGCTAGTGCTCCACCACAGCATCAGGGGTTCAGAGGCAGTCAATTTGGGCAAAGAAGTGAGGGTCATAGTTCGCGATCAGTGGGTTACTAAGGGCAGGGGAATATGAGACAATCAAGACCTCCTCGAGAGCCATGCAATAAATATGGAAGGTATCATTTGGGCGCATGTCGGCTGGGGACCAATGTTGCTTTTGGTGTGCTATGTCGGGGCATATGATGAGGGAATGCCCACGAAGGGACATAGGGGGTATGGCACGACCTACGGGGTCATTTGTTGCATCATCATCATCGATGCCTTATTCAGGAAGGGGTGCACAACCAATGGGTCTTTTTAGAGGTGATAGAGGAGCCACGAGTTCTAGCGGGGCTCAAAATCGTACGTATGCTCTAGTGGATCGACAGAATTTAGAGGCTTCCCCAGATGTGGTTACGGGTACATTGTCTATATTTTCATTCGATTTATATGCCTTAATTGATCCCGGTTCTACATTATCTTATGTTACTCCATTGGTTGCTGGAAAGTTTGAAAGAATACCCGAACTGTTAGTTAAGCCATTTGAAGTGTCCACACCGGTCGGGGAATCTATTATAGCTAGAAGGGTTTATCGAAACTGCATAGTAACTGTTTGTGGTCGTGATACGATGGATGATCTTGTGGAGTTAGAAATGGTAGATTTTGATGTTATAATGGGTATGGACTGGTTGGCGTCTTGTTATGCCACGATTGATTGCTGCACGAAAAAGGTATATTTCCATTTTCCAAATGAATGAGTCCTTGAATGGAAAGGTGAAATTAGCGCGCCAAGAGGTAGATTTATTTCTTATTTTAAGGCAAGAAGAATGATTTCCAAGGGATACATATATCATTTAGTTAGAGTAAGGGATACAGAAGCGGAACCACCAACTCTTCACGCTGTTTCGGTGGTAAATGAATTTCCTGATGTATTTCCTGAAGATCTTCCAGGTTTTCCTCCTGAAGGAGAAGTAGAGTTTGGTATTGATGTAATACCAGGAACCTAACCAATCTCCATTCCTCCGTATAGAATGGCCCCAGCAGAATTACGAGAATTGAAAGAGCAATTGAAAGATTTGCTAGAAAAGGGGTTCATTAGGCCTAGTATTTCCCCTTGGGGAGCACCAGTGTTATTTGTGCGCAAAAAGGATGGCTCGCTGAGGATGTGTATTGATTATCGGCAATTGAATAAGGTGACTATTAAGAATAAATATCCTCTCCCAAGAATTTATGATTTATTTGATCAGTTACAGGGCGCCAAGTGTTTTTCTAAGATTGATTTGAGGTCAGGTTACCACCAAGTGAGGGTCAAAGGGAAGGATATACCCAAGACAGCTTTCCGAACACGGTATGGTCATTATGAGTTTCTAGTTATGTCATTTGGGCTAACAAATGCACCTGCAGCTTTTATGGATTTGATGAATAGGGTGTTTAAGCCATTCCTGGATGTATTTGTGATAGTTTTTATAGATGATATTCTAGTTTACTCTAGATCAGAAGAGGACCATGCCAATCACTTACGACAGGCATTGCAGACCCTTCGTGATTGTAAGCTTTATGCAAAGTTCTCTAAATGTGAGTTTTGGTTAAAGTCGGTGGCATTTTTGGGTCATATTGTATCTAGTGAAGGGATAAAGGTTTATGCTCAAAAGATAGAAACTGTGAAGAACTGGCCAAAGCCCACAACGCCTACGGAGATTCGTAGTTTTCTCTGGTTGGCCGGTTATTATAGAAGGTTTGTTAAAGACTTTTCTTCCATTTCAGCACCCTTAACCAAGCTAACGCATAAAGCATCCAAGTTCCAATGGAATGATGCGTGTGAGGAGAGTTTCCAAGAATTGAAGAATAAGTTGACTTCTACACCTGTGTTGGTACTTCCAGAAGGTACAGGAGGGTATACAGTGTATTGTGATGCTTCGAGAATTGGTTTAGGATGTGTATTAAGGTACAGAAGGGTATACAGTGTATTGTGATGCTTCGAGAATTGGTTTAGGATGTGTATTAAGGTACAGAAGGGTATACAGTGTATTGTGATGCTTCGAGAATTGGTTTAGGATGTGTATTAATGCAGCATAGTAAGGTGCTAGCATATGCCTCAAGGCAATTGAGGCCACATGAGAAAAATTACCCCACACATGATCTTGAGCTGGCAGCGGTTATCTTTGCTTTAAAAATATGGCGCCACTATTTATATGGGGTTTATGTTGATATATATACTGATCACAAGAGCTTACAATATATTTTCAGTCAGAAGGATCTAAATCTGAGGCAGCGAAGGTGGATGGAACTATTAAAAGATTATGATGTTGATATTTTGTATCACCCAGGGAAAGCGAATATAGTAGCTGATGCGTTGAGTCGTAAGGCTATGATGGCACCTATAGAAAGGCAAGGGATGATTAAAGATCTTCATCAATTAGCTAGTCTAGGATTTCGTCTTCTCGAAACTCCGGACGAGGAGCTTATTGTGCATAATGCCGCGAAATCCTCATTAGTAGCTGAGGTGAAAGAGAAGCAAGATGCAGATCCTATTTTATTACAGCTTAAGGAGAACGTTCAGAGTGGTGCGACCAAGGCATTTGAGCTTACGCGAGAAGGAGTACTTCAGTGCCAAAACCGATTGTGTGTGCCGGATGTAGACGGGCTAAGAAAGAAGATTATGACAGAGGCACATTTTTCAAGGTATTCCATTCATCCAGGATCAACCAAAATGTATCAAGATTTGAAAGATATGTATTGGTGGAATGACATGAAAAGGAACATCGCAGAATTTGTAGCTGAATATCCAAATTGCCAACGAGTTAAAGTGGAACATCAAAAGCCCGGAGGCTATATGCAATGCATAAATCTTCCAATTTGGAAGTGGGACATGATCAACATGGATTTTGTTACAGGTTTGCCTCGTACAGCTCGGAAATTTGATTCTATATGGGTGATTGTTGATAGGCTTACTAAATCCGCACATTTCTTACCCGTTAAGACCACTTACACAGTTGAAGAATATTCGAAGCTGTATGTTAAGGAAATAGTCCGATTACATGGACTGCCAACTTCTATTATATCGGATCGGGGAACTCAATTTACCGCAAACTTTTGGAAGTCTTTCCAACGGAGTTTGGGAACACAAGTGAATCTGAGTACAACTTTTCACCCTCAGACGGATGGACAAGCAGAGCGCACCATTCAAACACTTGAAGATATGCTACGAGCATGTGTTATAGCTTTTAAAGGCAGCTGGGATGATCATTTACCTCTTATTGAGTTTGCCCACAATAATAGCTATCATTCAAGTATCAAAATGGCACCATATGAAGCTTTATATGGGAGGAAGTGTAGATCACCAATAGGGTGGTTCGAAGCGGGTGAAACTCTTATGTTCGGACCGGATCTTGTGTATCAAGCCATAGAAAAAGTCAAGGTGATTCAGCAACGGTTGAAAACAGCCCAAAGTCGACACAAGTCATATGCGGATAGTAGAAGAAGAGGGCTAGAGTTTTCGTTAGGCGATTGGGTGTTTTTGAAGGTATCACCAATGAAAGGGGTGATGAGATTTGGCAAGAAAGGAAAGTTGAGTCCACGATATATAGGTCCGTATAAGATTATTCGAAGATGTGGGCAAGTTGCTTATGAATTAGAGCTACCCCAGGAACTCTCATCAGTGCATCCAGTATTTCATGTATCGATGCTTCGAAAGTGCATCGGAGATCCATCCCTTATTACTTCTACTGAAGATGTGCAAGTAACAGAAGATCTTACCTATGAGGAGATGCCTATTGCTATATTAGATCGTCAAGTTAAGAAGATGAGAAATAAAGAAGTAGCATCGGTGAAAGTACTTTGGAGAAATCAACAAAGGGAAGAGATTACATGGGAAGCTGAGGAAGCAATGAAATCTAAGTACCCTCATTTGTTCAAAGATGAAGAGGAAGTTCAAGAAACGGAGTTAGAACATTAACAAGTAAGTTTTTGTTTATATATGCATAGTATTTATGTGATGATGTGAATGTTAATGGCGGACTTGAACTTGTTTTGGTTGAATAACTACGCTAACATTCGAGGACGAATGTCCTAAAGGGGGGAAGAATGTAACACCCCGTATTCAAGTACATGTATTGGCGTATTCAAATACGTGTATTGGTCTTATTTATATGGAATTAAATTTTTATTTTATTTATACCGGAATTTGCCCGTCGATGGTTCCATACGAAGGTTATTGAATAGGTTATTCAAAAACGGATAATTTTCGGATATAATCGACCACATTCGAAACTATAAAACGGTGGCCGGGATATGGTGAATAGTAAATGTGCAGGAAAATTTCCTGCACACAAACTCCTGAGGCCTGCCAGTTTTTTGGGTCAACTTTGAACGATCATAACTCCCTTAATATAATGAACTGGGAGATCTACAACCTATCAAAAGAAATATCTTTGAGTCTTCTTTCCAATCCAATTGGTTTCATCCAAATAAAACATCTGAGTAAGGAGTTATACTCGTTTTACTTCAGCCTATCAAAACAGTTTTTTAGGGTCAACTTCAAACGATCATAACTCCTTGTACAGGATGAACTGGGTGGCCTACTTTATATGAAATGAAATCCCTTTGAATTATATATCTAGCAATACCAATTTCACCCAAATCCGATATCGGAGCAAAGAGTTATGGTCGATTTACTTTAGCCTATCAAAACAGTCCACCATGGACAGATTCGGATTTACTTAAATTTTTAAGGGCAATATGGTCATTTTCCATCACCTCATGGAAGAAAATTGTTCATTATATACATATACTTAGCCTAATATACATCATTCATCATCCAATTATTGAAGAATAAGGAACCCTAGCCTAATTTCAACTCCAATTATCTTGTGATTCAACCGTAGAAAGTCCAAATTGATTCCGTAGTTGTGTTCACCGTCTCGAGGGCTTCGAGAAGCACCCCTTATTTGTGCCAACAGGACTTCAAAATAAAAAGGGCCATTTTATGGTAAGGATGTAAATTATTTTGGTGTTATTTATATGGATATGTTTATATATGCATGTAAGCATAAGAAGTGTGTTATTTGATTGTTGTTGAAAGATGATTGGAAATGATGTTGGATTATTCTTGTGCATGGTTGGATTATGTTGAATTGTGAAGGAATTTGGTGTGATGATGTGGTATTGAAATGATGATTATATATATATATATATATATATATATATATATATATATATACACATAAACCTATTGTTCAAGTTGGTTTTTGGAATGCTTTGCAAATATTGGTTGTATGGAATTATGGAAGAGAATTGTGGTGTTGGGTTGCTAATACTAGATGCCAAACATTTCATTGTTGATAAGTGATTTGTAAAGGCGGGAAGTTGTGTTGAATTGGTATCCGAATCTACGACGAGGTATGTAAAGCATACTCTAACAATGTTCTTTGGCATAAAAACACCAATGTTCCATCAAGTAAGATTCCGAGGTTGTCCAAAAACATGTATTGTTCTACGTTACCAACGAAGTTGTTTCCATCCTATAAAGTGTCAAAATGTTTCATTGATATACCAAAAGGATCCTATTTCATTGTTGTGATATTGATGATTCTGAAACACATTGTTGATATACCAATAAGTTCCTACTTTATTGTTATGGCATTGATGACTCCAAAACACTTCATTGATGTGCCAATGAGTTCTTACTTCATTGTTATTGCATTGATGGTATATTTATATGTCTCCTATTGATGTATCATTGTTTCAAAGTATCAAAAATGTGGTGGCGACCGAAATAACAATCTCAAAGATTAATTGAACTAAGTGATGGAAGTTCTCTCTTATCGGGTGGTATCCCAAGGGCATAAGCCTAGCATGGGTCGATCCCTATTTATGTGTTTATGGGTGGTATCCCAGGGGCATAAGCCTAGCATGGGTCGATCCCAGTTGATATGTACTGGAGGTAGCCTAATGGTCACAGTACAGTACAGTAATGATTACAAAGACGATAAGAACGAAGGTAAAGTGATTGAATAAATGCAATGTACAGGTTGTCACAAGTTCTAGTAAGTGTGGTCCACTCCTATTACGCTTTATTCACTTGTTTCTGATTTCTATTGAGCTCCTATATCATATGTGATTTTCTACAGCTTTACATACTCAGTACATATTTCGTACTGACGTCCCCCACGGGGACCTGCATTTCATGTTGCAGGCACAGGTACCTCAGCTCATACACCGCACAAGTAGGAGCCAGGTCATACAACTATTGTTGGTGAGCTCCAGTTTGCTTCGGATCTTTCCGAGTCGGTTCTTTATGTTTTGTTATTGTACAAGAGTCATGTGTGGGCGGGGGTTTGTCCCGACCCTAGTTATGTCATGTATATCCTAGAGGCTTTGTAGACATAAGGAAGGGTAAAGTCATGGAAGTTTATATAGTGATGTTATATTTGTATATGTGGTGGCCCCGACGGCCAAGTATTATATATATATATATTTGTGCGTGTTGTGCTGATACAGGAAATTAGACCCTTCTATATGTAACGAAGTGCTGCCCAAATGTTTGGTGACATGTAAGTGAAAGTACAGGTATTTGAACGGGTTCTCCCGGGCCTTCTCGGCTTCGGGTGCCAGTCCGGCCCGATAGGATTTTGGGGCGTGACAGCTCGGTGCTAAATCATACTCCCAACTGAATGAAACTGGTACTATTATGGGTCTAACATAATGTAGTACTGTAGTGATAAGTGCTCAATATAAACGTAGTAGTCTGAATATAATAATAAAAAAATGGTCTGGCTGACTTGTTAAAAAAACATGGTCTGACTGACTTGTAACTTGAAAATGGAAACACACAAGAACACATAGGTATCGGGTATTCATAACCCTCCAGCATTGAATGATCACAAAATACGATAACAATATTTAAAACAATGATATAACTTCATAGTTCTAGGACCCAAACATGAGATATTTCATTAAGTTGACGAATTTCATGAATAAAATTATGGGAATGAGTTAAGCTTGGCAAGACAATGTGCACACTTGGATTAATGCACGAATTGGATAAGTTATCATGGAATCGGTTTAAATATACATAAGAACTTGAAATTCGAAGCATTCCATAGCCTAGTTTACATGGAATCATGTGTAGTCATACATTGAATTCAAACTACTGAGGGATAACATGGATTAAATTCATCTTGAACATGTGAAATTCCATAATGAAGGAAAACTACATACTATAAATCAAAGAGAGGGTTTTGGGGCTCTATGGGTGAAAGGAACCCATTGATGAATACCCCATAGACCTTAATTGAATGGATTCTTGAAAAAATCATAAAATCGGAGCTTAAATTCTTGAGTTCTTAAGAGAAGAAGCTTGGATTCTTGTTCTTGGGAAAGAGGAAGGGTTTTTATAAGATTAATTTGGAGGGTAATGGGCAAATAATGCCCCTATGAATCTTATAAATCGTGTTTTGGACGACAGGGGTTGAGGGAAAAGGACCAAATTACCCCCTTGACCCCCCTAATCATGATGTCGGACTAGTGGGGGAGTGGCCTCCGCGGTGCGTACCTCATTATAGAGGAATGGCCTCCGCAGTGCAGACCCTATTCCTTGGGAATGACCTCCGCGATGAGAACCCTATTCCCTGGGAATGGCCCATGCGGCGCGTCCCTATCGCGGAGGCTCACCGTCTTCATTTTCCAAATATGCCTCAAATCCCATTCGAAAATTCTGAAACTCTTTCGAGACACACCTTTAATATCCTTAACCATGTTCCAACCCCAAAACCAATGTCTCGAGGTTGGGAAGGCTAAAATTAAATTCATAAAGTCTTGGGGTCTTGAAAATGACCAAGTCCTCAACACTTAGTGAAAATTTCAAGCCTTGAACCCCTTAAGCGTGCAACATGTAACTAAAAGATGAAACGAGCTTAGAATCCTATGGGGTATTACAATATCTCCCCCTTGGGTCCATTCATCCTCGAATGATACTGGTTGAGCAGAGGTACTAAGGAGACTGAGAGTCTATACTGAATATTGATAAGCTGAAACATGATCAAATAATTGGGTCTAAAACATGGTATATGCTACATGGGATGAACAAATTTCATAAATGCATGATGTGACATGAGAAAAGTTGTACAACTGAAATAGAAAACAAAAAGAGTCAACCTAAAGAAAACCATTACCTCAAGCTGAGTCTGACTTTATGTAAATAAATAAGGATCCTGGGCTCGCATATCTGCTTCTGCCTCCCAAGTGGCTCCCTCAACGGACTGATTTTTCCATAGGACCTTAACCAAAGGAACCTTTTTATTCCTTAGCCTACGAATCTGACGATCAAGGATATCAACTGAGACTTCTTAATAGGAAAGGCTATCTTTAACATCCACACTTTCCAATAGAACAACAGATGCTAAATCACCAATGCATTTCTTTAACAAAGAAACATAAAACACCGGGTGTACTGATGCCAAATCTGCAGGCAACTTTAGCTCATTAGCTATCTTCCCAAAATGGCTCAAAATTCTATATGGGCCAACACAGTGGGGACTGAGCTTCCCCTTCTTGCAAAATCTCTTCACTCCTTTCATAGGTGAAATTTTCAAATAGACCAAGTCACCAATATCAAACTCAAGATCCCTTCTCCTCACATCTGCATAAGATTTCTGATGACTTTGGGCTGTCTTCAGCCTTTCCCGAATTAACTAAACTTTCTCTATTACCTCAAACACTGAATCTGGCCCTATTAAAGTGGCCTCACCTACCTCAAACTAACTAATAAGAGATCTACATATCCTTCCAGAGAGAGCCTTAACGGAGTCATCTGAATACTGGAGCGATAACTATCGTTGTAGGAAAACTCAATCAAAGGTAAATGGTTATCCCAACTACCCTTACAGTCAATAACACACGCCCTCAACATGTCCTCTAAAGTCTGAATGATGCTCTCTGCTTGACAATCTGTCTGAGGATGAAAAATTGTACTGAGATGAACTTAGGTACCAAGACGCTTCTGAAAATACTTCCAAAAGTGAGAGGTAAACTAAGTACCTCTATCTGAAATGATAGACAACGGAACCCCATCCAATTTTACCAACTCCTTGAGATAGAGTCTAGCATAGTCCTCAGTTGAATACGAAGTATGAACTAGAGATAAATAGGATAACTTAGTCATTCTATCTACAATGACCCAAATCAAATCGTGTTGACGACGCATACAAGGCAATCCTATCACGAAATCCATATTCACCATCTCCCACTTCCATGTGGGGATGCTAAACTCCTGAAGCATACCACTAGGCCTTTGGTGCTCAACCTTAACTTGCTGATAGTATGAACATTTAGCCATAAACTTTCACAAACAAAAAATGAAGGTCATGATTGCACTTGTAGTGGCGTACCTTGTCAAGTAAGACTATCACCTAAACTAATACAAAAAGAGAAAAAGACAGAAATATCCCAAGGTAAGGCTTTTAGAATAAAGCCAAACCATATAAGTAATCATAACAGTGCGAATAGAAGTTATCCAAAATACCAATCATGCCCAAAACCAGGTGTCAAAAGTATAAGAACTACTAATACAATCCAGAAGTCAAATACATCATAAAAATAACCGCAAGGGAATAATATCTGTCTCTGAATAGTAATAAAGACATATATACTATAGAAATATAAAGGTGAACTTTGGATGCATAAATTTCCAACCGCTTCGTTGGAAGCTCCAACAATCGCCCGAGTCAAGCAAGCTGAGGCGTACTCAAACTAGGACCTGCACCAAAAGAGCGTAGTAGGCATGAGTATGGTCCATTTGTACTCAGTAGGTATCATAGAATGACCAAGAAAAATACTAAATAAAGCATACAAAATATACACTGAGGGCATGTCACCTGCAATCAGAAAATGTCCCACAACGGTAGCCCACAACGCTTAGACTAATAGTTCTAATGTATCACATACACACCAGGATAGAACACAAGTATACATTATATTACATATAAGTAGAACAAGGGGGAACATGTATATACAAGATCATCAAATACAAGTAAAAGAAGATAAGACAAATACATAGATGACAAGTCAATACGATAATACAACACAATATAAACACAATAAAGTAAGTGCAATATATACGATGATGATAATGATGCACGAGGTAGTCGAACAACCTCCAGGATCATCGCACAATCCCCGTATAAACCTACGAAACTAATGCTTCACGACATAGGACCCATGCGGGGTTCGTCAACCCATATACAATTTACATATCTCATTTATCCTTTCCGACACATCCCTCAGAAAGGGTTTTACAAGATGTTACAATATCTCCTCTCCGGTATATACCTCGGGGAGTTTTTTTTTAAAAGGTGTTGTCAATGTTACTCAGGTGTTGCTACAGTAGTACCAATATTTCATGAATGAGTATGATATGAGGATGTAATGCTCACAACCAATCACAATGAGTATTTCCACAACCAACCACATGATATATATCCACAACCAACCACAATGATACATTTTCATAGTCACGTGAGCCAATATCCACTAATTATTTTCATTCATCCATGAATTTCCACATGTCTCATATGCCAATAAAGTATGAATATAATCATAATATACCAATGGTACCACATTAAACATTTTAACAACACAATACAATTATTCACAAGTATTCAAGGCTATAAATATCACATAGGACCCTACACGGTCACACATATCACATAATATCGATGATTACATCACATATAGGCCCCCACACGGTCACAACACATATATTGCCATTTTTCATGATTATTTCTCACTCTTAACATGCATTTTGTTCCATCATTTACTACCCAGCCCAGTCTGAAAGAGTTAAGTCATAACCTACCTCAAAAGCCGAAACTGATCCGCTACACTTTGAACTCATGACCTTACTTTTCACGAATAATATCGAACTCCACTAAAAACATCAAATATGAAATCTACACGTCAAAATAAAACCAACGACACCCATATTGACTAATTTTGGTTTAAAGTCAAAACGGACCCCCAGAACGGGTTTTCAAAAAAAGGGTAAAATCATAACTTTACTTCAAAAACATGTTTCCCATATTTTTAGGAATCTACAGCTCAAAACTCAAGTCAAATTGAGTCAAAAATGAAGTTCAAATTGAAGAAAAACCATTTTTAAGCTTTGCCGGGTAAAATCATTGAAATTCGGGTTAAAATCAAGAATCAGAGTTGTTTTGAAGGTTAAATTGATGAAAAATTAGAAATAATAAGATAAAAATATTATTCAAGTAAAAAGATGTGAAATTGAGGTTTAAAATCAAGCCCTACGATTTTTGGGGTTTTGAAAAATTAATCAAAAATTACTAAGAAAAGGGTGAATTCTTACCTTAAATCCATAATAAAATCAAGAGATAGATGTTAATCTAGCTTTCCAAGCTCCCACAAGCTTCAATTTCAAGTTTCCACACTATTTTAGGGTTTAACTCTCAAGAGGCAAGATGAAAAATGAGCAAAATAGGCCAAAAAGAGAAAAAACTACGCAGAAAAACTGCACTATTACAGTTTTTTAAGTCCAAACGGACTTTGATGGGGTGCCCGAGATTCGTTTGGAGTTAGATATATGCAAATGAACCGTGAAACCATACTAAATTCGACGTTTCAGATGGATGGAGATATAAAAAAAAACCTGAACTATCTGAAATAGCTCAAAAATGCCCCTCGTTAGAATTTTGGCTCAAAAATACCTCTCCGTTAAATATTTGGCTCAAAAATACCTCTCCGTTAAATATTTGGCTCAAAAATACCCCTCCTTCTAACGGAATTCGGAAAAGAATCAAAAATACCTCTGAACAATCTGAAATGGGTCAAAAATATCCCTCTGTTAAATATTTGGTTCAAAAATACTCCACCCCTTAACGAAATTAAATTATTTCGATTGAATTAAACCTTAACTTTAACGTTTTAACCCTAATACTTTAATTTTTTTACATAAAAGTATTTTTTAAATTTTAAAAATAAGATAATGAAAAAAAGTATTTGAATTATAATATAAATTGGTTGAATTTGATTTGAAAAATAAACATACATTTATTCTAAAAAGGTATTTTCACTTTACATCTTTTTAATCTTTAAAGAAATTAACAAAATATAAATTAACGAAATTAATGAAATATAAATTTTCACTTAAAGAAATTAACGAATTAAAATTAAATGATGAACTTTATATAAATTAACAAAATAATCGAAATAATTTAATTTCGTTAAATACCCCTCTGTTAAATATTTGGCTTAAAAATACTTCTACCCTCAACGAAATTAAATTATTTCGATTGAATTAAACCCTAAGTTTAACTTTTTAATCCTAATATTTTATTTTTTTTACATAAAAGTATTTTTTTAATTTTAAAATAAGATAATGAAAAAAAGTATTTGAATTATAATATAAACTGGTTGAATTTGATTTGAAAATAAACATACATTTATTCTAAAAAGTTTTTTCACTTTACATCTTTTTAATCTTTAAAGAAATTAAAGAAATTAACGAAATATAAATTTTCACTTACAGAAATTATCGCAATATAAATTATATGATGAACTTTATATAAATTAACGAAACAATCGAAATAATTTAATTTCGTTAAATACCCATCTGTTAAATATTTGGCTAAAAAATACCCCTCCCCTTAGAGAAATTAAATTATTTCGATTGAATTAAACCCTAACTTTAACTTTTTAACCCTAATACTTTAGTTTTTTTACATAAAAGTATATTTTTAATTTTAAAAATAAGATAATGAAAAAAAGTATTTGAATTATAATATAAATTGGTTGAATTTGATTTGGAAAATAAACATACATTTATTCTAAAAAGGTATTTTCACTTTACATCTTTTTAATCTTTAAAGAAATTAACGAAATATAAATTAATGAAATTAACGAAATATAAATTTTCACTTAAAGAAATGAACGAAATATACATTAAATGATGAACTTTATATAAATTAACAAAATAATTTAATTTCGTTAAGGGAGGGGTATTTTTGAGCCAAATATTTAACAGAGAGGTATTTTGACCCATTTCAGATAGTTCAAGGGTATTTTTGATGGAGGGGTATTTTTTAGCCAAATATTTAACGGATGGGTATTTTTGAACCAAAAATCTAATGAAGGGCATTTTTGAGCTATTTCGGATAGTTCAGGGGTATTTTTTAGCCTTTTCCGTTTTTAAAAAGTTGATACCCGAAACCCGAAATCGCAATTTTCCAAATCAAGGGTCGAAATGAGATTTAAAAATCGTAAAATCACAACAAACATGATAGCACCCTAAAATCGACGTTGTGGATCTACTGACAAAGTTGGAGTTTTCATCCGAGGTCATTTCGACCAAATGTGGGTCCCACACCTATATTTCTAATTTTCCAAGTTTTCGACCAATAGGTCAAAATGAGCTTGGGTGCACCAGGACCCTAACCAAAGGTCTACCTAGCCTAAAATTGAAATTCTGGAGCTTTCGCCGTAGTCCGTTTGGCTATTCGCAACACAGATCAAAAGATATCCTCATAAGTCCAAAATAAGGCTCTCGAAGCCATAAAAAATCACAATATCGCATAAATGGTATCAAAATGCATCGAGAACTGTGACAATCACCCCCACACCCCAGAAATACCATAATGCAACTACCGGGAGGGGTAAAACAATCAAATAATACAAAAATACATATTTCACATATTTTATTAAAAAGTTGATCGTTACATCATCCATCACTAAAAATCTTATTCGTCTTCTATCTAAAGGTAAAAGAAATGCCCGAATCAATATAGAGTTGGGGATAAGAACTATGCATATCAGACTCAACCTCCCAAGTAGCCTCATCTATAGGTCGATGTCGCCACTGAACCTTAACCACATGGATAACTCTAGAGCGCAACCACCTAACATCCCTATCCAAAATGGAAACCAGCTCCTCAACAAAGGACAACCGCTCAACTAACTGAACTGACTCCCAATGAATGACATGATACTCATTAGAAATATAACAACGAAGAATAAAAACATGAAAAACTAGATGAACAACTGATAAATCAGGGGGAAAAGCTAACTCATAAGCCTCATCACCAACAGTATGAAGAATCTCAAATGGATCAATATACCGGGGGCTAAGCTTGCCCTTCTTCCCAAATCTCATCACACTCTTCATGGGTGAAACTCAAAGGAAAACACGATCATCAACACCAAATCTCAAGGCACGAAGTCTACGATCAGCATAACACTTGTGCCTATTCTAAGCTACTCTAAGTCTATCCTGAAGGACCCGTACTCTATCCAAAGACTCACGAAGCAAGTCTGTACCTCGAGGTATCACTTCTGAAACAACGAACCAAACCACTAGAGAGTGATAACGCCTACCATACAATGCCTTATAAAGAGCCATATCAATACTGGAATGAGAGCTATTATTATATGCAAACTCTGCTAAAGCCAAATGCTTCTCCCACTGGCCACCAAAATCCATCACACATGCACGAAGCATATCCTCCAAAACCTTAATAGTGCGCTCTAATTAATCGTCAGTTTGGCGTGAACGTCATGCTAGGATCAACCCGAGTATCCAACTCATCCTAAAAGCCTTCCAAAAGTGAGATGTGAATGTAGAACCTCGATCTGAAATAATAGACATCGGCACACCATGCAGAAAAAAATCTCACGAATATAGATACGAGCCAACCTCTCAGCACTTAAAGAGACTTGAACCAAAATAAAATGAGATGACTTAGTCAATCGATCCATGATGACCCAAACAATGTCAGAACTATGAGATGTACGAGGCAAACCAGTCACAAAGTCCATGGTGAATCGTTCCCACTTCCACTTGGGAATGGGTAACTTCTGAAGCAACCCACCAGGCCTCATATGTTCGACCTTCACCTGCTGACAATATAGGCAACGAGCCACAAAATCTGCCATATCTCTCCTCAATCACTGCACCAGTAATGCTGCCTCAAAGCACGATACATCTTAGTCATACTTGGATGGATAGAACATCTAGAACAGTGGGCCTCCTCCAAGATCAACCTAATCCAGTCACCCACTCTCGGCACACAAACTTGGCCTCCAATCCGCAAAACTCCATCTAAATTAAGTGAGGCTTCATTAGCCTCCCCACTCAATACCTTATCTCAAATCAATCTTAATCCAACATCATCAAATTGATGAGCTCGAATTTGCTCGATCAAAGAATATCTAGCCTTCATAAATGCCAAAACATGCTCAGGTGTCAAAAAATCAAGTCTAACCATCCGGTTAGCTAAAGACTGGACCTCTAAGGCCAAAAGTCTCTCCTGGGTCAAAAGATGAGCCAAGCTACCCATGCTAGTCGACTTCTGTCTCAAGGCATCCGCAAGAACATTAGCCTTGCTCGAAAGATAGAGAATAGTCAAGTCATAATCCTTAAGAAACTCAAGCCAACAGTGTTGCCGTATATTAAGACCTCACTGGGTGAAGTATTGAAGTATATGATGATCTGAGAAGATCTCACAATGAACTCCATACAAGTAGTGCCTCCACAACTTCAAGGCAAACACAACTGCACACAACTCCAAATCATGGGTAGGATAATTCCTCTCATGAAGCTTCAACTGATGAGACGCATAAGTAATCACCTTTCCCTCTTGCATCAACATATCACCTAAACCAATACCTGAAGCATCACATAAGATGGTAAAACCCATGCCCTTCTTAGGCAAAGTCAAGATAGGAGCTGAAGTCAACAAATTCTTGAGCTTTTGAAAGCTTACCTCACAAGCATCGGACCACTGAAAAGAAATCTTCTTCTGGGTCAACTTGGTTAGTGGAGCTGCAATGGATGAAAAGCCCTTAACAAAATGCTGATAATAACCTGCCAAGACAATAAAACTCCGAATCTCGGTGGGTATAGTAGGTCTATCCCAATCACGAACCACTGCAACCTTGGATAAATCAACCATATACCTTCCTTAGTCACCACATAACCCAAGAAATAAACAGACTCCAACCAAAACTCGCACTTAGAGAACTTAGCATATAACTTCTCATCCCGCAATCTCTGAAGCACAATCCGCAAATGCTCCTCACGCTCAACCTCACTCTTGGAATACACCAAGATATCATCTATAAATACAATAACAAAGGAGTCAAGATACGGTCAAAATGCGGCAGGGGCATTGGTCAACCCAAAGGACTTGACCAAGAACTCATAATGATCATATTGAGACCGAAAAGCTATCTTCGGAATATTCGAAGCTCTAATCCTTAACTATTGATAACTTAACCTCAAATCAATCTTTGAAAACACCGCATCACCCTGAAGCTGATCAAACAAATCATCGATGCGAGAAAGAGGATACTTATTCTTAACCGTCACCTTATTAAACTGTCGATAATCAATACACATCTGCATAGACCCATCTTTTTTCTTTACAAACAAGAAAGGCGCACCCTAAGGTGAAACACTAAGTTGGATAAATCCCTTATCCAACAACTTCTGCAACTAATCCTTCAGTTCCTTCAACTCTATTGGGGCCATCCTATAAGAAGGAACAGAAATGGGTTTGGTGTCCATCTCAACATCAATAGCAAAATTAATATCTCGATTTGGAGGCATACCGGTCAAGTTCGTAGGGAACACGTCCATAAACCTCATGAAAATACAGACAAAATCCAAGAAAAGAGGTGAAGTAATATTGGTGTCACGAATATGATCCAAGTAGGATAAACATCCCCTCTCAATCAATTTATGAGCTTGCATATAAGATATAATCCTCTTAGGACCCAAATGAAGTGCATCCTTCTAAGCTATTCTTGGCATACCCGACGAAGCTAAAGTCACAGTCTTTGGAAAATAATCTAAGACGGCAAGATAAGGATCCAACAATCCATGCCCAAAATAACATCAGAATCAACCATGTCTACTACAAGCAAATCCACCAAAATCTCACGCCCGAAAAAAGTCATAACAAGATCGGTACTCCCGATCAACCACTAAAGAATCATCTACCGAGGTGGATACACAAATAGGCATGGCAAGAGTCTAACTAATATAATCAAAACCTGAAGCAAAATATACAGACACATAGGATAAAGTCGATTCGGGATCGAATAATATAGATGCAGGTCTAAAACAAATCTAGACGTCAGACGATACCTATAATCATAGCATCAGAACCCTCAACCTCATGTCTGGATGGTATAGTATAACACTGACCATGACTACCAACTGCCTGGGTAGCCCCACGACTACCGCAGGCTCCACCATCTTTACCTTCCGCACCTCTGGTAGAACCCCTACCTCTCACAGCTGAAATAGGAGTAGCTTGAATCATACAACGGGGATAGTCCCTAGCCACATGGCCAATCTTATCACACATATAAGAACCTCTATGACCATCCTCAATAGGAGAAGGTACAATTGGGCCTGAACGGCCACCCTAAAATACTGAACCGGAAGATCCACCACCTGAACTCTGTAAAGATGCCATTGGCCTACCATGATATCCATAAGAACCTCTAAAATCTCTGCCTCGAGAGGTATGACTCCTGAACTCACCAAAATGTTGCATTTTTCGGGCGCCTCCCGGAGATGCAACTAAGAATACCCTCTGTGTTATAAGAAAGACTAGGAAGCACGAAATTAACACCAAAATCAGTCCACAAGTTCAAAGAACTGAGGATCTTTTTGATGACCATACTCAGATTCACAAACAAGGATAATAATACATGAGATAAGGGTATGTTTCAACACCTAAATAGCCATCCAAACTAGATTTAGAAACAACAATATGAAGACAAGATTAACAACAACAATGTGGTAACAATAACACATCTCATGGGTTACATTAACAAGAACAATAAACAATGATTACAATAAAGCAAAGGATAGATAGATAGACTATATGAAGATGTAATCTTAAGAACCCAAAAACCTATTCCACTCTTGAACCCTTAAAACTACACACAATAATTCATATATCTCTTATGTTGGCACAAGAGGGACCTCGATCTCCCAAGCATCCAACGTTTCCAAGCATGAATCCAACTCGAGTGATTCCACACTCAAGTTGAAACTTAGTTACAATTTCCAAGGAGAGCCTTTCTCACAAGAGAAATGTTTCTAAGTGTTACACTTTCACATTAATCAAAATCTAAGTAGTAAATGACCTACATATTCTATTTATAGTAGGTTACAAAAATAGTGTGAAATGTCTAAAAGACCCCTTAGTCAAGTGCTTCACTTTAGGCGCTGTGTAGAATAAAGACTGTTTTGGATCCTTTTTAGGCCCTCCTTTGCACTTCATTTGCACACACCAAGTCTCGGGTCCAACATACGCCCTCATAAGTCCATCTACGTGATCGTACTTGTATCATCCTCCCCTTCTTGAAAAGAATTCGACCTCGAATCTGTACCTTGCAAAATTAAGAGAAGACAAATAAGTACACATCCCCATGACATGAGGGTTAGGATTAGCAAAATAAACACATCAACATGCCATGTTGAGGGGGAATAAATTTGAAGTATATCCACAGGTCCTTCGTATTAAACATGGAGAGACTAGTATAAATGTTACAAAGGAAGTGGCTTGGATAAACATCAAATCAAAATGATCCTAACTCGAGAATAATCCTTTCCCATCCTAAGTTGGCACCGGTATCAAATGGTAGTCATAACCAAGGTCTTAGGTCTCGGCCACTCCTACTTTCCCCTATGGTGTCGCCCTCAAAATTAGGCATACCCTCTATATCACTATGGAAAATATCATGAGCACAAAGAGGGTAGAGAAAGGTGTCACACAAGTCATCTCCATGTAAGTACTTACTAATTTCAAGTTCATCGTCATTAGTATGCTCAACATAGGAAACACATGAAGAATGAGTAGATAGCATTTCTAGGCATGCAACACTTTTTTTTTTAAGAGAGTAGTCCCTACATAGACATAAAATATCATGGGAAGCAAAGGGATCACACTCAAGAAATAAAGAACAAAGGCTGAGACTACTCCTACTATACTCTAAGATGGCACCGGGGTCAAATGAAAAAAGTAGCCATGGGCATGGGTTTCGGTCATACTCCATTTCAAAAGGGTAACCTGAGCTTAGCTTCACACCATCACGGGAAGCCAAGGGTTACGACCAAAACCATTTTCATAAGTACAACCACAATTCGGGTTTCCTATACTTTCAATCAAATCAAGGTCATCGTCACCCAATTGATCATTTTGTACGCCCTCACTAGTTGTTGGTAACTCGTATGCCAACGTAGACTCAGTTTGGTTTTCACAAGGGTCCACTAGTGTGTAAGTACTCTTGTCAATTGGTAATGGAACCTTATTCAAGTTATAAAGGTTAGCACTAGATGGACATAAATCATTCTTACAAGAAGAATCAATTTCGTCATCTAAAGGATCAACTAGTGCTTGCATACTTCAACTAGTGCTAGCATACTTACAACAAGAGTTTGGTCCTCACGTGACCTAACATCACCAAGAGTATCACCATAGGCAGACTCAAACACCTTTACTCTAGGTAAATCTGCAACTACATCCAATTGGCCACTACTAGCCACATCACAATATTCTAAGCTTATAGGAGTATAGGGGATAGAATTTTTACCTCGTAGCTCACACGAGCTATGACTTTCCTCTTAAAGTGTGTCCGGGCAGCCCACTTGCTCCCTTTGACCTACCATAGATCCAATCTTTCATTTGCCATAGCTAGGTCTCGGGACATAGTGGCAAGGTAGGATAAAATAACATTGGTGGCATTATTATCCATGAGTTGAGAGGTTGAAGCCGCAGGTTCCCTTGTAATTGTACCTAAATAGAAAAAAAAGAACAAGCCTGCAAAAAGAAAAACAAATTAGTTTGAAACAAACTCACCACACTCTCACACACTTGATCGTCTCACACTTAGTTTCACAAGTGTTGCAAGCCGTTTTGTAGTTCCTGAGTGATTGAGGGTCGGTCTACTCTTGCCTGAAATAGATTTTCGCTTGAGTTGACTCAAAGAAAATTTATTTACGGACTTGACCCAACAAGATACAACAAATTCACAAAAGAAAAAAAGCACACAACAAACGCTTAACACGAATGAACGAACACAAAGACTAACTAACAATCTAGCAGATGAGTACTAGTTTGCCAATTAGTATTGGAACCAACGAAATTAAAACTAAGGAACAACAAATGGCAACTATGAAATCTGAAATTTGAGCCAAAATTTGATGAGTGAACAGTAACTTGATGATGTGGCAGACAAGTATTGGTTGCGGTCTTTCTAACAAATTGTTATTCTCAAATGTTCATGTCTTGGTCAAAAATATAATTTGGATTGGTGGAATTTTGTTTTAGGAGGGAAAAATAAGTCTTGGAGCCTTTTTCAATTTCCAATTTTCAAGACTTGACTTTTTCTTGTACTTCTCCTTAAAACATGGTTCCTTGACTTTTTCTTGTACTTCTCCTTAAAACATGGTTCCTTAAATCATAGAAAAGTGTTGGAAAGTGGTTGAGACTTGATTGATAGGTCTTGGTTGGTTGTAGTGTCTTTCAAGACTAACAAATAATATACCCTTTTCCTTCAACTTTTTGGATTTAACATTCACTTTATCTTCAACAATATATGAAGGTGGTGATGAACATCAAGAACAACAACAATAATCTCCAAGAACACCAACAATTGTTCACACGGCCAACCCTACAACAACAATGTCTCACACGGCCAAGGCTACAACACTTCAACAAAATATTCTTAAGCCACCAATTTATAACAACATTCACTTCCAAGCTTAATAAAAACAACTTCAACATCCACAACAATCAACAATGTCACCAATACATGGCCAAAGGTGAAGCCACAACAACAA
Organism: Capsicum pubescens; assembly: GCA_030864215.1. Classification (NCBI taxonomy): domain Eukaryota; kingdom Viridiplantae; phylum Streptophyta; class Magnoliopsida; order Solanales; family Solanaceae; genus Capsicum; species Capsicum pubescens. The sequence continues at coordinate 257,906,056 of CM061538.1, forward strand.
TGCCAACACAATCGACCAAGTTATGTTTACAAGAACAAGATCAACATTTCAAGCTCAAATTTAGATTTAGACTCAAGAGTTTTAGAGATGAAGAAAACTAACACTAGAAATAATAAAACAAGTAAAAATCTTGGCCAAGACACAACAATTACACAATTTTTGACCAAGAACACAAACACGAACAAATTTGCTTCTTTTTTATTTTTTTTCAGTTTTCAACACCTTTTTTTTTTCCAACTAACAAGCCCAAGATTGATCTTGTGGGAACAATATCAAGCCATGCTCTGATACCAAATGATACAAGAAAGACTAGAAAGCACAAAACAAACACCAAAATCAGTCCACAAGTTCAAAGAATTGAGGACCTTTTTGATGACCACACTCGGATTCACAAACAAGGACAACAATACATGAGATAAGAGTGTGTTTCAACACCGAAATAGCCACCCAAACTAGATTTAACAACAACAATATGAAGACAAGATGAATAACAACAATGTGTTAACAATAACAACCTCACGAGTTATATTAACAAGATCAAGAAACAACGATTACAACAAAATAAAGGATAGATATATAAACTATATGAAGATGTAATCTTAATAACCTAAGGGCCTATTCCACTCTTGGACCCTTAACACTACATACAACAATTCACCTATCTCTTATGTTGGCATAAGAGGGACCTCGATCTTCCAATCATCCAACTTTCCTAAGCTTGAATCCAACATGAGTGATTCCACACTCAAGTTGAAACCTAGTTACAATTTCGGCCAAGGAGGGCCTTTTTCTCAAGAGAAATATTTCTAAGTGTTACACTTTCATATCCATCAAAATCTAGGTAGTAAATAACCTACATATTCTATTTATAGTAGGTTACAAAAATAGTGTAAAATATCCCTTAGTCAAATGCTTCACTTTAGGCGCCCTTGGTGTGTAGAATGTGGACTGTTTTGGAGCCTTTTTAGGCCCTCCTTTGTACTTTATTTGCACACACCAAGTCTCGGGTCCAACATACGCCCTTATAATTCCATCTATGTGATCGTACTTGTATCACTCTGCCATCTTAGCACAATCCACTATACTCTGGAAAAAAACCCCAAACACAACCATCTGAGATGTAGCTAACTAAAGAGAAACATACAAACCCTTCACAAACTTTCAAGTCTTCATAGACTTAGTGGAAATGCTATCATAGGAATATCTGGGCAAGGAATGGAAGAGTGTCTCATACTCAGCATCTGTCATGGAGCCTTGCTCCAAATGATCAAACTCGTCCTGTATTCGATCCCTCAAATTGTAAGGCACGAATCTTTCCATAAAGGCAGCAACAAACTGATCCCATGACAACTCAAGAGCATCAACAGGCCTAAAACCGACAAACAATCTCCATCTATCTCTCACATCATCTCTCAACTAATAGTAGTATCAACCACACCATCCATGCAAAAATAGTGAAACACAACTTAGAACACAAGGTATGAAAGAAATTCACACGATAAAGAATAAAATGAGGAAAGTTTCCTAAAGACGTCCTATAGCCTCTCGAAGATAGATGTGGATATCTACATACCGATCCGCGAGACTCTATTAGACATGTCGTTCTTACACCGTTGAGACCAATGAAACTTGGCTGCTTTGATATCAATTTTTCACGACCCAAAAATGAAGGTCATAATGGCACTTGTCGCGGCGTACCTTGACAAGTAAGCCTATCACCCAAATCGATATAAAAAGAGAAAAAAACAGAAATATCCCAAGGTGAGACTTCTAGAACGAAGCCGAACCATATAATTAATCATAACAATGTGGAAAGAACTTATCCAAAATACCAATCATGCCCAAAACTAAGTGTCAAAAGTGTAAGAACTATTAATACAATCCAAGAGTCAAATGCATCAGAAAAATAACCGCAAGGGAAAAATATCTATCTTAAAATACTAATAAATACATAACTACTATAGAAAGATATAGGTGAACTTTGGACGCATAAATGTCCAACCGCTACGTTGGAAGCTCCAACAATCGCCCGAGTCAAGCAAGCTGAGGCATACTCGACTAGGACCTGCACCAAAAGGGCGCAGTAGGCATGAGTACGGTCCACTTGTACTCACTAGGTATCATAAGACGACCAAGCAATGTAGTAAATAAAGCATACAAAATATACACTAAGGGCACGTCACCTGCAATCAGAAAATGTCCTATAACGGTAGCCCACACCGCTTGCACTAAGAGTTCTAATATATCACATACATACCTTGATAGAACATGAGTATGCATTATATCACATATAAGTAGAACAAGGGGGAACATGCATATACAAGATCATCAAATACAAGTAAAATAAGATAAGACAATTACATAGATGACAAATCAATACAACAATACCACACAATATAAACACATTAAAGTAAGTGCAATGTATATGATGATGATGATAATGATGATGCACGAGGTCGTTGTACAACCTCTGAAATTGTCGCACAATCCCCGTATACACCTACGGAGCTAAAACTTTCCTACGTAGGACCCATGGGGGTTCGTCAACCCGTATACAATCCACATATCTTATATATACTTTCTGAATATCCCTTAAAAAGGGTTTTATAAGATGTTACAATATCTCCTCCGTGGCACATCCCTCGGGGAGGGTTTTTTTTAAAATGTGTTGCCAATGTTACTCATGTGTTACCATGGTGGTACCAATGTTTCATGAATGAGTATGATATGAGGATGTAATGCTCACGACCAATCACAATGAGTATTTCCACAACCAACCACATGATATATATCTACAACCAACCACAATGATACATTTTCACAACCATGTGAGCCAATACCACTCATTATTTTCGTTCATCCATGAATTTCCACATATTACACATGCCAATAAAGTATGAATATAATCACAATACACCAATGGTATAACATTAAGCATTTTAACAACACAATACAATTTCTCACATGTATTCAAGGCTATCAATATCACATAGGACCCCACACGGTCACACATATCACATAATATCTCAATTTCGATAATTACATCACATATAGGCACCCACACGGGCACAACACATAGATCTCTATTTTTCATGCTTAGTTACTACCCTAAACATGCATTTTGTACTATCATATACTACCCAACCTAGTCTGAAAGAGTTAAGCCATAACCTACCTCAAAAGCCGAAATCGGTCTGCTACACTTTGAACCCACGACCTTATTTTTCACGAATAATATCTAACTCCACTAAAAATATCAAATATGAAATCTACGCGTCAAAACAAAACTAACGACATCCATATTGACTACTTTTGGTTCGAGGTCAAAATGGACCTCCGCAATGTGTTTTAAAAAAAGGACAAAATCAACACTTTACTTCAAAAACATGTTTTCCATATTTTTAGGAATCTACAGCTGAAAAATCAAGTCAAGTTGAGTAAAAAACGAAGTTCAAATTGAAGAAAAATCATTTTTAAGCTTTACCGGATAAAATCTTTGAAATGCGAGTTAAAATCAAGAATCAAAGTTGTTTTGAAGGTTAAATTGATGAAAAATTAGAAAAAAATAAGAAAAATATTATTCAAGTGAAAAGAAGTGAAATTGAGGTTTAAAATCAAGCCCAACGATTTTTGGAGTTTTGAGAAATTAATCAAGAAATTACTAAGAAAATGGTGAATTCTTAACTTAAATTCGTAATAAAATCAAGAGATAGATGTTAATCTAGCTTTCCAAGCTCCCAAAAGCTTCTCCTTCAAGCTCCCACACTATTTTAGGGTTTAACTCTCAAGAGGCAAGATGAAAAATGAGCAAAATAGGCCAAAAGGGGAAAAAACTGCGCAGAAAAACTGCACTATTGCAGATTTTTAAGTCCAAATGGACTTCGATGGGGTGCCCGAGATTCGTTCGGAGTTCGATATATGCAAACGAACTATGCAACCATACTAAATTCGATGTTTCGGATGTGATGACAATTTTAGATTTTCAAAAAACTATCGTTTTTACAAAGTTGATCCCCGAAATTCGAAATCGCAATTTTCCAAATTGAGGGTCGAAATGAGATTTAAAAGTCATAAAATCACAACAAATATGCTACCACCTTAAAATCGATGTTCTGGATCTGCTAGAAAAGTTGAATTTTTTATTCGAGGTCAGTTTGACCAAATGTGGGTCCCACACCCATATTTTTAATTTTCCAACTTTCCAACTAATAGGTCGAAATAAGATCGGGTGCACCGAGGCCCGAACCAAAGGTCTACCTAGACTAAAATTGATATTCCGAACCCTGTCTTGCTTTTCTCTTACTTTGGCAATTAATGAAGATTTTGATCCATTCTTAACCCATATACTACCTTCGTCCAAATCAATGAACTGAACTTCTAACCTAGCAAGCTGATGAACCTTACGGACTAACGCCTTCTTATCACCTTTGAAATGGGCAATACTACCTATAGAAAATCTACTAAGGGCATCCACTACTACATTGGCCTTGCCCGGATGATACAAAACACTCATATCGTAATCTTTCAACATTTCAATCCATTATCTCTGGTAAAGATTTACGTCTTTCTGCGTGAACACGTACTGTAAACTTTTGTAATCCGCAAACACATCAACATGAACCCCATAAATATAGTGCCTCCAAATTTTCAAGGCAAATACAACAGCTGCCAACTCAATATCATGGGTCGGATAATTCTTTTCATGGGGTTTAAGCTGTCTAGAGGCGTGGGCTATGACCTTATACCTTTGCATAAATACACATCCCAGAACAACTCTAGAAGCATCATAATATATTACAAACCCATCTATGCCATCTGGAAAAGTCAAGATTGGAGCGGAAGTAAGTCGAGTCTTCAGCTCCTGAAAACTCTTCTCGTAGGAATTTGACCATTGAAATTTAACCTTTTTCTGGGTTAGCCTTGACATGGGGGAAACAATAGAAGAAAACCCTTCAATAAACCATATGTAATAGCCAGCTAAACCCATGAAACTTCTAATATCTGATGGGGAGACGGGTCTAGGCCAGTTTCTCACTCCTTCGATCTTTTGAAGATTAACTCGAATGTCATCACCAGAAATAATGTGACCAAGGAAAGCTACTGATTTTAACAACAATTTGCACTTACTGAACTTAGTGAATAACTGATGATATCTAAGGGTATGCAACCCAACTCTCAGATGATCTGCATGATCATTCTCACTACGAGAATAGACAAGGATGTCATCAATGAAGACTATGACAAACATGTCCAAGTACTGGTTGAACACCCTGTTCATCAAGTCCATGAAAGCTGAAGGGGTATCACTACTAGAAAATAGTAAATTTTCGACGGACTGTTTAGTCGGAAAGTGGTTGGAAAATAAGGTATTTTCGACTACTTTCCGACTACTTGATGGTAGTCGGAATATAGCTTGTCGAAAAATATTTTCCGACTACTATAGTCGGAAATGTAGTCGGATATTTAATAAATATTTATTTAATAATTATAAATATTTCGACTACTATAGTCGAAAATTTAATAAAAATTATTTAATAATCTTAAATATTCTGACTACTATAGTCGAAAAATTAATAAAAAATTATTTAATAATTTTAATGATTCTGACTACTGTAGTCGAAAAATTAATAAATAAATATTTAATAATTAAAATTATTCTGACTATTGTGGTTGGAAATTTAATAAATAATTATTTAATAATTTAATTATTCCGACTACTGTAGTCGGAAATTTAATAAATAAATATTTAATAATCATAATTATTTCGACTACTGTGGTCGAAAATTTAATAAATAACTATTTAATAATATAATTATTCCGACTACTGTAGTTAGAAATTTAATATATAAGTATTTAATAATTATAATTATTCCAACCAATGTAGTCGAAAATTTTATAAATAATTATTTAATAATTTTAATTATTCCGACTACTATAGTCGGAAAATTATTAAATAATTATTAATTAAATAATTATTATATTGCATTAGCTTACACTGCTTTTACATCATAAACAACATAACTAATGTATTTTTCACAATTGGATCAAACACGACAAAAATTAATAAATACAACCACTTTAAACCATTCAAAACAAATATCAAATCAAATAGTTTAAACATCTAAATGTCACAATAAAAAACAAGAACAATAACTACAATCTAATAATCATCAGATTCATTATCTTCCTCGTCCTGAAATATTTACGGCATGTGCTTCTTAACCAACTCCTCTAATTTATCAAATTTAGCAAACGTAGCATCGTTAGCTGCACATTTCTGCGTCAATTCCACAATTTGCTTTTTCATCGCTTCCATTTCTTCCATAGTTAGTAAAGTAGAAGAGGAACTGGGAAACAACGAAGGACTACTCGAGGATTGGACAACCCCTGTTCCATAGGCCCTACCTTTATTTGGACCACCTCCCACAGTTGCCCACATATTATTCAGCTCTTCAGGTGATGGTTGGACCATGGTACTATCCTATGAAGTAGGTTGGGTTTGACCCCACTCTTCAATGCTTTTTTGAAATTCTTTCTAAAAAAAATTATTTGTCAGTATGTAAACAAGCAAAGTTGAGTAATAATAAAACAATGTATGTAAAAGTTATTATCTGACATATGCATTTTTAGCACGCGGTTTGACCCAATCTCCCTTTTTACCGTCCTTGTTTTTCTTTCTATTCGTATCTTCGTAGACATAAATAAAAGAGCGCTCTTTTCCCCCATTTTTATATTTCTGTAAAATTTTAGAAAAAGAGAGAATGAAAGTACGAAGACAAGTTCAGACAGCACAGACCAAAACATCTTAAGACTAATTATGTTAAATGATGTCACGCTACAGTATATTTCCCTTTTGCAGGAGAATGTAAAATTATTGAGAGACGTTTATGGACTGGATTTGGATGCTATTAGTACAAAAAAAGATACTGGAGCATAAAGAAGGGATGCAACTTTAAATGCATGTAAAGTTTTCACATCAGGAAATGAGTGGTCATTTGCTCAAGGTGCATTGTTGATCCTCATAGTTGCTGATTGTTTAACCAACAGATCTTCAGTCTTTGAAGCTTCCCTCAAGGCTACTTTTTCTAGGTTGAGTACAAGTCTCTCTCTCTCACAGTTTCTCGGTCAAGTATTGATCAAAACAAGCCAGATGTAGTTAATAACGATGGAACTGGGCAATTATCTGTGGCTCGAAAGGCTAACCAGTAACAAATCACATGTACCACCACTCTCTATCTACCAATGATTTAATTCAGATTGATTGATACCAACAACTCAATTCCACACTGATCATTGCCCAAACCAATCACCATCTTTCACATGCATATCTTGAGGCAAAGTACTATATTCCTATGTTTTGTCTGCAATTCTTTTGAACGAAGTATCAAGAGCAACTTTTCTACACTGCAAAGATTAAGATAAGACCATTGTACACCCTATCCTTTCGTGAACCAACTTGTTGAATAACACGAATATATGTTGTATCTGACTTTCCATATAGAGATGTGGATCAAAATTGCAAGTACCTAGTTTATTTTCCACTTAGAAATGCTAAACAAACTGTAGATGGAACGGTACTGCACTAAAATATAAAGCAAAAATTGTAGAAGGTCCAAAGTTTAAAGTTTTGAATTTGATTAAACCAACAAATACATTGTAAATAGGCAACCAAAAGATTTAGAACCAAAAATAAAATTAAGAGCAGCTTGAAGTATTACACGTTCGCTCTGTTTAGGGCTTGCACGATTCATAAAGTCACTTCAACGGGGACAATTTACCACTGCCTTACAACTAGAAGGAGAATTACAGCTACAAATAAAGGTTCTAGATATAAACAATTGTTAATGAAGCTCATTGCTTCAACTGCCCTCGGATTCCTTCAGAAGCTAGCTCTTAGAAACATTAAACAAACAGCTTAAAACTGATACGTGAAAATAACCTATCTAAATTGTTTTCCCTAAAACAAAAGTAATTTCATTTCTCTCAAAGTCACAACTGATAGAAGTCCACATAACACTACGCTAGCGTTTGGCCATTATTTATATGTGCACATTGTTTAAGACGTGAATAACCAAGTTTGATCAGAGATAAGGAAAAAAAGTACTTAGAAGGTTCTGCAATATTTGAGTTGGCTGAATATACTTCTAAAATGATTGTTAAAAGGTGTAAGAAAAGGTTCATTTAACATCATAATTAGGAAGACCTGAGCAAGGAAAGAAGTAGCCGAACTTAAACAAGAGTAACAAGATGTCAACAATGCTAGTGAATCGAAATAGGCCACACACGGCTTCACTAGACTTCAATATGAACAACAACAAGAGCAACAAGATGTCAACAATGCTAGTGAATTGAAATAGGCCACACACGGCTTCACTTAAGTTTTTGATCTTATATAGTAGTCAATATTGAAGTACTAAGTTAAGATCATAAGGTGCTATGTTCAAATCAAGTGGGCATATATAATAAAAACACTAGGTGATCTCTTTTTATTTGTTACTCCATAAACTTAATCAACGTACTACACATGGAAGCTAATAATCCCAAAAGTTAATAATCCATACAAAGATTCCACCACCATAATATTTTATCAAAAATAGAGGCAAAACATCTATTCATCAACTAATCTTCAAATATTTGCTTTAAACAGACACAGGAAAAGGGTCAACAGTCACAGATCCAAACGAACTGACATAATCATCAGTCACAAGACTTGCAACTGTTCACACCACAGAAGGACAAAGAAGAAGAAACATAGGGGTGTTACAATATGTCTACCTAATAGCACAAATAGTGACCCTGTTATAGTGAGACAAAAATACCAATGACCAAGTCTACAAGCAATGACTAAAATCAACCAACACATCTCCATCATGCTTTACAACACAAGAAAGAAATAAAGCAGCCAAGAGAAAGACACTGGAAAATATGCAAAACCTTGAACTACAACATACCTCAAATCAGTGAGAAACGTAGCCTTCACGGCATACACTGACCGTCGCTGTTACCACTTTTTGCGAGAAACATAGCCTTCACGGCCAATTTTTGAGAGAAAGAGGCGGAGAGAAGAGAGGTAGAGAGAGAATTCAAGCCCTAGCTGAGAGAGAAAGAGGTAGCGAGAGAGTGAATTGAGAATGCGGTGTTTAGTGTATATTAATGTACATTTCCGACTACTTCCGTCGAGTAGAAAATTAATATTTTTAATTATTTAATAGTTTCGACTACTTCAGTCGGTAGATATTTAATATAATTAAATTATATATTTAAATCAATTATTTATAAGATTTCCGACTACCGTGGTCGAAAATATATATATAATTATTTATTATATATTTAATGTTTCCGACTTCTTCAGTCGAAAATACATATTTAATCATTTAATTGCATAACTATTTAATAGTCCGACTACTTCAGTCGAAAATAAATATTTAATAATTTACTTAAATAATTATTTAATTTCTGTGTAAGGTTCCGATTATATATATACTAATATATTTATATAATTATTTTTATTTCTGACTACAGCAGCCAGTAATATATATTTAATAATTTATGTCATTTATTTTTTAAATTCCGTATAAAGGAATGATTATACATTTAGTACTATATTTATTTAATTATTTACATTTACAACTACAGTGGTCGAATATACATTTAATAATTTATTTAAATAATTATTTAATTATTTCATAAGGGACTTGATTATATATTTAGTATTATACTTATTTAAGTATTTATATTTTTGACTACTGTAGTCGGAAAATATATTTAATAATTTAGGTAAATAAATAATTTATTTAATTATTTATATTTTCGACTACAGTAGTCGGAATATATATTTTTTGAAATTTTCCGCCATATATTCTGACTGTTTTTATCACAAATAAAATTGGAAAAATATTTTAAAAAAATAAACAAAAGATTTCCGACTAAAGTAGTTAGAAATTTCCGACTACTATTTTCAGTCAAAAATTTTTGGTCGGAAAATAGCAAATTTCTAGTAGTGTATTTGTTATTCCAAAAGATATAACTAGGAATTCAAAGAGATCATACCGAGTTTTGAAGGCTATCTTTGGAATGTTACATTCTCTAACTGTAAGTTGATGATAGCTGAATCTGAGGTCTACCTTAGAGAAATAACTTGTACCCTGAAGTTGGTCGAATAATTCATCAATCCTGGGAAGAGGATATCTATTTTTTATTGTGACTTTATTCAACTAACGTTAGTCGATGCACATTTTGAGAGAACCATTTTTCTTGCGCACGAATAGAACTGGAGCACCTCATGGGGAAATACTAGGCCTGGTGAAACCCTTATCTAAGAGATTCTTCAACTGTTTCCTGAATTCCTTAAGCTTAGATGGAGTCTTCTGTAGGGTGGAATAGAGATAGGCTGGGTATCAAGAAGGAGATCTACCCCGAAGTCAATTTCCCTTTCAGGGAGAAATTCCAGGAAGATCTTTGGGAAATACATCTGGAAATTCCCTCACTACTGAAACTGACTCAAGACTCAGAGTCTTAAAATTTGAGTCCTTGACTCAGACGAGATGGTAAACGCACCCCTTGAATATCATATATCTTGCCTTAAGATATGAAACAATCTGACCCTTAAGCACTGAAGTACTACCCCTCCATTCGATAACTGGCTCATAAGGAAATTGGAACTGAACAATCCTATTCCTACAGTCAACAGAGGCATAACATGAGTATAGCAAATCCATGCCGAGAATGACATCAAAATCTGTCATCTCTAACTCCACGAGGTCAACTAAAGTAATTTCTTGAGACACTGTGATTGGATAATTTCTGTATACCCGTCTGGACAATGGACTTACCCACTGGGGTAGACACTGAGAAAAGATCTACCAATATTTCAGGACTGACATTGAAGTCTATATCTATATAAGGAGTCACAAAGAAAAGTGAAGCTCCGGGGTCTAGCAATGCATAAACATGAAGGTGGAAGACTTGTAACTACCCGTAACCACATCAGGAGAACTTTCTTTATCATGTCGAGTCTGGAGAGCATATATTATGTTCTAGCGCTGCCCACTGGTGGCACTAGAAGTGGCACCCTGCTGAGTCAGGCGACCTGCTGGAGCTAATGAAAAATTAGACTGGCCTTGTTGGTGCAAATCCTTTCCCTTGTGAGCAACCACTAGACACTCTCGGATCCTGTGGCCTGACTTGCCATACCTAAAACACCTGTCAATACCAGCTCTACACTCACCCTGATAATTCTAACCATACTTTCTACAAAGCGGATTGGTACAACCACTGCTTACACTACCCTAAGACTTAGAGCCTGGCGCTCAATCCCAACTGTCTTGCCTGATCTTAGGCACTGACGCACTAGCTAAATATAGAGTTGGGGATGAAAGTTTTTGGCAGAACTTAGATCAATTACCGCCTTCTGACCTTAGCTGAGAAAAGTTGAAACTACCAATTCTGGCCCTCTTATTCTTTTTCTCTTTCTCCTTAAGTTTCTCCTCCTCAATCTGTTGAGCATGAACTATAAGTATTGACAGGTCAATCTCCTTAATCAATATGGCGGTCCTACAATCCTTGACCACACTATCAGATACACCAGATACAAACTTACTCATCCTGGACCTAGAGTCAGCCACCATAGTTGGAGCATACCTCGTCAACTGAGTGAACTTGAGCGAGTACTCCTTCACACTCATACTACCATGCTTCAAATTTAGGAATTCCTGAACCTTCGCTTCCCTCAACTCTAGTGGTAAAAACCTGTCTAAGAAATCCAAGGAAAACTCCTCCCACTCCAGAGGTCCTGCCTCAGCACCTCTGTCCTTCTTCCACTGCTTGAACCACGTGTGAGCAACTCCCTGAAACTGGTAAGAAGCTAAGTCTGAACTCTCAATTGAAGTGACACCTATGATGTCAGTCATTTTTTTCACCCTATCCAGAAGCTCTTACGGATCCTTCTCAGACTTGGATCTAGAAAAAATTGGGGGATTCATTCGGTTAAAGTCTCGGACCCTAGTTGTAGCTGTATTCATCACCAGATTGGCTGGGGCAATAGCTGATTATTCCGAGCAGCTACAAAATGGGCCAAGGATATGAAAGCATCCCTGAACTTAGCGTGAGAAACATGGTCGTTCAAGGGATCTTCCTGAACAGGTGGTGGTGCGGGCTGATCCCCGTTCCTTCTTTCGTTGTTTCTTTTAAGAGGCATTGTTTGTAAATAGAATGAAGGATGAGTTATAAAGAGGAATTCATTAGAGATCATGCTCTTTCGCACGACATGAACACTGAAAGAAGGGAAACTTTCCCAAAAATATCTCGTAGCCTCTTGTCCATAAGTGTGGCGTGCTTTACATCCATGCACAAAACTCTACTCAACGCGGCTTTCAGACCCCCTAGGATACTTTAAAACCTTAGGGTCTGATACTAAGTTTTGTCACGACTCGAGAATACCCCCTAGTCGCGACACCGTGCTTACGACCATAAGTGACCCCAAGCTAACCCATAGTTTGGTACCTATTATAAGCACTGAATAAAATAAAAGTAAAACAACGTGTGTGGAAGATAAACCAATAAGGTACTATCAATCTGAATACTGAAATATGTAAAACTACATGTCTGAAGTATCTGATAAACACTGGAAAACTAATCTGTCTGTCTGAAAGCCTCTAAAACATAAGTATTTGATGGGACAAACCCCCAACTAACTCCGACTAACTGAATCATAATAAAATATGAAATGAATGAAATAACATATCACGTGCTCGAAGGATGAGGACTCACCAGTACTGTTGTAGGGAACTGCTGAGCAACTTAAGGATGGTCGAAAAACTGTGCGTCTGAACCTATGTTATAAGACAAAATAGCATAAGAAAAAGGTATGCAATCAGTACTTTGAATGTACTGGTACGTGAGGTAAGGACTAACTGGAAATACATATAGCAACTGAACATGGATGCATGAATATGTAAAATTGAGAATGCAAGACCAAGTAAAAACATGTACTGTAATGATCTGAATAACTGAATAATTGATATTTGAATAACTAAAAATCTGATTACTTGGTCAAACAAACCTAAACTTGTAAAGACTGAGTACTGACTGAAACTATGGGAGCTATCATGTAACTGACATGCCCCAATCTGAGCAAATCAGGGTCCAACCTGTAACCCCAGTTGAAAGGGTGGCAATACCTTGCCACGAGTACTAACACATGGCTGGCGATGTGGATCTACAAGGCTGATGTCCCGAAGGACTAGGGAGTCAATTCTAAACTGGCAGGTGACCCCTAAGAGAGTGTCAGTCCTAAACTTGTGGGTGACATATCATAATCCTACGTTGGCTACATAGTTCTGAAACTTAGGGACTGCTACTAAGGACCCAGTCCTAATTGGTGGGTGATCCCCCATCCCTAGGTTCGCTCGATGCTAAATCCTACTCCCAACTGAATGACACTAGTACTATTATGGCTCTAACATAATGTGGTATTGTACTGATAAATGCTCAACATGAACATGGTAGTCTGAATATAATAATAAAAACATGGTTTGAATGACTTGTAACTTGAAAATTAAAACACATAAAAACACATAGGTATCGTGCGTTCATAATCCTCCAGCATTGAATGATCACAAAATATGATAACAACATTTAAAACAGTGATATAACTTCATAGTTCAAGGACCCAAACATGAGACATTTCATTAAGCTGACAAATTTCATGAATAGAAATATGGGAATGAGTTAAGCTTGACAAGACAATGTACACGCTTGGATTAATGCACGAATTGGATAAGTTATCATGGACTCAATTTAAATAGAGATAAGAACTTGAAATTCAAAGCATTCCATAGCCTAGTTTACATGGAATCTTATGTAGACATAGATTGAATTCAAACAACTAAGCGATAACATGGATTAAATTCATTTTGAACATCTGAAATTTTATAATAAAGGAAAATTCATATTTTAAATCAAAAAGAGGGTTTTTGGGCTCAATGGGTGAAAGGAACCCATTGATGAATACCCCACATACCTTAATTGAATGGATTCTTGAAGAAATCGTGAAATTAGAGCTTAAATTCGTGAGTTTTTGAGAGAAGAAGTTTGGATTATTATTCTTAGAAAAGAGAAAGGGTTTCTATGAGAGTAATTTTGAGGGTAATGGGTAAATAATGCCCCTATGAATGTTATAATCATGTTTTGGATGGCTGAGGTTGAGGGGAAAGGACCAAATTACCCCCTTGACCCCCTTAATCGTGAAATTGGGCTAGTGGGGGAGTGACCTCCGTGGCGCGAACCCCATTTCAGGGGAATGGCCTCCACGATGTGGACCCTATTTCCTGTGAATGTCCTCCGTGATGCAAGCCCTATTCCCTGGGAATGGCCCATGCGGCGTAGCCCTATCTCGGAGGCTCACTACCTCCACTATCTAAACACGCTCTGAATCCCGTCCGAAAATTTCAAAACTCTTCCGAGGCATACCTTTAACATTCTTAAACATGTTCCAACTCAAAAACCAACGTCTCGGGGTCGGAAGACCAAAATAAAAATTCATGAAGTCTTTTGGTCTTGAAAATGGCTAAGTCCTTAACACTTGGTGAAAATTTCAAGCCTTGGACCCCTTAAGAGTGCAACATGCAAGTAGAAGCTGATACAATCTTAGAATCCTATGGGGTATTACATCTATATTATAATTATTTAGGAGTGATTTTTTTTTTAAAATGATATAAGTAGTCACTCAATGAAATAATAGTTAATAAATATATACATATATATGTGTATATAAACACATATATATATGTGTGTGTGTATAACGTGTGTATATATATATACTTTATATGTTACTTCATTCATTCCTAAATAAGTGCCACCCTTGTCTTTTAATTTTGTTTCTAAATAAGTGTTTCTTTAAGCCTTCAAGAATAAATTAATCATTCTCTTTCAATTTTGCCCTTTTTGGATAAAATATAATCAAGTCAACTTGAAATAGAGATAAATTTAATTAGAGGTAAATTGATAAAATTATCTTTTAGCTTTTAGAAATCAATAATTTATTAAAAGGTGTGTCCAACCCAAAAGAAACACTTATTTAGAAGGAAAAAGGACAAAAATCGCCATCTCCGTGAAGCAAATGACACAAAAATGACCAAAGATTCAAAATCCCAAATCTAGCCATTTCACTGGCTATTGACAGCGATTGCTGTCTTCTTTAGCGGTTACGCCTTTTTTTTAGGAAAAAAAACTGCTCTCTATTATTTTTTTTGGAGTCTAGCAAAAAAAATGACTCTCTATTATTGTTTTTATTTCTACCAAGAAACCATTACATAGAATTTTATAGTTTTTTAACAGTTAAATAAAAATTTGTAATATTGTAATTGCTACTCTTATATCAATTAAATACAAAAAGAGTGTATTTTTATTTGTATATAAAATAACATATCTTATACAACAATACATATATATTGTTATATAATGATGATACAACTTATGTACACATGTTAACAAATAATTATATAATTTCTATACACATCCTACAAAATTTTTAGCTACAATAATTATTGAGATACATAGCTATACAACAATGATACAGTTTATATAGACATCATATACAGATACATATTTTATTTAACAATTATACATTTTATATACACATTATATACATATACATATTTTATATTACAATTATATAATTTTTATATAAATTTTATACAACCTTTAGCCGCAATTATCATTTAAATATGTATTTTATATAATAATTATACAATTTTTATACATGCTTTATATAGTTTTTTAAATACATACATACATACATACATACATACATATATATATATATATATTCTATATAATAGTTATACAATTTATTTACAAATGTATTTAATTTATTTATTTTTAAAAAGAACAAATTTTTTTAGCCCGCAAAAAGAAACTGAACTACCTGCTTTAAAATATGAGTCGAAATGACCCAAAATTAAAAGAGTATTTTACAAAAATCCCTACATGTATGCCTCTAATTACACCTTATCCCAACATTTAATAAAATTTCAAATTTCTGTTATTTCGATACATCTATTAATAAGAAATACATCTTATCTGAAACATCCATTAAAACAGCTATGCCGCGCTAAAAGGGGAACATAACTAAAATTCACTTAATTGAGGAGGAAATCACGCTTCATAACTTCAAAATACTGTCAAAATCTCCAGAAAATCGTATAGCTATAATGTTGATATTCAATAGTAAAAGGACCTTCATTGATCTTGCTGAAACATTCTTCTCCTCTCTTTGAAATTTGAAAAAAAATCTCACCCCCTCATCTGACCGAACAACTTCACTCCCCTGTTTTTCAGAATTTCTTTAAAATCTTCTAGAATTTTAGCATTAAAAAAACTGTCAAATCATAAAGGATGTGGTGAAACTTCTTTGACAATGTAATGCATACCATGCATTGAGATACATAAAAAATAGAGCAGTTAGTAATCAGCTTGGTTAGTAGTCATATTGGTTGAGATACATTCATTTTTTGAAGTTATTAAGTGGAAGTACATAATTTTGTTCAGTATTAAAGAGAGATACATAATTATTATGTATTTCAACATCAAATTTATTACTGAGATATATCTTTTTTTTTAAATATTTTTAGTCGATATACACAATACAGTAATTACACTGAAGAGAGATACATAATTAAATTATGTCTCATGCATGAAAACGATGTCATTTATGTATCTCAACAAGAAAAAATATGTATTTGACAAAATTTTTATCCGATACTTGTGTATAATGCCTTTTGGAGTGTGTCTCTTTTGGTATTTTTAACAGATTTGCGTTTTGAAGGATCAACTTTTCCTTTCAAAGAAGTAGAACCCTCTTCCATAGCGAACAATCCTTTTTGTTGTCGTTTCTCTTTAATTCAGTTTCTTTGTGAGATAATAATAAATACATGATGGGGTTAATAAGAACAAAAATTGAAGATTTCTTGATTCAATTTAAGATTTTCAAAGAAAAAAGTGTGAGCAATGGAGGGGGGGAGAATTTTGTGTGAGAATTGAAGTAGTGATTGCAAAGTTTGTTTTCTAAAAAATATGTAAAAGGAGGAGAAAGTTAGACGTTGATGGTGTTAAATTGGTGGAGAGAAGATTTTCAAGTAAATTTTTGGGGGGGCAATTATTATATTCAAAGTTCTAGGGTGAAAGTGATGTATCTGAAAATTTAAAGAGAGAAAATGTAAATTAGAAATTTTATTTAGTAATTAATCAAAAGGGTAAGAATTAAGTAAGTTGTTGTATTAGGTAATTTATCCAACTAAAAATGGATATTAAATGAATTAGCAAGGCCGACTGGCCATTTCATGAAATAAGCTTCAAATGGCTATTTTTTATGTCATTCCTTTGGCCCAATGGTCAGTCCATGTCATTTTCCTTATTTAGAAATGAAGGAGTAATGTACTAGTGACACCTGACTTGCTAAGTCCGTCCCAATACTATCATTAAAAATCTTGATAAAAATACACATATAGACAGCTTATAACCCTTATAACTAACTTTCTAGACTAAGTTTCATAATTACATTTTATAGGCAAAAATAATTGGTGGTTAATTGTATATATTCAGGAATTATGCAAAAAAAAAAAAACAGTAATCAAAGATAAAAAGGAAAGTTCAATCAATTTTCTTAAATTTCTTCAACTTCTCCACATATTTCTCCTTCATAACTAAACATTAAATCTCATTTTTATGGATCTGTCGAAAATGAAGAATTTTTTTTCTTAAGATTTAAAATAACCAGTAGAAGATATCAATTCATACAATTGAAAACAGGTAAAATCTCTATTCAAAAATATGTAAAAGAGAATTTATGAAATACTTTTTTCTGAAAAATACATTTTTGAATTCATTCTCGAATTTGTATATGTTTTCTGAATTCGACTAACAATTACAACTATAATTTCATTCTGATTATTGGATTTTTATATTTTAATTACTGTGTGTATAATAAAATCAATTTGTGTTTTTCCTCGCAAATCATTAAATGTTTGAAAATCTTGATTTTACTAAATTACTTCTGAATTTGAATTTATTTACAATTAATTATTTGTATTTGTTTGCAGATTATATGTAAAAATGGCACAATTGTCCTTTATTTTGAAGCATTCTGATGTATGAAACGTTGATAACGAATATGAACAATATCAGTTGGACCCAAATGCAATTGAAGAAAGTGAAAAGCATGAACAATTATTTCAATTGATTGGTAATCAACTTTCTATTGGCTTGAATTTGAAAATGTTAAAAATAGAGTATAAAGTTGATTTTAGTAGTAAATGAATAGAGATACATAATGACATGGACGTGACAATGTACGAAATGGTACGTAAAGAAGAGAAAGATTTCGAAAACTATCCATTATGTGTTTTTGTATTTGATAAAGTTGTTGAAGATGAAAAATCTAACAAGAAATTTGAAGGCGAGAGGTCTGACTGCGAGTAGAGTTCGGACAGTGTTGGAGTTGATGTTAATGATACAAATGACCAAATTGATGCAGATCCTATTGAACAGATTGAAGTTATTGGTATAAATGGGTAATTTTAAATAAATTTTTCAGACCCAAATCATAACGAAATTTTGATTGATCAGGTGTATACGAAGAAAGCTATTTTGAAGTTGGTGATGACGCAGGAGCAATCAAAAATAAATTTCAATTTAATACGATAAAGACAAATTTAAAAGAATAAATAAAATTTATTTAAAATCATGTAGGTCAGCATATTTGTATAAGTATGTGATTTCGTACATGTTTGTCTACTTGTATAAGTTTATATATGTTTGTATATTTGTATATGTAAGAATATTTGTATACGTTTTTTAAATGTTTGTACATTTGTATATGTAATTATATTTGTATAAGTATGTATTTCGTACATGTTTGTATATTTGTATAAGTTTATATATGTTTGTATATTTGTATATGTAAGTTTATTTGTATAAGTCCTTTTTATGTTTGTATATTTGTGTATGTAACGGTATTTATATAAGTATTTGATTTCATACATGTTTGTATACTTACATAAGTTATAAATGTTTGTATATTTGTATAGAATATTTGTGTAAGATTTTTTTACTATTGTACAAAATATTTATATATGTAAGGATATTTGATTGAGTTTTTTTTTATGTTTGTACATTTGTATGTGTGTGTGTGTATATATATATTTATATATATATATATATATATATATATATATATATATATATATATATATATTATTCGGGTGACATATGTATTTATATAGCTATCTTTTTTATATGAATATAAGTAAATAACGTGTTACTGTATATGAACCTGAGTATATAAATATAAATAAACAATTTGTCTGTATAATTTTTTTCATATGAAAATAAATGATGAACATCACTTATAAAATTTTAAAAATGCATTTATCATATGCGACTCATATTAGTTGATCCCAAAATATTTTACATACATTAAAATAGCAGTTGAACTGGTTTTCCATTCAAGTGACATAGCGCAACGAAACATTTGCAACTGAACCCATGAATCTGGCATGGTGACGTACTGAGCAAAGTATGTACGCATAAATCTTCTAAGCTATACAGTTGATAACTTTTGTTTTAAGGTATCAAAAATCATTCTCTCCATGTAACACGCCATATGTGGGGACTTCTTAGAAAGATCAATAATTGCAAAAATGTTATCCTCTTGAATCAAAAAATATAGATGAGCAGAAAAAAACACTATACAAATTTATTATATTATGTATATAATATCTTATCCCTGAACTAATTATACATATTTACATCTTATACATCATAAAAGATGTATATATCATATTTTGTATATTAAATTAATTAAACTGTATATATGTTATAACACATACCAACTATATAAATGTATATTCATTATAATGCTAAGCCGTATATATATGTATATACATATCGAAGAAATGTATAATTGTAAACTATATATATGAATCTGCACTCGTACTAATATAATTTTGTGACTAAACTGTATATATGTGTATGCACACTAAACTGAATAAATACTAATCACATTCGTCAGTAAACAAGTACATTTTTAGTCTCAAAACATATGAAATACTGCATAAATATATATATATATATAGGATAAAACACTTTTACTAAGGATAAACACTTCATTCAATCAAGCATATTCATCATCATTACATTCCATAGTTAAATCACACGACCTCTAAATAGACTCTTCAAGTAAAAATTCAACTAACATGACTTTATTTTAGTGATAGAGATTTCAGTTTGCCAAATTCTTATCATTAAGTGCCCATTACTTTTCAGTCATGTCCCGACTTTCACAATTCAAGCATACAGAATCAACTTAAGGCACATTGTTAACAAAATAACTTATGCAACAAAAAATCTTTCAAAGATAGGTCACATCACATTCTAAAAACTATATATATATATATATATATATATATATATATATATATATATATATACACTCTAAAACGGTATATATGCATATGTATTATTCTAAAAAAATGTATACTTGTTTGAATATGTATATAAGTATATTGAACAACAATGTATATTGAACAACAATTTTGTTTCATGAAAATATAAAACTACCTCGTAACCATTGTCAACTTCATTGCTCACCCTTCTAGATTGAGATAACTTAGAACATTTTGCCCTTTTCTCCTTGCTAGAAGGTGCAAAATCCTTTCTATCATAAATTTATGTTTACAAATATACATAAATTCAATAAATTTCTAAGTTATCTGAATCTAAATTTATGATTGAAAGGATTGCAAAATATAAAAAAAATCAAAAAAAAAATAAATCTAATATCAAAAATACTAAAAGATTACCTCAAATCTTCAATAATATCCTAAACGAATTTTATGTGGTGATAAATTCGCAAAAAAGGTTCTTCAAAGTAAAATCAATGATGATATTTTGTGATATTAGAGTGATTTTGAGAGAAAAATATGGAGAAAAAGGTTGACAAAGATCTCTTGAAGAATAGTGTATTATGATATTGCCAATGTTGTCGTTTCTTCAATGTAAAATCAAGGATATTAGAGTGATTTAGAGAGAAAAATAAGGAGAAAAAAATTGAAGAAGATATCTTCAATAATAGTGTGTTTTCATGTTTCCATTGTTGCAGTTTTTTAAGCCAATAGAATAGAGAGGGAATAAAAAGAAAATATCAAAAATAAATACATGAGAGAGAAATTTTGTATATATAAATCTTAATATATTTGTATATAGGGCCCCACAAAAAAACTGATTTTAAACTACCAAATGACTATGAATTGTAATTTTTTAAAACATTAACCATACCATGTAATTAATATAGTATTTTGTCTATAATATGTAATTTTTTCAATTAAATTTGCAATTACTTTTTTTTCACTCAGATGTGACATTAAGTTATTGTTTTTTTGTGCGTATTGCTTTTATTTTGAGGCGGTACTTAATTTTTTCCTTTCAAATTAGATATCTTTGATTTTTGTTTCTGCTACTCACTAGTCATTTATTTAATGATCAAAATTTATGAGTTGAAGTATTCTTAACTATGACCTAATTTTACTAGGCTTAAATTTAAAGAACTTTTACCTTGTTCGAAATAAGTTGTGCAATATTTAATTCGCATGACATAAATACAGTGAACTTTTTCTTTGTTCATAAAAGTTCTTTAAGAATAAGTTATGCCTCTTAACTTATGCCTCTCTTGACATAGTTTCTGAAAGAACTAAGAGCATAACTTGTTATGATACAGAAATATAATTTTTTGTTTCGATTTTTTTTTCATATTGAAATATTTTCGATCGTTTCTTTTTAACTTAAAATCTTGAAGGGCAAAAATTGAAGACAATTTACTTGGGGAGGAAAAAAATTAAAGTCCACCAAAAATAGGGATATCCGTGAGAATGACCCATTAAGTTACTGAAAAAGTAATTAGTTTTATGTAAGTTCATAAGACCTAAATCATAGTATAAAAATAGTGAAATCCTCAAACTAGAATATGATTTCTGGAGATTAAAATCCAGAATCAACTGGCATACTGAGGGGGATGCCAACACCATATTCTTTCACACTACTACTCTGAATAAGAAAAGAAAGAATAAATCAATTCCCTCAAATATGAAGAAGGAAACTGAATTTCCACCCAAGAGGACATTAAACTCTCCATACAGTCCTTCTATAGAAACCTCTACACCACTGATCATACCAGCTCTAATAAAAATGCCAAAGTAACCCTTCCTCCAGAGGTTCTATTCTTTATACAACCCATAACCTCTTTGACAACATTCCTACAATCACTAAGATTAGAAAGGCCATCTTTAGTTTTAAAGCTACTAAAGCACCACGACCTGATGGTCTTCACCCATTTTTCAAAAATTCTGGGACTCCATCAACCCTCAACTTCTTTCCTTCTGTACCAAGGTCTTATCTTTTGGAACAATGTAAAAAGAGGTAAATACCACCTATCTCTATCTAATCCCAAAATGCTAGAATGTCATTACTTTATAGAATTTCAGACCTATAAAACTATGCAATACTCAATACAAGATCATTATCAAAATAATTGCCAACAGAATTCAACCCCACCTCTCCAATATCATTGGCCTTACCCAGGCAAACTTTATCCCCAATAGAAAAGCCTCCAACAATGCAATTATTGTTCAAGAATTCGTTACTCATTTCTAAAGAATGAAAGGATCTAAAGGGAACATGATCCTTAAAATTGATCTGGAAAAGAATTTTGATAGGATTAAATGGTCTTTCATCAGACAAGCCCTTCATTTCTTCAACTTTCTTCCTAAACTTTCCAAATTAATCATGTTCTGTATCTTCGCCACTTCTATCTCTTCCCTCATAAATAGGACTATAACTCCTTTCTTCCAGCTTTCTAGAGGTATAAGACAAGGTGACCCCATTTACCCTATATCTTCTTTCTTTGTATGGAGCTCTTATTCAGGAGAATTAAGTATGAGGTTGATGTCCTGAACTAGACTCCAATTGCAATAGAAAGAAAAGGTCCTAAACTATCCCACCTTTTCTTTGCAGATGACTTGACTCTCTTTACTAAAGCAAATGCAAAGAACTGTGAAACCATCAAAAGGACTTTGGACAGTTTCAACTCTTTCTCTGATCAAATGATTAACAAAATCAAATCCAAAATTGTCTTTTCCAGAAATTGCTCTCATGCCACCATTAACACTCTTGCTTCCAGTATAGGTATCCAAGCAAGAGACAACTTTGGGAAATACTTGGGGTTTTCTATCATCCACAGAACCCCCATCAATGCTAATTTCCAATTCATTATTGACAATATGAAAGCTAAGCTTGCAGGTTGGAAAACCAAATTCCCCAATCAAGCTGGTCGGACTACTCTGGCCAGAGCTTTCTTAAACAATATTCCTAATCATGTGATGCAATATATAACTCTACCCTTTAAGGTCACCAACCACATTGATAAGATTCAAAGGAACTTCATATGGGGTATCAGTGACATTAAAAAATACACATGATAAGTTGGGATGTAGTCACTAGACCCAGGCACATGAGGGGTTTAGGAATTCATAAGTATGAGAATAAAAACACCACTATGAACACTGCTCTAGCCTGAAGACTCACTAAAAATCCTCAATCCTGTTGGTCCAGGATTTTAACCAACAAATATAATCAGAACACTACCAACCTCAATATCCCTATGCAAGAGGTGTCTAGAACCTGGAAATGTGTCATCAAGGGACTAAAGATCTGCAGGAAAGCATCCTTGTGGATCAACCACAAGGGAGACAAGGTGAATTTTTTATTTGACAAATATTTTCCAAGCACTGAGCCTTTAAAGAACATCATTCATGGTCCCATGCCTAACAACCTCCTCCATACAACAATCTCTGACCTTTGGAATAATGGCACCGAAGACTTCTCCCTACATTTTGAATTACCTGCCTCTATCATTCTGTCCATCTCGAGTAGCTTATACCCTGCTATAAATTGTATCTCTGACTACCCCATCTAGGGACTCACAGAAAGTGAAACTTTCACTAGCAGCAGTGCCTACAAGCTCACAAGCTCTAAGAACCAGCCTGCAAATATCAAGAAGAATTTTAGCTGGATTTGGTCTATGAATATCCCCAAAATAGAACACTTTCTCTGGCTCTTCAACCATAATAGACTCTCCTGTAATTACACTCTTAATAGAATGTTCTTACCTATAGAACCTTTTTGCAAGCAATGTAACAATCACCTGGAAGATACAACCCATATCTTCTAGCACTACCAATAAACTCCTCCTATGTGGGACTGTATATTCACAAAACTTAAATGTCCTACCCCCATCCTCCCCAATCTCACAGGAGATAAACTTCTTAAAACTGTATGAAATTGGTGACAGAATAGAACTTTTGATTAACACATTCCCTGGAATTTCTGTTACCTTTCTGCCTGTGGGAAATTTGAAAGTGTAGAAATAAAAGGCTTTTCAATAACCTCAATGCGTATCCATCATTTGAGGATGATTATGCAATTATTGTGGAGAATACTCACCTCCTGTCCAACTTATCAAACTCTACATCACATATTTCCACCATCTCTGTTAAATGGAACTCACCACCCCAAGGTTTCTACAAACTTAACACTGATGGGGATTGCCTTAGGAACCTCGAAATTAGAGGTATAGGAGACAACATAAGAAATAACAAGGGTGAATAGGTTCTACGTCTTTTCAAAGGCTTTCCTACTGCAATCAATAACCAAATGGAACTTCTTGCCCTCCTTGAAGGCCTTAAACTCATAGAAGACTACAATCTTCTCCCTGTTGAGACTACTATTGATTCCAAAAAAGTAATCCATATGCTTAAAAGTGGTAACTTACACTATAACCCTATTCTTAATGTTTGTAGGTGTGTGCTGAGAAGAGTGGGACATCCACTAGTGGTGCACTGTATTAGGGAGCGAAATCAAGTAGCTGACTTGCTAGCG
This sequence comes from Capsicum pubescens, assembly GCA_030864215.1. Taxonomy (NCBI): domain Eukaryota; kingdom Viridiplantae; phylum Streptophyta; class Magnoliopsida; order Solanales; family Solanaceae; genus Capsicum; species Capsicum pubescens. The sequence goes on from CM061538.1 coordinate 257,931,043, forward strand.
AAGGAAGGGATGCGAAGAAGGCTTTTTGAAAACGCTAATGTTTTGGCAGTTCCTTGAGGATATGCACTACAACAAATCTAGGCAGACATTCTAGAAACTCAATATGCTAGGAAGCTTAAACTCTATACTAACTATCAAAATTCTGATACTTCTATTTTTGAGCCCGACTAGTGAGTCGGCTATGTTATGTATTAACTACACTCTTTTCTTTCTATTAATTTTATCCCTGACTATCCCCTAAAAAAGAATATTAAAAGAAGGATTTATTTTGCTAAAGAACTCTTATATTTTTATGTCATTGAATATTTTAAAAAATATAGTGTCCAATAATGCAAAATGAAATTTTGTTATTTGTGTTTACCAAATACAAAAACCTTTGTTATATTTGACTCGCTATGTGTAGCAGGAGTAGTTGACTAGTTATTTTTGTTTGTTTTCCATGTTAATATGCAAAACTTTATATTTTTTCGATGATCGTAAATTATGGGGACTCTTTGTTAAATAGACCTTTTAAGCCTATCTTTTAATTAAAGAACTATAAGTTTTTTTATTTAGGGAGATGACCCATTTTTTAGACAGATCGATTATCAATCTGACAGATCTATTATCTGTTCGACAGATATAAAGACAGATCAATTATAAATCTGACAAATCGATTATCGATCCGACCTATATATAGACAGATCGATTATCAATCCCGACAAATGAGAAAATAAAAGTAGGCCAATATGCTAATTGAAAACTTGAAGAGGGCAGGCCATTTTGCTAATTGGAAATAAGCCTGTCAAACGGGCCGGGCTGACCCAGCCCGGTATGACCCAGCCCGGTCAGCCCACGGGCTGTAGGGTACTGGATCCTGGGCTGAGTTATTTTTTTTTTGGGCCCGAATAACCCGGCCCGGACCAAAATCGACCCAAGCCCGCCGGTTAACCGGCCCGGCCCGGTTAATTTTTTTTTAAAATTGGATTTAATTAAAACTTAGTTTTAATATATTATTAATTTACTATCAAGTATTATTAATTTATATATGTGTACAAATATATTCTATAGACGTATATATTTAACGTATACATGTGTATATGTTTTATAAATTAATATATAACTATATATATAATTATATATTGTAGTATATATATTGTAGTAATATGTTTTATTTAAAGTAGTACATATATATTGAATGGTACGTATATATGTGTATATATCTTCTATACACGTATATATTTAACGTATACATATGTATATGTTTTATAAATTAGTATATAACTATATATATAGTGTGTGTATATATTGTAGTGTATATATATTGTAGTATATTTTAATTAAAGTAGTACATATATTGAATGGTACGTATATGTGTGTATATATCTTCTAAAGTAGTATATATTTAACGTATACATGTGTGTATGTTTTATAAATTAGTAGAAAATTATATATATAGTGTGTGTATATTGTAGTGTATATATAGTTAGTATATTTTATTTAAAGTAGTACATATATATTGAATGGTACATGTGTATATATCTTCTATAGACGTATATATTTAACGTATACATGTGTATATGTTTTATAAATTAGTATATAACTATATATATAGTGTGTGTATATATTGTAGTGCATATATATTGTAGTATGTTTTATTTAAAGTAGTACATATATTGAATGGTACGTATATATGTGTATAAATCTTCTAAAGTAGTATATATTTAACGTATACATGTGTGTATATTTTATAAATTAGTATATAACTATATATATAGTGTGTGTATATTGTAGTGTATATATATTGTAATATATTTTATTTAAAGTAGTACGTATATGTCACAACCCAAAAATAAGGGTCATGATGGCACTTGTCGTGGCGTACCTTGACAAGTAAGCGTATCACCCAAACTGATATCAAAAGAAGAAAAGACAGAAATATCCCACGGTAAGGTTTCTAGAACAAAGATGAATCATATAAGTAATCATAACAATGCGGAAAAAACTTATCCAAAATACGAATCATGCCCAAAATCAGGTGTCAATAGTGTAAGAACTACTAATACAATCCAAGAGTCAAATGCATCGAAAAAAAATAACCACAAAGGAATAATAATTGTCTCTGAATACTAATAAAGACATAACAACTATAGAAAGATAGAGGTGAACTTCGAATGCATGAATATCCAACGACTACCTTGGAAGCTCCAACAAACGCCCGAGTCAATTAAGCTGAGGCGCACTCGACCTAAGACTTGCACCAAAAGTGCGCAGTAGGCATGAGTACGGTCCACTTGTACTCATTAGATATCATAGGCCAACCAAACAAAGTAGTAAATAAAGCATACAAAATATACACTAAGGAAACGTCACCTGCAATCAGAAAATGTCCCACGACGGTAGCCCACACCGCTTGCACTAATAGTTCTAATATATCTCACATATATTACAACAACACACCAAGATATAGAACACAAGTATACATTATGTCACATATAAATAGAACAAGAGAGAACATGTAGATACAAGATCATCAAATACAAGTAAAGAAAGGTAAGACAAATACATAGATTACAAGTCAATAAGGCAATACAACACAACATAAACACAATAAAGTAAGTGCAATGTATATGATGATGATGATCATGATGATGATGATGTACGAGGTTGTCGCACAACCTCTGGAATCGTCGCACAATCCCCGTATACTCCTACGGATCAAAAGCTTCCCTACGTAGGACCCATGGGGGTTCATCAACCCGTATACAATCCATATATCTCATATCTTCTTTCCGGCATATCTCTCGGAAAGGGTTTTATAAGGTGTTACAATATTTTTTTAAAAAGGTGTTGCCAGTGTTTCTCAGATGTTACCACGGTGGTACCAATGTTTCATGAATGAGTATGATATGAAGATGTTATGCTCACAACCAATCACAATGAGTATTTCCACAACTAATCACATGATATATTTCCACAACCAGCCATAATGATACATTACCACAACCACATGAGCCAATATCACTTATTATTTTTGTTTCACCCATGAATTTCCACATGTCTCATATGCCAATAATGTTTGAATATAATAACAATACACATATGGTACCACATTAAACAATACAATGCAATTATTCACATGTATTCAAGGTTATTAATATCACATAGGACCCCACACGATCAAACATATCATATAATATCTCGATTTCAACAATTACATCACATATATGCCCCCACACGGGCACAACACATAGATAGCCATTTTCATGATTAGTTTCCACCCTTAACGTGCATTTTGTATTATCATTTACTACCCAACCCAGTATGAAAGAGTTAAGCCATAACCTACCTCGAAAGTCAAAACCAGTCCGCTTCACCTAAACCCGCGACCTTACTTTTTACGAATAATCCCGAACTCCACTAAAAATATCAAATATGAAATCTACGCGTCAAGATAAAACCAACGACACCCATATTGACTACTTTTGGTTCGGAGTCAAAACGGATCCCCAAAATGGGTTTTCAAAAAAGAAGGGAAAAATCGAAACTTTGTTTCAAAAATATTTTCCCCATATTTTAGGAACCTACAGCTGAAAACCCAAGCTAAATCGAGTAAAAAATGGAGTTAAATTGAAGAAAAACCATTTTTGAGCTTTATCGGGTAAAATCTTTGAAATTCGGGTTAAAATCAAGAATCGGGGTTGTTTTGAAAGTTAAATTGATGAAAAACTAGTAATTATAAGATAAAAAATATTATTCAAGTGAAAAGGAGTGAAATTTGGGTTGTAAATCATGCCCTAAAATTTTTGGGGTTTTGAGAAATTTATCAAGAAAGTACTAAGAAAAAGGCGAATTCTTACCTTTAATCCGTAATAAAACCAAGAAAAAGGCGTTAATCTAGCTTCTCAAGCTCCCACAAACTTCACTTTTAAGCTTCCAAACTGTTTAGGGTTTAGCTCTCAAGAGGCAAGATGAAAAATGAGCAAAATGCACCCAAAACTATTTATAAGTGCAGAAAATCTGCACTGAAATAACCAAAAAAAACTGCAGTTTTTTTTTGGTTAAAGTCCACTTCGGACTTCGACGGGGTGCCCGGGATTCGTTTGGAGTCCGATTTATGCAAACGAACTATGAAACCACACTAAATTCGATGCTCCGGATGCGTTGGTGATATCATATTTTCCAAAAAATATCGTTTTCATAAAGTTGACCCCCAAAATCCGAAATTATAATTTTCCAAACCGAGGATCGAAATGAGATTTAAAACCAGTAAAATCATACCAAACATGCAAACACCCTAAAATCGATATTCTGGATCTGCTGGCGAAGTCAAATTTCCATCCGAGGTTGTTTTGATCAAATGTGGGTCCCACTCTCATATTTCCAATTTTTTAACTTTTTGATCAATAGGTCGAAATGAGCTCGGGTGCACCGGGACCCGAACCAAAGATCTACTCAGCCTAAAATCGATATTCTGGAGCTGCTGGCGCAGTCTATTTGGCCATCCATCGCACGGATCGAAAGATATCCACATAAGTCCCAATTAAGGCTCTTTAAGCCATCAAAACCCACAATATTGCATAAATGATACCAAAATGCATCGAAAATCATGTCAATCACTCCCACACCCCGAAAATTTCATAATGCAACTACGTGGAGGGGTAAAACAGTCAAATCACACAAAATCACAAATGTCACATATTTTATTAAATTTTTAGGTCGTTACATCACCCACCACTAAAAATCTAGTTCGTCCTCAAACTAAGGCAAGGAAATACCTGAATCAATGAAAAGCTGGGGATAGAATTACGCATATCAGACTCAACCTCTGAAGTAGCCTCATCTACAGGTTGATGTCACCACTGGACCTTAACTACAGGGATCACTCTAGAGCGCAGCCGCCTAACATCCCTAGCCAAAAAGGAAATCGGGTTCTCCACAAAAGACAACCACTCATCTAATTGAACCGACTCCCAACGAATGATATGAGACTCATCAGGAATATAGCAACGAATCATAGAAACCTGAAAAACTGGACAAACAGCTGATAGATCAAGTGGCAAAACCAACTCATAATCCACATCACCAACAGTTCGAAGAATCTCAAATGGACCAATATACCTAGGCTAAGCTTGCCCCTCTTCCCAAACCTCATCACACCCTTCATGAGTGAAACTCGAAGGAAAACATGATCACCTACACCAAATCTCAAGGCACGAAGTCTACGATCAGTATAACACTTCTGCCTACTCTGAATCACTCTAAGTCTATCCTGAATGACCCAGACTCTATCCAACGACTCACGAAGCAAGTCCGTACCTTGAGGTCTCACCTCTGAAACATCAAATCAACCCACTGGGGAGCGACAACTCCTACCATACAATGTCTCAAAAAGAGCCATATCAATACTGGAGTAGTAGCTATTATTAGATGCAAACTCTGCTAAAGCCAAATGTTGCTCCTACTGGCCACCAAAATCCATCACGCACGCGTGAAGCATATCCTTCAAAACCTGGATAGTCCGTTCTGACTGGCCATCAATCTGGGGGTGAAACGTTGTGCTAAGATCAACCTGAGTACCCAACTCATCCTGAAAAGTCTTCCAAAAGTGAGATGTGAACACAAAACCTCGATCTGAAATAATGGACACCGACGCACCATGCAGACGCATAATCTCACGAATGAATTATGGGCTAATCTCTCAGCACTGAATGAGACCTGAACCGGAATAAAATAAGCTGACTTGGTCAATCGATCCATGATGACCCAAACACTGTCAGAACCAAGAGAAGTACGAGGAAACCCAATCACAAAGTCCATAGTGATCTGTTCCCACTTTCACTCGGGAATGGGTAACTCTAAAGCAAACCACCAGGTCTCATATACTTGGCCTTCACCCGCTGACAGCATAGGCAACGAGCCACAAAATCCGCTATATCACGCCTCATACCACCTCACAAGTAGTGTTGTCTTAAATCACTATACATCTTAGTCACACCTGGATGGATGAAATATCTGGAACAATAGGCCTCCTCCAAGATCAACCTAATCCAATCACCACTCTCGGCACACAAACATAGCCCCCAATCCTCAAAACTCTATCCGAATTAAGTGAGGCTTCCCTAACCTCCCCACTCAACACATTATCTCGAATCAACCTCAATCTAACATTATCAAGTTGATGAGCTCGAATCTACTCTATCAAAGTTGATCTAGCCTTCATAAATGCCAAAACACACCCCGGTGTCAAAATATCAAGCCTAACCACCGGGTTAGCCAAAGAATAAACCTCTAAGGCCAACGGTCTCTCCTAAGTCAAATGATGCACCAAGCTACCCTTGCTAGTCGACTTTCAGCTTAAGCCATCCGCAACCACATTAGTCTTGCCCTGATGGTAGATAAAAGTCAAGTCATAATCCTTAAGTAACTCAAGCCAACGGCACTGCCTCATATGAAGATCTCGCTAGTAAAGAAGTACTGAAGGCTACGATGATTTGAGAAGATATCACAACGGACTCCATACAAGTAGTGCCTTCACAACTTCAAGGCAAATAAAACTGCGCACAACTCCAAATCATGGGTAGGATAATTCCTCTCATGAGGCTCCAATCTTGACGAGACGCATACACAATTACCTTGCCCTCCTAGATCAACCCAACACCCAACCCAATACCTGAAGAATCACAAAAGATAATAAATCCCACGCCCTCCTTGGGCAAAGCGAATATAAGAGCTGAAGTCAACAAATTCATAAGCTTTTGAAAGCTCACCTCACAACATCATACCACTGGAAGGAATTCTTATTTTGAGTCAACTTGGTCGACGGAGCTGCAATGAAAGAGAAACCCTCAACAAAACACTAATAATACCTGGCCAAGCCAATAAAACTCCAAATCTCAGTGGGCGAAGTAGGTCTATCCCAATCACAAACCGATGCAACCTTAGCTGGATCAACCATAATACCTTCCTTAGTCATCATATGATCCAAGAAAGAAACTGAATCCAACCAAAACTCGCACTTAGAGAACTTAGCATACAACTTCTTATCCCTCAATCTCTAAAGCATAATCCACAAATGATCCTCATGCTAAACCTTATTCTTGGAATAAACCAAGATATCATCTATAAATACCATAACAAAGGAGTCAAGATACGGTCAAAACACCCAGTTCATCAACTCTATGAACATGGCAGGGGCATGGGTCAACCCAAAAGACATGACTAAGAACTCATAATGACCATATCGAGCCCGAACAGCAGTTTTCGGAATATCCGAAGCTCTAATCCTCAACTGGTGATAACCAGACCTCAAATCAATCTTCAAAAACACTGCAACACCCTGAAGCTGATCAAATAAATCATCGATGCGAGAAAGAGGATACTTATTCTTAACCAACACTTTATTCAACTACCAATAATCAATACACATCCGCATAGTCCCATTCTTTCTCTTCACAAATAAGAAGGCGCACCCCAAGGTGCAATACTAGGTCGAATAAATCTCTTATCCAATGACTCTTGTAACTGATCCTTCAGTTTATTTAGCTCTGCTGGGGCCATCCTATAAGGAGGAATAAAAATGGGCTTGGTGCCCGACTCAACATCAATAATAAAATCAATATCTCGATCCGAAGGCATACTAGGAAAGTCCGTAGGGAACACATCTATAAACTCACAGACAACACAGACAGAATTCAAGGAAGGAGGTGAAACAACACTGGTGTAATGAATATGGTCCAAGTAAGATAAACATTCCCTCTCAATCAATTTACGAGCCTGAACATAAGATATGACCTTCTTAGGACCTGAATGAAGTATACCCTTCCAAGCTATCCTTGGCACATCCGACAAAGCTAAAGTCACAGTCTTGGCATAACAATCTAAGATAGCATGATAAGGAGACAACCAATCCATACCCAAAATAACATCAAAATTGATTATATCTAACACAAGCAAGTCTATCAAAGTATCACGCTCGGTAAAAGTCACAACACAAGATTGATGCACTCGATCCACCACTAAAGAATCACCTACTGGGGTAGATACACGAATAGACATGGAAAGAGGCTTAGTAACAGAGTCAAAACCCGAAGCAAAATACACAGATGCATAGGAGAAAGTTGATCCGAGATCAAATAATACAGATGCAAGTATGAAACAAATGAGGAAGGTACCTGTAATCACAGCATCAGAAACCTCTGCCTCAGGTCTGGCTGGTATAGTATAACACTATCCATGACTACCAACTGGCTGAGTAGCCCCACAACCACCAACACATGCTCTACTATCCTTACCTCTTGCACCTTTGGTAGAACACCTACCTCTCACAGCTGAAATAAAAATAGCTCTAAGCACACGACAAGAACAGTCCTTGGACACATGGCCAATCTCATCACACACATAGCAACCTCTACTACCAATCTCAACAAGAGAAAGTACAACTGAGCCCGAACGGTCACCCTGAACTGCTGAACTAGAAGATCCACCAGCTGAACTCTATAAAATCACATGCACTGGTCTACCATGGTATCCACGAGATCCTCTAAAATTTCTGCCTCGAGAGGTCTGACTCCTGAATTCACCAAAACGTCGCGCCTTCTTGGCGCCTCCCTGAGATGCACTAATAATACCCTATGTCATCTTAACGTGATCCATAATACTATAAAGAGGAGCTCCAAGCATAATCATCTGAGATGTAGCCAACTAAAGAGAAATATCCAAACCCTTCACGAACTTTCTAACCTTCCCAAACTCTATGGAAAAGCTATTATAGGAATATCTGGACAGGGCATGAAAGCATGCCTTATACTAAAAAACTGTCATGGAGTCCCGCTCCAAATGATCAAACTCGTCCCCCATAAAATCTCACAAACTGAAAGGCACAAATCTCTCCGGAAAGGCATTAACAAACTGATTCTATGACAACTCAGGAGCATCAACAAGCCTACAATCGACAAATGATATCCACTAATTTCTCACAGCATCTCTCAACTGATATGTAGTATAAGCCACACCATCCACGTAGAAAGAGTGAAACACAACTCAAAACACAAGATATGAAAGAATTCGCAGGAAAAAAAATAAAATGAGGGAAGTTTCCTAAAGACATCCTATAGCCTCTCAAAGATAGATACGAACGTCTATGTACCAATCCGCAAGACTCTATTAGACATCTCATTCTTACACCGTTGAGACCAATGAAACTTGGATTCTTTGATACCAATTTGTCACGACCCAAAAATAAGGGTTATGATGGCACTTGTCGTGGCGTACCTTGACAAGTAAGCCTATCACCCAAACTGATACAAAAAGAAGAAAAGACAGAAATATCCCACGGTAAGGCTTCTAGAATGAAGCCGAATCATATAAGTAATTATAACAATGCGGAAAAAACTTATCCAAAATACCAATCATGCCCCAAACCAGGTGTCAATAGTGTAAGAACTACTAATACAATCCAAGAGTCAAATGCATCAAAAAAAAATAACCACAAAGGAATAATAACTGTCTCCTAATACTAATAAAAACATAACAACTATAGAAAGATAGAGGTGAACTTCGGACTCATGAATGTCCAACCGCTACCTTGGAAACTCCAACAATCGCCCGAGTCAATCAAGCTGATGTGCACTCGAGCTAAAACCTGTACCGAAAGAAAGCAGTAGGCATGAGTACGGTCTACTTATACTCAGTAGGTATCATAGGCCGACCAAGCAAAGTAGTAAATAAAGCATATAAAATATACACTAAGGGCACGTCACCTGCAATCAGAAAATGTCCCACAACGGTAGCCCACACCGCTTGCACTAACAGTTATAATATATCTCACATATATTACAACAACACACCAAGGTATAGAACACAAGTATATATTATGTCACATATAAATAGAACAAGAGAGAACATGTAGATACAAGATCATCAAATACAAGTAAAGGAAGGTAAGACAAATACATAGATGACAAGTCAATAAGGCAATACAACACAACATAAACACAATAAAGTAAGTGCAATATATATGATGATGATGATGCACGAGGTCGTCGCACAACCTCCGGGATCGTCGCACAATCCCTGTATGCACCTACGGAGCTAAAGCTTCCCTACGCAGGACCCATGAGGGGTTTGTCAACCCGTATACAATCCACATATCTCGTATATCCTTTCTGACATATCCCTCGGAAAAGGTTTTATAAGGTGTTACAATATTTTTTAAAAAAGGTGTTGCCAGTGTTTCTCAGATGTTGCCACGGTGGTACCAATGTTTCATGAATGAGTATGATATGAAGATGTAATGCTCACAACCAATCACAATGAGTATTTCCACAACCAATCACATGATATATTTCCACAACCAAACATAATGATACATTTCCACAACCACATGAGCCAATATCACTTATTATTTTTGTTTCATCCATAAATTTCCACATGTCTCATATGCCAATAAAGTCTGAATATAATCACAATACACCAATGGTACCACATTAAACAACACAATACAATTATTCACATGTATTCAAGGCTATTAATATCACATAGGACCCCACACGGTCAAACATATCACATAATATCTCAATTTCGATAATTACATCACATATATGCCCCCACATGGGCACAACACATAGCTAGCCATTTTTCATGATTAGTTCTCACCCTTAACGTGTATTTTGTATCATCATTTACTACCCAGCCTAGTCTGAAAGAGTTAAGCCATAACCTACCTCGAAAGCCAAAACCGGTCCGCTTCACTTGAACCCGCGACCTTAATTTTCACGAACAATCCTGAACTCCACTAAAAATATCAAATATGAAATCTACGCGTCAATACAAAACCAACGACACCCATATTGACTACTTTTGGTTTGGGATCAAAACGGATCCCCAAAATAGGTTTTCGAAAAAGAAGGGCAAAATCAAAACTTTATTTCAAAAATATGTTTCCCATATTTGTAGGAACCTACAGTTGAAAACCCAAGCTAAATCGAGTCAAAAACAGAGTTCAAATCGAAGAAAAATCATTTTTGAGCTTTACCTGATAAAATCTTTGAAACCGGATTAAAATCAAGAATCGGAGTTGTTTTGAAAGTTAAATTGATGAAAAACTAGTAATTATATGATAAAAAAAATATTATTCAAGTGAAAATGAGTGAAATTTGAGTTTAAAATCATGCCCTAAGATTTTTGGGATTTTGAGAAATTTATCAAGAAAGTACTAAGAAAAGGGTGAATTCTTACATTTAATACGTAATAAAACCAAGAAAAAGGCGTTAATCTAGCTTCCCAAGCTCTCACAAACTTCACTTATAAGCTCCCAAACCATTTAGGGTTTAACTCTCAAGAGGCAAGATGAAAAATAAGCAAAATAGACCCAAAACTATTTATAAGTGCAGAAAATCTGCACTGAAATAACCAAAAGAAGCTGCAGTTTTTTTTTGTTAAAGTCCACTCCAGACTTCAGCGGAGTGTCCGAAATTCGTTCGGAGTTCGATTTATGCAAACGAACTATGAAATCATACTAGATTCGACTCTTCGAACGCGTTGGCGATATCAGATTTTTTAAAAAATATCGTTTTCATAAAGTTGACCCCCGAAATCCAAAATTACAATTTTTCAAATCGAGGGTCGAAATGAGATTTAAAACCCGTAAAATCATACCAAACATGCTAACACCCTAAAATCGACATTCTGGATCTGCTGTCAAAGTCGGATTTCCATCCGAGGTCGTTATGAACAAATGTGGGTCCCACTCCCACATTTCCAATTTTTCAACTTTCCGATCAATAGGTCGAAATGAGATAGGGTGCACCGAAACCCGAACCAAAGGTCTACCTAGCCTAAAATCGATATTCCGAAGCTGCTGGCGCAGTCCGTTCGGCCATCCATTACACGGATCAAAAGATATCCACATAAGTCCCAATTAAGGTTCTTTAAGCCATCAAAACCCACAATATTGCATAAATGATACCAAAATGCATCAAAAATCATGCCAATCACTCCCACACCCCGAAAATATCATAATGCAACTACGGAGAGGGTTAAACAGTCAAATCACACAAAATCACAAATTTCACATATTTCATCAAATTTTTAGGTCGTTACAGTATATATTGAATGGTACGTATATACGTGTATATATCTTCTATAGATGTATATATTTAACGTATACATGTGTATATGTTTTATAAATTAGTAGATAGCTATATATATAGTGTGCGTATATATTGTAGTGTATATCTATTGTAATATATTTTATTTAAAGTAGTACATATATATTGAATGGTGCGTATATATGTGTATATATCTTTTATAGACGTATATATTTAACGTATACATGTGTATATATTTTATAAATTAGTATATAACTATATATATATATATATATATTGTAGTATATATATATATATATTGTAGTATATTTTATTTAAAGTAGTACATATATATTTAATGGTGTGTATATATGTGTATATATCTTCTATAGACGTATATATTTAACGTATACATGTGTGTATGTTTTATAAATTAGTATATAACTATATATATATATATATATATATATATTGTAGTATATATATAATGTAGTATATGTTTTATTTAAAGTAGTACGTATATATTGAATGGTACGTATATACGTGTATATATCTTCTATAGATGTATATATTTAACATATACATGTGTATATATTTTATAAATTAGTATATAACTATATATATATTGTATATATATATATATATATATATATATATATATATTGTAGTATATGTTTTATTTAAAGTAATACATATATATATTGAATGATGCGTATATATGTGCATATATCTTCTATAGACATAAATATTTAATGTATACATGTGTATATGTTTTATAAATTAGTATATAACTATATATATATATATATATTGTAGTATATTGTATTTAAAGTAGTACATATATATTGAAGGGTGCATATATATGTGTATATATCTTCTATAGACGTATATATTTAACGTATACATGTGTATATGTTTTATAAATTAGTATATAATTATATATATATATATATATATATATATATATATATATATTGTAGTATATTTTGTTTAAAGTAGTACATATATATTGAATGGTGCGTATAAATGTGTATATATCTTCTACAGACGTATATATTTAACGTATACATGTGTATATGTTTTATAAATTAGTATATAACTATATATATATATATATATATATTGTAGTATATATATATTGTAGTATATATTTTATTTAAAGTAGTACGTATAGTCGTATATATTGAATGTTATGTATATATGTGTAATTATGTATATGTGTATATATTTTTCAAATTCTAATGTAGTATATACTAGATATATAGTGTATATGTATTGTTTAACATATTTAAAATGTATATGGGTGGGTATATATATTGTATATTGGAAAAAACCTTTTTTTTTTTTTTTTTGATCGATTCTGACCGAATTTTTAACCGGGTTTGATCGGGTTTAGGTGGGTTAGACCGGGTTGGGCTAAGTGGGCCGGTTCAGGGTTGTTTTTAAAAATATTATTGTTGGACCCGGACCCGGACCTAGCCTACTTAACCAGGCCCAGAACCGGACCGGCCCACAACCCGGCAAAATTTCATGGGCCGATTCTGGGTTGACCTGACCCGGCCCACTTCATACCCTTAATTGGAAACTTGAAGAGGCTTAATAACCAAATTTTCTCATAAATTATTTCTAAGTTGAACCTCAAATTAAAAGATTTTCAGTACACTTATCACACTTCAATAATTTTAGACTTAGTTCGATCAAATTTGTAAAATATTTTTATTTTGAAAGTAGTTTTGTGAATGTCCTTTTTGATTATTTTTTTTTTGAAAAATAACAATTTGTGTTTGATTTTAATTTAAAAGTATTTTTGGTGATATTGAAGCAACAAGTTTTATTCCGTCAAGGTTCCAAAAATGCTTTTCAAGAATATCTATTTTTTTAGCTTCTAGAAAATAATTTTTTGCAACTAGTCGAAAATACATTTTTTTTCTCTTCTAAAAATTTGGTCAAACAGTCTCTACTATCTAAAATAAACACTTTAATTTATTTATTTATTTTTAACGAAACACTTTTAACTTTCGAAAAACTTAGCCAGACAAGCTATAACTAATTCCAGGAAATCAAATATTTAATACTCACAATATTTGTTACAAATCAATAATTTAAAATAAAAATATTTATGTATAATAATTGTCTTTAATTGATAGTAAAAGTTACATGTAAATAGTTTTCCGAGACATAGGTAAATATATTTACTCACATAACACATTCAAACGAATGATAAGTAGCAATTAGGGGTGCTTTATTCCACTTTTTTCGTGCGAATTCGAATTTAGTTGGAATTTAATATAAACATTAGATATTGAGTAGAAATAAATAATAAAAACATAAGTAGCAACTAGCGTAACATATATCGTTGTCTCCTAATTATAATTAAATATTATATATTGTTACCTTAGTTATTATTTGACTAATCGATAAGTTTTCCACCTATTAAATTTTTTCTGTATTGACATTTTTGGGTTTCAAATGTACTTTTTGTACTACACAGAAAGGAACAATTAGTTATTAGTACAGCACAACATGTGTGTATGTTTTATAAATTAGTATATAACTATATATATATATATATATATTGTAGTATATTATATTTAAAGTAGTACATATATATATTGAATGGTGCATATATATGTGTATATATCTTCTATAGACGTATATATTTAACGTATACATGTGTATATGTTTTATAAATTAGTATATAACTACATATATATATATATTGTAGTATATATTTTATTTAAAGTAGTACATATAGTCGTATATATTGAATGTTACGTATATATGTGTAATTATGTATATGTGTATATATTTTTTAAATTCTAATGTAGTATATACTAAATATAATGTGTATATATATTGTTTAACGTATTTAAAATGTATATGGGTGGGTATATATATTGTATATTGGAAAAAAACTTCTTTTTTTAATTTATTTTTGACCGATTCTGACCGAATTTTTAACCGAGTTTGACCGAATTTAGGTGGGTTAGACCGGGTTGGGCTAAGTGGGCCGGTTCAAGGTTGTTTTTAAAAATATTACTGTTGGACCCGGACCCGTCCCGACCCACTTAACCAGGCCCGAAACCGAACCGACCCACAACCCGGTAAAATTTCATGGGCCGATTCTGGGTTGACCCGGTCCGGCCCACTTAACACCCTTAATTGGAAACTTGAAGAGGCTTAATAACCAAATTTTCTCGTAAATTATTTCTAAGTTGAACCTCAAATTAAAAGATTTTCAGTACACTTATCACACTTCAATAATTTTAGACTTAGTTCGATCAAATTTGTAAAATATTTTTATTTTGAAAGTAGTTTTGTGAATGTCCTTTTTGATTTTATTTTTTTTTGAAAAATAACAATTTGTGTTTGATTTTAATTTAAAAGCATTTTTGGTGATATTGAAGCAACAAGTTTTATTCTGTCAAGGTTTCAAAAATGCTTTTCAAGAATATCTATTTTTTTAGCTTCTAGAAAATAATTTTTTGCAACTAGTCGAAAATACATTTTTTTTTCTAAAAATTTGGTCAAACAGTCTCTACTATTTAAAATAAGCACTTTAATTAATTTATTTATTTTTAACGAAACACTTAATTCCAGGAAATCAAATATTTAATACTCACAATATTTGTTACAAATCAAATAATTTAAAATAAAAATATTTATGTATAATAATTGTCTTTAATTGATAGTAAAAGTTACATGTAAATAGTTTTCCGAGACATAGGTAAATATATTTACTCACATAACACATTCAAACGAATGATAAGTAGCAATTAGGGGTGCTTTATTCCACTTTTTTCGTGCTAATTCGAATTTAGTTGGAATTTAATATAAACATTAGATATTGAGTAGAAATAAATAATAAAAACATAAGTAGCAACTAGCGTAACATATATCGCAAACTTTTTGTCTCCTAATTATAATTAAATATAATATATTGTTACCTTAGTTATTATTTGACTAATCGATAAGTTTTTCACCTATTAAATTTTTTCTGTATTGACATTTTTGGGTTTCAAATGTACTTTTTGTACTACACAGAAAGGATAGTTATTAGTACAGCACAACATATAGTTAACTGAACATCCACCACTTTGATTTTGTTTGTTCCAAGATGCTAGGAGGAGTTTGTGCACTTGTTACAATCTTGATTTTGGCTCAAAGTGCAAGTCTAAATTCACACCATGAAGCAGCTGATTGGAGTTGCAATTCCAAAACGGACATCCATATTCAAGCCCATTTCAATCCAGGAAGAATCACCCTCGATGGTCAAGTTGATGACTGGAAAGATATTGATGGTTCTGCGTTTTCCATTTTACCTGCTTTAGACCCACATGCTGATAAGGCATACAATGGTGGCAAAATGAATGTCAAGGTATTTGTTTAACTCATTCCGGAAGAAAAGTCAAGTTTTTGTTAATTTGGTTTCTTGTTGGAATTACCCCTTTCTGATATATGCTCGAATATGTCCTAGCCTTGGTGCATAAACTTAACTGGTACGGTATTGTTACTGGTGTGAGGTGACAGGTATTTCATGGAATTAGTGAGGTGTGGGCAAGAACCGACACGGATACATGGTTATAAAAATTACACTATATATCTAAGATTAAAAAATATTTTTTATTATGTTTTCATGTGCATATATATATATATAGTAAATGTTGAATCCCCTTTACTTCTTATTGTGTTATCTTTTTATAGTTTGAACCCCTTAGTAAAAAATTCTGGCTCGAATAGGCAGGAATGGTTACATATGATACACATATCCGCAGCAGTTTAAGTTTCCTTTGTGAAATAGGCTCAAAAAGACTTAATAGATATTACTTTTGAATTTTGAAAAGAACCTTGAATAAAGCAGAAAAGTTGGAAATGATTCATGTGGAGGATCCAATGAGCATGTGATTGAATGAATGGTTGGCTGGTTAGTTGATTGATTGCATTTTCTTATTGATTGGATTTACTGGGATGAGTTTGAGAACAAGATGCTTTTGTTCTTTAATTTGCAGGCGTCACATGATGGCAAAGAGGTTTTCTTCATGTTGCAAGTCGACGGGGATTATACATATTCTGAAGGGTATGGATTTTTCAAATGTTAGGACAGCAGACCTTCATGCTTTATGACAATCTGTATTTCCTGCTTAATCAAAAAGGAAAGAACAGACAAAGAAATGTCCCTTGTAATTTCTCTTAAAAAATGCAAAGGTGCTTAGTTTAGAGGTACTCTTGATTTGATGACATTGTTATGTTAACTATCAACTCGCAACATCCTTCTTTATCCGTACTTTGGAATGGTAATGTGAAGCTCGCATAGGCGGAGTTTGGGATTTGGAAGATAGTTGATTGATCAGTTGAATTGATTGATTAATTTAGAGGCGGAGGCTCTGCTAATTAGTAGTATGATCAACTAAATTTGGTCAGAGTTAAAGGTTAACTAGTAACTTGTGCAAGAGGCTGTGTTTCCTTGTCATACAATAATTTAATATGCTTATGCTGATTTAACAATTGGCAGTTTGATCATTTTTGGAAACGTAGTTGGTTTAAGGTTTGGGTATTGACTGGAATAACAAAAGCTCATTTGGGCTTTCTTGCCATCTTCTTCACCATTATCTATGCAGTTAATCCGACTTTAGGATTGTCTGTGATATTCAGTTGTTGCTTCTTAAACAATGTCTGACGTCCTTTTCCTTGTTTGAGACCTTAGTTCTCACTTTTTTGTTGCTCACTTCAGATACAGTAACAAAACTGCATCAGTTGCTTTTATGTTCCAAATTGGTGAAAATGCAACTTATCATAGAGTAAGTGGCTCCACATGTACTCTCACCCCCGCTTACATCCCCTTTTCTTTCTTGTTCCTGCTACTTCTTCCTGTTAAATACTATGAATTGCTATCAGAATAACATCTGAGAAGTTTTTCTACTTCATAACTTCAAGATGGGAGGGTGTGAAGAAGGACCTGATACTTGCACGAACATGTCATGCAAGGGCCATGAGGTTGACCTTATGCATTTCTCAATAGGAAAGGCAATTCCTGGAAGACTCTATGGAGGAAACCTGGTAGATAACAGTGAAGGAAACGGGGGTGACAGGTAATCCAACTAGTTCTGCACTCTCTGTAGCGTTTCACCCCAACTTTTGTGCCATTAAATTAGGAAAGAAGGATTAATTTATATCTATTGGCACACTAGGACAGGTTTGGTCATTTGGTTGATCTATATTGTTGGAACCCACACTGCCGTTATTTGGATGGCTATGGTCCGTCAGGTATGATTTGGTGATTTTTTGAAATAAATGTTTTCGTTGAGAAGCTTCAAGCTTGGTCTCACATACGTATAATTGGATAGTGGATAGTATTGCTGATAGTTGCTTCTTCATTTTTCAATGAGTAGCATGGATACTTACATAGTGGTATCATTGCATTCTATTGTATTGACACACAGAAATGAATGTAGAATTGCAAAAGACTCGTCAAGCAGCAAGGAAGTTGTAAATATGCATATTAGCTAATTGATTTCATGATGTGCTAAGTTGCTCGGACTCTCCAAAATTACTGCCACATCCATGTCGGATCTTCCAAAAATGCACTACTTCTGAAGGATCTGACACGCACCTGAAGACTCTTTTGAAGAGTCCGAGCAACATGAATGATGTTCAGCATTTTAACCTGGATTGAGATATAGGTCTTGTATTGCCAGGATTAAGGCATGCCTTTTATTTATAAACACCTCTAGTTTTATTTATTGTGCTTTTATGTGTCTCTCCTTTTCTATTCGTCATTCTTGAACTAATTCTGCATTGAACTTAACCCCCTTTCCCTCAACACACAGACACACACATTTTAAGGGAACTACTTCCAATAGTGTATATGTTGGTCCTTCCTTCACCGAGAGTCACTGGATCTACTTTTCAGGAGGAAATAAAATTGCAAAGTAAGACAGCCATTATTTTCAAATTTCAATAACCTGCAAAATTTGTCTGAGTAGACTTGATTGGGATGGAAGCTAATTATCCTGTACAGGAGGGGAATTTCATCTCGAGGGATATACAAAAAGAATGTTCAAGGTTGTCCCTTTAATGGTTAAATTCTAGTGCCAAACTAGATATGATTTAGGGATATATACATCTCAAGTCAAACATGGTGGGTTTTATGCTGTCACACGTTGATCACTTATATGGTTAATTGGTTCTCACTTTGACTGCTAAATATTCTAGTAGTTGTGATTCATGCGTCAATATGAATAAAATCTGGTGGAAACTGAGGTCTGTCAGTTTTCTAGTCTGTTGATGCAAGATGTGTTTATTTTTTATTTTCTTGGTGGGGATTTGTCAATGAGCTGATCTGTTGCTGAATATCTTGTTGGAAATGCCATTTAAATATCCAAACTGCAGAATTTTTCTTTTCCCCCTCTGGTCTGCCTATTGACTTCTCCTTGTATAACAGTGAATGATACTAGTGCACAGAATGACTGGAAAGGAACATGGTGGCACAGTAGCTTGACTCAGTCAGGTAAACAGCGAAATGGCTTCTAATCTGAACTTTTGTCCTTCTCTCACTTGTTTATATTGTACTGTTCTTCTGTAGTAAAAACAAAATTAGGAAGAAATTAGGTTGCTTTCTTCTCTAGCTTATAGCATGTGACATATGTATATTAGGAAGCTTTTTGAATTTTTATGAATCTAGAAGTTTCAAAAGATACAGACAGGAGTAGAACAATTGGGAAACTGTTGTGGATGGAAGTGCAAAAACTAATGGGCTCATAGGATAGGACAAGTGGTTATTTAATCTGAAACTGGGAAGGGTTTATAAGCAGATTGTGAACAGTGAAATATAACGTACTCCACTTCAGTAACAGTCTTAAAGACTGAAAGCGATAAGCCAGTTTCACTGACTTTCCGCAACTCAATTGGCTTTGTCATTGATCTAACAAATTGATCCTGTGATGGATCTTCTTCTTTTGGTGCACGGCCCTCTTTATTCCAGATTCTCAACCAAGCTTCCACAGACACCTCTTTGGACTTTGAAATGATGCCAGTTAAGGCTAGTGCGTGATGATTAATGTCCTCATTATGAACTTGAAATTTTCCGAAGATCAAATCTCTGCTTTGTACTTTTTCATACTTCGTTTTCATTTGTTTTGATTGAGAACACCTAGGCACTATATTTGAAGCGAATATATTGCTTATAGGCCGCTGTTGATTTCCTTGCCGCCATTGGCTTTGGTTGTTAGATCTTTGTTGACTTCCCTGATGGTTACCCAGATATTGAGCTCCCTCGTTTTGGACTTGATAACATTGTTCTTGGAAGTCACCATCTTGATTGGAACCTTGAGCAAACTAAATGCCCTCTTGATATGGATTTCCCATTGTCATTGAACTACAACCCGGCCCTTGAACACTGTCCATGGCGTACACTTGCCTTGGAAGTTGATTTATGGCTAGCAATATGTAGTTGTCAACTCCACAATTTGTTAGCCTTGAGCTTGTGTTTCCTTAGTCAATTGTATCATGGATGGATCACCTTGGGGTACATTAGCTCTAGATTGCCAAGCAGATGATATTTTGTCATTTCATCTAAGATCTCATTAGCCTATGAATTATTTTTTATACAGTGTTTGGCTTGATGTATTAAAAGCAATATGTATTGTTATATTTTAAAAAGAATATTGTTTATTTACAAAAATACCCTCGACATATTATAACTTTGTGTATTTTTTTGCAAAAGTTTATTATTCTTTTTTTATAATAAAAAAAATTAACAATATAACTAATTATTTACTTTAGAATTTTAAGATTTAATCATTCACTTACAAAAATTATTTTTTTATTATCTTTTCTTTGTTTGTTCATCATTTGCTTGGTGTTCCCACTTTGTTTTGTTTTTAAGTTTGAGGGAGGTGCGTATAACTTTTGGATGAGACAATAAAATCATTATTAAAATAAAATTTTATTCTATAGAGTGTTAAAACTAAGTAGAAAAATTATTTTTATTTATGGATATCCTATTTACAAAATTAAAGCTTGTATGCAATTTGTTTTCAAATTTTGACCAATAAATATTTTTTTGAGTTAATGGAGTCGTTTTTTTTATAACTAAAATTATTTGGAGGGATATTATTATTTTGATAAATTGAAAAGAAGTAACTCATATTGAATAAATTGAAAAAGATTGAGAAAAAAATTGAAGAAATTTGAGGACATTTTTGTAAATAATAATAAAATTTGTAAACTAATTTATTTGAATAAATTTATTAGTACAAATATAAAAAATAAAATTAAGAAAATAAAAAAATATTTAAAAGAATTTGAGAGATATTCTTGTCTTTATACATACTAATCCCATGGTATTAAAACCCATGTATTACTAATACCATTTAGGGTGTATAACTAATGCATGGTATTAGTAATACATTGGTTCAAAATCCTACCAAACATAGTATTAATTAATACCACACTTAATACATTGGTTCAAAATCCTAATTCGGCCTACCAAACGACCCCTTAGAGTTTAAAGCTTCCCAGCTTGATGGATTTTTTTCTTTTTTTCACTCCTTTGGATATTCAACACCTGAAAGTAAGCAATATTACATAAGTTTTGGCTGGAATTTCTACAAAAAATTAAGAAAAGGATATACATAAGTAGGCAAAATGCCAATTTCTCATAAAGTAGATTGAATAGAGAGGATTCATATAGTCAGCCCAACTTATTTTTAATTGAGGGATAAATTCATCAATTGATTAATAGTACTGCAGAAGAGTCTGACTGAGCTAACTCTGAACACAATTACTAAAATTCATGTGAACATATAGCTTTATCCATATAGATCTACTATACTAAATGCGGGTTTGCAAATAGGGCCTCATTGCAGAGGATGATAAATTGGGCAACAGAAAAAATCTCAACTATTAGATTGAAGCTGGATACTGGATTACCAGACCTGCTTAGGCATCATGTGCTGTAGTCAAATGGAGAACATCAGTAAGAGCCAGGGATAATTTGCCAAATCATATGTAATATAAGATAGTCCATCTCGTCCCTTTTTGACAACCTTCAATCATCACGGTGTCAAGACTTACAGAACGGTGCATTTGGGGGCCTTTGTAGAGCATGACTAAACTTCCCCAGGAGTTGTCTGTGCATTAGATTCTTTTTGTGCTCCTACCTTGTGAAAATCTTAGTATAGTTTGTATTTCTCATCCATGCTACTCCATGGATAATAGCAAGACTCGTTACACCTTTTCTGCATTTTGAAGCTAGTATAGCTGAATGACTGGAAAGATTATTTGTTGTAACCAGAAGAGATCTGCCATACAACAGAAGACTAGTTTAGGTCCCACTTAGATAGAATGATGCTCGTTCCAACTTTGATTTCCATGACGACAATAACTAGAACATAAGAGGTATTTACAGGTCTAACTGTAATGATGTCCAAATATTCATAGTTGTCGTATAGTAGCCACTTTTAGGAAGACAGCATTTAGAGTTATCTTTACACCCCCTCAGTTAGCAAAAAAAATTTGCATAAAGACTCAGCTTTTGTATCCTTAACTTTGTACGTACGCCAGCATCATGCTGTTTTCAGTCATTAAGATTAGAGGAAGATGTAGTGTTGCAGGCAGTGAACTTGGTTGTGTTCTGTACCTCTACGTTGGACCACTATTGCTTCTCATTGTGGAGGCTGTAACGTGTCAAGCAAATTATGTTAGGAATCCTATGTAGTGAAACTTTGATTGTTGTTTGCTAGTTATTGTGCCTTAAAGCTCTTGTTTTTTACTACCTTTATTCCAACATCTAATACTTGAAATTGAAACAGGTTTTGTTAAGGATGACAGCCCATATTCGTCCAGCAACCAATCCGGTGCATATTATTTTGAATTTTCCAGGCCGCTGAGAACAATGGATCGCCTTCAACAGGTAATGAAATGCTAATGTGACATTTGTAATTGATGGAGATTGTGCTACAGTTGAAATTTCCTCTGTTAGTAGACTTAAGAGTAGTTCGTTCTTTCTGTGTACACACATTTCTTATTTACACAACTTTAACTTGCAAGAACAGAGGGTTGGCGGTTTGGGATGGGGGAGGGAGCAGAAATTTTAAGACAACTATTGTCAAACACCATTTTCCTTTGGTTCTCAAGGGGCGTGGATGTTTTACAGGATGCTCAGTTCACAATTGGCAAAACAAGTAAGATGTCTGTGGCTTTTTGGTACCCCGTGCATGGAAAACCGTGGCACGGGTCTGGTCACTTTTCAATTAGCTGCGATTGGATACAGCTGGATATCTTGCCAGATAGCTCAGAGCTCACCAAGGTGCCACAGGGAAGTCCTTGGGATGCTGCTACAGCATTCTCTCTTCTCTTTTCAGTAGTGGCTTTTTGTATATCCATCTTTGTTGGGCATAGAGTTTCAAGAACCAAGAACATCCCTTTTACACCCATGAACAATCTTTAATACTGTGGCCTGGTTCTTCCAGATGGGGAAAAAAAAAAATTTGCACTTTCTTCCTAGAACTACCTAACATGTTTGCAATTGGAATTCTGTAACTCACCAGTCACCAAGGTTAGATAACCCTTTTGCTTTCAAGATGAGTGATGACGTTGATTAGCTATGAAGTTCATTCTTGATTCTAGTCCTGTTTTCTGATAAAATAAAGAACTTAACTCTCTTGAATTTTACAGTTTCTTTCTCTTATGTGTTACACGTAAGGCATAGGTCTCTGTTTTTATTTAGCAACTTTTGTGTATAATTTAACTCTTACTGAACAACAATTGAACATTAATACAACGTCAACAACATACCCTGTGAAATTCCACAAGTGAGATTTTGGGAGGGTTAAGTGTGCGCAGACCTTATTACTATCTCGGAAGGTAGAGAGGTTGTATCCGAAACAATTGAACATTAATGAGAACTAATTTATAAAATTATTGGAACTGAATCAAAGCATTAAATCAAAATAAAGATATCTATGCGACTAACCCGGATCATAAGACTTAAGGGAAAGTAACAGGTCCCTGTGCCGATTTTATATTTCTATCCCTCATAATGAATAACTTATTTGCGAGACATAAATTTACATACATTTTTTATTACTAGTTTAGGTGTACGCGCGCATTGCACGTGTACCTCACTTTAATGAGTTCAAACATTACATTAAATAAGATATTTGCTTAAATAATAAAGATGAATATAATAATTAAATTTATTATCTTTCGAGTATGTAAATATGGAGAATTTATTTATTAAATCTAATCTTTGCCAAAAATATTTTTAAAAGTCGATCAACATTCATCTATCATCTGTAAATTGCAACAAAAGATACAATGATAGAGATATCAAAATAATATAATTAAATCTAATCTTTACACACAAAAAAATTCTCAAAGTCGTCCGACACTCATCTACCACCTGTTAACAATAACAAAATAATACGACAATAGAGATATCAAAATAATACAACTAAACTTAACCTTTACATAAAAAAAATTCCTCAAAATCGACCAACATTTATTTATCACTTGTAAACTGTAAAAAAATAATACGATAAAAGTGCTATCAAAACAATATAATTAAACTTAAATTTTACACACAAAAATTTCTCAAAGCCGATCGAGATTCATCTATGAACAGTAAACTACCTCAAAATTACAAACTAATAGAAATAATACAATTAAACTTAACTTTTACCTAAAAAAAAAATTTCAAAGCCGACCCACATTCATCTAGCATTTGTAAAATAAAATAAAATAATAAAGATATCAAAACAATACAATTAAACATAATATTTACACAAGAAATTCTTTAAAGTCAACTGACATTCATCTACGACCTGTAAACTATAAAAAATATAAAATAGTGATAACAAAGCTTAGATTTTGATCCAACTAATTCTTGCCTGAACGAAAATTTTGGCCCTAAAGAATGATTTTGCATGAAAATAAAAAAGATATATACATACACACATGTTGAATTCTATTATGCTGACAAAGACAATGAAGAAGTTGAGAGTTAGAAAATCAAGCATCCACCAATCTAGACATGCAATCGAATCAAGTTAGACGGGCATCAATCATATCTCCCAATAGGCGAACCGATTTGTTCTCTAGTTTAATGTACATCTCAATATTTATAGAAGTATTTCCTTAATAGAGTTCTATTTTAGGAGTATTTTTCTAATTGAACAGTAGAAAGAAAAATATTAATTAATTCTCTTACCATATATTTTAGGAGTCCCATATATTTTAGGAAGTATAGTAGAAAGGAAAATATTAATTAATTCTCTTACCATATATTTTAGGAGTCCCAAGTCTAGTTTTTGAATATTAAAGTTATGGCTTAGAAATTATCTAGTATATAATAATTTTTTTTGGTGAACAGGAATGTCGTTAGTATTTTATGTCATAAATAGTAGAATTGATTACCCATTAATCAATTAGCTTAGGGGTTTCACGAAGTATATCACACTTAAAATTTAAACAAATGTTAAATTTTTTTAATTGAACATTAGAAAGGAAAATATTAGTAATTAATTCTTCTACCATATATTTTAGAAAGTCTAATAGAGATAAAAATATTAATTAATTCTCTTACCATATATTTTAGAAAGTTTAGTTAATATAATAAAAATAATTAAATAATAAATTTTAAAAAATAGTGAAAAGACAATTTTGTCTAAAGAAGAGTCTTTTAATGATGGGCAGAAAGTTCAAATCACTTTTTTACATTTTTAATATATTATAGATTATAGATTATAGATTATAGATAATATTCCATAAGTTATTTTTTCGCATGACTTTAATTTCTGAATGGGGCATAAATTCAATTGTTAAAGCGTAAAAGGTAGATAAAAATTAAACATCAAACCATTTGACGACGACAAAACGTGTAATTTTATGAAAGTTACCATTCAAACTCCAGGCCAAAAATATTTACACTTATTAATCAATATATATACATTATATACAAATCACATTTGCCGATCATTTATTAATCAATATATATACATCATCTACTAATCATACATTTGCAGACTATTATTTCCCTTTCGCCCACTAAAAATATGCACACTATAACTTTGTTCGTTAAATACCTTTTGGGTATACAATTTGCATGATTGTATATCAGAACGGAGGCCATACTACATTGACGTAATCAAATCAAATATATTATTAAAGGTATGCTAATGTGAACTATATACTCCAAAAGTATACACACACCCTTTTGAGTTTTTACTAAATAATTTTCCTAAAGAGGCATATAATAATACTTTTAAGACGCGTATTCCAAGTTATTTCTTTGGGACTTGTGGACAAACATGGTAAATTTCCAAAAACAAGATAAAACAAAAACAAAGGTGCTTTAGTTTATAGTCATTGATTAATTGTATATTTATAGTCATTTACTTGTTTAGTTTCATGAATTGTACTCTTTGTAACTAGTTCATTCAAATATAATTATTTTGATTTGATTGTACGCAGTCCATACCATTACCTCTAAAAAGGTAGTATGGGATCACAACGTGGCCACACGACTTTCATGATATATGCCTAAACGGAAGCCAAGAGAAGGATCATAATGGTCGACTTTCATGATATGCCTAAACCTGCTAAAGACCCTCGTGCTCCCACACGACGTTGCTGGAATAGAAGGAAGTTTTGATATTCTCGTGATTCAATTTATGTTTTAAATTTCAGCCATCTTTCTTTTAGTCTTATAAATTGTGGACAGTAGTAGTATCATTCACATGACTATTAACTTTTTATTTGAAATAATATAGTTGTGATTTCCTAAATGATGTTGATGTTGTATTCATGCTTTAAACTTCTGTTATATATTAATTTTATCATCTTAAATCCAATATATAAAACCCTTCTCAAAACGTAGCTCTAGCCTACAGTTTGACTCAACTTAGTCAATTTATGCCCTACAAAATGCCGTCTCCCTTTCCCCTTTAATTTTATATCTCTCGACTTGCAAAGGTTATTTCGTCTGGCGGGCTCCATGTGATCGGGACTGAATGACATGAGTTGCGGCGAATTGATAATCAGGTACTATTTTTGATATTGCTATTGCAGTACATTGGTCTAAACCAATTAGCGCCATTGTGCGACTACTGTTGCTTCAACTATTTTAAATACTTTTGATTTTTGTTGAAAAGAGCCTCGAATAAAGTGGAAAAGTTGGAAATGATCCGTAAGGCTGACCCAACGAGTGTTTGATTGAACGAATGGTTGGTTGATTGATTGATTGCATTTACCTATTGATTGTATCACAAACGGGGTTATGTTGAACCCCCATTTCCGCTCCTGAGTAAATACATAATATAATTTTCGTGTGAATTCGTGGGTCAGGTCTCAATTGATACCTTTTGGGTAAGGGAGTGGCTCCTCCCCTGAGTAGGATCTGTTGGTTTCAAACCGTTAAAGGAAAATAACACAGGAATTCAATAGTCAAACGTTGGCCGCTGAAACGGAGATGAAAATTTAAAGAAGAGAAAACGCAGAGCGATAGAGAGGGATTAATTTCTTGTCGAAAGACCGTCAATTATTGATCATCAACTTAACAACTTAAATAGATGTTATTACAACTAAAAATAGGACAAAGAAACAACCTACTTCTACCAAAATTAAGACAACTAATTAGTTTTCTACCAATA
The DNA here is from genome assembly GCA_030864215.1 of Capsicum pubescens. Classification (NCBI taxonomy): domain Eukaryota; kingdom Viridiplantae; phylum Streptophyta; class Magnoliopsida; order Solanales; family Solanaceae; genus Capsicum; species Capsicum pubescens. The sequence goes on from CM061538.1 coordinate 257,958,761, forward strand.
ATAGAACTCCTAAATTAACTAGGATTGTAAGTAAAAAAGTTGAAGAAAAAAAATAGAAAAACACGTGCATATTCCTAAAGCAACTCTCAACAGGATCTCAATTGATACCTTTTGGATAAGGGTGTGGCTACTCCCCTAAGTAGGGCCTCAATTGATACCTTTTGGATAAGGGTGTGGCTCCTCCCTTGATTCTCCATCACACAAATTATCTTAGATATATTAATCTAAAAACAACATTATGATATATGTTTCCTCTATAAATAGTTCCTTATGACAAGCTAATTTTCACACTAACCAAAAAACAAGAACAACATCTGTAGTGCAAATTAACTCTCTATCAATGGCAATGAAAGTTGTTGTAGTGTTGTTCATTGCAATGCTTGTGTTGACAGAGCATAATGCTATGGCTGGTACATTAACATCTCTGATAGGATGTTCAGTTTAGGGAGTATCTCCAGAAAAGTTACTTCAGTGCACCGTTGGTTGTGGTACACCATCTTCAATACAATGTTCACTTACCAACACAAAACCTTCGGATGTAGCTAACTGCCTCGCGGATTGTGGTACACCATGTCCCGCAAAATGTAAAGTTATATATCAAAGAAATGTCACGTGCAATTTTTTTAAAAAATGTAAAGGAGCTTAGTTTAGAGGTAGACTCTTGATCTTGTGCGTTATGTTAGCCATTAACTCGCAACATCCTCCTTTTATCCAGACTTGGGAATGGGAATATGAGGCTCGCATAGGCGGAGTTAGGGATTTAATTTGGAACATAGTTGATTGGTCAATTGATCGATTGAATAATTTAGAGGTGGGGGCTCTTCGATTTAGTAGTAACATCAATTAAATTTTGTCAGACCCAAAAGGGTAGCAAGTAACTTGGGCAGGAGGCTGTATTTCCTTGTCATCCAGTAATTTAATATGCTTGTGCCGATTTAAAAATTAGCAGTTTGATCATATATGGAAACCACATTAGTTGGGTAAAAGTTTGAATTGTTGACTGGAATAACAAAAGGCCATTTGTGCTTTCTTACCTACTTCGTCACGTTTATGCAGTTAATCTGAGCGTAGAACTGTCTGTGCGGTTTAGTTGTTGCTTTTCAAAAAATGTCTGACATCTTTTTCCTTGTTTGAGACCTTAATTCTCACATTTTTGTTGCTCACTTCAGAGTTAGTAACCAGACTGCATGAGAAGGTGTTTCTACTTCATAACTTCAAGATGGGAGGGTGTGAAGAAGGACCTGATACTTGCACGAACAAGTCATGGGCCATGAAGTTGACCTTATGCATTATTCAATAGGAAAGGCAATTCCAGGAAGACTCTATGGAGGGAATCCGTGGCGGATGTACATGTATTCCAGGGGTGAATTCGAACCCCCTTCGTTGAAAAATTATACTATTTTTACATGGTAAATTTTTTTATTTTTTTTTTATCTATAAATAATAGAGGCTGAACCTTTGACTAGTCTGTATTGTACTACTGAACCCCCACTTTGGATCCGTCCGAAGGGAACATGGTAGACAACAGTGACGGAAATGGGGTTGACAAATAATCCAACTGGTTCTGAGTTCTTTATAGCATTTCACCACAAATTTTGTTCTATTAAATTTGCAAGGACATACTAAGTCATATCTATTGGTACACCAGGACAGGTTTGGTCATTTGGTTGATCTAGCTGGAACCCACACTGTAGTTATTTGGATGGCTATGGTCCGTCAGGTATGATTTGGAGATTTTCTTGAATACGTTTTCCCTTGAGAAGCTTCAAGCTTGATCTCACGTATGTATAATTGGATAGTGGATAGTAGGGGAATGCAAAAATCGAACCGATCGATAAAAATGTTATTGATTTATTATTATTGGATTATTGAGTTAACGTTTTTTAATGATTTTATAAAAAAAATTATTGAGTTATTGGTTCGATTTGATTTTTTTTTATTGGGTTATTGGGTAAACCGACCAATAACCCAATAAGAATATGTATATATATATATATATACTAGTTTAGTTGTACGCGTCTCGCGCGTGTATCTCACTTTAATGAGTTCAAACATCACACTAAATAGGATACGTGTTTAAATTATAAAGTCGAATACAATAATTAAATTCAACATGAATATGTAAAGCTGAAAATTTTATTTAATTAAACCTAACCTTTATAAAAAATAATCTACCACATGTAAACTGCAACAAAACATTATGATGAAAGAGACAATAAAATAATACAATTAAATCTAACTTTTACACAAAAAAAAATTTAAGGCCGTCCAACAGTCATTTAATACCTGTAAACTCTAATAAAATAATACGATAATAGAGATATCAAAATAATACGACTAAACCTAACATTTGCACAAAAAAATAAATTCAAAGCAAAGATTTTAAAATAACACAATTAAACCTAACCTTTACCTATAAAAATTATTCAAAGCCGACCAACAGTTATGTAGCACCTGTAAACTACAACAAAATAATACGATAAAATAGATATCAAAATAATACAATTAAACTTAAATTTTACACACAAAAATTCCTCCAAACCGATCAACATTTATCTACAAAATGTAAACTATCACAAAATTATACTAATAGAGATATTAATACAATACAATTAAACCCAATCTTTACACAAGAATTCCTCAAAGCTAACCGAAATTTATCTACGACCTGTAAACAACAGCAAAACAATACAATAGTGATCACAAAGTTTCGATTTTGATGAATATAATTCTTAGTTTGTCTGCGCGAAATTTTGACCCTAAGGAATGATTTGAATGAAAATAAAGAAGATATATATATATATATATATACATGTTGAATTCTATTATATTGACAAAAACAATAAAGAAGTTGAGGGTTAAAATGTTAAGCATCCACCAATCTAGACAATAACCGAATCATTGAAACATACGTCCTTTGTTTTATTAAGTTGTAAATAAAAAAAAATTCATGCAATAGAAGGCTAGAAAACCCTAATGAATTCAAGAATGAAAAATCTTATTAATCATCAATCAAAATCAAAACAAAAAGTAAACATAGAAGTAGAAGAATCATACGTATGTTTCTAGTAAAATTTATCAAAAATGCTATTTAAATAGAATTATAGATATTCTTTTTTATATAAGGTAAAATTCTAATTGATATAGAAGTGTTAAATATTATATTTTTTGCTTGAATCCAATAATTTTTTTTTCTTTTCATGCATTATTTTTTTTAAAGAAAATATATTTGCTTCCTAAAATTCTTACCTTAAAAAGTGGTAGGGATTTTTTGTTACCATGCATACTTTTCTTAAATAATATAAAATTTTAATTCCTAAATTTTTTTTTTTTCTTTCCACGTTAATTTAATTCCTTTTAAAGATTTTACCATAAACAGTTTAACGTGCATCTCAATATTTATAGAAGTATTTCCTTAATAGGATTCTATTTTAGGAACATTTTTTTAATTCATCAAAGGAAAATATTAATTAATTTTCTTTTCATATAGTTTAGGAGTCCCATATATTTTAGGAGTCTAGTTAATATAATAAAAATAATTAGTAAATAATAAATTAAAAAAATAGTGAAAAGACAGTTTTGCCTAAAGGACGGTCTTTTAATGAAGAGCAAAAAGTTCAAATCACTTTTCTAAGGATCTTCATATTTTTAATATATTATAAATTATAGATATAGATATAAATATAATTTTATCTGTACGGAGATTTTTTATTAAGTGTAAAAATTTAAATCACTTTTCAAATATTCTTCACTTTAATACAATAATGTAAAAATAAAGATAATTTTAGTGTAAGCACATATATATTTTACCACCAGAAGTTCTAAGTGGTTGATCATCACTTTTGCCCTTTTTCCCTCGCAGAGGCTAAGAGAGACGCATCAATTTGAACCATATTTATGGTATGATTTTTTTTATTTAAAATCTTTTCTTGTTTTTAAAGTCAAAGTATAATTATTTTTTTCTATATTTAATATCTTACCTTATTTTTAAAGTCAAACTTTTACAAAATCATTTCCATTCTTATTACGTACTTAAAACTTTTAAAAATTTGGTACTTCTTAAATTTTTCTTAGTCTAACACTTTTATATTTATTTCTAGATTTTTTAAATCTTCTTAAAATCAAACTTAATTGATTTAGAATTCTTAACCTAATGAAAAAAAGTATTACTTGTCATAAATAAATATATTTAATTAATTTTCAACTCTTAAATATTAGGAAAAAATAGTGAAAAGACGATTTTGTCTAAAGCAAAGACTTTTAATGAAGGACAAAAAGTTTAAACGATATTTCTAAGATTTTTCACACTTTAAATATATTATAAATAAATATTAAAAATATAAAATAGATTACAGATATAGATATATGAGCGTGAATAAAACACGTACCCGGTACCTTATTTTACAAAAAATACTACAAGCAAAAAATATGAACTTCGTATTTAATAAGTCGCCAGTCTTTGTCTCAAGTATGTCAAAACATATATTTATCATTTTTCAACACCTAAAAAGAAAGCTAAAATAGATATTCATGATCAATAAACTCAATGTAATAAAAAAGGATATCCGAAATTTATAAAAATAATAAAGTTACATTGAAAATTCAATAACGAAAGTTACTTACATACATAAAAGATGTTTTGTTATTCTTGATCAATAAAACCAATGTAGAAAAAAATATGATACTAAACGAGAGAAATTTGTTATCACCTCGAAAATAATTTGTGCAGAGACGTTTTCTTAATTTGGCATGAGCACAATTTTATTCTTTATATAGGTAAAATTTGTTTCAATGCTATTGTCCAATTGAAAATAGAATAGAATTATAGACTCCTAATTTACCATAAGTTAAACTCTTACCATATATTTATGACTCCTAATTTTTCGAATTAAATTATAACTTTAAAAAAAATAGAAAAAATAGTGAAAAAATAATTTTATCTAAAGCTAAGACTTTTAATGAAGGGCAAAAAGTTCAAACAGCCTTCACACTTTTAATATATTATATATTATAGATATAGATATATATATATGACTTATTATGTATTTAATTTTTACAAATTAACAAACCTGTTATTTCAATAATACAAACTCTTAATTTCTCCTAACAATATTTGGTCTAAACTTGAAGATTCTTGTAAATTAAAACACATTTTTTGTTGCAACTAAGATTCAGTTTTTTTTCATGTTGGTGAGTACTATTTTTATTTTATGAGTATTTTCTTATCAGGTAAACCGAAAACCGAACCGTTAAGGACTAAAAACCGATAAAAAATATCTTATTGGTTTAGCATATTTAAAAATCAAAAATCGATAAACTGAACCGATAATATATAAAACCAAACCGAACCGACGGATTGCACAGCCCTAAGTGAATAGTATTGTTAATAGTTGCTTCTTTGTTTTTCAATCAGTAGTATGGATATTAGTGAAGCGGTATCATTGCATTTTATTGTATTGAGACACAGATATGAATGTAGAACTACAAAAGACTCGTCAAGTGGCAAGGAAGTTGTGGATATGCATATTAACAGTTAACATGAATGTGCAACATTTTAACCTGGATTGAGATATAGATCTTGTATTGCCAGGATTAAGACATGCTTTTTTTCAATAAACACCTCTGGTTTTTTTATTTATTTTGTGTTTGTGTGTCTTTCCTTTTATATTAGATATGTGTATTGTGTCATTTTTTAACTAATTCTGCATTGAACTCTCCCACCCCTACATTTTGAAGCAACTACTGCCAACAGTGTATATGTTGGTTCTTCCTTCACTGAGTGTCACTGGATCTACATTCCATGAACAAAATTGCAAATTAAGATGGTCATTATTTTCAACAACCTGCAAAATTTGTCTGAGTAAACTTCACTGGGATGGAGATAATTCTCCTGTGCAGGTGGCAAATTTCTTAGTGAGGGATATACACAAAGAATGTTCAAGGTTGTCCCTTTGATGGTTAAACTCTAGTGCTAAACAAGATATGTCTTAGGGATATATACATCTCAAGTCAAACATCGTAGTTTAATGCTGCCACATGTTGATCACAATTATATGGTTAATTGGTTCTCAATTTGACTGTCACATCCCGATCTTTTGCACCATCTTCTTGAAAGTTGCAATTGGAGGAGAGTTGGTGAATAAATCAGCCACATTGTCACATGTTACCTCAATACAATATCTTTTCGTCAGATTATTATATCACAAAAGCCTATGGTCAATGCATTTTTGATCAAGTAGGCTTTAGTACCTAAAGAGTGTTGTGACCAGTTGAGGGCATGGCGTTCTCATTGTTATTGTCACTTATCCTCCATTTCACCCAAATGTCCAACCAAATTCTGAATGGTACAGTCTATTACGATTCTAGTCTGAGCTGCTTGACCTTTACAGGTATTGCTATCTGCTGAATGATTTGATACGCTCCGAGCTTGCCGCAAATGTATCCAAAGAGCTTCTCTAAGGGACTTAGTAAGAATATCTGCCAATTGGTCATTTGAACCGACAAAGCTGGAGGCAATGCATCCGGACTCAATCTTCTGCCTAATAAAATGACAGTCCACCTCTATAAGTTTCGTTCTTTCGTGGAAAACTGGATTTGAGGCAATATGTAGGGCAGCCTGATTCTCACATATAAGCTTCATCTGTTTGAATTCAACACATTTTAACTCTGGAGAAGTTGTTTTAGCCAAATAAGCTCGCATCTAGCAAGGGCCATAGCTCGACATTCAGCTTCCGCACTAGATCTGACAACAACATCTTGCTTCTTACTTTTCCAAGAAATTAAATTGCCTCCAATCATGATACAATACCCAGAAGTAGAGTGTCTATCTGTTGGAGAACCTGCCCAATCCGCATCAGAACAATGTCTGTGTGACCTTTGTCTCAATATATCAATCCTTGTCCTGGAGCTTTTCTGATGTATATGAGGATGCGAATAACTGCATTCCAATGATCTTTACATGGAGCTTGGAGAAACTAACCACACTTACAGCAAATGAAATATCCATGCGTGTGATAGTGAGATAATTCAATTTACCGACTAGTCTTCTATATCTACCAGGATCTTTCGGTGGCTTTCCCTGTCCATGGACGAGTTTGATGTTTGGATCCATAGGAGTGTCAATAGGTTTGCAATTTAACATGCATGTCTCTTCTAGTATGTTCAAAGCATATTTTCTTTGTGAGATGGCAATACTTGTCTTGGATTGTGCTACCTCAATTCCCAAAAAATACTTTAACTTCCCAAATCTTTGGTTTGAAAGTGATTGAACAAATGTTGCTTTAGCTGCGATATTCCTTCTGGATCATTGGTACTTAGTTTTCACTTTTAGTTCAGTTAGTACAATGAGGATATGTAATGAGATTAAATTAGGAAGTGAGGATTCATATATCCGACCGAACTGGTTTGCGACTAAGTGTAGTTGTCAGAGGGGGTAACTATGCGATTAGGATGGTATTTGAGTCTTTGGCCTCACCATCTGCCGAGTTATCCAAGTTTAAAACTTCCAATCTATAACATTGAGAAAGCTACTCAATTTACAACTCTTTTAAGGCGTACCAGCTGCAGATATTGATATCCACAATTTGAGCCTTAGGTCAGATTGAGAATCTTGAAGATTGGAGAAAGTATATGACACAACACTGCTTATCCCAGTATTAAATTGAATGATACCATCACTTTGTTGACACATTCAGATGCTGCGGCAGTCACCTTGTTAGAAGCGAGAACAAAACTTAGCTACTTCAGTTGTTGAAATTACCTGATAAAGAGAAAAGGAAACCCTCGATGAAACCATTTCCAATCTATGCATAAACTGAGTTCATGTCAGACCGAAACTAAAGAGCAGTTCTCCCAAGCAACATAGACCAACAGCCTTAGGTAAGACTAGGAACTGACTTATTAAACACCCTTAAATAGAGAGAGACGGCTCTTCCGAATAGATGAAACCATTTACATTTCAACTTGTATCAGCAAAAGTTGTGAATATTACACAATTTTGAACTTAAATTGAGCTAGTTAGTTAATTGATCACAAAAGATGAACAGAAGAACTTCTGTTTTTGCACAGAATTATAGCTCATAAATGTTTTCCATGAAATGTTATGCTTATCATACTAGTTGTATAGCTTTCACTCCCGCAAGAATATAACATGAATATAAGAAAATCTACAAAAACATTGAGCAGTAGCAACCTTAATTTAAGTAGACTAATCAATCTATTGGCAAAGAAGATTTCTCCCGGTCACATGCTAAAAAGAAAAAGGAAGGAAGACAAAGGAATCACAGAAAAAGTTAGCCACAAGAAGAGCAGCCAAACTATAGTAAAATCAAAAAGAATCACAGAAAAAGTTAGCCACAAGAAGAGCAGACAAAAGCACATGCAGTAAGAAGTTGCATCCACAATACAGCACTGTAAATAAAAAAGAAGTAGAGAATGCTCTAGGCACTTTGATGGGTAGTATGCAACTTCCCTTGACCCTTTCTCCGAAAGTTGTACATTGAGTCCAGTGTAACGGCACTGGCCAAATGATTAGGAACTTATTCTTATAAGGTGGTGGGATTGGCATAAGATGTAATATGCAATCCTTCTTTAGAGGTTTCCCTCTGTCATGGGCGTCACAATCAACTTCCAAGCTTAAGGGAAGGGAGTAGCAAAGTAACAGCAAGCAAAAGCATTAACTCTAAAGGACTTATCGAAACAAAAAGCTCCATTTTGAACAAAAAGAATAAAAAGTTAAACAAAAAAAATATTCGGCAAAAAACAGGCCTCCGGTTTTGAACAAATCTAGCTAGTGGTTTCAGTAATCAAATCTCAAATGCTAATTAACCAACAGTTTACGCATACCTCCATTAATATGAGGTTTACAATAATAACCCTAACACTAATCGACTATTCCTTCTTACGCCCTTCCTCCACTAATCAATTTGCATTGGTTAATGGCAAGTTTCAGTTCAAGCACAAGTCCAGGCCAGGAGGAATCATTTCTCTAGCAGATGTTGAATACTGACCAAATAACCAAGTTAAGATAACCTTGTCACAAGGTAATAGCAAGCAAAATAATTAATCAGCAAATCAAAGTGAAACTATGACAGAGAAAGAAAGTCATTTAAGAGGACTTACAAAAACAAAAGCAGGTATACTTTAGCATACTTCTCACACTATATAATGTCATGAAGTTGCAGAAGTCATAAACTTACTTTAAACACATCAGTAAACACACATGTTATTTCCCAGAGCAGTCTAATACTCAGAAAGCATAAAAAATGATTCACTGCTGAATCGAGGTGAAAAACTGATCTGAGGATGAACGTTTTTGCAGCCTTGCACAACTTAGATTTCATTTCCCAAGGTTAAGTTTAGCATCCTACCACAACTCATGAACAATATATCTCAAGATTCCACCACAAAAATAAAATTTAATCATATTCTTACATGATATGGCAACTAATGTTGAGGTCCAACATATGCTAAAACGTAATAGTGAAGGTTTAAAAAATAATGATAATACGTTTAGAATAATCTGGCAGCACTAAAATATAGCATTGACAAAATGAGCTTAAGTTGAAGCATTTAAATGAGAGCATTATTTGATTCTGTTGCTGCAAAAATAATATCTCATGTGCTAAGTGGTACACTGCTACCCCATATGAATACAAAGAAATTCATGTTGCAAGCAGGTTTCTCTTAAGCAGTTTGCTCCATTGAGAAATTGTTAGCTATGTTTGTCTATTTTAAGACAAATTTCATCTAGTTGATGCAACAAAATTGTGAATTGTTATGGTTATGTAGTAGGCAAGAGTATCAACACCAAAAGAAACTTAATTTCCACCCCTCAACCCAAGATCCAACTATACATACACCAATAACCTCAGTTTAAATACAACAGCTGCAGCTCAACAATTCATTTTCCCAGAAACTTTTTAAGTCAATACAGAAAATTCATCAAATGAAAGGATTGTTAAGTCAATGATACTGCTAATATTGAGGTGTCATTTCCTCCATATATAAAATGCAGGCAATGCATTGTAACAGTTTTTGGTAGTCAATCCTTTTGTTACTTTCTAAATACCTATACACAGCACCAATAAGTACAAGAAACAAAAAGGGCATGGAAAATGGAACTTCTTGATACAAAAATGTCACAAGTAAACGTATCAGAGACAAAATATAGCCAATCAAACAAGTAGATTCAATCTTCAATTGTGAGCAAATAACACATCAATGTAATTGCAAGATGTTTGATTGAAGAAAACAAAGTACAAATTCCATTAACCAGAGTCCAGAAGGCCAGTAGAAGAACAGTTACTACATTGCTTCAACTAAACTCTACAATAAGATTTGACAACAAACAGTAAAACAGTAACAATCTTCTACTTCCTAAGCCCTTTCACCACGAATCCTCCTAGCAAGTTGAATATCCTTAGGCATAATCGTGACCCTCTTAGCATGAATAGCACATAGATTAGTATCTTCAAACACTCCAACAAGGTACGCCTCAGCAGCCTCTTGTAGAGCAGCCACAGCACTGCTCTGGAACCTCAGATCCGTCTTGAAATCCTGAGCGATCTCCCTCACCAGCCTCTGAAAGGGCAACTTCCTGATCAACAACTCAGTCGACTTCTGATACTTCCTGATTTCTCTTAGAGCCACAGTTCCTGGTCGGAAACGGTGAGGCTTTTTCACTCCTCCAGTTGCCGGAGCTGATTTTCTGGCTGCCTTTGTAGCTAGTTGCTTCCTTGGTGCCTTTCCACCAGTAGATTTGCGAGCAGTTTGCTTAGTACGCGCCATTTTTAATGTATACTAAGAATGCTGAAGATGTAATACAACTGTGACTATTGAGAAATGGGTAATGAGGATTTAATATAAAGAGATGGAGGGCGCGAATTTGAAAATTTGGAAAAGATTTTTGAATTTTTTGGCGGTGTAATGATTGAGAGTGAATGTAGGCCGTTGATTGAGATCTTGGTTTAACGGTAAAGATTGGAGAAGAGAGAGATCGCTAGGATAGCGATCTGCGTGCTAGCGAAGTAACAAATGGGCATCTGCAACGTGTATATAAAAACTGATGTCTCTTTAATTGTTTTTTCTCTTATATTTCTCAATTCTTTTTCTTTTACCGCAATTTTTCTACCACTGTTTTAGGTGGGTTATTTAGTAGCCGTTTGGCCATGAAAATTAAAAAAAATTGGAGTTGGAGTTGTCTTTGGCCATGTCTTTTCTGAATTTTTTTTTTTACTTTAGAAAAAACTTTTTTAAATATGATTTTATGCTCTAACTTTTACAAACTATCAAAATCACCCAACTAAAATTTACCTACTAATGAAAAAAGAACACAATTAGCCACTATTATAAAAATAATTACATATACATGGTCATATTTAATGAATTTCAATTATGACATATATAATATTTACATTAATAGCCGTTTTCTCATATTTAAAAATTTTAAATATGAATGTTATATTAACATATCACTACTTCCTGTTTTCTAGGTAACAAATATTATCTTTCAAACAAATTTATTTTTTTAGAAATTTATTTAATTTATTTCCTTCATTTTCCGTTCATAAAAAATAGAAAATGATGAGTTGTTATTAAATTTTAGGGCGCCGCTAATTTATTTCTTTAATTTTTTTATACATGAAAGATTTTACTGTGTGTGAATAAATTATTTCTATGTAAAACATGCTTTGCATATTTATGATATATTATATCATATACCATAAATATATAAATATGCTTAGTATGTTTCTTTATACTTTGTATTTATATATATGTGTGTATATGGTATATACATGGTATAAACTTCATATATAACATACTTTATATATTTATATTATAAATATGCTTAGTATGTTTCTTAATACTTTGTATATTTATATATGTGTGTATATGATATATACATGGTATAAACTTTATATATAACATACTTTGTATATTTCATAAACTTCATAAATAACATACTTTATATATTTATATTATAAATATGCTTAGTATGTTTCTTAATACTTTGTATATTTACATATGTGTGTATATGATATATACATGGTATAAACTTTATATATAACATACTTTGTATATTTCTATTATAAATATAATGCTTTATATATTTATGGGTATAAATATAATACTTTATATATTTATGGATATAAATATAAATTAGCAGTAAAATAATGTCTTAAATAAGGGAGAAAATTAAATAAGGGATAAAAATAATGATGAGAGGGAAAAAGAGATATATATTAATTAGGATACCATTAAGTTTGAAATTATAATTATCTTATTCTTTAAAACTGTTATATACGTAATATTGAAAAAGTAATGTTATAAGGAGAGTTTTATGTAAAAATGTAAAAGATTGGGGTTATATGTAATAATAATAAAAGTTGAAATTGGAGTTAAAAATTTGTGAAAACAACAAAAACCTGTTTTCCCTTTTCAGAAAAAAAATTCAAAATTATTTTCCGAATTTTCATGGCCAAACACCACAATTTCCAACTTCGAAAAAAAAATCGAAAAAAAAGGAAAAAATTTCATGGTCAAACGGGCCCTTAATTTCCTTGAAAAATTCGCATTAGTTTGTGAACAAATTGTTGAAACCGTATAAAGTATAAAAAACCCACAAATATTTTCCTAAAAAAAAAAAGAGTTATACTCCCTCCGTTCCATTTTACTCGTCTCAAATTGGGATGGCACAGCTATTAAGAAAAATAATATGGCTAGTTTATCATAGTACCCCTATTAAATGATGTTTACATTTTAATTTAAAGAAAAAGTAATTAATGCAAAGGATAAAATATGGAAAAAAAAATTATCTTGTCTTGATAAGTAAAAAAGGACAAGTAAAATGGGACACCAAATTAGAAAATTTGAGATGGATAAAATGGGACGAAAAGAGTATTCTTTAACCTAGTGTTAAATTCAAATCATAAATGTTTACAACTCCAATGGATTTTTCATATATTTCATCAAAAAGTCCATCATTAATTTCTTGAATATGTGATTATGTAAAAAATAATAATATTGGATTAAACTCAATGAATTTACCTTTATTTTGACCATAGTCTATAGGTAAAATGAGAGTCGTGTTTGCGTACATTGTACGATCTCTAGATCCCACTTGTAGAATTATAGGGGATATAATGTTCTTGTAAAGCATCTGTCAGATTGGTAGGTGAATTAAATTAGTGAGTGATGGAAGTAACACATTCAACATGGTTCAATTATGGCCTAAATTATCTTGATGTAGCTACGATGTCAAATAGATGGGCAAATTTTGGCTCGTACTTATTCAAATAACTCCAGCAATACCACCTTCTAATACTATCAATCATAGCAATTTTTACTCGTTGGATTCAATATAAACCTTTAAAAGATAATAGCTCACTTCATCTTCTTCAACAAGTTTTTTTTTAGCTCAAAATATCCAATACTAATATCCATTTTTTCCTACCAACTAAATTTGAATCATTAAGGATGTGCAATATAAGCTCAGTGAAACATTACTCGTACAATTACAATCACAAATAAGAAGAAAAAAAGGAGAAAACATGAAAAGAAAGGAAGAACGAACTTTTTGCGGGAACTAAAATTTATTAAATTATTGCTAGTGAGTACAAAAATTAAAGGGTAAAGGGTCAATTTTGCCCCTCTATTGTGTGGAAAGGATTGATTTCACCCTCCGTTATAGTATTCATACAAAAATACCTCCACCGCTACCTAAATGGTTCAAATATACCCCTTCTTTGTCAGGGCTGTTCAAGGACACACAATCCAATATGAACATTTTGATGAGGTGGACACTACATACAATGCCACCTAAATGCCCCAATCGATTTTATCCCTCCTCTCTACTTGTTCTTCAATCATTAGAATTTTCTCTCATCCACCACCGTAAAAATGTTTATGTGAGGTGTATTATCTGCAGTTGCGATCATCATGTGAAGGTGTGTATCCAAGTTTACAACTCTTTTAATATCCACAAATAAAACTTTAGGTCAGATTGAGAATCTTGAATATTTAGAGAAGTATATGACTAACATTCCATTACTTTTAATTTTAGGGTCATTGTTGGCACCATTATTTCCTTACCCTTGTTGATGGCATATTATGCATTAAGATCCATCTCCATTAGCATCATATCGTATTATTATTACTAGTGAACTTGGTCGCGCCTTGCGTGATTATTTTTAAAAATATGAATATATTCATAAATTTAATTTTTTTGATTGTTAAATTTATTCGGTATGGGATAAGAATCACGAGGTTGCATTCGGACATATAGAACTCTTGTCTATTAATGCCATATCAAAAATAATTTAGATAAGTAGGAAAATTAAGGGAAAACTCATAAAATTTGTTGCCTGCATTCTTTTTAGTATGAGTGGAAGTTCGGAAAATTTTACTCTCGTTGCACCTTGGTTCTTAAAAGACGGTGTAATGTAAAGTCTTTACCTCAAACAATGTAAAATCTTTGGTATAAAGTCTTTGCTTTAGATTGTTTAAACTGTAAAACTTTGGTTCGAATAATGTGATGTCTTTGACTCAAATAATATAAAGTCTTCACTTTGAATAATACAAAATCTATAATTCGCTTAATATGGACTAAAGAAAGTAAAATATAGATGTCCTTATGATTTGTGAAGCCATGCAAACTCATAACTAATCATTACCATAGTACGCATTCTTTTCTAGTTAAATGAGTTGTAAATTCAGGCAATATAAGAATAAAGTACCAAAATCTAAAAAGTAGTTTTTTTGGTTAAATAGATATGCATTAATAGTAAAAAAATGAAAGAAAAATATAGAGTGGGAGCTTAGCCTGGCTCCAATACAAAAATAGTTGGGTGTCGCCCATTTGAGTTCATGGGGGAAGGGACATTTCTATGATAGCATGCTCCTTCGATATCAGCCCAAACAGCATGGACTGCAAAAGGTGGGGGTGCAGCGAAAAACTTGCATTCTTCATACTGATCCTGCCTAGCTCCTTCTATAGCAATGGCATTAGCTACCTTGTTTTGTTCTTTGTAGCTATGGTGAACGGGTGAACCTTTCAATCTTCTTATCAGAGAAATGCATTCATCAATAGTAGGGTTATATGTCAAGTTGCCTTGTTGAAGCATGTGTATAACCTCCTTAGAGTCGATGCTAATCTTAATGGGGTATAAATTATGCTCCAGGACACTAGTAAGGCCCCTTTGTAAAGCTAATAACTCCATAAGGGTATTGGTGGCATGGGTAAAGCTTTGAAAGAAATCCAAAACCCAGTTCCCCCTCGATGTCCTAACTACTCCCTCAATACCTCTCTTACCAGGATTACCCTTATAGGCTCTATCAGTATTGAGTTTGTATGAATTGTTTGGGGGGGAACCAACAAAAGGTGATGGTGTTACAGAGGATAGTTGTGTTCTGAGTGTTGAGGTGAAAAAATTCAGTTGCCTCAGAATAAGAATTCTTAAAAGAATGATGACATCTTTGACTATTGAAAACATTACTGTTCCTGATTTTCCAGGTGTTCCACAAGCAGAAAGAAAAGAGAGTGGACTAGGGATCCTGTTGTCAAAGCAGAAGTAGTGCAGAGTGTAGAGATTTCCAAGTGTTCTCCCAGTTGATTAGGGAGAAGTTTTAGAGATTAATGGTGGAGTCCCCTTTGTATCTCTGGATGAGGTTGATCCAGAAGGATCTAACAGAGGTACAATCAAAGAAGAGGTGACGGATATCCTCTAGAGGATGGTTGCACATCTGGTAGGAAAGAGTGATGTCAATGCCTTTATGAGCCAGGATTGCTCTTGTTGGAAGGCTTTAATGGTGCATTAGCCATAAGAAAAATTTTAGCTTGTTAGGGATGTTTTTGTTCCAAATCTAACCTTAAGATTTAAGGACTTGGTTTGAATTAGGCCTCATCCCAGAGATATGGGAATAAATATTTTTGCAAGAGAAAATGCCATTGCCATTCAACAACCAAAGAGGGATATCAGTTTTAATGTAGTGGTTGGGGAAGAAAGAATTAATGATGTTATGACTGATGCCAAGAAAAATATCAAAGGGAAAACAATCTAGGTTCCACTCACCATTTTTCTAGATATGAGAAAGCTTAAAAGCAGGACAGGGATTTGGGAGGGACCCTGGATAATTTGGCTTATAGGGGGAAAATTAGGGACCCACTGTCCCTCCAGGCACCTACCTTATTACCATTTTGGACAGACCATTGGATAGTATCCTTGCAAAGGGTCCAACTCTTTTGGATATTCCTCTAAGTTTTGAAGGATGTGAAAGTTGGGTTTCCAGATCTGTTATTATATTTGTTGGTGAGGACTCTACCCAAAGGAGAGAAGGATTGGTGTGCATTCTCCAAGCTAGGTTGCTAATGAGGGTTTCATTCTTGATGCCAACTTTCTGCATTCCCAACCCTTCTTTTTTTAGGCTTAGTAATAGTATCTCATTTCACCATATGCATTATTTTCTTAGAAGCAGTTGTTCCCCAGATAAAATATCTCTGATTCCTATAAATAAGGTTATGTATTTTATCAGGAAGAAGGATGTATTGTATAACATAGTTAGGCATACTACTCAGGGATGCCTTTGTCAAAGCGATTTTGCCAGCCATGTTATGAAACTTGGTCTTTTAACCTGTCAGTTTGTTGTTCATGTTGTCTAAAATGAAGTGGAAGTCAGTGGAAATAAAAGTCTTTTGAACACTGGGAAACCTATGTATTTTCCAAATATGTTGCAAGGCTTGATACCAAGGATGGTAGAGAGGTCTTATTGAGTGGTCAAATTATAGTTCTTTGAGAAAAGATCCTTGGATTTGGTAGAATTAACTTTCTGACCTGAGTAGATGCTAAAGCTTTCTAGGGTCTTAGTATTGTGAGGAAGTTTGCCCTATTTGCTCTAGCAAAGAGGGTCAGATCATCAGCAAAGAAGAGGTAAGAGATGAAAGAGCCTCTTCTATTGATGGATATAGAGTCCAATTAAGGATATCCACTTCATGGTTGATTCTTCTTGAAAGAAGTTCCATGCATCAATGAAGATTTAGGGTGACATGGGGTCTCCCTATCTTATGCCCCTATTGGATTTAAAGCTAGGAGTTATACTTCTATTCACAAGAACAGAGATGGAAGAGATGGATATACAGGACAATATGATTTTTAAGAGTCCAGGAGGAAAGTTAAAGAAGTACAGGGCTTGTCTGATGAAGGACCACTCCAGCCTATCAAAAGCCTTTTCGAGGTCAATCTTCAAGAGCACGCAACCCTTTTTTCCCTGTCATTTTGTTGAAATGATTCAAATATTCTTGTACAATTATGGCAGTATCAACAACCCTTCCATTTGAGAGGAAACTGACTTGGCTATGCCAATAATGGATTGAAGAAATGGTTTGATCCTATTAGCTATGATCTTAGTGATAATTTTATATTGATTATTAAAGAGATAGAGAGGTCTAAATTTTTTGAAGGAGAAAACATTTTACACTTAGGAATGAGAAAAATATGTGGAGTTGTTTTTTTCCTCCATGGAGAAAGAGATGAATGTGTTTGTATAGAAGTCTAGGACAAGAGGTCCATGGTGTCCCAGTACTTGTGATACATGAAAGGATGCATTCCATATGGGCCAGGGGCTTTGTATGGTTTGAAGAAAAACACAGCTTTTCAGACTTCTTCCATTCTAAGAATGGAGTCATGTAGAGCATGGCTAGAAGGACTGATAGAACCAGAGTTTAAGTGGTTGGGCTGCCAGGTATAGTTAGCACTTTGGTGTTCTGTGGTGTAGAGAGAATGAAGTATCCTAGGTTTGGACCCTTAGAAAATTTCCAGGAATCTCGTTCTTCGAACCCATTATGGCTCGTAGTATGAGCCATAAGCTGGGGTATGAGTCGTATAGGTGACTCATAAGGTGGCCAGTATTTGATCCTTCTGGTGTTACATTCTGCCAGGGATATGGATCATAGGTACAAATCGTATGCTAAGGTTATGACTTGGTTGTATAAGTCGTATACTGGACAGTTTCTGATCCATGGTTGAGGATTGGTTATGATTGGGTGGGTATCAATCGTAAGCTAGGTTACGACTCGTAAGGAGGTCAGTCATAACCCTGTATCGGGTTTTTACGAGATTTAAGTGGGGGTATTCTGGATATTTTTCTACTTACCCTAATAAGGACCCACAACTTCTAATACACTTAGGAGGTTATTTACCCTATTATTTTATTATTAGACACTTAGAATATCTTTTAAAACATATCATAATTCTCTCAAGAGCTTTTAGGGCAAAGAGCTGGGGTTTCAACTAAGGGATTACTTTGGGGCTTGTTTTGGTAAATTCTTTCTATCAATCTTCTTGGTTTAAGGCATGATTCTCTTTCCTACTTGTAATTTTAATTAAAGGCATGGTTATATGGTTGATTTCATGATTTTTACTTTTGCATGATTTTGATTTTCAATCATTAATTTTGGAGTTTTGATGTTAAAGGCTTGGTTATGATTTCTTATGATTTTAATTATGCTTTCTATACATTAATGATGGTTTTGAATAATGGAATTGCATGGTAATGGTTTAATGGTAATGGAATTTGGTTTTGGTTATATTATGCCCCCAAGGTGTTTGATAAAATGCTTGTAAAGATATGTTCATTTCATTGACTTATGTTAATGGAACTCTTGCTTATTTTCAGCTTATGTATGAAACCTTAAATATTTTCAATGATTTACAAAGGTGAATGGCTAATTATAATGCCTGTGGAGAACATGGTAGTCTCCCAAGAGGTTAATATGGTAAATAGAAAGGGCACCGAGAGTCCCCTTATTCTAAATAATTTGGCTATGGGTAATACTTGCAAGTATGGTGGTATGGCGATACCACTGGTTTATCTAATAGACTTGGTTAATAAATGGATAATTGGATTGTTTGAACTTGATTTTAATTGGTCATTAATGGCGAGAAGTGTAAGCTAAGCCGTGGAAGGTAGCGATCCCGGGGGGATCAAAATTGAAAACTCATATTTACCGATATGAGTTGTCTTCGATATCCACGTGTGAGTGTAATATTTATATTAAAGGGATGTACTAGTCATCCCAGGGTTATTGCCTGGTTGTGTGGATACACGCATCGGGACCTTTTCAGCAGGGAGAGCTAAACCCATATGGCCTGTATATGGTAGGACGACTAAGCTACACGACGCAGGTTAAGGTTTTTAAATGGCATGCTAAACCCGGTCCCTTTTACCAGCACTTATATATATATATGTAAGGTTGTTTGCATTGGATGGTTTTCACTTGGTTTTGATATATGAAATTACTTTATCCTTTTTTCGAGATTCATCCTAGTGTTCACCCACTAACTCGTCTACTGGTGGTTGTATACCCATGCTATGCAAGAGCCCAACGTTCGATTCCTCTTTCATAGTATTTGATTCGGGGATGGCTTATTGGACTGAAGTGGTAAGCTTCTATCCTTTCGGAAGGCATTATTTCATGTTGGACATTCTTAGACTTTTTATTTTCTTTTTGGATATTAGTTTTGGCCATGGTTGGAGGTATGTCCCAACCGGATAATTATATTCTTTTGGATAGAGGCTTTATGGTACTTCTAAGGGTTGGAATGGGTGGAATTGGTATTGGTGTCAGCTTTGACATTGGAATAAGCTGGGAGGCTGGCATCATTAGATATAATTTCTCACTGTTCCATAATATTACATTTTGAGTTTGACTTTCATATTATGTTTCAATATTCTCTTTGATTTGGTATGGTATGGATGGTTGGTTGGTTTGTTATGGGCTAACTTGGTTGGGTCGGTCATGGTTGTGACCCTATCCCAAAGTCTTCATGAGAGCATTGCACAATCTTGTTATATACTCAAAATTCATCTCATCTAAGGTTGTATAAGGTGGTTGGGTTGGGTTAAGTGGGTGGTCCTCAATCTTAGGTGGACTTGGGATGCCCATTACGACAAGGCCCCGATTCGGGTTGTGTCAGAGAATTATAGAAGGCTATGATGGCTTCTTTGATCTCAACATGGTCATATAGTCAAGTACCATTCTCTTGGAGAAAGGTAATGATATTTCTTTTCCTCCTATTCAGGGTAGAGGTGTGGAAGAATTTAGTATTTATATCTCCATCCATGATCCAATTGATTCTGAATTTTAACTTCCAAAATTTACTTTTCTGCTCAAGGATGTAGCTGAAGTCCCTTAAAAGCCTATTTTCTAGGTCATGGAAGAAGGCACTAGTGGGGTAATTGGGGGACCTTTGAATTCTGACCAGCTGGTAAAAATGTGTTTTTCTTATGGAAGATGTTCCCAAAGACTTTCTTATTATTTCAGGCACTAATAGTGTTTTCAAAAGCAAGGGTAGCACTGGTAAGGTCAGTCCCATCCTGGAAGGAATGACTGACTAGATTGCCGAAATCATCATGACTACACCACATAGAATCCATCCTAAATGGATGCGATGATAATTCAGAAGCTTTGTTGCAAAGAAGAAGGGCCCTGTTCCTATGGGTTCAGATGTTTTGGTTAGGTTTGGTAAAGTTAAGAAGAAAGGAGAATGGTTAGAATGGGTTTTGGGTAGTCAGGAGACAGAAGCCTCAAGGAATAAGTGAATCCAATGGTCATTAGCAAGAAATTTATCCAAGCTTTCTAGAATCAAGCTATGCCTATTCCTATATCTCATGTTTGACCAGCTTTATTTGTTTTATCTATACCCCAGATCAATGAGATTGCAGTGATTTATGCAATCCAAAAGAGGGAGAATCTAGTAAGATTGATTCTATTACCCACAAATTTATCAGAAGCTCTAAGAATTTCATTGAAATCATCCCCCACCAACTAGTTATTACTACTAAAAGAATCAAGAGTATCAACCATAGATATTAATTGGTGATAGTGTCATCTTTCCACATAACAACAATGCCACCAAAATTACCCATGGCTCTAGATTGAATTTGGCAGTGATAGCAAAACTCCTTTATGAGGTTGTTATGATTAGTTATCCTAGTTTCCAGGAGGGCCAAGATAGAAGGTTGATGTATGTTAACCATCAACATACAGTGTGTCATGTCCTGTTTTTATCAAGGTTAAACAAAACATGACTCATGGACTCTAAAAGAATTAAAATTTGTACAGAGTCACCACCTAATTTTTAAGGAAAATAAGAAAACCTATTTAATTATTAACACGTGTGATTTATGTTGTAGTCTGCAAAAACTAATTTAGATTCTAGGTAAGGGTTTAAATTATTCAGAAGAAAAGGAAATATGCACCCTTCAGAATCCACAAATATGGTACCTGGCTAGAATAAATTTATCAAAGAGGGAGGAGGTATAAATATTTAAAATAATGTAAAGGTGTATGTGTATTAACTATATAAACAAATTTATTGTTATAAAGATATGTAAAAAGTATGTATAAAAATGTACAAACTACATGTGAAAAGAAAAGTATTTTGTGACATGTGAAAAGAAAGTGTATTTTGTGTGCTATAAAAAAAAGTATTTTTATAAATAATTACGGAGAGAAAAATAAAGATACTTGAAAATAAAAACTATACAATGTAAATGTGTGAATTAATTGATTGATTTTATTTGGTTGTGTAAATATTAGCGGTCTAAGTTTTGCCTAAATACGTGATAAATATTATATAAGTAAAAACGTTTTCGCCCAACACCCCAAAAGTAAAGTTTTCACTATGAATGATATTTATCCAATTGTGATAATGCAAAAATGCAAATGTAAAGTTCAAATTCCTTTTTAACGCTATTTTAGACAAGTATTTCTGAGAACCTGTACAAACACGTTAGTAATAAAGCAAATGAATTAAGAACTATGTGTGCATAGATGTATACAAATATATAAAAGAATTTTTTTTGTTAAAGTATGGGCTCGGATTAAGTTTTAGATACGCTATGGCTACAAAGTGGTTGCTCGA
Source organism: Capsicum pubescens (assembly GCA_030864215.1). NCBI lineage: Eukaryota > Viridiplantae > Streptophyta > Magnoliopsida > Solanales > Solanaceae > Capsicum > Capsicum pubescens. Next base: position 257,980,681 of record CM061538.1, read on the forward strand.
TTTATTGGTCATCCTAATTCGCCTTGCCAAGATACTATCATAAAAACCTTTGTGTTGTCGTGATATTATAAAGAGAACATCACTCAAATTTATTTATTTTTATTACGTATATTTATATACACGTAATGTCCATCTTTTATTTGGGGAGGCCTAGAAAATTGACGAAGAATTTCTTCATCGGCCATGTATTAATACTTGATACGAATAAATAAACTTGAGAAATAAAGTCCGTCTTTTGTAATGGAGTAGCCTAAAAAATACGAGGGAGAGATATTACCATCGGCCAATCATGTAGTATCTTGTTCGTTATCAGTCAAGTAAAGATGTAAATGACAAAAATTATTCAAAATTAGTCCCTGATGCAAGCGACAGCAAATCCAACGGCAAAATAATTAAGAACGAAGCAAACTGATAGCAACAACAAGAGTAAGCAATAATATACATAAATATATGAATAAAACATAGTCAATATAGTCCGAATGTAACAACAAAGGTGGAGTTTCATCAAAAATAGGAATCCCCCACCGGAGAAGCATGAAAATAACTGGATCTGACCATTTTCAGACTAACTAGTGTGAACGGGAGAGGGTAAAGGGAGGCGACGCTGATTGGAGGCTCGCCCGCGGTGACAAATTATGGAAAGACATGACGGAATAGGGGAAAAAGCAGTAGTGGTATTTGGTGGGTGTGGTGATTGGTGGCGTCGCTTCAATGGCGACATGCCGGAGCAACGCCGACGATATGTAAAACCATTCAGATTTAGCCATTTTGAAGTGGCGTCCCCCATTAATGGAGAAAAAGAGAGAAAAAAGAGGGGCGACACATGGTTCGTCAGTCATGGTGACTCACCAAAATCCGGTGGTGATGGGGCAGTTGTGAGAAAAAAGGTGAGAGGAAAAGAGAGAGATGCAAAAACAGGAAGCAAAAATCTGATATTGGGATTTGTATATGCGCATGTGTGTTTAAATATGTGTATTGTGTATTTTTTGTGTATTTGAGGAGAAAAAATATGTGTTGGCAAAGAATATGTGTGTATAGTGAAAAAAATATGTGTATTTTTATAAAAAATATGTGTATATGTATTTGTATGTTTGAGAGAGAAAGTAAAAAAGGAGAAAGAAATTTGTATGTATGTATATTTGTCTTCCACCATCCACTATTTATAATAAAAATTGGCACCCCTTATTATCCAATGGATAAAGGGGTGTCCCTTATTTTTATATTAGGGCACCCTTTGGTTCTTAAGTTATTCACCAAAGGATTTTCATCCTTTTGACTAATAGATAAAGTTATTATCTAAAGGGTAGTGTCATTGAGTAGTTATTGTCAGATGTGACAAAACATCACTGTGTGGTTATTATCAGATGTGACAAGATATTATTATGTGGTCCTTGCCGAAATGACAAGACATTACTGTGTGGTCCTTGTCGGATGGGACAAGACATTAAATTATTATGCTGTGTAAAAATAATTGATTCGACGTAACATTTGCGGACTGTATTAAATAATGTACAAATGTAGGCATCAATGTGTAATTACAAAACAATGTAAAGAAAATTAAAAATATTGAAAGTATAATTAATTTGAAAATATTATAAAAATGTGATGTCATGTCGTGTACGTGTGCAGATGATTGTGAAAAATATTAAAAACGATAATGAATTGATAAAAATTATAATATAAGGAGGATTATTAATAAATTATGAAAAGTAAAAAATATGACTACAAATTTATAAAATTCTTAAAGTAAGGGTGTTTATCAATAATTTATTAAGAATTGTAAAAACTAAGTGAAAATTGTATTCCGGTCCCTTTAACGATTAGGAAGACTAAAGACGTTAATTTTAAGCACAGAAAGCCAAAATTGGATGTCAACACAGTGTCTCCTAAATTCTACATTGTTGGCCCTCCTAGCATTCCATATTATATAATTCTGCATCATTTGTTTGGGGGTGGGAGATTTGTATCTTATCACATCCTTTCCTTTCCCTAGTGGGTTAGATGGGCCTGTCATTTCTCAAGTCTTCCTCTTCTTGGATAAGGGGGAGAAGGGGGTTAACTTAGCAATGAAGTGTTCCCTTAGCATAAGGTTTGGGATATTTACCATGACCTCTACCTTTGACAGTTCCTGAGGTAAGAGAACAATGACCATCTCGTGTATGAGCTCTATGAACTCTAGACTTACAGTCCTTTACAGGGTAAGAGCATCTGTTTTGGAAATTCTCAGTTGAGCTAGGATTCTCTCCATTTCCCTGTTGCTCCCCTCAGAGATTCTAGAGTTTTTTATTTTTCTAGCATTTTTTTTATATAGAGGAACGGGATGGTGGAATAAATTTGATATCAAGGCCGATGGAGTTTGGTAGTCTCCAGAGAGACTAAAAAAAGTTGATACATGAGACAAGAGATGTGGGTTGGGTGGGGAAAAGAAAGGAAGGCTCAAACTCACTTAGTTCATTAATTCTGTCAGGCTCAGTGGTGTGATTTCCTCCTGGAATGATGAACCGATCACATGGAATAGAGTTTTCATTTAGACATTTTGGCCAAAACTTTTGAGACCCAGGCATAGGCACTCCATAGCTAGTTGTGCTAGATACCTCAGGTCCTGGATGTATAGAGTTATCATCTTCTCTTCCCATAGAATGTGAAGAGGGACTGTTTAGTTAGAAAGTCAAACCTCCAGTCATAATATTGGAAGATGGTCCTAGGGAAAAGGTTCCGTATACAAAGGGTAATCATGTTTGTAGTTGGAGGAGAGCTTATTATTTTGCTCTGTAACAGTTTACATGTCCTTCGTTTGATCCTTTAAGCCCATTTGTATGGGGGAAGGTAGAGAGTTTTCAAGTTAGAATTCTCAATAGCATTTAATGCATTGTCTGCATGGAGAATAATTTCCATCAAATCACTTTGGGCAGTGGAAAGTTTTCCCTCCGGTATGCAGGAATCATTAGCTCTAAGATTTAGAGAAATAGAAGTGAGCTGGAAAGAGAGGGCCTTGTTGGGGATATTATTCTTTTTGTTTCCCATTTTTTTAGATTGAACATCACTGTTCAAAATTATAAGGGAGTTAATAGAGTTAGATATTTGGGCCAAAGGTAAACCTGAGTCTAGTGGGGGATTGGGTTTAGGGGTTTTAGAGTTAATAGGAGAGAAAAAAGAAAAAATCAACTGGCCTAAAAAAGGTATCTGTTGCTTTGATAATTCGAGGGGCCTGTGATAGGCCCAATCGACTTGGTTGTGCCTCAATAAGGCCACTATTTTTATTTTTTACAGAGTGGGATAGCCAGGAACAGGCCCAAAATAGGCTGGGCGTTGAAAAGATAAATCGTCCTAATTAGTCTTGGGTCGAACTAGCTGTTGGCTTTGAATGGGCCCAAAAAGAGGTGGGTGCCCTAGTTTTCCCCTGCCGCCGTTATTACTTAGAATATCGGTCGGCGGAGTATTGGAAGAGGAGGGTTTAGGGGACTCACATGGTGCCGCTTCTTATTTTTTACCTTTGTATTCATGTGTTGCATTTACCCGGTGGACTAGGACTTTCTGAGACCGTTTTTTTCCTAGCAAAGGAGACCATTTGCCAAACTTTGTCAGTTTTTTCAGTCGGGCTTGTGAAAATTGGGTTGGAGCCTGTAGGTACCTTATCTATGGCAAGTCTTTCAGTGGTCTGACAGTGAGATGATATATGTCCAAGGTGACCACATGATTTATAGAGAATTCCTTCACCTTCATAAATAATGTTTTGTTTATGTCCTCCGATAGTAATAGTTATCTTGACCGAAGGCCCAAATTGATTTGTATGGAGATCCTGGCATATCTAACCCTAATCGTTGCAGATGTACACACATTTACCTTCAACAGACGCCCTATCTTTTTTTCCACCCTTTCTAGTAAATGTATGTTATAAATTTGGTTGGGAGTTGTTTTAAGCGGATTCAGATCGCCGTGGATTCAATTTGGGTTAGGTTAGGAATGCAGTTTGGTTTCCATTTCCTAACAGAAAATAAACTCTCTGCTATGAACCAGGGTCCCCTTTGAGCACCTTTTCTAGACTCTTAGGTTCTTGAATTTGACATGAAAAAGTTAAAACCCAGATTGATTAAGCAAAGTGGTTCAATTGAATACCGTAGGTCTTCTAATTTGGTCTTTAGTTACTGATGGGTGAATTTCTTCCGGAAGGATTTAATAATAGCTGAGAATTTTCATGAGGCATATAGACGTCTCTTGTCCTCGATAGATAAGTTGATCATATCATCATCCAAATGTCTATTCTCATCCCCAGAAAGGACGAGGTCTATAGAAATTTCGATGGTGGGGAGATTATTTGATGTTATGTCTTTGTATGAGGGTTTTCCCTCCTCTATCTGGACATCATTAGAAAAATTACTAGTGTTAGGATTGGAACAGGAATTAGGCATTGCTATGATATGGAGGGCCGACTAAGTTAGAAGAATTGGAAAATTAGAGAAAAGTGGGACACACTCTCTCTAACCCATTATAATTTTCTCCTTCCTAATGAGTAGTTACTTTAGAAAATTTGGCTGATAGGCTTGTTTAAGTCTTTAGTTTGTAAAATAGTTTATAATTTATTTTCTCATTTTAAAATAAAATAAATAACTTCATAAAGAATTGAGTTGTAATAATATTTAAAAATTATGAGATCTATCTACACAAAAAATTAATTTATCAAAAAAAAATAATATAGCATACATGTAATTGTTTGAGTTGATCTACGGATTAAAAAGATCAATGGTCAATCTGTCAAAAAAATCATAGTCTATATGTAATCAGCTAGATTAATCGGTCAAACTAAAAAAAGACCAGTAATTAATTTGTCAGATTAATTATTATAATAGTTCAACTGTTGAATAACGAAAAAGACTGATATATAATATCGATCGGATAATGATCAATTTGTCCATTACATGATAGGTTTTGGATTAATTTAAAATTTTGAAAACTTATAATTAAATTTTAAATCACAAATAAATTTAAATATTCAAAAGTAGTTCTTTTACTTGAGAAAAAAAAAAGGAAAACAGCACACATAGCCAAACCCAAAGTGTTTATAACTTTTTATAACCCTAAAAACGAAGTTATATAAGTTTTCCTAAACGTACACAGTCATGTTTATCTACGTAAAAGCACTTAAATATTAGTCATGCTCCTTTGACAATAACCTCACAATTCTTCCTTCTCAAAATCGTTTACAATAACGGAGAGTGGAAACCCATTTGCTTTTTTTCCCCTCAAAATATGGAGAAACAATTTTAAGAAAACTAAATTCTTAAAAACCATCAACTCCTTTACTCTCCACCATTGCAAAAATCCTACTCTCCCTTCAATACTAATATGAAGAATACACTAATTATACATTGAATTTATAATGTAGAATTAAAGTAAAATTCAATGTATACTTTATACAATTAACATATAATTCATGCACAATTAAAGTGTACACTGATTATACATCGAGTAGATAGTGTTTATACACTATTGACACTAAATAATAAAAACATACTAATTATATATCAAGTTTGTTATTTAATCCATGTAGTGTATATATATACATATATATATATAATTGTTGATGCAACTCCCTCCTTTGCCATTGCATCAAGACCTGATTTTGCATCCTAAAGTAGTCAACACCAGAGCTCTCGGCCTCTCTAACTTTGACCTGCAGTCATCAAGAATTGCATTATATTGAAGGTTCCCATTGTTAAGCATGTTAATTATCTCTATGAAATCGATGTTGTTCTCTGCAGGTAAGCGTTTGTTAGTCTCAATAAGCTTTAAAACCTCATTAAGAGAAAGTAATTCCATTTGATTACTGATAGCCATATTAGAGGTGTTACAAAATCCCAGGACCCAGTCCTTGATAGCATTTCTAATGACCCCTCCTGTTCCCCCTCTTCCTGGGTTTTCTTTACAAGCTTCATCCGTGTTAAACTTATAAGACCCTCCTCGCGAAGGATTCCACTTAACAAGAATAATGAATTTTTGGATTGGCTTATTTTGCTCGCTACATAGAAGAACATACTCAGCTTCTTCTGAGTAGACATTATGGAATGAAGGCATGTTAGTCTTATGGTTGACAACATTGAAGTTCTTAGCCTTCCAAATGGTCCACAGACTGAAAGAAAAAAGGCATTCACAGGACAGGACATTGGTATAGTCAGTTTTCATGATGGTATGCCATATTCTCTCCCAATTAGAGAGGTAGAGGTGGTGGGGTCTGAGCTTATTGGTGGCTGAGTTGTTGACTATATCCCCCAGAAAGTATGCATCATTGAGCTGTTATAAAAGATATGTTGGGTGTTTTCTAGTTGGCCCATGTAAATGCAGTAGTTTGGGCTTATATGTATTCTTCTACTGTGAAGGAGAGAGTTCGTAGGAAGACTGTCATGATCCAAGAGTGATGATAGGCGAATTTACGCGCCTATATCAATATATTTTGCCCATATTTTAGCCTAGTTTTGAGAACAAATTATATATTTCATGCACTTTTAGTCCTTTTTCCTGTAAATGAGCTAACGAACATGATTAGTAAAGTTTCAGGTATAAATGATGCATAATTCAGCATTTTATGGCTTACTTGACGCTAAAGAAAGATCACAAAGGAAGGAAAGGGAGTTTGGACGCCTAAAGGACCAAAAGTGATGCATGGAAAATCTGTCCCGGGCTAAAACAGCAATTCTGAAGACTTTGGGGACTTACAGACACAAAGCTGGATTTTGACAATGATACATTAACCTAGTACAATTAGGTTATGTATTTCATTATTTTATGTGGATTATGATAATGTTACCTTAACCTAGTACATTTGGGTTAAGGATTTCATTAGTCTAGTAGGATTTGGTTATTTATTTCATTAGCTTAGTAGGAGTAGGATATGGGTATTATAAATACCCTATCATGCTAGAGATTTTGGAGAACAAGGAGGGAGGAAGGAGGGAGAACACAATACTTCCTTCCATCCCTCACATCTTCTATCATCTTTTTACATCTTCAAAACTCTTCTAATCTTTCCATTAATTCTATTTTTCTTCTTCTACTCTTCCATTCTTAAATTCCACAACAAGAGAATCGTTACTTTGCCTAGGAATTCACGCCTCACGCCTACCACCTAAGCTACACGAAATTACTCAATCTTGTGGTATAACAACAATGTCAATCGTGATCTCCTTCACATTCATGGATAACTAAACTTCTCTGTTGGGGTTATGGAAGCTGTATGAGATACTATCTATTGCTGTGAGTTTGTGAGTTCGAGGCACGTATATTGCTTATATCATTATTCTCTTCATCTTAATCTACATTCTTTGCGGTTGCAAACGCAAGAATACGCCAGTCTAACATTTAACTTGTTCGAGAGAAAAGTTATTTGTCTGGAAAAGAGATAATGTCAAGGTAGTAGGACACCCTTTCCTATTAAAAAGCTAGTGCCGTAACTGGACTAACCTCTTGGAGAATTCGTACCGTTAGATACACTTTAAGCTCGAGAGAGTTAAAGTGAAATAGTCCTTGTTTAGGTCGAGAGACGCTTGGATTTACCATCGACTACAATCCTCTATAAGCAATTGCATGTCAGAATTCTACACACTCATAGCCAATAGAGACGTATACCTCAGAAGGTGGACATAACCCCAACGCTTCAATTCTCATTGTTTACAACTTACGTAACAATCTTTCTCTTTTACCTTGCTATTTTCAGCTTTTATTTAATTGTTTTGGTGACACATTACAATCCCCCCTTTTTACGAGACTTGCACTAAAAGTCTAGTAATCTTTACTTACTTGTTGACCAAGCTATTCCCTGTGGGATCGATACCCAACCCAGTTGGGTTCTATATTTGCTAACGACCGCTTTACACTCCTACGAGAGCTGTAGATTGAGCGTTATCAAAAATTGGCGCCGTTGCCGGGGAATACAAGTGTCAATTAAGTTCGTAATAATTACTAGACCCTTTGGTCGAAGACTCTCGTACTTTTACTTTTAGTTTTTGTTTTTGTTTACTGCAACGTTTTTTGTTCAGTACATCAATGGATGCACAACGTGAGATACCGTTCGATGATGATGATGATGATCTTGATGGAGCCGGAGCCACAGGAGCCATTATTCTTCCACCATTAGCGCCCGGAACCAAGTTCAACATCACAAGCACCATGATGCAGTTATTGCAACTCAAGGGATTATTTGGTGGACTAGCAGGCGATGATCCGAATATGCATCTCATCAACTTTATTTCTACATGCAAGTCTTTTGACAATCCTGGTGTTGGTCAGAATGCAATTCGATTACGTCTATTTCCATTGTCTCTGTCTGGGGAGGCAACACTATGGTTGAATGGGCTGACTCCTGATTCAATTACAAATTGGAGGCAATTGAGAGACGCTTTCCTAGAAAGATTCTTTCCGCCATCCAAAAGAGCACAATTGAGAGATGAAATCAGCAACTTTCGTCAGCTTCCCACTGAAGCTCTTCATGAAACATGGGAGAGGTTCAAGACAAAGCTAGCGAGGTGTCCAAACCATCATATGACTAATGTTCACCTAATGGAGATACTATACAGAGCGTTGAATTCAATAACTAAACCAGTGGTGGATAATGCGGCTGGAGGATCTTTTATGGACCTCACCTTTGGTCAAGCAAGCAATATGCTAGATCGCATGACGAAACAAAGTAGAGCTTGGCATACCAGGGATTCCGAGGTAGCAAGCTCCACTTTATCTATTGGCATGACCACAGAGCAGAGGCGTAGACAAGACGAACGCGACCAAGATATGGTGCACATAAAAACACAAGTGGATCTTCTCACAAAGCATCTATTATCAGGGAAGACTGAAAAAGTTAAAGCCATTGTCGCACATAGAAGAGATGAATCTGATTTGGAGGAAGAAGCCAACTACTTGAGTAATCAGAGGGGTTTCCGAGGTAATACCCAAGGAAACCAAGGTCGGAACTATTATGATAATTCTGGAAACAAGGACCAAGGTAGTTGGAGAAAAAACAATGAAAAGAGTGGTGTATATGTTCCCCCTGGTAGACGTGATACCACCACATCTAATTCTGGAAGTATGGAAGACATGATGGCTAAATTGTTGAAAGGAGTGGAAACAACGAGCGCGGGAGTTACTGAGGTAATTAATGATTTGTCCTCCATGAAACAACTAGTTGATTCTCATTCCACTTCAATCAAGCAAATAGAGCAGCAATTGAGCCAACTCTCAGCAGCACTCAATCAAAGAAAGGCTGGCACTTTACCTAGCAACACCGTGCAAAACCCAAGAAATGATGGGTCATGCATGGCTATTACTACCCGAAGTGGTAAGGTGCTGGAAACCTCATCTAAGGGCAAGCAAGTGGTTGACGAAGTAGTGGACATTGATGATACGGCGAAAGGGGAAGATGTCGCAGCAGCTGATCCTGACGTCCATAACGTCACCCCTCACAATTTGCAACCTGAAAAAGCTGAAAAACGGAAGCAAGAGGAGAAGAAAGCCGTAGAAAGAAAAATTCCATACCCACCACCACCTTTTCCTCAAAGATTGAAGAAGGTGGCGGATGATACAAAGTTCAGCAAATTCATGACCATGTTGAAGCAGCTGACCATTAATGTTCCGTTGGTAGAGGCGTTAGAAAAAATGCCTGGGTACGCTAAATTCATGAAGGACCTGTTGACAAAGAAGAGGGCAGTAAGCTATGAGCCGGCAGATAATATTCATCATTGCAGTACAATTGCCACAAGGTCCTTAGTACAGAAGAAGGCAGACCCTGGTGCTTTCACTATTCCTTGCACGGTTGGATCTATGAATTTTGCTAAGGCATTGTGCGATCTGGGTGCTAGCATCAATTTGATGCCACTATCCGTCTATAAGAAGTTGGGGCTAGGAGATCCAACACCAACCAATATGAGGCTCGTGATGGCTGATAGGACGGTAAAACGACCTGTGGGTATCTTGAATGATGTGTTGGTGAAGGTATCTTCATTTATCTTTCCTGCAGACTTCGTTATTCTGGATTGTGAGGTGGATTCTGACGTTCCCATAATCTTGGGACGCCCCTTCCTCGCAACTGGAAGTGTGCTTATTGACATGAAAGATAATGAGCTTTTGTTTCGAATTAATGACGAAGTGGTCCGCTTTGATATATGCAAAGCCATGAAGCAGCCCAGCAATATGAATGAGTTATCTGTAGCTGATGTTCATCATGAGGATATGAAAGCATTATCTATAGAGAAACAGCCTACTGTTGAGCCATTGTCTGCTGCGCCACTGAAAGTTGAGCATGAGGATAATGAAGATTATGAAGAACTTATGGGTGCTCTAACAGAAATAGAGTCTTATACTCCTAAGCAACCGGATTGTGAACTCAAGAATCAACCAACAACGAAGACTCCCATTGATGAGACACCAACACTAGAATCGCAAGAGCTCCCCGATTATCTAAGGTATGTGTTCTTGGAAAGTAGAAATATACTTCCGGAGAGTGCAGATGATTTAAGTGAACAGCACGTAGAAGCTCTCATCTCTGCTCTGAAGAGATACAAGAGAGATATGGGTTGGACTATTGATGATATAATTGGTGACTCTCCGGAGAAATGTATGAGCCATCTCGAAGAAGATCGCATGCCCACAGGTAAGCCTCATTGTCGTCTAAATCCTTTTAGAAAATGATCCACCATTTACCTCGACGAAGTCTGAGTACTCGAGGTAACCATGTCGTGCCACGACAATAAATAAGGCGCTAGATGGGAGGCAACCCATCGTTTATCGTTTTTCATTTATCGTTTATCGTTTTCTTTCATTCTAGTACTTGATTTGTTTTTAATTAATAAAAATCCAAAAATAAGAGTCGTGCCACGACCAAAACTAAGGCGCTTGGTGGGAGGCAACCCATCGTACTAATCGTTTTCATTTGGTTTTAAGCAAAAATAGGTGCAAGAAGTAGTCAACGAGGAGATTGATTTCAATTGACGATTTGGAAGCATTGTATGGTAAAGTTGGTAAGTTAGGAAGGGTGATGCATAAGGCTATGGATTGAGCCTTTCTCACGCCAAAATAGGCTTCGAGGAAGGCTAGGCCTTGGTAAAACTAGGCCACGAACGATGCACAACCTATCCTATAGCCTAAGGTCTCGGAATCTAGTGTGCTATACACTATGCGCCGCCTATTCCTAGGTATGCTTTTGACTATGCGCCGCCTATGCTATGGCATTTGGTCTCAGTATCTCATATGCCATAGACTATGCGGCGCATATGTCTACAAATGCCATAGACTATGCGGCGCATATGTCCCATTATGCCATAGACAATGCGCCGCATATACCATGACTATGCCAAGCATTATGCGCCGCATATGTAGCATTTTTGTCTCCAAAACCGATTGTAAATGGGTCAAAACCCGACCCATTCTCTTCCTATATAAAGGAGACTTAGTCTTGAAACACAAACACATTGAAAACTTGACCTAGGCACCGCATATACTCTCCAAATCATCTCAAAACTTTTCTTTTTGCTCTCCCACTTCACAAGAACATCTCCAAAGGCTTCAATCACGTAAGTACTCTTTTGTTCTTCATCTATTTTTTGTAAGTGCTACGTTTCTATGTCTATTACGAATTGCTACATCTTGAAGAAATATTGGTGATGTTAATGTGTTTGAATTGTTGATACAAAACCAAGTGAGTGAACATGAACGTTAGGATACTCTTAACTTGTTTCCGACTTGAAATTGATTTTGATGCATTGTTATACTACTTGCGGAATTGCTATAGTCATGAACATTGCATACTCTTGTCACTTGAATACTTACATGTTGGGATGTCTCGCTCATCGGAATAAGACTTATAGTTGCCTACCGACATAGGAGATTGTGATTATTGATAGAAACTATACCATGATGTAATCCCTATGTAGAAGTCTTGATATACCTAACATAAAAGTATTGCAAAGATTGCAAGAAGTGTTACATAGCTGAATTTCTTGTTGGAATATAGCCCCTAAAATGTATGTCGATGAAGTCTGAGTAATCGACCACTTTCACTTCACTAGTCTGTACCAACAAACTAAGTGTGGGGTGGTGCCACTACTGCTTGTTTATAGATTTTATCCATCGAGATGATGCTAACATGAACATTTTTTTTAAGTCTCAGGTACAATGGCACCCAAAGCAAGACCACTTCACAAAAAGGCAAGAAAAGAGGCCGAAAAGAGCAAGGAGAACCCTCCTCGCTGCAAATACCTCAACTTACTCTTGGAATTAAGTGGGATACTTATGAGGAACTTCTGAGAATGACGACTCTGATGATGATTCCGATGCAAAGGGTATGACCCCCGACATTGAGGACGAGTCTGACTGACCAGGTTCTTCGTATTTATTCTCCACTGAGGACAGTGTCCCGACTAAGTGTGGGGTGGTGGTATTGCATGGTATACTTCTCTACTCGCATCTATGTTTGTTTGCTTTGTTTTTGTTTCATTTTTTTAGTAGTAAATTTTTTCTAGCTTCGCATGAAATTATTTTGATAGGCAGCATGAGATTATAACAAGAGTATGTGCTACAATTGTGACTATTGAGACGTTTAGGCTCTAGTTGTGACTCATTATGTGATATTGTGTGGTTCAATTCCTTCACTTGTTGGGTCGAGAGTCTATATTACTTCCAAGCAAGTCGACCATGTGCCTTGTGTGTGTGAGATGATCGTATATTCTATGTGTGTGGCTGATGCTAGAACTTGCCTGGTATGTATGCAAAGCGAAAATAAGGAGTGTAAGTTTAGGATATGATTTAGGCATTTCTTTGGCAACCTATATTTGTTTACCTTCAGTTTTACCTACCCATGGACATCATCCTAGTTAAACCCTTTTGAGCCTTTAGCCTATTTTCTTTGACAACCTTGTATGTAAGCCTAATCCATTTCTTTCAAGACCGTAATTTGATCCAAACTCCTAAGTGCTTTAAAGTGAAAAAGTCATGTGACAACATAAGAGGAAATTGGGTGAGTATGATGCTATAAATTGTAATGGTGCTTGAATGTGTTATGAAAAAGAAAGTGCTATCATAAGAGGTATGTTGTGAAAAGAAAAAGGAAAAGAAAGCTGAAAAGTGAGTTGTGCTTAAAATTGAAAAACAAAAGAGGAGAACAAGGGTGGTATAACAAAAGAAAGAAGAAAGGTTGAAAGAAAAAAGTGTCAATAATACAAAGTGATGTATTAAAGCGCTTAGGAACTTAGTCACTATTCCTGGCCAAAATAGTCCTACCCGTCCCTTAGCCTACATTACAACCGTCAAAAGATCTACTTGATCTTAATCTTAACATTCCAACATTTAGTGGAGCATTACACTAAGGGCAAGCCTATGGTCATCAGTTGCTTCATATGAATTCTTTGTGAGAGCGAGAGCAAGGATATTTTGATACCCATGTTTGAAAAATATGCTATACTTGCGAGTTATTATGGGTAATATATTGTGAGACACACATGGTTGATGAGTTTTGGGTAGTCGTGTATGATTCTTTGTGCCTTAACCTTCGAATATGAGTTGACCACAATCACGAGTCTATGCTAGAGGTTAAATTGTTTCTACCTATAATCGAAAAACTACTCTTTGTTGATAATTGTTGTGCTTGTCTTGACGAATATTTTGTGTTGTTGCTGTAAAACCCTAAGTTGATGTTTAGAAGGACATGATAGTTTGTTCGAGGACGAACAAAGCTCTAAGTGTGGGGTGTTGATGATAGGCGAATTTACGCGCCTATATCAATATATTTTGCCCATATTTTAGCCTAGTTTTGAGAACAAATTATATATTTCATGCACTTTTAGTCCTTTTTCCTGTAAATGAGCTAACGAACATGATTAGTAAAGTTTCAGGTATAAATGATGCATAATTCAGCATTTTATGGCTTACTTGACGCTAAAGAAAGCTCACAAAGGAAGGAAAGGGAGTTTGGACGCCTAAAGGACCAAAAGTGATGCATGGAAAATCTGTCCCGGGCTAAAACAACAATTTTGAAGACTTTGGGGACTTACAGACACAAAGCTGGATTTTGACAATGATACATTAACCTAGTACAATTAGGTTATGTATTTCATTATTTTATGTGGATTATGATAATGTTACCTTAACCTAGTACATTTGGGTTAAGGATTTCATTAGTCTAGTAGGATTTGGTTATTTATTTCATTAGCTTAGTAGGAGTAGGATATGGGTATTATAAATACCCTATTATGCTAGAGATTTTGGAGAACAAGGAGGGAGGAAGGAGGAAGAACACAATACTTCCTTCCATCCCTCACATCTTCTATCATCTTTTTACATCTTCAAAACTCTTCTAATCTTTCCATTAATTCTATTTTTCTTCTTCTACTCTTCCATTCTTAAATTCCACAACAAGAGAATCGTTACTTTGCCTAGGAATTCACGCCTCACGCCTACCACCTAAGCTACACGAAATTACTCAATCTTGTGGTATAACAACAATGTCAATCGTGATCTCCTTCGCATTCATGGGTAACTAAACTTCTCTGTTGGGGTTATGGAAGCTGTATGAGATACTATCTATTGCTGTGAGTTTGTGAGTTCGAGGCACGCATATTGCTTATATCATTATTCTCTTCATCTTAATCTACATTCTTTGCGGTTGCAAACGCAAGAATACGCCAGTCTAACATTTAACTTGTTCGAGAGAAAAGTTATTTGTCTGGAAAAGAGATAATGTCAAGGTAGTAGGACACCCTTTCCTATTAAAAAGCTAGTGCCGTAACTGGACTAACCTCTTGGAGAATTCGTACCGTTAGATACGCTTTAAGCTCGAGAGAGTTAAAGTGAAATAGTCCTTGTTTAGGTCGAGAGACGCTTGGATTTACCATCGACTACAATCCTCTATAAGCAATTGCATGTCAGAATTCTACACACTCATAGCCAATAGAGACGTATACCTCAGAAGGTGGACATAACCCCAACGCTTCAATTCTCATTGTTTACAACTTACGTAACAATCTTTCTCTTTTACCTTGCTATTTTCAGCTTTTATTTAATTGTTTTGGTGACACATTACAATCCCCCCTTTTTACGAGACTTGCACTAAAAGTCTAGTAATCTTTACTTACTTGTTGACCAAGCTATTCCCTGTGGGATCGATACCCAACCCAGTTGGGTTCTATATTTGCTAACGACCGCTTTACACTCCTACGAGAGCTGTAGATTGAGCGTTATCAAAGAGCCAGAAAAATAATTTAAGCTTATTAGGGATATTAAGCTTCTAATTTTTTTAGAAGATTGGATCAACACCCTCCTTCCGATTAGCTGTTCTTTGTGAGAGGAACCTGTATATGCTGGAGCTGGAGAAAAGTCCAGAGCCTGTGAGGCTCTAAATTATATAGTCTTTGACACTTATCAAATTTGGGTAAATGGTCTACTTTATATCATTTACTAGACCCCTAGGTAATGCAAGAGAAAAGTTATCAAGGTTCCAATATCCATTCACCCATACATTTGAGATTTTGGTCTCAAGTTTTCAGTTCCTAAGAGGACCCTGCGCTATTTATCTAAGAGTAGGCTGATTGGGAATCCATCTATGGTTCCAGAAGCATATATCCCTTCCATCATGGATGTTCTAGTGTGAAGCTTCATTGCAGATGGACCAACCTCTGCGAAGACTTTTCCATGTCCTAGAAGCATTTGGTTTACATTGTATGCCATTAGGACTGTATTCTTCCTTAGGGACTGAGGCCCAAAGTTTCCCATTGCCTTGAGAAAATCTCCAAGTTAGGCTATAAAGCATAGTATCATTCTTAAGGTTAGCTTATGGGCCCTCAATCCACCTCCATTCTTGGGTCTGGTAATGACGTTCTAACTAACTAAATGCATCTTTTTCTTACCCAAGATAGAACCCCAGATAAAGTTCCTTTGAGACCTATTTATGAGCTTGAGGATATAGACAGGAAGAGATATATATTGCATGACATGATTGGAAATGTTGCTAAGAGTGGCTTTAGCTAGAGTGGGATGACATGATTGGGAATGTTGCTAGGGGTAGGTGGTGGTGGATCCCTTGTTGCCATGGCGTTTAGGGCGAATCGCAGAAAGAGTATTGGTTAGAGTAGAGAGAGTGGGGTCTTTCTCTCTCTAAATTTTTCTTCCTCTATTCATTCTAAAAGAAAATATATTGTGATATCTAAATGGATATTTTTTTGGTTGTTTAAAGGAAAGTGGGGCTATTAATGGTTTATTGTTATATTGTGCTGCTCATTTAGTAAATTATTTCAGGAAATTACATGGGATGACCCCAATAGGGTGGCTTTGAATTTTTGACATTCATAACTTCAAAGACTAACTTTTCTTCCTTTTATGCATATTACAAGTATATTTTTGCCCCTCTAGACCTTAAATATTTTTTAAACTTTTCATTCTCATTTATCTCTCAACTTCTATTTTTTTTTACCTGTTTTAATTCATTTGTCTCAACTTTTATTTTTCTTTTACTTTTTTTCTCAAACATTATTTATTTCTTTATTTCTCTCTATTTTTTTTAATTCATTGGTCTCAATCTTTATTTATTTTTTATCATTTCTCTTTTTTCTTTTTGTCAAATTTTCTTTTTCTTTTCTTCTTCTCATGTTTGTTTTTCTCAATCTTTTTTTATTCTTCTCTTTTTTTCTTAACCTTTATTTTTTTGTGTCTTTTTTTCCTTTTTTTCTCAATCTCTTTTTTTTATTTCTCTATTTCGTTTGTTCTCTTTTTTCTTTTTTCTCAACTTCTATTATATTTTGCTAATAATAAAAAATTAAATAATCTGTAAAGGAATCTTCTTTTTTGGACGTCAAATCAAATTTAAGGGCATGACTTGTTGTTAGGAAGTCCTGTGGGATAAGTCTTGGCTTTAAGGCAAAAATTATAGAACAACTCATAAATCAAGACACAATGTGGTAGTGTCAAGTCTTGCTTGTGGAGCATAACTTATTTTTTAAAAATTCTTGAGTTAAGTCTTGCTTCTAAGGTAAGAGTTATAGCACATCTCATAAATCAAGAAACAATGTGGCAGTGTCAACAATTGTCCATTGGAGTAACTTATTTTTTGGGGAGGTTTTTGGGCTAAGTCTTGTCTTAGAGGCAAGAATAATAGAGCATCACATAAGTTAAGATACAATATGACAGTGTCAACTCGTATCATGAGGTGTAACTTTTCAGCTAAGTCTTGCCTTAGAGGCAAGAGTTATAAAATATTTGATAAATCAAGACAAGATGTGGTAGTGTCAACTCTTGCCCATGGGGCATAACTTGTTGTTTGAAAGTTCTTGGACTAATTTGTGCCTCTAAGGCAAGAGTTGTAGAATATCTCATAGTGTTAATTTTTACCTATGAGTCATAACTTGTTGTTTGAAAGTTCTTGATTTATAAAACATCTCATAAATCAAGACGCAATATGATAGTGTTAAATCTTTCCCATTGAGCATAACTTGTTGTTTAGAGTCCCTGGGCTAAGTCTTACCTCTAAGGCAAGAGTTATAGAACATCTCTTAAATCAAAACATAATGCGATAGTGTCAACTCTTACACATGGGGCGTAACTTGTTGTTTGAAAGTCCTTGGGTTAAATCTTTCCTCGAAGGCAAGAGTTATAGAATATGTCATAAATCCAAACATAATGTGGTAATATCAACTCTTGCCCATAGGGCACAACTTGTTGCTTGAAAGTCCTGGATCTAAGTCTTACCTCTAAGGAAAGAGTTATAAAGCATGTCATAAATCAATACACAATGTGGTGGTGTCAAGTCTTGCCCATGGGGCATAACTTGTTGTTTGATGTTCCTTGGGCTGAGATGTACCTCTAAGATAAGAGTTATAGAGCATTTCACAATTAAAAAACATAATGTGTTAGTGTTGACTCTTGCCCAATGTACGTAACTTGTTTGAAATTTTTTGGGATAAGTCATTCCCCCAAGGCAAGATTTGTAGAACATCTCATAAATAAAGATATAACGTGGTAGTGTCATTTCTTGCCCGTGGGGCATAATTTGTTGTTTGAAAGTCCTTGAGTTAAGTCTTGCCTCTAAGGCAAGAGTTGTAGAACATCTCATAAATGAAGACATAATGTGGTAGTATCAACTCTTACCTGTGGGGCATAATTTATTATTTGAAAGTCCTTGAACTAAGTCTTGCCTCTAAGGCAAGAGTTGTAGAACATCTCATAAATGAAGACATAACGTGGTAGTATCAACTCTTGCCCGTGGTGCATAATTTGTTGTTTGAAAGTCCTTGAGCTAAGTCTTGCCTCTAAGGCAAGAGCTATAGAACTTCTCATAAATAAAGACATAAGGTGGTAGAGTCAACTCTTGCCCGTGGGGCATAATTTATTTTTTAAAGTCCTTGAGTGCCTCTAAGGTTATAGTTATAGAACATCTCATAAATCAAAATATAATGTGATAGTGTCAACTTTTGCTCATGAAATGTAACTTCTTGTTTGAAAGTCATAAGTCTTGCCTCTATAATGTGGTAGTGTCAACTCTTGCTCATGGGGCGCAACTTAATTGGAAGAAATTGAAAAGAAGAAAAAATAATAAAAATTGCGAAAAAGAAGAAAATGAAGAAAAATATTTTAAATAAATATAAAAGCTAAGGGGAGAAAAGGAAAAAAAATAAAGGTTGCGGAAAAAAAAGAAGACAAAACGAAAATAAAAATTGAGAAAAATTTAAAAAGAGAAAAAATAAAAATCAAAGAAAAATAAAAAGGAGAAAATTTTTAAAAAATAAATAGAAGTTGAGAGGAAAAAACAAAAAAAAAATAAGGGTTGAGAAAAATTAAAAGAAAAAAATCAAAGCAAAATAAAATATAAAAGGATTTTTTAAAAAAGAATAGAAGTTGAGAGGAGAAAAGAAAAAAACAGTAAGGATTAAGAAAAACTAAAAGAGAGAGAGAAAAGAAAAGATAAAACTTAAAGTAAAATAAAAAAGAGGAAAAAAAATAAAAAATGAAAGATAAATAAGTATGAGGTTATTTAGAAATATTTGAGATACATAGAGACAAATAGGTAATTGTGTTATATAATAAAAAGAAGGGAGACTAGTCTAATAAGACCACTGGTATAAATATCTGTGCAATGCGCAAAAATTTTATTTAGAAAATATTCATTAAAAATGTTAGCTTATTCATTTTGAAATAATATAATTAGTCAATTTTTACTATATTACATTAACATATTTCCTGATTATGAAATATTAAATATAGTTTTTATTTTGCTTTGATTTTTTTCTTTTAATTTTTCTCAACCCTTATTATTATTTTTTTTTTCCTCTCAACTTCTATTTATTTTTTAAATTTTTTCTCCTTTTTATTTTTCTTTGATTTTTATTTTTTCTCTTTTTAAATTTTTCTCAATTTTTATTTTCGTTTTGTCTTCTTTTTTTTCCGCAACCTTTATTTTTTTTCCTTTTCTCCCCTTAGCTTTTATATTTTTTTTGTTTTTTTTTAAAAATATTTTTCTTCATTTTCAAAACTTAACAACTAACCACAATTGCAATTATTTTAGATGTTTTAATATGAAAAAAGCAATATCTGTATTTTTATTAGCGGTACTCGATTTTCTTAACTCTTTAGACTTACGTGCACGTGGATAATAACTAATCACAATTGCATCACTAATATCTTTGAGCATTTTATTTATACTTATTATTATATCTTCAATTAATTCAATTAAAATCTTTCAAACTCTTAAAATCACTCATACACCAAATCTCAAACTCATCCCAACTTTTACCACACCCCCTACCCCTATCCTAACCCATTTTTTTTTTAAATTAATATATTTTTAAGAATTATTTTCTTAACTCACCCACCTTCTAACCCAGACCTTTCCTCCCCCAATACAAAAATAAATTTTATATTATTTTTTGATAAAAAACTTTTTTATCGTTAATCCACCCCACCCTTACCCCTACCACCCACACTATGCTCCTACCCAACCCCCCAAAAAATATTTTTTAGTTTGTTAAAAAAAAAATTTAAATCTTTTTTAATCATCCCCTACCTTGACCCCCCCCCCCTTAAAAAGAATAAAATAACTTTAAAGTTTTTTAAAAAACTTTTTTCCCTACCCCTTAACCCCACCCCCACCCCCACCTACATCCATCATCCCATCTAGCCAAGCTCCATACGCTACCTCAGTCACCACAATTTCCTACTCTTCCTCTCCATCATAATATCGACCACGCACTCTTAATCATATGTTATTATTTTGTGTTAGATAAACACAAGTGCTTTTAGGAATTTTTTTTTTTAGTATATTGATAAAGTATCAAGTATCAGTTTTTTTTTATCAAGTATCAATTTATTTTAGCATACATGCTGTTACTAATGCTGAATAATCACATCAAATAAAGTTATCTATTTTTTAAACTCAAATAAATTAATAGCTACTAATTTTTATCTTCATCATTACCCTGAAAAGAATTACCTGATTAAGTTCAAGTATGTTATAGCCCTTCAAATAAATTTCATTTTTATTGTTTATTGAAAATGATTTGAGATATATTGAATTAGTTCATCGTGGAAATGAAACAAAACATATAAGCATATCTATAAGCAAAGATTAAGGGTAAACATTCAATGGTATATCTTCAAAGAAAACATTGTGATAGAATCAATACGTGAATTCAGATAAAAAACTTATCATAAATTTAACAAACATGAAAGCAATAGAGAGATGATGGTGGAGATATATAATCATGGTGTGACAACAATATTACTTCTTAAATCGAGTCATCAAAAAACAGAGATACAAATAACAACAACAACAACATACCCAGTGTATTCTCACATAGTGGGGTCTGGGGAGGATAGAGTGTATGCAGACCATACCACTACCTCAAGTGAAGTAGAGAGGTTGTTTTCGTATACCCCCAGCTTAGGATCGATAACAGTATTACAAACACAAAACATAAATGCATATAAACTAGTACAGTAAGCAAAATAAACAAAAACCGCTAGCCACAAGATAATACTAAAAACTATCTAACCGAAATCATAGACATCACACAACCCCATGAATAAGAAACTTCAGACACAAAAGAACGCTCCCCTACTGTTACTGATGCACTTCCACCCTCTAACCCTCTACCCTAATCCGCATCCTCCATACCTTTCTATCAAGGGTCATGTCCTCTGTAAGTTGTAACTTCTCCATATCATGCCTAATCACCTTCCTTCAATATTTCTTCGGCCTACCTCTAACCCGCCTAAAACCATCCATAGCCAAGGTCTCACATCTCCGCGCTGACGCATTAGAACCCCTTTTTCATCACGTGTCTGAATCAATGTAACCTCACTTTTTGCATCTTGTCCTCCACCGAATCAACTCTCACTTTCTCTTGAATAATCTCATTCCTCACCCTATCTTTTCTGGTATGGCCGCACATCCATTACAACATTATCATCTCCGCCACCTTCAACTTTTGGATATGAGAGTTCTTAACAGGCCAACACTCCACTCCATACAACATAGCGGGTCAGACATCCACTCTGTAGAACTTACCTTTAAGATTCGGGGGCACCTTCTTATCACATAAAACTCCCAAAGCGAGCCTCTATTTCAACCACCCTACCCCAATACGATGTGTGACATCCTCATTAATCTCATTATTTCCCTGAATCATAGACTCCAGATACTTGAAACTCTCCCTCTTCTGAATGGTCTGAGATTCTAGTTTCACCATCATGCCAGTCTCTTACGACACATCACTAAACTTACACTCCAAGTACTCCGTCTTGGTCCTACTCAACCAAAATCCTTTAGCCTCGAGGGTCTGTCTCCAAATCTCTAACTTATCATTAACTCCTTCTCGAGTCTCGTCAATCAGTACCACATTATCCGTAAATAACATACACCAAGGCACCTCTCCTTGAATATGTCGCGTCAAAACATCCATCACCAAGATAAATAAAAAAGGGCTAAGAGTCGATCCTGGTACAATCCTATCAAAACTGAAAAGTGCTTCGAATATCCACCTACCGTCCTCACACGAGTCTTCGCACCATCATGCATGTCCTAAATCGCCCTAGTGTATGCCACGGACACCCCTCTAGCGTCCAAGCACCTCCACAGAATCTCTCTGGGAACTTTGTTATAAGACTTCTCAAGATCAATAAAAATCATGTGCAAGTCCTTCTTCCTCTCCCAAAACTGCTTCACTAGTCTCCTCACAAGGTGAATGGCCTCAGTAGTCTAGCGACCTAGCATGAAACCAAACTAATTCTCAGTGATAGTTGTGATCCTTCTCAACCTCAACTCTACCACCCTTTCCGAAGCCTTCATTGTATGACTCAACAACTTAATACCTCTATAGTTGTTGCAACTCTGGATGTCTCCCTTGTTCTTATATAATGGAATTATCATACTTCACCTCCACGCTTCAGGCATCTTCGCTGCCCTAAAATTGATGTTAAACAACCTTGTCAACCATTCCAAACCTGCCCCGCCAGTGCTCTTCCAAAAATCCACTGGAATCTCATCTGGCCCTGTCGCCCTACCCCACCGCATCCTGTGAATAGCTCTCTTTACCTCCTCAACCTTGATACGCCTACAATAACCATAATCGCGACACTCCTCAGATTTCTCCAAGTCCCCTAACACGAAACCTTTGTCCCCCTCGTCGTTCAATTTGAATTGGTGGACTTTGAACATTAACAAAAAAAGATAAAGATGAAAATGTTATATTATTCTTGCATATTAAAATAAAAATGTCAAATAAAAAACTATTTTAAAAAACTGAAGAATGAAGCATAAAAAAATGCAGTAAATAAATTTATGTATAAAGCTAATGATATAGGAGTATATATAAGAGAGGCTAAATATAGAATTCTATTCCAATTCAAATTTCATTTGAATTCAATTCAAATATGATATTAATTTGTTAAAAGAATATTA
Source organism: Capsicum pubescens (assembly GCA_030864215.1). Lineage (NCBI taxonomy): Eukaryota > Viridiplantae > Streptophyta > Magnoliopsida > Solanales > Solanaceae > Capsicum > Capsicum pubescens. Next base: position 258,003,599 of record CM061538.1, read on the forward strand.
GTTTGTTATTCTTTTTTATCCCTACCTTTTACCTTTTCCAATAAAATGTATATTATCTAATAAAATAAATATTTACATTAAAATAAATAATAATATTATTATTAGTACGTCTGTACTATTACTATTATTTCTTTTTATTATTTTTATTATTATTATTATTATTTCTTTTTATTTTTTTTTTAATTATTATTATTATTATTATACTACTAATAATAAGTATCATTACTACTACGTTTTTTTAAAAACTAAAAGTACTAATACTACAGGTTATTACTACAACTACTATTGTTATTTACTGTTGTTGTTATTATTATTATAATTATATTTTTATATAATATTTAAATATATTTTAAAATATTGAAAGGAATTATATTTATATTTTAAATATATTTATGAATAGTTAGAGTTTATTTAGAAGTTTTCAATGTAATGTTCCTACTTCCAAGCTAATGATAATTTTATTTTTCAAAAAAAGTTTAATATTTTCAAATGTAGATATCTCTAATCATTTAATTCCATTCAAATTCAAATTCTATTTAAATTCAAAATTGAATATCTTATCAAATTTACAATTTATTTTTTCAAAAAGAGCCTAATATTTTTAAATGCAAATATCTCTAATTTATTAATTCCATTCCACTCATTTTTTCACTAAATAACAACCCACGCTTCTACAATGGTTTGATGATGATGAAATAGTTAGAGTTATTTAGGACTATTTAAATATAGTTTCTAGGTTTAAGTTAATGAAAATCTTTTTTCTTCTTCTAGCATTTTTATTTTCAAATTCAAATATTTAATATCATGTAATTCAAAATTTTTAGTACAACACTATTAAGAATTGTTCTAAAAACTGTCACGTGGCTTTTTAATATCTTGTCACTTGGCTTTTTGTCTTGCTTTTAGTTATATATATATATATATATATATATATATATATATATATATATATATATATATATATTCTTATGAGGCAAAAAAAAATAAAGCCACTTATTATAAGGTCATCTATGTAGTTTACCCAAATTATTCGAAAAAAATAAAATAAAATTGTAGTCTATAAAAAATCTATATATACAATATTAGATTATTATTATAAGTTCTAACAACAATTTTTAGATTGCATTACATAGAAAAAGATTTTTAATAAAGCCTAAAAAAAATTTTGAAAAAAAAAACATGAAAAAAAGGATGGATAACAAATTCTTAATTTTCTTCCTCTCCTAGTTCCTTAAATTAATGACTGATAGCAAATTCTTACCTAAGTTATAAATATATTACCATATATAATGAATCTGATGGCAAATCCTTACCTATGTTATAAATATATTACCATAGTGAATGTCTACTTACCATATATAATGAATGTCCATTTATGGAAAAGTTAGAAACCCTAAGGTTAGTTTTTTTCTATAAATAAAGGGGTTTTCCTTTATTGTAATTCACTCCTCAAGAATCCTCATGAGAAATAAAGAAGTCACCTCTCTTCTCTTTGTATTCTTCTTGTATTTACTTTATATTTCATAATATGTTATCAACACGAGACTCTGCCAAACAAGGTGAGATTATAAATCTAAAGATAAGGTTAGTAATTCCTTATTTATTTGTCTTTTGCTACTAATGACATAATTATTGTTGGATTTGAGGAAAAAATAATTGATTTGGAACCATTTATTTTGTAAATTTATTCCTCAAGAACATTGATATTATCAAAAGGGATGATAATATGTTGGGTTTAAGTCCCATCGATTTATGCCTAAGACGCCTTTATATGGGTAAGACGTTGAGTTTGAATCTCAATGCACCATATTGATGATATTATGATGGCTAAGGCAAAATGATGTGTTTTTAATGAAAAGTCATGAAATATGTCCCAATTGAATATGCTCCATTCCATGAAGTGAATGTAGTAGCAATATATGATAAGTTTGAAATATGACAACTTACTTCATTCTTGAAGTGTATGTGATAGCAGTACATAATATGTCTGAAAAAAGACAAGTGATTGAATGCATAAATATACGCGTAGAGGGACAATATGATAATGATCATCAAAAGTGATGATATTTTCACACACATATTATAATCATAAGATATGTTAGAGAAAATTTTTCTAGATCATATGTATGCCTCGATTTGCACCTGAAGTAGTAATATCATAAAAGAGGTTATAAGCTATCAATTTGATAGGCTTAAGACACGATTATATTTCATTCATTGGAATGAGAATTTTAATTTTTATAAGCATAGATCCATTCCCTGGGTGAATGTGATGATATTTAGTAAAGCTTATTTATGCAAACGTGCACTTGATTGTGATGGTATCACAACTCACCTCCAAAAGAAACAGAATAACTGAGAAGAGTTATTTTGAAATCTACTTCTAAAGTAGTAAATCTGAAATTTATTCATGTAATAATAAATATGAAATTTACTAAAGTAAAAGTTTACATGTCATGGCAAACTTGGAGTTTGATAGAACAAAAGTTCATAAATTGACATGAACGATTGTCACATCTCAAAGATGTGCATGCTGAGTATTGAACACATATTGAAGAATTAGAAAATTCTTCATTACTTTTAATGTTGCTTGTTCTCATGATAAGTTGGTTGGACCAACTAATGTTGGGATTTGATCCCTTAAAATCTGAAAAGTATAAAGGGTGAATATGGGCCCGTTCACCTATCATGTGATATGTTGAAAAGATGCATCAATAAGATGATCACATGTACTTTTATTGTCAACCTGCAGTTTGACATTCATAAAGTTGCGTGCTCAATAAAATTGAGTTAAGAACATAACTTTCAGACTGTATAATCGGGATAATTCATCTTGATGATGATGATTTGATATTGAATGCCTTTGATAAATAGCTAAATCATTGCTAATGAGAACAAAGTTTCATATGTTGGTCTGAAATATGATATGTTGCATACAATAACACTTGTATGCATTAGACTAATAGATTATGATTATTTCTTTCCTCTCAATTGGTTCAAGGTCATGAACCAAATATTCCATCTAAATTTTTTTTATGGGTGGTATACAATTAATGAATATATCATGATGCACAAAGATGAATTCCTCAAAGAAGTAGAGGATGTATGCTAGTTTTCCCAACATAAGGGGGAGATTATAAGAACCTATGAAATATGTTAGGAATTATCATCAGATCCTCATTCAAAAGATAATTCAAGTCAAATGCCAAAAGTATCTCATATTTAAGCTGCAAGTGCTTCTATTTTGTGTCCATGAAAGATAAAGTCTATGCATGCGTGAAGCGTGGTAGACCAATCGGTTTCAAATAAAATAATCCTTGAAAAAAGATAAGGAGCAAACAATCATAATAAGAAGGCAATGCGCTCTTAAAGAGCCTACGACATAACACTTCATGAAACTTTATGAAAGGTTCAGGTACCTGAAAATAATGGCGTGATAAAATCTCAAAATGTTATGTCACACTATGAACCGATACGAAATGATATATCATCAGTATCTTTGATACAATATTGTAAAAAATTACGAGGATCTGAATTCTACGTTTATTTAAGCATGCTAACGTAGAAACATTTATCAAGTGACATGAAAGGATGCATATTGGCTATGTGTTTATCTGTGGGGATACTGCCATATCTTGGATATATACAAAGCAGTCTATCGTAGTCACTTCATCGAATCATGCTGAGATAATAACTATTCATGAAGCAAGCCAAGAATGTGTATGGTTGAAGTCCATGATACATCTCATTCGAGAAAAATATGGTTTGAAATGCGACAATGTACCCATAATTTTATACAGAGATAAGCAACATGCATAGCACATCTTAATGAAGGATTCATAAAAGGAGATAGAACGAACCACACTTCATCAAAGTTTTTCTATACACATGATCTACAAAAGAATGGTGATATTAACGTGCAACAGATTCGTTCAAGTGATAATGTGATTGATTTATTCACCAAGTCTCCTCCAATTACAACTTTCAAGAAGATGGTGCACAAGATCGGGATGCAAAAGTTCATTGATGTTCTTATTAGGAGGAGTTAATACGCGTTGTACTCTTTTTCCCATACGAGATTTCGTCCCACTGGGTTTTTCTTGTAATGTTTTTAATGAGGCAACCTATATGCGTATTGTTAGAGATGTGTACTCTTTTTTCTTCACTAAATTTTTTTTTCTACTGGCAAGGCACATTATCTATCAATTAGATATTCAAGGGGAAGTGTTATAAATATATTACCATATATAGTGAATGTATACTTACCATATATAATGAATGTCCATTTATGGAAAAGTTAGAAACCCTAAGATTGGTTTTCCCCTATAAATAAAGGGATTTTCCTTCATTGTAATTCACTCCTCAAGAATCCTCATGAAAAATAAAGAAGTATCCTCTCTTCTCTTGTATTTACTTTATATTTCATAACACCCTCATATTTTTTTTCCGTGTAATCCTACCAAATTCTCCATCTAAAAAGGTAAAAAAAGGAAAATACGTTCAATGTTATAAAACAAGAAAGAACAAAGAAGAAGAGTAGAGAGAATAGAGAGGGTAATTCTTATTTCTTCTTGAGGGATGAGAGATCATAAGATTGTCAATACAATGAACAAAATCCTTCTATTTATAGGGAAAATTTACTCCTAGTCTGAGTAAAAGACAGATGCTTCAAATCCTAATAGATATCAAAGTAGATCTTGATAGACATTCACTATAATGTAAATACATTTATAACACCCCCCTTGAATTTCTAATTGGTAGATAATGTGCCTCGTTAAAACCTTACTAGAAAAAAACTAATAGGAAAAAAAATCTAGTGAAGAAAAAAGAGTACACATCTCTAATAATACACATTTCGGCTGCCTCATTAAAAACCTTACAAGGAAAACCCAGTGGGACAAAACCTCCTAAGGAAAAAAGAGTACAACGCATATTAACTCCCCCTAATGAGAACATCCTTGAACCTTTGCATCTCAATCTTGTACACCATTTTCTTGAAAGTTGCAATTGAAGGAGACTTGGTGAATAAAACAGTCACATTATCACTTGAACGAATCCGTTGCACGTTAATATCACCATTCTTTTGGATCTCATGTATGTAGAAAAGTTTTGATGAAGTGTGCTTTGTTCTATCTCCTTTTATGAATTCTCCATCAAGATGTGGTATGCATGATGCGTTATCTTTGTATAAAATTGTGGGTAGATTGTCATATGTCACACCATATTTTTCTCGAATGAGATGTATCATGGACCTCAACCATACACATTCTCGGCTTGCTTTATGAATAGCTATTATCTCAGCATGATTCAATGAAGTGGCTACGATAGACTGCTTTGTATATCTCCAAGATATTGCAGTACCACCACATATGAACACATAGCCTATTTGAGACCGAGTTTTATGTAGGTCAGATAAGTACCCAACATCAGCATAACCAATAAGATCGGGACTGCAATCTTTAGAATAAAATAAGCTCATGTATTTTATCCTATTTCGATGTCTCCTAGTAGGAGTAGAAATATACCTTGCTAACATATTAACCAAAAAGGCTATAGGCCTTGTAGTATTTGCAAGGTACATGAGTGCATCAATTGCACTAAGATATGGTACTTCATAACCAATCCAATTCGATATATTTCGAATTTCAGCAAATAATCTATTGCTTTGAAAACTCTCCAAGAGTTTCAATGATGTTCAAGCAATAAGCTTATACAATATAAGGATTATAAATAAGTTTCCCAAAAACTTTTATATGCTTCAAGCAGTTTGAATCCTTAAAAGTTTTCACATAAGTTTTGTCAAGTGACAATATTCAACATTTCATGAGTGGCATCTTCAAGTGTCTGGACTGCAAATCAAATAAGTTTTATGCTTACCAAAATGCATCCTTTCATGTCACTTGATAAATGTTTCTACTTCAGCATGCTTAAATAAACGTAGAATTCAGATCCTCGTAATCTTTCACAATATTGCGTCAATATTGTGTCAAAGATATTGATGATATATCATTTTGTATCGGTTCACAATGCGACATAACATTTTGAGATCTCATCACTTCATTATTTTCAGGTACATAAACCTTTCATAAGGTTTCATGAAGTGGTATGTCGTAGGCTCTTTAAGAGCTCATTGCCTTCTTATTATGATTATTTTCTCCTTATTTTTCAAGGACTATTTCATTTGGAACCGATTAGTCTACCACACTTCACGCATGCATAGACTCTGTTCTTTAGGAACACAAAATAAGAGCACTTGCGCTTAATATGAGATGCTTTCGGCATTTGACTTGAATTATCTTTTGGATGGGGATCTGGTGATAATTCCTGACATATTTCATAGTGCTTATAATCTCCCCCTTATGTTAGAAAAACTAACATACATCCTCTACTTCTTTGAGGAATCCATCTTTGTGCATTATGGTATATTCATTAATTGTATACCGCACATCAAAATTATTAGATGAAATAATTGGTTTCCGACCTTGAACCAATTGAGAGGGAAAAAATAATAATAATTTATTGGTCTAATGTATACAAGTGTTATTGTATGTAACATATCATATTTCAGACCAACACATGAAGCTTTGTTCTCATTAGCGATGGTTTAGCTATTTATCAAAGGCATTCAATGCCAAACCATCATCATCAGGATAACTTTCTTGATTGCACGATCTGAAAATTATGCTCAATTTATATTGAACAAGTAACTTTATGAATGCCAAATGTAGGTTGACCATGAATGTACATGTGATTATCTTATTGATGCATCTTTTCAACATATCACATGATAGGTGAACGGGCCCATATTCACCGTTTATATTTTTCAGATTTTGAGGGATCCAATCCCAAAATTAGTTGGTCCAACCAACTTATCATGAGAACAAACGACATAAACAATTCTTGAAGAATCTTTTAGTTCTTCAATACATGCACATCTTCGAGATGTCACAATCGTTCATATCAATTTATGAACTTTTATTCTAGTAAACTCCAAGTTTATCATGACATGTACTTTTTCTTTAGTAAATTTCAGATTTACTATTACATGAATAAATTTCAGATTTACTACTTCAGAAGTAGATTTCAAAATTATTCAACCTCTTTCGGAGGTGAGTTGTGATACAATCACAATCCAGTGGACGTTTGCATTAATAAGTTTCTCATTCCCCTGGAATGGAATATAATCGTGCCTTAAGCCTATCAAATTATGATAGCTTATAACCTCTTTCAAGATTTTGGTACTTCAGAAGCAAATCGAGGCATACATATGATGTAGAGAATTTTTTTCTCTAGCATATCTTATAATCATATAAGCGTGTGAAAATATCATCACTTTTGATGATCATAATTATATTGTCCCTCCACGCGTATATTCGTGCATTCAATCACTTGTCTTCTTTCAGACATATTATGCACTGCTACCACATACACCTCAAGAATGAAGTAAGTTGTTATATTTCAGACTTATCATATATTGCTACCACATTCACTTCATGGAATGAAGCATATTCAATGGGTCGAATTTCATGATTTTTCATCAAACATCCATTATTTTGCCTTAGCCATCACAATATCATCAATATGGTGTATTGAGATTCAAACGCAATATTTGATCCATATAAAGGCATCTTAGGCATGAATCGATGGGACTTGAATCCAACATATTATCATCCTTTTTGATAATATTGTTCTTGAGGAATAAATTTAAAATATAAATGGTTCAAACCAATTATTTTTTCTCAAATCCAATAATAATTATATTAGTAGTAGCAAAAGAAAGATAACATAAAAAATTACTAACCTTGAAATCCTTCAGATTTATAATCTCACCTTGTTTGGCAGAGTCTCGCGCTGATAACGTGTTATAAAACAATAAAGAACAAGAAGAAGAGTAGGGAGAATAGAGAGAGTGATTGTTATTTCTTCTCTTGAGGGATGAGAGATCATAAGATTGTCAATACAATGAACAAAACTCCTCTATTTATAGGGAAAATTTACTCCTAGTCTGAGTAAAAGACATACACTTCAAATCCTAGTAGATATCAAAGTAGATCTTGATAGACATTCACTATAATGTAAATACATTTATAACATTAAAAGATTTATAAGAAATCCTAAATGTTCTCCTTCTTTTATTTTCTTAAATAATATTTTTTATATTAATTAATCCTTCTGAACTTTTAAATATTGTTGTCTTTTAATAAATTTCGCTCATATACTTTCCTTGATTTTTTCATACTTTCTTTTCTTTGATATTAATCCTCATAATTATTTTAGGTTGCTTTCGTCACATAAACTTGTCTTATATTGTTGAAATTCACATTTTCTCCTTAATATTTTCTTACACTAATATTTTTTTTTTCTTGTTTCTTTGCAATATAAATTTTCTACATTCATCAACGTGAATTTCATGTCTTCATTTATGATTTTTTTAAATCTTTTTTTGATAGGAAATAGAGAATTTAATGAGTAACTCTCCATACGCAGTTAATAAAAAATCTTTATTTGAAATTTATTGTAAAACTATGTTTTATACCTTTTTTTTATGTGTGTTAATCCTTTCCTGACGACTCTTAACAACCCTTAGGCCTTTCACTTTGGCCTTGCTCAACTCTAGTTGGGAAGCTTCAGTCCCTTGAATCCAATTACAATCCAAGATTAAATTCATCAAGCTTAAGAGTTTTTAAATTTATTTTCGAAAAGAAAAATCAGAAACATTCACAGAGAACTGTAATATTCATTAGACTGAAATAAAATACAACAATTATTTTGATATTTTTCCATCTTGATTATTTTTTTTCCTATGCGATTTTGTTGTCTACAATATGATCACTCAATTTTTAAATGCTAGAAGGGGTTACCTGCAAGTTCATATGACAATATTAGAATGTTTCGACTTTATGTTATGTTATTTTACGTTAAGGTAGCAGACATGCAAGAATGAGGAACAACGTATATAGTAGCAATTGAGAATAAGGAGGTGCATGATTCCTCATTTCCTCTATCTTAGGTTTTTAGCACATGTGCTACATGTGAAAGTATTGCCAAGTAATTATGCATTACACTATTACAATATGTAAAATTAAATATAGTCAATAATTTTAAACTAGTACTACATGTTATCTCACGTCTTAGAAGATAACTAATATTTTAAATCCATGAGATCAAATGTCATCCAATAACTTTCAAATAGAACTTTTGGATTAAACTATTTGCTACATTGACTTATATATAGAGCCACAAACACAAATAGCTTTCAAATATATCTCCCGGTCTGTTATTTTCAAATGGGTAAAGTAGTTGAGAGATTTAGCCTTTTTCTAAATATTGCTCCTATTTTTGTGGTTATAATAGCAAGCTTTTACTTAGTAGAAGCAAATACTCCTGAGGTAGTCACAAATATTTGTGGAAATAGTACAAAAAAGATCAAGAGTTGTAATTTATTTGAAGGAAGTTGGGTTATTGATAATACATATCCATTGTATAATTCAACAGCATGTCCATTCATAAGGAAGGAATTTGATTGCATCAAATATGGCAGAACAAATCTTGATTACCTTAAATATAGATGGCAGCCCAAGGGTTGTGTCTTGCCAAGGTTTGTATTTTTCTCTTTCTTGTGTTGTTGCTTAATAGAGGTATGCATCTTTTTTTTTTCTTTCGTGACAACTTATTAGTTGTTAATAGTACGAATCATTATACTTCGTTTAAAAAATTCCTATGAATATGACATTTTACTACTACTTCGTTTATTCACTAACCATCACAACTGACAATCAATGCTACCTTCACAACTTGTCATTACAGTTACTTTATCACCAACCTCCACCATACGACCAAAATTGATGTCAACCACCTTAACCAAAACCACACCAACCACCTCTATCGTCAGTTTGTTGTCACTAATCATCCATTTTTGCGTACAATGGCGACCACCAATATATTTGAATCATAAGAAATTAACAGCATGACAATTGATCTAACTCCTAACATGTGGTGAATTTCAAGTTCTAGCTATATAGTCAACACATTCTCAATGTGAATTCGTAGCAGGTATCGACAAAATTGAACCAGAATGAACACGGATTTATTAGAAATAGTAAAGTTTTCCACAGCAATATAAGTTGATGAATTGTCATAATAATACTTTCCGTAAAACATTAATGTTCTCTAAAAACATTTTACACTTGCAAAAAGATTGAAATACTATACCACTGTATAGTCTATATCAAATTCATATTATTATAGTTTTGCAGATTTGATGGGAAAAAATTCTTGAAAAGATACAGAGGAAAGAAGATAATGTATATTGGGGATTCTTTAAGTCTAAACAATTTTGAATCACTTCTTTGCTTGCTTCATGCTGCTGTCCCCAAAGCCAAATACAAGCAACAGATCAATAAACAAACTGTTTCCGTCACATTTGAGGTCAATTCTCTTTTTATTTTCTCTCTATTTTTTATTTTTTTTAACTAGTAGTAATATTTTTTTCTGTCAAAATTTTATTAAAATGTTTTTGTATCTTGTTTCATCGGAGAAAAGTTAGGAATTCTCACCTTTTGGACCAAGTTGGATTTCCCCGTACAAATAGATGAGTTTTCTTTATTCTATTTTATCTCTCAATAAAAATAAGAAGTTTCTTCTTTCTTCTATCGTCACAAGGTATTATTTCGAAGGCTAAAATATTGCTTCTCTTCTCTCTAATCCGTGACTAATATTACGAAACTTGGGTTGTTATGCTTGATATTTCCGGCAAGAATTATCTCTTTTAGGTGTTGACTGCTGAAATAATCCATCTCAATGCAATAGGTCTTGGACACACCATTAAGGATAACATTAAAAAATCAAATCAAGATTGTGCTAAAGCATGATATTACTGCGCCGTTACCTTCATGAAGTGAAAATTATGTATCCCATCGTTAAGGATCCACTCATTTTGCGGAATAGCCTGAAAGAAAGGTACGGCCATTTGAAGATGATCGTCCCGCCAAAAGAACTTGTAGCCTTAGATGAATTCAATTATATCATGCTTTTGGGAGAATGACCATCCTCAAGTAGCCATACCTTTTTTTCAGGTTATTTCACAAAATGAGTGGATCCTTAACGATGAGATATTCAATTTTCAAAACTTAATCAAGGTGATAACGCAAGAATATATTGCTTTAGCACAATTTTGATTTGATGTTTTATAGTTATCTTTAATGGTATCTCCAAGACCTATTCAGATGGATTTTAACATTCAACACTCATGAAGATAATTATGATCCGAAATATTGAAGGCAACAAACTCAAGTTCCATTCGTATTAGTCATAAAATAGAGAGATCGAGGAGAAACAGTAACTTAGCCTTTGAAAATAATATCTTGAGACAGTAGAATTTCTTACTAATAACATGTTGAGTTTCCCTTGAAGAATAAAACAATAAAACAATAAGAAGAATAAGCTAAGGTAGAGAGAATAAAAAATCATTTATTTGTAGGCGAAAATTAGTTGGGGGTTCCAACGGTTTTCCGAAAACACAAAGATAGTCATTCATATTCATTTTAATATAGTTATAACAATTATCTTGTTATTATTGGTGATATATTTTGCATTTTTGCTCCTTAATATACTACAGGATTAATCATATTTTCCAGTAGTCCTTAGTGTTAATAATTTTTTATTTTTGACATTCTACGAACTCAATAATTATCTCTAAGATCATATCTATATACGTGTTAAATATTTTACTTAAGAAGTACAATAAATCGAGTCGATTGTGGTAAAATTTCAAACTTGAGAATTTTAATGTTGAATACGTTTCTGACGTTTTGTATAATTTTTTGCAGGACTATGGAGTTGAAGTGATACTATTTCATTCAAATTACTTGGTAGACATTGAAGTCCAACCCAATATTGGAAGAGTATTAAAACTGAATTCAATGAAAAATGGAAGGATTTGGAAAGAAGCTGACGTCTTAATCTTCAATACTTGGCTTTGGTATCTACGAGCCGATTCTAAGCAACCGTATGTACTAAAACATTTACACCTGTTTGGCCATATATTTTGAGTGTAATTTTTTTAAAAAAAAACTAAATAAAAAATTATTTATTAATCATGAAATTCGGTCAGTTTGTAAAAAATTATCTTCTAAATATTTCAAGTTTCAAACCAGGTGAATTTTACTTTCACTCACATAACTTCAATTTTTTTCCAAATAAATGTATGTCCAAACACTTTAAATTTTAAAAACTTTTTTTTTCAACAATCAAGTTTTTTTTAAACTTTCAACTAAATTAAATTATCGCTAGATTACTTAAATGGATGATTAGAGTTTTCTTTATTTTGCTTTTTTTTCTTTATGATTTAATGATAATTAGTCTAATTGGAATATTTTGTTTTTGTAGATGGGATTTTGTTGAAAACAATGGCACGATATCTAAAGACATGAATCGTATAGAAGCTTTTCGTATAGGTTTAAATACCTGGGCTAAATGGATTGAAACAGATGTTGATACAAAGAAAACCAAAGTATTTTTCCAAGGAGCATCTCCTATGCATTACCAGTAAGAACTTTCATCCTTTCTAATTTCTTTTTGTTGCTTCGTTGTGTTCTCTTTCTGCTTTACGAAGTCATTTTGATCATGACTTACGAATGTTAGTTGAAGCAAGTAATATGTGTTCGGAAAATTACTACAATATTGATATTGGAACTGAATTAGTAATAGTAAGAGAGTTGTAACACTGTGTCGTGGCAAGCCACTGCTGTCACACCCCCTTTTTCGCTCGAAGCGTCGAGGTCTAAGAGTTTTTCCAATTAAAGTGACAGTATTGAATAGGGATTTTTTTAATTACAGAGTCCCCACTTGGAATTGAGTTATGGTGTTCCAAGTCACCTTTTTGAATCCCTAGTCAAAAGGAAATGACTCTTTTATTTGATCTGCGAAAACAGAGGATCGGGTAAGGAATTCTGTTGACCGAGGGGAAGGTGTGAGGCACCCCTCGAGTCCCGTGGTTCAAGTACGATCGCTTTCATTGACTTATCTTAACTAAAACTATTTCGATAAATTGTATGAAGGCCTAAATTCGCTCATTTTACTATACCGAAAACTCGTCTATTATTTTATATTAAATAAATCAATGAAAAGTTAAATTTTAGAAAAATATTTATCAAGGTGCATTATTGCATTCTTGAATTTTAAATGTCTCAAAAAGATGCGTACACCGCATTCTTCAATTGAGACGAACATTTTAAACATGCCTAAAATTTGTTTAAGGCGTTGGTTTGACACTTAAAATAATTTTTTATTTATTCAAAACACTATTTAATTTTAAATAAAATCTTTGAGCAAAATTTCAATCAAAGCGGTTAATTAATTTAACAAATGATTATTAAACTTTATTAACGATAACAAAATAAAATTAAATTAAATAAAATAATAATAATAATAATAATAATAACAATAATAAAATAATATAAATCCACAAAGCTAACCGTACTATTACTAATTTTATTATAATTTCCAAAATATATATATCAATTATGGGATCAGGAAATTGTATATATAAAAATAATATTATTCTTCTAATGCAAATCACCGATTAAAGGACCTAATAGTGTAGTCAATCTTTTATCCCTTAACAAACTATTTTATTTTAATTAAGAAAATATTTACCCCAGTTGAAGTAATATTAATTAATGTTTTCTTTTTTAAAAATATTGACCTATTACCTAAATATTTTACCATAATAGAACTTTTAGAGTTTCAATAGAAAACAAATTCAAAAGAACTTTTTTTTTTTACATCTTTTCACACCTCATGTTAATGAAATTTTTTATTAAACACTCACATATTAAGAGCCTAATAATTTTATGTGAAGAGGCTAGTGATTCCATATTTAAGAATATACTTAATTAGTATAAGTTATCACACGTAATATTATATTCATACAAATGAAAAAACTCACAAAATATATATATTTTTTCGATCCGAATACTGATGCAATTCATCATGAATACCATATTTTTCTATATCAAATTCACACTTCTAGAATAATAATACAATACAATACAATAACAACTATCTGAACAAACTATCACAATAAAACACACACTTATAACACAACAATATAATACAATAAAAATCATCCAAACAACGAAGGTAGTAATAACGTACACAACACACTAAGTACTCAGACAACCTACAAGAGTAAAAATAAAAAATAAAAAAAAAAATTGAAACTTAAATTCAAAATTGGAGAACAACTGTTACATTTTATCTTTTTTTTTTTTAATTTTTTTTTTTCTAAAACTCTAAACATATACATTTACGAAGATATACTCAAAACAATATCAAGACGAAGCATTAGTATTCACTAATCCCACTTTCTTGGAAATAATTTGACAATTATATGCCAACCTGAGAAAAATATGAACACATCCATGATTCTAACTCCATACCTATATATAAATATAAACAATTCGGTAACTTAATCGTATAACATGTAACGATAGAAAATTCACATAATTAATTCATTACACATATTAAATAATGTAAGAAACTACTTGAACATTTTTATACATTTTTTCACAGTAAAATTTATAACGAAAATAGTACAGGATTAAAGAACCTGTAAGGAATTAAATTCAATAATGCAGCAAGAAGCCTTCACCGAAAACTTCAAATGGAACCCAAATTCACTTACACCCTTTTCTCTCTTTTGACTGATGATTTTCTCTGACTGACTTTTTTTTTATTTGTTTTTTATCTGCTTTCTGATGTTTTTGACACAGTGTCTGATGATTTTTTTTTCAGTGTCTGAGTTTGTGTAGAATAGTACGTAGTTTTTGTTCTGGGGTGGGAGAGTCCTTAAGTAGTAGGAGTTTTTGGGGGGAAAGTTGAGGGGAGGGAACAGTTAACATCTGATAAGGGAACTTTTGAATTTCAATTTTTTTTCTGTTTAATATAAGATAATAATAATAATAATAAATAATAAATAAATAAAATAATTATCATAAATATAATAATAACTAATTAATTTTTATATTTAAGTAAAATACAATAAAATTTACAATAACTAAAATAAATATAATAGAATAGTATTAAAATTACTAACTTATTTATATATAAAAATTTAGGAAAGGAAAATATTTTTAATTTTTGTATTATCTTTAAAATTAGAATAAAATAAAAATAAAATATCTTAAAATTAACTTTATTTAGTTATTTATTTTTTAGCTAAAAATTTATTAAAAATAAAATAATACCGGATCAAATATAAATATTTAATATAAAAAATATATATATATATTACACTCGGGGAGGGTCAAAATCACGTGTCTACATTTTGCCCCTCTTTGTGTGAAATCTCGAAGAGTTTTCATACAAAGAAGTAGACAAAGAGGTGATTTTTGATCCTCCAATTATTCGTAAAGTAAAGATAAAACAAAAAATAAAATAAAATAAAAGATGTGACCGAGTCCTGGTTTTGGACCGCCTATATATCCCGAGTTATAAGGGAATCAGACCACATGTAGTTCAATGGTGATATGGAGAGAGAAAGAGTTAAAAGTTGAATGAGATTCCGTCGAGTTTCCGGTTAACGACTTCTGCCTTTTACATTCAAATGACTAACAAAAATAAAAAATGAAATGAAAATTACAATCTCTAGAATCTTGATTCAAATCTTCATGACTTGAACTTGAAAATTCACCCTATTCTTCAGGCGGGCTCCCGACTTCCGATTTCTTCACCCTATTCTTCAGGCGGACTCCTAGATTTACAATTTCTGCTCCCTGTTCTTCAGGCGGGCTCCTGGACTTACAATTTCTTCACCCTATTCTTCAGGCGGGCTCCTGACTTGTTACTTCTTCACCCTATTCTTTAGGCGGGCTCCTGGACTTGCAACTTCTTCACCCTGTTCTTCAGGAGGGCTCCTGGATTTAGAATTTTTGCACCCTGTTCTTCAGGCGGGCTCTTGACTTGTTACTTCTTCACCCTGTTCTTCAGGCGGGCTCCTGGACTTCCTTTTTCTTCACCCTGTTCTTCAGGCGGGCTCCTGACTTGTTACTTCTTCACCCTGTTCTTCAGGCGGGCTCCTGACTTGTTTTCTTCACCCTGTTCTTTAGGCGGGCTCCTGGACTTGCAACTTCTTCAACCCGTTCTTCAGGAGGGTCCTGAGCATAAAATAAATTCCTATTCTTCAGGAGGGTCTTGTCCCATTCTTTAGGAGGGTCCTGAGCATAAAATAAATTCCCATTCTTCAGGAGGGTCCTGTCCCATTCTTCAGGAGGGTCCTGAGCATAAAACAAATTTTCATTCTTCAGGAGGGTCCTGTCCCATTCTTCAGGAGGGTCCTGAGCATAAAATAAATTCCAATAAACACGAACAAAATTTTTTGCCCCAGTTTGTACTAAAAAATTTAGTGAGTGTCATTAGATCACAATTTTTTGAAAAGTACAGAAAGAGGGTGAATCAAGGTCCTGCTAAAAAAATGTGTCTCTTCAGAGTAAAATTGATGACCAAAATTAGGAAGTGCATCTCCTAACACATGAAACTTAAATTACCCATACAAGAAAGTGTGTCTCCTAGGGGTTAAATGAAATGACTCAAATAGAAAATGTGTCTTCTAGGAGCGAATATTCAAGTTAGGAAGTGTGTTACCTAACACATGAAAATTGACATACTCTGACTAGGAAGTGCGTCTCCTAGGGATTAAATGAAATGACTCGACTAGAAAGTGCGTCTTCTATGAGTGAATGTTCAAGTTAGGAAGTGCGTTACATTACAAATGAAAACTGACATACCCTGACTAGGAAGTGCGTCTCCTAGGGGTCAAATGAAATGACTCGACTAGAAAGTACGTTTTCTAGGAGTGAATGTTCAAGTTAGGAAGTGCGTTACCTAATAAATGAAAATTGACATACCCTGACTAGGAAGTGCGTCTCCTAGGGGTCAAATGAAATGACTTGACTAGAAAGTGCGTCTTCTAGGAGTGAATGTTCAAGTTAGAAAGTGCGTTACCTAACAAATAAAAACTGACATACCTTGACTAGGAAGTGCGTCTCCTAGGGGTCAAATGAAATGACTCGACTAGAAAGTGCGCCTTATAGGAGTGAATGTTCAAGTTAGGAAGTGCGTTACCTAACAAATAAAAACTGACATACCCTGACTAGGAAGTGCGTCTCCTAGGGTTCAAATGAAATGACTCGACTAGAAAGTGTGTCTTCTAGGAGTGAATGTTCAAGTTAGAAAGTATGTTACCTAATAAATAAAAACTGACATACCCTGACTAGGAAGTGCGTCTCCTAGGGGTCAAATGAAATGACTCGACTAGAAAGTGCGTCTTCTAGGAGTGAATGTTCAAGTTAGGAAGTGCGTTACCTAACAAATAAAAACTGACATACCCTGACTAGGAAGTGCGTCTCCTAGGGGTCAAATGAAATGACTTGACTAGAAAGTGCGTCTTCTAGGAGTGAATGTTCAAGTTAGAAAGTATGTTACCTAATAAATAAAAACTGACATACCCTGACTAGGAAATGTGTCTCCTAGGGGTCAAATGAAATGACTCGACTAGAAAGTGCGTCTTCTAGGAGTGAATGTTCAAGTTTAGAAAGTGTGTCACTTAACAAATGAAAACTGAAATACCCAGACAAGGAAGTGTGTCTCCTAGGGGTAAATGATGATGAGTTTTCACCATGATTGTGATTATTAAAAATGTTTAGCAATATCGCCTCTTGCATTTTATTAAAAATGTTTAGCAATATCGCCTTTTGCATTTGCAAAAGCGAGGAATTGCATCTTTTAATATTTAGGCTTTGAAGCCCTTGATTTGAAGGTAACATGTTTTTGTTTCATATACAGAAAACTTTTAATTTTAAAACACGATGGTTGATTTATGGCATTTGGCGATTGAGACGATCTCTTGCACTTGTCATGCCCAGCTCCATTGCAAATCACTGATAAGTATTGTTGACTTGTTGTAGTATTGACTCCAAATTCTGACTACTAAAATATTTTGACTCAAATCATATTTCTATTGTATGATGCCTCGGGATTCAGCTTCAAATACACCTTTTATACTTTTATGAGTCCAAAAACTGTCAGATGACAAACATTTTCGAGTAGTTTACTTTATTTTTGAAACATGTTATCTTTGTGTATTGATCTTTTGTCTTGCTTTGCACAACTAAAGGAGTTGGTAGCAAGTTTTGAAGTCCTTCCTCACTTATCTTGACAAAATTTTGACTCAAAAATACATGAAAGATGACAATAGTGATTTTCTTTTGACTACAATGACACAAAAATCAAAAATCAAAATAAAATAAAAATAAAAATAACAAAAAGAATAGGAAAGGACAATATACATCTTTTCTTTAAAAAAAATGTCAAAAAGAAAATTTTATCTGGGTGTGGCAGCTGATTCTAGTGATTATGACATGCATTTTGAATTATACAACTAGATCTACTCATACTAATCATTTTCAACTTTTACCCTCTTATTGAATTTAAAATGGAGCCATTCTTGAACATGCTCCCTCTAGATCATAATCCTCCTTCGGCTAGTGACACTTCAATGGATTTTTGCCAACGAGCCGATCTCATTTTCATTTCTTTCTTTTTCAATTCATTGTCGTCTTATGGTGCCCATGAAGACTTTTACCAATAAGGCTCTCATTTTTATTGATCTTACAACTCACGGTCGCCTTATGATGGCCAAAAGGGTTTTCATCAATAAGACTCTCTCATTTTTATTTTTATTTTCTTTTTAGAAAATAACACTCAAAATATGAAATATCATGCACCCATAACATGTTTAGCCTTGACATTCTCGAAGATTGATCGGAAGGTCTTTCTTTGGTTTTAACTTAGTTTTTGGAATGGGATAGAAAGAAAGGTCGGCATGGGGCTCAAAATTTACACAACATTGGGTAAAATATACAACTTTTGGAATCGACTCGTTTAAGGAAATAAACTTTTACCCCAGTTTTATTTCATTCTGGGTAACTTGAATTTTCCTTTGATTGGACCGAACCCCAAAGTAGGGCTGCCTACGTATCTTGTCATAACAAGAATCAGGTCAAACGTAGTTCAGGCCATTCTTTTTGCTTGAATTTGGATTTTTGATTGATTTTTTCTCCTTTTTTTTCAACTTTTTTTTTTCATTTTTCTTGATACTCTTTTTTTTCCCGCCTTTTTCAAATTCTATTTTTATTCCAAAAGAGGAGTACGAAAGAAAATAACACTAAAGCTCAAAAGGGGTAACAAAGGATGACACAACATTTGGGTAGTAGAATGAAATGCCTTCGTCATATCAATCCTTAAAAATACAAGTATATAACATGTAATCTGAGAGTAGAACATGAAGATCATACACATCTTTTTCAACATTGATCGTGACTAAGCTCATGCACTTGCGTCACTTCTTTTAAGCTTGTGAAATATACATGTCCACTTATATTGTACTTTTTTTCTCGATGAGTGACTCATGCCCTTTTGGAGCTAACTTCCTTTTGTTTTTCCTTATAGTGGATACTATTTATCCTTCGATCAACCCCATTCAAAATTCTCAAATTGAATCTTCTAATCGATGATCAAGTTATTTCCTGATTCACAAAGTGATTGCCTCAATACGTTCGAAAAGAGGTTGTAATATCACCCCAAATACCTGAACACCTTACTTATTTTCTTATATGTTTTTTTCTTTCAACTCTATCTTCTTGTCAAATGTTTCAGGATTAGATTGGATTTAAGGATCAGTCTGTGAATTCAACATGTATATCATAGCACTAGAATCACCTTAGAAAGAGCTCTCTAAAGAAAAGAAAGACAACAAGATAATATATAATAAAAATAAAATAAAAACAAAAAAAGACACATATTTGTGGACCAAAATATAGAAGAATTTGAATGAAAATTATAATAACAAAAGATATATCTCAAATTTCAATCCTAAAATAATTTGGGTAGAAGAAAAAAATAAAAAAGACTACCAAAAATCCTTCCTCGTGAGGAGCAGATTGACTTCTAAATTGCCGAACTTAATATTTTGGGCATTGAATTGCACGTCGGCCTTAATGGAGTCAACACAATCATTGCTACATCATTTTTTTTTGAACTCGATCATTTTGAATTTATTACCTCAAACTCTCTCCAAAGTAAGCCATCAACAATTTTTCTTTTCCCTACTCCTCTTCATTGATTACAAAACTTTTTCATATGAGTCAAAGGATCACCATGACCCTCGTACATGTCCAACTTTGGTGTTATGGAGTTTAGAGGCAAGTGAACATTGAAACAGGTAAAATTCTTGTGAGAACTCTCTTTTTCTCTCTCAGTATTTGCATGTTTCTCATATTTTGCTCCAAATTTCTCACTTTTCAGATCATTTCTTATTATTCCTCATTTCTAACAATCTATACCAACTGATCTCAGACCCTATATAATTTTTTGTAGGTCATCTTCCTTGTTCTTTGAACATGGTTTTGTATTGGTGAGATGCCAACTTAGCCACAAACCAACCACCTTAACACTATTTTGATTTTGGAGAAAATTAATGTGTCAGAGTTCAATAATTTTTTTTTATTTTAAGGCCACCGAATCCATGAAGGACTGCCTACGTATCTCATTAAGATGAGAATCAGGTGTGCGTAGTTCTTGAAAATTATGTCGTACAAAATTTAGCCTCAAGACCCTTAAAGGTTCAGGGCCATTAAGATTTAGCCTCATGATTCCTAAAGATTCAGGACTATTAAAATATATATAAAAATTGAACTTGAGAATTAGAAAAATAATTATTAAAGTAATCATATTTTCAAAATATTTCCTAATAAATCTATGAATAATTTTTCAAAATATAGGGTCGTATCTTGGAAGGGACTTCTTACGTATCCCACTATAGGGTGAGAATCAGACCGTCGTAGTTCATGAAGATTGCAAAAACTATGTTGCTGTATATTTAAAAAATTTCTTTATTTTTTAAAAATAAATTTTTTCTTTCAAAAATGATTAACTAAATTTGAGGATAAATTAATCTCTCGCCTTTTAAAATTGCCTAAAGCCGGTCAACAAATAAATAGCCTTCCAAGCAAATGTCAAAGAACACGTAGGATGCATATGTTGGTCTTTATAAATTAGGTCACCTATCCTAGACAGACCCTACCCCTGTACCGAGTCCCGCTAAGTCAAATGCATATGATGCAAATAAAGCGGTACCTAATAGGGATAACTAGATTCTGAGTTTTCAGTTTTTCTAAGTTTAAACCTAATAGGGATAGGTGTCTAGACTGGCTTACCCGAGCGGACACTCTAGCCGAGGAGGGACAACTTGGTCGGTAGCAGGGCAACACCGCCTTCGTTGTCGATCCGAACCCCGCCTAACATGTGTGACTATATCCTTCACCAGGTTCCTTGACACTCCGGTTATCTCAAAAAGAAGGTAGGATGCATATGCTGCATTCCCTCTATCCTATTTCAGAGACTCAGAGGGGGTACGCGAGAGAAGACAATATATAATACAGTTCAAATAATATCAAAGCGGTAAATAAGCGACAAGTAGCACATAAGGCGAACAAACACAATATCAACAATAATTAAAGCAAGTATAAGTCAATTATGTAAAGCTCGAATTCTTGTTATTCCCCAGCAGAGTCGCCAGAGATGCCACACCCCCTTTTTCGCTCGAAGCGTCGAGGTCTAAGGATTTTTCCAATTAAAGTGACAGTATTGAATAGGGATTATTTTAATTACAGAGTCGCCACTTGGAATTGAGTTATGGTGTTCCAAGTCACCTTTTTGAATCCCTAGTCAAAAGGAAATGACTCTTTTATTTGATCTGCGAAAACAGAGGATCGGGTAAGGAATTCTGTTGACCGAGGGGAAGGTGTGAGGCACCCCTCGAGTCCCGTGGTTCAAGTACGATCGCTTTCATTGACTTATCTTAACTAAAACTATTTCGATAAATTGTATGAAGGCCTAAATTCACTCATTTTACTATACCGAAAACTCGTCTATTATTTTATATTAAATAAATCGATGAAAAGTTAAATTTTAGAAAAATATTTATCAAGGTGCATTATTGCATTCTTGAATTTTAAATGTCTCAAAAAGATGCGTACACCGCATTCTTCAATTGAGACGAACATTTTAAACATGCCTAAAATTTGTTTAAGGCGTTGGTTTGACACTTAAAATAATTTTTTATTTATTCAAAACACTATTTAATTTTAAATAAAATCTTTGAGCAAAATTTCAATCAAAGCGGTTAATTAATTTAACAAATGATTATTAAACTTTATTAACGATAACAAAATAAAATAAAATAAAATAATAATAATAATAATAATAATAACAATAATAAAATAATATAAATCCACAAAGCTAACCGTACTATTACTAATTTTATTATAATTCCCAAAATATATATATCAATTGTGGGATCAGGAAATTGTATATATAAAAATAATATTATTCTTCTAATGCAAATCACCGATTAAAGGACCTAATAGTGTAGTCAATCTTTTATCTCTTAACAAACTATTTTATTTTAATTAAGAAAATATTTATCCCAGTTGAAGTAATATTAATTAATGTTTTCTTTTTTGAAAATATTGGCCTATCACCTAAATATTTTACCATAATAGAACTTTTAGAGTTTCAATAGAAAACAAATTCAAAAGATTTTTTTTTTTTACATCTTTTCACACCTCATGTTAATGAATTTTTTTATTAAACACTCACATATTAAGAGCCTAATAATTTTATGTGAAGAGGCTAGTGATTTCATATTTAAGAATATACTTAATTAGTATAAGTTATCACACGTAATATTATATTCATACAAATGCAGAAACTCACAAAATATATATATTTTTTCGATCCGAATACTGGTGCAATTCATCATGAATACCATATTTTTCTACATATCAAATTCACACTTCTAGAATAATAATACAATACAATACAATAAGAACTATCCGAACAAACTATCATAATAAAACACACTAATAACACAATAATATAATACAATAAAAATCATCCAAACAACGAAGGTAGTAATAACGTACACAACACACTAAGTACTCAGACAACCTACAAGAGTAAAAAAATAAAAATAAAAATAAATAAAAATAAAAAATAAAAAAATTGAAACTTAAATTCAAAATTGGAGAACAACTGTTACATTTTATCTTTTTTTTTTTAATTATTTTTTTTTCTCTAAAACTCTAAACATATACATTTACGAAGATATACTCAAAACAATATCAAGACGAAGCAATAGTATTCACTAATCCCACTTTCTTGGAAATAATTTGACAATTATATGCCAACCTAAGAAAAATATGAACACATCCATGATTCTAACTCCATATCTATGTATAAATATAAACAATTCGGTAACTTAATCGTATAACATGTAACGATAGAAAATTCACATAATTAATTCATTACACATATTAAATAATGTAAGAAACTACTTGAACATTTTTATACATTTTTTCACAGTAAAATTTATAATGAAAATAGTACAGGATTAAACAAGAACCAGCAAGGAATTAAATTCAATAATGCAGCAAGAAGCCTTCACCGGAAACTTCAAATGGAACCCGAATTCACTTACACCCTTTTCTCTCTTTTGACTGATGATTTTCTCCGACTGACTTTTTTTTTAATCTGTTTTTTATCTGCTTTCTGATGTTTCTGACACAGTGTCTGATGATTTTTTTTCCAGTGTCTGAGTTTGTGTAGAATAGTACGTAGTTTTTGTTCTGGGGTGGGAGAGTCCTTAAGTAGTAGGAGTTTTTGGAGGGAAAAGTTGAGGGGAGGGAACAGTTAACATCTGATAAGGGAACTTTTGAATTTCAATTTTTTTTTTGTTTAATATAAGATAATAATAATAATAATAAATAATAAATAAAATAATAATCATAAATATAATAATAACTAATTAATTTTTATATTTAAGTAAAATACAATAAAATTTACAATAACTAAAATAAATATAATAGAATAGTATTAAAATTACTAACTTATTTATATATAAAAATTTAGGAAAGGAAAACATTTTTAATTTTTGTATTATCTTTAAAATTAGAATAAAATAAAAATAAAATATCTTAAAATTAACTTTATTTAGCTATTTATTTTTAGCTAAAAATTTATTAAAAATAAAATAATACCGGATCAAATATAAATATTTAATATAAAAATATATATATATATTACACTCGGGGAGGGTCAAAATCACGTGTCTACTATATTCCAAAGCTACTTCCAAACACGTGCACTCGTGGCTGGAAGTTTAGAGGTTGCCTAAACCAATTTCCCAAGAGTTGAAAAGAATAGGAAGCCAAGACTAAAACAGAGAATTGATGAGGGAGAGAGTAATTTGTTTTCTATATTTTCTGCATATTTAGCTCCCAAATGATTCTCCTTAAATATGTATATCATTTACGTTTATCCATCAGAATAGTTAAAGAAGAGAAAACAGTTAATGTACGTAATGTAATATTACTCTTGAATTAATGACAGAGTTAATAAAGTAACTTTTAAAACTTCCGAATGTTTCTTCTTTCACAAAGTTGCATTTATAGGAAACCATCATTTGTATCACATTTATGAAGTATTAACTCTCCCATCCTATATGACTTACAGATGTTTACACATATTTATTACAGAGAGTTAAAAGAGTTTTAATCTTTGCATTAATTAAGAAGGAATTATCCTTCAATCCCCCACTAATGCAAAGATAAAGAATGGAATAATTTTTGAGAAAATGGAAGGAACATGTACTTAAGTGTCAATAGCTTTCGATTTGAGTTGACAAGTAGTGATGTGAGGCAACAACAAATATCCAAAAAGTGAAGTACTCTTGAACTAGATGGACATAAGTTGAGACCCCCACAACACATACCATATCCTTGATTTTAAGCAACCTCTGCGATACTCATAAAGTGCTTTTATGGTCATGCACACAAACCTTGGGTTTCATGAGTGCTCTAGAAAGACAACCCAAGTCTTTCATAAAAAGGTGACCAACCTTTTACACTCACATCGGTGATCCATCAAGTCTATCTCATAGACCACCTAAAGGCTATGGATCATTAAGAGCAAAAATAAGCTCAACCTTATAATACACTACCTCACGCCATAGGGATAGGATATGCAGTGTTTATTGATAACCTATATGGCTTCGTTTGACCACAAATGGGTATCCACCATATTACCTCAATCCATGGGCTTTTTCCCCATCCCCTTCGACGATTCAAGGATCATTTTCTTTGTCAAACCCTTGGTCATAGGATCCGCCAAATTTCTTTCGGGTCTTACATATTCCAGAAAATAACACCATGTTTCAACAATTGTTTAACTGCACCATGTCTGGTGTGAATATGTCTCTTTTTACCATTGTATACACTATTTTTAGCAATCCCAATTGCCGCCTGTGAGTCACAATATAAAGAGACTGGTGGCATTTTTATTCCCCATAAAGGCACATCTGTCAAAAGATTTCTTAGCCACTCAGCTTCTTGCCCGGCCAACTTGAGAGCAATGAATTCAGATTCCATAGTAGAACGTGCTATACAAGTCTGCGTTGAAGACTTACATGAAATGACACCTGCACCCAAAGTAAACACATAGCCACTGGTAGAGATAACTTCATCATTGTCAGTCACCCAATTTGCATCACAAAAACCTTCTAAAACAGCAGGAAATTTATTAAAATGCAAACACCAATCTATAGTACCTCTCAAGTACCTTAACAAGCGATGAAGAGCACGCCAATGTTCATTACTGGGATTATGAGTATATCTACTCAATCTACTAACAGTATAAGCTATATCAGGCCGAGTATAGTTCATGAGAAACATTACACTCCCAATTATTTTAGCATATTCAGTTTGAGAAATACTGAAATCTTTATTCCTTTTCAAGTGTATGCTAGAATCATAAGGAGTTCTCACTATATCAAAACAACCAAATCTTTTCAACATCTTTTCAATATAATGAGACTGGCACAAAGAGAAATCATTAACAGTTCTTTTGATTTTTATCCCTAAATCACATCAGCTTCTCCAAGGTCTTTCATTTCAAATTTAGAAAATAAAAATTTCTTAGTCTCATTTACAACGTTCACATTAGGGCCAAAGATTAACATGTCATCCACATATAAATATATAATCACACAGTCTGATCCTATTATTTTAGAATAAACACAGGTATCAGATGAATTAACAACAAAGTTACTATCTATTAATATGAAATCAAATTTTTCATACCACTGCTTAGGTGTCTGCTTAAGTCCATATAAGGACTTTCTTAATTTGCATACTTTATCCTCTTGTTCTGGGACCACAAACCCTCAGGTTGAGTCATATAGATCTCTTCCTCTAAATCACCATTTAACAATGCAGTTTTGACATCCATTTGGTGTACCACTAAACTGTGAATAGCATCTAGAGCAATAAGAGTTCTAATGGTTGTTATTTTAGTCACATGAGAATAAGTATCAAAATAATCAACACCTTTTTTTTGGTTAAAACCCCTAATCACAAGTCTAGCCTTATATTTATCAATTGTACTATCAGGCCTCAATTTTTTCTTAACTATCCACTTGCTACTTATAGGTTTACAACCTTTAGGCAAATCATACAAGTCCCACGTGTGATTAGAGACTATAGATTCTAATTCACTTTTAATAACCTCTTTTCAAAATATTGCATCTATTGAACTCATTGCTTCATCATAAGTTTTAGGGTCTTCTTCTATTAAGTAGATAGACACTAATTCCTCATTTAAAGTATCAATATCAAAACCCTCAGTTAGGAAGGTAGTGATAAAATCAGGACCAAAACTAGTCTCAATTCTACGTCTTTTACTCCTAAATTTGTTTTCATGCTCATTAGCAATATCATCAGAAGCAGGCATAATATGAGAGTTAATAGACATAGATACAAAAGTATTATTTTGCACATCACTAGGCACATCATATTTCAAAGGAAAAATATGCTAAAAAAATTCCGCATCTCTAGATTCACAAATAGAATAATCATTTAATGACATAAATCTATATGCAACACTATTTCGAGCATAACCAATAAAGACAGTATCAAAGGTCTTAGAACCTACATTTACTCGTTTAAAATCAGGCAGACCAACTTTAGCCAAACACCCCTACACTTTCAAAAATTTCAAGTTAGGGGCAAATCCTTTCCATAGCACATATGAGGTCTTGTCTAACTTTTTATGAGGGACTTTATTAAGAATATAGCATGCAGACAAGACATCTCCCCCCCACATATATTCAGGTAGACCTGAACTTAAAAGCATAGAATTCATCATTTCCTTAAGAGTTCTATTCTTTCGTTCAGCTACACCATTTTGTTGGGGAGTATAAGGAGCACTAAACTCATGGATAATACCATTTTTCTCAAAAAAATCTTCTAGAGTTTTAGTATTATATTCACCACCCCTGTCAGCTCTAAATCTCTTGATTTTCCTGTCTAATTGATTTTCTACTTCTATTTTAAATTTTAAAAACGTGCTTTCAGCCTCATCTTTAGACTTAAGAAGGTATACCTTAGTGTACCTAGAAAAGTCATCAACAAAAGTAATGTAATACTTCTTTCCACCTTTACTAACAGTGTTCTTAAAATCTGCTAAGTCTGAATGTACTAGTTCAAGCAATTCAGTCTTTCTACTAGTAACATATTTAAAAGGTTTCTTGGCATGCTTTGCTTCTACACATACAGGACATTTAAAAATATCATCAATATTTACTGTATGAATTAATCCCATTTTTTTAAGTCTTTTAATAGCAGCAATATTAACATGACCTAGCCTACCATGCCATAAATTAATAGACTCAGCAATATAAGCAAAATTAGGGATATTTGCATTATTGACAATCTCTTGATCAATGTTCAGTACAAATAAGCCCCCACTAAGGTATCCCTTCCCAACAAAGTTTCCTCCACAAGAAATAATTATTTTATCAACTTCAAAAATAAGTTTAAGGCCTACTTTGTTGAGAAGTGCTCCAGAAACTAAGTTTCTACGGAGCGAGGGAACATACAGAACATTGTTCAAGGATAATATTTTTTCAGAAGTTAATTTAAGTAAAAAATTTCCTTTACCCAAAACTCCAGTAGTAGTAGTAAAGTTACCAATGTAGACACACTCGCCATTGGTGGATTCCTCAAAGTCATGGAATAACTCTTTGTTGGCGCAGAAATGCCTTAAGGCTCCTGTGTCCAACACCCACTCAGTCTTGTTAGACATCAAGTTTGTCTCGACGACTATTGCCGCAATCACGTCAACATTCTCAATAAGATGAACTTGGACATTATTTCGTTCCCCTTGTTTTGACTTTTCCAAACTATCCCATATTTCTTTAGTAGATTTGTTAGTAAAAAATAAATCAAATAAAGTATTAGTCATATGACTCAATAAATACCCTCTCGCATTTATGTTATTCTTTTTAATCTTTTTTTTACCAAATTCATCAACAATCATAACAGTATTAGACCTAATAATGATGTTAGAACCATCATTAAATAAAACATAATCAACTTCTAATTGTTCTAAGAAAATAAGAAGTTTTTGTGACCAACTTTTAAAATTATTTTTGGTTAATGGCTCAATTTTTGAAAAAACAGAAAAAATTTTGTTCAAATAAATAGCCATTTATCAATATTGTATGTAAGAAAATCACTTTCAAACTATTGGAAAACTTACTACAATATTGATATTGAAAATGAATTAGTAATAGTAAGAGAGTTGTAACACTGTGTCATGGCAAGCCACTGCCTTGAAAGCGATTTCGGCCCGACTCTGGTGCAAATCCTTCTAGCCGGTCACTCTCCAAGGTTCCACAGCTACTTCCAAACACGTGCACTCGTGGCTGGAAGTTTGGAGGTTGCCTAAACCAATTGCCCAAGAGTTGAAAAGAATAGGAAGCCAAGACTAAAATAGAGAATTGATGAGGGAGAGAGTAATTTATTTTCTATATTTTCTGCATATTTAGCTCCCAAATGATTCTCCTTAAATAGGTATATCATTTACGTTTATCCATCAGAAGAGTTAAAGAAGAGAAAATAGTTAATGTACGTAATGTAACATTACTCTTGAATTAATGACAGAGTTAATAAAGTAACTTTTAAAACTTCCAAATGTTTCTTCTGTCACAAAGTTGCATTTATAGGAAACCGTCATTTGTATCACATTTATGAAGTATTAACTCTCCCATCCTATATGACTTACGAATGTTTACACATATATATTACAGAGAGTTAAAAGAGTTTTAATCTTTGCATTAATTAAGAAGGAATTATCCTTCAATATGATGTTAACATCACGACAATGGTAAAAGAGATGAATTTCATCCCCAGTCGAGGGAACCCGAATAATTATTTCATTTCATTAAATATTAGAAAATGACTTCTGAAAAATGTTTTCGTGATATATGACTTCCATCATATCAAGAACACCCTAAAGAAACTATAACTAAGGGTAGGAATGTTTAAAGGAAATCAATAAATCGAACCAAATTGATAAACTAAATCAAACCGACAAAAAAAACTCACTAGCTAGCTATTAAGGTTTGGTGTAGGAAAAAAACTTGTTTATAATTAGTTTGGTTTAGTTTTAACAAAAAATATTCAAATGAAACTAAACGAACATTATATTTATACAAATTTTATAAACATCTTCTACTTTGAAATATTTGTGATAATGTAAATTTGTAAGTATTTGTCAAATGAATCTTGCAATTAGTGTGAATCCGAATTAAACAGACTAGTGAATCCCTAATACTATATGGTTCATAAATGTCCTTCTGTTTGCCTAATGTTACTACTTTTTTTCAGTGGATCTGAATGGGGTAAGCCAGAAGTAAAGAATTGTTTCAACGAGACAACACCAGTGAAAGGATCAACATATCCAAGTGGTTTACCAATTCCAGTAAACATAGTGAAACAAGTATTAAAGAACATGACAAAGCCAGTAAATTTACTTGACATAACAAAGCTATCACAACTAAGGAAAGATGGGCATCCAAGCATATACAATGGCTTACATGGCCTGGATTGTACACATTGGTGCATTGCTGGAGTTCCTGATACTTGGAATAATATTCTATATGCATCTCTATTCCCTATTTCTTCCAAACATTCAATTTAATAAATTAAAGTCACATTTTGTATGTGCATTATTCATTTTTAAATTTTATTTGAATTTTGTATGATTTATTATTTTTATCTGCCTACTGAAAAAGATTAAGAGACTCAAATTTTCATATGTTAATTTGAGTGGTGGTGATACTTCTAATTATTAGCTTGTAATCGAATTAGAAAATATATTGTAGAAGGGTTGATTAAAATTAAAGCGCAAAAATATGAGGAATTGATATTTGGATATTGTGGTTGTTTCTCGTCTTGATATCCGTTTTGGGGGTTAAAAATATTTTCTGTTAAAAACGACTCTATTCATACAACTTGAATCCTAGCTGAACTTCTTATTAAAAATGAAAGAATATACTTAAGACCTACGAGCAATGCCATCGCCTACTTGAAGTACGGTATCGGTATTTACAATCTTTACTTCTCTATTATATTGTTCAATACGTTCACGGATAATATTACTAATTTCGTCAGCTCGAATGGTTACCATGATTCTTTCTTTATTCTTTTTTGAAAGAAAAAAATAATACCTATAGCAGAAAGACTAATCAGTTATTTCTTTAATTGTTCCCAACATGCCAATATTGACACTAATAGTACGTAAATGTAACTCGTTGTTCAAACAACTATTCAGAGTTCCTAGAGCTCCTCGTAAGGCTTGTTGGAAGTCATAATCTTTGGTTATATATTTAGAAGTTACAATAAATTAAAGAAGTTATGTTCAGGAAATTGTCTTTCGAAGAATTTGTCCTTGACAATTTTTGTTTTCTTTTTTTCTTTTTGGTGAATCGAACTAAATTTTTTAGTATTGGATAAAATGTAAACATTATCGAAAAATAATTTTAGGAACGACAAATGAACAATTTGACTAACAATTTAGGCAAATGAAACATAAATGGGTCATCTCCGTTAAAAGTTTGTTGTGTTAAAATGAGTTGATCGATATAAACTAAACAATCAAATCATAGCTCAATTCATTCAATTTTCATCAAGTTTTAATTTCTTTATCTTATTCTTATAAATTGTTGAAATATCAAAAAATATAAAATAAAACTTTTTCTTCTTTATTGTAACTCTTATAACGTATCATTTAAAAAATAAAAAAAAAATAGAGGAGGAAAAGTTACAGTCCAATTCCTATATGTCATCTAGTTTATAGAATATGTACATAATGCATAGGTAGTGCTCTGTAACTAAATATACATATATTATACATACATATACAGTATATATAATTGTGTGTGTATATAGTGTATACTTATAAATACATATATACAGTATATACAATTGTGTGTGTATATAGTGTATACTCTAGCAAAATTTGAAAAATTAGACGGACAAAGTGTACATCTATTGTAACACCACGTATTTTTGCAGTAGAATTCTTACCGTCGTTCCAACGTGTATAAGCTCTAATCCAAATGATTTCCATATGAATATAAGTTTCATTATCATTATCCTAGTGTGTGAAGTGCTTTCGAGGTGAAATATGTTCATACGAATCACTTAGAGCGAAGTTGAGCTAAGAGCCTTTGATTCGGTTAAATCTTTGTATTCGATTCTACAAGGGTCAATTTTAAACGTTTATAAGTTTTGATACACATAAATTTTTTTATCTCAAGACCAACCAAATTATAGATAATTTAGTTAGCTTTCCAACGATACCAATTTTGCCTTAATCCAAAGTTATGACATTTTCCGTGTGAGGCAATAAGCCAACGTGATTGGGGCGCGGCACGCCGGTTTCTCGACGTGATAAGTGACGCAAAGCATTTCTGTCCCAACGCGATATCCGATGTGATGCGGGTCTTCTTCACATGCTGCTTCAGTTCCTACAGGGTCTAGGGTCACTTTGGTCATTTCTCCTCACCCAAATCCGTCCATAACACATAATTTCAGCCCTCAAGGAGCATTAGTTGCCCCTTTACTCATAATTTCTCTCCAAGAAAGCCTCCCCCCCTCTCAAGAACAAACCCTAACCTCCATCCAAGAACTTCAAAACTTCATTACAATCTCTTCAAGATAAACAAAAAATTTTAGTTCCCTAGTTCAAGAATTTCAAGAAAAGCTTTCAAGAAAAGCTTTCAAGATCACATCCAAGGGTTTCAAAGTCAAGCTCTCTACATCAAATCAAGTCTATTAAGGTATGTGGGGTTATGAACAAGGATATTCTTTTATCCTTGAGCCCAAAACATGTAAAGTTAAATTTACATGATTTGCAATTTAGGGTTCATACCCAAATATCATTGTTTTGAGTTTATGAAGTTACAAAGTGATTTAAGTGTTGAATTGCATAACTACTCTCACCTATTTATGCGTGTGACTTGACTATCTATGTTGAAAATTGAATTTCATTATCTTGACTTGATAATTGTTAAAGTATTTCAAGATTATTATTACTGAGCATGAAGTTTGTTATGAATTGACATGAGTTTAAAGTATGAGTTCTTAAGCCCTAAGTTTAAGTCTTGAGATTTCAAGAAGATTACGTTTTAAGAAATCTTTGATAAGCATGTAATCAGATTTTTAAGCAAGAATTGATCTTTCGGTCCTCAGCTAAGATGTAGAATCCACATATTTTAGTTTTGATTGCAGTTTAAAATAAATAGATGCATAACTTATTTTCATTATAAACCCTTATGTTATTTTAAGGTGAATTTCCTACAGAATGAGCGTATAAGTAAGGGAGTAGTATTTAGCACCGAGTTGAATATGTGTCCCAGTTCACATGCTCCAGATCTACGAGCCAATATAGGCTGAGATTATTTCTATTTATATGGATGCAGATATATATTGTGATCACTTAGCTCAGGTCCTACTCCGTGGCAAGAGTATGACAGCTATCCCCAACGTGAGCTTGTTTCCACAAGAGAACAAGACGTTGGACACCATGGTAGCTTACATGGTGTATGTCGGTTAGAAGGATCTCCCTAAGACAGAATAAAAGAACAACTTTTAGAAACTGAGTGTAAAGGCTCACAATTTTATTCAGATATTGTTTTACATAAGATATTAGCTATGTGATTTCAGCTTTCAGTTTACATATGATAAAGGTGAGTCTCTTCACACTTAGCCTGCATGATTTGAAAGTATACTCAACTTCAATCCTACTTATTCCACCAATAGAAAGAGTAAAAGTACAACTTCCAGAACTAAGTGTTATGTCTCACAAAGTTTGTTATGATGCTTCATTACTCATGTTTATGATTTTACAGATTTGTTTTATTCAAGCCCAAGGTGAGTCATTTACACTTAGCATGTATTGTTTAAAAGTTTATATGTATATTAAACCATTGTTTTACTTATGCATTCACCTCCAGATGCTCAGTACATTCCAAAAGTACTGATCCATATATACGTTTATGTGCTACATTGTTTAATAATGTAGGTACAAGTTATATCGTGCACATCATAATCAGACATTTACAACTTCCAGTCAGTAGGTGATGAGCCCTTTTGATTCAAGGGTTCGAGTCAGTCATAGTTCGAGTAGCATTTTATTTTTTTTATCTAGTCATATTGATTCGAGATAGCTGGGGGTCCTGTCCCGGCTACCTATAGTCAATACTAGTAAAGGCTTCATAGACAGTTAGCAGAGTTGATGTATTGATTTCAATTTTGTTTTATATAACCAGAGTTGTAATTATTTTAATAGTTTGTTTTGAAGATGTTCTTCTAAAAACTTTTCTTTCGCTTATTTCTTCAATATGTATGTATCTTATTCAGTTTCTCATAGTTATGCCAGTAAAAGGGTTATCTTGGGATCACTTGTGGTCCTAAGTACCGTGTGACGACTAGGGAGTAGTCTCGGATCGTTATAAACTTGGTATCAGAGCACAGAGTTTAAGTATCCTAGGGTATCTGTGAAGCCGCGTCTAGTAGAGTCTTGAAGAACGGTACAGAGACGTCTGTACTTTGTTTTGAGAGGCTACAGGGCATTTAAGAAATATTTTCCTTCCTTCATACTCTAGATTGTGTAGTAAATTTATTCTCTCAGAAACTTCTATCGATTCAGGTTCTTCTCCAAAATCCTTCATCTATGACTTATTCTTGAGATGACATGACTAGTAAGTTGCAATTCCTCCCAAGATGATGCTCTCAAAATTTCTATCAGTAACTTCAGAAGTCACACAAGGGTCTTGAGAAGAGCTTGTTAGTGTGATATAAGTTGCTCAAGTTGAAAGTTATGTCCTCGTCCTTATGAGTCATTCAGTTAAGACATAATAATATGTGTATTCAGATTCTTCATTAACCCTTCAATCCAGTTAATGCTCATGAGAGGAAATAGTATGAACCTAGATTATTAAATAGAGTTTGTATTCAAGAGACATTGGAACCTGAAGTGTTATGGTTCATAGTGTAGTAGAATATCCTTAGAGTTGGAAGTATGGATTTAGAAGTGTAGTGACAAGAAAGGTGGAAATGGCGATTGGTCGGATGTATATAGATGAGCTTTTACATATGATCGAGTTAGTATAGAGGTGATATGTCCTTGTGTATTAGTTTAGTGGAAGGTAGAGAAAGAGTTATTAATTAAGGTGAATTATTGTTTGCTTGAAGTATGAAAGGAGTTATTGATGGTATTTCTTATGTTAGAATATTGATGAAGTATTTGATGGTTGAGTATTGTTAATTTAAGCTTTCCTTGAGGGTGTAAAAAGGAGTTTAGTTGAAACTCATAGATCTATGAAAGTAATATAGGTGTATAGAAGGGTAAATAGTCGTAAGTTGTAGAAGAAGAATGTGTTAACGAATTTTAATAAGGTATACCATAGGATTATGATCGTCCATCGTTGTTATGAGGTTATAGTGGACTAGTGTTTCTTTATGTTTTCTTTTATAGATTCTAAGTGAGAATAGTATATGAAGTTGTGTTATTAATCATGCCTAGCACTAGACACTAAGTTGGAATAGTGGATGATCATAAAGGTAGGAAATAATGATTTCTTGGTTAGTGTGGCTAGTTGTATGGGAGGCGAACGAGTAGGCTTGAGATAATATATGCAAGAGTTTAAGTGTATTTATTCACAATTAAGTATGATGTTGTACGTATCATGTAGAGGTGTGCCCAAAGTGATATGGGGTTGCATTATTTTCTAAGGTTATTAAGTGTTGTGTGTGGTTAGTAGTACCCTTGAGTTGCTAAGTGGAAGAAGTCTAGTTATATAGTACATGGTGTTCTTAATAACTAAGTTAAGGAGTTACAGATAGATGGTGTTGAGTCTTTTAAGTTTGAATTTGATTATTGTGGTTTAGTGAAGGTATAAGTTTAGAGACATGATATTAGTAGGCTATGAAGGACAAGAAGCGGACCCGAGTCTGCACCCCAGACGTTACACAATGCTCATAATCCCAAAGGACCACAACCTAACCCATGACTGGTACCTGCTGCAAACACTGAATAATAACACTGTAAAAATGCAGAAATTAGGCTGAATCTGCCATAAAGTTCATAACTGAAATCAAATACTGATAAATAAATACTAAAAACTGAACATCTGTCTGAAATAGTCTAGCCAGAAAGCCTCTAACTGTCTGAACATGGAGTTGATGGGACAAGGTCCCAACTAACTCCGACTACTAAATATACTAAACAACTAAAATACTGAAATGATAACTATGTCCTCGAACTATAAGGACTCACCACTAAATCTGCTGCTGATAGTCTAGACTGCTAAGTACGGTCAAGAGCCCGTGCGTCTGAACCCATGATATAAGACATTATAGTGCAAAAGAAAGAGTATGTGACAATACTTTAAATGTACTGGTATGCTAAGTGAGGTAGGCTGATATTTAAGGGTTCATATACATGAACAATAACTGGCTGAGTAGCATGAATATAACTGAATGAAAGTACATGTATATCTGAAACTACTGTAATTACTGATTATGCAATGTTGTGCGTGAATCTGCTTTACTGTAACTGAGATCACTAATAACAGAATTACCGATCACTGCGTGACTGTTTCTAACAGTCCTGACTCTGTGGAACTGAACTTAGTTTCGTACTGAGCTGGATGACTATGTCTGACAGACTTGATTCTGAAAATTGAACTGAGGTTTTATACTGAGTCTGAAACTGAAACTGTAACTGTGGGAGTGTTCATCTAACCGACATACCCCGATTATAAACTGAGTTGGGGTCCAACCTGTGACCCAGTTGGAAAGGGTGTTAGCACCTTGCCAAGGGATACTAACAATGGTTGTGAGTTAACCCTATCTGGCAGAAAGACCTTTCATCAACCCTCATTGGCAGGAAAACTCATACGAGATGTATCAACCCTAATCTGGCAGGAAGATATCACAACCTACACTGTCTACGTAGTTCTGTAACGCAGGGATTGCTACTAAGGGTTAAACCCTTCACTGACAGGAATGCCCCCATCCCTGGATTCGCTCGGTGCTGATTCTTACTCTTAACTGAATGGACACTAAACTAATTTCTAGACTGTACTAGGCTTGACTGAATTATTACTGATAGTTCTGTCTATCTGAACTGGACTGAGTTCACTGAGTTCTGTTAACTAATTGAATACACTGAGTTCGGTAACTGACTGAGTACTACTGTACGTGACATAACTGCGACTATTCTGAAACTACTGAAATTCTAGGTAAATAGCTAGGTTTCGGGTATGGAATACTCCCAGGACTCGATAGCATAAATATAAAACATGGCACAATCTTAAAAGCATGATAACTAGTCTCTTTGTCACAATGCATTTATTGAGGTATTTTATCAAACACTTGCATGGCATGAACTTGTACACATACTATTATGTCATGATTTCAACCTTTAACTCACATGAACACTTTATCAAACACTTGGGGAGCATAATTCATGCACATAATAATAATAAACAATGTAAGCATCATGATTATAATTCCAACTCACAATTTCAAGGGGGATTTAAACATAAATCCCTATAAAACCACACATAGGTTAATTACTTCACATGAATCTTGTCATAAAACATGGATTAAAAACCCAAATAACATCATAATCTTGAATACAATCAAATTCAACATGAAATTCATGAAGGCAATGAACTTGTGATTTTAAAAGAGGTTGTTGAACTCCAAGGGTGGAAGGAAATCCTTGGATGAACACCTAACATACCTTGATTGTTAATTTTGTGACTATTGGGGTGAGTTCTTGGGACTTGATTCTTGAAATTGATGAAGCTAGGGCTTGTTCTTGAGAGAGTTTATGAATAAAGAATGAGATTTTTCCCTATAGAATGATTAATTTCGTGTTAAGGCTGAATAAGGGTGGGGAAAATGACCTATTTTCCCCCCACAAACCCAGATAAAATAATGCTGGACGGGGACCCCATCGCAACCCCTGCTTGGGTCAAGTAACTATTGTGATGCGACCCCTGCTCGGATCAAGCAGCCCTCGCGGCGCGACCCTGAGTTGGGTCAACTGGCCCTTATGACGCGGGCCTATCGCAACCCCTTGCTGTTTTGGACATCCAAAATCACTCTTATGCTAGTCCAAAAAATCTGAAACTCATCTGCGATGACCTACAATGACCCTGATCATGAATGCATTTGAAAATTGACATACTAAGGTCGGGAAGGTAAAAAATAAGACCCTCCAATTTCGAAGGCTAAAATAATTCTAAGTCTTGAAAACTTCGCTGAAATTTCGTAAGCCTGGGGACTCTTTTGGCATGCTGTTTAGGATGAAAATGACTAGGATTTTGAGGGGTCTTACAGTATATTTTTTGAGTTAATAGAGTGTAAGTCTATGATGATGATTATTGAAGCTAAAGAAGTTAAGGATGGTATTTACTAAGAGAGTAACCAAGATGAAGTTAGTATTGTCTAGATATAGTTTATTCGGGTGAGTGAACATTCATGTGTAGACCGTTAGAGTAAAGAAGTAATGACTCAGTCCTAGGGATATGAAATAGATCCATAAGTTTAGAAGGATGACTTTAATCAAATGGGGATATAATAGAGTGATGAACCAAAATGAGTTTTGAGAATTAGATTGTGATACATGTCAATAAGAGTTGTGATGAGATAATGATCCCTTCTTACTCTAGAGTATTTCTTGGATTTCAGTCGTTATCATACCAAATTCATATCTTGCATGGCAGATCTATGCCAAAGGCCAATTCTTATACACTTTATACATATTCAAGTTTATTCTCAACTTCTAGTAAGAAAGTAATAGCTTCACTCTGTGATTCGAGTTATCTCTCATAAATATATAAACTCCAGTCTTATGTTGAATAGCTTATGATAAGTATGAACTCATGTTTCAGAAAATGATCAGTTTCAGAAACTCATGATCATAGTGAAATTCGTATTATATCATGTATGTCCTCAGTTTAGATCTCTTGAATGAATCCATGCCTTTGACATTCTATTCCTCAAGCCTCAATAAAGTGTCCAGTTATACTTAGTATCCCTTTATGTTTTAGGTTCTCATGTTCTAACCTTTCAGTGACCATTTTTTATGTTAAGATAGTGATGATGAACAGTGGTTTCTATGAGAGAGAGTTGATGACCCTCGTTAAGAAAGATTATTTATGCTTTTTCTATCTAAGGCTAAAGGATATATTGAGGTAAATCTTTGGTATATGTCATAGTTAGTTGAGAATTCTAGGTATGTCTCCTTAAGAATAGGGTAAGAAAGTTGTTGTTGATAGAGGTTTAGAGAATATGAGAAGTATGCTATTATGGGTATTTGTTTAGACGTTCATATGAGGTTATAACAATAGGCTTGAATGTCATGTTGGTGTATAAGTGGAAGAATGCATTACGCGTTAGTTTTTGACCTTTCCGACCTTCGAATGTAAATGTTTAAGTTGATTCATGCTCGGGGTTGACGATAGCACATCTCGGGTAAGTTTCGGATTTTTCAGGCCAGGTTTGAGACCTGTTTGGATAGTCAAAATAGTGAGGCTCCATGATATGACCGTGGCATGTCGTATTTTACATTGATGGGTAGTAATGCGGTGCATCGCATATTGTATTTATAGAGCATGGTGAAGTGGTAGGGCATGTTATGCTTAGGGTGTGAGCTCTAAAAAGATATAGAAGATTGAATCATGTGGTTTAGACTAGTATTATGGTGTGGCGTGTTGTACCTTGTGATTTTGAGTTAGGCTTAATCATGGTGAGAGGATTTAGTTCAGTTTAGACATTAGTAGATGGATTTATAAACGCCCATAAGAGGATTATAAGTTGAGTCAATTGAGTATGGTAATTAAGGGGAATAGTATAGTGGAGGGAGTATTTGAGAAGTATTGCTAAGCTTGAAAGAAAGAATTTGCATTATCTAAGGCCTAGTAATTCTATCCTAGCTTAGGATATATATGTATATGTCTATGTTCCATGCTATAGAGTAGTGTCAATGTTGTGATTCCTTAGTCAAATGTTTTGTTAAGATTATGCCCAAAATTCTTTACTCCCCGATATTATTAGAAATTCTTAGAAGTCTGTTGAAGAAATACTACAGTTGTTTATAAGCATTCAGTATAATTCAGTCCATATAGCATGCAATCTAGTTTATCAATCAAGCAGATAAGCTCCTATAGATTTCCAACTTTCCATCTAGTCTTACTACACAAAGTTTCACGAGTAAGGCCATTCCACGAGGCAAAATGTTCACAATCATGTAAATTACAAATTCAGTTCAGTTAATGCATCATGCATAAGGTTCAGGTTCAGATATAAAGTCATGATTCAACTCGTAAGTGTTTTGTACCCCATCTCAGCCTTTTCTTAGTATTTCAGCCAAGTCAGTAACACCCCGTATTTTCATACTAGAATTCTAACCGTCGTTTGTACGTGTATAAGCTTTAATCCAAATGATTTCCATGTGAATATAAGTTTCATTATCATTATTATAATGTGTGAAGTGTTTTCGAGGTGAAATATGTTCATAGGAATCACTTCTAGCGAAGTTGATCTAAGAGCCTTTGATTCGGCTAAATCTTTGTATTTCATTGTACAAGGGTCAATTTTAAATATGTATAACTTTTGATACACATAATTTTTTTATCTCAAGACCAACCAAGTTGTAGATAATTGAGTTAGCTTTCCAACGATACTAATTTTGCCTTAATTCGATACTCGAATGAAAAGTTATGGCATTTTTCATGTGAGGCAGTAATCCAACGTGATTGGGGCACGGCGTGACGGTTTCTCAATGAGATAAGTTATGCGAAGCGTTTTGGTCCCAACGCGATATCCGACGCGATGCTGGGCTTCTTCACACGCTGCTTCAGTTCCTAAAGGGTCTAGGGTCACTTTGGTCATTTCTCCTCACCCAAATCCGTCCATAACACATAATTTCAACCCTCAAGGAGCATTAGTTGTCCCTTTACTCATAATTTCTCTCTAAGAAAGCCTCCCTCCCTCTCAAGAACAAACCCTAACCTTAATCCAAGAACTTCAAAACTTCATTCCAAACTCTTCAAGATAAACAAAAATTTAAGTTCCACAGTTCAAGAATTTCAAGAAAAACTTTCAAGATCATATCCAAGGGTTTCAAAGTCAAGCTCTCTACATCAAATCAAGTCTATTAAGGTATGTGGGGTTATGAACAAGGATATTCTTTCATCCTTGTGCCCAAAACATGTTTTAAAGTTAAATTTACATGATTTGCAATTTAGGGTTCATACCCAAATATCATTGTTTTGAGTTTATGAAGTTACAAAATGATTTAAGTGTTGAATTGCATAACTACTTTCACCTATTTATGCATGTGACTTGACTATCTATGTTGAGAATTGAATTTCATTATCTTGACTTGATAAGTGTTAAAGTATTTCAAGATTATTATTACTGAGCATGAAGTTTATTATGAATTGACATGAGTTTAAAGCATGAGTTCTTAAGCCCTAAGTTTAAGTGTTGAGATTTCAAGAAGATTATGTTTTAAGAAATCTTTGATAAGCATGTAATCAAATTTTTAAGCAAGAATTAATTTTTTGGTCCTCAACTAAGATATGAAATCCACACATTTTAGTTTTGATTGCAGTTTAAAACAAATAGATGCATAACTGGTTTTCATTATAAACCCTTATGCTATTTTAAGAAAAAATGAGCATATAAGTAAGGGAGTAGTATTTAGCACCGAGTTGAGTATGTATCCCAATTCACATGCCCCAGATCTACAAGCCAACATAGGTTGAAATTATTTCCATTGATATGGATGCAGATATATATTGTGATCACTTAGCTTAGGTCCTACTCCGCCGCAAGAGTATGACAGCTATCCCCAACGTGAGTTTTTTCCCACAGGGAAATAAGACGTTGGACACCATGATAGCTTACATGGTGTATGTCGGTTAGAAGAACCTCCCTAAGACAGAATAAAAGATCAACTTTTAGAAACTAAGTGTAAAGGCTCATAGTTTTATTCAGATATTGATTTACATAAGGTATCAACTATGAGATTTCAGCTTTTAGTTTACGTATGATAAAGGTGTGTCTTTTAACACTTAGCCTGCATGATTTGAAAATATACTCAACTTGAGTCCTACTTATTCCACCAATAGAAAGAGTAAAAGTACAGCTTCTAGAACTAAGTGTTATGGCTCACAAAGTTTGTTATGATGCTTCATTACTCATGTTTATGATTTTACAGATTTGTTTTATTCAAGCCCAAGGTGAGTCATTTACACTTAGCATGCATTGTTTAAAATTTTATATGTACATTAAGCCATTGTTTTACTTATGCATTCACCCCCACATGCTCAGTACATTCCAAAAGTACTGATCCACATATACGTCTATGTGCTACATTGCTTAATAATGTAGGTACAAGTTGTATCGTGCATATCATAATCAGACAGTTACAGTTTTCAGTCAGCAGGTGATGAGCCCTTTTGATTCAAGGGTTCGAATCAGTCAAAGTTCGAGTAGCATTTTATTTTCTCTATTCAGTCATATTGATTCGGGATAGATGAGGGTCATGTCCCGGCTACCATAGTCAATACTAGTTGAGGCTTCATAGACAGTTAGCAGAGTTGATGTATTGATTTCAGTTTTATTTTATATAACCAGAGTTGTAATCGTTTTAGTAGTTTGTTTTAAAGATGTTCAACTAAAATAATTTTCTTCCGCTTATTTTTTCAAGATGTATGTATCTTATTCAGTTGCTTACGAGTTATGCCAGCACAAGGGTTAGCATGGGATCACTTGTGGTCCTAAGCACCGTGTGACGACTAGGAGGTAGTCTCGAATCGTTACATCTATGTAAGTTTACCTTAAAAATGTGACGTAATTAACGATAGTAATTAATTTACTGATTAGGCATATGCTTAAAAATAGTAATTGTAATTCAAATTGGAAAAAATCTTGAAACTTCACAACAATTAATTTTATTGAATCTATGATTTTACCGAAATTGCGATTTCTTCACAATTGATTTGGCTTATTTTTTTCAAAATCTGGTTTCTTCCAACATTCAACTTTAATTTGAACATCATTATTTCGTTAAGACATTTTTGTATTTGGTAGTCTGAAATAATATATGAATAATATAAAAGTAATGGTATTGTTGTTTCAGAAAGTATAACATTCTTGAGGTTAATTTCGACGATTGCTATGGAATTAGATATTAATAAAAGTCGGAAAAAATAGAAGTAAAGTACATTTTCCAAGGTAATTCTTCACCAATTATTATAAGGAACGATAATGGAGTGAGAGTGTATGTTGAATTGAAGAAAAGTTTTTCAAGATTTGTCAATTATTATTTTTGTATTTCGACGTCTGATAAGTCAAAAAAGAGTTAGAGTTTGATTGTGAAACTGGAGCTATTCTGTGTATTGAAGGAACTAAATCTGATGCTCTTGCGTTAACAGTAGTTGAAACGCAAAATCAGTATTCATTATACGTTCTAAAACTTGAAGTGAAAAATTTCATTACTGATTACAAGAACACATAAATAAAGATTGATCAGCTTAACAAAGATAAAAAAAAACTTTGATTGCGGTAATGGAAAAATATGAATTAGCGAATGAATTTAATACCAAAGCTAAATGATCTGACAAACAAAGGTATGAACCAAAATTAGATGTAAAAAATTCTGGTATGTTAAAATTTTTGTTATAAGTTAATTGGTTTAAAATTTACAAAATATTAATACCAATATATTAGTACTCCTCATACATAAAAATACGTTAACACAAATGTATCAGTAGTCCTCATACATAAAAATTAGTTTATAATACTGCTTATACATGCATTTGTTTTGTATAGGATGTAGAAGCTTTCTGACATAAATGTATCAGTAGTCCTTATACATAAAAATTAGTTTACAATACTGCTTATACATGTATTTGTTATGTATAGATAGCAGAGTCTCTTAGTTGTCAATGGTTCGATTTCATTCAGTGCACTGTAATAATGTAAAGACTAATGTATTAGTACTCCTCATATATAAAAATTAATTTACAATACTGCTTATACATGTATTTGTTATGTATAGGTAGCAGAAGCTTTTAGTTACCAATGTTTTGATTTCATTCAGTGCACTGTAATAATTTAAAAATTAATGTATTAGTACTCCTCATACATAAAAAATATTATGTATGAGGAAATTGGTAACATAGTCATTCGCTTGTAAATCAAACACGAATTTTATATATATGTTTTTATACTTTTTGTTTCGATTATTTTTGTTGCAGTTATGTCCTTTATTGTCGCGACAAAGATTGCAAGTGGATCCTTAAGGCATCTTGTATGAATGGATCGAATATTTTTGTGATTCGGCAATTTAATTCCGAACATACTTGCCAAGTTAGTGATAGAATTCTGAAAAATTTAATTGCTACAATAGATTTTGTGAGTGAATTTACAACACTAAAGT
Source organism: Capsicum pubescens (assembly GCA_030864215.1). NCBI lineage: Eukaryota > Viridiplantae > Streptophyta > Magnoliopsida > Solanales > Solanaceae > Capsicum > Capsicum pubescens. The sequence goes on from CM061538.1 coordinate 258,047,591, forward strand.
TAGTAAATCACAAGAGAATACACACAACGCCAGACATAGTTAAAGAAATGAAGGCCGTTTATGGAGTTGATATTAACTACATGAAGGCATGACAGGCAAAAGAGAGGGAAATAGTGATACTTAGAGGTGGTCCAGCTGATGGATATAAAAAATGCCGTGATATATTTATATACTAAACAAAATTTATCCTGACTCCCACATTAGGATGCATAAGGCAACGGATAATGAGTTTAAATACTTGTTTATTGCGTTAAATTCAATGATAAAAGATTTCCATTTTTGTCGATCTGTTGTAGTTGTTGATGGTGCTCATTTAAGTTGTTCATACAAAAGGACTTTCCTTTCAGCTAGCACACTCGAAGGTGCAGGTATTAGTCTTACTTTTTAAAGTCTTTTATATAGTGTTGTTTAAGTTATTCAATAATTTTTGCATTGTATAAGTATTTAATTCAAAATACATGTCATAGCTTCAAAAAATTTGTTGGGTTATGATGTATTTTTTTTGTTGTTATTTAGGCTATTTAGCCTACGGGGTTGTAGATTCTGAAAATAATAGTTCGTGGATTTGATTTTTTCATCAGTTTAAGAATGCTTTTGCCGAATGAGAGAACATGTGTGTTGTATTGGATCAGGACAAAAGTATCATAAAAAGTTTGAGCATTGTGTATCCTAATGTAAAAATATTTTCACTTATTTTAAAAAAAATAAAGACAGACTTAGCGGCCTGTATTATTTAATGGCTAAAGCTTATAGGAAAGAAGATTTTGAATACATTATGTCAAACGTTGCTAAAGTTGATCACAAAGTTAAGACTTACCTGGTACAAGTTGGATATGAAAAATGATCTCGAAGTCACTCATCTGCAAATAGAGGTAGGATGATGACCTCTAATATAGCTGAATGTATTAATGATTGCTTGGTAGAGGGGCATGGAATACCTATTTTAGAATTTCTCGAAGAAGCAAGAATTTTGTTTGCTGCATGGAACTGTAAAAATAGTGAAATTGCTTCTTATACTGGGACAACCTTAGGGAGAAGATTTGAGGACATTCTGACTCTTAATGGGGTGAAATCTTCTCTGATGACGGTATGTCTACGAATATAAATTCAATTATATTAATTTTTTCCATTTATAAATTTTAATTTATCATATGTATTGAAGCATCTGTGTATGACAGGTCAAAAAACCCGCAAGTTATCTTTACTGTGTATAAAAATCTAGAAGAAGATACATTATCGCTATTGAATGTGGAACTTGCAACTGTAAACGGTATCAAATTGATGAAATGCCTTGTCTTTACGCAATTGTAGTCTTGAAGAGTAAAAATATAGAAGATTATGGTCCTTACTATTCGAATTTCTACAGTCCAAAAACTATTGTTAAGACTTATGAGTTTCCAATAATTTCAATGCCAGACATGAAGGATTGAAATGTGCCTCAATTTGTTGAAGATGAAGAAATACTACTGCCAAGATACAGAAGACCGCCAGGAAGGTAAAAAAAAGGCAGACATTTGAAATCAAGTGAGTCACTTGCTTCAAGCTCTAACTGTTGCAGTAAATGAGGGCGTACAGGTCACAATCGACGCATCTATTTTTTTAAAGGACACATGAAAAGATAATTTGTTTATTCATATGATGAACCGATTGTGTTGGCTCATAATTTTCATGTTTATCTGGAAGAATCTTCTTTAACTTTAAATAACCAGTTTTCTTTATCATGTGAAGAATTTGAAAGATGTATGAACTATATTTATTAATGTTAATTCAAGATTATTTCTTAATATTTTAAAATTTCTTACATTTCAACAAGATTATTTAATTTAATATTTGTTTATGATCGTTACTTCTTGCTTTCACTGTTTAAGTAGATTGTATGTTAGTTTTAATTGATAAGTCGAAGCAGCCCAGTGATGTATGATTTTATTTTTTTGACAATGCAGACCTTTCTCATATTATATGGCTAATAAATATTAATTTTGGCTAAAGTATGTAATCTGGTAATGTAATATTTAAGTACAAGGCTTAATTTTTATTTATATAACTAATGTATGAGTAATCATTATACATTTATATTAAGTATAATTGTTACTTAATGTATTGTTAACAAATTTTTTTATCATAATAACAATATACTTAATGTATAATTGTTTGTTATACATTAGATATAAATGACAGCGTGTAATGATCAACAAAACAAGACTGTATTAAAATAATCTTAATGTATAATGATTTGTTATACATTAGATATAAATGGCAGTGTAATGTATTTGTTGTAAACATTGTTAGTAATAAACATATTTATGTATAAGGTATAATTTAACATTTTAATTATAGAATGTGATTTTACAATAGTAATGTGAATAGATTTTAAATTTATTGTAAAATGTAATATATATAAGGATTTATGATATAGTGATAAAATTCGTGATTGATTTACAAGAGAATTATTATGTTATATGTTTCCTCATACATAACATTTTAATGTGTGAGGAGTATCAATACATTAATTTTTACGTTATTGCAATTCACTGAATTAAACCTAAATATCTGTCAAGTAAAAGTTGCTGCCAACTATACATAACATCTATATGTATTAGCAGTTTCAATACATATCATATGCTTAAACTACAAACAAAAAATTAATAAGATTCTCAAATACTCATCGCCCCCCACCCCCCATACATAACTATATCATATATTATACATATATTCCTTGGTATATGCTTCCTTGTTAATGTATTAAGTACTGATGTATAAGGTTTGTTAATAATAACAAAATTAATGTATCAGCGTATTGAAAAAGAGGATAGATAAACATCCTTAAAACATTCCAAAACAGAAACTAACATAAAAATCAAAATTCAAACCAACATTAAAAAACTAACAAGTGTTGTAGGTCTTTAACATCCATTACTAAAATAAGTTTTTAAATGTTATCATGCTGAAGGTTAAAAAATTGTGCTACGCTAAACTAACTATTGTTATTTCATCAACTGTTTGAACATAACTTGGCCTTGGCCGCAGTAATGATCCAAGACTACCCACTAGTCGTCACACGGTGCTTACGATCTCGAAGGACCACAAGCTAACTCATGACTGATATCTGCTGTGAGCACTGGATAATAATACTAAAATAAATGCGAAATTAGACTGAATTACCATAAGGTTCAAAATCTAAAATACTGATAAAATATAACATCTGATAAAAATATCTGAAAACTAAACAATGTTTGAACTGGTCTAGTCTGAAAGCCTCTAACTGAACTGTCTAAAAAGTAGAGTTGATGGGACAAGCCCCAAACTAACTCCAACTACTGAACTATTGAAATAAAAGCCTATCCTCGATAGATGAGAACTCACTACTAAATCTGCGACTGCTGACTGGATCTGTCTAAGTGCGATCGAGAACATGAGCGTCTGAACCTATGATATGATACATCATAGCGCAAAGAAAGAATATGCGTTAGTACATGGAATGTACTGATATGCTAGATAAGGTAAGGCTGAATGCAAGGGTTCATATGGATGAATAGTAACTAACTGAATGATATAGAGTAACTGAAAATGGGAGTACATGGATAACTGAAACTACTGTAAATATTGAATATGTAATACTGTGCATATTGTATACTATAAATGAGCTTTTATGAAGCTAAGCACTAAGTTTTGATAACTGAGTAACTGATATCTAAAGTTACTGATAACTGATTTACTGATACTGATTGACTGTGTCTGACAGTCCTAATCCTGTAAAATGAACTGAGTTCTATACTGAAGACTGAAACTAAAACTGTGGGAGGTAATCATCTAACCGACATGCCCCAAATAAGATAAGATAACTGAGTTGGGGTTTAATATGTAACCCCAATTGAAAGGGTGTTAGCACTATACCACGAGTGCTAACAACTGTTGTGGAGTCAGTCCTAACTAATGGGTGACCCCTGAGATCAGTCCTAAGCTAGCGGGTGATCCCTGAGTATGTCAGTCCTATCTAATGGGTGACATCTCATAACCTACGCTGGCTACATAGTTCTAGAACTTAGGAATTACTTCTAGGGATCCAGTCCTAGCTAACGGGTGAGACCCCATCCCTAGGCTCGCTCTGTGTTGAATCCTACTCCCAACTGAAAGACACTGAACTGAGAATACTGAACTGGACTGATACAAAGTTTACTGAGTTTTCCTAAGTTTTGTAACTGACTGAGTTCTACTGATTGTGACATGACTGATACAATTCTGTCACTGACACTGGCTCTACGTAAACAACTAAATTATCGGGTATTAAATACCCCCAGGACTCGATAGCATGAAAAGTAAAGCAAAGCATGATCTTGAATAACATAATAATGTTCGCTTGGTCATAATTCATCTATAGAGACATTTTATCAAACACTTGTAATGCATTAATTTGTACATGAATGGGGAATACATGTTAGCATGCTATAATGGCATTATTTCATTCTCATAGACAATTTATCAAACACATGGGAGGAATTCTTGTTTTACTAAATCATAAACACTTAGGGTAAACATGGTTATAACAATCAGCTTGCAAATTAAAGGCTTTATCATGGATATCATGTAAATCAACTCATACTAGGAACAATTCTTTAACTTGGAATTTAAATCATGGATAACACATAAGCATGATAATTACAATGCCCAAACTTGTAAATTCATGAATTATAACATGGAAATTACTCAATTCAATATACATGCTATTCAATTTCATGGAATATACCATTAATCATGGATTTAAAACTCAATAAATGTCAAAACATGAATACAATCCAATTTCATACATATAAACCATGAATCATGAACCTTGAAGTTTTAAAAACAGATTCTTGGACTCTATGGGTGAAAAGGACCTATAGATGAACACCTAACGTACCTTAATTTGTGAGTTTCTTGAAGTTTTTGGTGAATCCTTGAACTTTGTGCTTGATCTCTTGAACTAGAGTTTTTTTGCCTCTTGAGAGAGAATGGTTTAATTTGGAGGAAAATTGAGTGAATAATGAAGTAACTAGGTTAATTAGAGGTGAATTTCGTGTTAAAGGCTGACTAGGGTGAGGGGAAAAAGACTTTAATGCCCTCAGATTTAAAACTCAAAATTACTGAAAATTCTCGATTTTGGCACCCGATGCAATTCGGTGCTATCGCGTTGTGTCACTAGAAAATGAACAACTGGGAACTGGACTGATGGCGTGACGCGGCACCATCGCGGTGTCTTGCTGGATGTGATTTTGGTCCTTGGCGCGACGCAGTGGAATCGTGTTGCCTCACTGAAAATTGACAATTGTGAACTGGGTCTATAGCACGATGCGCTAATATCGCGGAGCATCACTGTAATTAATGATTGCCATTTGGTCATGCTCCGTGATGCGTTGATGGCTCAGGTGGCACACTATCTTACTAAAATGGCTCTAACTATTCGCCCGAGTGACGGATTTGGGCGAACTTTATATCATTGGAAAGATAATTGAATTTTCTACGAAATGGGAGGCTCTAAACTGAAATATACTGAATATTTTAAAATTTTTATATGGGATTGCTCATGTACTAAGACTTAAATTAAGTTAGAAAAATACGGAGTATTACAGTCGCGGAGGATCATCATTGTCACTTGTGTATCCTTCAACTGTCTTGATGACTCCGTAATTTCAAAGTAATGATGCATAGCATAATCGTTGAGTTTGTGCGTCAAACCCACTTGAAGGCATTGCTAGCCCTTCACTTAAGATTTCTGCATATCCAGCTATTAAAACACCACGGTCTCTGAAATGAAAAAAATTTATTATTTAACAAGCCATAAAAAATTCTTAAATGTTTATACATTTAAAAAGTATAAACATATGCCTTTACAGACTAGCACACGCTTGCTGGGCTATGTTTTGAACATACTTAACGTCAAATGAGTGTTGATTGAGAATCTGAGTGCGCTGACCCAATTTGTCTTTGTACGTATTTAGATTTACTCAGTCAGTACGTTCTGCCCTTTCAAATAACCCACTATCAGACAAGTAAGTAGGCAACATCACTGCCAACTTGTGTATTTTATTGGATGGGTCCTTTTTTTTGGTTCCTAATAATGAGTCGTAGACTCATATGACTTTCCCCTTCTGCACAATAACAACCAACACCTAATGAAATTCTTCGCCGCAATTAACAGGATCATACACCTCATCAACCATATGCCATGGCAATTCTGCAGAACTACAGAATCCGTTAATTGTGTCAGTTATTAATTCCTCATTTTTAGCAAAAACACATGATTCCGCGTAGTCTTCTTGCATAGAGGTCTGAATATACAAAGCATCCGAATAATACCTACGATATATCTTCTCAATATATTATTTGAAGAAGCAACTTATTCTTATATATCTATAATTTTTACCTAACTGAAGCTTCAATTTCTTTCTCAAATGGTAGAAGATCACATCTAAATGCTATAAATACAAATAGAAAAAGAGATAAAATATGATGAATCGTCAAGAAAATAATCAGTCTTAAGAACAACACAGCATAATACATGACAACCCATATACATGACAGACTAAAAGATCACAATACGTAATAATTTAATGTATAATTTACTATTATACATTTGAATACAAAAATATCAAAAATCAGTGGGATAAAAATAGACATTATAAGCAAACCAGAAAACCTAATACATTACTAATGTATGTATAAGTTAATATTATACATTAGACTGAAGATAATTAGGTGCATAAATAACAATACATTGACAACTAATGTATGAGAAGGTATAGTACATTACCCATTATGTATGATAACAATGAATTCAATTTCAGCAGTAAGTAAAACCTTGAATACTATTGTATGAGAAGGTATAATACATTACTTATTATGTATGATATTTTGACATCGTTTATGAAATTTACACAATAAATATGAGATTTATACTCCAACAACAATATGTGTAAGGTACTTAATTTATTGTACACTGTTAATACAAACTTGGTTGCTTAAAAAAGTTAGTTTAATTTACCTCATCATTTCAGCATGTGTTAGTTTGCGACATCATGTAGAACCAATTCTTTGACTATGGATGAGCAATGACAAAATTCAACTCTGAATAACCTAGATCAGAAGAATTTTCCGGTAGTGATTGTCGTTCTGTTTCCTTTATCATTAGCAATGTATAAGTGTTACATAAGATAATGTTGACGTACTAATTTTTTAAAATAAAAGTTTAAAATTTCTTACTTGCCAGCATGATATTTCAATAAACCTTCCACAATTCATTTAGAGTAATCCAACATTAATTCACTAGGCAACTCTTCGAAAATGGTACGTTCCTTGAAGGCATACTTCTGCTTCTCTTTATTATCAGAACTGTCATCTCTCTTTGAACTTGAATCAAATTTTGTTAGATACGCCGACCTGAAAAATCTGAATTTCTTTCGGTCCTTTTTATCTGGTGCTTTCATGAAATCATGATTTTGAACTTATGCATCTGAGAAATTAGGTGAAAACTGTCTGTCGGGAAGCATTCATTGGCTTTCGGTCATTGTATTTGGAGTACTAGCATTCATAGACTTTGAAGTTGTTGGTGTTGTCATTCCAAATATTAGTGCATCAACAACGTCTTAAATCTGTTATTGTGCCACTGAAATCGTCCTACGTAGTTGGTTCTTATTGTGTTATATATAAATAAATGAATTTCTTAGAAGCATCAATTAAAAAATGCATATGTTAATGTATGTTTTACAGAAAATAAAACAAGCGGTTTCCCTATACTTAAGATATATATGTGTAATCTGTTTTAACACATTATTTTTCATCATAATAGCAATATACTAAATGTATAAGAAACATTGGTACTTGAAAACAACAAATCCCTATACATAACAGATATATATATATATATATATATGTATTGGAACTGTTTATATATATATATATAATATATATATATAAACAGTTCCAATACATATTATATATGATCATAAAATTAAAAAAAAAAACAAAGTAATATGATTCTCAACTAGACACAGATCCCCCATACATATAAGTTCTATGTATGAGTAGTTAAAATACATAAGTTATTACTTGTACTACAATAAATCAAATGTAGAAGAATCTCTTTAAAATACCTTGTGTTCGCTTTGAACTTCATTTATTATTGTATATTCAGAATTTTTGTTGAAACATCCTTGTAAATTCGTGTCAATTGATTGAATTTTAACATATTCATCAGTTAGTATATCACTCATTGGACCCTTGCCCCCATCATCATCCTGTTTAAGAAGGAAAAGAAAATGTTTACCTATGGTAAAACAATATACTTATACTAACAAACACATCTATAAAAAAACAAAAACTTCTCTGTGACTTAACTTTTCTCTTTTTTCGATTCTTCTGTGCCGCCTTCTTCCTTATCAGCCTCTTTCTCATCCTAAATAAAATCACATTATGATTGTATCAATATTTTTCTAACTGTTAAAAATCTGAATGTGTAAAAATTTTGTACCAGTGGTTCTTTATTTTCTTCTTGCTTCAAAGCTTTCACAACCTCGACAGGTATATTTGATATTACTATTAGCAGGTCAATAATTTTTTTATCAACCATAGTACTACACAAAATAAAATATTAGTAACAGCACCATCTATTTAAAATAAAAATAGCAATAAAAAATTTTACTTACATAAAACTTGATGTATGACTTCATCTCATCCATGTCTGATTTCAACATAGAAGTCCCATCAGGCATTGTAGAAGATGAAGGAAAAGTCTTAACTTGCACATGCTCCAGAGATGCGACTGTTTGTTCCTGTTAGCCATGTTCAAATTGAAATGATGCCTTATTTGTTGAAGCATCTATTGTTTTTAAAAAAACCCCGATACATCAGCTAATGAACGATGACGTGTAGAAATCTAATCATCTTTCATACCTGGACTGTCTTCCTCAAACATCACCGTCTTTCTTCTCTTAGAAACTTGTTCAGCTGATAAATCTGAAGATAATCTGACTTTAATCAAAAAATTTTGTGGTGATATAGTGCTGAAATCATCAAAATCTTCAGTTGCAGAAATAGTATGCAGTTGATTTTCATCAGCTACCTTTTCAACTTGCGATCACTAGATGTGGTAGCAACAGATGTTGGAACTCAATCACAGATCTTAAAATTCTCCGTAAAAGACAAATCCAACCTCTGAACTTCTTTATGTGTGGGCTGTAAATTTCTGTAAGCAAACTGTTAAAGTGTAAGCCACATAAAAATATTAGAACAACAAGAAATTTTTTTAAAAAAATAAAGAAAAAGTGATACATCCACCTTACTAAATAATTCAGCCATAAAAGACTCATATTTAGGCCTCACACTCACTACAGACCTGTTGAATATCCTTGGAATGATATTTCTATGATGGACCACAATTTTTTTTATCAACTTCAGAGGAGAACTCAAACATCCAAACATTGAGTACGTGTGGTATTCCACCCAAAGAGTATAATTATTTTGCGATGAAAAAGTTCTGTTGCCATGAGTTCATCAACTTCTCAAACGAAATCTTTTATCATGAAAAATATCTGTAACAACCATCCTCAACCATCTGAAAGTGGAGTAAACTAATCGGTGAATCACGATGTTGAGAAAATAAGAATGTATGAACAAAGTAAATTATGGCAATGTTCAACGCATCCTGAGAGTTATCAAAATTTTCCATCTTCACACATTGAATCAATGTTTGCTTAGATATTTCAGCTTTAGCATTGAGAAAATACTTCGACATCAAAGTTGACTTGGGCGATGAAATATACATATATTCATCAATATTATCGGTACATTTAAGACCAATAATTATGGCAAACTCAAGCTCAAAAAAATTCAGGATATAATCCTGTACAAAAACATGAATCTCGTCATTCTGTACAAAAAAATCGCATGCCCACTCACACTCTCTCCAACTCCACTCCATATGCCCGTCTCTACAATCATCCACCCGACTATATCCATCTCCGCCCGTTTGGGTGTCTAGTTTATCCCTGGTTGCGTCCGCACACTCAACATAAACTTCAACCTCGGTCAACCCCTTGTGTCTTTCTAGGCTATCATCCCACTATCAAAGGTTACACATGTTTCGATCCTGTATCTCAGAAAACATATGTTTCCCGTCATGTTCGTTTTGTGGAGGAACAATTTCCTTACACAAGTCTTTCCTCTACTCCATACTCCCCCAATCCACTTGGCGTTGTGCCATTATTTCCGTCCTTTTCTCACGCTCATGCTCCGGCTCACTCGGCACCTAACCCGGTACCCCACTACACCACTACCCACCCGAAACCCCAAACCTCCCACCCGAACACCCAGCCGACTGCCACACAACCCACCACTTCCCTACATCATACTCCTAACACACATACAGCCACCCCATCCACCGTTGCACATCCCAGCTCCCACGGCAGCCCCACCCAACCCCCGCTCACGCATCATACAACTCCACCACCCCTTCCTAATCACCCTCCACTCAACACTCATCCTATGACAACCCGAGCCAAGGCCGGTACCTTCAAACCCAAAGCCTACCACACTCAAATACCCTTTGATGCACATCCCACAACTGAGCCTACTACCTACAACCAAGCCTCCAAAAATAGTTTCTGGTGCCAAGCTATGGATGAGGAATTTCAGGCTCTGAATGAACAACGTACATGGGATTTGGTACCTCTGCCTAGTAACCGCAAGTCTATTGGGTGCAAATGGGTGTTTCGCATCAAACGAAATTCAGATGGATCTCTTTCTCGCTATAAAGCACGTCTGGTTGCAAAAGGGTATCATCAGGAGTATGGTGTGGATTATAAGGAGACCTTCAGCCCTGTTGTTAAGCAACAGACTATTCGTCTGGTCTTGTCTCTTGCTCTTCACTATGATTGGCCGCTTCATCAGCTAGACGTCAGCAATGCCTTTCTTCATGGTCATCTTGAGGAAGAAATCTATATGGTTCAGCCACCGGGATATGTTAATCCCAACCGTCCTCACTATGTTTGCAAGCTTCGCAAATCACTGTATGGCCTGAAACAGGCCCCTCGTGCCTGGTACACACGTCTCTCTACTTTTCTGCAGGGTCTTGGTTTTCGCACCTACCATCATGACAACAGCCTCTTCACCCTTCACTGTTCTCGAGGGACAGTCATCATTCTTATCTATGTGGATGATATTGTTATTACATGCAGCTCGTCATCACTCATCACTGAAATTACTGAAGCTATGCATCGTGACTTCAAACTTAAGGACCTCGGTCCTCTGGAGTTCTTTCTTGGCCTCGAACTCATCCGCAAATCGGGAACCATATTGATGCATCAGACAAAATATACCCTTGAACTTCTAAATCGGGCTGGAATGACAGACTGCAAACCCGCGGTCACTCCCATGGCAGTCCGCCAATCCCCAGGGCCGAATACTCCCTTTGCCGATCCTACACTATATCGGAGCCTCGTCGGTGGACTTCATTATCTTGTTGTTACTCGTCCGGACATCCAATATGCAGTCAATCGAGTCTCCCAATCAATGCATGCTCCCACAGAACAACACTTTCAGGCCTTGAAACGCATTCTGCGCTATCTTCAAGGTACTCTTCACTGTGGAATTTTATTTCAAAAGGGCTCGTTTGATATATCTGTTTTTTCTGATTCGGATTGGGCTAACGACAAAGATGATCGAAAGTCCACTACTGGATATATTGTTATGATGGGACCGAATCTGATTTCCTGGTGCACCAAGAAGCAAACGCGAGTGTCCCGTTCCTCCACAGAAGCAGAATATCGTGCCATGGCTGCGGGTGTTGCTGAAGCCATGTGGTTACGATACCTTACGGATGCACTTGGCATTCCCCCGACGAAACCACAGATTTATTGTGACAATCAGTCCACTATTTGTGTTACCAAAAATCCAGTCCTTCATGATCGTATGAAGCATGTTGGGTCTGACTGTCACTTTGTTCGCGATGAGGTACTTGCAGGAGCAATGGCCACGCACTATGTCCCATCTACTGACCAGCTTGCTGATATTCTCACCAAGCCTCTTCCGTTACAGCCTTTTCAGTCTCTCTGCTCCAAGTTGCCCCTCGTTACCGCTGATCAGCTTGCGGGGGGATAATAGACTACATATATAATTATTAAATACATCTGGGTTATTCTGTAATTAGTTATTCTTCAGTTCTCTATATATACAGCTGTAACCCCTTCAATATTAAATGAGATCAATTAATTCTTAAATCTGTATCATGGTATCAAAGCTAGGGTTTCTTCTTCCGCCCAAACCCTAATCTCTCCTCTTTTCCGACGTGTGTGCGCCGCCGCCACCGTCTACACCACGCCGCACGGCCTCCCTCCTCCGCCGTAGGTCGGCGCCATGGACAAGGTTATTGATCCTCTGTCAAAATTACCGTCTGGAGTAAAATTACTGCTCAGGAATCTCCACAATCTCATCCCCGAAAAATTATCTGACAACAACTACCCGGCCTGGGCACTTAACGTCCGCACCGCCCTCGCAGCCAACTTGCTGCTCGGATGGATTGACGGTGCGGAGAAGCCGCAGCCCGAGACAGCCGAGAAGGACGGCGTCAAGCTCCCAAATCCCGACTACCTTCCGTGGATGATCGTAGACACTCAGATCCGAGCCTGTCTTCTCGCAGTTATTAGCCCCTCTGTGCACAAACACGCCCGAGGTTTTCTCACATCGGCTTCACTTTGGGACGCACTAGCCACAAGGTACAACTCTGTGTCCACGGCTCATATTTTTCAGTTGCGTGACAAATTGCATACTCTTCGGAAGGGAACGAAGACGATGACTCAATACCTTGATGATGTGGCCTCTATTCTGTCTGACCTAGATGCTGTGAACGAGATTATTCCTGAACGAGACGTGGTGAATGCCGTGATACGTGGTCTTCCGGCTGGCTATTCCTCTCTCAAACAGCATATTCGCCTCTCGCCTGTCGAAATCACTCTGAATCAACTGTCTGGATGGCTTAATGCAGAAGAATTGAATCTAGACATGGAACACAAATTACTGCTCGGAGAAGCCAGTTCCACCCCTGGCGTCACGGCTCTTTACTCGGCTGGCAGCGGAGGCTCGGCCAGGGGTCGCGGTGACGATCGCCGTAACCAAGGGCGAGGCAGCGGCGGCGGTGACCGTCGAAACACCGGGCAGCAAGGCAGAGGCGGGCCTCCACCGAGGGACGGATTCCAGTCAGGCCGCGGACAGGGACGAGGAAACCAGCGGATGCCCACACGAGATCTTCCGACGTGCCAAATTTGTGCTAAACGGGGCCATTCTGCGGCTAATTGCTGGTATCGTTATGATGACTCGCAGAATGTAAATAGCCAGTCCGGAGGATCAAGGGCGATGCATGCGTCTAATAGACTACATATATAATTATTAAATACATCTGGGTTATTCTGTAATTAGTTATTCTTCAGTTCTCTATATATACAGCTGTAACCCCTTCAATATTAATAAGATCAATTAATTTTAAATCTGTATCATGGTATCAAAGCTAGGGTTTCTTCTTCCGCCCAAACCCTAATCTCTCCTCTTTTCCGACGTGTGTGCGCCGCCGCCACCGTCTACACCACGCCGCACGGCCTCCCTCCTCCGCCGTAGGTCGGCGCCATGGACAAGGTTATTGATCCTCTGTCAAAATTACCGTCTGGAGTAAAATTACTGCTCAGGAATCTCCACAATCTCATCCCCGAAAAATTATCTGACAACAACTACCCGGCCTGGGCACTTAACGTCCGCACCGCCCTCGCAGCCAACTTGCTGCTCGGATGGATTGACGGTGCGGAGAAGCCGCAGCCCGAGACAGCCGAGAAGGACGGCGTCAAGCTCCCAAATCCCGACTACCTTCCGTGGATGATCGTAGACACTCAGATCCGAGCCTGTCTTCTCGCAGTTATTAGCCCCTCTGTGCACAAACACGCCCGGGGTTTTCTCACATCGGCTTCACTTTGGGACGCACTAGCCACAAGGTACAACTCTGTGTCCACGGCTCATATTTTTCAGTTGCGTGACAAATTGCATACTCTTCGGAAGGGAACGAAGACGATGACTCAATACCTTGATGATGTGGCCTCTATTCTGTCTGACCTAGATGCTGTGAACGAGATTATTCCTGAACGAGACGTGGTGAATGCCGTGATACGTGGTCTTCCGGCTGGCTATTCCTCTCTCAAACAGCATATTCGCCTCTCGCCTGTCGAAATCACTCTGAATCAACTGTCTGGATGGCTTAATGCAGAAGAATTGAATCTAGACATGGAACACAAATTACTGCTCGGAGAAGCCAGTTCCACCCCTGGCGTCACGGCTCTTTACTCGGCTAGCAGCGGAGGCTCGGCCAGGGGTCGCGGTAACGATCGCCGTAACCAAGGGCGAGGCAGCGGCGGCGGTGACCGTCAAAACACCGGGCAGCAAGGCAGAGGCGGGCCTCCACCGAGGGACGGCTTCCAGTCAGGCCGCGGACAGGGACGAGGAAACCAGCGGATGCCCACACGAGATCTTCCGACGTGCCAAATTTGTGCTAAACGGGGCCATTCTGCGGCTAATTGCTGGTATCGTTATGATGACTCGCAGAATGTAAATAGCCAGTCCGGAGGATCAAGGGCGATGCATGCGTCCACAAACGCTCAATCTGGCGATTGGTATCTAGACACAGGTGCTAACACCCATGTGACGTCAGATTATTCACAACTTCAAGCTCCTCATCCGTATCATGGCTCAGAAACTATTACAGTAGGCAATGGTCAATCCCTTCCCATCACAAACACCGGCTCTGGGTATGTCTATACCCCAAATGGTAAATTTCATCTCTCAACCCTTCACCACGTCCCTTCCCTCACATCCAATCTTTTATCTGTTTATCGCTTTACTAAAGAAAATAACTGCACCCTCATTTTTAATGACACCAATTTCCAGATAGTGGACAATACCACGAACCGGGTGCGGTACACGGGCCGCTGTGAGCATGGGCTATACACTCTTCCATCCAGGTCTCCGTCTGTTGTGAGTCAAGCCATTCTCTCGTCAACCTGGCATCGCCGGCTTGGGCACCCATCATCCGCCATCACCAAATCCATTTTATCTTCCTTAGGTTTTAATTTTTCAGAAAAATTACATTGCGAGTCCTGTTCAGTGTCTAAATCTTGTCGTTTACCTTTTTCACTGTCTGAACACAAGGCCACTGCGCCATTTCAATTAATTCATTCTGATGTTTGGGGTCCAACCTCAGTTCCTTCTGTTCAAGGTTTTCGTTATTATATCTGTTTTGTTGATGATTACAGTAAATTCACTTGGCTTTATCCTCTGAAATTTAAATCCGAAGCTTATACTATTTTTGTAAACTTTGACCGAATGGTTCAAAATCAATTTAATGCCAAAATCAAAATTTTTCGAAGTGACAATGGCAAAGAATTTGTCAACAATGCATTTGGTGTTTTTCTTCAAAATCTAGGGGCTCTTCATCACACTTCATGTCCATATACCCCTGAACAAAATGGCGTTGCTGAGCGCAAACACCGTCACCTAATAGAAACAGTTGTTGCGCTCCTCCATGATTCCACCTTACCTGTTTCCTTTTGGGTTGATGCCCTTGCTACTGCCAACTACCTCATAAATCGCATGCCCACTCACACTCTCTCCAACTCCACTCCATATGCCCGTCTCTACAATCATCCACCCGACTATATCCATCTCCGCCCGTTTGGGTGTCTAGTTTATCCCTGGTTGCGTCCGCACACTCAACATAAACTTCAACCTCGGTCAACCCCTTGTGTCTTTCTAGGCTATCATCCCACTATCAAAGGTTACACATGTTTCGATCCTGTATCTCAGAAAACATATGTTTCCCGTCATGTTCGTTTTGTGGAGGAACAATTTCCTTACACAAGTCTTTCCTCTACTCCATACTCCCCCAATCCACTTGGCGTTGTGCCATTATTTCCGTCCTTTTCTCACGCTCATGCTCCGGCTCACTCGGCACCTAACCCGGTACCCCACTACACCACTACCCACCCGAAACCCCAAACCTCCCACCCGAACACCCAGCCGACTGCCACACAACCCACCACTTCCCTACATCATACTCCTAACACACATACAGCCACCCCATCCACCGCTGCACATCCCAGCTCCCACGGCAGCCCCACCCAACCCCCGCTCACGCATCATACAACTCCACCACCCCTTCCTAATCACCCTCCACTCAACACTCATCCTATGACAACCCGAGCCAAGGCCGGTACCTTCAAACCCAAAGCCTACCACACTCAAATACCCTTTGATGCACATCCCACAACTGAGCCTACTACCTACAACCAAGCCTCCAAAAATAGTTTCTGGTGCCAAGCTATGGATGAGGAATTTCAGGCTCTGAATGAACAACGTACATGGGATTTGGTACCTCTGCCTAGTAACCGCAAGTCTATTGGGTGCAAATGGGTGTTTCGCATCAAACGAAATTCAGATGGATCTCTTTCTCGCTATAAAGCACGTCTGGTTGCAAAAGGGTATCATCAGGAGTATGGTGTGGATTATAAGGAGACCTTCAGCCCTGTTGTTAAGCAACAGACTATTCGTCTGGTCTTGTCTCTTGCTCTTCACTATGATTGGCCGCTTCATCAGCTAGACGTCAGCAATGCCTTTCTTCATGGTCATCTTGAGGAAGAAATCTATATGGTTCAGCCACCGGGATATGTTAATCCCAACCGTCCTCACTATGTTTGCAAGCTTCGCAAATCACTGTATGGCCTGAAACAGGCCCCTCGTGCCTGGTACACACGTCTCTCTACTTTTCTGCAGGGTCTTGGTTTTCGCACCTACCATCATGACAACAGCCTCTTCACCCTTCACTGTTCTCGAGGGACAGTCATCATTCTTATCTATGTGGATGATATTGTTATTACAGGCAGCTCGTCATCACTCATCACTGAAATTACTGAAGCTATGCATCGTGACTTCAAACTTAAGGACCTCGGTCCTCTGGAGTTCTTTCTTGGCCTCGAACTCATCCGCAAATCGGGAACCATATTGATGCATCAGACAAAATATACCCTTGAACTTCTAAATCGGGCTGGAATGACAGACTGCAAACCCGCGGTCACTCCCATGGCAGTCCGCCAATCCCCAGGGCCGAATACTCCCTTTGCCGATCCTACACTATATCGGAGCCTCGTCGGTGGACTTCATTATCTTGCTGTTACTCGTCCGGACATCCAATATGCAGTCAATCGAGTCTCCCAATCAATGCATGCTCCCACAGAACAACACTTTCAGGCCTTGAAACGCATTCTGCGCTATCTTCAAGGTACTCTTCACTGTGGAATTTTATTTCAAAAGGGCTCGTTTGATATATCTGTTTTTTCTGATTCGGATTGGGCTAACGACAAAGATGATCGAAAGTCCACTACTGGATATATTGTTATGATGGGACCGAATCTGATTTCCTGGTGCACCAAGAAGCAAACGCGAGTGTCCCGTTCCTCCACAGAAGCAGAATATTGTGCCATGGCTGCGGGTGTTGCTGAAGCCATGTGGTTACGATACCTTACGGATGCACTTGGCATTCCCCCGACGAAACCACAGATTTATTGTGACAATCAGTCCACTATTTGTGTTACCAAAAATCCAGTCCTTCATGATCGTATGAAGCATGTTGGGTCTGACTGTCACTTTGTTCGCGATGAGGTACTTGCAGGAGCAATGGCCACGCACTATGTCCCATCTACTGACCAGCTTGCTGATATTCTCACCAAGCCTCTTCCGTTACAGCCTTTTCAGTCTCTCTGCTCCAAGCTGCCCCTCGTTACCGCTGATCAGCTTGCGGGGGGATAATAGACTACATATATAATTATTAAATACATCTGGGTTATTCTGTAATTAGTTATTCTTCAGTTCTCTATATATACAGCTGTAACCCCTTCAATATTAATAAGATCAATTAATTTTAAATCTGTATCACTCGTAATCAAAATTATCAGGAGCAAAATCAACAACGAAAATTGTTTGTTCTTTACCATCTAACTGACTAAGTCCTAAACTAAAACTCGGAGCAAACTTCATTACAAAACTTAAAATTTACGGATTAAGCACTTGCAATATAGAGCAAAAATCCAAAGATCTGACTTAGAATAGATGGAAAATTATGAAATAATTTAACTCTCATAATGGTATAACATTACAAAAGCAAATAATTTGAGAACTACATGCAACAAAGAAAAAATCAAAATAATTTTTTATTTGGTAAAGTTAAAAAAAATAAACAACTCTCAAAATTAAATGAAGAAAGTGATGAAGTTAATCACTTTGTTCAGTTAATGCTTGAAAACTGAAAATTTTGTAACCCCCCAAATCACGTAAACTTTATTTTAGGCGGAGAATAAGGAGCACTACTAAGAGCAAAATACGGGAGTTGGAATATATAAGAACGAAAGAGGGAGAAATAATAAAAGAAAGGGATATTGTGTAATTAATATGGAATATTTGTAATTACTTTTTAAAATAGAAATAACTAATAGGTAACTTGTATGTTTATGTAATTTTTAGATCTTTAAATGGGCAACCTTTGGACTAGTTAAGCTGAATAGAGTTAATAAATAAGAGATAAATAATAAAATAGTCAAACATAAGGGGCTATTTACAAAAGTTTTCTTAACTTTTAATTAAATTACAAAACATACTAGAGTTGCATGTATCTTATGTCTATGCATCTCAGATACACAGATTCACGTGTATCTGAGACTATATATCTAGAACTATGTATTCGAGAATGTGTATCTAAGACTTAAAATATATACAAATCTATGTGTATCTGTGCGTAGATACATTTTCAAAAATCATAACGATACACAAAGTTTTCATATCACAGAGATACACAAAATCAAAAGATACACGAAGTCACAAAAATCACAAAGATACATAAATTATTGTATCTAAATACAAAACATCCAGATCTAACTCGAGCTCACTGGAGTTTTCAAATTTGGATTGAGCTTCGACGCTCGAGTTTTCCAGAGTTCTAAATCTGTAGTAGATGAAGTGATGAACAACCAATTTCAGCATCATCTCCGCCTCCAACACCTTCTTCTTCGCCGCCCCAACTAGTTAACTCTCTTCTACAACCATCACTATTAGTAGCATCACCACCAGTAACCCTAAACCCCACACCACCACCGTTATTAGATCCACCACCTCCATCACCGTCGGGCCACTACTACTATCACTTCCATCATTGTCAGAGTAGCTCAACAACAAAATCGATTAGCACCCGTTTCCGCTGGTGGTGTTCTGTCGATGGTTTCATCGAATTCGGGTGAAATGTTTTGTATTGCTTAGATACACAATACAAATTTTAGGTGTATTTGCGTATTTCATATACATAATACAAATTTTGGATATATCTGTGTACCTCAGATACACCCAAATTTTGTATTGTGTATCTGAACAATTACTTGGTATATCTTGTAATTAGGGGTTCAACCTCCTATGTTTTTTATATTTTCCCATAAATAAGTAGCTTATTAATCCACCCAAACTTTGGCAGGTCGAAGGAACATAAAGCAAACATAACTCGTATATCTACTCAACCCGACTATAGTTTTAATAAATCACATAACCCTATAAGGGTTTCTTTTTCCTAACAAATTCTCTCTCTCGCCATTCTCCTTCCTCTCTCTTTTTTTCTCTCTATCTCTCTCGCTTCCCTCTCTCCTTATCTAGCTAACAACGTGACCATATGACAAGTTCTCTTTTTTCTCTACCAATTTCTTCCCAATGACCCTACCCATATATGCCTCATCTCCTATTTATCTTCTATCTCTGCCAATTTCTTTACCATATGAACGACTATTGCATCGCAAACAATGATTCAAATTCCACCGAGTATTAATAATAGAAGTCATATAAAAAATCGCACAAAATCAATTATTCTTATTCAATTAGTGATCTCAAGAGTTATTTCTGAAAAGAGGTTCCTTTTAAATAGTCCTCTAAATAGACATGTTTGGTGGTGGTTTGCCTCTTCAACTTGGCCATTAATTATATTTTTTCTAATTCACTGTTGTGAACAGATCTGTATGGTAGACAAGTATGCATCTTTGAGAAGATACATATGTATATCTGTGTATTTATGTCTATATGGCATATAAGTAAGCAACTTTGAGAAGATACATAACTTGTATCTTCTTTTTGGTCGTTTCCTTCTTGTTCTTCTTTTTCTAAGTGTGTATGTATGCATAGATACACTGGGTACATGGTATCGAATATATCAAATAAAATTGATATCGAATACACTAGATAAAATTAATTTTGAATAGACTGTATGAAATTAATATTGGATATATCAGTATAAATTTGATACTGAATACACAGATGCATGAAATTGTGAAACATAAATAGAGAAAAGTAGAGGAAAGAGAGAGAAGAAAGACGAGCAATAGAGAGGTACATTCGTCGGATATAGGATAACTAAAGGCAAAGTCGGACAAGACATGTAATTGTTGAAATTATCACTGAGAGGAGTAATTAACACCTATACAAGCGGCTTTATGAAACTTCCTCTTCTTCTAATGAACTAATTTTGTCGCTCAAGAAATTGACTTCTATACTTTTCTTCCAAAACTAAATCAAGCAAGTAGAATTGAAAATTTATCAACCCATGACCACTCGGTCATATGACATAAACAACCCAATATTCAATAAATGTATGGTAACCCATGATGACTCTTTTGACCCCAAAATACTCGTCTAATATATACTCGCTATTACTATAATAATAGCTTTGAAAAATCTTAGTAGCTCATTGATAAAAAAGAAAAGGGATTGGCGGTAGAGGGATTTTTACTTCATTACTGAGAGTTTGATTTTTGGCTTTGTAATTCTCTCCAACTTTTTTCCTTCCCTAGCCTAAATTCAAAAAATTGAAAAAGAAAAAAACCTAAAAAGTATCTTCATATAACATTATTATACGAATTTCTTTCATCTCTCAACCCCAAAATTTCAATCTCATTGCACATGTCATATAAAACCTTTTTAGTCGAAAACATTCATTGTCTTTTTCAATAGATTTTGTAATTGCAATTGGATCGTATCTTTTTTTTTTTTTTTATATTCGTTTGTCATTTTTGGAGATCATTGTTGACATTTCCATTGTTTTCTCTTGTTCATCAGATTTTTGTTGTTTCATTCTACATCGAATGTTTTTTTTTCCTCTATGATTTTTGGGAATTAATGTTGACAACGAGTAAAAGGTATGCCATGAAGAATTACAACGATGTACATGGCTATACACTTTAACACTGTTATGCATGGGGATATGCATGGCTAACCAGGTAAAAATACATACACACAGTATTCTCTTATAAGTACAGGGTGGGTGATATACGTGGAATATACATATTGTTGTCAAGGAATCATCTGAATTTGTGAGACTGAATATTTGGTGAATGTGTACGATTATATTGGGCTTCAATTTCCTGTACGAATGTAAATATTAACAGTCACTTGATAAAAGTGTAAAGATAAAAAAGAAAAAAAAATCCTTAAAATAAGTAATTCGTGCTTGTTCCTCACACATGAATTCGTACATTCTTATTTATCATGTGATAATCGATGTCTAATGAGTCTGAGATCCAAAGACCGTAAAAGTTATAACTTAAAAAAAAAAAAAAACTGAATGTACTCACACATATACACAAAAACAATGTCTAATGTACCATATTATATGAACTTATGTATCTATTTAACATTATTTTACATATAGGTTTCATGAGAATAAGATGAACATTACTTTACATGATTTAGAAGTGTTTATGAGTATTGTTAAGAGACATATGGTAGAGCAAGAAACAATAAATAATGGGGAGGTGTATGTATATATGAGGTGTTTGCCATGTGAAAATTGCAAATGCTCATCACAGATCCAGCCTTGGCTCTGAGTCCTTTTGCTTTAACAACTCTTTCTTCATTAATATGTACAACTTTTATTTGGTCGCATCAAAAAGGAGGAAATTAAATTTATTGACCGCTTACAAATTGAATAGAAGAAAAATAATCTCTTTTAGATTTTTTAGGTGTGAAGTGTAGGTCTCTTATGAAAACCCATCAAATCAAATTACAAAAATTATAAATAGCCTATAAAACCAAACCATTTTATCTGCACACTATGTTTGTATCAAATTAATCAAATATAAAATAGGTGTCCTTTATATAAATTATTTATCGCTTAATCATATTATTGATTTTTAAAAGAGTATATCACTGTTTATGGAGAACTGAAGGAAAAAAAATATGTTACTTTCCATGTAGATATTAAACTAAAAGGAACTAAATATTTTAACATTAATGTAGATCATAGACTTAGAGAAAAACAAACATTGTAGAATATTTTTAAGCTAAAAAAGGAAATGTATTAGCCATTAATATAAATACTTAATCTAGAAGGAAATTAATTATTATAAAATATATTTATTATTTTAACAAAAATATATTCGGCATAAATATTGGTGTGAATAAATAGTTATTATCGAAATGAGAAAGAATCAGATTATAAGGTTATCTGATATTTTATAAACTTTAATTTTTTTTTCCTCTTAATGAGCCATACACATAATTACCAAATATAACTTCTGTTTACCTTATTTTGGAATAAGAAGTTGCATGTCATCGTCAGTAACTCGATTAACAAGGATATTAACTTATTTAATTCGGAAAAAAAAAAACCAGCAATTCTGGTAAATTGCTTCATAAATCATAATTTTTCCCATTATAAATGCTATAATTGAAAATTTTGTATAAGAAAAATTCGAAAAAAGTATTAAAAACAAAAAGTCTTTTAAGCGTGAGAAAAAATTAAGTAGATCAAAATAGAATGAGAATCATGTAGTAAAACGATTTGCAAAAATTAGGAGATCTCATAGAGTGGGCCTTTAAATTTGTCAGAGTATCTCATTTAGACTCTCAAACTAATTTATGCTTGAGTTAAACACCTAAACCCATAATAAAGTATTTCAAATAGACTTTTTCTATTTAATTTTGAAATCTGTTGCGAGTGTTTTTATCCAACTATTAGATAGTTAAGTTAACTATATAAATTATGTCAACTCGTTTAATCATATGCATCAACCTCAAGCAGAAATTGTTGAAATTTTACGACTTATCGAGGCGAATGTATATAAATAAAAGAAATGACATATTTTATGTAGTTAACCTAACTACCTAACAGATAAATGAGAATGCACGCAAAGAATATATATCAAAATTTAAATAAAAAATATCTAATTAAAATATTTTATTTTGAAGTTGAGGTAATCATCTGAAACAACACTTAATTCGAGTGCCTAAATGAAATATTTTTTCAAATTTAAGGGGTTAGTCATATATTAAGCTAGCAATAAATGATGGTCAAAACTGAAATACACAACATAAAATCTAGATCATTGACTACAAAAGAATTATTCTGTCAAATTTAAGAGGCTGATTATATATTACTCCCTCCGTCTTATTTTACCCGTCCCAAATTGGGATGATACAGCTATTAAGAAAACAATGATTGATAATGTAACTTTACTATTTTGCCCCTATTAATTATGTCTTGTTATTAGTTTCAATATTGATGGATGACTAATAACAAGGAGTAATCAATTACGCTAATGGTATAATAAAGATTTTATTTTATCTTGTTTTGATAAGTAAAAAAGAATAAATAAAATGAGACATCAAATTAGGAAATTTGGGACGAGTAAAATGAAACGGAGGGAGTAAGCTTTAACAATAAATGATACTCACAACATAAATCCAAATGATTGAGTACATCATTATCAACTCTTTTAGTATTGGTAAATTATTACATGTATGAACTTATTGGGAAATTACGGTCATCTAATGTCTTCCTAATTACTATATATGAACCTTTTAGATTTAAGAAAAAGATTGAATTAGGTTTGTTTTAATAATAAAAAATTCCCTTAAATAAAACATTTTCCCCACACATAATAAATATCGCAACAGCTCTGCATATATCATTATTCTGCAGCCTTATTTCAATCATAATAATTCTCTCTTTATTTTTACTCCTTTGGGAATAAAAATGGGCAGAGTATTTATTGAGAAGTTTTGCTTTGTAGTTGTTGTTGTTGTTTTAGCAGTGTTAATTGGCTCATCAGAAGCAAATGGCTGTGATTTATTTGAAGGAAGTTGGGTTATTGATAATACATATCCATTGTATAATTCAACAGCATGTCCATTCATAAGGAAGGAATTTGATTGCATCAAATATGGCAGAACAAATCTTGAATATCTTCAATATAGATGGCAGCCCAAGAATGGCTGTAACTTGCCCAGGTTCATCTCTCTCTAAAATATATAACAGAACAATTCTTCTTTTTATTTTGATATAAATGAGTTTAAGTTATATATATATGTTAAACAGTATCTAAATTATTTACACCATTACAGTAACTTTGATTTTTTAACCTGTGGCAGTAAATTAATTACTATTTTAATCAAGTTATCAGTTGATTAGTACTTCTAATAGATATTTTCTTGAACTTTTATTATAAATAACATGATTGTAATTGTATAAAGATTTTATACTCAGCGTTGAAGAAGTCAAAGGGGTTTAATATCTATTATGTATATAAACATAAAAATAAAAGTAATTTAAATCATATATAAACAGTATACTTATTCGCTAAAGAAGGTTTGGATGAACCTTTGCACCCTACCCAACTCTATATATTTAAAAAAAGCATTAAACTTTAACCATTTATTTTAATGATATTTGTATATGTGGACCTCCTTTGGACTTGTGTTCAATTGAATCAATGAATATGTCGAAGGAAACAATTTATCAACTTACTTGACAGTGGATGTAAAAACAAATACAACAATGTTTTTTATTGTCAAAATATTTTGAAACGTTTTCTTAAATATCAAAGTGGTGGGGAGGGACATGCTGCTAATTGTGTTTGTTCACATCTATGGCCACTAATTAATAATGTTGTGCACATACAGGGCCGGTTATACCATAAAGCCGCTAAAATAATGACTTGAGTTCCAACTTTTTTGGTGTTCCCATTTTTAAGTTAGAAGATAGCTACAATGGTAGTACATCACACAAAATTTTAACGATAATAGTAATAATATCTATGTGATTTTAAAATATTTTTACTAACTGACAATAAAATGCACGTATGGCGGCTGACTCACGAAATGCACGTACGTCGCACTATATGCACGTACGCCACACAAGATGCACACAAAAGCTAATTTTATTGAATACATCTGAAACTTTTTATTAAGAATTGGCTTTACGCCACCAAATTTGTTGAGCCGTCCTTGTGCACATAATTTTCTTTTCAATTCTAACTTGTTGATTTTTTTTTATTTTTTTATTCATTTTTTTGTGTCTATTTTTGGACTAATAATTTGTAGATTTGATGGGAAAGATTTTTTGGAAAGATTCAAGGGAAAAAAGATAATGTATATTGGGGATTCTTTGAGTCTCAACAGTTTTCAATCCCTTCTGTGCTTGCTACATGGTGCTGTCCCAGAAGCAAAATTCACACAAGAAATATATAGAGAAAATGCCACTGTCACATTTCTGGTAAGTAATTTTATTTTGTTTAATTTATACAGTACTTTACGTATGGATTTATATTATTGGAGATTGCAACACACATACAACTCTTAGCATAATTCTTTTATTAAATCGTTACTCCTATCTAACAACTTGAAACAAGTATAAGAGACTTACACAAGGGATCTATTATAGATATTCTTTTAGTTGTATGGTCATTGTGAGTGTTTAATAGACATTTCTAATCAATATAGGACAATTATTTAGAATTGTCACCTATTTTGATTTATAGGTTTTAATCTAATTTTTAAATACGTAATTTTATTTTTCGTAAAAAAATTATAGGCATTCGAATTCATACTAAACATTAGTAATTTCAAATCAAGTCAAACAAATTGTAGCTGAGGAAGTATATGTTTTACATTATTCACTCTAAATAAATTGATATTGTGTGTGTTTCTTTAACTTAAAGAAATGCCTGAAATATCTTTTTCTTTCTTAAAATTGCAGGATTATGGAGTTGAAATAGTATTATTTCATTCGAACCTTTTAGTAGACATTGAAGTTGAAAGTGTTGGACGAGTGTTGAAGCTGGATTCAATTAAAAGTGGACAGATTTGGAAGGAATTTGACCTTTTGATTTTCAACACTTGGCTTTGGTATACAAGAAGACCACCTGGACAACAGTATGTTAATTGATATTCATCTCATGTCTATTAACATTCATATCATGTCTTAAGTTCTTTTTCTATTTTCAAATGACACAACATATAAATGAACACTCGTAAACACTTCAACTTAGTGCCAACTGCAACTAAACATTCCAACTTTGACTTGACACATAAATTTGGATGTGCCTTGACAGTCATTTTGTAAGTTGGAGTGTTCATTTGACATTGTAGGTACGAGTACATGAATCTAGATGTGTATTCTTAAAGTTGAAGCGTTTATTTACCAACTGAAGCCAATTTGGAATGTTTGTATATGTATTAGTATATGTCAATTTTTCCTAGTATGATCAAGAGGTTGAGGTTTCGCACCGTGAAAGTAGCCTCTTGTAGAAATACAAGAAAAGACATTGTATAAACTACTGCATCACACTATTTTTCATTTTTTAATAATAATCATTATTACTACATTGTTTGAAAATATGAGTTTACAATGTGCGATTATTTGGTTGTAGGTGGGATTTTGTTGAAGTTGGTGGCAAGTTATTGAAAGATATGAACCGGGTAGAAGCATTTCGGGCTGGACTAAACACATGGGCCGGCTGGGTTGATACAGATGTGGATACAGCAAAAACTAAAGTTTTCTTTCAAGGAACATCTCCAGCCCATTATCAGTAAGTCACTTTCAATTCATAAACTACTTACTACTTGTTTTGAGCTCTAAATACTTCTTCCATTTTATGTTACAATCTCTTTTCAAGAATAAAATTTGATCTAGTTCTTTACTATTTCAAGAATAAACTAGTGCAAAGATGAAGGAACATAATAGTTTGGGAAATTTGAAATTTTAATACTTGAGATATCAATAGATACTTATTTTTGGTTCTCTGTGACATCTGGTAAGCACATTTGACTTTCAACTAATTGAAAAACTCATTCTTATGAAAAGTAGTACATGCTCCCCAAAATATCTCAAGAACCAAAATGTTGAGGTATTAAAATTGCAATTACCCTGTTAGTAGTGATGTGATTTAATTGATTTAAGCTATATGCACGGATAGTGCCTTAAAGATTTTCTTTTTAAAAAAAGTGAATTTTAACCTATATTAACATTAGGTTGGTCGCCATTTTTATCAATAATTCTCATCATGAGGTTTATTGATCGTATAAATATTTTTGACATGGTCATTTCATAGAACTTAAAACTCATTATCTTGTATTCTAATGGATATGAACAGTGGATCAGATTGGGGTGAACCTGCTGTGAACAATTGCTTGAATGAAATAACTCCAGTGAATGGATCAACATACCCAAGTGGACTACCAATTGTTGTGGACATAGTGAAACATGTATTAAACAACATGACAAAGCCAGGAACAGTATCTTTACTTGACATAACAAAACTATCACAGCTGAGAAAAGATGGACATCCAAGCAAATACAATCGTTTCAAAGGCATGGATTGTACTCATTGGTGCCTTGCTGGTGTTCCTGATACTTGGAATCAAATTCTTTATGCTTCTCTCCTTTAATTTAATCCTCCTATACAAAATATATACTACTTTACCTATTTTTACTGCATGGAAGAATATGATTAAAGAAATAGGAATACATTGAAAATTGAAATATATATGCTATCGTGCAATTTTTTTTATTTCAACTTAAAGATGATGAGTTATTATGGTTACTTCTTTCATTATGTCAACTGTCTCAAGATGTAAATATGAAGATCTCTCTTTAAAATAGACAAAACAAAAAAAAAAGAAAAATTGTAACTAGCCTAGTGCAACTCTCTTCCTTTATTCAAACTTGGAATTGATAATGTGAGCAAACTATACAAACAATGTTCCAACATAAATGGTGACCCGGCCACACAGGCAAGGTGTTACAACAAATCAAAGTGAAAATGTATATCACTTAATCATGATTAACGGTTACAAGATGTACACCCAAGACATTTGTCTAACTTTCATTGGCTTGGGTGTAAAACTTTATCTTATTTTTCCTACTCTTTAATAGAAATTTCCTAATTAGTC
This sequence comes from Capsicum pubescens, assembly GCA_030864215.1. Classification (NCBI taxonomy): domain Eukaryota; kingdom Viridiplantae; phylum Streptophyta; class Magnoliopsida; order Solanales; family Solanaceae; genus Capsicum; species Capsicum pubescens. Next base: position 258,075,902 of record CM061538.1, read on the forward strand.
TGTAAGAGGAAAAGTAAAAAACCTCAAGCAAGTTTTCTCCAAACACTACCACTAATAACAAGAATTTCTGTTGAAGATTATACATTAATACAAATAAATTTCAAGAATTTTGGCCGAGCATTGTAATGTTTTGTATCTGAAACACATTGATAATGTTCATTCATCATATATGTATGATCGATGAGGTCAGAATTATTTGTGCCCCTCATTCATGTACTAATTTCCTATTGAATTTTAATGTCAAAACAATATATCTTGACAAATTGGCTCATGCATGCACTTAACCAGCCTTTCCATTTCCATTTACATTATTCATTGACTACATTATTCAACAAATTTGTCAATAAGCAACAAAAGAACTAGCATATTAGTAATAAGGCCATTATTGTAACAACAATCATTCCTTAATTAATTACTAAAGGTAGCAATCACGGGTCACATTAGTTGTCTAGATTTTAATGACGCTATAAAATTCTCAGTTGTTATAATAATATTCTTGGTCATTGACTAACAATTTGTTGGGTAACGGTTTCATTAGATACCTTACAACTAGAATCCCTTATTGTGTCTGTCTTTGCAATTTTGGTTTGCTTAGACACAGATGCTAAATACAAAGATGGCTAAGGGTTTGAATAGTACCTTAGTGTATATTCTTGGTGTAATGTTTATGTTGAGTTCTCTGTTTGTTTTTGAAGCTATGTTGACAGTATTCTCAAGGTTTTATTCAGATGCAATTGCCAAGAAATTAGTTCATATTGAAAGGAATAATACAACAAGAATAATAGTATCAAAACAAGAACAAGAAAATGTAGTTACAAGTAATTGCAATTTGTTTGAAGGGAGTTGGGCGATTGACGATGATGTTATTGAGCCTTTATATAACACAACTACTTGTCCGTTCATTCGATCGACATTTAATTGTACCAAACGGCCTGATCGTCAATATCTTAAGTATAAATGGCAACATTCTGGTTGCGATTTACCAAGGTACGTATTTTCTCGCTTCCTGCATAGATTATTAAGAAAACGTGAATTTTCAAATGAACATTTATTCAAAACATCGTCAGAAATATGAAATTTTCTTAATGAAAAGACTGTCAAAAACGTCTTCCCTTGAAATTTCGTGTTTTTTAACAATAATTGGCAGAATCGGGATCATTTCACTAAATTGGTTCGAAATTTAATATATTGTATAAGAAGTAATATTTGATGTATCATACACAATAAAATTTGGGCGAAGGGTGTTCAATAAACCACTCTTTTCTGGCTACAGCTCCACCGCTGTTGCCGGCTCTCATCTGATTTGCTTGGTTAAACTATTCTGATTTAATTTTGCTCTATTTTGCAATTTTTTTGTTGATGAGTTTGGTTTTCTCCAAATATATCACGATAGATGGTACATAAAATATATCATTAAGAAGTCATAATGCATAGTTAGAAAATCATAATGTTGCATAAGTTTTGAGTCGAATAATTTTGGTTCTTAGGCTTGTGAAAAATGAAAATTATAATTTTCGTGTTTTTAAAAAAAAAAAAAAATTATTTTGCAGGTTTGATGGTAGAGCATTTTTTAGGAAATACAAGGGGAAGCAGATAATGTTTATTGGGGATTCACTAAGTCTAAATAATTATGATTCATTCTTATGTTTGCTTTATGTTTCAGTGCCTGGAGTGAACTACAACACCAAATCAACCAACCAAAGTGTTACTGTAATTTTTGAGGTAAGTAATTTTAAAAAAAAATTATTTTACTTTCTTCATTTTTAAATAAGTGATAATCTAGATGATATTAATGACGTCCTTTCGATTTTATCATCCTTTTAACAAAAATAATTTTATGTAACTAAGAAATTATTAAAGAGTTAAATTCTTTTCAAAGTATTTATCAATTAATAAAAACACTTTTGTTTTCTAGGAATGAATAGTATTTTAAAGATGTGTATATCTAAGCTAAAACAACCACTTACTCCCACCGGAGTTTTTATTGGTCCACTTTTTTATTTTGTGTTGTCCAATAATCTTTGTTCAGGTTATAAAATTAATGAATAATTTACTTATTTTACCCTTAGCATTAAATATGATCCATTATTAATGTATTTTTTAAAGCATTAAATTTATTATAATCGAAGGGTAATATGGTAAAAATACCTCTATCATTTATTTCTTCTTAATTCTTGTGTCAATAGAAAAGTAGATAAGTAAAGATGACGAAGGGAGTATTTAGGAAGGGGGAAAGTATTAGACTCTCCTCTATTTTTATTTCTGGAACCTAAAATAAATACACTTTCCGTTTCAAATTAGTTGACCTACTTTCTATAAAGTCAAGACTATCCCTATTGAGTATCACACTTTTTAAAATATTTGAAAATAGAATTGTTGAATTATATTCCAAAGACATTAAATGTAAATGACTTTTTTTCCCTTCTAGTATTACTTCAAAGCTATTTTTGTTTAATGAATTCAATTTTCAAAAATAAATTATTGTTTGATTTCTACTCCATATTTATTGCTTAATTATTAAAATATAAGGGTAAAAAATAAAAATACATTTTCAATCATTGATATCTTAAGGGTTGTGTTAAATGCAACCAAATCAAGATAATTCGAAACGGAAAAAGTAGTAAACAAGCATCATTCACTTATTTTGCAAGAGAAAAAAATATACTCCCTTCGTCCATCAATATTTGTTTATTATTGACTTGACACACACATTAAAAAATAATAAATGATAGGAGTAATTTTATCATATTACTCTTTGAATATAATAAATTTAGTGCTTTGAGAAATACATTGACTAATGAATCATATTTAATACTAAACCAGTATTATTGAATATTTATTTTTAGTATAGTGGACAAGTAAAAATAAACAAACTTTTCGAGAAAAGAACTTCTCATAATAGAAGGATACTTTTTATATTTTGAAAAGAAATATATGCAATTACCAACTTATTTGTCGGAGTAGTTGATTACGATTAAGTAGGCGTTTGATCATGATTTTTTTTAATTTTTGTCTAAAAAAATACTTTACTTTTGTGAAAAAAGTGAAAATAGTAATGTTTGATCATAAAAATTATTCATTTTAGTAAAAAATAACTTTGAAAAAGTGAAAATAAATAAAACTTTTTTTCACTTATTTCACTTCTATTTTTCTCACAAAAATTTCAAAAACAAAACTCTAATTTATCATTATGGTTAAACACAACACAAACTCCAACTTCAATTTCAAAAAAAATATTGTTTTCATAGTCAAACGGGGTCTAAGATTAAGGGGATTATCTCGTTCAAAAAGTAAAGTAGGTATTGTTTTTCAAATCCAAAAAGTTAAGGTGGTTAAATGCAATTCACTTCAATTTCTTAGGTCAAAATGTAAAAGCAAAACTAAGTAGGTGCTTGGTCATAAAACCATTTTCCCTCCTGAATTTGAAATATTTTAAATTGGAACTGAAGATGTAAATTGTGCTTGATTGTAATTTTTTGTAAAATAAATTTGGTTGTTTGAAAGTGCAAATGGTGAAAATCAAGTTTCTTGTGTTTTTTATATTTCAAATACAACTCATGGGGCTAAACGTTGAGTTCCAAACAAAGTGATTTTTTTCCCCAAAATAGGTGAATAACTATCATGGTCAAATGAATTGAGAATATTATATTTTGGAATATTTTTGCAATCAAGAGTAGAAAAAATTCCTTCCTACTGAGATAGAGATAGTGCCATTAAATGTGAATAGCCTTTCTAACTTAATTCAGATCATACAAAAATTAATCATTTATCCGAATTTTTGCAGGATTATAGAGTTTCAGTCACATTATTCAACTCATTATTCCTAGTAGATGTTGAAGTGGAACCTAATATTGGAAGAGTATTAAAACTCAATTCCATTAAAAATGGAGAAATTTGGAAGCAAGCTGATATTTTGATTGTTAATACTTGGCTTTGGTGGACTAGGGGAGGGCCAAAGCAACCGTATGTTCTCACCTTACCTGTTTACATTTTTTCGCTTAAATAATTAAAAATTTAAATTATATATATCGATAAAAAAAAAATTAATCAATATAACCTCATTTGTAATAGTAGGTAATTACCAATTTTACGAGATTATCAGTTAATATATGCTATAAAAATTCACTATCGATACATAGATCTTAAATTTCTAATTAATATTAATTAATTTCTAGAGCAAGAACCCCAAGAGCACAAGAATAACAAGTGGACGTGAATTTTTTCTAAACTTTAGTAATATAATTATTAAGTGACTTAACTGTCTAATATTTTTTATACCGTCGATGCATAGAACAAATTTAAGAAATAATCATGATAGAGATAGAGCACATTAAGTAGGTGAATGAGAATTTCATTTGCTTGAATAACGAAGGTTTTTTATGTTGGAATTCTGATAATAGAAGAATGAATAGAAATGTGCATTTATTTCTACCTTTAATTTATTTCTTTGAAAATGTGTAAATTTTTTTTCTTTTACAGTTGGGATTATATTGAGGATACTGATGGCAAGTTAGTAAAGGAAATGAATCGTGTGATTGCATTTCAAAGAGGATTAAACACATGGACCAAATGGGTTGAGAGGGAAGTGGATCTAACCAAAACCAAAGTTTTCTATCAAGGCCAAGCTGGTTCTCATCATCAGTAAGTTAATTTTAATTTTAGAATCATGCCCAATTTTAATTTTAGAATCATGCCCCCCCTCCCTCCAAAAAAATAAATTTGTTGTTGTATTACTCAAAATTGTTCCATTTTCCCCTCTGTTCAAATTTTTGGTCCATTCATGTCATTTTTATTTCATCTTTTGATGTTAAGGAGCTCCGACGTGAAATAGGTAACTCTAGTTATTCATTTTTTTCGAGAAAAAATGTTCAAATTTGTCATTCAATTTTGTACTATAGCTTAAATTCACCTCCAAGTCGGAGCTTTGATACAGATCAAGGCAACAAACAAGACCCTTTGCCTCAAGATAAGCGAAGTATTAAGTAGCTGGTTGGCCATGAAAAGTTCATTTTTTTCCGAAAAATTATTTCACTTTAGTGAAAAAGGTGAAAACTGTATACGTTTGGCCATGAAAATTCCAAATACAATTCTGAAATTGTATTTGGAAAGTGAAAACAAGTATTACTTGCTTTCACTCATACTTTTCTCACAAAATTTCAAAAACAACTTTAGTTTATATTCATGGCCAAACACAACTCCAACTCCAACTTCAACTTCAATTCCAACTCCAAAAAATTATGATTTTCATGGCCAAAAGGGGCCTAAATCTAAAATTTAGCACTCGAGGTTAAGAGTGTGACTTAGTGGTCGATAAATGTGAGGAAAATCTTTTGGTCTCAACTTCAAATTCTACTAGATGTAAAACAAATACTAATATGTGATTTTTTTTCATTTGTCTAAATCTTGTTGACAAAATTATCCTATACATATATTGGTGAGAGTTAACAAGTACCATATGCAATGATCAAGATACATGTAAGCTAGTTCGAACACATGAGTCATCAGAAAGATTTTAAACTAAAACTCCCAGAGGATAAAATTGAGCAATGCCCTTTTAATTTTTTTCGGGACGTACTTTATTTTTTGAGAACTTTAATTATATATCCTTTATTATTTTTTTGTTTTACTATAATATTGGATTATTTTCAGTGGAGAAGATTGGGGTGAGCCTGGAGTGAAGGGTTGCGCAAATCAAACAACACCAGTTGTTGGATCAATTTACCCAAGTGGACTTCCTTTACCTGCACAAATCATGAAACAAGTGTTGAAGAACATGACAAATTCAATATTCCTTCTTGATATTACGATACTTTCACATTTGAGAAAAGATGGACATCCAGCCAATCATAATGGCTATGCAGGCTTTGATTGTACACATTTTTGCCTTCCTGGTGTTCCTGATACTTGGAACCAACTCTTTTATGCTTCTCTTCTACAGTTAACGTCTTAATTGGAAATATCGAAGAGAATGCTAGTTTGGTATTACTTAGATACCACTTATTTTTATTAAAATTGAGATGTCGGAATCTGAATAAATATAGATCACCTTCTTAGTTGTTGTACCACTTCCTTTTTAACATTGAAACCAACTTTCAGATTCACTTTGCTATGCACTAGTCCTTCTTGTTATAATTATTTAGCGAAACACTTGCATTTTTCGTGTACGAAAGCTTAAGAGCTTTGATTGTTCGTTACTTAAATACAATACAAGCACAAAATAAAAGTCAATATGAGCATAATTCTAAGTACATGAGATATGAATATTGCATTCCTTTGCATCTTTTAGGATGATTGTTTTTATATCAATGAAAAACGAGAATTAACCCCACACACCAAAAAAGGTGGAAAGCTTAAGGTTTGGTTGGCATTTGTTTCAGAAAATGGTGAGTTAAAACTAGGAAAAATTTCATAGATACTTACATACTTGAAGGCATTTCATTCACGTTAGGAAAATATCTCATAACAAGATTTAGGGAAAAATACTCATATCAAGGAAAAGTATTTTAGTTTTAAAGGAAAATATCTTATCTTAATGGAAAATATTATAGTTTAGGGAGGTAACTGATCTCGAAGTTTAAATGTCAAGGGAGGTTCTCTTAACCGACATAAACCATGTGAGCTACATGGAGTCCAACGTTTTGTCCTCCTAAGGAAGAGACCTCACATTGGGGAGAGGCGTCATTCTCTTGCCAGGGAGTATAACCTAGGTCCAGTGATCACTAAATAAACTCGGCCTCGGACCCAATATCAACTCGGTCTTAGGCCCAATAATAATCATAAACTCGGCCTCAGGCCCAACCTATGGTGGCATGTAGTTTTGAGGTAAGAAACCATAGTAACTTACCCGCTTGGTGCTAAATACTACTCCCTTTAGATTATCTGAGCTCATCTCATAAAATATCTACTTTTAGAAATAATCTCATGGTTCACCACGAACCCAATAATCAAATCGGTAATCTCATTTAGTAGAGTGGATTTCAAAACTCAATGACCATTAGATCAAAACATTTCTCAACAATCTCAGAATACTCAAATCATGGGTGCTTATAGCATAAGAGTTCATAAAATCTCAAGTCTCAAGTAGGGCTTAGTAATCCATAATTCAATCTCAAGTTAAAACTAATCAAAAGTATAATAGATAGCATATAGATTCATAACTCATGTGGAAATCTGGAAATTTCAGCAATTTATTTCAAAATCTCAACATACTCATATACTTCAATGTTTCAAACATTTCAACTATTAACTTCTCAAGGATTAAAATCATGGGGTATAGATCCAGCTGCAATTTCTCAAGAAAATATGTAAAAATCATGCCATTAGACTCTCAATTCAAGGAAAACATCAAAAACTTGCAACCAATAACAATGGGTGAAAACCCCCAATTCAATTTCATGTAAAATCTCATAAATTGCAGAGAATTGTAGTTTAAATTAGATTTTAGGCACAAGGGTGAAAGGATTACCCTTGTTCAAAACCCCACATACCTTGAATTAGAAGCTTTGGATGAACTCTCGCTTTTGGGACTCTATTTGTACTCTTGAATGAGGGTTCTTGAAGCTCTTGACTTGAGAACCTTGAATCTTGACTCAATTAAGAAAATCTATGGTGGATTCTTGAGATTCTTGGAAGAGGTTTTGGATACTTAGGATTTTTGTTGAGAGAAAACTTGACAGAGACTTCATAGAATGCTTGTAAATGACCTTGATTTGGTGTTTGCACGGTTTAAGAGGCTTGGAAAAAGTCCAAAGTGCCCTTTTTAACTTTTGTACGAAGCTGGAAAAAATGAACTGGAAACTCGATTTCATGGGCCACCGCGACGCGCCACTATCGCGGTGGCTCACTAAAAATTGACAAATGGCAAATTGGTAGTCACTGCGACGTGGAGACATCGCATTGTCCCACCAGTAGGGACCTGGAACTTCAGCACGACGCGTCACAATCGCGCCAGTCCACTGAAAATTGACTATTGGGAGATTGGGGTCCTCCGCAACGTGCCACTATCACAGAGTTCCACTAGAAATTGACAATTTTCAAATAGACCCTCTCCACGATGCGCCAAGCACTAAAATAATGCTATTTTATGTCTAGGACTTAAATTAGCCATAACTTCTTACCCGGGTATCGAATTTGGGCGAATCTTATATTGACGGAAAACTTATCAAATTTCTCATGTGATAAAAAGTCGAAATTCGGTAAATTCTAAATGGTTAAAATGATACTCACTTAGAAAGTCACTTCTCAATCTTTTAGGGCCGAAATCATGCCTCACCTGACACGCCTTAAGGTTCATTCTACGAGAGAATTTTGTGGTGTCTTTCAATATATCCCCCTTGGAAATATTCACCCTCGAATATCACTGGTTAGACTAGGAACACAGGAAAAAAAGAGTACACATAGCTGAAGAAATTTTCGCTAAACGGCTCAAAATCTCTCTAAACTCTTAAATGCCTCGGAAATTGCAAGAAATCATGTAAGAATAGATACATAGCTGAAATTTAGATTAGAAGGGCTGAATTAAGGAAGAATAATACCTTTGGATCAATCTGAACTTGCGAAAAAGAGGTGCGGATACTTGGCTCGCATGTCTGCTTCTGCCTCTCAAGTAGCGCCCTCAACTAACTGGTTCCACCACAACACTTTGACCAAGGGAACGTCTTTGTTCCTCAGTCTACGTATATGAAAATCTAGGATCTCAATGGGAATCTCATCGAATGAAAGACTGTTCTGAATATCAGCACTCCCTGAAGGATCTACTACAACAGAATCACCAATATGCTTTTTAAGCACGGAGACATGAAATACAGGATGGACATCTGATAACTCTACGGGCAACTCAACCTCATAGGTTACTTTCCCAACACGTCTCAAAAATCTATATGGGCCAACATAACGGGGACTAAGATTTCCCTTTTTACCAAACCTCTTCACCTCTTTCATGGGTGAAGTCTTCAAGTACACCAAATCACCCACTTCAAACTCAAGATCTCTTCTCCTCACATCGGCATATGACTTTTAACGACTCTGAGCATCTCTAATCAATTTAACTTTCTCCAAAGCTTCAAACACTGCATCAGGCCCAATCACGACAACTTCACCCCCTTCAAACCAACCTATGGGTGATCTATAACTTCTACCATACAAGGCCTCAAATGGTGCCATCCCGATGCTAGCATGGTAACTATTATTTTAGGCGAACTCTATCAATGGTAATTGATCATTCCAACTACCTTTGAAATCAGAAGCACACACCTTCAACATATATTTTAGGGATTGAATGGTCCTCTCAGCCTGACCATCTGTCTGCGGATAAAAAACAAAACTCAAAAGAACTTGGGTACCAAGACCCTGCTGAAATGCCCTCCAAAACTGAGAAGTAAATTGAGTGCCCATATCCGAAATAATGGACGAGGGAACTCCATGTAGCCTGACTAACTCCCGAATATATAATCTAGCATAATCCTCAGCTGTATAAGATGTGAGCATGGGCAATAAATGCACGGACTTAGTCAGCCTATCTACAACAACCCAAATTGAATCATGATGACGACGCAAAAGAGGCAACCCGATCACGAAATCCATATTCACCACCTCTCACTTCCAAGTGGGTATACCAAACTCTTACATCACACCACCAGGTCTTTGGTGCTCTACCTTAACCTATTGGCACGTTGCATACATTGCTACAAACTCAGATATATACTTCTTCATACCATTCAACCAATAGATTTCCTGTAAGTCACGGTACATCTTGGCAGTTCTGGGTTAAATAGAATATCGCGTGTCATGCGTTTTAGCCATAATCCTCTGCCTCAAATCTTCAACACACAGAACACACAATCTACCTTGCACTCTCAACACGCCATCTCCCCATTGGGAGAAAACCTCTACCTTTTGGTCCTGAACTGACTCCTTCAGTCTGACCAAACTAGGATCCTTGTCTTGCTTCTCCTTCACTTTCGAAACTAAAGAGGATTCAGAACTACTTTTCACCAAAGCACTTCCCTCAGCTGAATCAAGCTACCTAATACCCAATCTAGCTAAATAATGCATATCACGAGCTAACTCTTTCTTACCTTCCTCTACATAGGCAACACTACCTATAGAAAATCTGCTAAGGGCATCCGCCACTACATTGGCCTTGCCTGAGTGATACAACACACTCATATCATAGTCTTTCAACAACTCTAACCACCTCTTCTGCCTAAGATTCAACTCCCTCTGAGTAAACACATACTCCAGGCTCTTATGATCAGTAAACACATCAACATGGACACCATAAAGATAATGTCTCCATATTTTCAAAGCAAAGACCACAACAACTAACTCAAGATCATGGGTTGGGTAATTCTTCTCATGCGGCTTCAACTGCCTAGAGACATAGGCTATAACCTTACCTCTTTGCATCAACACACAACCCAAACCAATTCTAGAGGCATCACAATACACCACAAAACTATCTATACCATCAAGCAAAGTGAACACAGAGGATGAAGTAAGTCGAGTCTTCAACTCCTGAAAAATCTTCTCACAGGAATCTGACCACTGGAACTTAACTTTCTTTTGGGTCAACTGAGTCATGGGGGACGGAATAGAAGAGAAACCATCAATAAAACGATGATAGTAGCTCACTAGACCCAAGAAACTTCTAATGTCAGACGAAGAGATAGGTCTAGGCTAATTTTTTTACAGTTTTTGTCTTTTGGAGATCAACTCTAATACCCTCGACTGAAATGATATGAACCAAAAAGGCTACAGACCTTAGCCAAAATTCACACTTACTGAATTTGGCGAACAACTGGTGATCTCTAAGGGTTTGTAAGACAATTCTAAGATGATTTGCATGGTCTTTGGGTTAACCAATGCCCCGATGGCATTTATGGATTTGATGAATAGGTCCTTCCATCCTTTCTTGGGCATTTTTATCATTGTATTCATTGATGATATCTTAGTGTACTCTAAGAGTGAGGCGAATTATGTAGATCACCTCCGTGTCATGGTTCAAACTTTGAGGGATCATCGTTTGTATGCCAAGTTCTCCAAGTATGAGTTTTGGTTGAAATCCATAGCTTTTCTTGGTCATGTCATCTCTAGTGAAGGGATCATGGTAGATCCCCAAAATATTGTGGGGGTTAAGAAATTTTTTAGACATACGACTCCTTAGACCAATAAAAATCTGGCGAATTCTTTCGTATGAAATCATGGATCCTAGCCGCGGCTACATCACCTCCCTGCTGATTAGAAACTATGGCCTAGTTATTGTCCCGAACATTGATGGTGACTGCTTGAGCTAACTCCTGAAAGTCCGCCCGAAACTCTCCATGAGACACAGTCTCATTCAAAGGATCAGCAGGTGGGGGTTGCTCATCATCATTCCTGCGGGCATTCACTCTTCGGAGAGGCATTTTCTGAAATAGAAGAGCATGAATTATTAGATATGTGGGACAACTGTAGGCACGATAGAATCCGAAAGAAAGAAATAATTTTTCCTAAAACGTCTGTTAGCCTCTTGCTCATAGATGTGGCGTGCTACACACTGATGATCAAGACTCTACTCACGTGGTGCTTAAGGCTACAAGTAGCCCCAAGCTAACCCTTTGAGCCTGTTTTTACTAATAACACTCATTTTAAGATGAAATAATTCAAACACTAGCATAGTCATATCACATGAAAGGAAATACGGAGAAAATGCTCGGTCCAACGACCAAGCAATACCGGAAACCTCAACCCAACCACAATCTGATAATTAGTCTGACAACGCCTCTACTAATCCATGAACTAGAAGCCCTTGGGACAGGTCCCCAACTAACTTGAAATGAACTGTAAATAACAACATAGTCTCTCAAAATATGGAAATGTCTGAATATAGGTCGTCGAACCATGAGGACTCACCACTGAAAGAATGTAGATAGAGGTACTCGGAAATTACTGATGAGGTTGGGACTGAGCACCTGAACCTACATTATAAGACAATGTAGTACATAGACGTATATGTGGATCAACACTTGGGAATGTATTGAGTATATGGAGGAGCATGCAGTTATATAAAACAACATCAATACTCTTTAATCAAATAATGCATGTAATAAGTAATGACTCACATGGCTTGAATAAGTATAAAATACGAAGCTCATGAATTATGTAAAATGGAACATACAACACAATCTCGTGAGTCATTATACTTTCAGCTTTGAAATTTGTACTCTTCTCTTATTCTCATTACTCAAGGCTAAAGGAAATTTTAAGCAATACTTTCAACTCATGCATATGTCTCATGGAGAATAAAACTTCTTCAATGCACAAGAACTCAAAACTCTTTTGAACTCAAATAAGAAGTTCAAATCACTTTTCTAAGGGTCTTCACACTTTTAATATATACTAGTTTTGGTGTACACACCTCACGCGTGTACCTTAGTTTAATGAATTCAATTTTATAAAATCATTCAAGATATAAAAAACATGATGATTTTTCAAATGTGTATTGCATTTTTTGTTTGTTAGCATCTGCACATTACGGTTGCTTTCAGTTATTATTCAATTCTATGAAAAAGTAGAAATTAGCCAACCGAGAAGCAAGTATCTTAATTTAAACACAATAAAATTTACAAAGAAAAGTATATTCTCTTTAGTCCTTTCTTGAGCCATTGTCCTTAGCTCTTATCTCTTTCTTTAATTCTCTCAATCTCTCTTTTCAACTTCTTTAATTTCATATCAATACAATTATTATTTTGTTTGTATTCTTTAGGTTTGTTAGCTTCTTCAGGAGATTCCTCAACTAATCTGTTCAACCCAATTAATTTCTCAACTTCATTGGCTGATGTATGATATTCAATATGTTGGGAAGATTCCTCGAAAAATATTTTTGTCAACTAACATTTATATTTAGGATTTTATTGCAGTAGGTAGATAGATTAACTCAATTTACAACGAATAATGTACTTGATCCGCCTTCAAACTTAATTAGTAAGCCCAAAATTGAAAGAGTCGGCTATAATCCTAAATTTATATGTTCACCATTCAAACAAAAGTTATGCATATCAAGATTCAACACTTATTATAAGCTTATATTCAGAACTCAACTAATAAGTTTAATTAATAATTCAAGTATAATACCAACAAAATAGTTAAATAACATAATCAAAACAATGTCACAATTAAATAAAGGAGGAAAAAAAGAAAGAGATAAATCTTTGATATTTTTGACCACTTTACTCGGTGGCGACATGCTTATTTCTTTCAATTTTCGATTAAAAATTTTCTATTGAAAGAGAAACACGAGAAATTATCAAAAGAGAAAATTTTATTGTCAGTTGCGGATGATTTAATCATAATTTATAGAATATAATCTTCAAAGTTATTAACTAAAAAGAATAAAGAAAGACGGAGAAGATGATAATTAATGAGGACTATACAAACAAAAAGAAAAAGACAACTTGAATTAATAACAAATAAGGAGAAAAATAAACATAGAGCTATATTTCTTGTAAATTTGATCCAAAATATATTAATTAAATAGAATTGTACTTTTTTTTTTATTTAAGGTAAAATTCTAAGTAATTTAGAAGTGTTAAATATTACGAATTCTCACTTAAATTAAATAACCAAATCAAAAGAAGTTATAACTAAAATAAATTGGGAACAAAACATTTAGCCAAAAGGATTCTTACATGAAGAAAAAAAAAAAGCCAAAATAGTACTCACCAATTAATTAAAGTTTTTAAAGATTTATTTAAGATACAATTTTTAATTGATTTAAAATTTCTAAATTTTAGATAAAAAATAAAAATAAAAAGACAACTTGAATTAATAATGAAATAAGGAGAAAAAATAGAAGTAGAGCTATGTTTCTTGTAAATTTGATCCAAAATATATTAATTAAATAGATTGTAGCTTCTTTTTTTTTTATATAAGGTAAAATTCTAAGTGATTTAGACGTGTTAAATATTATGAATTGTTACTTAAATTAAATAACCAAACCAAAAGAAGTTATACCTAAAATAAATTGGGGATAAAACTTTTAGCAAAAAGGATTCTACGTGAAGAAAAAAAAAATACCAAAATAGTACTCACCAATTAATTAAAGTTTTTAAAGATTTATTTAAGAAACAACTTTTAATTGATTTAAAATTCCTAAATTTTAGCTATATAATTCTAATAAGGAAATGTTTAAGAACTAAATTTTAATGAATTTTTAAGTTTTAAATTTTTTTCAAAATGTAAAAAGACGTTTTTGTCTATTTCACGGGTTTTTAATGAAGGGCAAAAAGTTCAAATCACTTTTTTAAGGGTCTTCACACTTTTAATATATATATATATATATATATATATATATATATAAATATAAAACTATTATATAGAAGAACAAGTAGCAACTCTTAGAAGCAGGCAGCTGACGGTTGACATGCCTACTTCCAGCTGCATGCTTGCTTCGTGATTTTACTATATCACCCCTAATTAATTATTATATGACATTTACGAATTGCAACTATATACAAGAGCGAGTAGCAGCTCTTAGAAGCAGGCAGCGGACGGTCAACATGCCTGCTTCCAGCTGCCTGCTTGCTTCGTGATTTTACTATATCACCCCTAATTAATTATTACTAGTATACGTACCCGCGCGATGCGCGGATAATATTAAAATATTTTTTTAATTATTTTATTATTAATTGGCTTGTTCGAATATGTTAAATCACATTACCTTTAGAAAAAAGTTCAACTTTCCTTTTTTTTATTCAATGAAATGTTAAAACGAAATCTACACCCCCACCCACTTTCCACCCCTACCCCCACCCTGCATCCATATCCATCCCCCACCCCCACAATTAATTTTAAAAAAAATAAAATAAAAAAATACCTCTCCCTCCCTACACGCCCCTCCCCACCCCCAACCCCCAACCCAATCCCCCTAACTCTAAATCAAATTTATAAAAAATTCATTAGTT